>CM077663.1:272383126-273613126 GCA_039707655.1 Elymus sibiricus
ATGATCATGTGATGTAGAGAATATCACGACTTGCATGTCGATGAGTACGGCAACTGGCAGGAGCCATAGAGTTGTCTTTAATTATTGTATGACCTGCGTGTCAATCATTAAGCGCTATGTAATGCTTTACTTTATCGCTAAACGTTAGCTATAGTCGTGGAAGCATCAGTCGGCGCGACAACCTCATGGCGACATGTTGATGGAGATCAAGATGATGGAGATCATGGTGTCATGCCGGTGACGATGGAGATCATGCCGGTGCTTTGGAGATGGAGATCAAAAGCACAAGTTCATGGCCATATCATGTCACTTATGATTTGCATGTGATGTTAATCCTTTTATGCATCTTATTTTGCTTAGGACGACGGTAGCATTATAAGGTGATCCCTCACTTAAATTTCAAGATAAATTGTGTTCTCCCCGAGTGTGCACCGTTGCGAAAGTTCGTCGTTTCGAGACACGCCGTGATGATCGGGTGTGATAGACTCCACGTTCACATACAACGGGTGCAAGCCATGTTGCACATGCGGAACACTCGGGTTAAACTTGACGAGCCTAGCATGTACAGACATGGCCTCGGAACACAAGAGACCGAAAGGTCGAACATGAGTCATATAGTAGATATGATCAACATGAAGATGTTCACCATTGAAACCACCTCAACTCACGTGATGATCGGACTTGAGTTGGTGGATTTGGATCATGTTACACTCGAATGACCGGAGGGATGTCAATTTGAGTGGGAGTTTTTTAGTAATATGATTAACTAAACTCATTATCTTGAACAATAGTCTAAAGTTGTCTTTGCTATATTTATGTTGTAGATCATGGCTCGCGCAGTAGCACACCTGAATTTTAATGCGTTCCTAGAGAAAGCTAAGTTGAAAGATGATGGAAGTAACTTTGTGGACTGGGCCCGTAATCTAAGGATTATCCTTACGGCTTCCCAGAAGGCTTATGTCCTTGATGCACCGCTTGGTGATCCACCCGCTCCAGTTGAGCCTCTAGACATTGTGAACGCCTGGCAGGCTCGTTCTGATGATTACTCAATAGTTCAATGTGCATTATTGTATGGCTTAGAACCGGGACTTCAAAGACGTTTTGAACGTCATGGAGCATATGAGATGTTCCAGGAGTTGAAGTTTATCTTTCAGAAGAATGCCCGGATCGAGAGATATGATATCTCCGATAAGTTCTATGCTTGCAAGATGGAGGAGAACGGCACTATCAGTGATCACATACTCAGAATGTCTGGGTACTCCACCCGTCTGGCTGAGTTAGGGATGCCCCTTCCACCAGAGGCTATCACTGACAGAGTTCTTCAATCATTGCCACCTAGCTACAAGAGCTTCGTGTTGAACTATAACATGCACGGGATGAACAAGTCAGTCGCCGAGCTGTTTGCGATGCTGAAAGCCGCTGAGTCTGAAATTCAGAAGGAGCATCAAGTGTTGATGGTCAATAAAACCACTAGTTTCAAGAAAAATGGCAAGGGTAAGAAGGGTAAATCCAAGAAGGGTGGCAAAGCAGTTGCTACTCCCGTGAAGAAACCCAAGGCTGGACCCAAACCAGAAACTGAGTGCTTTCATTGCAAGGGAACTGGACACTGGAAGCGGAACTGCCCCAAGTATTTGGCTGACAAGAAGACGGCCAACAACAAACAAGGTATATATGATATACATGTTATTGATATGTTCCTTACCAACCCTCGTTGTAGTGCCTGGGTATTTGATACCGGTGCGGTTGCTCATATTTGCAACTCTAAACAGGAACTGCGGAATAGACGGAGGCTGGCAAAGGACGAAGTGACGATGCGCGTGGGAAATGGTTCCAAGGTTGATGTGATCGTCGTCGGCACGCTCGCTCTTCGATTACCGTCGGGATTAGTGATGAACCTAAATAAGTGTTATTTGGTGCCTGCGTTAAGCATGAACATTATATCTGGATCTTGTTTATTGCGAGACGGTTACTCATTTAAATCAGAGAATAATGGTTGTTCTATTTATATGAGTAATATCTTTTATGGTCATGCACCCAATGTGAGGGGTTTATTCTTATTGAATCTCGATAGTAATGATACACATGTTCATAACATTGATGCCAAAAGATGTAGAATTGATAATGATAATACCACTTTCTTATGGCACTGCCGTTTAGGTCATATTGGCGTAAAACGCATGAGGAAGCTGCATGCTGATGGACTTTTGGAGTCACTTGATTTTGAATCACTTGACACATGTGAGCCATGCCTCATGGGCAAGATGACTAAAACGCCGTTCTCTGGAACAATGGAACGGGCAAGTGACTTATTGGAAATCATACATACTGATGTGTGTGGTCCGATGAGTATTGAGGCGCGCGGTGGTTATCGTTACTTTCTCACCTTCACTGATGACTTAAGTAGATATGGGTATATTTACTTAATGAAACACAAGTCTGAAACATTTGAAAAGTTCAAACAATTTTAGAGTGAAGTTGAGAATCATCGTAACAAGAAGATTAAATTCCTACGATCTGATCGAGGAGGAGAATATCTGAGTTATGAGTTTGGCAGTCACTTAAGACAGTGTGGAATTGTTTCACAATTGACACCGCCTGGAACACCACAGCGTAATGGTGTGTCCGAACGTCGTAATCGAACCTTATTGGATATGGTGCGATCTATGATGTCTCTTGCCGATTTGCCACTATCGTTTTGGGGTTATGCATTAGAGACAGCTGCATTCACTTTAAATAGGGCACCTTCGAAATCCGTAGAGACGACGCCATATGAACTTTGGTTTGGCAAGAAGCCAAAGCTGTCGTTTCTTAAAGTTTGGGGATGTGATGCTTATGTCAAAAAGCTTCAGCCTGAAAAGCTGGAACCCAAAGCGGAGAAATGCGTCTTCATAGGATACCCAAAAGAGACAGTTGGGTATACCTTCTACCTCAGATCCGAAGGCAAAATGTTTGTCGCTAAAAACGGAACATTTCTTGAGAAAGAGTTTCTCTCGAAAGAATTGAGTGGGAGGAAGATAGAACTTGATGAGGTTGTTGAACCTTTACTTCAACCTGAGAGTAGCGCAACGCAGAAAATTGTTTCTGTGCAGCCTACATTAGCTGAAGAGGAAGTTAATGATGATGATCATGAAGCTTTGGATCAAGTTGCTATCGAACCTCGTAGGTCGACAAGGACGCGTACTGCTCCTGAGTGGTACGGCAACCCTGTCTTAGAGGTCATGTTGTTAGACAACGATGAACCTACGAGCTATGGAGAAGCGATGATGGGCCCGGATTCCGAGAAGTGGTTAGAGGCCATGAAATCCGAGATGGGATCCATGTATGAAAACAAAGTATGGACTTTGGAAGTATTACCTGAAGGGCGTAAGGCCATTCAGAACAAATGGATCTTTAAGAGGAAGACGGACGCGGACGGTAATGTCACCGTCTATAAAGCTCGACTTGTGGCAAAGGGTTTTTCACAAGTTCAAGGAGTTGACTACGATGAGACCTTCTCACCCGTAGCGATGCTTAAGTCCGTCAGAATCATGTTAGCAATAGCTGCCTTTTTCGATTATGAAATTTGGCAGATGGATGTCAAAATAGCGTTCCTTAACGGTTACCTTAAGGAAGAGTTGTATATGATGCAACCAGAAGGTTTTGTCGATCCAGAGAATGCTGACAAAGTTTGCAAACTCCAGCGATCCATTTATGGACTGGTGCAAGCATCTCGGAGTTGGAATCTTCGTTTTGATGAGGTGATCAAAGCGTTCGAGTTTATACAAGTTTACGGAGAAGCTTGTATTTACAAGAAAGTGAGTGGGAGCTCTATAGCGTTTCTAATATTATATGTGGATGACATATTACTGATTGGAAACAATATAGAAATGCTGGAAAGCGTAAAGGAATATTTGAACAAGAGTTTTTCAATGAAGGACCTAGGAGAAGCTGCTTTCATATTAGGCATCAAGATCTATAGAGATAGATCGAGACGTTTGATAGGACTTTCACAAAGCACATACCTTGACAAAGTTTTGAAGAAGTTCAAAATGGATCAATCCAAGAAGGGGTTCTTGCCTGTATTGCAAGGTGTGAAGTTGAGTAAGACTCAATGCCCAGTGACTGCAGAAGATAGAGAAAAGATGAGTGTCATCCCCTATGCTTCGGCCATAGGCTCTATCATGTATGCAATGCTGTGCACAAGACCCGATGTCAGCCTTGCCATAAGTATGGTCGGAAGGTTTCAAAGTGATCCAGGAATGGAACACTGGACGGCGGTCAAGAATATCCTGAAGTACCTGAAAAGGACTAAGGACATGTTTCTCGTTTATGGAGGTGATCAAGAGCTCGTCGTAAAGGGTTACGTCGATGCAAGCTTTGACACTGATCCGGATGACTCTAAGTCGCAAACCGTATACGTATTTATTCTTAATGGGGGTGCGGTTAGCTGGTGCAGTTCCAAGCAAAGCGTGGTAGCAGATTCTACATGCGAAGCGGAGTACATCGCTGCCTCGGAGGCGGCGAAAGAAGCTGTCTGGATGAAGGAGTTCATGACAGATCTTGGAGTAGTGCCTAGTGCGCTTAACTCAATGACTCTGTTTTGTGATAACACTGGTGCCATTGCTCTAGCCAAGGAACCAAGATTTCACAAGAGGACCAGACACATAAAGCGACGCTTCAATTCCATCCACGATTACATCAAGGAGGACGACATAAATATTTGCAAAGTACACACGGATCTAAATGTTGCAGATCCGATGACTAAACCTCTTCCAAGGGCTAAACATGAACAACACCAGAACTGCATGGGTGTTCGATTCATTACAATGTAAATCACATAGTGATGTGAACTGGATTATTGACTCTAGTGCAAGTGGGAGACTGTTGGAAATATGCCCTAGAGGCAATAATAAATTGGTTATTATTATATTTCCTTGTTCATGATAATCGTTTATTATCCATGCTATAATTGTATTGATTGGAAACTCAAATACATGTGTGGGTACATAGACAACACTGTGTCCCTAGTAAGTCTCTAGTTGACTAGCTCGTTGATCAAAGATGGTTAATGTTTCCTAGCCATTGACATGAGATGTCATTTGATAACGGGATCACATCATTAGGAGAATGATGTGATGGACAAGACCCAAACTAAGAACGTAGCATTTGATCGTGTCAGTTTATTGCTATTGTTTTCTGCATGTCAAGTATCTGTTCCTATGACCATGAGATCATGCAACTCCCTGACATCGGAGGAGTACCTTGTGTGTATCAAACGTCGCAACGTAACTGGGTGACTATAAAGGTGCTCTACAGGTATCTCCGAGGGTGTCTGTTGGGTTGGCATGGATCAAGACTGGGATTTGTTACTCTGTGTGACGGAGAGGTATCTCAGGGCCCACTCGGTAATACAACATCACAATGAGCCTTGCAAGCAATGTGACTAAAGTGTTAGCCACGAGATCTTGTATTACGGAACGAGTAAAGAGACTTGCCGGTAACGAGATTGAACTAGGTATAGAGATACCGACGATCGAATCTCGGGCAAGTAAACATACCGAAGAACAAAGGGAACAGCATACGGGATTAACTGAATCCTTGACATAGAGGTTCGACCGATAGAAGATCTTCGTAGAATATGTAGGAGCCAATATGGGCATCCAGGTCCCGCTATTGGTTATTGGCCGTAGAGGTGTCTCGGTCATGTCTACATAGTTCTCGAACCCGCAGGGTCTACACACTTAACGTTTGGTGACGATATAAGTATAGTTGAGTTGTTATGTTGGTGACCGAAAGTTGTTCGGAGTCCCGGATGAGATCCCGGACATGACGAGGAGCTCTGGAATAGTCCGGAGGTAAAGATTGATATATGGGATAATAGTGTTTGGTCTCCGGAAGGGTTCCGGAATTCACCGGAAGGGGTTCCGGATGTTTCCCGAAATGTTCGGGTACGAGAACACTTTATTTGGGCCAAGGGGTAAAGCCCACGAGGCTTTAGGAAGGTGCAAAAGGAAGTTTTGCGGAGGCCAGGGGCCAGACGCCAGGGACCCTGGCGTCTGGGGCCAGACGCCGAGGACCCTGGCGTCTGGTCCTGGAGTCCGAGCAGGACTCTTGCCTTGCGGGCCAAACCGACTTTGAGGAGGCTCTTTCTCCAAGTTTCGACCCCAGGGCTCAACATATAAATAGAGGGGCAGGGCTAGCACCCGGGATACATCAAGATTTCCCCAAGCCGTGTGCGGCAACCCTAACCCTCTAGTTCCTCCGTCATAATCTCCGTAGCGCTTGGCGAAGCCCTGCAGAGATTATTCCTCACCACCATCACCACGCCGTCGTGCTGCTGGAACTCAACCACTACTTCACCATCGCTCGCTGGATCGAGGAGGTGAAGGCGTCATCAAGCCGTACGTGTGTTGAACGCGGAGGTGCCGTCCGTTCGGCGCTAGTTCGTGATCGGATCGAGGGACGACTTGCGATTTGGATCGCGGAGACGTTCGACTACATCAACCGCGTTTCTTAAACGCTTCCGCTTAGCGATCTACAAGGGTATGTAGATTCACTCTCCCTCTCGTAGATGCTCATCACCATGGATAGATCTTGTGTGTGCGTAGGAAAATTTTTGTTTCCCATGCAACGTTCCCTAACAATATTTTCATTGTGTTGAACAACCTCTTTACTTGAAAGCTTGATCTCATCACCTGCAGTTTTTATCTTCTCTTTAAATGGATCGGCTTGAAGCAGCCGATACAAAAACTTTTTGCCATCAGGACCAATCGGAATAGACTGGTCATCCCTTGGTGTTTCAACAAATTTCAATCGTCCTTTGTCTATGGCCGATTTAACTATTTGACGAAACATATTGCAATCCTCAAAATTGTGCTTTAACGAATCATGCAACTTACAATACATTCGTCCTTAGATTGATGGCTTGACATGGTGATCAAGAATTCTAATATAATTGTTTCTCAACAACAAATCAAAGATTTGATCACACATGTTCGAATTGAAGGTAAACTTCTTGCTTTCTAGCCGATCTTGATGTGGGAACGGCTTTGAAACTAAGCACATGAATGGTTCAGATTTAGCATCTTTCCATTCGGCTATGAATTTTCTCTCGCATTCTTTTTCCGATGTCATTGGATAAGATATTATACTCGCATCGGTTTTCTCAAAAGAATATAATCTTGGCTTTAAATTTCCAAACAAAAATATTTAGAACATACATGCCTCAATTGAGACCAAGTGCAAGCCAAGTATGAAACATGCAAAGCTATCCAATTATATATGAACTTTAGATAAAGCACCAGGGAAAGCCTTGGCTGCAATAATAACTCATTATCGGTCTTTATAAATGGTGCAATGGGTTGACCGATATGCTCGATAACAATTTTGTTGCTAACAAGTAAATTACCCTTCTTCATTGGTCTTTCAAAAGTATTTGTGATAATTTTTTCCAATAGATGCATCAACAATAAAGTTGTGACCAAGTCTGAAAATAGGTAAATTACTTGCTAGACATACCTCTTCAAATATGTTGGGAGAGCATGATGGTGTTGTGACTTGAAAAATACCTTGCTCCGTCTTTGGATGGCTCCCCAACGCCTTTTCATCATCTCTTTCTTGATTCCATGCATGATTACTTTGAAGATCCTTGTTAACCGAACTTTGTTCGTCTACTTGTTCTTGTTCTTGAGGCTTGTCAATTGTTGTGACATGGAACTCATAGGGCAGGAAGTAGGTTCCATTAACTTTAGAAAAATCAAGCGTGGTCGTTTTGCTATGCTTGTCATGCCCTTTCTCAATAATTCTTGCCTCTTTGGATTTGAAGGATTCAGAATATATACTACTTGATTCAGCCTTTTCAACCGACGCACTTTCATGTTTCGAATCATCCTTATTTTCATTGATTCTACCAATTGACAATGCTTCTTTTCTTTGAGCCAATTCTTTTTCTGTTCGTTTCTGGCGGCGGGCGGCAAAACTGGCTTTAATTTTTTTCTCAATTTCAGCCCACTCCGGATATGATTGCCCCCCAACGCTTTTAGACTCTTTCGGCAATGACACATGGGTGATGCCGAATTTTTGCAATTCTGTAGGGGGGGTGTAATATGATGTAGTACTAGGTGAAGGCTTATGCATCGTTGCAGAACCATATTCTTGATCGCCAATTCTATCAATTGGCAAAGATTCATCTTCTTGTAAAACTCTAGCTTTTATTGCATTATAATCAGGAACTAGCCCCTTGTCATGTTCTTCAAGGCAAAGAGCACTAATCTTGTTATTTCTGGCTATATCCCTTTTTAATGTAGCCACATCCCATTCTGTAAGGGATTGCTCCACAACACTTTTGGATTCTTTCGGCAATGGGTGGTTGCCGAAATTCTGCAATTGCATAGAGGGTGCATTATATGCTACGACATTAGGTTAGTCCCAAAAATAATATAAAATAGCATATTAATGCATATAAAACATCCAAAACAGATAATATAATAGCATGGAACAATAAAAAATTATAGATACGTTGGAGACGTATCAATGGCTGAGGGTAACTGGCCGAATAGCTAGTAGCATGGCCAATTCTTCCGTCCATCGGCATGTTTGGATCAACATATTGAAAATTAGTTGCCGATGAATAAAAAGGTGACACACTTTGTTGCATGCTATTGGAAGTTTTTACATGGGGTGTTTCAACTTGATTAACCGAACTCATCATGTTGTTCCTTGGCATATGGATTTGTGGGGTTGCCGATGCATGGGAGTTGGAATACATATGTTGCATGTTGCTAAAATTATATGAGGTAGAAGCATGGAGATTTTTATGCATCGGCTCTTGCACATAATTAGGTGCATGATTGATAAAGCTAGGGCTAGCCGATACATTATGCTCATTAAACGATCTAGAAACAACATATGCAATATTTGCATCTACATAAGTGAATGGGTTATTCATATTACCTTTGTAGATTGCAAACCCTAGATGACGATCTCTTTGTAGCAAGAACGGGATGGAGACCGTTCAAAGCTTCGTCCCCAGCGGAGTCGCCAAAAAGTGTGTTGATAACCCACAAGTATAGGGGATCGCAACAGTTTTCGAGGGTAGAGTATTCAACCCAAATTTATTGATTCGACACAAGGGGAGCCAAAGAATATTCTCGAGTATTAGCAACTGAGTTGTCAATTCAACCACACCTGAAAGACTTAATATCTGCAGCAAAGTATTTAGTAGCAAAGTAGTATGGAAGTAACGGTAACGATGGAAAACGTGACAGTATCAGCTTTGTAGTGATTGTAACAGCAGCAACAGAAAAGTAACTTAGCAAAGATCAATATGTGAAAAGCTCGTAGGCAATGGATCAGTGATGGATAATTATGTTGGATGGCATTCATCATGCAACGGTTATAACATAGGGTGACACAGAACTAGCTCCAATTCATCAATGTAATGTAGGCATGTATTCCATATATAGTCATACGTGCTTATGGAAAAGAACTTGCATGACATCTTTTGTCCTACCCTCCCGTGGCAGCGGGGTCCTAATGGAAACTAAGGGATATTAAGGCCTCCTTTTAATAGAGAACCGGACCAAAGCATTAGCACTTAGTGAATACATGAACTCCTCAAACTACGGTAATCACCGGAAAGAATCCCAGTTATTGTCACCCTGTGGGATGCGGATTATAACTCATAATAGGTGTCTACAACTTGCAAGATAGGATCAAGAACACATATATATTCATGAAAACATAATAGGTTCAGATCTGAAATCATGGCACTCGGGCCCTAGTGACAAGCATTAAGCATAGCAAAGTCATAGCAACATCAATCTCAAAACATAGTGGATACTAGGGATCAAACCCTAACAAAACTAACTCGATTACATGGTAAATCTCATCCAACCCATCACCGTCCAGCAAGCCTACGATGGGATTACTCATGAACGGCGGAGAGCATCATGAAATTGGTGATGAAGGATGGTTGGTGATGACGACGACGTCGATTTCCCCTCTCCGGAGCCCAAAACGGACCCCAGATTTGCCCTCCCGAGGAAGAACAGGAGGTGGCGGCGGCTCCGTATCGTGAAACGCGATGAACTCTTCTCTCTGATTTTTTTCTCCCCGAATAGGAATATATAGAGTTGGAATTGAGGTCGGCGGAGCTGCAGGGGGCCCACAAGACAGGGGGGCGCGCCCTAGGGGGGGCGCCCCCTGGCTTGTGGCTAGGTGGTGGACCCCCTCCGGTTGATTCTTTCGCCAGTATTTTTTATTAATTCCGAAAATATTCTCCGTAAATTTTCAGGTCAATCCGAGAACTTTTATTTCTGCACAAAAATAACACCAAGGCAATTCTGCTGAAAACAGCGTCAGTCCAGGTTAGTTCCATTCAAATCATGCAAATTAGAGTCCAAAACAAGGGCAAAAGAGTTTGGAAAAGTAGATACGATGGAGACGTATCAACTCCTCCAAGCTTAACCCATTGCTTGTCCTCAAGCAATTCAGTTGAGAAACTGAAAGTGACAAAGAAAAACTTTTACAAACTCTGTTTGATCTTGTTGTTGCAAATATGTCTAACCAATGTTCAGATTTTCAGCAAAGATTATAGACTAACCACATTCACAATAACATTTAGGTCTCACATTTACTCATATCAATGGCATAACCAACTAGCGAGCAATAATAATAAGTCTCGGATGACAACAATTTTATCAAAACAATCATGATACAATATGATATAATGGTATCTCGCTAGCCCTTTCTGAGACCGCAAAACATAAATGCAGAGCACCTCCGAAGAACAAGGACTGACTAGACATTGTAATTCATGGTAAAAGAGATCCAGTCACAATTATACTCTATATCAATTAGTAACAAAGCATACAAATGACGGTGGTGCTCTCTAACTGGTGCTTTTTATAAGAGGAGGATGACTCAACAGTAAAGTAAAATAGATAAGCCCTTCGCAGAGGGAAGCATTGATTCGCAAAGGTGCCAGAGCTCGAGTTTTTAGAACAGGGATGAATAATAATTTTGAGCGGTATGCTTTCATTGTCAACATAACAACCAAGAGATCTCGGTATATTCCATGCTAGATACATTATAGGCGGTTCTCAAACAGAATAGTAAAGTTTTTACTCCCCCTCCACCAATCAATCACACTCCACGGCGAGCCGAATCCACGGCTACCGTCCATACAAACAACAATCCTGGGGGGGTTTTGTTTCATTAAATTTTGATTTGATTTTTTAGCATGGAACTGGGCATCCCGAATACCAGCCACTTTCTCGTGAATGATAGTGAATCAACACATATCGTGAGAATAACCCACCTAGCATGGAAGATACTGACAGCCCCCAGTCGCTACATGAGCGATTCGGGCATACGAAACAGAATATTATTTGAAGGTTTAGAGTTTGGCACATGCAATTTTACTTGGAACGGCAGGTAAATACTGCATATAGGTAGGTATGGTGGACTCATATGGAATAACTTTGGGTTTATGGAAATGGATGCACAAGCAGTATTCCCGCTTAGTACAGGTGAAGGCTAGCAAAAGACTGGGAAGCGACCAACTAGAGAGCGACAACAGTCATAAACATGCATTGAGATTAACCAACATTGAATGCAAGAATGAGTAGGATATAAATCACCATGAACATAAATATCGTGGAGGCTATGTTGATTTTGTTTCAACTACATGCATGAACATGTGCCAAGTCAAGCCACTTGAATCATTCAGAGGAGGATACCATCCTATCATACTACATCACAACCATTTTAAAATGCATGTTGGCACTCAAGACAAACCATTATACACTCTTAGCTAATTAAGCATGGCATGAGTAACTATAATCTCTAATTGTCATTGCAAACATGTTTCATCCATAATGAGCTGAATCCAGAACGATGAGCTAATCATATTTACAAAAACAAAATTGGTCGAGTTCATACCAGCTTTTCTCCATCTCAATCACTTCATCATATATCGTCATTATTGCCTTTCACTTACACGACCGAACGGTGTGAATAATAATAAGAGTGTACGTGTGTTGGACTAAGCTGGAATCTGCAAACAATAACTCAAAGGAGAAGACAGGGTAATATGGGCTCTCGGTAAGATAAACAATAATGCATATGAGAGCCACTCAACATTTTCATTGTGGTCTTCTCCTTACGACCCAAAGAAAAGAAATTTCAAAACAAGAACGAGAAAAACTATTTACACGGGAAAGATCCCAACAAGCAAAAGAAGAACGAGAAATCTTTTTGCGTTTTCTTTTAATGATACAACTAAACAAACTAGAAGGTAAAGCTAGAACTAAATTTTTTGGATTTTTTCTCAAGGTTAATTGAACACACAAGTAGAAAGCGGAAAGAAGAAATAAACTACCTTGGATGATACAATGAAATAATATAAACACCGACAATCGAGATGAGTGTGTGAACATGAATGTAATGTCGGTGAGAAATACGTACTCCCCCAAGCTTAGGCTTTTGGCCTAAGTTGGTCTAGTGCCATGGCTGGAAATAACCATCTCCTGGATACTCCAGAGGGTTCTGAGGGTTCCACTGGTTGTCGAGCTCCTGTGGCTCCCACTGAAAAACTGGATCCTGATACGGATCAAGGGCTGGTGCCGGCTCAGGTACTGGGGGTTGCGACAAACCCCAATATCTGTAGATGTCCTCGGGCATAACAGTGTACCTGCCTGAATGGATATCGAACAAAGAAGAAGCAGGCAGAGCAATAATTTCACAAGTACCCTGACTAAATACTAAGTTGTAAAGCAGCCTCTTATCATTATCCTTCCTAGGATAAAAGTGAAAGTTTTGCACGAAGATATTAGTGAGTAGGAGGTACTGGTCACACTTATCGTTGAGGAATTCGGTGATGCCTGCATTCTCTGCCAAATAATAGAAATCTTCATAAATTCCGGCCGCCCTCAAGAATGCATCACTTGGCCATTCACATGGCCGAACCTCCGCGGTGCGGGGAATATTGTATCTGGGCTTCTCATTTTCATTTTCTTTAGAACCCCGGCTTGAAGAGCCTATTAACAATCTCCTCATCATTTCTTTCTCTGAAAAATTTCTAAAATTTTTAGTGACACAAAATAAAGGTGAACAAAACTCAACAAAACTCATAGCAACTACTCCCACAAGTGCCTAGAGGCTATATCATGCATCAAAACTACTTGGGACCATACAAATTTGACATGCAAGCTCAAGAACAAGGTCATCAAAGCAGCAAAAAATTGCAATATATAAAGCACTAAAACAGAAACTAATTGGACCATTGGATGAGTCACATACCGAAGATCAATCCCCCAAAACAGTTTTGCAAATGGAGCTTTGCACAAGGAGATCAAAAATGGCAGCAAAATGAGCTAGAACACGGGTTTGAGCAATGGTGGGATTTTTTCTGGAGGAAGACAAAGTGGATGGGTGCTGGAATAAGTGAGCGGGGCCTACGTGGGACCCACAAGCCAGGGGGGCGCGCCCAGGGGGGTGGGCGCGCCCTGCAGGCTTGTGGCCCACTGGTGCAGCCCCCTGATATGTTCTCAGTGCCAAAAGTTAAATATTCCAGAAAAATCATACTACATTTTCAGGGCATTTGGAGAACTTTTATTTTCAGGTCATTTTCTATTGCACGGATAAATCAGAAAACAGAAAAATAATAGCATCTTTACTTTATTTAATCTAAACAACAGAAATTAAAAGTTGGGTACAGAAGGTTGTGCCTTCTAAATTCATCCATCTCATGCTCATCAAAAAGAATCCATCAATAAGGTTGATCAAGTCTTATTGACAAACTTTTTTCGAATGACACGGAACCGGAGAATTTTCGAATAACACTAGGTTACCTCAATGGGGATATGCATGTCCCCGAAAATATGTATATCATATTTCTTTTTGGCAGTAGGGAGAGGGAATTCAAAATCTCCAATAATAATCGTTGAATTTTTTTTCAATGGAGTTGATACTATGAACTTGAGGTTGTTTCTTCGGAAAGTGTACCGTATGCTCATTACCATTAACATGAAAAGTGACATTGCCCTTGTTGCAATCAATAACAGCCCCTCCAGTATTCAAAAAAAGGTCTACCAAGGATGATCGACATACTGTCGTCCTCGGGAGTATTAACATTTGCAACTACAACAGGCACATCCTCACAAATACCGATGGGTGAAGCAGTTGATTTATCCGCCATTTGCAAAGAGATTTCAGTAGGTGTCAACTTATTCATATAAAGTCTATGATACAAAGAGAAAGGCATAACACTAACACCAGCTCCAAGGTCACATAAAGCAGTTTTAACATAATTTCCTTTAATAGAGCATGGTATAGTAGGTACTCCGGGATCTCCTAGTTTCTTTGGTATTCCACCCTTAAAGGTATAATTAGCAAGCATGGTGGAAATCTCAGCTTTCGGTATCTTTCTTTTATTTGTCACAATATCTTTCATATACTTAGCATAAGGAGACATTTTCAGAATATCAGTCAAGCGCATACGCAAAAAGACAGGTCTAAGCATTTCAACAAAGCGCTCAAAATCCTCATCATCCTTTTTCTTGGATGGCTTAGGAGGAAAGGGCATGGGTTTCTGAACCCAAGGTTCTCTTTCTTTACCATGCTTCCTAGCAACGAAGTCTCTTTTATCATATCTTTTATTCTTAGGTTGTGGGTTATCAAGATCAACAACAGGTTCAATCTCCACATCATTATCATTACTAGGTTGAGCATCAACATGAACATCATCATTAATATTATCACTAGGCTCATGTTCATTACCAGATTGTGTCTCAGCATCAGAAATAGAAATATCATTTGGGTTTTCATGAGTATCTATAACAGGTTCACTAGCAGCATGCAAAGTCCTATCGTCATTCTTTTTCCTCTTATTACTGGGACAACTAGGTGCATCGGTATTAATTCTCTGAGAATCTTGCTCGATTTTCTTAGGATGGCCCTCAGGATACAAAGGTTCCTGAGTCATTTTACCACCTCTAGTAACAACTCTAACAAAATGATCGTTGTTCTTACCATTCATCTCATTAAGCAAATCATTATGTGCCTTAAGTACTTGTTCTACTTGAGTAGTTACCATGGAAGCATGTTTACTAATAAGCTTAAGATCATTGATAGTTCTACTCATATAATCACCTAAGCGATCTAGCATGTAAGCATTATGTTTCTATTGTATACTAACATAAGCATTGAAATTCTCTTGCTTGACAATAAAGTTATCAAACTCATCCAAGCATTGGCTAGCAGACTTATTATAGGGAATATCACCTTCATCAAATCTATGGAGAGAATTTACCTCTACTACCTATGTCGGGGTATCAAGACCATGTATCTCTTCAATAGGTGGTAGATTCTTAACATCTTCAGCTTTAATACCTTTTTCTTTCATAGATTTCTTTGCCTCTTGCAATTCTTCAGGACTGAGAAATAGAATACCTCTTTTCTTCGGAGTGGGCTTTGGAGGTGCTTCGGGAATAGTCCAATCATTATCATTGCTCAATATATTATTCAATAGTAGTTCAGCTTGTTCAACAGTTCGTTCCCTGAAAACACAACCAGCACAACTATCTAGGTGGTCCCTAGAAGCATCGGTTAGTCCATTATAAAAGATATCAAGTATTTCGTTTTTCTTGAGAGGATGGTCAGGCAAAGCATTAAGTAATTGGAGAAGCCTCCCCCAAGCTTGTGGGAGACTCTCCTCTTCAATTTGCACAAAGTTAAATATTTCCTGCAAGGCAGCTTGTTTCTTATGGGCAGGAAAATATTTTTCAGAGAAGTAATATATCATATCCTGGGGACTACGCACACAACCAGGAGCAAGAGAATTAAACCATATCTTAGCATCACCCTTTAATGAGAAAGGAAACAACTTAAGAATATAGTAATAACGAATATTTTCCTCATGAGTAAATAGTGTGGCTATATCATTCAATTTAGTAAGATGTGCCACAACAGTTTCAGATTCATAACCATGGAAAGGATCAGATTCAACCAAAGTAATTAACTCAGGATCGACAGAGAATTCATAATCCTTATCAGTAACAAAGATAGGTGAAGTAGCAAACTTAGGATCATATTGCATTCTAGCATTCAAAGATTTTTCCTTCCACTTGCATAGCAATTTCTTAAGATCATCTCCATCCTTACAAGCAAGAAAGTCCCTAGCTACCTCTCCATCCATAACATAACCCTTAGGTATATTAGGCAGTTCATATCTAGGAGATCTAGGTCTAGCAGGTATCTCATAGTGTTCAGTTTCAATAATTTCATCAGTTTCAGAAATATCATCAGTTTCAGCATTGACTCTAGCAATTTGTTCATCAAGAAATTCACCCAGTGGCACAGTATTATCAAGCAAAGTATTATCATAAGCATCATGCATAGCAGAAGTGGCATCATCAATTACTTGTGACATATCAGAATTACTAGCAGGTGGTGGTGTCGCAAATTTACTCATACCAGAAGGTGAATCAAGTGCAGAGCTAGATGGCAGTTCCTTACCTGTCCTCGTAGTTGAGGGATAGATCTTGGTTTTAGCATCTTTCAGATTCTTCATAGTGATCGACAGATATAAATCCCAAGTGACTCAGAGAATAGAGCTATGCTCCCCGGCAACGGCGCCAGAAAAAGGTCTTGGTAACCCACAAGTATAGGGGATCGCAACAGTTTTCGAGGGTAGAGTATTCAACCCAAATTTATTGATTCGACACAAGGGGAGCCAAAGAATATTCTCGAGTATTAGCAGCTGAGTTGTCAATTCAACCACACCTGAAAGACTTAATATCTGCAACAAAGTATTTAGTAGCAAAGTAGTATGGAAGTAACGGTAACGATGGCAAACGTGACAGTAGCAGCTTTGTAGTGATGGTAACAGTAGCAACGGAAAAGTAACTTAGCAAAGATCAATATGTGAAAAGCTCGTAGGCAATGGATCAGTGATGGATAATTATGTTGGATGGCATTCATCATGCAACGGTTATAACACAGGGTGACACAGAACTAGCTCCAATTCATCAATGTAATGTAGGCATGTATTCCATATATAGTCATACGTGCTTATGCAAAAGAACTTGCATGACATATTTTGTCCTATCCTCCCGTGGCAGCGGGGTCCTAATGGAAACTAAGGGATATTAAGGCCTCCTTTTAATAGAGAACCGGACCAAAGCATTAGCACTTAGTGAATACATGAACTCCTCAAACTACGGTAATCACCGGAAAGAATCCCAGTTATTGTCACCCTGGGGGATGCGGATCATAACTCGTAATAGGTGTCTACAACTTGCAAGATAGGATCAAGAACACATATATATTCATGAAAACATAATAGGTTCAGATCTAAAATCATGGCACTCGGGCCCTAGTGACAAGCATTAAGCATAGCAAAGTCATAGCAATATCAATCTCAGAACATAGTGGATACTAGGGATCAAACCCTAACAAAACTAACTCGATTACATGGTAAATCTCATCCAACCCATCACCGTCTAGCAAGCCTATGATGGGATTACTCACGAACGGCGGAGAGCATCATGAAATTGGTGATGAAGGATGGTTGGTGATGACGACGACGTCGATTTCCCCTCTCCGGAGCCCAAAACGGACCCCAGATCTGCCCTCCCGAGGAAGAACAGGAGGTGGCGGCGGCTCCGTATCGTGAAACGCGATGAAATCTTCTCTCTGATTTGTTTCTCCCCGAATAGGAATATATAGAGTTGGAATTGAGGTCGGCGGAGCTGCAGGGGGCCCACAAGACAAGGGGGCGCACCCCCTGACTTGTGGCCAGGTGGTGGACCCCTCCGGTTGATTCTTTCGCCAGTATTTTTTATTAATTCCAAAAATATTCTCCGTAAATTTTTAGGTCAATCCGAGAACTTTTATTTCTGCACAAAAATAACACCAAGGCAATTCTGCTGAAAACAGCGTCAGTCCGAGTTAGTTCCATTCAAATCATGCAAATTAGAGTCCAAAACAAGGGCAAAAGAGTTTGGAAAAGTAGATACGATGGAGACGTATCATGTGTTCACATACAAACACGTCACCGTGTACCCTCGACGCCGGGGGTGATGCACCGCAACTCTCGTCGAAGGAGACCCGTCCGGAAGCGCGGTACACAAGCAATCAGACGGGCGCTTTCGTAGACCCGAAACCCCACACGCCCGGGAGGGACCCCGTCAGGGCGTGCGGCGGCTATGGGCTGCCCTAGGTCGACCTGATCACCCCTAGGGCCTCGTGGATCGCTGCTCTCCAACACGAAGAACGAACGAAGAACGAGAGAGAAAGAACAAGGGAGAGGGATAAAGGTAAAGGTAAAACGTGGTAGATTGATTTGTTCGATTGTGTGTTGTTCAATCGGCCATCACCTCTAACATATATATTAGGCAGCTGGACTTCCCGTACAAGAAAAGGACTAAAAATCCCGTCCAAAACGTCAAAAAACTAACCTAACTCAGACATGAAACTTTGGCAATTTTCCGGACCAACTCGGAGCCACCAACTGATTTTTCTCGGTCCCACCGAGTTAACGTGGCCAACTTTCTGTAATCTTATACATCTCACTTGGAATTTGCGAGTGATTTTTCTCGGAATTACCGAGTCAACTCGGTGTCACCGAGTCAAAAAACTCGGTGGATCCGAAATGACTCTGCAGCTTCTGTTGCTGATTTTGTTTTGGCTCCACAGGTTGCATACGACCTCCGATTGAGATGATCTTTATATCAAAATCGATCGCCTCAACGAGACGAAGATAATCCGTGTTAAACATTTTCTCATATTAGGTCGTCTTGGGGGCTTAATCAGCCGAACAGTGCTCTGAATATGCAATCGTAGTATCTTGAGCATAGTTTCGGCCTTCGAGATGAGATCGGACGGCGATGGCCCAAACTTCAAAGATGTTCGTGTCAACACGACGGAACTTTTTCATGTAGAGCACTTCTTCATTTGAATCCATCTTAATAATGTTTTCCTGCATGCCAAAATCTGGTGTCAAAAATTCATTAATTAAGAGGGAATTATCCAGTTATATGGTCTCTTTAGTGAAATCTTAGAAGCATTTCATCTTATAAAGATTGATACTATGGAGAAGATATCTGCAAAGTATTTCATATTGTAATTTTTAGTTGTACGAATTACTATGTAATTTCTTGGATCCTAGATTCAAAGCAATTAACTTTTTTTCTTTTGAAAAAAGGCATCAAAGAGCATCTCGTATGTGGTACCATATTTTTATAGAAGACAGAAATCAATTACAAGAGACTACGACTTGTTGCGAACAACAAGTGTAGTTGAAACCCACACTCCACCACGACAATACAAACATAATGGAAAAGGGCCTGCCCTAAGCCAATCATCTAGCCGTGTCACAACAAAAGTCGGCCGCCTCGAAGAGCAACAACTCCAACCGGGATTCACTTGTCAACGCACTACCCACCCTTGAATGCCTAAAAGGAGACGACGAGTGGATAGCGGGACTCGATCAACCCCGAGAAAGCCGTCGTCTTGGAATCATTGACAGCTACATACATAGCGCCCACGAAGATCAACTCGGGCAGCGGCAAGCACGAGAGAACTGCCGACACAAACCCAGGCCATGTCTCCACCTGCGATGCCCTCAACAGAGTAACGACGCCACACCACCGCCATCGTGGGTCCTGCAATGGACAAGGGTTTCGCCCGGAGACCACAATCGGATCAAGGAGGGGAGATGCCGACACACCTGGCGACGCCTCCAAGGAGAAAAATGACACCCACAGGCGCCATCGCCGCCAGCTCCGAGAAGACGAGCATGATTTTCATCTGAACCGTCGCACATCGCCCACCCCCATCAATGGATTAGGCCAAACTGTCGGAGCCACACCGTCGCTGTCGCAACACCTCGCCATCATGTCCAGATCACCGCGGTACATCGACCTCTGATACGTCTCCAACGTATTTATAATTTTTGCTTGTTCCATGCTGTTATATTATCATTCTTGGATGATTTACCATCATTTTATTACCACTTTATATCACTTTTTGGGACTAACCTATTGACATAGTGCCAAAGTGCCAGTTGCTGTTTTTTGCTTGTTTTTTACTTCGCAGAAAATCAATACCGAACAGAGTCCAATCGCGATGAAACTTTTTGGAGATTTTTTTTGGACCAGAAGACACCCAGTGGGCCAAACAACTGCCGGAGAGGTGGGTTGTGGAGAGCACAACCCACCAGGGCGCCAGGGGGGCCCCTGCGCGCCCTGATGGGTTGTGCCCTCCTCGGCCCCCTTCCGCACCGCCTCTGATGCCTATAAATTCTCAAATATTCGGAAAACCCTAGGGAAGTCGACGAAACACAATTCCAGCCGCCGCAAGTTCCAGAACCGTGAGATCCAATCTAAACACCATCACGGAGGGGTTCATCTTCCTCATAGGTGCCTCTCCGATGATGCGTGAGTAGTCCACCATAGACCTACGGGTCCGTAGGCAGTAGCTAGATGGCTTCCTCTCTCTCTCTCTCTTATGATTCTCAATACAATGGTCTCTTGGAGATCTATTTGATGTAAACTTTTGCGGTGTGTTTGTTGGGATCCGATGAATTTTGAGTTCATGATCAGTTTCTATCCATGAATATTATTTGAGTCTTCTTTGATCTCTTATATGCATGATTGCTTATAGCCTCGTATTTCTTCTTCGAATCTTTGGTTTAGTTAGGCCAACTAGATTGATTTTTCTTGCCATGGGAAGAGGTGCTTTGTGATGGGTTCGATCTTGCGGTGTTCTTTCCCAGTGACAGAAGGGGTAGCAAGACACACATGTATCATTGCTATTAAGGATAACAAGATGGGGTTGATTCCTACATGAATAGATTTTGTCTACATCATGTCATCGTTCTTATTGCATTACTCCATTTTTCCATGAACTTAATACACTAGATGCATGCTGGATAGCGGTCGATGTGTGGAGTAATAGAGGTAGATGCAGGCAGGAGTCGGTCTATCTATCTTGGACGTGATGCATATAGAATGATCATCGCCTTGGATATCGTCATGACTATTCGATTTTCTGTCAATTGGCCAACAGTAATTTGTTCACCCACCGTGCGCTATACTCATGAGAGAAGCCACTAGTGAACCCTACGCCCCCCGGGTCTACTTTTCCATCATATTGCTTTCCGATCTACGTTTTTTGCAATCTTTGTTTTCAGATCTACAAAACCAAAAACCCAAAAATATATTGCTGCACATTTACTCTTTTCATTTTGTGTTGTTGAGAGATCTATCTCTCCTATCTACCACTACCTAATCTATCTTATTACCGTAGAGAGATTGACAACTTCTCTTTCGCGTCGGGTTGCAAGTATTTGTTGTTTGTGTGCAGGTGCTGCTTATTGGGTGTTGTTGATCCTCCTACTAGTTCTATAACCTTGGTTTCATAGCTGAGGGAAATACTTACCGTCGCTGTGCTGCATTATCCCTTCCTCTTTGGGGAAATACCGGCGTTGTCTCAAGCCACGTCAACCTCGCACGGCCGAGAGCAGCCCGACCACCAACCACCACCTGCACGGTCGCGAATCCACCTCGCCAGCACCCATCCATCCTCGTCGTCTTCACCTTGGCCATGGGCTGGCACTCCATGCCACTGCTGCAACCTGAGGCCACACAGGGAAGAAATCGGCGCGCCGAGTCGCCCACGCGACCGCGCATGCCCAACATGGTGCTCTTCTGTGCGAGCCCCTGCTCTGGCCTCCGGCATGGCACCAACACCGAACCTGGCTGCATCACCCCCAACACCGCAATGGGGCCGCTTCCTCAAGGCATGTTGCCATCAATAGGAACCACACCACGCATCCATACCACTGCAGCGAATCACGGTCGCAGCTCCCGGCACCACCACACCTGGCCAAGATCCGCATCTGCCAAGGCCCCGCGCTGCGACCTCCTGCTCCCACCTTAGTGCTCGAAGAAGAAGACCGCCCGCTCCACCTCACGACCGTGCACCGTCGCTTCCGCGCTCTCCGCCTTGCACCACCTCCATCAGCAACACCACGCCGGACAAGCACAGCCGCCGACACCCCCATGGTACTCTTGTATCCAGTACTCTTTATAACTAAATAAAAGATATTTTTGCAGTTCACTTTTCAATAATACTCCATCCGTAAAGAAATATAAGAGCACTTTGGATATATTTATTTAAAGAGGAAGTATTTATTGAGAGAAATAGTAGACAGTTCAAACAAAGGACATCAAAACATACTGGTAAGTGATTACCTATAAGTTTTTTCTTAGTAGTGGTAGTGCGGGTTGTTAGAGGTTGAATTGGGGTTTGGAGCTTGCACGCCCGATCCGGATTCCATGTCGATTAAATCACGAAGTCAAATAGAACAGCCAGAACCACGCTCGAGCGGGAAGGCTGTTAGCGACTAGGAGGGCACAGACCAACCCGCGCTCACGACGCGGGTCACTCCGGCCACGGCGACCACCCAACTTTCTATGATCAAGCTGAGAAGTTCTCAAAGATCTAGCTTTCCTCAGTTGTTCCATCATGTCGCTCTCCTCACTCAAGTTCAATCAACGACAGACATTTGAAGAGGAAGTATGGCGCAGATGGAGCGTCGGAACTAACTTCATTCCAGAAGAAGGCCATGAAGAATTTCTCCTGGTGGCTGAGTTCACCAGATCCGAGATCAAGCTCACCAAGGAATCAGTTGGCACCATTCTTCTCTCATGCTTCGGCGGTAGAGCCTCTCTCTATCGTGTGCAACAACTCCTGAACTGGTCGTTCAAATTCTCAGTATCTTCCAAAGAAGTGAGTTATTCCACCATCAAAGGAGGTAACATTGCCGTTCCAGAATTCAATCTCAATTTCCTTCTGTGGGGTAGTGGAGGGCCTAACTCAAATTATGAGCTAGATCAATACCTCAAAGAAAAAGAAGATGCTTGGACACATATATTTTGTAAACATCCTAGAAAATCTTATGCAGAAGCACTTACCACTCCTGCATTTTTCCACCAACATCAAGATCCTTCGGATGCTAGTCAGAATCTGCAAGCTGATGCTCGAATTCGAAATTCGGCCATCAATGCTAGGCATAATGGCTACGCTAATGCTGTCCAGAGCAATTACTCCCAGTGGTATGCCTTAAACCATGCTCCCCCTAACTCCTCCATGGCACGTAAACCAGCCATGCAAAAGGGCTAGTCAACTGAACATTTCTGTGTATGTTCCCTCATGCATGGCCACCTTCGGCCTGATTGCACTAACTGGATCAAATGTTGTGCATGTAAGAGACGGGCCAAATTTCCAAGGATTGATTCTCTTTGCCTCAGCCCACCACTGTTGCTGGAACGTGCCAGCCCAATAGCCCTCCATCTGCGCACACCCCGCTATGAGCTTTGGAATTCCGACTCATTCCACGCAGCTGGGAGGGCAGGTCCCGTTGTCAGCGCCCCAAATCACCCAAATCAGGGGACACTTCCCATTTTTGCACCCCACAGGTTGGTACTTGCCATTACGCTGCCGCTCCAGCTTCTTCCTCGCATTTCCCCTGCTTCATCCACTCTGCTCCGACACTGTTCATCGCCGTCAACCATTATCATCCCACCAAACTCTAGTTCTCCCATGTCGACCTTTCCGTTCGACCCAACCCCTTTCATTACCCGAGGCCATCAAGATATCTAGGTGGATGGTCACCCTTCTAGGGTTTGGGTGGTGGCAGGGTCTATCACTCCGGCACATGAGGAATGTGTGATTTCTTCCATCGCCCCGATGCCAAATCTGTCGGTCGCCTTCAACAACATCAGAGAGGTATTGACTGATTTTCTCAATGAGGTCAAGCACATTGGTTTTTCTTAGATCATCCCCTACCCATTCGGCCAATCGTTCATCAGATTGGACAGTGTTTTTGATCGAGATGCCCTGCTTAGAGATAACCCCCATCCTTTTAATGATGTCCATGCGATTTTCCAAAAGCATAATGAGGGTCTGAACTGGAGAAAATTTGTCCTCAACAGAGAAGTCTGGATACTTCTTTGTGGTTTCCTATTTGACAGAGGATGCATGCATGAGATTGTTAATGCAGTGAAAAGCTTTGGTAGATTAATTCATTGGGATAGGGTTAAGAGAACAAAAGCAAATCTGTTGGTTAAAGTTAGAGTTGATGCACTGAGAGACATTCTGACTAGTTTGGTAGTGGGGGAAGGAGATGATTTTCAAACAAATTCCCTCTCTGTCCCAGTTGTTATTCTGTAACAAATAATGCTAGGGGAGGAAGCACCCGATGAAGATCCTACTGAACCTGATGGAAATCCTCATCCTCAACCTCAGCAAGAGCATTTTCATGCAAATGAGCACAATCTTATTGGCCCTCTGCAGCGTCATGAGAATGGTGACATTCACAATAATCACATTCCTGATCTCAATCATATGAATGACCACAATGATCCGCAATTGGCACTTCACCAACTAGGAGCAACCATGAATGAAGAAGAGGAAGGGGGAAGACATGCCAGGATGGGGACACTAGGATCTTCCTCAACAAGCTCCAGACATTGATATGGAGGAACAACCAGGAGATTTTCTAGAACTAAATGATCTTATGGCACCACTGAATGAAGAGGAGACAACTGCTCTAGAACATCTTAATTTGGCAGATAATAATAATAGCACTTTGTCCCTGGCACCTACTAATAGCAGTCTCCCATCTGCTCAATCTGCCAATGAACCACTCAATCAACCTTTTATGCAGGTATCTGATTTGAATATGAGTGCTGGGATAGCCCAACAACAAGACCCACTGGCCCATGAGATAGATATTGCACCAGCCCAACCAGTCAAAGAGTTTCAAACTAGACCTGATCTGCTACTAGAAGCCATTCTATCTGCTGAGCACTCCGCCCCTGAGATTTTATTGACCCTATGCAGCAAGAAATCCAGATGTCAGTTAAGGAGGCGAAGGAGAGACTGGTCACAGGTCCCATTACTGAGCAGTTGGTAGTTCATGTTGAAGACTTAAATTCAGAGGAGTTGGCAGTAGCAACAAACACTGAAGCTCTTCTTCCTCCTTCATATATGCAATAAGTTTTACAGATGGGCACCACTGGTGAGACTTCTAATCACTCTAATTCAGATTTAGAAACTCCACCTGGTTTTCACATACCTCAGTTTTTAGATGTTAATCACAATCTACGTGTGGAATTTGTTCATCTTCCATCTGATTTACCAGATCCTGTCATAATGGAAAAGGAAATACTGACTCCTACTATCAACACTACATCAGATGTGGGCCTGCTTGGACAAGAAGGAGCCGAGATTCGAAAAAAAAAACACTTTGCACCTACAGCTGACAGTAAACATGTAATTTAGGTACCTATTGAATGGGTCAATTTCCTATCTGTTGCTCTTCTGTCACCTAAGAATGAATGGGATTTTTTTGTTACTTCTCAAGTATGGAACTACATCATTCAACAATCCGAATCTAAGATTTTTAAGCCATTTGCCATTCCTGGATCATGCATAATTGCACCAGCTCCTTCATGTATTCTGCAGCCTGATATCTCCACAGAAGTTGATCAAGAAAATCTGGCTGCTCCTACTTGTTAGTCAGCTGAGGGAATGAATGCCTCATCTACTTCAGCCATCCACAAGAACAGAAAAAGGAAAGACAAATTGCCTCTGGTGGAGACTGAGGTAAGGAGAAGTTGTAGATTGCAAGCACTCAATAAAGGTTTCAAAAAATTAGTATGCAAAGATAGAAATTGTCTAGCTCATCGTGCACTTCCTCCACCTATTCCTGGAAAAGTTGTTAAGAATTTAAACATCTCTTTCTGGAAGGTTAATGCCTAGGATACCACTAAGGACAAGCTGAGCATGGGACCCAAAAAACTTAAAAGCAACAGTTGCTCTTGTGTGGCCCCAGGACAAAAGGTTAAGGACAAGAGCAAAAGTCAGAGCTAATATGACATCATTTCCATGGTGGTCTCTAGAAAGAAAGTGGATGACCTACAAAGCAGTATTTCGTAATTTAAGGGCACCTGAACTGATATCTTTTGTAATGTGTTCAGTGGAGACTTGTCACTACTATCTTTCACTGTGTAATTGTGAACAATACTATCTTTATGTGGACTTATGGCCAAATTCTGGAATATTTTAAACTGGAATGTAACAGGTTTGAATGATGACAAGAAACATGCTGCTATTGCTAATAAAATTGAGGAGTCTGCTCGTTCCATCCTATGTCTTCAAGAAACTAAAAGAGAACATTTGGATAGTCAATACCTGAAAAAATTCTACCCAAGACAACTCACTAAATTTGATCATCTACCATCTAATGGGGCCCCTAGGCGTTTTCTTATTGTTTGGAATGATCATCTATTCTCAGGCACTACTATTGAGAAAAATGATTTCTCTATCACAATTGAATTCATCTCTAAGCATACAGGGTAATGTTGGTATCTTACAAATATTTATGGACCTTGCCAACACATTGAAAGAGTACAATTTCTACAGTGGTTCTAGAATGTGAATTTCCATGATGATGCTAATTGGATGATCTTGGGAGATTTTAATTATATCATATATCCTCATAACAGAAACAGAGAGGAGGCTTTGTTCAGGATATGCTTGCATTCAATGAGGCCATTTCATAGTTTGCACATGTTGAAATTCCATTAAAGTCAGAAGCCACACATGGAGCAATATGCAAGAGGCTCCTTTGTTGAAAAAACTAGACTGATTTTTCACCTCTGAAGCATGGATCTTAACTTACCCTAACACAACTGCTATGCCTCTGGCTAGAACTAGCTCTGATCATGTGCCATATGTGATCAAAATTGGAACAACTATCCCCAGGTCAAAGATCTTTAGGTTTGAAAATTACTGGTTGCAATATAACCAATTTAAATAGCTTGTTAAGAATATATGGGAGCAGCAGGTACCTGAAAATGATAGTGCAAAGATTATATCTGCCAAGTTCAAAAGACTCAGGAATGGAATGAAAATCTGGTCTAGAAACTTATCTGATCTCAAAGGCATCATTTCAAATACAAATAGATTCATCCTTTTCTATGATACATTAGAGGACTTCAGAGAGCTCACAACTGAAGAAGCAACATGCAGACAGATTCTTAAAGATCACCTGGCAGAAACTCTATCTTTTCAGAGAGCATATTCGAAGCAAAGGACCACCATCAGAAATATCAAAGTAGGGGAAGCTAACTCTAAGTTTTTTCAAGGCAAAGCTACTATCAAGCACACATTTTGTTGGAACATGCCCTAGATGCAATAATAAAGTGGTTATTATCATATTTCCTTGTTCATGATAATCGTATATTATCCATGCTAGAATTTTATTGACTCGAAACTTAAATACATGTGTGGATATATAAACAACATCGTGTCCATAGTGAGCCTCTACTAGACTAGCTCGTTGATCAAACATGGTTAAGGTTTCCTAACCATAGACATGATTTGTCATTTTATAACGGGATCACATCATTAGGAGAATGATGTGATGGACAATTACCAACCATAAGCATAGCACTTGATCGTATCACTTAGTTTGTTGCTACTGCTTTCTTCATGTCAAGTATCTGTTCCTAAGACCATGAGATCATGCAACTCCCTGGCACCAGAGGAATGCCTTGTGTACGTCAAACATTACTTCGTAACCGGGTGATAAAAAAGGTGCTCTATAGGTATCTTCGAGGGTGTCTGTTGGGTTGGCATGGATCGATACTGGGATTTGTCACTCCGTATGACAGAGAGGTATCTCTGGGCCCTCTCAGTAGTACAACATGACAAGAAGGTTGCAAGCAATGTGACTAAGGAGTTAGTCACGAGATCTTGTATTACAGAACGAGTAAAGAGACTTGTCGGTAACGAGATTGAACTAGGTATGAGATTGAGATACCGATGATCGAATCTTGGGCAAGTAACATACCGATGGACAAAGGGAACTGCATACGGGATTGACTGAATCCTTGACATCGTGGTTCGACCGAAAACGATCTTCATGGAATATGTAGGAACCAATATGGGCATCCAGGTCCCGCTATTGGTTATTGACCGGAGAAGTATCTCGGCCATGCCTACATGATTCTCGAACCCGTAGGGTCCGCATGCTTAACGTTCGATGATGATATAATATTATTGGGTTATGTATGTGGGTGACCGAATGTTGTTCGGAGTCCCGGATGAGATCCCGGACATGACGCGGAGATAATGGAGTTTAGCACCATGATCATCCAAATAAAGCAGCTATTCTGTTTAAAGCATTCAAAGAAAGACTTGGGACTACCTGCAGCATGGACAACCCCTTTATGCTCCATCAACTCATTCAACAAACAACTGGTTTACACTAGTAGAAAACAGGGCATTGGTCCCGGTTCTGAAGGGCCTTTAGTCCCGGTTCGGCAACCGGGACTAAAGTCCCTCACTTTTAGTCCCGGCTGTGTTACGAACCGAGACTAAAGGAGCTCCACGTGGCCGCTGTCAGGCGCCCAGGCAGGAGGACCTTTAGTCCCGGTTGGTAACACCAACCGGGACTGAAAGGCCGTGTATCATTTTGTGTTTTCATTTTATTTTATATTTATATTGTATTTTCACACGGTTACACATAAAAATATACAACATCAGTACAAATTATGGAAGAACAACATCCAACATCAGTAGAAATTAGATGGATGCAATAGACCAAGTTGAATTAAAGGAAAATACGATGTTGCGACGCAACATCATATTTTCCTCTAATTCAACTTGGTCTATTGCATCCATCTAATTTGTACTGGTATATGTCATATAACAACTCATCATCATCATCTTAATCAACTTATTATCATACAACATCCAACAACTCATCATCATCTTAATCAACTCCTCATCATTGTAGTTATCACTAGATTGAAACACTAACTACTGCTCTCTCTTAGGTAAAAAATCATAATAAAGGCGAACTCCGACATCTCCCCATTGAAGAACACAGATCAAGCTATCTCCAACTTGTGGGATGCGCAAGTATTCCTCTCCAAGTGGTAGCGTGGATGCTTGTATTGCATTTATCCATCATTTGATTTTCAGGGTTTCTTCACTTTGAGATATCCTGTATTTACCTATGTAATTAATCGAGAGTGGTCGTAAGCTAACCATTTGCAAATCACCATTTTTAAACTTCCATTTAGGCACGGTCTCTGGGGGGAGTACCTGTTGAAGAACATTAGTAATAATAACATAGTTAGCAAACTAGTTTTGCTTAAGAACAATGTATGAAAAAGATGGACTAGTGACGCAATGGTAAATTTTTTCTTACAAAGTTGTTTGAAGTGATGTTATAATGGTTCAACTTGTGCACTAGTGGCACATATCCATGATAAATGTTGCCAGTCATGTAATGTTTAGCATGATACTCAACATCATGAATAAATGATATCAAATGATTTTTCTCCAACCAAGTAAGCTTGGAGTCATAACTGTAGTAGGTCCGATCTATTATCTGTCGGGTAGTTCTTGTAGCATGGAAATAAGCTAGTAATTAAAAATAAAGAAATTTAGTCGGAATGAGTACCAAATACTTTCCAATAATCAATATAAATTACCCAACAAGTCTGTTGACAAACGCACCCGGAGGTAGAACTGGAATCAAGTCATCCTCCGCATGCACCCAAATTTCTATATTATTATCACGAACATCGTCATTACCAAGATCGAAGGTAATGTTCATGTCCTCATCCAACCCATACGCATTGCAAAATGCTCTCCAATTAGAACAACCAAAATATGTGTGATCTTCGTTATTTATCACCTAAACAACAAAAGTGTAATGCTCCGTTATTAGGTGAGCTATCTTAGGCTCTGTACTACCCTTCTCTTTGAAATGGAACTTGTCCAAGACAGCAAATCTTGCATGGCAGGGAACACACTAGTTGAATTGTGCAAAAGAAAATTAAAGATTAATTAAAACAAAAAAACATACGTCATACTCCATTAACAAGAAATACATACCGTCTTTACATACCGTAATAATTTCAAAGTCCTATTGTAGCTTGACATTGAAGGATGTATCGTTGTCTAGGTGAGGATAACAGTTGCACATACCCTTGTCATCGCAGCACAAAGGGCACTCAGGGAACCTCTCCTCGTCGTCAGACGACGTCGACATTTCCTGTGTTCATGATTCTAAGATTAAAAATCGATGACATTTTTTTACCAAGATCATCATATAATATCACTAATACATATAATATCACCGGCGATCGTCAGGGACTCTTCATATAATATTATCAGATAACATCACTAATACATCTCGAATAATCCAGTTAATGGAGCATCAAATATTATCGAATGTTATCACTAATACAGCTCGAATATTATCGAATAATCTAGTTGACTCGCGGTTCCTGAGGCGCGGGCGGTGGACACCCAAAGAGAAGGAACCATCACATGATCATAGCTCGGGTGAGATCCCTGAAGGAACTGCTAGATATTGGGGAACTTGACGTCCAACGCAACCATGTAGCAACGGACGTGCTCGTCCTCCTCCCTGACACACCGACATACCTCCTCCTCGGTTGCCGGCTGCCTCCGCACCGATAGTGGCCCACGCGACCGCCACCAAAGAAGCTCTGGGTCGACGACGAGACCCGGATTCCTCACCAAGCTGCGCGCCCCAGAAATTAGCATCTCCCAGTGCCAACCCAACGGAGCCCAGTCCCGGACACGGCGCAACTGGTTGTCGGCGCCGAGTCGATGACGAGGATGCGTGATGGGCATCGTCGACGGGAACAAATTATGGCTAGCAAATAACATTTCATTTAACAACAATAAAAACAATACCATATTTTATAACAAATTCACACACACACACCCAGACACAATAAATAACATATTTCTAGCTATATTACATAGAACCAAAACATCTATGAACACAACATATACGACTATAGCTAGCACATGGACAAGCAAAATGATGTTTGCTCTTTTTAAAAATGTTCGTGTGTTGACATTCTGAGCACATGAACAAATTAGGCAAACCCAAGTAAAACTACACAAAACAAACACAAAATTTGATCATTTCTCTAAGTCTCGTGCATTGGCCACGGCGACGGATTGAGGCAGGAGACAGAGGGGGAAAGAGCGGTGCTCACCGCGGAGCACACGAAGGCTCGTTGAGGGACTAGTAGCAGCAGATGGCAGCGGGATCAACGGAGAACGACGGCGGCCAGGAGGAAGCAGCGGAGCTCGATGGGGGTGGGATCAATGGAGAACGGCACCGGTCCTCGTAGTCAAAGCAGCGGAGCTCGATGGGGGCAGCGATGGCGAGGAGGCCCGGCGACGAGGCCGAGCGGGCTCAGAGGCGATGGCGATCTCCGGCGCAGCAGCCTGGCGGCGTCGTGCTGTGGTTCGGCGTCAGGGGGGAGAATGGGAGAGATTGGGGGAGTGCTGCTTATATACCCCACCCTTTAGTCCCGGTCCGAGCCACCAACCGGGATTAATGGCCTGGGCATCGCGCCCTTTGGGTTGGTCCTGGCACAACCGAGGGGTGGTGGGAGTTTAGTCCCACCTCCCCAAGCGAGAGGCGCTTGCACCGGTTTATAAGCCCGCCTGCGGCTAGCTTAGCAGGTTCCTCTCAAAGCAGACAGCTCATCATCTAACCTGGCCCCTCTCTGCCCTGTGGGGCCTACTGACAGCAGATATTCGTGCTCCGCTGGCCTGCATTCCGGCCCATATATAATTGCGTTTCTAGTCGTATGTAGTCCGTGGTGTGTGAATTCTCCTGCTAGTAGGCGGGCATTTTTTTTATTTTTTGCATATGTTATGTCAATTTTGTTAATTTTTTGCATACTCATATGATTATCAAAGAATTTCAACAAAATATATGAAATTCAAAAAATTGCAAAACTTTCATATTCTTTTTGTGGTAATGAAAGAGATTATGCCTATTTTTGGTTTTAATTCTAAGTTTTCTTTTAAACAGATGCATACATGCCTAGTTTGCCTCAGACACTTCGAGAAAATTATATGGGCCTCCTATTTTTGGTTTTAGTTTTCTTTTAAACAGATTCAAAATCAGTAGCACCATGTAAAGTTTTTAAGAAAAATACTTAATGAAAAATTTAGTTGGATAAATTTTACTTTCTATTAACTTTACTTTAGATCAGAAACAATTTGTATTATTAGTTGATTTTTTATTTAATTCTAAGTTAATATTATTTTGATCATAAATAGAGTTTTATAAAAGCTTCTTAGTTGATTCTTTTTTGCTATTGAAGAATATTATAAAATACTTTTTGTTAACATAAATTTTATATAAATTTAAGTTAATATTATTTTTCATAGGTACCATACTCATGAGGTGGGTTTGTACTCCTGATGTAAGATAATATAAAGGTGCTTGGGTGTTCATGACATATGCCAAAACAATAGACTATTATCATAGGATTCTCTGATTTCCCAGCCCTCAACATATCAGCAACTTCCCCTTTTGACCCTTTCATGAATCGGCGATAAGAGAGCACATGTTTTTCAGGTGGCCTACCAATGGATCCACATATCTGTCTATTATGCATATTTGTACAAGGAAAGAAACATACATTTACCAAAATTTAAAACAGATGCCAACCTTGCCAGTTAATACATCGCCTTCATGTAACTGCAGTGATCATCAAAATACTTGTGGAGCATAACTATGGCTTTCAACCCAGAATCAAAGGTGCAAATTATTCGGTTATCTTATATATGCCGAACAGTTACTTGAACAATCCTACCACCAGAAAGCAACCAGAACTCCTCATCGAGACTTGGATCGGTATATACAAGATAACCGGAAAATTTGCACCTTTTGTGAACTCAACTGGCATCATGCTCACATGCATTTCATCGAACACCTCTTGTTCATAGGAAGGGAAAACAAACTAGCACACACCTCCCACCTCATATGAGGAAAAAACAAAGGAGAGGGCGGGCAGGGGCGAGGGTATATATAGGAAAACTTATAGTCCCGATTGGTGTCTAAAACCGGGACTGAAGACGGACCTGTAGTCCCGGTTGGAGACACCAACCGAGACGAAAGGGCCTCGCTCCTGGCGCAACACCTTTAGTCCCGTTCGAACCGGGACTGGTGCTTGCCGAGCCCCGACCGGCGTCCTAGCTGCCCGAACCGGGACTGATGCTCACATTAGTCCCGGTTCGTATCTCGACCGGGCCTATTGCTCCGTTCGGCCTAAAACCAAAGCCCTATTTTCTACTAGTGTTACAAGATCCGGAACTCCCATTTTCTAATGAAGAAATTGACAATGTGATTAAACAGATGCCCAGTGATAAGTCACCTGGACCTGATGGTCTTAATGTTGATTTCCTGAAATCTTGTTTGGATATCATTGCTCGAGACTTCTACAAGCTGATTAATGATTTTCATGGTGGCAACACCAATATCCAGTGCATCAACTACTCATTTATCACTTTGATATCCAAGACTAGATCTGCTGCTACTGCTAGTGCCTTCAGACCCATCTCTTTACTCAACTGCACAATGAAGATCCTCACTAAGTTGCTTGCAAATAGATTGCAAAAGGTTATTCTCAAACTGGTCCACATCAACCAATATGGTTTCCTCAATAATAGATGTCTTCAAGACTATGAGTCATGGTCCTATGAGTATCTAGATCAATGTCAGCAATCCAAAAAGGAAACCATCTTACTCAAGTTGGATTTTGAAAAAGCATTTGACATGCTAAACCATGACACTATTTTTGAGATCCGAGCAGCATATGGTTATATATAGCACTTGCTACTCTTCATCTCTATTAAATGGTGTTCCTGGTAAACAATTCCTATGCAGAAAAGGAGTCAGACAAGCTTATACAGGCCTCAAAGTGAACTAAACCAAATCAACAATGATTGCCATCAATACCTCAGATCATAAGATGATGGAACTTTCAAACATTCTGGGCTGTCAAATTTGGTCTTTCCCCATGCAATATCTAGGGCTCCCACGGTGCCTATCAAAACCTAGAATAGAAGATTTCTTCCCACTTCTTAAAAGGATTGAAACCAGAGTCTAAGGATGTTCTACTCTATTGTCATTATTCCAAAGACATTCATCCATTAAATCAACAAATATCTCATACACTGCTTTTGGAAAAAATATGGATCTAATGAAAGTGACACACCTATGATCTCATGGGAAAAGGTTGGCAAACCAAAATGCCAGGGAGGTTAAGGGATACTAGACATTGCAACTCATAACCAGGCTCTGCTTATGAAATTTTTGCACCAATTTCTAAACAGACAAGATATCCCATGGGTTAAAATAATATGGGAACCATAATACACCAATCAACTACCAGGGACTAGAATGGTGTAATCTTTCTGGTGAAAACCATTCTAAAGATGTTGCCAGCATATAAAGCAAATGCTAAAGTTCACGCAGGTACAGGAGACATAATCCTAATGTGGACTGATAATTGGAGAAAAGACAAATTGCAAGACCAATTCCCTAAACTTTTCTCATTCGCTATCACTACATAGATTACATTACACCAAGCTTTCCAGATTGAGAACATTGAAATTCTATTCCATAAACCACTTTCCGTGGAAGCACACCAAAAATTTGAATAGATGGATATGATCTTTCAGAACACACAAAGGAGTGATGACCTGGACAGATGGACCTATTCATGGAAATCTAAAACTTTGTCATCGATTAAGATGTACAAAAGTCTCATGGGGCCTTCAAACTCTCACTATGTTTTTAACGCTTTGTGGAAGACCTCAACCATGCTCAGACACAAGATCTTTTTTGGATGCTGCTACACGATAGAATCAACTCAAGAAAATTATTGAAGAGGAAAAACATGTTCCTTGAGTCCTACAATTGTGTGCTCTGTTGTGATCTAGCTGAAGAGACAACCATGCATCTATTCTGGGACTGCCCATTTTCACTCTCTTGTTGGGAGGAAATTATCACTAATAAAAAGAGAGGCACTTCAAGTTTTGATGAAATCAGTTTTGCAATTCATAACCTTTCATATGATCTGGCACTAGACATCACCCTTGCTAGTTGCTGGAGCATTTGGTGTGTGAGAAAAGACAAAATCTTCAGACAAGCAGCGGCCCACATTCAAGGATGGAAATTCTATTTGAAAGGACTCATAAGGGAAATGCACACAGCTAAACTAGCAAAAGCCATCAAGTTTCAGATCTGGATATATAGCTTCCTTTAATTTTCTATGTTGATACCTAAAACTGGCATTGGTTAACCTCTTTATGAGGCTTTTTGTAATTTTGTACTTTGCTTATTAGTAATGAAAATACCGTAGAACAATTGTTCTACGGTCAACAGGTCAAAAAACCACGCTCGAGCGTAGGATGTCAGATGGACGGTAACAAAGAGGTTCAGATATGTTGTCAAAACCATGTCGTTCAGAAAATAGCTTTTCCGTAACTTAAATACTCATAGTTTATCCAAAGAATTCCATACTTCTCCTCGCAAAAAAGAGAACTTCGTACCTCACAATAGTATGGAAATGAACCAACCGTAGATTTTCAAGAAAACCCATGAAAGTAGGGCGTATATGGCCACACTGTATTGCATTTACTGTAGATAGGAGCTACTCACACCACCACACTAACCAGTCCTAGGATGCTCTTTTTTGGAGAAACAAATTCATACCTACAACCCATCTTCCAGAAATCACACGATGATGTAGACCTATTGCTATAGATTTAACAACATTCTTAGGGCATCTCCAACACCGACCGCAAACCGCCCGAATCCGTTCGGACCGCACTGTTTGGAATGCTGAAGCCATCCAACATGGTCCTATATTGGTCGACGGAGCGGTCCGGACGCGATTGCTTTCGCAAACCGGAGACAAACGTGGGGGATTTGCGGGATTCCGGGTTACTTCCAAGCACGATTCTAACTGCCCTGGCCCACCCAAAGCCCCCATTCATCCTTCATGCACTTTCCATCCCACGCGCCGCACCACATTCATACCCGCCCAAGGCATGCAGCAACCATCATTGAAGTCGTGATTTGACCGGTCGGGAAGGTGGCGTAGACGGACATGACCTCTCGGGCATCGCCGCTTCAATGCGGACGCCAGGTCCCGAGAAACCAACTCCGGCAGCTGCGCCACATTGAAGCGGGATGACTGCCCCACCGCCTGGCCTGGCCATCACTATTTAAGCCATGCTCTAGCGTTGTCCGGAGCACCGCACCGTCCTCCTCCCCTCGCCGAGTCTTTCTTTCTCTCTGGCATGTACATCCTCTCCTAGCCTAGCTAGCGACGATGGCGAAGTCCTGGTTCTCCGCACCGGCAGGCGGCACCGTTGGAAGCTCGTCGTCTGACGGATCGTGGCGCCGCCTGTCGGGGTATCGACGATCTATGGGGCCGGAAAGGCCCCTTTCATGGTTTGGCAAGGGAGATCCTCTAGCGCAAAGAGCATCACCGGACCATGCACGTACGCGAGGGTTTAGACAGGTTTGGGCCGCCGGAACGTAAAACCCTACGTCATGTGTGGTGGTAGATTATTTGGTTCACAGTATAGGAGCGTCACAACACGACAAGGGATGCTTAGGAAGTGGCGCTACGCTTGTAAATGAATAGAGTGTCGACCTTTCTAAAGTTAGCCATTACTACTGCAGGATGGTCCAAAGACGACACATCAATCAGAGACCCTTCGACGAAACTATGTGCGATGCATGAATCGCAAACGGTATAGTTATAGCTCCGTCGCCAATAATGAAACACTACTAGAAAAAGCCCTATTAGTGGCGCACCTATTTTCGTTAGTAATGGCGCACTATAGGTGCGCCACTATTAACACGCCACTAGTAACAGATAGTAATGGCGCACCTCTGGTGCGCCATTAGTAATCCAGATAGTAATGGCGCACCTCTGGTGCGCCACTACTAACCCTTAGGTGCTCCACTGGTATTCCCTCTAGGTGCACCACTAATAGCCTTATAGGTGCGCCACTAGTAATAAAGGAAGGCGCGCCACTAATAAGGGCTAAAATGCGCCACTAGTAATGTATTTGGAAAACAAAAAAAAATCCAAATTTACAGAAAACAACCTATAAGGAAAAACAATTTAAAAACAAAAAATGAAATAGAATCATAATTTTTATTATAGTAAGAATATTACAATGTCTTTACAAGTATCCAATAAAAGAAAAATTACAAGGAAATAAAAGAAAATTCTAAAACTAATCTTCTAGTAATCTTTTCTTCAGACCTCCCACTGAACTCTGGAGCGGCGCTGTTGCGGCGTAATCCATTTCTCCTTTCCAAATAGACGAGCTCCATCTTCGCCGAAGAAGCAAAAATCTAGTGAATGCTGGAAAATCTAATCTTGATTACCTGCACAGCAGTAACATCACTGTCATGTTAAAGATGACAGAAAACCCAAATCTGATGGAGAGACAGGAAATTAAGAACTGCCAAAATCATGCCTGTGTTGTCTATGATGACAGCTAAGCAGTTTCCTAATATCGGTGCCAGATCCGAAAATATTGATAAGATGACAGTCAAGCAGTTTCAGTGTCCGTGTATCGGTGCTGGATCAGAAAATACTGAAAACAGAGCAATGACTTTCCCTAAATGGTAAGCAAATAAATTCCCCCCTAAATAACTGCACCGAGAATCTAAGGATATTTTGCGCGTAGATCATGGAGCAAACATTCATAAGATTTTATAATTAACCAATCAAAGCCTTACAAACAATACGAATGGACAACAGTTGCCAGGAGAGGTCCATGTGAGTTATCACAAAAAAGGAAGAAGAGAGAAGGCCATGTGTTGGCTATTTCCTATGAAACGCCATCCTATGCCCAAAATAAGGCTACTGAAGAAACCTGTACCTGTAGTGCTGCATAAGTGCTTACACACAAACTGCCCAGAAATCATTATGAACCAACACAGAGGCTCTCTCTTCTTTCCAATGGAAATGACTGAACAAGGTTATAAATTCCCCACATGTACCAAATCGGCGGCACCAATTGGGGAAAAAATTAATGCTTTCTCTCCGTAAGATCGTCGCGTACACTCTATCCATGAAAACGGTACTAGCTAAATTCTGAAGTCCTTCCTTCCTTCTATGTAGAAGCAAGAGAACATGCTAGTACTACTAACTGTACCACTACCAAGTGGACTCCATTGCTTAGAATGCATTGCCACTGAAGCAGGCATAAGACTGTATGAAAGTAAATGTAGCACTTCAACACATGATGTACAATAGGAACAGTATGATCAGACCAAGTTCTTATCCTCTGCAACTATCTAAACCAAGAGGTGTCAACCGGATTAAAGAGATGATACGTGTTTTTTTATGGTTACATGAAAACTAAAGTAGCATCAGCCTGCAGAAAAGCAAGCACTAGTAGGGAATAATGGCCAACCAAAAAAGGAAGAACTTAATTGCATTCATCACCGGCGGCTTAAAGAGTAACAACATCACTTTGAAGCACCTTTTGACACGGCGGTTAAAGGAGGATAAGAACAAATGAAAATGAAAATGTAGATTACTCTAAAGAAAACAGTAAAGTGCATCAAGACTCGAGTCCACGCGCTCCACACGGGGAGACGCGCACGCACAAAACAGTGAAACACTCACACTAGCCTCGGTGGAGGAGGGATAGGGCGCCGGTGTCCGCCGCCGTAGACAGGAAAGTTACGTCAGGCGATAGCCGGCGGTGGAGTGGGGAAATGGTGAGGCAGCGTAGGGGGAGGCGGGTGGAATGGCTAGGCCACTACTCCTCGGCCCAAACCATCCTGGTCGTCGGAGACGGGGACCTGTCCTTCTCGCTGGCACTCGCCGCCGCGTTCGGCTCCGGCAACAACCTCGTCGCCACATCCCTAGACTCCTACGGTTCGATTGATATCCTTTCCGCTTTCTCTTGCTGCTCCATCATCGATCATATGTACGTACGTACGTGCTGCTTAATTAAGCTGAAAGGGTTAGGGTGCTAATTTCTTGCTGGCAATCATCTTGGAAAGCCTATCTGATTGCCATGGAGGTGTAGGGTACACTACATACATGGGTTAATTTGGTATCCTCTGCTGTGCTGGTTAAACAAGGATTCGATGCACTTTACTATCAAAGTTACCTCCCCTTAAATTAGCTTCACATCCGGTGATAAAGGAACTAATGCAACATACTATAAATTGAGGTGCTAGTAGTAATTTTATCAGAGCTGTACTGAGGTGCTAGTTTTTTTCTTCAATTTAATTCTTGTGAACTCAACAAGTTCAGTATGTGTTATGAGCCTGGTTGCCTACTCTGTTTTATCCTTCTACAATGAGATCCCCTGTTTTGCTGATGGGAGCTGTTTAGAGTAACCTACTGTTTTGATATGGTTTTGCACGTTCCAGCCCAATATATCCACTCCACACCATTACCTTTTCTTTAGTTACACGATATTCTTGTGAACTCAACCTATATTTCTGTATTATACAGAGAGATACCACTGGTTTAACAAATGAAAATGTAGATTTTGTAAACATATGCATATGCATACTCACTGAACATATTTTGTCAAGGCTCACATATGTATTCTGCAGTATACATATGTAGATTTTGTCAAGGAAATGATCACAAGATATCACTGAATACTTCAACTTCATCATTTGTCTGCAGTAAACTTCAACTTGGTCACCCATTTGGGATCGAGAAAACAAGCACACAGAGCATCACTAAGTAGCAAAGATGCAGTTTTACAAGTAGGTCTCCGCAGTCTCTAACAACAAGAAGAGCTGCTCATGGGCATGGATCCGCAGTTAAAGAGTAACCACGGATCCATGGAGCAGAGCAGATCGGAAGGGCTTACCTAGTCCACCAGAGGGGCTTCTGCCAGACAGAGGTGTTGGGGACGACGCCGTCTCCGCTCCGAGGTACGGCCAGGGTTCACCGCTGGATGCGTGCGCACCTGCGTGAGGAAGCAAACCAAGGGCATGAGGGAAGGGAAGGGAAGGAAAAAGGAGAAGATGGGTGAGAGAGTGCGTACCTCGACGACGGCGCAACGGAGCAATCAATCGGGCTGGTGCGCTCGATCTCGTCGGCCGTTCACGAGCCCAGGCACGCGGAGGCGAGGTCGTCGTCGTCCTGGCGCGCGAGCGAGCGATTGGGCGGGTGGATCTGACCTGCTCCGTCGCGTCCGCGGTCGCAGTCGATCTCTCTCCCTCCTTGCCTTGTCTTGTCTTCTGATGAGAGAAGGGGCGGGTGGGGGACGCCATGGCCGGCCGGAGGCGAGGTCTCGGACGTGCGAGGGGGAGAGTGGTAGGCGGCGGCGGCGGGGGGGGGGGTGAATTGGGATGGGTGGGGGTAGCGGGTCCGAAGAAAGAAGGGAACTTTTACCGTGATTTTACTGCAGACAGATGATAGCAATGGCGCACTGGTAGGGGGTGCGCCATACGTATAGATAGCAATGGCGCACCTCTTACTGGTGCGCCATTACTAGTTAAAACTAGTAATGGCGCACTTTCCCCTGGTGCGCCACTGCTAAGTCTGGGGAGGGGTGTGGGGCCAAGACAAAACTAGTAATGGCGCACCACACACCAGGTGCGCCATTAGTAATATGGCCATTAATGGCGCACCCATATCTGGTGCGCCACTGCTATATAGCAGTGGCGCACCACATACATGGTGCGCCATTAATGTCCATATTAGCTATAGCCGTTTTTGTAGTAGTGAAAACTGTGTGCGATGGCGGATCCATCAATACGATTCGGAAAAAAGTTGCGTATGCGATCGGTGGCAAACAATTCACCAAGATAAACTGTTTGCCACGAGAAAAAATAACACAAATGGTTAACAAAATAAAAGTGTGTGCGATGTACAGCATACAGTTAACCCTAATAAGCTGCCTGCGCTGAACCAGCAGAACACAAATGATTGACCAGATGATTATGTGTGCGATAGACGACATACAGGTCAGCCCGATAAAATGTTTGCGATGACATAAAATAACACAAACGATTACCCAGATCAAGATGTGTAAGATAGACGGCAAACATGTTGCCTGTATGAACTGTTTGCGATGAGACAAAATAACATAAACGGTTGCTCAGATGAAGATGTGTGTGATGTACAGCGTACATGTAACTCTCGGGTGTGTTGTGGGCAAACGGTTGCTGGTAAAGAACTGTCAGCGATTAATGAAATCATTACCGACGGATTCGGTAGTTTAATCCATATGCGGTGTGATTTGCTCAGTCTGCGCACAAACATATATGCTCTGTGTAGAAGAACATGATTGCATAACCAAATTAAACATCCAAATACATAAGTGACTACACACATAACATTGGCACACCTCAATAAACAATTACACACATAACAACATGATTGCATAACCTAATTAAGCATCCAAATACATAAGTGACTACACACATAACATTGGCGCACACCTCAATAAGCTATTACATGCATGCATAATAAACTTAGCCTACTAAAATTATAAATATTTCGGCACAGAGTGAGTAAGGGAATACGATCATCAAATCATCTACTTCATGTGACGCTTGCCGCCGGCGCTATGCTTGTGGCTCCATCCCTCAACATATTCAGGTAGGAGGCAGTTCCTCATGTCAACGATCCTCATGAACATCTCGTAGCATGTGTACGCTTCCTTGGCTGCGGCCTGGAGGTGATGTTCATCCAGTATCTTCACCCAGGCCCCGTGTCAGGCAGGCTTGTTCTTGTCGCACTCAGCCTTCATGCCTTCATAGTAGGGGTCGATGATGGCCTCAGCCAGGTCAACATGGGAGTCCATGTCCTTCTTGCTGCCCCAGACCATGTAGTGGCCGCGGATGTTGACAAGCTTCTGGCAAGCCAAGCCCCAAGTCTTGAGCACCTTTGGATCGTTGGTGGTGTTCACCGTAGCGAACCTGTAGTCGGGGCTGTTGACAAACATGCTGAAACGCTCGCAAGGCACTATGGTCAGGCAGTAGTGGTAGAGGAGGACATGATGGCGCACGCACAACTAGGCGACGACAACCTTCTGATCATGCCCGACACGACCGCCGGTGTAAGTGAGGTCAAAGCCGACCACTTTGTACTTGTCATCCTCACCAAGCAACCGCTCCATAGTGTTGAGGGAGTCCACCATGACCGGGTCGTTTGTGTACACCACCGTGAAGTTCATCTTCCTCATGTGGGTCTCCACAAGATGCACGCCGAACTCCATTGGAGCGCCACTAAATATCCTCTTTGTATGCATCGTCAAGGGTGTGCTTATTGTGTTGCGGGGCGCGATCGAAAGCGTGAAGAGACTATGGTTAATGGGCGCGGGTATAAATGGGGGCCGGACGTCCTGGAAAACCGGTACCTCCGGATGGCAGTTTTTGTAGCGCGGGATTCAGTCGTGGAACACGTAACTGCATGGGGCAACGCGTGTGGCGCAACCGCATGCATATGGGGCCCAATGTAATACTCTTTTGCCGTGTGTTTGTCGAGATCCGATGAATTGTGGGTTTATGATCAGATTATCTATGAATATTATTTGAATCTTCTCTGAATTCTTTTATGCATGATTTCATATCTTTGCAACTCTCTTCGAGTTATTGGTTTGGTTTGGCCAACTAGATTGGTAATTCTTGCAATGGGAGAAGTGCTTAGTTTTGGGTTCAATCTTGCGGTGTCCTCACCCAATGACAAAGTAGGGGTAGCGAGGCACGTATTTGTATTGTTGCCATCAAGGATAAAAAGATGGGGTTTTCATCATCTTACTTAATGCGTTACTCTGTTCTTCATGAACTTAATACTCTAGATGCAGGCAGGAGCCGGTTGATGTGTGGAGTAATAGTAGTAGATGCAGAATCATTTCGGTCTACTTGACACGGACGTGATGCCTATATGCATAATCATTGCCTTGGATATCATCATAACTATGCGCTTTTCTATCAATTGCTCGACAGTAATTTGTTCACCCACCGTATTATTTTCCTTCAAGAGAGAAGCCTCTAGTGAAACCTATGGCCCCCGGGTCTATTTTCCATATTATATTTTCAGATCTATAAACCAAAAATACCAAAAATACTTTGCTGCAATCTTTTTACTTTTGTTTTACTTTTCGTTTTAGTAATCTTTTATATCCATCTCTATCAGATCTCATCCTTGCAAGTAACCGTGAAGGGATTGACAACCCCTTTGTAGCGTTGGGTGCAAGTGTTTGATTATTTATGTAGGTACATCTATTGGGGACTTGCTTGTATCTCCTACTGGATTGATACCTTGGTTCTCAACAACTGAGGGAAATATTTATCTACATTGCTGCATCACCCTTTCCTCTTCAAGGGAAAACCAACGCAAGCTCAAGAAGTAGCAAGAAGGATTTCTGGTGCCGTTGCCGGGGAGATCTACATCAAGCCTACCAAGTACCCATCACAAACTCATCTCTGCATTTACATTATTTGCTATTTGCCTCTCGTTTTCCTCTCCCCCACTTCTAAAACGATTTTCAGAAAAAACCAAAAAGATCTGCCTTTTTATTCGCCCTTCTTCCGTTCGTCTTTTCGTTTGCTTTTTGTTTGCTTGTGTGCTAGATCGATTCGTTGCCACCATGTCTGAATCTGGGGAGGTTTTCATTGAAAAGGATAGTAATAATCTTGAGGGGAATATTGATGACTTTGCTAATAACGACCCCCATGAAGAACCTACTATCACACATACAAAAAAATTCCGCATAGGTAGCGGTAATATTATTGGAAAAGGTGTTATTCAAGATTTCTTTACTTGTGCTGGTACGCTACCTACCTTGGGAGGGTCTATTCTCAATAAAACTAATAGTCTTGCGGATGCAATAACACTGTTAATAATTGAACTTGAGAGGCAATTTGTTCATATGCATCCTTGCATACAAAGGATTTTTCTAGAGTTCTCAAATATTCAGCATTCTTCTGTTAAGCGGACCGCCACTATATTTCTAGCCCACAAGTTTAGATTCATCATGAAAGAGGCTAGCGAAATTTTTGCTCATTATAAAATTAATGGTGGATGTCCCCCTATATAGGAGATCCTTTTTAATCAAGAAGAAATAATGAGATTGCAATCTCCGGATTATGTTGCCTATAATGAAAATTTGAGAAAAAGGGTCCCTACCGAGGTTTTGGTTGATAAGATTTCTTAACTCAATGATAATTTTGCTATACAAAACAACGGACTAGAGTTCATATTAAGAGATAGGCTTATGACTTTCCACCAAAGGAAAGCTTACAATGATGAATTGATTATACACTATAGGGGGCCGAAGGAGGAACCTATCCCTCCCGCACTTGATCTTAAGGATCCTTATCCTATTAAATTTAGCCCTTTTGATTACTTTTGCTTGCCTCAAAGGAAACTTGCCGCTGAAAGAAGGGAGTATGAGATGAGCATGGATGATCTCCCTCACTATTATGACAATACCTAGATCTATTGCGTTATGCCTAGCTCGGGGCGTTAAACAATAGCGCTTGTTGGGTCCTCCAATTTTATTTTCTGTTTTTGTTTGTTTTTGTTTCTGTTATTGAGTGCTTTACACATTATTAACTCTGTAGTAATTGTTTTTATTGTTTTAATTAGTATTTGAGCCAAGTAAAGACCTTTGGGATGGTCTACGGTGATTGTTGATTTGATTTTGCTGAAAAACATAAAGTTTTGCGCTCAGTCCAGGAATTTTATAAATTCACCAGAGCGTCGAATGAGTCTGAAATGTTTACACAAGATTTATATACAAATTTCCCAGACTTTCCTAATTTTTCAGAATTTTTGGAGTTACAGAAGTATTCGAAGTCTACAGATTGCTACAGACTGATCTGTTTTTGACAGATTCTGTTTTCTTTGTGTTGTTTGCTTATTTTGATGTATCTATGGGTTGCATCGGGGGGTATGAACCATGGAGAAGTTGGAATACAGTAGATATTACACCAATATAAATAAATAATGAGTTCACAACAGTACCTAAAGTGGTGATTTATTTTTCTTATACTAACGGATCTCACGAGTTTTCTGTTGAGTTTTGTGTTGTGAAGTTTTCAAGTTTTGGGTAAAGATTTGATGGACTATGGAATAAGGAGTGGCAGGAGCCTAAGCCTGGGGATGACCAAGGCACCCCAAGGAATATTCAAGGATACCAAAGAGCCTAAGCTTGGGGATGCCCCGGAAGGCATCCCCTCTTTCGTCTTCAATCCATCGGTAAATTTACTTGAGGCTATATTTTTATTCACCACATGATATGTGTTTTGCTTGGAGCGTCTTGTATGATATGAGTCTTTCCTTTTTAGTTTGCCACAATCATCCTTGATGCACACATCTTTTGAGAGAGACATGCATTAATCGTGAATTTATTAGAATACTCTATGTGCTTCACTTATATCTTTTGAGCTAGGCAATGTTGCTCTAGTGCTTCACTTTTGAGAGTCTTTAAACAACATAGTAATTGGTTTAGGTTATTAATTTAGTCCTAATATAATGGGCATCCAAGAGGGATATAATAAAAACTTTCATATCAAGTGCATTGAATACTATGAGAAGTTTGATTCCTTGCATATAGTTTTGAGATATAAAGATGGTGATATTAGAGTCATGCTAGTGAGTAATTGTGGATTGGTAGAAATACTTGTGTTAAGGTTTGTGATTACCGTAGCATGCACGTATGGTGAACCGTTATGTAACGAAGTCGGAGCATGATTTATTTAATGATTGTCATCCTTTGTGTGAGGGTCGGGAGCGCGCGATGGTTAACTCCTACCAACCTCTCCCCTAGGAGCATGCGTCTAATACTTTGCTTCGATAACTAATAGAATTTTGCAATAAGTATGTGAGTTCTTTATGACTAATGTGAGTCCATGGATTATACGCACTCTCACCCTTCCACCATTGCTAGCCTCTCTAGTACCGCGCAACTTTCGCCGGTGCATTAAACCCACCTTCCTCAAAACAGCCACCATATACCTTCCTCAAAACAGCCACCATACCTACCTATTATGGCATTTCCATAGCCATTCCAAGATATATTGCCATGCAACTTCCACCGTTCCGTTTGTTATGACACGCACCATCATTTTCATATTGCTTTGCATGATCGTAAGATAGCTAGCATGATGTTTTCATGGCCTGTCCGTTTTTTGATGTCATTTGCTATGCTAGATTGTTGCACATCCCGGTACACCACCGGAAGCATTCATATAGAGTCATATTTTGTTTTAGGTATCGAGTTGTAATTCTTGAGTTGTAAGTAAATAAAAGTGTGATGATCATCATTATTAGATCATTGTCCCATGAGAGAAAAGGATGATGGAAGCTATGATTCCCTCACAAGTTGGGATGAGTCTCCGGACTTCACAAATAATAAAAGAGGCCAATGAAGCCCAAATAAAGAAAAGAGGCCAAAGATGCCCACCAAAATAAAAAAAATGAGAGAAAAGAGAGAAGGGACAATGCTACTATCCTTTTTCCACACTTGTGCTTCAAAGTAGCACCATGATCTTCATGATAGAGAGTCTCCTATTTTGTCACTTTCATATACTAGTGGGAATTTTTCATTATATAACTTGGCTTGTATATTCCAATGATGGGCTTCCTCAAATTGCCCTAGGTCTTCGTGAGCAAGCGAGTTGGATGCACGCCCACTTAGTTTCTTTTTGAGCTTTCATACACTTATAGCTCTAGCGTATTGATGGGCATCTCCATAGCCCGTTGATACGCCTAGTTGATGTGAGACTATCTTCTCCTTTTGTTTTGAATCTTACGGATCTGAACATTCATGCCACAATAAATAAATATTACATGGATAAATATGTTAGGTAGCTTTCCACATCAAATTTTTTGTTTTTATCATTTACCTACTCGAGGACGAGTAGGAATTAAGCTTGGGGATGCTTTATACGTCTCCAACGTATCTATAATTTTTGATTGTTCCATGCTATTATATTATCTGTTTTGGATGTTTTATATGCATTCATATGCTATTTTATATTATTTTTGGGACTAACCTATTAATCTAGTAACTAGTGCCAGTTTCTGTTTTTTTCCATGGTTTTGAGTATTGCAGATGAGGAATATCCAACGGAGTCCAAACAGAATAAAATCTTCGCGATGATTTTTCTTGGACCAGAAGAAACCTGCCAGACTTGGAGAGGGGGGCAGGAGACCTGCCGGGAGACGACAAGCCTGCAGGACGTGCCCTAGGGGGGGCGCCCCTGGCTTGTGGCCCCCCTGCAGGCCTCCTAACCCTAATCTTCGTCCTATAAATTCCCAAATATTCCCCCAATACCAAAGAGAGCCACGAAAACACTTTTCCGCCGCCAGGAGCCTCTGTTCCCGTGAGATCCAATCTTGGAGCCTTTTTCGGTAATCTGCCGGAGGGGGATTCGATCACGGAGGGCATCTACATCAACTCCATTGCCCCTCCGATGATGCGTGAGTAGTCCACAACAGACCTTTGGGTCCATAGCTAGTAGCTAGATGGCTTCTTCTCTCTCTTTGCTCTTCAATACGATGTTCTTCATGATCTTCATGGAGATCTATCCGATGTAATACTCTTTTGCGGTGTTTGTCGAGATCCGATGAATTGTGGGTTTATGATCAGATTATCTATGAATATTATTTGAATCTTCTCTGAATTCTTTTATGCATGATTTCATATCTTTGCAACTCTCTTCGAGTTATTGGTTTGGTTTGGCCAACTAGATTGGTAATTCTTGCAATGGGAGAAGTGCTTAGTTTTGGGTTCAATCTTGCGGTGTCCTCACCCAGTGACAAAGTAGGGGTAGCGAGGCACGTATTTGTATTGTTGCCATCAAGGATAAAAAGATGGGGTTTTCATCATATTGCTTGAGTTTATCCCTCTACATCATGTCATCTTACATAATGCGTTACTCTGTTCTTCATGAACTTAATACTCTAGATGCAGGCAGGAGCCGGTCGATGTGTGGAGTAATAGTAGTAGTTGCAGAATCGTTTCGGTCTACTTGACACGAACGTGATGCCTATATGCATAATAATTGCCTTGGATATCGTCATAACTATGCGCTTTTCTATCAATTGCTCGACAGTAATTTGTTCACCCACCGTATTATTTTCCTTCAAGAGAGAAGCCTCTAGTGAAACCTATGGCCCCCGGTTCTATTTTCCATATTATATTTTCAGATCTATAAACCAAAAATTCCAAAAATACTTGCTGCAATCTTTTTACTTTTGTTTTACTTTTCGTTTTAGTAATCTTTTATATCTATCTCTATCAGATCTCATCCTTGCAAGTAACCGTGAAGGGATTGACAACCCCTTTATAGCGTTGGGTGCAAGTGTTTGATTATTTGTGTAGGTACATTGATACGTCTCCAACGTATCTATAATTTTTGATTGTTCCATGCTATTATATTATCTGTTTTGGATGTTTTATATGCATTAATATGCTATTTTATATTATTTTTGGGACTAACCTATTAATCTAGTGCCTAGTGCCAGTTTCTGTTTTTTTCCTTGTTTTTGAGTATTGCAGATAAGGAATATTAAACGGAGTCCAAACGGAATAAAATCTTCGGAATGATTTTTCTTGGACCAGAAGAAACCTACCAAGCTTGGAGACTAAGGCAGGAGAGCCGCCGTGGGGCCACAAGCCACAGGGGCGCGCCCAGGGGGGTAGGGCGCGCCCCCCTGGCTTGTGGGCCCATGGCAGCCCTCCTAACCCTACTCTTCGGCTTATAAATTCACAAATATTCCCTGGATACCAAAGAGAGCCACGAAAACACTTTTCCGCCGCCAGGAGCCTCTGTTCCCGTGAGATCCAATCTTGGAGCCTTTTCCGGTAATCTGCCGGAGGGGGATTCGATCACGGAGGGCATCTACATCAACTCCATTGCCCCTCCGATGATGCGTGAGTAGTCCACAACAGACCTTCGGGTCCATAGCTAGTAGCTAGATGGCTTCTTCTCTCTCTTTGCTCTTCAATACCATGTTCTTCATGATCTTCATGGAGATCCATCCGATGTAATACTCTTTTGCAGTGTGTTTGTCGAGATCCGATGAATTGTGGGTTTATGATCAGATTATCTATGAATATTATTTGAGTCTTTTCTGAATTCTTATAGGCATGATTTCATATCTTTGCAAGTCTCTTCGAGTTATTGGTTTGGTTTGGCCAACTAGATTGGTAATTCTTGCAATGGGAGAAGTGCTTAGTTTTGGGTTCAATCTTGCGATGTCCTCACCCAGTGACATAGTAGGGGTAGCGAGGCACATATTGTATTGTTGCCATCGAGGATAAAAAGATGGGGTTTTCATCATATTGCTTGAGTTTATCCCTCTACATCATGTCATCTTACTTAATGCGTTACTCTGTTCTTCATGAACTCAATATTCTAGATGCAGGCAGGTGCCGGTCGATGTGTGGAGTAATAGTAGTAGATGTAGAATCGTTTCGGTCTACTTGACATGGACGTGATGCCTATATGCATAATCATTGCCTTGGATATCGTCATAACTATGCGCTTTTCTATCAATTGCTCGACAGTAATTTGTTCACCCACCGTGATATTTGCCTTCAGGAGAGAAGCGTCTAGTGAAACCTATGGCCCCCGGGTCTATTTTCCATCTTATATTTTCAGATCTATTTACTTGTGTTTTTACTTTCCGCAATCTTTTCCATCTATCTCTATCAGATCTCATCCTTGCAAGTAACCGTGAAGGGATTGACACCCCTTTATAGCGTTGGGTGCAAGTGTTTGATTCTTTGTGTAGGTACATCTATTGGGGACTTGCTTGTATCTCCTACTGGATTGATACCTTGGTTCTCAACAACTGAGGGAAATACTTATCTACTTTGCTGCATCACCCTTTCCTCTTCAAGGGAAAACCAACGCATGCTTAAGAAGTAGCAAGAAGGATTTCTGGCGCCGTTGCCGGGGAGATCTACATCAAACCATCCAATTACCCATCACAAACTCATCTCTTGCATTTACATTATTTGCCATTTGCCTCTCGTTTTCCTCTCCCCCACTTCTAAAACGATTTTCCAAAAAGATTTGCCTTTTTATTCGCCCTTCTTCCGTTCGTCTTTTCGTTTGCTTTCCGTTTGCTTGAGTGTTAGATCGCTTAAAATCATGGCTAGCCTTGCCACTATCGCTATTACTCCCCAGAATGAAGTTCTTAATTTTAAGCAAAGAGAGGGAGAGAATTTAAAATATGCTTGGTATAGGATTTGCAATGCTCAAAATAGATCTACTCGTAAGCAATCTACTACCGTTCTCCTTCGCAATTTTTATGTGGGTGTTTCTCCTTGGAATAGATATGTTTTGGATACCATTACGGGAGGGAATTTCTTGGGGAACAATACCTTTGATTCTTATAATGCTATGATAAATTTGGTAGGTTCACCCCCTCTCATGGTTAATGAAACAATCTTAACTTTGGAACATGTTATGCGAAGGCTTGATATCATTGAAAATAAAGTTGCTACTATAGATCTCATTGTAAACTTGGATAAAAAGATCCATAATCATATCACCCAATATGGATCTAAGGTAGGAGTTACCCTAAAAAACCTAAAGGAAAAAGAACCCATAGTTAATGAAAAATTGGATCAAGATTCCTCTAGAATTGAAAAGCTAGAGGACATTATTACCAACTTGGGTTCCGCTTTTGCCTCTGTTCAAACCACTCCAAAATTTCCTCTTTCTAAGGCTGCCAAGTTTGTTTATGTTCCGAAGAATAAGGGTGAATCCTCTAGTAAAGGGGATGAAGTTCTTAAGACGATAAGTGTTCACCCTAACTTTATTAATATCGTTCGGGAACCCATTGCTACAAGTGAATTTCTTGATTTCTTGCCTAGGAGTATGATCGTTGATAAAACCAAAGAATGTCCTAGGGTTTACAAGTGTGCAATTGAGGAGTTGCATACCAAAGATGACAATATCTAGATCTATTGCGTTTTGCCTAGCTAGGGGCGTTAAACAATAGCGCTTGTTGGGAGGCAACCCAATTTTATTTTTGCTTTCTGTTTTTTGCTTCTGTTTTTTGCTTCTGTTTTGGTGTGTTTTGCACATTATTACTTCTGTAGTAATTGTGTTTTTATGTTTCTATTAGTTTTTGAGCCAAGTAAGACCTTTGGGATGGTCTACGGTGTTTGTTGATTTGATTTTGCTGAAAAACAGAAACTTTTGCGCTCAGTCCAGGAATTTTATAAATTCACTGGAACGTGCTTTTGATCTGAAATTTTTACACAAGATTGATATGCAAATTTCCCTGATTTTTCTAATTTTTCAGAATTTGTAGGGTTACAGAAGTATTCGAAGTCTACAGATTGCTACAGACTGTTCTGTTTTTAACAGATTCTGTTTTCTTTGTGTTGTTTGCTTATTTTGATGAATCTATGGGTTGTATCGGGGGGTATGAACCATGGAGAAATTAGAATACAGTAGGTATTACACAAATATAAATAAAGAATGAGTTCACAATATTACCTAAAGTGGTGATTTATTTTTCTTATACTAACGGATCTCACGAGTTTTCTGTTGAGTTTTGTGTTGTGAAGTTTTCAAGTTTTGGGTAAAGATTTGATGGACTATGGAATAAGGAGTGGCAAGAGCCTAAGCTTGGGGATGCCCAAGGCACCCCAATCCATATTCAAGGATACCAAAAAGCCTAAGCTTGGGGATTCCCCGGAAGGCATCCCCTCTTTCGTCTTCAATCCATCGGTAAATTTACTTGAGGCTATATTTTTATTCACCACATGATATGTGTTTTGCTTGGAGCGTCTTGTATGATATGAGTCTTTGCTTTTTCGTTTGCCACAATCATCTTTGCTGCACACATCTTTTTGAGAAGGACACGCTGAATCGTGAATTTATTAGAATACTCTATGTGCTTCACTTATATCTTTTGAGCTAGGCAATTTTGCTCTAGTGCTTCACTTATATCTTTTTAGAGCATGGTGGTGATATATTTTATAGAAATAATTGAACTCTCATACCTCACTTATATTATTTTGAGAGTCTCTAAACAACATGGTAATTGGATTAGGTTATGAATTTGGTCCTAATATAATAGGCATCCAAGAGGGATATAATAAAAACTTTCATATTAAGTGCATTGAATATGATGAGAAGTTTCATTTCGTGCATATAGTTTTGAGATGTAGAGATGGTAATATTAAGAGTTATGTTAGTAAGTAATTGTGGATTAGTAGAGATACTTGTGTTAAGGTTTGTGATTCCCGTAGCATGCACTTATGGTGAACCGTTATGTAATGAAGTCGGAGCATGATTTGTTTAATGATTGTCATCCTTTGTGTGACGGGTCGGGAGCGCGCGATGGTTTACTCCTACCAACCTCTCCCCTAGGGGCATGCGTCTAACACTTTGCTTCGATGACTAATAGACTTTTGCAATAAGTATGTGAGTTCTTTATGACTAATGTGAGTCCATGGATTATACGCACTCTCACCCTTCCACCTTTGCTAGCCTCTCTAGTACCGCGCAACTTTCGTCGGTGCAATAAACCCACCTTCCTAAAAAAAGCCACCATATATTTTCCTCAAAACAGCCACCATACATACCTATTATGGCATTTCCATAGCCATTCCGAGATATATTGCCATGCAACTTCCACCGTTCCGTTTATTATGACACGCACCATCATTGTCATATTGCTTTGCATGATCCTAAGACAGCTAGCATGATGTTTTTATGGCTTGTCCGTTTTTTTTGATGTCATTTGCTATGCTAGATCATTGCACATCCTGGTATACCGCTGGAGGCATTCATATAGAGTCATATGTTGTTCTAAGTTTCGAGTTGTAAGTAAATAAAAGTGTGATGATCTTCATTATTAGAGCATTGTCCCATGAGAGGAAAGGATGATGGAAGCTATGATTCCCTCAATAGATGGGATGAGTCTCCGGACTTTACAAAAAATAAAAGAGGCCAGCGAAGCCCAAATAAAAAAAAGAGGCCAAAGATACCCACCAAAAAGAAAAAAAAAGAAAAAAAATGAATGAGAGAAAAGATAGAAGGGACAATGCTACTATCCTTTTCCACACTTGTGCTTCGAGTAGCACCATGTTCTTCATGATAGAGAGTCTCCTATTTTGTCACTTTCATATACTAGTGGGAATTTTTCATTATATAACTTGGCTTGTATATTCCAATGATGGGCTTCCTCAAAGTGCCCTAGGTCTTCGTGATCAAGCGAGTTGGATGCACACCCACTTAGTTTCCTTTTGAGCTTTCATACACTTATAGCTCTAGTGCATTCGTTGCATGGCAATCCCTACTCACTCACATTGATATCTATTGATGGGCATCTCCATAGCCCGTTGATACGCCTAGTTGATGTGAGACTATCTTCTCCCTTTCCCTTGCACCTCCACCACATTCTATTCCACCCATAGTGCTATATCCATGGCTCACGCTCATGTATTGCGTGAGAGTTAAAGAAGTTTGAGAACATAAAAGGGGTGAAACAATTTCTTGACTTGTCATCGGGGGTGTGCATGATTTAGATACTTTGTGTGGGGAAGATGGAGCATAGCCAGACTATATGATATTGTAGGGATAACTTTCTTTAGCAATGGTATTTTGAAAGCTTTAATTGCTTGTTAGTATGCTTTAAGTATTATTGTCTTTATGTCAATATTAAGCTATAGTATTGAATTGTACGGATATGAATATTCATGCCACAATAAAGAATATTACATGGATAAATATGTTAGGTAGCTTTCCACATCAAAAATTCTGTTTTTATCATTTACCTACTCGAGGACGAGCAGGAATTAAGCTTGGGGATGCTTGATACGTCTCCAACGTATCTATAATTTTTGATTGTTCCATGCTATTATATTATCTGTTTTGGATGTTTTATATGCATTAATATGCTATTTTATATTATTTTTGGGACTAACCTATTAATCTAATGCCTAGTGCCAGTTTTTGTTTTTTTCCTTGTTTTTGAGTATTGCAGATAAGGAATATTAAACGGAGTCCAAACGGAATAAAATCTTCGGAATGATTTTTCTTGGACAAGAAGAAACCTACCAAGCTTGGAGACCAAGGCAGGAGAGCCGCCGTGTGGCCACAAGCCACAGGGGTGCGCCCAGGGGGGTAGGGCGCGCCCCCCTGGCTTGTGGGCCCACGGCAGCCCTCCAAACCCTACTCTTCGGCCTATAAATTCACAAATATTCCCTGGATACCAAAGAGAGCCACGAAAACACTTTTCCGCCACCAGGAGCCTCTGTTCCCGTGAGATCCAATCTTGGAGCCTTTTCCGGTAATCTGCCGGAGGGGGATTCGATCACGGAGGGCATCTACATCAACTCCATTGCCCCTCCGATGATGCGTGAGTAGTCCACAGCAGACCTTCGGGTCCATAGCTAGTAGCTAGATGGCTTCTTCTCTCTCTTTGCTCTTCAATACCATGTTCTTCATGATCTTCATGGAGATCCATCCGATGTAATACTCTTTTGTGGTGTGTTTGTCGAGATCCGATGAATTGTGGGTTTATGATCAGATTATCTATGAATATTATTTGAGTCTTTTCTGAATTCTTATATGCATGATTTCATATCTTTGCAAGTCTCTTTGAGTTACTGGTTTGGTTTGGCCAACTAGATTGGTAATTCTTGCAATGGGAGAAGTGCTTAGTTTTGGGTTCAATCTTGCGGTGTCCTCACCCAGTGACATAGTAGGGGTAGCGAGGCATGTATTGTATTGTTGCCATCGAGGATAAAAAGATGGGGCTTTCATCATATTGCTTGAGTTTATCCCTCTACATCATGTCATCTTACTTAATGCGTTACTCTGTTCTTCATGAACTTAATACTCTAGATGCAGGCAGGAGTCGGTCGATGTGTGGAGTAATAGTAGTAGATGCAGAATCGTTTCGGTCTACTTGACACGGACGTGATGCCTATATGCATAATCATTGCCTTGGATATCGTCATAACTATGCGCTTTTCTATCAATTGCTCGACAGTAATTTGTTCACCCACCATGATATTTGCCTTCATGAGAGAAGGCTCTAGTGAAACCTATGGCCCCCGGGTCTATTTTCCATCTTATATTTTCAGATCTATCTACTTGTGTTTTTACTTTCCGCAATCTTTTCCATCTATCTCTATCAGATCTCATCCTTGCAAGTAACCGTGAAGGGATTGACACCCCTTTATAGCGTTGGGTGCAAGTGTTTGATTCTTTGTGTAGGTACATCTATTGGGGACTTGCTTGTATCTCCTACTGGATTGATACCTTGGTTCTCAACAACTGAGGGAAATACTTATCTACTTTGCTGCATCACCCTTTCCTCTTCAAGGGAAAACCAACGCATGCTCAAGAAGTAGCATACATCTATTGGGGACTTGCTTGTATCTCCTACTGGATTGATACCTTGGTTCTCAACAACTGAGGGAAATACTTATCTACTTTGCTGCATCACCCTTTCCTCTTCAAGGGAAAACCAACGCAAGCTCAAGAAGTAGCAAACACCATAGGGGCACCACCGTCGAGAGAGGACGGTTGTGCGCACACCATCTTGGATTGGGAGGAGGGAGATGATGACTATCAACATATCGTCGGGGAGGCTGTTGATGAAGTCAAGGCCTGCCGGAGGTGCTTGTGTTTCTGGATCGGCCCGCCTCCGCTTGTTGGCAACCTCGTCCTCCACCTCTGGAGTATCGGCGGCAATGACACTTTCTGTCATGAGTAGAGTAGTGGGAAGATAGTGATTATGTAGCTAGATCAGGGCAGAAGAGTAGTGCGTTGGTAATTACAAGTTACTAGGTAGGAACATATTTAACAGATTCAGAAAATGAAATCCCAATTGGTTGCTGAAATACTAAAAATTACTTTGATATTGCTACGCAAGTCAACAAGCATATACTAGAAAGGACACTTACTTCCAACAAAGTATGAACAGATGATGTCATCGGGGAAGTTAGCATTTATCGTATGGCCAGGCTCTTTTAGGTGCCACACAATTTTAGTGCCAGCTTTCAGTACATAAAACTTTGAAATTTTTGGCCAAAGTCCTATATCCAAATAGGAGTGACAATCTCCATCAAGTTTACAGAAACAACGATTGTAAATCCATGGTTTGTGCTCAATATGTCATCCCTGGAGTCTTCAGTTATGTAAAGGCCAAGATTTAGCGCTATAGTTGTTAAGACATGTTACCATGATGTGTTGTTCTTTTAACTTCTCCCATACTAGCATGTTACCATGATGTCATATTTCTCCCATACACATCTGTTGATATGAAAGGACGAAAAATTATAAGTAAACAGATAATGTAACCATGATGTCATGCAAATATATATGAGTGTAAACGAAAGAACAATACAGGAAATCACCTTTGACGTATATGATGCATGTGGCAACCTTTTATCCAAACATAGCAATATATAGTATATGTTCAGAAAAAGTATAGGCCATGTCAACCCAGGCAGTGTGAGATTGAACATACTGTGCACTTCATGAAGTCGTCTGGTACAGTGAGATGGAACTCCTCGGCTCTATGGCCGAGGCCGCATAGCCCTAATGTGTCCTTGCACTATACATTCTATGAATGAAAATCCTCGAATCAACTAGAGGAAACATGAATCCACAGCGATTTTGGATGGGTGATAAAAAGGGGCAGACACACTGGGATAAGAGACGAGGGAAATATTTCAGTAGATTAGTTACCTGGTTCTCCATGGAAAAAACCAGTACCGAAGATTCCCCAACCGGGCGACCTTGGGTCGACGGCGAGCAACGTCGAGAAAGTCAGTGCCGATAGGCCGTGGCAAGCGGCAGTGGCGAAATGCGGTGGCGTTTGGCAGCGGCCGCCGGCGGTGACAGGCATCGAGCTAAGTGGTTGCCGCGGGGATAGGCGGTGACATGGAGAGTCACGGAGGAGCGTAGGTGCTACTAGGGATGGGGAGGGGAGGGGCGGGCGGGGGTGAGGGTTTTGTGACGTGTGGGTGCTGAGGGTTTTCTGTCGTAGAATAATGTGCTTCCGAGGCAACGAATCGTAGACCCAACCGTGTGTGATAAAGCGTAAATATTTGCTTCGGAGGCAATGGTTCACTAGACCCAACCATGTGTCATAAATCGTAAATATCTGTCCAAAAAAACTACCAGCCCAGTGTGATGGAGATACGTGCAGCCGTTCGATCTGTGTACATCCTGCGGTTCAAACATGTGATCCGTGGGGATGCGTTCTGGCCAATCAGAACACAAGTGACGCGGCACAATGAAAATCATCGCACACAGTTCTAATCTGGGAAAAAAATACCAACGCTAAACATTCACCCTATAATATGCAACGTACGTGTTCAATTCTTTTGCCAATCGGTTTCTATTATAAAACTGTGTGAAAAGACTGAAAGTAACACAGACTATTCACGATAATAAGCTATGTGTGTTGTGGGCAATCATAGGTTGGTCTAATTAGGAGAGGCATAAAATTGAATAAACCAGACTGATTGCAGCTTAAGACTGCAATTACGTACATTGCACTATTAGTTCATTACACATAGTCTCACCAACATGTAGAATCAACCGATAAACATATATACTCAAGCATAGATATAATACACACAAACTAGATAGGTTCAATCCAACATCTCATCTTCATGCTTGATCATTATGATTCTCCAGGAACTCGGCGTACGCAGCGTGCGCCATCCTGCGAGAATACTTATGCTTGAAGGAGTCAACAGCTTGTCCTCTTGCATGCGCCAGAACACTAAAATACACGTTGTTAATCTTATGGTTGCAGAAGGGCATCCATAGCTCCCATTCTTCCAGACACGCGTGTTATGCTTTCCAGCCTTAAGCTCTCTGAGCGTTTTCCTCTTGAACCTCTCCTGGACGTCTTCATCCTCGCTGTCGACATCGTCAGATAGCACCTATATATATATATGGTAAAAAATGGAAGTCATGTATGTAGAACATTCAAATGGATTGTAAGATCTGGCTACGAATTATTAGCACAATCACTTAATCTAGTCGGTTTATTAGCAAAATAATTTGTACAGATAGTGTGTAACCAGAGAAAACCTAGCTACGATGTATTTACCAAAAATGGGCATAGATGACCAACCGGTTCTCCGCCGGAGTCGTTGTCGACGCCGGAGTGGTCGTCGGAGTCGCTGTGGACCACCGACTCCGGCTAGGGCAGCACGACGGCGCCGACGACGTCAAGGCCGTGCTGCTGTCCGCGCGACACATCATCTGCAGGGACAATAATCTCCGTGCCTAGCTTCACACTGTGCTCGGGCGCTTCGCCGGCCCCTACATGGTCACTCCCTCCCATGGTGCACTTAGGGGAGGCTGCTGATGATAATGATGACGAGGATGCAAGGGGAGGGGGAGGATTGTGTGTGTTGCGAGAATGGGGAGTGCGGCCGCATGTCAAAACCAGCAGCTCAGGAGCCGTTAATAGAGCAGTTGGGAGGGAGGCGGGTGGTGGTTCAAAGGGGCGGCTCGCCACCCGGTCATCCTGTGTACCTTCAATTCACACGCCTGACAGCACGTCTCCCTATGAGACTATGCAGCAAACACGCCTCCCACCAATTCACGCACCTATTCGCATGCCTCCCGGTCAGCCTGCGCGGTGGCCTGCTAGCACGCGTCCTGTCAAATCAGATCTGCTCGCACGGATCACAGGGCGTGTATTGTTTTTCTTTGTTGAGGATTAGTTCTACCGCTTGATTATTACTAACCGAAGCTACGACACGTGCAGTGTTGTTGTACCGGCAACGGGTTGGATTAATAAACCGTTTACGATGTTACCGTGACAGTTCTGTGTTACATCTATTAAGCTTAGATGAAAACTTGTCTCAAATTGTATGATTTATTTACCATGACCTATTTGTTCCATATCATGAAATTATGTCAATGTTTCATGAATTCTAGCTTAGTTGGTGATTTGTTGGAATTCAAAAACCAAGACTCTCAATATTTGGGATCGAGCCACGATGTCGAGATGTTTGAAATTTATTGTCTTTCCTTGAATGGGGACTAAACATGCACCCAAGACGTAAATTTTGATTTTCTAATCCATTATGGCGCACAACGGCATGTGTTTATAGTTTAAATTTGAAATTTATAAATTAAATCCCTAAGGAATCAATTTAATGTATAAAATGTATTAATGTTCTCTAAAAAAAATCAAAATTTACCACGACACTCTTATTGTCACATGTTCACTACAGAAAAAGTTGGACATGCATGCCTCGAAGTGGCGGTGGTGTGGTGGGACGGGTTGGGGTGGGGGTTCCGGCACACTATGTGCCGTGAGCAAGCGTGCGGGGTTGTCCGGTTTGTGAGGCACGTGCCAAATCAGAAGTCATGCATTGGGTATTTAAAGCATCTCATGCCCTTTGTCATTCATATGTTTGTGTCACATGCGGTGGTGGTCCTCGTACACTCCCTCGTGCAGTTACCAGCGACACACCCATTCGATGCCCCCCCGCGCGGTCTATGACTTTGAATGGCGCGGCGAGGGGGTTTGATCAAAGGTAGATTCGTCCTGGTATGTGTTTCTGTGTAGATCATGGTGATATTCCACATCAAAGTTTGAGCGCATGTGTACACGTGGTCCCATTGGCTACAAGTAAGTGTACACACCATGCACCTCCGTGGGGGGGGGGGAGGGGGTCCGGTTTGCGAAGGTGACACATCAAAGGTGTGCAGTGGGTATTCAAAACATCACACATCACCTCCGTACATATGTCAGGACAACATGGAGGCGGCGGTTGTCGTCGGACATCACCCCCCCTCGCACAGTTATCAACGTCGCTCCCATCTGTGGCCTCGTGTGTGGTCCATCACTTTGACTGCAACGAGAGAGATTAATTGCCATGGATTCTTTTTCGGTTTGTGTTTTCGGTAGGTCATGGTGTGAGATTATCACATGGTATAATTTGAGCGCATGTGTACACATGAATGCCTCCCGTCGGCTCACATTGGGGGGGGGGCATATATATACCACGTGTCATGAACCTGGCTCCGCGTGGGGACTTTGTGATTAGTGAGGGTGCCACATCAAAGTTAGTGTGTTGGGTATGTAAACATCACACAATATTTCCATCCATATGTTGATCCACGCTTAGACGGTGGTTGTCTTCGGACACTCCATCATAAGGTTGTCGATGGGAAGCCATTCATGGCCCCGCGTGGATGTCCATCACATTGACTGACAACGAGAGAGTGGTTTACCACGATGGATTCTTCATGGTTTGTGTTAATTACCAAAGTCTGAGCGCACAGCTACGTACACGTGAATCGTTCCGATCGACACTCAATAGACTAGCTATATGCGCCATGAACCCTCGCTCTTGTGTGTGTGGGGGGGGGGTCGGTTCCAAAGCATGTGCCATCAAAGTTATGTATCATGTATATGTATTAATTAATTCAAACGCAACACAACACTTCCATACATATGTGTGTGCCACATGCATGTGATTGCTGTCTTCGGACACTCCACCGCGTGGTTATCGGCGACACGCCCCATTCGTGGGCCTCGGTGGACGTCCATCACTTCGACCAACAGTGAGAGAGGTTTGACCAAGGTTGATTCTTTGGTCCGTGTTAGAGAAAGTCTTTGGTGAGATTCCCTCCAACCGACTCGAAGTCTGTGTGTGTGTGTGTGTGGGTGGGGGGCTATAATGCGTGTATACATACGTCATGAACCTCGGTGGTGTTGCAAGGTGCATGTGCCACCGTCCACCTTCGACCAGAAGCGAGACGGTGGTGGTTTGACCATGCTGGATTCATGTAGGTTTCATTTTCGTGTTACGACCGGGTGAGACGCGAGACCTAGTTGGGGGCATGTATTCGTAGCTACGATTCCTTTCCACTGACACGAAGTGGCGGCACACGAGACATGTGCCGCATCAAAGTTGCGCATTGGGTATTTGAACATATCAAACCACCCTTTGCATTCATATTTTTGTTCCACATGCAGGTGTGTTTGTGTTCTGACCCATTTCCTACATTTTTTGCTAAAATTATCATTAATAATATTATTATAGGAGTAAATAGCAGACGATTCCAACAAAACGACCATTTGCGATTGTACTCTCAACAGACACCTTTCCTCCAAGGCTCCGACTATCCATGTGCCACAGCCATGCCCTGTCACATCAGCACGGTCACACGATTGAGCTCCACGAGATCTCCCTCACAATCTCAAAAATATCTACCGCATTTGAAAACAGGCGGTTCCGCAGGTTTTTCCTATTTTATAGCACACACTTATTATGTTTGGGCAGTGTGCGATGTTTGTTGCTCCCGCGCGGGCCACGCCGCTTCAATCCCCTAATCTAAATTTTCAGTAGCCCCTGCATCCCGGCATTACACTCTCGCCTAGTAAAAAATTTAGTAGCCGCGATATTTCCTCAAACACCACCTGCCCCCTCCCCCTCCCTCCTCCCCGCACCATAAAAACTTTTCTCAGATTACATCAAAAAAGAAGAGGAAAACCTCCGCTCTCTCACACACACACCACTCCTCCCTCGCTCGAACCCTAGCTAGCTCGCCGCCGCCCAGCCCAATCGTCCTCATGAAGATCCATCACAAGGGGTGTTGGACTAGAGTCGTGTGTGAATTCGACAGTAGTGCTCATCCATGTCGAATTCACGCACCACTCGGGTCCACCCCTTCCACGATTCTGCCTGCCTGCCCACCCCCTTTCCCACAGACCCCCATCCCCATCCCCACCGCCACCACCACTCCAGAGCATTGCAACCTAAGCCCGACTACGCTTCCCGTGGAGCTCAAGGAGCGAATGGCAAAAAAAGAGGTAAATCGAGGCCTATCCCCTGGACGACGACGAGGTGGCCGCCGAGGCCCCCGGGGAAGCTCACTATGATGAATGGCCGGGGGCTTTATATAAGCGGGCTCGTGCACGTCTATATGTCGCGGCAGCTGGCTAAGACATCGAGCTCGTCGACAGCGATGGCTTGACGTGGGCTATGCCATAGGTTAAGTGACGCACCCCCACCACCCGGGTTCAACCCATGTGGATCTCCTCCATGGCACCGCCGCTGATCTACTCTGCTTTGTTGTCAGGAATTTGCTTTCATTTATGAAGGTCGCGTTCCATGGCGGTGTCTCGGCATCGTCAGCTGCCAAGTCATGCCTCACTGACGACGAATTCGATGACAACAAGGAGCACACGGTGCGCATCCACCGTCCGGGCTCTTCCAAGGGGTGAGCATATACATTGTTTAGCTGTTTTTGGTTGTGTGTAGTGAGAATATACATTGTTTAGCTGTTTTTGGTTGTTTGCAGTGTACATATGTCTAGTTTCAATTGCTAGATTTGGTTGTTCAATCATACATATTGTTCCTGTTAAAGCTGGTGTAGTTAACACGCCCCTGTTTATTCCAGTTTTCTCACAATGTGATGTTCAATCATACAATTTGATGTTTAAGCACATGGTACGTTCTATGCATTTTCAACAATACCGATATGAATGACTATTTGGTTGCTGTTAAGTCTATTGTAGTGAGCATATGCCTCCTTTAAAGCTTCTTGGTTGTCTGTGGTTAGCATTTGTCCAGTTTCAATTGCTATATTTGGTTGTTTCTAGTATGCCTTGTTTATTTCGTTATTCACAATGTGGAGTACAATTTGATCAATACCAGTTCAATGGCCATAGTGGTTTCCTATTAAGCCTGGTGTAGGTAATACACCCCCTGTTTTTTTCACCCTGTGATGTTCAATTATGCAATTTGATGTTTAAGTACAAGCTTTGTTCTATGCAATCTCAACAGTACCACTATGAATGATTATACTTGGTTGCTCTTAAGCCTGTTATAGTGAGCATATGCCTATTTTGGTTTTTGGTTCCCATGGCTATATTTGTTTACCATGTTATACTCCCTCCGCCCCATAACATAAGATGTTAATACATCTAATATGTTAGTTTATTGGATGTAATTAGATCTTATATAGTGGTTCAGAGAGAGTATTGTACTACATCATTGTGCAATTGCAGTTTAGCTTATAATATTACTTGTTGCTTGTAGGTACATATGTCACTGGTACATATCCGCACTTAGACCCTTTTTGCGTATTGGGCAATGAGGTATTCATGAACCAGCATCATGCGAGGTAACTAATAAAGATTGTTAGTACAATGGGTCAAAATGTGGCAATTAAACTATTTATTTACAGTTTCTCCAAGACAACAGTGATCTGCAGTATTTGAACTCAGAACTCTGTAGCCTTTTTACTGTCCATAATGAGTTGTTAGCTGACAATGTCTGTATCTTTTTCCTTTGCAGCGGTACGCAGTTTACTCAAGATCACCTCTCAAACTACATGATTGTTGGACATGCAAATGTACATGTATTTCTCCTAGATTACAATGACTATCTGGAAGTCCTCATGAAGATATTGAAGGATGGGCGGTCGACCATCACAAGGGGTTGGACTAGAGTCATGTGTGCATCCGACATGGAGGAGGGCACACTATGGGCATTCCGCTTCACCTTTTACAGCAACCAGAATATATTTTGCCTCTTTCTTTACTGTCTTCAATACAAGTATTCAACCATCGTTCATCATTCTTTATTTGGTGCTTATGTAATTCTTTTGTTGACGTTATTCTTGAACTCTGTACCTGTGAATCGAATAATGCATTAGTTGTTGAACCTATCTATCTGTAGATATGTAAAAAGCTATTTCCCTACTTTCAAATTCAAATTATATACAGTTTTAAATTGTAGCGATCAAAATATAAAAAGGTGCTCTGTGGGTCTTTTACCGTTTGCAAACCGTGTGTGATGAAAGACAATATCGCAAACGGTGCAACCGAATTCAGCGTTGATGATAGAATCTCTATCGCACACAGTTCAAAAGTATAAACTGTGTGTGATGTAATACGCATCGTAAACGTTGCACCACAGAATTGCGCGTGCGATATTTATCCTGTCCGACACGAGTACGACATTCAGACGTTTCTTAAACTTATCCGACACTCGTACGACGGTTAAATTATCTTCTTAGTTACAAAATCGCAAACGGGTCAGAAAATGTGCGTGTTTGTGATATATCCCTTATCGTACACGCTTCATAGTTGTGAACTGTTTGGGATTTGGCGCGCACTGTAAATGGTGCGCCACAGGACAGCGCGTGCGATGTTAGTGTGATCTCACATAAGTTGCAAGGATGGGTCGTATGGAAGTACACCGTATCTCAAACAGTTGACCGGTGATTCTCGTTTGTGATAAATGCGGACATCCCATACGCTTAGTTTTGCCAAACGTTTGCGTTCGTTGGTCACCATCGCCGACGGGTTTTCCGTGTCGTGTGTGATGGACCCCCACCTATCGCCCACACATGCAAGGCGAGGGTTTAAAACTACGTCGCGGAAAGGGGTTAAAAACCGTTTGTATAGCACGTCGCTACACCAGTGCATGGACCTCCTTTTATAATTCGAGGGGCTACCACAGTGGCTAAAATGGTCTTTACACAGGATAAACAATGTATGTCTATCTGCCAAAATAGCTGGAAATACCCATAGTGGGAAATACCTAACTCTGACGAACTAGGACATGCACATTAAATGCGTCGTGAGGTGGCGCGTTTGCGACTTCTCCCGGCAAGGATTGCCTCTCCTTTTGTGTCGTTTGCCCGGCTACCACTTATTCCTTTGCCACGCTTTTGACGTGTCTCATTAAAGCTGTTGTAAACCTGGTGAGTTGCCACGCGCCTCGACCGGCTCCACCTATCCGCCTGCCCGTTCGACACCTAGTCGATGCAGACAATCAGCCTAACGACGTGGAGCGATGGCTTGGTGGGTGGAGGTCTTGGCGGGTTTGCTAGCATCCAAGCCCCCCGGCAAGGAGAGCTTGCTGGTTCTCTCAAACCCTTGTACGAAGTAGCTTGGGGTCCAGATCCAGCCCGACAGAGTCTTGCCGGTCCGGAGGCCGCGGTCGTCCGATGCACAAGTCAATGTACTAAGGGCCCCTGTTCTTTAGTACACCGACAGGAGCCCCCGGGCCTGGGCCACACTTGTGTCCGTGACGTTTGTTGGGCTAGGCCCAAAAACTAGTGCACGGGCACACGCGGCCGCAATTTCCTGTGGTTACGATGATTTTCTGCTTCGCCCACGATGTGCATTGACTGCGGGTCGTGCGAATGGTGGATCAAGGCAGTTGCCTCGAGGAGTCACGCTTAACAAGTCACGCCGCGTCAAACTGGAAGAGGCGCCTCTTGCGTCTCCCTTCTTGTCAATAAAGAGGGGGTTTTGTGAGCGCGCTGCTCATTCCAATCGCGCCCCTTTGCTCTGCTGCCCCTGCTTCTGTTTCCTGTAGCGCGGAGTCCTTCGGGTTCCCTTTCCATCTCTGTCGCCGTTCACCTCCGAGCTCACCACGGAACCCAAGCGCTCATCTTCTTTCGCCGCTGCTGGCCCGGCGAAGAAGCCCAAGAAGGCGGCCGATGCTGAGGCGAAGGAGGCTCTGGCAGCGATGCGGAGGAAGTGTGCCGTCTTCTCCCCCTCTCTGCTGTTGATGAGCAACCTTGTCTCGAAGTACGCACTGATGTGGGGGGAGGGAGACCAAGGCGCACCCGGTGCCGGTGGTGCTTCCGGGCGACACCCCGCCCTACGACGAGAAGTATCCGATCTTCATGGCATACTTCTACTGTGGGTCGGTTTTCGCCTTCTCCTCTTTCTTTGTAGATCTGATGCTGACCTGCGGCTTCCACTTATTGGATTTCACGCCGAACGTGGTGATCACCCTGTGTGTTTTCACACATTTGTGTGAGAACTTCATAGGGATAGCCCCCAATGTAGCTCTTTTCTGCCATTTCTTCACTCCGTGCATAGAGGTCGAGGATGCTCGCTTCGGCAGCATGACATGGATCCCCCGCGCCTCTCATAAGGAGTTGAACCCCCGGCAACCTGCACAAGAGTGGGAAGAGTGGCGGGCGGATTGGTTCTACATTGTCGACAAGGAGCCCCGGTCTTCTGGGAGGTTCGGGAATCCAAGCCCGTCCGTGATGAAAAGTGGAGCGCCCTCGCCCCCGACGACAAGAAGCTGGAGATTGCCATCGCTAGTATGCTCCGGATGAGGGCTGCCGGGCTCACCATAGAGATGGTGAGCTCTGACTTCCTCACCAGGCGCATCGCTCCTCTCCAGGATTGGAAGCGTTTTGCCTGGGAGTATGTTGGCCCTGCCGACGTTATGCGAATCCGCCCCAGGCTTGACGGGGACCTGACTTACTTGCAGCTCATCTTCTTTCGCCACCAGTTCTTCTGCCCGGACGGCAAGTTCATACTCCCGCCGTCCATCATCCCGCTCTGCAACAACTCCCGCAAGGACACGATCGTGGCAATGATGTCGGCGTGTAATGCACACGGGGTGGATCCCACGTGGAAGGCGCCGACGGGGGAGGTGGTGCAGGCGTGGTTTGACAACTTGGTGGAGGTGCGGATCAGGGGTGAAGGGGCGATTATCCGCGCCACCACCGAAGAGAAAATCGAGTTCATCGTCCGGCGGGCTATGGAAGCGGGCCTTGGCGCGAGCGACAGCAGCTCGGCGGATGCCGCGCTTGAAGAAGAAGAAGAAGAGGAGGAGGAGGCCAACGGCGAGGAGGGGCATGACGAGGAGTTGCCAGCATAGGGCCAACCGGAGGAGCTTGCCGGCGCTGAGGGTGCCGGGGTCGAGGGCGCCGAAGTTGCCGCGGAGCCGGAGCTTGAAGAGCCCCCGACCCGCAATATCCCTAAGAGGACGCGCATGCTCCGCAGGGCTACGGCAAGGGAACCGGTCCGTCGTACTCCACCTCCAGAGGTCCAGGACGACGAGGAGGAGGACCATGCTGCCAATGTCTCCCAGACGTGAGGAAGAATGTGGGCCGCCGCGGAGCACGCAGCAAGTGCTTCTGTTCAGGAGGCCGGGCCTACCAGCTCCGCCACACCGACAACGCGCTCCAGGATGCCCACTCCGCCACCAGCTCCCACCGTTTGCCGGAAAGGAACGTGGGATCTGTCCAATTTTAGCTCAGGAGAGGAGGATGATGCGTAAGCGTCGATCCATTGTATTTTCATCTAATTCTTGTGTCGCCCTTGTTGAGCCTTGCCGTTGTTGTTGGTTTTGCAGGGAAGAAGAGACACTGGTGCAACGCTAGGCCAGGATGGGGAATCTTGCTCCCGACACGGGGGGCACGGCGGGTGTCCAATCGGAGGAATCAGATTCGCTGGGGCTGGAAGTTGTAGACCTCAGCTCTCTGACGAGCCCCCGGCAGGACGTCCTGCCCATGTACCCGACGACGAGTCTGGGGATGGACGCCAGCGTCACCAGCTATGTTCCCCTGCAAGCGGGGACGGAGCGCCTGATACGTCTCCACCGTATCTATAATTTTTGATTGTTCCATGCTGATATATTATCATTCTAGGATACTTTTTGGGTATTTATTTACCAATTTATAATATTTTGGAGTACTAACCTATTGACCCAATGCCCCGTGCCAGTTCCTGTTTTCTACGTGTTTTTGCCTTTTCAGAGTTACCATACCAAACAGAGTCCAATTTCCACGAAACTTTTTGGTGATTTTTTTGGACCAATACAAGACCTACGAGCTTCGGAGGAGGGCCAGGAGGTGCACCAGGGGCCCACCACACATCCAGCCGCCGCCCACGGGGGGGGGGGGGGGAGATATGTGGTGGCCCCCTGGAGCATCTCCCGACGTCGTTCTCTGGCCTATAAATTCCCATCTACCCTAAAAACACCAGAAGCACTCCCGAAACACTTTTTACGCCGCCGCAAGCCTCTGTTCCGATGGGAGGCCATCTACACCTCCGTTCCGGCACCCTGCCGGAGGGGAGATCGATCACGAAGGGCCTCTTCATCAACCTTGCTGCCCTCACCATGATGAGTGAGTAGTTCACCACAGACCTATGGGTCCGTAGGTAGTACCTAGATGGCAATCTCTCTATCTCTCTCTCTCTCTCTCTCTCTCAATCTTCAATACAATGTTCATCGCATCTTTGCCTTGATCTATCCGATGTAATCCCTTTGTATGATGTGTTTGTTGGGATCAGATGAATTGTGAGTTTATGTTCAGATTATTCATGAAAAGTATTTGAGTCTCCTTTGTTCTTATATGACTCTTATGTTCAAGATCATTTTAGCTTCGTAATGCTCTCCAATCTATTGAGATAGTTTGGCAACCAAGATTGATATTTCTTCGGTGGGAGTGGTGCCTTGTAGTAGGTTCAACCTGACGAGTTTCTATATCCCAGTGACAGAAGGGGACAAGTTGCATTTTTGTGTTGTTGGTACTAAGGATAACACGATGGGGTGTATTCATATTAGTTGAGTTTATTTTGTCTACATCATGTCATCGTTCTCCAAGCATTACTCTGTTTGTCACGAACTTAATACGTAGGGAGGCAAGCATAGAAGTGCTCTTGAAGTGGAGTAATAGTAGTAGGTGCAGGCAGGAGTCGGCCTATTTGCTTATTGACGTGATGCCTATATACACATGATCATTGCCGTGAACATCGCATAATTATTCGCTTTTCTATCAATTGCCCAACAGTAATTTGTTTACCCACCGTATGCTTTGCTTATGAGAGATGCCACTAGAGAACTCTACGGCTCCCGGGTCTATTCACTTATAAATTTACAAACACTATAATTACCTTGCTGTTATTTATTACCTTTTATTTTATTTTGCACTTTACTATCATCTACAATTATCTACACAACTCACTTGCTTGCAAATAACGAGATCAAGGGGATTGACGACCCTCTTGCCGGCGTTGGGTGCAAGTTGTTTGTTTTTTTGTGTGCAGCCACTGAAGACGGTTGAGGATTGGTATTCCTATTGGTTAGATATAAACCTTGGTTTCATAACTGAGGGAAATACTTACCCACTTTGTGATGAGATTACCCGTTCCTCTTCACGGAAAACCCAACACAGATCACGAGTATCAGGAAGGATTTCTGGTGCCGTTGCCGGGGATACCATCACCAACTATCAAATAACTTCACACAAAATTTCATTCACTTGTTCTTATTTTTATTTTCTGTTATATTTAGTTTCTCTCATAGAAATCAAAAATACAAAAATATTTACCTTTGCTAGTTACTAGTTTGCTTTACTTGCTAGTTTACTTGTCTTGCCTGCTTTGCTAGTCCGGTCACCATGTGTCAAGATACTACTAAGTTGTGTGATTTCTCAAATACTAATAATAATGACATTATTAGTACTCCTATACCACCCGCCACTAGTGCGGAGGCATTTGATATTAACGCTGCTTTGCTCAATCTTGTCATGAAAGATCAATTTTCGGGAAGCCCTAATGAGGATCCAGCATCACATCTTAATACCTTTGTTGATTTATGTGATATTCAAAAGAAAAATGATATGTATAATGATATTGTGAAGTTAAAATTATTTCCTTTTTCACTAAGAGACAAAGCTAATGCTTGGTTTTCATCTTTACTTCGTAATAGTATTGGAACGTGGGATAAATGTAAAGATGCTTTTATTGCCAAGTATTTTCCTCCTGCTAAGATCATCTCCCTTAGAAATCAAATAATGAATTTTAAATGGCAAGATCAAGAACATATTGCTCAAGCTTGGGAGAGAATGAAATTGCTGATAAGAAATTGTCCAACTCATGGCTTAAACTTGTGGATGATTATCCAAAATTTCTATGCTGGACTAAACTTTGTGTCTAGATATCTTCTAGATTCTGCCGCAGGTGGTACCTTCATGGATGTGACCTTAGGAGAGGCCACAAAACTTCTGGACAACATTATGACAAATTATTCTCAATGCCATACCGAAAGAGCTCCAACTGGTAAGAAGGTAAATTTTGTTAAAGAAATCGCTACTTTGAGTGAAAAAACTTGATGCTCTTATGAATATGGTTGCTAATAAAAATGCTAATGTTGAACCCAATGATATGCCTTTGTCTACTTTGATTGAGCAAAATAATGATGCTATTGATGTGAACTTCATCTCGCGAAATAATTTCAACAACAATGCTTATAGAGGAAATTTCAATGCTAGACCGTATCCCGGTAATTCCTCTAACAACTATGGAAATTCTTATGGTAATTCATATGGCAATGATTCTACAAATTATAATAGGATACCTTCTAATTTTGAGAACACAATTAAAGAATTTATTAATTCCCAAAAGGTTTTCAACACTACGGTAGAAGAAAAGTTGCATATGGTTGATACTTTGGCTAAAAACGTGGATATAATTGCTCTTGATGTTGAGACTCTTAAAAATAATTCTTTGCCACCCAAACATGATTTTAATGTGACTATTAAATCTATCCAATTATCTATTGATGAAATTAAGGAGAGGACCGCTAAGTTGAGAGCTAAGCGAGAATTCTTAGAAAAGGCTCTTCCACCCGGTTTTTACCGGAATCATGATGAAGACCTTAAAATGATTGGTGTTTCTCCTATTGAAACTTTGTTTATATATCTGAATATAAATGATAAATGTTCTGTAGATGAGTCAACTTTATTTGAGGAGCGCCCCGTTTGCTTGGAGGGTGGTGATTCTAATGCTAAAACTGAAAAAGTGGGTTTGAAGAGGTTAAAACTTTAACTAGTGATGTGCCCACTATCTTGGATTACAAGGACTTTAATTATGATAAATGCTCTTTAGCAGAATGTATTTCTTTGCTTCAATCCATTATTAGCTCACCCAATGCTTATGAACAAAACAAAGGTTTTACCGAACATATAGTAGAAGCTATGATAAAAGCTTATGATTAGAAACTTGAGCTTGAAATTCTATTCCTAGAAAATTGCATGATGAGTTAGAGACTACTATAAAAATAAAGATAAATAAATATGAATGCAATGCTTTGTGTGACCCTGGCGCTAGAGTTTCAACTATACCCAAAACTTTATGTGATGTGCTTGGTCTCACTAATATTGAAGAGTGTTCCCTAAACTTGCATCTTGCGGATTCTACCATCAAGAAACCTTTAGGTAGAATAAATGATGTTCTTATTATTGCAAACAAAAATTATGTGCCTTTAGATTTAATTGCGCTTGATATTGATTGCAATCCTTCTTGTCTCATAATACTTGGAAGGCCATTTTTACGAACTATAGGTGTAATTATTGATATGAAAGAGGGAAACATAAGATTCCAATTCCCATTAAAGAAGGGGATGGAACACTTCCCTAGGAAGATAATTAAACCACCTTATGAATCAATCATAATAGCTACCTACGGGTTGAGTGTCAAAGATGACAACACTTGAAACTATGCATTATGCCTAGCTAGGGGCATAAAACAATAGCGCTTGTTGGGAGGCAGCCCAATATGTATCTTTATTTTTGTTTTTACTTTCTGTTTTTGTGTGATAACATGATTGTTGCCTCTGTAATGATTATGTTTTTATGTTTTAATTAGTGTTTTTTCCAAGTAAAGCCTTTGGGATGACTCACAAGATGAGTAGAAACAATGCTGAATCTGAAACACAAACTTTTAACTCCAGTATATGAATTTAATTTTTTACTGGAGCGTGATCTTGGTCTGAAATTTTAACACAGTTTTGCTATACAAATTATTTACGTTGTCCTAATTTTTCAGAATTTTTATGGTTACAGAAGTATGGGTTCTGTATAGATTGCTATAGACTGTTCTGTTTTAAACAGATTCTGTTTTGCTTGCATAGTTTGCTTGTTTTGATTATGCCATGGATTATATCGGGTGGTGTAAGTCATGGAGAAGTTAGAATACAGTAACTATTATGCAAAAATTAATTTGAATCAATTTATCACAGTACCTCAAGTATGCAATATGTTTCTTATACTAACGGATCTCACGAAGTTTTGTTGAGTTTGTGTGATTGAATTTTTCAAGTTTTGGGTGTGATCACGATGGACTACGGAATAAGGAGTAGAAAGAGCCCAAGCTTGGGGATGCCCAAGGCACCCCAAGTATAATTCTAAGGAGACTCAAGCGTCTAAGCTTATGTATGCCCCGGAAGGCATCCCCTCTTTCGTCTCAATCCGTCGGTATGTCACTTGGAGCTATATTTTTATTCATCACATGATATGTGTTTTGCTTGGAGCATCGTTTGCTTTAGTTTGCTTTTACTTTCAGTTTGTCACAATCATCATTTGCTGGACACACCTATTTTTGAGAGACACACCTTCATGATAATTTGCTAGAATACTCTATGTGCTTCACTTATATCTTTTGAGCTAGGCAGTTGCTCTAGTACTTCACTTATATATTTTTGAGCACGGTGGCGTGTAGATTTTATAGAAATAATATGCTCTCGTTCTTCACTTATATTTGTTTGAGAGCTGAGTAATAGTGATGGTAATTTGCATGGGTCGTAAGACCACTCCAAGAATATTAGGTATTCAATGAATGATAATCAAACCATCGTGTAGCACATATAGAGAAGTTGTGAATTAATGACATTGATGTAGTAATATGAAAAATGTGTGAGTCCAGAATTGTTGATTTGTAGAAGTGTCGAGATTAAGAGGTGTTAACTTGTATTCATGTAAAAATTAAAGAGGCATGGTGATGATGTGTGAGCATTTATATTCCTCGTTGAAATCCTAGTGTTGTTTTGAGTCGGGGCGCGCGATGGTTAACTCCTACCAACCTCCTCCCTCGGGGCATGCGAGGAGTATTTTGATTTGTGATAAAACTAATAAAACTTTGCAATAAGTATGTGAGTTCTTTATGACTAATGTGACACCATGGACATAAGCATCTTCACCTTCTCATATTTGCTAGCCTCTTCGGTACCGTGCATAGCCCATTATCACCTCGAGGATCGGTGCATATATTCGCTGGTGCATCCAAACTGGGTGACATGATACACTCTGTTTCACATAAGCCTCATTATATCTTCCTCAAAACTGCCACCATACCTACCTATTATGTCAATTCCATAGCCATTCCGAGATATATTGCCATGCAAATTCCATCGTCACTTCACATGACTAGTTCGTTCATCATCATAATGTTTTGCATGATATATAGAGCTCACATAGTATTTGTGGCAAAGCCACCGTTCTTCATATTTTTGATACATGTCACGCTAGATCATTGCACATCCTGGTACACTGCCAGAGGCATTCATACAGATTCATATCTTCCTATCAGTTCTTCATGTTGAGTTGTAAGTAAATAAAAGTGTGATGATCATCATTATTAGAGCATTGTCCCAATGAGGAAAGGATGATGGATACTAAGATTCCCCCACAAGTCGGGATGAGACTCCGGACGAAAAATGAAATATAAATGGGGGAGGCCAAATGAGCCCACCATATAAATGAAGAGAAAATGGGGGAGGCAAAAAGAGAAAAAAAAGAGAAATCCCACCATAAAAAAAATAAAAAAAATAAAAAGAAATATAAAATGAGAGAAAAGAGAGAAGGGACTTTTCTACTATCCTTTACCAGACTTGTGCCTCAAAGTGGCACCATGTTTTTCATATAGAAAGTCTCCTATGTTGACACTTCCATATGCTAGTGGGAATTACCTTCTCATACAATAAACTTGGCTTGTATATTCCTATGACGGGCTTCCTCAAATGCCCGAGGTCTTCATGAGCAAGCAAGTTTGATGCACACCCCACTTAGCTTCATTTGAGCTTTCATACACTTAGAGCTCTAGTGCATCTTTTGCATGGCAATCCCTACTCCTCGCATTGATATCTATCGATGAGCATCTCCATAGCTCGTTGGTACGCCTAGTTGATGCGAGACTATCTTCTCCACTATTTACCCCTTTGATACCCACCACAATATTCTATTCCACCTATATGCTATGTCCAATGGTTCCCGCTCATGTATTGCGTGAAGAATAAAAAGTTGATGCATAATGAAAAAGTACGATCCAATTGCCTGACTTCGACACCGTGGTGCTTAACATTTATATCTATGTGGTGAAGACGGAGTCATGCCTTGCTAATATAATAAGATGAATAGGGGTAAACATTCTTTTAGGATCGTATACTTTAAAAAATTAATGATTTTGTTTCTTATACTTATAAATATTACTATGTTGATGTTTGTTAATTCATCATTTCTCAATGAGCATACATGCCAAAGATTACATAATGGGTAGCATGTCAAATCAAAAATTCTGTTTTTATCATTTACCTACTCGAGGACGAGCAGGAATTAAGCTTGGGGATGCTGATACGTCTCCAATGTATCTATAATTTTTGATTGTTCCATGCTGATATATTATCATTCTAGGATACTTTTTGGGTATTTATTTACCAATTTACAATATTTTTGAGAAATAACTTGTTGACCCAGTGCCTAGTGCCAGTTCCTGTTTTCTGCGTGTTTTTGCCTTTTCAGAGTTACCATACCAAACGGATTCCAATTGCCACGAAACTTTTTGGAGATTTTTTCTGGACCAATACAAGACCTACGAGCTTCGGAGGAGGGCCAGGAGGTGCACCAGGGGCCCACCACACATCCACCTGCCACCCAGGGGGGTCGTGGCCAGATATGTGGTGGCCCCTAGAGCATCTCCCGAAGTCGTTCTCTGGCCTATAAATTCCCATCTACCCTAAAAACACCAGAAGCGCTCCCGAAACACTTTTTACGCCGCAGCAAGCCTCTGTTCCGACGGAAGGACATCTACACCTCCGTTCCAGCACCCTGCCGGAGGGGAGATCGATCACGGAAGGCCTCTTTTATCAACCTTGCTGCCCTCACCATGATGTGTGAGTAGTTCACCACAGACCTATGGGTCCATAGGTAGTACCTAGATGGCAATCTCTCTCTCTCTCTTGATCTTCAATACAATGTTCATTGCATCTTTGCCTTGATCTATCCGATATAATCCCTTTGTATGGTGTGTTTGTTGGGATCCGATGAATTGTGAGTTTATGTTCAGATTATTCATGAAAAGTATTTGAGTCAAATCTGATCTTATATGACTCTTATGTGCATGATCATTATAGCTTCGTAATGCTCTGCGATCTATTAAGATAGTTTGGCCAACTAGATTGATATTTCTTCGGTGGGAGTGGTGCCTTGTAGTAGGTTCAACCTGACGTTTCTATATCCCAGTGACAGAAGGAGACAAGTTGCGTCTTTGTGTTGTTTCTACTAAGGATAACACGATGGGGTTTATTCATATTAGTTGAGTTTACTTTGTCTACATCAAGTCATCGTTCTCCAAGCATTACTCTGTTTGTCACGAACTTAATACGTAGAGAGGCAAGCATAGAAGCGCTCTTGAAGTGGAGTAATATTAGTAGGTGCAAACAGGATTCAGCCTATTTGCTTACGGACATGATGCCTATATACACATGATCATTATCGTGAACATCGCATAATTCTTCGCTTTTCTCTCAATTGCCCAACAGTAATTTGCTTACCCACCGTATGCTTTGCTTATGAGAGATGCCACTAGAGAACTCTACGGCCCCCGGGTCTATTCACTTATAAATTCACAAACTCTATCATTACCTTGATGTTATTTATGTGACGCCCCCGATCTCGACCGTACGCTAATCATACACACAATGCGTACGACCAAGATTAGGGACTCACTGATTGATACCACAACACAACACTAGACACAAATTAAAGTCATACAGCTTCATATTACAAGCCAGGGGCCTCGAGGGCTCGAATACAAAGCTCGACAAAGCACAAGTCAGCGGAAGCAAAAATATCTGAGTATAGACATAAGTTAAACAAGTTTTGCCTTAAGAAGGCTAGCACAAACATAAGCAGCGGATCGAAAGAGGCGAGGCCTCCTGCCTGGGAACCTCCTAACTACTCCTGAGCGTCGGCGTTCTCCACGTAGTAGTAGGCTCCAGCGGTGGTGTAGTAGTCGTCTCCGGCGTACTCCATCTCCTGGGCTCCGTCGTCTGAACGCAGAATCGTATCGAGGGGGAAAGAGAAAGCAAAGCAGCGGTGAGTACTCATCCAAAGTACTCGCAAGACTGACATCAGAACTATGCTAAGTATGCATCAGTATCAAGGGGAGGGGTTATATCTGGACTGACTGCAGAAAGAAAAAATAGGGGAAGGCCTAATCCTAACGAAGACTAGCATCTTCAGCATCTTGCAGCATTAGAAGAGAGTAGACTGGTATCTCATATATAGTCATATTATTGTAGGAATTTTATTAAGTAACCACGCCCAGAGATTCTTCCTCGACTCCCTGCGAGTAAGCAATCTCGGAGCCACAATTCATTTCAAAATTAAATCACAATTATAGTTGTATAAGGTCAAGGCACAACTCCAAGTCGTCCTGTTACCGTGGACATGGCTATTCGAATAGATTATTCATCCCTGCAGGGGTGCACCACATATTCCCCAACATGCCTGAATCACCTCCGGCCGGACACACTTTCCTGGGTCATGCCCGACCTCGGGATATCAGCACGTCGTCGCCCCACCTAGGCTCAACGAAGAGGCCAGCCCGCCGGTCTAAATCCTAAGCGCGCAGGTTCGTGGGCCCACTTGCCCTTGCACTCCTGCACGATGCGTACGCGGCCGGAAGCAGACCTAGCACACTCCAGTCCAAGAGCTGTACCGTCCAGTCCAATCCGGCGCGCGCTGCTCCATTGCTGACGTCCGAAGAGCTTCGGCTGATACAACGACGCTGAGTACCCATAACTTCTCCCACGTGAAGGTTAGTGCGTATTAAGGCCAACGACCTAACTCAGATCAAGTACCCGACCCATTACCATTTTATTAATGCGGGGAAAGCGCGACCCATGAAGTGCGGTCCCGTTGCCCCGTCTTGAGGATGTGTGGCAAGGTCCTCTCCTGCCCGTCCACGCCTCAACAACATCAAACCGTGGGTACCCCTCAGGGCCGACCCATCACCAACATGTTTCTGTAACCAGGTCATAGTAACTGTGTGTATAAAACATCAAGACGGAACCTGAGGAATCACCCTCAAAGGGCCCCGCTCGATGAAACCATCAAGGTGGGCTTAGAGGAATCACCCTTGTGGATAAGAGGGAAAGGAATAGGCGATATCGGAATGCTAAAGGGGGGGGGTTGCTTGCCTTGCTGCTCTGCGGCAAAGGGCTGATCGTCAATGGTGTAGTCGTACCCGGCAGCACCGTGAGTCTCGGGGTCTACCGGAGAGAAGAGGGGGGAAGAAACAATAAATATAAAGCACAGATGCAACACGATGCATGACATGGCAATATGCAGAGCTAGGCATGCGCTAAGGCAATACTACCCGTCGCAGACGGGTCGGAAGAATATCTGACGATATCTCCCGGGTCTTTAGATTTATCGGACAGACGATCCGGAGGGGAAAAGTCCCATGTTCATCATGCTAGGAGCATGTGACAGATGAACGGATGGCATAATCAGATCCGTGGGATTTTTCTGATCAACTTTCATGTATAAAACTTTTTCATCTGAGCTACGGATCTTTTTCTATTAATTTTTAAAGTTTTAATCATTTTCTAGAATTAACAGATTTAAATAAATTCGAAAAAACATTTATGACGTCAGCATGACATCAGGATGACGTCATCAGTCAACAATGGGGTTGACTGGTCAAACCTGACCAGTGGGCCCCACCTGTCATAGACTCTGGACTAAACAGAGTTTAAACTAAACTAAACTAAGTTAATTAACAGGTAGGCCCCACATGTCAGTGACTAATTAGGCTAAACTAATTATCAGAATTAATTAAACTAATTTAATTAATTAAAATGGGGCTGGGCCCACATGTCATACACAGGGGGGGTTCGGGCCCCACCTGTCATTGACTGGCCCGAGCCCAATCAGCAGTTGACCAAGTCAACTGGTCAACCAGGACCGCGAGGCCCGCGGGTCAGTGACCCTGCGGGTGGCCCCTGCCTGGCCAGGTCTGCGGCGGCGCCGTCCGGCCACCGAAACAGCTCCGGCGAGCTCCTGAATCGGCGGGGTGGCTCGGAAATCGTCTACGGTGGGTCATTTCACACGATTCTTGCCGCGTTCGAAAGCTGGGGCTGCCGCCGTTCCATTCCGGCCATCAGGGTGAGCTGCGGTGGCCTATGGCGTCGCCGGCGTCGAGGTTGGCGGAGGTGAGCTTCGGGCGCCGGTGGCAACTAGCACAGCAGCATGAGTTCGAGCTACCTACGGGTACTACACGAGCCTACGCGGTGCACTGAGTCGAACGGTGGCGTCAATTGGACCAAAAGGTCACCGGAGACTCGACGGCGTCGAGCTCAGGCGGAGGAGCATTCGGGCTCCGGTGGAATCCGGCGCTACGGCTACGAATCGAGGGCGAGAGAGAGAGAGAGGAAGGAGCAGGAGCTCACAGCGGTCCTGCAGATGTGCTTAGTGGGCTCGAGGGAGGCTCGGAGTAGCCGGAACCGTCGCTGGAACGCGGTGGCGATCCGAGGAAGAAGAAGCTCGTGGCCGTCGTTGCAGGGGCTCCGGGGCTTGGTCCAGTGGTCGAGGAGGAAGAGGTGGTCGCGGCGGAGCTCGTGGACGTCCTAGCTGGGCGCGGGAGTGGCTGTGGCCGCGGCTAGCCGTCGGCCATGGCGGCGGTGGCGCTCGGGTGCGGTGGGGAGATGAAGGAGAGAGGGAGTGGGGCGGCTAGGGTTAGCCGGAGGGGTCGGGGAGGCGCTCTTATCCCCTCCAGAGGCGCGGACGAGGCCGCTGTCGACCGGGGACGAGGAGGGGGGCGGGGCGGCGAGCGCGGCAGCGGCGACAGCGCGCGCGCGTGATTAGTAGGAAGGGGACGACGTGGGGAGTGGGCTGGGCCGGCACTGTTGACTTAGGCCCAGGCACAGTGGTCCTCTTTTCCTTTTTCTATTTTTCTTTTCTGTTTTCTTTTATAAGTTTCTGTTTTATATATTTTAGGCCATATTTCTTCCCAGCAAAAATAAGTAACATGGCCCAATAAATATCCTGCAATATTTCACATGGCCACAAAAGGTTTGGGGATTTTTGGAATCTGTTTGCATTTTCCATTTAAATTAAAAAGCACTTTAAATTGATTTAAGTTGCTGTTATTGATGGTGGGGGACACACCAACATCAAGGTGATGTTGTTTTCCTAAACATTATTTGTTTGGTGCTTTTTAGCAAATGTGCAACATTTTTCTTATTCTGTTTGAGGATTTATTTTATCACAATAAAATCCTAGGTCATTTAGTAGTGGAATTTGAAATGATATTTGTAATCCATATTGATCATGCAATGTTTAGCAAAATGATTAGGCACTGATCATGGTCATCACTGTGCTTAATTACAATGATCACTGTAGCCAAAATCCAGGGTGTCACAACTCTCCCCTACTAAAAAGAATTCTCGTCCCGAGAATTAAGAAGTAGAAGGAAAGAGCCCGGGGTATTCTACACGAAGATGATCTTCGCGTTCCCAAGTGGCCTCATCTTCAGAATGATTTGCCCACTGCACCTTGAAGAACTTAGTAACCTTCTGACGAGTCCGGCATTCAGTTTCATCGAGAATGCGGACTGGTTGCTCTTTGTAGGAAAGGTCCTATTGAAGCTCAAGCATATCATGATCCACTGCTCGGATAGGATCCTTGAAGCAGCGACGAAGTTGCGACACATGGAACACGTCGTGAACCTGAGAAAGGTTTGGCGGTAGTTCCAGTTGATATGCCACCTTACCACGCCTTTCGAGAACAGTGAAAGGACCAATATATCGAGGAGCCAGCTTGCCCTTGATTCCGAAACGATGCGTACCTCTCATTGGCGTGACTCGAAGATAAGCCTTTTCGCCAGGTTGATAGACCATATCTTTGTGATGACGGTCATACTGACTCTTCTGACGAGACTGAGTAGCCTTCAGATTTGCATGAATAATGCGGACTTGATCTTCGGCATGTTGGATAATATCCAGACCAATAAGTGTACGTTCCCTAGTTTCTAACCAATTCAGAGGAGTTCGACACTTACGTCCATATAATACTTCAAAAGGAGCCATCTTCAGACTAGCTTGATAGCTATTGTTGTAGGAGAACTCAGCATACGGGAGAGATTCCTCCCATTTCTTGCTGACAGAAATGACACAAGCTCGAAGCATGTCTTCGAGAATCTGATTGACTCTTTCAACTTGTCCCTGAGATTGAGGGTGAAAGGCGGTGCTAAAGGACAAATGAGTTCCCATAGCTTCCGGGAAACTTGCCCAGAATCTTGAAGTGAATAAACTGCCACGGTCTGAACTGATAACCAGTGGAATACCGTGAAGTGAAACAATTCTGGACATGTAGAGAGTTGCCAGTTGACTAGCAGTGATCGTTTCTTTGATGGCTAGAAAATGTGCAACTTTGGAAAGTCGGTCAATGACGACAAGAATAGCATCATTACCTTTCTGCGATCTGGGAAAACCAGTAATGAAGTCCATTTCTACATGATCCCATTTCCATTCAGGAATAGAAATAGGTTGTAGAGTTCCAGCAGGCTTTTGATGTTCTGCTTTGATCCGACGACAAATGTCACATTCTGAAACATAGCGTGCAATGTCTTGCTTCATGTTAGACCACCAGAATCTTCGACGAATGTCTTGGTACATCTTGGTACTACCAGGATGAATAGACAGCGGAGTGTCATGTGCTTCCTTCATGACCTCCTGAGTCATATCATGGTTTTTCTCCTTACTCGGTTCCACTAGGCGGCCTTTGAAGTACAAAGCGCCATCCTCAGCGATAGTGAAGGGTGAGGGCTTTCCTTCTGCGAGATCGAGTTTAATCCTCTCGACTTCATTGTCACACTTCTGGATCCACTTGATGACGTCCACAAGATCTGGTTTAGCAACCAGGGTATTAAGAGAACCCTGAGAAACAACATGGAGGTTCATTTTGTAGGACCCTTCAGGAGGGGGAGCGAGATAACCCTGAGGAACAATATGGAGGTTCAGCTTAAGAAATTCTTCTTGAAGAAGGGGGTGAACCTTATGAACCTGAAGGTGATTGTAGTACGACTTGCGGCTCAAAGCATCAGCCATCACATTAGCCTTCCCAGGTGTGTAAGAAATACCCACATTGTAATCTGCTATGCGCTCCATCCATCTCTATTAACGGAGGTTCAGATCTGGCTGAGTAAACAGATACTTCAGACTTTGGTGGTCGGTGTAGATCTCGCAACGATTTCCAACAAGGTATTGATGCCACTCTTTCAGTGCATGAATTACTGCAGCAAGTTCAAGGTCATGAACTGGGTAGTTTTCTTCATGAGGACGCAATTGACGAGATGCATAAGCAACCACCCTGCGTTCTTGCATTAGGACACAGCCCATTCCTTGACGTGAAGCATCACAATAGATGACGAAGTCCTTACAAGTATCCGGAGGAGCAAGCACTGGAGCAGACGTCAGTTTGTCCTTAAGTGTCTAGAAGCTCTCCTGACATTTTTCTGTCCACTCATATTTAACACCTTTGTGAAGCAAATTGGTTAAGGGCTTTGCAATCTTGGAGAAGTTCTCGACGAATCGACGGCAATAGCTGGCGAGTCCGAGAAAACTTCTGACTTGCTTGACATTCTTCGGGGGAGTCCAGTCAAGAATAGCCTGAACTCGTTCAGGGTTGACCGCAATACCATCCTTGGAGATCACATGACCAAGGTAGGTTACTTCGTCCATCCAGAACTCACACTTTGAATACTTTGCATAAAGTTGATGTTCTCAAAGCCTCTCCAGTATAAGACGAAGATGTTCAGCATGCTCTTCTTTATTCTTAGAGTAAACCAGGATATCATCCAGATAAACCACGATGAATTTATCAAGGTAATCCATGAATATATAATTCATCAACCGAGAGAAAGTTGCTGGAGCATTTGTTAAGCCGAAGGACATGACGGTGTACTCGTATGAACCATAACGAGTAACGAATGCAGTCTTGGGAATATCCTCTTCGCGAACTCGGATCTGATGGTAACCCAACCTCAAGTCGAGTTTTGAAAATACTGATGAACCAGCAAGTTGATCATACACATCATTGATCCGAGGAAGCGGATATTTGTTTTGAATCGTTGCTTGGTTGATGGGTCGGTAATCTTGGACCAATCGATTCGTACCGTCTTTCTTCTTGACAAAGAGAGAAGGTGCTCCCCAAGCAGAGGAACTTGGACGAATGAAACCCAGACGAAGTGAATTGTCAATTTCTTACTTAAGTTCGAGGAGTTCATGTGGTGGCATCTTATATGGACGCTTGGCTATAGGAGTGGTACCAGGTACCAAGTCGATGACAAACTCGACAGCTCTAGCAGGGGGGATCCCTGGAAGTTCTTCGGGAAAAACATCTTCAAAATCACGGACCACTGGAATGTTTTCAATCCCTTCAAGAGGTGACTCATTTAATGCATTCATGGCATATAGTCGGGCTTCAGCATTCCGAACAAGACGAGCATGATAGCTTACAATCTCATTCGAAGGATGCAGGAGGTGGACGGTTTTGGTGTCACAAACAATTGAAGCGGTATGTGCCTTCAACCAATCCATTCCGAGAATGAGATCGATATTGGAAGACTTCAGCATTATGGGGGAGGCATGTAATTCCAACCCTTCAATTTCAATGGGAACATTGTGGCTAATAATGGAAGTCTGACATTGGCCTGCGGGGGTGTTTACCACTATTGGGACGTTCATCTCTTCACACTTAATGTCATGCATGTATGCGAAATCTTCAGACATAAAAGAATGCGATGCTCCTGTATCAAACAATACAGAAGCTGGTACTGAGTTGACGAGAAGAGTACCCATCACAGTAGCAGGCTGGTCTTGAACTTCATTTAGATCAAAATTGTTAGCCTGAGCACGGCCATTGTTAGGTCTGACATTGTTGTTGCGGGGCTGGTTGGAAGGCAGTGCAAGTTGATTCTGATTCTGCCTGCAGTCTCTAGCACGGTGCCCTGGGTGACCACACTTGAAGCACAGCCCATCCTCAGGACGAGAAGGGGGAACAGGAGCTCGTGGTGGCGGCGCTGGGAGCCTCGGCTGCCTAGGTGGGGGTGGAGGCTGACGAGGTGCAGCATAGGACGACCTCGGAGCAGGAGGCGGTGCATGGTACATGTTGTGGGGGATCCAGATCTTGCGCTTCTGAGTTTCTGAGCCCGAAGATGAGCCCATGTCACGGTTGCGCTTGCTGCTGTCCTTGTAGTCCTGCAGACCTGTTTCCACTAGAATAGACTTGTTCACCAAGGTGGCAAAGTTATCGAAGTCTTGAACAAGGAGTGCCAGCTTGATATCTGGGTGGAGGCCTTCACGGAACTTCTACTGCCTACGAGCATCAGTTGCAACGTCTTCTTCAGCATAGCGAGATAAGTCCAGAAATTCCCGTTGATAAGCATCCACAGTCTTGTTGTCCTGGACCAAGTTGCGGAATTCACGCTTCTTCTTATCCATCAGTCCCTGAGGAATGTGACGAGCACGGAATGCGGCTTGGAATTCCGGCCAGGTGATGATTGTTCCAACAGGCTTAGAGCGCCTGTGGCTGTCCCACCATTGAGCAGCGGGACCCTTCAGAAAGTACGAGGCGAAGGTGACATAGTTAGCCACTGGGGCGCCTGAAGACTCCAGCTCATAAGTGATGTCACGGAGCCAGTCATCTGCGTCAAGCAGCTGAGTTGAGTTGCGGTAGATCGCAGGGTTGAGACGCATGAAGTCTTGCAGAGTCATTGGGGCTGGCTGCTGATTCATATTCGGCCTCGGGAACTGGTCCATAAGCCCTTGCATAAACTGGCGATTCAGTTCAAACTGCTGCATCATACCAGCCATGTATTCCGGTGGCGGTGGTGGTTCAGGCGCACCACGACCACGACCAGCTGGCCAAACCATCCTGCTATAAGTTGCAGCGATAGTTTAGCATTAAGTAATTGCCAAGACAATGAATCATCCATGAAGTAAATTGCACAAAGAAGGAAGTGCAATAGATATGACATAGTAGTTCAGATCAACACACAGATCCATACAAGGTCTATTTCAAACCATAAGTTCGTTACAAAATAGACGATAGGTCCGGCATGAAATTAACCTAGATAACTAGGCGGCACGCAGGCTCGCGGTAGAGGGATACAACAATGAGGCATAGCGATATGCTACATCAACGTCGGGGACAACGATAGAATTAAGCCATCATCTGGAAGTAGGGGCTCTCCGGGAGGAAGAAGTTACGAGAACCTAGAGTTAGAGTTAGCAAAATCTTTATCCCAAAAGAGAAGAGAGATCAGAACCCAGAGTATAGATGAGGAATAAAAGATCCTAATACCATCCGATTGAGAAGTGGGCCCGTAAGCCACACAACTATGTTAGTAAAAGTTTTTCAAGTACTAGACTCAACTTCGGCCAAGGAGTTGGAAAGGGGGCTACCTACAGGCAGTCGGCTCTGATACCAACTTGTGACGCCCCCGATCTCGACCGTACGCTAATCATACACACAATGCGAACGACCAAGATTAGGGACTCACTGATTGATACCACAACACAACACTAGACACAAATTAAAGTCATACAGCTTCATATTACAAGCATGGGGCCTCGAGGGCTCGAATACAAAGCTCGACAAAGCACAAGTCAGCGGAAGCAAAAATATCTGAGTACAAACATAAGTTAAACAAGTTTTGCCTTAAGAAGGCTAGCACAAACATAAGTAGCGGATCGAAAGAGGCGAGGCCTCCTGCCTGGGAACCTCCTAACTACTCCTGAGAGTCGGCGTTCTCCACGTATTAGTAGGCTCCAGCGGTGCTGTAGTAGTCATCTCCGGCGTACTCCATCTCCTGGGCTCCGTCGTCTGAACGCAGAATCGTATCGAGGGGGAAAGAGAAAGCAAAGCAGCGGTGAGTACTCATCCAAAGTACTCGCAAGACTGACATCAGAAGAATGCTAAGTATGCATCAGTATCAAGGGGAGGGGTTATATCTGGAATGACTACAGAAAGCAAGAATAGGGGAAGGCCTAATCCTAACGAAGACTAGCATCTTTAGCATCTTGCAGCATTAGAAGAGAGTAGACTGGTATCTCATATATAGTCATATTATTGTAGCAATTTTATTAAGTAACTACGCCCAGAGATTCTTCCTCGACTCCCTGCGAGGAAGCAATCTCGGAGCCACAATTCATTTCAAAATTAAATCACAATTATAGTTTTATAAGGTCAAGGCACAACTCCAAGTCGTCCTGTTACCGTGGACACGGCTATTCGAATAGATTATTCATCCCTGCAGGGGTGCACCACATATTCCCCAACACGCCTGAATCACCTCCGGCCGGACACACTTTCCTGGGTCATGCTCGGCCTCGGGATATCAGCACGTCATCGCCCCACCTAGGCTCAACGAAGAGGCCAGCCCGCCGGTCTAAATCCTAAGCGCACAGGTTCGTGGGCCCACTTGCCCTTGCACTCCTGCACGATGCGTACGCGGCCGGAAGCAGACCTAGCACACTCCAGTCCAAGAGATGTACCGTCCAGTCCAATCCGGTGCGCGTCGCTCCATTGCTGACGTCCGAAGAGCTTCGGCTGATACAACGACGCTGAGTACCCATAACTTCTCCCACGTGAAGGTTAGTGCGTATTAAGGCCAACAACCTAACTCAGATCAAGTACCGAACCCATTAGCATTTTATTAATGCGGGGAAAGCGCGACCCATGAAGTGCGGTCCCGTCGCCCCATCTCGAGGATGTGTGGCAAGGGCCTCTCTTGCCCGTCCACGCCTCATCAACATCAAACCGTGGGTACCCCTCAGGGCCGACCCATCACCAACATGTTTCTGTAACCAGGTCATAGTAACTGTGTGTATAAAACATCAAGACGGAACCTGAGGAATCACCCTCAAAGGGCCCCGCTCGATGAAACCGTCAAGGTGGGCTTAGAGGAATCACCCTCGAGGGTCCCACACTTGAGGGGTTGCACGACAGAGACATCGGCGGGTGTGGTGAAGGAGGAATCACCCTCGATAACCACGACCGACTAGCTACACTACAGAACTAGCATCATGAGTACTTCACGAGGTGTCACCCTCGGTACTCGATAGTAGCGCTGCAGAGTCGTACAACTAAGGGGTGTGCGGTGATGTGAGGGGCCTGGCTAGTCGGTCGGTTGACCGAGTCTTCGAGTCTTCGGGTCTTCGAGTCGTCGATGAAGAAGCAGGGGCAACTGGGACTAAGAGGTCACTGGGGATTCATTGATCAACCTATACTAAGCAGTTGATATGATTGCAGGTATTGTAGCAGTTTATCAAAAACAGGCTATGCATCAGAATAGGAGCTAACTATTACAGTAGCAAAATTCTAATGCAAGAATAAGAGGGAAAGGAATAGGCGATATCGGAATGCTCAAGGGGGGGTTGCTTGCCTTGCTGCTCTGCGGCAAAGGGCTGATCGTCAATGGTGTAGTCGTACCCGGCAGCACCATCAGTATCGGGGTCTACCGGAGAGAAGAGGGGGGAAGAAACAATAAATATAAAGCACAGATGCAACACGATGCATGACATGGCAATATGCAGAGCTAGGCATGCGCTAACACAATACTACACGTCGCAGACGGGTCGGAAGAATATCTGACGATATCTCCCGGGTCTTTGGATTTATCGGACAGACGATCCGGAGGGGAAAAGTCCCATGTTCATCATGCTAGGAGCATGTGACAGATGAACGGATGGCATAATCAGATTCGTGGGATTTTTTTGATCAACTTTCATGTATAAAACTTTTTCATCTGAGCTACGGATTATTTTCTATTAATTTTTAAAGTTTTAATCATTTTCTGGAATTAACAGATTTAAATAAATTCAAAAAAACATTTATGACGTCAGCATGACATCAGGATGACGTCAGCAATCAACAGTGGGGCTGACTGTTCAAACCTGACCAGTGGGCCCCACCTGTCATAGACTCTGGACTAAACAGAGTTTAAACTAAACTAAACTAAGTTAATTAACAGGTAGGCCCCACATGTCAGTGACTAATTAGGCTAAACTAATCATCAGAATTAATTAAACTAATTAAATTAATTAAAATGGGGCTGGGCCGACATGTCATACACTGGTGGGGGGGGTTCGGGCCCCACCTGTCATTGACTGGCCCGAGCCCAGTCAGCAGTTGACCAAGTCAACTGGTCAACCAGGACCGCGGGGCCCGTGGGTCAGTGACCCTGCGGGTGGCCCCTGCCTGGCCAGGTCTGCGGCGGCGCCGTCCGGCCACCGGAACAGCTCCGGCGAGCTCCCGAATCGGCGGGGTGGCTCGGAAATCGTCTACGGTGGGTCATTTCGCGCGATTCTTGCCGCATTCCAAAGCTGGGGCTACCGCCGTTCCATTTCGGCCATCAGGGTGAGCTGCGGTGGCCTGTGGCGTCGCCGGCATCGAGGTTGGCGGAGGTGAGCTTCGAGCACTGGTGGCAACTAGCGCAGCAGCACGAGTTCGAGCTACCTACGGGTACTAAACGAGCCTACGCGGTGCACTGAGTCGAACGGTGGCGTCGGTTGGAGCAAAAGGTCACCGGAGACTCGCCGGCGTCGAGCTCAGGCGGAGGAGCATTCGGGCTCCAGTGGAATCCGGCGCTACGGCTACGAATCGAGGGCGAGAGAGAGCGAGAGGAAGGAGCAGGAGCTCACAGCGGTCCTGCAGATGTGCTTAGTGGGCTCGGGGGAGGCTCGGAGTAGCCGGAACCGTCACCGGAATGCGGCGGCGATCCGAGGAAGAAGAAGCTCGTGGCCGTCGTTGCAGGGGCTCCGGGGCTTGGTCTAGTGGTCGGGGAGGAAGAGGTGGTCGCGGCGGAGCTCGTGGACGTCCTAGCTGGGCGCGGGAGTGGCTGTGGCCGCGGCTAGCCGTCGGCCATGGTGGCGGTGGCGCTCGGGTGCGGTGGGGAGATGAAGGAGAGAGGGAGTGGGGCGGCTAGGGTTAGCCAGAGGGGTCGGGGAGGCACTCTTATCCCCTCCAGAGGCGCGGACGAGGCCGCTGTCGACCGGGGACGAGGGGGGGGGGCGGGGCGGCGAGCGCGGCAGCGGCGACAGCGCGCGCGCGTGTGAGCAGTAGGAAGGGGACGACGTGGGGAGTGGGCTGGGCCGGCACTGTTGACTTAGGCCCAGGCACAGTGGGCCTCTTTTCCTTTTCCTTTTTCTATTTTTCTTTTCTGTTTTCTTTTATAAGTTTCTGTTTTATATATTTTCGGCCATATTTCTTCACAACAAAAATAAGTAACATGGCCCAATAAATATCCTGCAATATTTCACATGGCCACAAAAGGTTTGGGGATTTTTGGAATCTGTTTGCATTTTCCATTTAAATTAAAAAGCACTTTAAATTGATTTAAGTTGCTGTTATTGATGGTGGGGGACACACCAACATCAAGGTGATGTTTTTTTCCTAAACATTATTTGTTTGGTGCTTTTTTAGCAAATGTGCAACATTTTTCTTATGCTGTTTGAGGATTTATTTTATCACAATAAAATCCTAGGGCATTTAGTAGCGGAATTTGAAATGAGATTTGAAATCCATATTGATCATGCACTGTTTAGCAAAATGATTAGGCACTGATCATGGTCATCACTGTGCTTAATTACAATGATCACTGTAACCAAAATCCAGGGTGTCACAATTTATTACCTTTTATTTTATTTTGCACTTTACTATCATCTACAATTATCTACACAACTCACTTGCTTGCAAATAACGAGATCAAGGGGATTGACGACCCTCTTGCCGACGTTGGGTGCAAGTTGTTTGTTCTTTCGTGTGCAGCCGCTGAAGATGGTTGAGGATTGGTATTCCTATTGGTTCGATAAACCTTGGTTTCATAACCGAGGGAAATACTTACCCACATTGTGTTGGGATTACCCGTTCCTCTTCACGGAAAACCCAACGCAGATCGCGAGTATCAGCGCCCAGAGGCGGCTCACGCGAGCTTGACTCCGGAAGGTAGCTTCCCGGCAGGGGATTCTTCTGCTAAGCCTGCTGGTGTTGAGGATGCACCGGCAGGCGGAGTCGCTGATGACCGCGCGACGGCAATAGACGTCGCCGGAGGGGGCAACGTCCCCCACCAACAGGAACCTATGGGTAAGCCTTCATCGTCGAGAATCTCTCGTTTCGATTTCTTCTTTTTTTGTCTTCTTGAACTTCTTCTTAGTTCAATTCTTCTTCTTCCCTCTGGTGTCGCAGACCCGCCTCCGTCAGGAGGGCTCGATGCCGACATCGACGACGAGGGGATCGCCAAGGAGGCGGCCGAGGAGGCGACCCTGGTCGCACCTGATTAGGACGCTACCCATCGTGCCCCTAGGGACACCGGCAAGCAGGTCCTTGACGGACCGCCCTTGGAGATGGCGGCAGATGCCTCATAGGCTTCTGCTTCGGGATCGTCGAGGGCAGGCTCGTTCTTCACGCTGAGGGACACCAGAAGGATTGCTACTGGTTCTTCATCATCAGCGGAGCCGCCTCTGAGCCGGTACTCAAGGATCGGTGACCTGTAGTTTGCCAGCTTTCCCGGGGTTGCAATCTTCGAGGCTTTCTCTGAAGGAGCGGCTGTCGATGGGTATGTCGTCACCCCTGGAGGGGAGCAGCAATTGAACCCCTTGGCGGGGGTGATGAAGCCAAGGAGCACGCCATCCTGTCCTCCCTGGGCAGGGATTTCCGATAGCTGCACGCACTTTACACCGGCCGCTCTTACAGGCTGGATCGCAGGGAAGCTCTCCTTGCGGCCGCATAAGACAGGTTTTGGGTGCTTCTCGCCGAGACATAGTCCTGGTTCACCGAGAGCAGCAGGGATCTTGCCGCGGAGCAGGTCAACCTCGCCAAGGCCAAAGTTGAGTTCATCAACCAGAAGGCCGAGGCATAGGAGATCTGGCAGGAGACAGAGGAGATCTTCGCAAACACAGAAGCAGAGCAGACTTCGCGCAAGATCTCGCTCGATTGCCAAGAGGAGGAGCTCGCCGTCCGAGAAAGGGCTCAAGCCGACAGGCTCGGGGCTGGACTGGAGAAGCAAATCCAGGAGCTGGATTCCAAGCACAAGGACGTTATCGAGCGGCAAGGTGTTGACCACGCCGGCAAGCTCCACGAGGCCATCAACGCTGCCGAAGCTGCTCAGTCCGCCTAGGCCGAGCTGGAAGGCAAAGTGCAGCGGCTGGAAACGGACCTCACTGCTTCTGAACATGAGGGGATCCAGGCCTTGGCAGACCAACAAGTGGGGCTTGCTGACAAAACCAGGGAGCTGGAGGTTACCGCGACAACCACTGCTGATCTGCGCATAAAGGTGAGTACCCACGAGGACAGTCTCGAGGTCGCCCAACACAGGGGGCGCGGTTTGCTTGAGGAGCTCCGGAAGGAGAAGGAACTGCTCGCTTCTGCCGCGCACACCTCCAACAAACTCCAGGAGAGTGTTGGGCTGTGGACGGAGCAACTTGTTGACATCGCTGGCAGGCTCTCCGCCTAGCTTGCGAAAATGGGCTTGGAGGAGTGCGCTTTCTCCAACGACGTGAGAGAGGCGGCGAGCGCACGACTGTCTATCTTCTTCGGGAAGCTCGTCGACATCTTGGCGAAGTACGAAGTGGGGCGGGCTGACGAATTCCTCAGTGGTTGCCATGAGCTATGTCGCGGGGCCCTCCACAAGGTCCTGGTGAAGGTCGCCTAACACAACCCCGGCATCGACATGCGCAAGGACTTCTCCAACCTGCCGAAAGGCTTCGACACCAGCGAGCTCGACGCCCTCGTCGCCCCTATCTCTGACAGGGTCGGTTCTGTAACCCTAGGTAACTAAGTTTCTTTTCCTACGATGCGCGTTATCAAAACAGTCGTCTTGAATTACCACCGTAACTCTGCTTTTGTCTGTAATGCATTTTATTTGCTGAAATGAATGGCTATCCCCCTTTAACGTAGTTTGAACTTGTGTGTTTTCATTTATCCCTACGCTTGCCGGAAACGCCCATTAGTGTCCGCATATGTACCATGGGCGCTCAAAGGAATGGGTCCTTGGCATCCTGCCGGTGATGCCGCTGCCGACAAGGCCTCCTTGTCCTCTTTGTCATGGCTACTTAGGATGTTGAGAGGACTCGAAACAACCAAGTGCGCCACAATTTCGACAAGGGTCCTTCGCGTGCATCGTTGAAGCTTCAAATCTTTGAAAAGTTTCAAATCTTTGAAAAGTTTCTGCAACTTAGCTTTTTCTCGTTGCGTTTCTTGTCGCAAGGCGATCGTCCTTGAACGCGTCTGTAGGTGTCCATACCGTCACTTCCCCTGGGAAGACTTGCTCGCGGGGCCCCTTTTCCCTTTTGAGAAAAAGAAAGAAGAGAAAATAGAGTAGGTCAGGAACTTTGACAAAGAGTTGTAGAACACTTAGCTTTTCTGACGCACAGGGCCATCACCCGACTTTGTACAAAAGATTTCACACCCTGCCAGCGAATTTGCACAAAAGGGTCTGCCCGGCGGGACGGCGGTCGTGCCTTATGGGTGGGACTCATGAAAGCGCCCATCGTTTAGGCGTGTCTTGCATTTGGGTGTCGCTTCCGATCTCTAGGTGGCTCTTTGTCGTTCCTAGTGACCCGTCCCACCTGGCAAGGGCTTGGCGGTCTTGTTTCTCTTGCTTTAGGCGGCAGAAGTATCTGGTAAGTCCTCGACGGGTGCGCTACACTCTTTGGCACGCTTCTCGGAGTCCTTACAAGAGCCGCCATAGCTCTTGTTCTTGTTCTCCCCCCCTGTGTTAGCTTTGTCGGCAGGAGCGAGTGCCTCGTCGGCAGACGCTGCCACTGCCTCCTGGAAGAGCTTGTTGACACAGAGGACCGCATCCTTGTTGTCGGTGCATACAGTGATGGCGCTCATCGACCCTAGCATCTTGAGTTGTTGTAGGCGTGGCGGGACTCCGTCATAAACTTTGCCAGCGCCGTTCGGCCCAAGATCCCATTGTATGGCAACGACATCTTGGCGACGTCGAAGACAACTCTCTCCGTCCTGAAGTTGAGCTAGCTGTCGAACGTGACCGGCGGGGTGATCTTCCCCTTGGGCTGCAGCCTTCCTGGGTTGAACCCTTGGAAGGATCTCGTCGGTTTAAGATCCAAGTCGGGAATCTACAGTCGGCTCATCACGTCGGGCGATATCAAGTTTAGGCTGGCCCCACTATCGACCAGCCTTTTCGTGACCTTGAGGTTGCGAATTGTTGGTGAAACCAACCACGGCACGCACCCGACCGCAGTGGTGCGATCAGGGTGGTCCTCAGCGTCAAGAATGATTGGAGTGTTGGACCATTTGAGAGGTTTCCTTGCCTCTGCCGCTGGCTCTGCTGCATTGATCTCGCGGGCCCACTTCTTGAGCTGCCTGTGGGAGGAGTGCAAAGATGCGCCTCCGTCAAGGCACATCGCATCCACGGCCTTCTGGATTTCCTGGCCATCACATCCTTCATCATCCACATCTTCATGGTCACATTGCTTGGCCTTGCCGCGGCGTCCGCCACGGTTTTTCTTGTCGGCCCCACCGGCACCAATCTGGCCCTTCTCCTTGTCGTGCCTTTTGTACTCTTGCTTCTACTTCTCGGCAAGCTGCTCTACTTGGCGGCATTCGGTGATGTTGTGGCCCTTGGTGAGGTGGATCTTGCAGTATGGCTTGCCGGTCTTCTCTCCTGTCGCGGCCTCGTCATCTCTGGAGCAGCTGGCAACATCATTGCCGGACCCCACGGACTTGGCCTTCTTGCCGGCGTTGGATTTGCCAGTGCCTTCGACAGCCATGACTGCTTTGCCTTTTCGCTTCTGGTTGCGCTTCCACCCCTTTTTCATGGAGGCAAGCGCGTTCTCGTCGTCGTCTGAGCAGACTTCCACGCCGGCGTCTTCCCCCGGGAGGCTTCTTCCTCCCTCAGACCCCTGCACACTTGTCGGCCAGGGCGTAGAGCTCGGAGATGTCCCGTACCTTGTTGATGCTCATCTCCTCGTGCATCCGGCGATTGCGTACGTTCGTGTGGAACCAGCGATCACCGCAGCAGGGTGGATGTCTCGGATGTTGTGATGCACACGGCTGAATCTCTGGATGTACTTGCGGAGGGACTCGACGTCTCTCTGAGGGATCACGTGCAAATCCCTGTGTTGTCCTGGGAGCTTGTGGCCCCCGTGGTACACACCAACAAACTGGTTGCACAGATCCGCCCAGGAGGAAACAGACCCCTCCGAAAAGTTCATCACCCAACTCCTCACGTTAGGCTTGAGCGCCAGTGGGAAGTAGTTGGTGAATGCTTTTTCATCATGTCCCCCGGTAGCTTGCACGATGATGGTGTACATGCCGAGGAACTCAGAAGGGCTGATCTTGTCGTCATACTTGTGGGGGCAGTTCAGGCTTGAAGGGCCTGCTAGAGAGCCACCGGACTTGTCGTAGCTCGTGGGTGAATGTCGGGCAGCCTATCTCGCAGGGCAGGCTGCCGGGTACCCCTGGCGTCGGCCCGTCGATGGCGGAGTCCACCCGACCGTCAGACTGGTGGCGTGTCTGCCGCCGCCTTCCGATGGTGGTGTGGGCGTCCTCCTTACGCCTGTCCTTCAAGACCTAGCGTTGATCTTTGTTCCGCCATGGATCCATCGACTCGTATGACCCCTCGTCTTGCATGTCGGTCCGGCGAGTAGGTTGCTGCTGTTGCGGGGGAGACTACACCGTACGCGCTCCGCCAGCTGCGTCCGGCAGTGGGAGCCCCCGGAGCTACTGTGTGGGCGTGCGACGGGCCTGCTCCCTCCGGTCGGTCATGGTTCGCGAAACTCAGCAGATTCTGGATAGTAACTCTTCACTCCTCCATCTTCTCCGGCGCGGGCGGGAAGTTCAGCAATAGCTGAGCATGGACCAGAGCTTCTTCCGGAGTCTTGGGCATTGAGCACTACGAGGCATGGGTTTCGCTCTTACTCCTGACAGTGTCAGGAGGAGCACTCCCCCATGCCGTCGCGCGCTGCTCGTTCCCTCCAGGAGGTCGCTAACGAGCTTGGCCCTAACTGTCTTGAGAGGGACGCGCAGGATTCTCATCCACGTGCCACCCAAGGTCGCCACCCTGGGGGTGTTGGTCGGGGTTGCCATGTGAAGGTCGCGGTGGCGGTTCCGTCGCCGCCGGTGCTGCCGCTGTGGCCGTCGCTGCTATCGCTGCTTCCGCGGTGTCGGCCCCGGTCGCCGCAGGTGCGTTCCGAGTCTCCACGACGGTGGGGTCTGGATCACGGCTCGCGGAGCTCCGCGCGGTGTTGTGGCTGCATTCACCGGCACGGTGAATGCGGGGGCCGCCTCCGTCGGCGTCGTTGGCGACCACTTGCGAGGCAGCTTGGACATGGACGGAGCGGGTGTCCCCGTGCCCTTGGCCTTCTTGGGAGGCATGGACATCGAGGAAGTTGTTGATGACGATGCGCAGGAGTCGGTGAAGGTTCACGTAAGGGCGCCCCCTACTTGGCGCACCAAAGATGTCGGGGTATCGATGATCTATGGTGTCGGCAAGGCCTCTTTCGTGGTTCCGCAAGGGAGATCCTCTAGCGCAAAGAGCATCAGCGGACCATGCACGTATGCGAGGGTTTAGACAGGTTCGGGCCGTCGGAGCGTAAAACCCTACGTCCTGTTTGGTGGTGGATTATTTGGTTCACAGTACAAGAGCGTTACAGCCCGGCATGGGATGCTCAGTTAGTGGCGCTACACGTGTAAATGAATAGAGTGTGAACCTTTCTAAAGGTAGCCATGGACCTCCTTTTATAATCCAAGGGGCTACCATAGTGGCTAAAATGGTACACATGATAAACAATGTATGTCTATCTGCCAAAATAGCCGGTAATAGCTATATTGGGAAATACCTAACTCTGACGGACTAGGACAGGCGTATTAAATGCACCGTGAGGTGGCGCGCTCGCGATGTCTCTCGACAAGGATTGCCTCTCCTTCTGTGTTGTTCGCCCAACTATCTCTTATTCCTTCGCCACGCCATAGGACGGGTGTCATTAAAGATGTTGTAAACCTGGTGAGTTGCCATGCGCCCCGACCGGCTCCACCTATCCGCCTGCCCGCTCGACACCTAGTCGATGTAGACAATCAGCCTAGCGACGTGGAGCGATAGCTTGGCGGGCGGATGTCTTGGCGGGTGCGCTAGCATCCAAGCCCCTCTGCAAGGAGAGCTTGCGGCTTCGCTCGAACCCTTGTACGAAGTGGCTTGGCGTCCAGATCCAGCCTGGCAGGGTCTTGCCGATCCAGAGGCCGCGGTCGTCTGGTGCACAAGTCAGGGTACTAAGGGCCCCTATTCTTTAGTACACCGACACCGCCGCCCTCGCTAACCGGGGCCATAGGCATCCACTATGACGGGCTCCTCCGGCGACGAGGAGGAGCAGCCGCAACATCGGCCACGTCTGTTGTCGGAGGCAGCTCAGACAGACGAAGACTTCGTCCATCAGATGGAGATCATGACGGAGCGTTCGCTTCGTCAGATGGGACCGGCACCACCATCACCGGCGCGTGTGAAGGAGGATCCACCGTCCCTGCCGTAGGTCCGCATCAAGAACAAGCTGGAACCCCACTCCAGCAGGTGAAGGAAGAGCAGACGTCCCCACCGCGCCACCGTGACCTCCACATCGGCGGCCGCATGAAGCAGGAGCCCGCGTCCCCCTAGCGCCTCCGCTGCGTGAAGCCGGGGCCGGCGTCGCCCCCGCCGCACAACCACTACGCATGGATCGACGGACCAACCTCGCCACCTCAATGCCACCGCTGCCAGATAAAGGAGGAGGCACCGCCCACGATCGCCAAGGTGCGTGGCTGCATCCTCCACTACCTCGGAGGTGGCGGTTACGGCGGTGCCTCCGGCTCTCTGGCCATGGTGCCCCGGGCCGAGCACGCGACACGGCAGGAGGCGAGGTACGGTCCATGCAATGCCGGCCACCGCTCCACGTTCGCCAAGACGGACGAGGCGCCAGAATGGGCCCGCAATGACCTGGACCTCGCCACAAAGTGGACGCTCGACTGCTCCGTGACCACCACAGAGACGTCTGCCAAGCGTCGCCGCCCCTTGACGGTGAGCTCGTCAAGATCGGCGAGGAGTGGTCGCTTAGCAACTGCTCCGCCAACCCCGGTCACAGCAAGGCCGCCGCCAGGGCTCTGAAGGCCACGCCGGCAGCGGCCGCGGCGGCATTCCGCACGATGCAGCAGGAGGCGGAGCGGCTCCTCCACGAGCGGTAGGTAACCGCCGGATAAGGCTGCCACGGCCCTCCGGCGCCGTTCCGCCGCAGGAGGGACCATTACGACGATGATGACAACGGCGGCACCGACGAAGACGATGGTGCGGCAGGGCAGGGCATACATGCGTACGAGGTGGTCGTCCGGTATAGGGTTTAGGTTTTTTCTAGTTTTTTAGTTAAACGGTCAAAGTATCAACATTTTTATGAAATTATATCCGAACTTGAATGAAATCCATCCATTTTGATCGAATTTCGTCCGGATGGTTCAAATTGTTGGCCCAATGTATGCGGCTAGCGTTGGATGTCATCCTCCCGCATCCGTGTCTGAGGACTAGTCCCCCCTGTTCGCGAACGGATGCGGGACGAAATTTGCGGTGCAAAGTGCTTTGTCCGGATTGCTTGCCAAGGTGATTATTCCGTTGGGCCCGACATCTTGAGTTTCATGTATCCATCATGCGGGATTGCATGGAACTTGGTGAATGCCTCTCGCCCTAGTAAGGCGTGGTAGCCACATCCGAAGGGCACAACGTGGAAAGTTAAATCCTCGGGCCAGTAGTTCTTAGAGGTTACGAAGACCACGTCGAGGGTAAATTTTCCGCTGGATCGCGCCTCTCTTCCAGGGATGTTCCCCTTAAAAGTGGTATAACTTTGTTCGATGGACGATTTATCGAGTTCCATTTTTTCTAGAGTGTCCTCATATATGAGGTTTAGGTTGTTGTCACCATCCATTAATACCCTCCGTAGCCAACATCCATCTACTATGGGGTCGAGGTCCAAGGATGTCGGGCACCGACTTAGGTCGGTCTTCGGTTGGTCCTGCTGCTCAAAGGTGATCGGTGTGTCCAACCATGTGCCTAAGGTGGCCACGTTCTTCACCTTGTTTAGCTCTCGGAGAGACCTTTTCCGGTGGTTTCTTGATGTCCATGTTTCGTAGATCATCAAGATTTCACTTTCATCCGAAGATCTTGTTGGACGCTTATGTGCGCCTGTGCTTCCGAGAATGATTCCCCACCTTTAACCAGCTGTTTCACCACCCAGCAAGCTCATAGGTTGTGGGTAGGATTGGTGTTTAATAAGACAGAGTGGAAAGGGCATGACTTCTCCAACAGACCGTCAATGGCGGTGTTAGGTCGTGTAACATGCCTCTTTCTCTTTCGTGATGGCTTGCTTGGCATGGGGCAATGGGGTTGCGCCCTAGGGCACTTCGCCATGTTGTGACTTGAGTCTTTGGCGTGAATCTTGTGACATTGAGGGTATGTAAACCGCGCTTGCTGCTGTAATTGTACTTGTTAGAACATCTACATCCAGATCTCTCATACCCGTCTCAAACGACCGAGCAAGCCGTACGGTCAGTGATCGGTCACAAAATCGCGACCCAATAGGACCCCTCATACCCATCTCAAATGCTCAGACTGACCAGCACCCCTCATATCCATCTCAAATATGAGGACGATATGATGGCTCGCGGATGCGCCTGGGTACTCCCGGCCAGTCCGCCACGTAGGACACGACCCCACTCCGGACCACTTTTTCTCTTTCTTTATTCATTCTCTCTCTTCTTCTCCACCAATCACGTGTAACTGACCAGACATATAAGAAAAATATATGAAAAGTGCAGCTACGCGGAAGAAAAAGTAGGGTCTCAAAACGGGCACGCCCGGTCACTGACCGGACGCGCCCGCGTGTGTATAGGAGGTCATATTTGCAAAGTCCGACAATAGATGCTCTTATGAGTCTTTGTAAGAGCAAATCCAACAGGGCGACCCATTTTGTCCGCGCGTGTCCTTTTGGTTCGCCGCGGACAAAAATGGTGGCCCAACGCGCTGACCCAAACCCAAATCATGTCCGCGACATGTGCGCGCCGATCCATTTCAGGCCCAAATTTGGGTCTGATTTGCATCCTCGCGCACACAAAACGGACGCGAACCGCGTTCCCTCCATGTACTCCGCGGGTCCTCCAATTGGCCACTCAACCACCGCCTGCGTCATATTAAATGCCCGCACGTACCTTGGGGCCTGCCTAGCAGTGGGTGGAAGGTCAGCGTCGCCGTCCTTTTGATTTGAAGCGTGCGGGGGGGGGGGGGGGGGGCAACCTCATCCACTTCCAAACGCCCGTCCATATCTGGCCACGCCTGCTCCCTCGTCGGCGACCACAAACCCTAGCTAGCCATGAGCTTCTTCAACGGGAAGGGGAAGGGGAAGGCCAAGCTCAGCGCCGACGCGAGATCTTCCTGCGGGCGCTCGCCGCCACCGCCACCGCCGCAGCCTGCTAGACGCGGCTCACCTCCGACGCTACATACTAGTCCACCAAGCGCGGTGGCACTAGCAGTACCGCCGACTGCTGCAATATCCAGACGTCAACCTAACCCATGGTTGGCATCCGGATCCGCAGCGGATCCCCATTCCGGCAGTGCCCCGATCGGCGCCGCGAGGACCTCATGCCTGAGCAGCGGGCGTTGCGTGCCTACGTACCAGACTCCCCCAACTCGGTGCGCTGGTTCGCACTAGAGCACGAGGAGGAGCGTCGCTGGGGCGTCCATGTTGACCACTCCGTCCCTCCTCCGCCGCCCGAGGTTCTGCCGGAGGTGCTGGATGAAGAGGTGGCATACCAAGCCGCCCTCGAGCTGGCCCTGCAGCACGCGCTGGAGGCTAGCAGACGCCCAGTGGGACGACCTAGACCACGCCCTCGCCTTGTCGGCTGCGAGGGACTCCGTCCACGCCCCGCTCTTCGTTCCGGAGCCTTCCCTGCCCTCGCCGCCCACCGTCGAGCCCAAGGCGGAGCCGGAGCCCACATCATCACGGAAGCGCTCGCCGCCTTCGCCCACTTGGCCGGAGGAGATATACGAATGGGTGGGCATGGTCCGTGAGTGGGTGAGCGCGCCGCCCGTCCACCACGACGCCACGCCGGAGGAGGAGGCGGCCCACCTTGAGCAATGGAGGAAGCACTGACTCGCCGAGGAGGAGGAGGAGGGCCAACGATAGATGCGGTGGGAACGGGAGGAGGAGGCGCTAAACCTCGAGGAGGAGGAGGAACGCGCTCGGCTTACCGCACTGCCGCTGCCGCAACAGACGCCGGAGGAGGTTGTCCTGGCAGCCTACCAGGCGGCATTCGGATGGGTTGGGCCGCCTCCCGCCTTCATCAACCTCACCGGCGGCAATGAAGACGACAAGGGCAAGGTGGACGGCTAGGGTAGTGTGCGGGCGTGGACTTTTTTTTCGTTTTAGTTGATGTTTAATTATATTTAAATTGACCTTGGCCGACGGTTGACCGACCACTTATGTTTAATTATGTTTTTTTACATTCGTATGTAACCACGTGTTTATTTTTTTTATTTCTTCTAACGCAACAAATTTGGGTCTGGCTTTTATTGGGCACACCAGCCAACCAAATGAAAAAAATTGATGCGTCCGTTCGTGTGACCGACCCAAACGGATAAAAAAAACTGCGCGTTCGTTAGGGTTGCCCGGTTGGAGTTGTTCTAAGCCCAACCCATGTCTCTCCGCATTATTATCTTATAAATACATTAGCGAAACAGACTGGAACCATGACGTTGATGCGTTCAGGGTAAATAGACTGGTGAGTTTGCAGCAATGGTCTCATTTTCCGGTCATCATGGAATCAGTTTGCGAAAATGTTGTGACTGTTAGTTTGATCCTAGCATGGGATCAAGCTACCGTGGAAACGGAATATCATAACATCACTTCTTTACGTGAATAACATACTAACAAATATATGGTGGAAACATTGTTTTTTGAACCTTTTATATGCAAATGGTGTTCCTTTAAGAGAAACGAGTCTTTCCAAAAAAAGGGAGCACATGTGAAGGAATTTTTTCTTCTCCATGAGTCCACGTCTAATCTGTTGGAGAGTTAGAGCATTTATAGTCGGACTGAGCACATCCATTCCCCTATACGTCTACGGACGTGTCCGGACACGTCTGTGGACGCATCCAGACGGTCTTTCATAAATCGCTCCACACATCCATATGTCTTATATCCGGACTCTCAAATCCATGCAAAGTCATGCATGTTGATCACGGAAACATACCATTGTCGAACGTAAATAACAAATGTTGGTATCGAACATAAATAGTGTTTACACAAATCTATTTGAAGTGCACAATCAATCATCTGCTCTTTTGTTTCCATTGTGGGTTCACATATGCTCCACCAGATCATTTAGTAGTTGCGCGTGCACCTGATGATCTCGGAGATTCTGATGCATCTGCAAAATATTCATAAGTTGAGCTGAATCTTGATCTTCCGGAATTTCAACTTGTTCGCTAGGTGCTTCAAAATCATTGGTTTGGGCTACACCAACACCCTCATCCTTGACAATCGTATTGTGCAAAATAACACAACATGTCATCAGCCGCCACAAGGTTTCTGATTCCCACATCATTGCAGCCCCACGGATAATTCTCCAACGAGCTTGCACCACTCTGAATGCCCTCTCCACATCCTTTCTATATGCTTCCTGCGTTAATGTGAAGTTCTTCTGTTTGTTGCCCTGTTGTTCGCATATGGTCTTGACAAATGCAGCCCACTGAGATAGATGCCATTGACAAGATAGTATCTCATGTTGTAGTCTCGACAGTTGACGGTGTAGTTGCACGGCGGTTATTCCCCCATTGTAAAGCCTCCTAAACACCGCACATCGTTGAAGCACGTTGATGTCATTGTGAGAACCCGACATTTCAAAAAAAGCATATCAAATCCATAAGTCATGTGATGCCACCGCTTCTAGTATGATGATGGACTCTTTGGTGTGACCTTGATACTTTCCTCGCAAACCTTTGGGGCAGTTCTTCCACTGCAAATGCTTGCAATCAATTGATTCCAGCATTCCTGGAAAACCTCTTGACTCTCCAATAGCCAACAACTTCTCCATGTCCTATGCATTTGGTTTTCTCAGATACTCTGCTGCAAACACCACGACCACAACACGGGCAAACTTGACTGTAGTCTTCAGGCATGTGCTCTTCCCCATCCTAATCATCTCACCAACGGCATCTGCGGCAGTACCAAGTGCAAGCATTCTCAGAGCAGCAGTGCACTTTTGCTTGGCAGAGAAAGATAGTTGACCACATCAATCCCTTGTGAGCTTGAAGTAGTCATCGTGTGCCTCCACTACGTCCACAATCCGCAAAAACAATGGTTTTCGCATGCAAAAATGGCGACGAAACCATGGTTCATCCGGGTTGGGTTCGTCTCAAAGTAGTCCTTCTGCAGTAGCTTTACACCGGATACCCTTTCCCGATTGATCACTCATCTCCCTTTCATTGAGCCATTGAAATTGAGGATGTGCTCCACTTGCCGGTCCATTTCCTCTTGCATGCTCATAAGCATGATCATGTCCACTTCTTCGTCCGAATCGACGAATCAAAGAACTGATCTTGCATCATTTGATCAAGCTCCGTCGGTCCATACTCTTCGCCGGACGAATCATTGGAATCCATCGTTTTCCCCTAAAATTTTGACAAAAAATCCGGTCGGACAATATATCGAACACATCCAGCGCAAGGCGGAGCCAGAGAGTTGCCGGACATACCGCGACGTCTTCCGGACCGATGACGACGTCCCCCGCGGCGAGGATGGGACAGAAGACTGCTCCGTCGGAGCTGGCGGAGCAGAGGCTAGAAACGGCGACGGAGCGCGCGCGTCGGCGAAGCTGCAAGACGAACGGCGTGGTGGAGGAAGAAGAGAGAAAGAGCAAATGAGTCCGGCAGTTTTTCCGGGTGGATTTGGTGCAATTTTCGGTGGGGTTAGCCTGTCGTATTCGACGTGGAGGGCGTGCCCGGGGGCGCCCGGACGCCCCCATATCCATCTCATATTTGGACTGAATATGAGGGTGCGGTCAGTACGGACGTTTGAGGCCCGTTTGAGGCGTTCGATTGGGTCGCAATTTCGTGACAGGTCAGTGACCGGATGAACTGTTCAGACGTTTGAGACAGGTTTGAGGAATCCGGTTAAAGATGCTCTTAGATCCATCTACTACCCCTATAAAAGGAAGAGAGGCGGAGATCCAGAGCATCTGCACCGTTTAGACCATCAAATCCCACGCTCCACATTGCTTAGATGTTTAGCACTAACCACGTTTAGCCATGCTTAATTACCCCACACTGCCACCAGGCATCGGCGACGTCCACGCTCTCCCTGTTGCCCTCACTAAAAACAGGAAACAACTGCGGCCCACTCGCACACGTTCACACGTTCCTCACCCTTCTCGCTCCCGGGTCCCGAGTTCCGACACGATCTCATCAGACCCATCTCTCTCCCGAGAAGAATCATCATCACCGGCCTCGATTCCTCTCCTCTGCCTCTCGCCTTCTCCACCGTCGCCCGCCTCCCCACCCACCACTTGTTCCCCGCCTCTTCGCGCGCCAGCCTCCCCGCGTCTCTGCTTCGTCCAGTCCCCGATTGGGCAGCAGGATTGCCGCCACTGCACCGTCAAGGACACCGCGGGAATGAATCCACCATACCGCTAGGGTACGCAGCGTGTGCCGACGGTGCGTGAGCCGCCACGGGTACCGCACCGATCTCCGTTTCCGACGATGCGGCAGCCACCCCATCTGGCGAGGACGCAAAGCGCCGTCACCGCTGATTCTCGGGTGTGTGCTGCATCCGAAACTTCCCTAATGCGGCTGCGCTTCTAACACGCCGTTCGTCCATGGTTCCCCGCTACCAAGTGCCGCTGAGCTCCAGAGCCGCTACAGTCGAAGCCCATCGCCAGCCGTCCTCCGGTGGGCAGACGCCCAAACTCGGGTCCCAGTGGCATCCCCGCTCAAGGTTATCCTCCAAGTCGTATGCTGTAGAGTACTAGTTATTCCATCCACCCTCTCCTTTAGATTGGATCCATGTGGTTGCTGGTGATTCCAGACTACTGTGTTTGTATTTGGTGATGTCTTGTTACACTTTGGGAGGCAACAATTTAGTTTCACACTACTTTGGTCCTGCTGAGTAGCAAGAAACTGCAATTCAAGAAATATTACCACTACTGGAATCAGGGTCTTTGCCATCTGCCAGGTCTTTGCCGTCTGCTGGCAGATGGCAAACAAGTTGTTTGCCGTCTGCTTTGGGAAAGCAGACGGCAAAGAGCTGGCTGATGGCAAACACACTGTTTGCCATCAGCCATCTCTTTGCCGTCTGCCAGCGGACGGCAAAGATTCTTTACCGTCCGCTAGCAGACGGCAAAGAGGTGGGGTGGGGCCCCGTGGAGGCCAGTTAACTGCAACGGCCCACCCCACCTCTTTGCCGTCTACTAGCGGACGGCAAAGAATCTTTGCCGTCCGCTGGCAGACGGCAAAGAAAATAACCCCCTAACGGCCGTTACCCCCCACCTCCTCTCTCTCCCTCTCTCTCTTCTCTCTCTCCCACGCCCTTTCCCCTTTTAATTTTCGTCCCCCGCCGCCGCCGCCCGACGCTCCCTCGCCCCTCCCCCTCCGCCGCCCCGCGCCGCCGCCCCTCCGACGCCGTGCACCGCCCCCCGCCCCCCGGAGCCCACCCCGTCGCCGGCCGCCCTGCCCAGCGGACCCAGGCCGCGGCGGCCGCCCTGCCCCGCCCCATCGCCGGAGCCGCGCCGCGTCGCCCCGCCCCGCCGCCGGAGCCGCACCGTGGCCGGCACCAGATCCCCCCCACCCGCAGCCATCCTCCTCCCCGCAGCCACCTCCCCCCCACCCGCAGCCATCCTCCTCCCCGCAGCCACCTCCCCCCACCCGCAGCCACCGGAAGGTAAGCCCCCCTCCTCCCCTGTTCTTTTTTTTTTGTATTAGTTAGATTTAATTTTTAGTTTGAATTATGTTAGCTACTCCTCTAGTTCACTCAGAGATGTATTGCATAGAAAGGATTCAGAGTAGCTACAGGTTCGGATTTGAGGGGAAATAGAGTAGCTACAGCCTACAGGTTCAGCTTACAACCAGATACACGCACAAGTGTGCTGGAAACTGAAGAAGCAAGAATTGGGGGTAGGGTTGAGAGCCAGGTGGGAGAGAAAGCCGCCGCCGCCAGTTCTGATTGAATCCCCGATACCTAGTTCCTGGGATCACCCGCACTTATACTGCCGTCGGTGTGGACTTGGGCCGTCTTGTGATATGACGTGGGCTCTTCCTGGGCTCCCGGTCCAGTAGTGGTAGGGATGCTAACACCCCCTCCTCCTTGCGATTCGGCTTGTCCCCAAGCCGCAGCAGACGGGAACCGTGCGTGCAATTCCCCGCGGTCCTCCCCTGTCGGGTCATGCTTCTCCTCAGACCAACGCACCAGGACTTGGTCGACGACCCTGTTCGCTTTGTTCTTCACTCGTGTGTCCAGAACTTGCACTGGAATAGCAAACTGATTAGTATTCGTAGGCAAAGTTGAGGAAGCAGACACACCTGGCTTAATTAAGTGCTTTGCGGAGTTGTGAGCCATGGAACACAGGATGAGTCAGAGAGGTCTCCAAACGCTGGCTGACACGTTCAGCTTTTGCTTGTTGAGAAATGGAGCATGATTGCACATAATCAGGAACATCAATCTTCATCCATGGCCAAGCACAAACAGCTTTCAGACGTTGATACGTGGCTGGCGCTCCTGAATGCCCTTGAATAGCAGACCGATGCCCGGCACTGAGAACTTGTTGCTGTAGTTGTTTATCTCTGCCGAGCCAAATTCCGCCTTTAAGTCTCAAGAGCCCTTCCTTCAAAGAGAAATTAGGGTGTAACAGGGGATCCTTAACAATTTCCTGGATTAGTTTCTGAGTGTGAACCATGTCTTAATGATGATTAATACTCGGTTATCTGATTTTATTTTAAATGGAGTTGTGTGTGTGTGAGGGAGAGAGCAATAAATTTGTACATGAACTAACGGCGTTGGTAAGAAATTTAGGTGTTCGTAAACTTGGTTACATGAATACCCTATTCTTGTTAGTTAGCTGGTTGTAAGTGACATTGTAAACTCTTAATGATGATTAATAGATTGTAGTTTCCCCCATAAGAGAGAAATATGACATGAACGGTGAGTTATCAATAATTTTTGGGTTCACTACAACACGACGAAGGTGGGACGAGAGCACAGTATATTATTTTGGGGTGGCGTCAAGGAGGCAAGGACCCACTATCTTGATGACAAAGGGAGGGGGCAAACTGTCTCCGCCCTTATCCCCTTAGAGGGAGAGGTTAGGAGAGAGAAAACCCTGTCTTATAGCCTTAGAGAGAGAGTTTAGGAGAGAGAAAACCATGTCTTATAGCCTTAGAGAGAGAGGTTAGGAGAGAGCAAATCATGTCTTCTTCACAAGACGTGCGGTGCACGTGCACGTTTACTAGTTTAGGTAATAGGAGTAAGATTTAGGAGAAGAAAAAGGAAAGAAGAAGAAAAGAAGAAAAAGGAAAGAAGAAGAAGTAGAAGAAAGATAGGAAATAAAAGAAAAGGAAGTATAAGAAAGAAAGAAAATGAAAAGAAAGAGAATAAAAATATGTAGATGCAAATATAATTAAAGGAAAATGGAAAGGAAAAAGAAAAACAGAATAAGAAGATAAAGAATAGGAAGAGAAGGAGAAGGAGGAGAAGAGGAGGAGGAGGAGTAGGTTGAATTAGATTTAGTTTTAGATTTGTTCTCTGTTTGTATTATTTAGGTAATAGGAGTAAGATTTAGGAGAAGAAAAAGGAAAGAAGAAGAGAAGAAGAAAAAGGAAAGAAGAAGAAGTAGAAGAAGATGAAGGAGAGAAGGAGGAGGAGCAGCCCGAACCGTCGCCGCCGCAACCCACCGCTCTCGCCCGGCCCTCCTGCTGGTGAAGATGGAAGTGGACGACGACACGCCGCTCCTTCCGGTGAAGATGGAGGAGCCACTCTACGTAGACCTTGTCTCGGGGTCGTAGTAGATCGTATCCCGGCGATGAGGAGGAGAGAAGAAGAAGAATGTTAGTATTACATAATGTAGTTAGTAATTAGATGTTAGTATTACTTAGCTTAATTACTGGTACTAGTGTTTGTGTTGATTACCCCGACACCCAGACACGACACCCCTGACACCCCGACACCCGACACGACACCCCGACCCCGACACCCCGACACCCCGACACCCAACACGACACCCCGACCCCGACACCCCGACCCAGACACCCCGACCCCGACACCCCGACCCAGACACCCCCGACACCCCGACACCCGACACGACACCCCGACCCCGACACCCTGACACCCCGACCCCGACACGACACCCCGACACCCCGACACGACTCCCCGACACCACGACACCCCGACACCCCGACACCACGACACCACGACAATTAGTTCATGTTAGGTATTCAATTTTTTATTATGTTCATGATGATGATACACTTAAATTATATACATATTATTCATGTCAGGTATTCATTCTTTTTATGTTGTACTAATTTCGTTTACTCTTTGTCGTTGCAGGTGTTAACAGATGGTGGGCGCGGGTCGAGAGCGCTCCGAGGCTCCTACCTCGGCGCGTGGTGGGAGGGGTAGTTCCATTCCACCCCAGAGCCTCCGGAGAGCGCTGGATATCAGTATGCAGACACCACCGGCGGTCGCTTCTTCTTTGGCCGGGAGAGGTCGGGGGGGGGGGGGGAAGAAGGCTGGTAGAGGTAGGAAGGCTGCTACTACGCCTTCCTCGCCGCCACCCCTAGCTGATTCACCCGACCACAGGAGTGCTCCGTCTGAGATGGAGCCGCTTGAGGTGGACCTGTCTCGGACTCCGGTCCACGAGCCTCGGGACGACGAGCCTACGACAGACGCGCCTACGGCCGACGAGCCTGGGGCCGACGAGCGTCGGGCCGCCGAGCCTTCGTCCCACGAGACTCCGTCCCACGAGACTTCGGAGCTCAGCAGGGATCACGCAGAGTCGCAGCCGAACCCATGTGCGGACTCGTCGAGTGGCCGTGCTGAGGGTGGCTATAGTTCTGATAGCTATAGCGAGGGTGAGTGGGTTGAGGGGCGCAAAGTCTACCAGCGTCCTTGGTTCACGTTGCTCGGTGAGGGCCGGGTTCCAGAGCTAGGAATGACCTGGGAGCACTACTTGGTTGCCCCGGCCCCGCCGGGGCATAGGATCGGCGATGTCGAGTGCCACATGGTGGCCGACATTGTGATCCAGACGTTTTGGGTAATTTCTCCTTTGTCGTCTACGTTGTGTTTTCTTCTTTGATTGGCAACCCTAGTGATTGTACTAATCCGTGTTTTCTTGTTTGATTGCAGACCTTCTACAGGTGTGCTGAGGGACAGGAGGAGGCCGCGGCTCGGGTTATCGACAACGAGTGCAGGCGCCTACTTAAAAACTTTCGGCACGAGGCTCAGACGCAGTCTGTTCGAGACTACTTCGCCTCGGCTGGTATTAGGAGGAAAAAATAGAAGTGCCGCGACAAGTATCTGAGTAAGGAGAAGTACATGAAGGTAATTACCTATTCTTAAGGCCTTGTACTTAGTTTCCTTGATTTGATTCGTAGGCGTAGCGCTCAAATTTCTCTTGCTTAACTTAGGTGCCTCCGAGATGGTGTGCGGATAGGATGGACTGTTGGGAGGCATTGGTGGATGAGTGGTGCTTTCCCCAATGGCGCTCCACCCACGACACTGCAAAGGACAAGCGTGGCAAAATGAAAGGTGTCCCACACCATCTAGGCAGCGTCAACCTACATCAGTATGGGGAAAAGTGGGTATGTGGTTTGCTTCATGATTCATGCAAATTCATTCTTCATGCTAGCTTGAGCCCTTAACTAATACTCTGTTCCTCTCTTTTAGGCGCGACACAACAAGGCTCCAGTGCCAGAGATGTTCGACCTCTATGCCATGTCCAATACTGCCTCGTACAAGAAGGCCAAGGCATTCTCTGAGTCTGACCTCGATGATCCAGAGAAATTCTGCAACCGCGCCTCCCACCACAAGCTTGTGAGGTACAGAGACGAGGGGAAGGCGAGGAAAGGGCCGGACTTTAACCCGAGCCAGCAACCTCTTGATCCAGAGCTGGTGATGATATCTGGTGGCGGGAGGCACCATGGCTCGTTAGCCATTGGGGATGGACTAATACGTTGTACTAGCACTCTCCCGCAGATCAAGAAGCGCCAGACCAGCTCCGATCCTGAGATAAGGCCTCGTGCACGGCCAATGGAGCTCGAATTCAAGGTTAGTTATACGGACTCAGATACCTTTCCTCCATTACATTGCGTGTGCGGCCGTCGATGATTACAATGCTAACGAGTGGTGTTGCAGGCTGCTATTGAGGCAGAGAGAGCAAAGACCCGGGCTTATATTGAGGAATAGAGAGCGAAGACCCAGGCGCTTCTAGAGGAGAGGGACCGGCAGGCGGAGGAGAGGACGGCTAGGCTAATGGAGGAGGAGAGGAACCGGAATGAGTTGGGTCAACGGGCCCTATACGAGCTCATCGTGGTAAGTTTCTTCTGCATATTAGCCAAATCATGCACGTAATGTTCCTTTCATTACTAATTAATATGACTGACTCGAGAAAAGCAAATGTGCAGACCATGTGCCAGAACAATGGCACGACCCCTCCGCCGATGCCAGTCATTGCTCCAGCGGGCACGGTAAGTTTCATTTGAATGGTCATTAGTTACTAGTCTTCACATTTGAGTTGCATCATGCTAACGATACATTGGAAATGATCTTTGGTGCAGCATAACTCCCGACAAGCATCGACCGAGGCTTCTCCGTCTGCCACTGGCGCGACCGGTCCTAGAGCTACACCTACACCTCCGTGATGACGGTAAGTTTTCCCAAGTGTTTAGCTTAACAAATGCATACTTAGCTTAAGAAATGACCTATTTATCTCCAAAATGCCGTATACTTAGCTTAGTTTCCTCAAAAATGACATTATAACCTTACTTAGCTCCAAAATGACCAATTTTACCATGGATAGCTCTCAAATGACCTATACTTAGCTTAGCTTAAGAAATGACCTATTTAACCTAGGAAAGCTCTAAAATGACCTATACTTAGCATTTGTTCCTCCAAAAATGAATTTATATGCTTAGCTAGCTCAAAAATGACATAACATCCTTAATTAGCTCAAAAATTACCTATTTAACCTAGGATAGCTCTAAAATGACATATACTTAGCATTTATTACTCCAAAAATGATTTTATATGCTTAGCTAGCTCAAAAAAGACATAACAACATTAATTAGCTCCAAAATGACCTATTTAACCTAGGATAGCACCAAAATGACCTATACTTAGCATTTATTCCTTCAAAAATGAATTTATATGCTTAGCTAGCTCAAAAATGACATAACAACCTTAACTAGCTCAAAAATGAGCTATTTAACCTAGGATAGCTAAAAAAATGACCTATAATTAGCTTTTTTCTTGCAAAAATGATTTTATATGCTTAGCTAGCTCAAAAAAGACATAACAAACTTAATTAGCTCCAAAATGACCTATTTAACCTAGGATAGCACCAAAATGACCTATAGTTAGCATTTATTCCTCCAAAAATGAACTTATATGCTTAGCTAGCTCAAAAATGACATAACAACCTTAATTAGCTCAAAAATGACCTATTTAACCTACGATAGCTCTAAAATGACCTATACTTAGCATTTATTCCTCCAAAATGACTTAATATGCTTAGCTAGCTCAAAAATGACATAATATGCTTAAGAAATGACCTATTTAGCTCCAAAATGACTTAATATGCTTAATTAGCTCAGAAATGGCATAATTACCTAGGTTAGCTCTAAAATGACTTATACTTAGCTTTTTTTAGTCCATTTATGACATACTTAGCATATTTAGGTCTAAAATGGCCTATTTACCTAGGTTAGCTCTAAAATGACACTAGTAAGCAATAAGAAGAAAAAAAGAAGAGGAGAAAAAGAAAGAGAAGAAAAATTCTTCTTCTTCTTCTTCTTCTTTTTCTTCTTCTAGTCTTCTTCTTCTTCTTCTTCTAGTCTTCTTCTTCTTCTTCTTCAAGTCTTCTTCTTCTAACTTTCTTCTTTCTCATTTTGCAGATTTGCTTCAGATCACCCGACCCTTGCGTTGATGGAGTGCTTGTCTTTATTTTTTGTTTTGACTTTGTGAAACTTGATACCTATGGATGCAACTTTGTAATATTGATGAAACTATGTATATGTATGGATGAAACTTTGTAATATGTTGAAATTTGGACATATGTGATGACTTGGTATACATTTGTTGGATGATCATATCCATATGGCAGGGATGTGCATGTTGGATGAAAGTATTCTGAAATATATATATATCATATATATTGCTGTGAAATTGCTTGAATTTAAGAAAAAGCAAGAAAAACAAGGGCTATATGGCCACTTTGCCGTCTGCCAGCAGACGGCAAAGAGGCCACGTGGCAGCAGCCTGTGCAACCTGGGCTGGCCTATTTGGCCTCTTTGCCGTCTGCCAGCAGACGGCAAAGACCTTTGCTTCTTTGCCGTCTGCCAGCAGACGGCAAAGAGCGCCGTTAGCCCCCTAACGAGGCTAACACCTTTTGTCTGCCGTCCAGTTGCTTTGCCGTCACCTTTGCTTCTTTGCCGTCTGCCAGCAGACGGCAAAGTGGCCTTTGCCGGCAGCTGTTCGGCCAGACTGTTGGCCATCTGCTGGCAGACGGCAAAGGCTTTGCCGTCCGGCATTCATGCCTTTGCCGTCCGCTATGGCAGACGGCAAAGCAGCTGATTCCTGTAGTGTACAGTGGTTGGGCGCTTCTAATTGTGGTTACAAAATAGAGGTCAAGATCGAGTGCGTGATGCTAAGCGTACCCTTGTGTGATCTATCAATTTTTATTTCAATAGATGATGCCTATATTTGTAATCTTCGTAGACTTTGCCAAATGTTAGTATGGTTCATTTATGTTAATTCATCATGCACTTGCTATTCCTGAGTTGAAGGGATTACAATATACAAAATGACACTTTTGCCAATAATCTAGGAGAGAATTAGCTTATATGAAATTTTTAGCATGCACTTTTGAAGAAAATACGTATTAGTCAGCAAGTGTGGGTAGATATGATGTGATAGGCCTCCTGTCAAGCAACCTCTTCTAAAATGATGGTGTGATTAGTAATGAATGGTACAGGGTTCCTAAATTGACATGATAGTGTGTTCAAATTTTCTCTACTCAATCATGTTACTTATGGGCGATTGCAAAATTTTGACATAGGTTCCTGATTTCCACACTTCTCCCGAGGCGAAGGCTATTGTTGATGTGCCAACGTGAAGGTGCCACTATTTTTCAATGCCATGTGGTGGTACAACTTATACCCAATGTGCATTCAATATTATCTTATTTTCTTAAAGCTATATACTGATATCCATGTTAGTATAGATCATTTAATCTTTCCCTTTAGTACATTATTTCTTTTAGACTTTAGGACAGCAACAAGATTTGCTTCCAGCCTTCTTTGGATTTACGTGGATGTTTGTTCACACACTTAAATATCTTCCATTTGGTTATGTATTTCATTTTTTTCATCACAATCAAGAAAATAGTAATGATTTGAGTTCTATCTTCTTTACAGTTCACTCACGCAAGCTTCTTTCACTAGAAATACAAAAGAGTAATCAAGAAGACACAATTGCTCTAACTGTCTATTCCTGATGAGCATATATATTTGTAGGTTATACCCAATTCCAATGGTTTCTTGGTTCTTGATTGACAGGCTTGCAAACATTTTTAGAAGTTTTAAGTTTTGTGGTGAAATATGCTTTTGTGTGATCAAACCATTCAGACTCAGTGAAGAAGAATCTCAATGAGGAGTCGAACATGCTGCCGATCAACATCACCGTGATAAACTCTGAGTCTGCCACTACCATCAACAATAAAATTTGTATGTATTCCTTATTTTTTTTAAGTCATCATGCATTTTACCTACTGGATTTCCTTGATCCCTTCTTTAAGGGACATTCGTCTTTCATTTTTGTAGCATTTGATCTTTGTACCTACATTCAGAAGTACATTAAGAGGTTAAGCTCCTGAGTTGCATTCATTTCTACTACATCAACGTAATTTTGGAATATATAGCTCATGAGTGCCGAAGAGATGAGGTTGAATTTGGTTATCTAGAACATGATTTGGTATTCTTATTGATATCAAGGAGAACCTTAAGAAAAATTATTTTAGTTGATTTGTCTTTTGTTATAGTGGACGTGAAATCTTTCTACGGCCTTTTTCCCGAGTGTCTTTTGGGTTATGGAGAGATTTTTAGATATTTTGTTTCCTGGGTCAGATTTTTTGTGATATGCTTTTTATCTAATATGTATCTTCAATTTTATCTTACTTCGTTTGAGATACTAATTTTGTGTGATTGTGTTGACAGCAAGATCTCCATAACAAGACAACTATCTTGATTTTATTTGTGTTCTTTTTTCATAAATGTACAATGTAACTTTTCATAATAACGATTCCGTGCATCGTTGGACCTTAGCTTGCTTTTGGAGTTTAGATTTGATTTCCTGGTGGTTTTGGTGGTGCTGATAGTACATGTTCATTGTTGGGTGCTAGAATAAGTGGAACTCTATCAACAGAGAAAATCTACTTTGACAAAGGCCATTGCTTGTAGCTGGATCCAAAACAAAGAGAATCAAGGTTTATTTTCCTGGAGCTCCTAGGTCATGTTAAAGTTTTATTTTCACTGCTTCCATTCCACATGTGTGAGCTAAGTACTGATTTCACTTCCTCCCCATTCTATGCTCAATACATTTTCTAAATCCAACAGGTTCTTATCCGACGCCTATATGTATGTAGGATCTTTGATTTGGAGGGGGGCAGTGTTTGATTAATTCTTGAATGATCAAACATTTCAAGAATCTCTGTTTCGATTAATTTCTTGAATGCTCTGAAATGTTTCGATTAATTTCTAGAATGCTCTGAGATGTTCCGATTAATTTCTAGAATGCTCTGAGACAAGAGATGGAAATTGCAATTCTTTAGTGTCATTGTACATTACGTAGATATATATTTCAAAAAACTCTTTCCAATGCCTGGTCATGGTTGAGACTCCTTTATCTCTTTTGTTTTCTTATCCGTTATATGTTGTCTAACATTTGTGCTTTTAAAACACAGAAAATGGGCAAGAATAATCTAGATGCACATTCGTTTGTGTCAGGGAATAGTTCCCCGATTAAGGACTTAATGGACTCATGTGTAATGGTGATGCAGAAAGTAGTCATACTCAGGAACCTAAACCAAAAGTAAAAAAAGTAGTCTCTTCCTGAACCGTTCTTGCTGTCATGGATAGTGCCATGATGCATGTTCCTGCTTGATACGCAACAATGAATAGATCAACTTGTATGCGCTTTTATGTCATATATGGCCCTGTATTGTAGTAGTACACTGTACACACGTATGTGTTAATCCTTCTGTTTTATTGATCAAACTTTTCATTCAGGGATACATTTTACTTCTACTTCCATTGCTCTAAAGCTTATCTATTTCCATGGCTCTGCGGTTCCTTTGGAATTCGTAAACAATCTGAGCCACTAAACTGAAGTGGATATTGTTTGATTCTGAATAGCAAGGACCATTTCTGAAATATTAGTGGATATGAATCATCTTATGGTCTGCATATGCATGTAACCGTATCATGGTAAGCTAGCTGTACCAGCAGCGATCACTTCCTTAACAATCTTTCTGTGCATCTCCTTGTGAAATCCTATAATTTTCACTGGTGCCCCTTGTCCATATTATGTTCCTTTAGAATTTTTTGTTGCAACTTGAACAAAGATAGATGACACCAGGACAGAACCAAAACATATTGACACCTAGCTTTGTTTTTTTGTTGAGTCACATGTTTGAAGAACTGCTTAATTGTAGAAATTTGGCACAATCGTAGTGCTTTTTACCTATCATATTCTACTGAACGTCTTGCTCTCACACTTAGTTTTAGATTGGAATATACTGGAGCAATAGTGGAAGCTACCTTCTACTTTGGCGATTCTGTGAAGTTCATGTTTTGGTTTATCACTATTCAGCATAATCTGTGTAATGAAGGGTATAGTGGGACCTTGACGTGCTATGCGTCTGGCCTGCAACGGCATCTTCCTGTCTATATAGCTCTGCAACACGAGTGGGTGGCCCCCCTTGCGAAACCGGGGGTGATTCATGTGAGTTCTTGGTTGAATGGGTTGACGTGCTCCTCGACTTTAGCCTCGTGGTGCGGATGCTGGCGTACTGCCATGGTGCCCTAAGCGGGGATGTGCATCTACTAATCTCGCTCCCGCATCTCCTCTAGCAACCGGCCACCACTTGTGGAAAATGGAACGGGTGTCGAGAGATGCTCCTTTCCCTTCCGTTGTCTCACGTACGTCGATGACCACCCCTCTCCCTTTTCTCGCCTATTGGTTTTCTCTCTCCTCTCTTCTGCTCTCAATCCTTAGATTTCGTTCATCATCGTAGCCAATTTGGGCCGTGATTGACTTGAGTGAGCTTAGAGAACTAGCCAAGAGTGCCCCATGGCATGCTGATGGAGAGAGCCAACTTTAATTTGACAATCCATTTGGAAAATGTGATTTTAGATGCTAATCGTTAAAATTAGGGACATTCTTATCCCCATTCCACGGATTGGATGTTCAGGATTCAGATCAAGCTATCCTTGAAAGTTATGGGATTAATAAAAAACTTTACTTCAAAAATTCGAAAGATTATACGTGCAATGCACGTGCATGCTAACTAGTCCTTGTAAAAGACACGTCGAAACTATAATCTCAAAGCCCGTTGTCCTTATACATTATTAATTAACACGTGGTGATTAATGTAATGTCAGTGTTTTGCTAATGACGGTTGGTTGTAAGACACGTCGGCTGATTTCCAACAGTAGCGCCTGGAACGCAGACAGGTACGGTCGTGCTGGATGGAGAGACTTGTTGGGGACAGATAGGTCTTCGATGTCCGCCGGAACGATCGGGCAGAATTTGATCTGGTTTCCTCTTTTTTAATCGCCAGGCTTAGTAGTATATATACTCACGTATAAACAGCCGCGGGTATTTCGTACCCCTGTAATCGATTGCAGATCACGGAAGACTATGATGGGTAGCCGCTCGTCCCGGACGGAATCCATCACGGAGATGTTCGCGATCCCCGGCTACTCGAAGCTGGCGCTGATGCCCCCCGGAACCCCGCCCACTCTGGTCCGGACCTTTTGCTTCCGCGACCGCATCTGGTGATGGGGTTATGTACCTAGGGTAGGGTCATAGGCCTGACCTACATACCTTACCTAAGGACACTGCCCTATCAAACTTAAGGACTACAAGGAAGTCTCCGACTGAAATCACCAAGACGTACAAGTCACTCGACAACATCCACTCGGAGGTTTTTTCATCCACTCGACGGCTACATTTCACTCGGCAAGAACTAGAAGACAGTCGACCACAGAAGATCAGAAGCCACCCCAGGGAGGCCAACGGGTAGGCGTTTGTCTAGATCATAAGTAGCATTTATTACATACATTACCAGTAACGTTCATCTTTATAGCCACGATCTGACCCTTAGATGCCCGACGTTATGAGGGGCAGCGCACTCTATATAAGTCGCCCCTCCCCTCTGGCACAAGGGTTCGCACCCTGTAACTCCTAGACAACACACGACAGAAAAGCTCCTGAGCACCTGAGACGTAGGGCTGTTACCTCCACGAGAGGGGCCTGAACTCATACATCCGTGTGTACAATCTCGCCGTAGCTAGGACTCTGCCCTCTCCCTACGTACCCCCAACCTCTATTGTCAGGCTCGTTCCCACGACAGTTGGCGCCCACCGTGGGGCAGGCGTCTAAGCGACTTCCGGCGAGGTTGCATTTTTTCTCCTTCGTCATGTCTTCCGGCAGTGATTTGTTCCTGGGCCACGAGATCCGTCTCGGAGCGCTCACCTTCATCGCCGACGACTCGGCATGGCTCCAGGAAGCGCCTCTAGATGTTGAGGCGCTCCCGATCCGCGGGGCGACGCACTTCTCTGCGAGCTCCTGTGGTGTTCTTCTTCTGCAGCCGTCGACTCCGTACCTGTCAGTCCTCCCCACTGGTCGTCGCCGCAAGCGATCTGGTCGTTCGCGGCTCTAGCGCTGGGTTAGGCATGCGGCGGCTCGCCAAGTTTCGTCTCCGCAGATTGCGGCTATCGAGCCCGCCGAATCACTTCACGGCGTGTTCGATTCGGCGTCGGATCCATCTGACGTTCCCTCCGAGTGCGAGAGTTGCGATCCTGTGGCGGAGGTTCTCATGGCTAGCTCTCATCAGTGTCCGCCGCCCGTCTTCAATCGCGACAGACGCGAAGCTGGAGGACCGTCAAATGAACAGCATCGCCGAGATGAGGATATCCTCCATACTCCTATCATCGGTGCAACTGCTGAGGCTCAGGCCATGGAGGCCACTCGTCTTCGACTCAAAGAGATGCAGGAGGCACTCGACGAGCGTGCCCGCCAGCGTCCACCCGTTTCTAGTCGACGTCAGCGACAGCTGTTTTCGACTGGTTCCCATAACAATGTCAAGGTGTTCCGTACTCCAATTCTGAACATTGCAGCGGCTGCGAAGATAACAGATTCCATTCAGCCGTCCCGTTCGGAGGCTGGGGGCGGTTTGCAGCAGATCCGAGCGTTGCTAGATGCAGCGCAGCAGCAGAATTCGGCTGTTTCTCAGTCGCGCAACAGGTTGCATAGTAACTCCCCCAGGGCAGACACAGTTCAGTCGGCGCACAGCCCGGGGTCACCTCTGCGTCACAGAGGAGGAGGTTACCGTGAAGATCAGTACCAAGATCAGGGGCGAGACAATTTGCTCCTCGTTATCACCGTGATGACCGCCGTCGAGTGCTTACTCCTCCGCAGAGTGGATCGCATGTGCCCCGGCACTATGACGATAGGCGCCCGTTCGGCGATGAGCGGAATCCTGGGTTCGATGCAAGGAATGTCCTTGCCCAAAGGCGGATCGACAGAGGCAGAGCCCACAGAGATGAAAATGACAGGGACTATCTGAGTGGAAATGGTACCATTGTTTCTGGTCCCGAGTGTTTCAGCAGAGCTATTCGCTCTGCGGAGATTCCCCCCAACTTCAGGTTGGCGGCTGGAATAAGCAAGTTCTCCGGCGAGTCGAAGCCTAAAACGTGGTTGGATGATTACCGAGTGGCTGTGCAGATTGGTGGAGGAAATGACAACGTAGCCATGAAGCATTTGACCTTGATGTTGGATGGTTCGGCCCGGGCGTGGTTGAATCGCTTGGCTCCTTCTAGCATCTATTGCTAGGAGGATCTTGCCCGAGTGTTCATCAGTACCTTTGAGGGTACTTGCAAGCGCCCTGCGGGTCTGATTGATTTGCAGCATTGTGTTCAGAAGCCCAATGAGTCTTTGAGAGATTACATACAGCGTTGGTCCACTTTGCATCACACAGTGGAAAATGTTTCCGAGCATCAGGCTGTTTGTGCTTTCAAGGCCGGTGTGAAGTACAGAGAGCTTTACCTGAAGTTTGGGCGGACAGGTGACATTTCCCTGAGTAAAATGATGGAGATTGCCACTCAATACGCTAATGGCGAAGAAGAAGAATGCCTCCGTAGCGGCAAAGGAAAAGTAGTCGACAACGACACCGGTGGTGGCAATTCCAGTCGGAGGCAGAAGCGCAAAGCTGATGCTCCTGCTCAGGCAGAAGCGGCTGCTTTAGCGGCACAAGGCAAAAACAAAGGAAAATCTAAAGCTAAGTTTACCCCCAAGAAGTCAAAGAATCAGTCGGGTACAGATGTTTTGGATTTACCGTGTGCAATCCACACGAAGAAAGATGAAGAGGGCAATTTGATATTGCCGAAGCATACCACTCGACAGTGCCGTTTGCTGATCCAGCAGTTCAAGGAAAGTCAGTCGAGTGAGAAAGATCCTGAAAAGGAGGATGAGGAAGACAAAGAAGAGTTCCCTGAAGTCAATGCCACTCTGTTGATTTTTGCTGATGTGGAAAGCAAAAGTCGACTGAAAGTCATCAACAGAGAAGTTAACATGGTTGTTCCTGCTACTCCCACGTACCTCAAGTGGTCTCAGACTGCCATCACATTCGACCAGTTAGATCACCCAGCTCATATCGCCACCCCTGGTCGGCAAGCACTGGTGGTGGACTCGGTTGTGGGGGGCACTCGACTCCGCAAAGTTTTGATGGATGGAGGGAGTGGTCTGAACATTTTGTATGCGGATACCCTAAAGGGGATGGGCATTCCGATGTCCCGACTCAGCGAAAGCAACATGCAGTTTCACAGAGTCATCCCTGGGAAAAAGGCCAAGTCACTCGGCCAGATAGCATTGGATGTGGTATTCGGCACGGACAAGAATTTTAGAAAAGAGAAATTGACTTTTGAAGTTGTAGACTTTCAGAGCGCGTATCATGCCATCCTTGGTCGTCCGGCTTATGCTCGTTTCATGGCCCGTCCATGTTACGTGTATCTCAAGCTGAAGATGCCCGGGCCCAAGGGTGTGATCACAGTCACTGGCAATCGACAGAGGGCTGAGGAGTGCCTTCAGCAGGGCTCCAAAATCGCCGATCATCAGATGGTTGTGGTCGAATTGGAAGAGTACAAGAAGAGTGTTGATCCTGCCGACCTGCTGCGTGCCAAGAAGCCTGCCTCCGAGTCAGCTTTCCCGTCGTCAGGCAAAGTGAAACAAGTGCACATTCACCCGACAGATCCTAGTGCTGCCCCGACCAACATCTCAACGACACTCGACAGCAAATAGGAAGCCGAGCTCATCCAGTTCCTCCGTGAGAACTGGGACATCTTCGCATGGAAGCCTGCTGACATGCTGGGTGTACCCAGGGAACTGGCTGAGCACAGACTGAGAGTCGACCCGAAGGCCAAGCCTGTGAAGGAGCACTTGCGTCGGTCGGCAGCGGAGAAGTGGAAAGCAATCGGCGAGGAAGTGGCTCGTCTCTTGGCGGCTAAGTTTATACGTGAGATTTACCACTCCGAGTGGTTATCGAACGTCGTCATGGTCCCTAAGAAGGACAAGTCACTCTGCATGTGTATTGACTTCAAGCATATCAATCGGGTCTGCCCGAAAGACCATTTTCCGCTCCCCGCATTGATCAGATTGTCGACTCAACTGCGGGGTGCGAGCGTCTATCTTTTCTGGATGCTTACTCTGGCTACCATCAGATCTGTCTGTTTGGTCCAGACGAAATAAAGACAGCCTTCATCACCCCTTTCGGGTGTTTTTTGTTACATCACCATGCCTTTTGGTTTGAAAAATGCTGGCGCTACTTTCATGCGCATGATCCAAAAATGTTTGCTTGATCAGATCCCTCGGAACGTCGAAGCGTACATGGATGATATTGTTGTCAAGTCTTGCAAAGGTTCCGACCTGTTGTCTGACCTGGCCAAAACATTCGCCAACCTGAGGAGGTACGATATCAAGTTAAATCCAACTAAGTGCACTTTCGGTGTTCCTGGTGGCAAGTTACTTGGTTTTCTCGTTTCCGAACAAGGAATCGACGTCAATCCCGAAAAGATCAGTGCAATCACCGGAATGAAAAGCCCTGAGCGTGTGCACGATGTCCAGAAGCTCACAAGTTGCCTAGCAGCGTTGAGTCAGTTTATTTCTCGTCTCGGTGAGAAGGCATTGCCTTTATACCGACTGATGAAGAAATCTGATACATTCGAGTGGACTCCAGAAGCTGAAGCAGCATTTGTTGAGCTCAAAGCCCTGCTTTCCACCCAGCCGGTGCTTGCTGCTCCGCATAGCAAAGAGCCCTTGCTCCTGTACATTGCGGCCACTAATCAGGTCGTCAGTACAGTTCTCACTGTCGAGCGGGAAGAGGAAGGCAAAGCTTACAAGGTCCAGCGTCCTGTTTATTACATTTCTGAAGTGTTGACTCCTTCAAAGCAAAGGTATCCACATTACCAGAAGCTTGTATATGGTATATATCTGTCAGCGAAGAAGGTGGCACACTACTTCTAGGATCACTCAATTTCAGTCGTCAGCGATGCTCCGTTGTCTGAGATTCTCAACAATCGAGACGCGACTGGTCGAGTGGCTAAATGGGCTATTGAGCTCCTTTATTTTGACATCAAGTTTGAAGCGAAAAAGGCAATCAAGTCTCAAGCTCTCGCTGATTTCTTGGCCGAGTGGATTGAACAGCAGCAGCCGATCCAAATTCACTCGGCACACTGGACCATGTTTTTTGACGGCTCTAAGATGCTGAATGGGTCTGGTGCTGGTGTAGTATTGGTGTCCCCAAAAGGCGACAAACTCAGTTATGTCCTGCAGATTCACTTTGATTCTTCCAATAATGAGGCTGAATATGAAGCACTCCTGTACGGGTTGCATATGGCCATCTCACTCGGCGTCCGGCGCCTGATGGTTTACGGTGACTCTGATTTGGTGGTCAATCAAGTGATGAAAGAGTGGGATGTCAGGAACCCTGCTACGACTGGATACTGCAATGCAGTAAGGAAGCTTGAGAAGAAGTTTGAAGGTTTAGAACTCCATCATGTTCCCCGAGTGAAAAATCAGGCAGCTGATGAGATAGCAAAGATTGGATCCACTCGGAAGCCTGTCCCCAGCAACGTGTTTCTCGAGCACCTACATTCTCCTTCGGTGCAGGAAGACCCCTTCACTGAAGAGCCCCCGCAAGCAAAGAGCGTCGCTGATCCGACTGAAGTCGATATACCAGCGGTCATAGATCTGGTCATGGAGATTCTGGTGATCACGCCCGATTGGACAGTACCTTATATTGCGTACATTCTGAGGCGAGAACTCCCAGATGATGAAGATGAAGCTCGACAAATAGTCCGCAGATCCAAGGCCTTTACTGTTATGGATGGACAACTCTACAGAGAAAGCGTAACCGGCGTGATTCAGCGGTGTATTTCTCCTGAAGAAGGTCAACTGATTTTGGAGGAGATTCACTCGGGAACTTGTGGTCATCATGCGTCCTCTAGGACAATTGTTGCCAAAGCATACCGAGCTGGTTTCTTCTGGCGGTGTGCCAATGAGATGGCTAAAGAGATTGTTGATCACTGTGAAGGATGCCAGTTCTATTCGAACCTGTCGCACAAGCCTGCGTCTGCCTTGAAGACTATTCCACTTGTCTGGCCATTTGCAGTATGGGGTTTGGATATGGTTGGTCCCCTTCGAACAGGCCAAAGTGGGTTTACTCACTTGCTTGTAGCAGTCGACAAGTTCACTAAATGGATTGAAGCTAAACCCATAAAGAAGTTGAACGCCCGTACTGCTATCAAATTCATAAAAGAGATAACATTCCGGTATGGAGTCCCCCATAGTATCATTACAGACAATGGCTCCAACTTCGACTCGGAAGAGTTCAGACACTTTTGCTCCTCTCAAGGCACTCGGGTGGATTACGCATCCGTTGCGCACCCCCAGACCAATGGTCAAGCTGAGCGAGCGAATGGCCTTATCCTTCAAGGGCTGAAGCCTCGACTCATGCGAGATCTAGATCATGCAGCTGGAGCTTGGGTCACCGAATTGCCATCTGTTCTGTGGGGCTTGAGGACGACTCCTAACCGATCGACCAGGCGAACTCCTTTCTTTTTGGTGTATGGAGCCGAAGCCGTTTTGCCAAGCGACGTTCTTCACAATTCTCCCCGAGTGGACCTTTACTCCGAGGATGAAGCTGAACAAGCACGACAAGACGGGGTGGATCTCCTAGTGGAAGAACGCGAGATGGCTCTGATTCGGTCGACTGTATATCAACAAGATCTTCGCCGCTTCCATGCGAGGCATGTCAAGAGTCGGTCGTTCCACGAAGGTGATCTGGTGCTCCGAGTGGATCAGCAACGACCTCACAAGTTGGCCCCAGCATGGGAAGGCCCATTTGTCGTCACCAAGGTGCTGAACAATGGAGCCTACCACCTCTTCAACCTCAAGAAGAATATCGACGAGCCGCGTGCCTGGAACGCGGATTTGCTTCGACGCTTTTATACTTGATGACTGAGTTGTTTTGATGTAATAAGAGTACTCCAGACAATGTCGTTTGTTAAGCTATGACTTCCACAGTCTATTGTCAATTCCGATCGTACAATTACGCATTCAAAAAAATTACTCCGAGTGACGAGCAATCCTCTCACTCGGGGGCTTAGTTGTCAACCAGTTTTCGCCTAAGTTAAAAAACCCTTCCGAGTGTATAGTATTCTATTCACTCGGAAACTTAGCTGCGAACCAGTCTTCGCCTAAGTTCAAAACTTCTCCGAGTGAAGAGTGATCCTCTCACTCGGGGGCTTAGCTGCGAACCAGTTTTCGCCTAAGTTAAAAAACCCTTCCGAGTGTATAGTATTCTATTCACTCGGAAACTTAGCTGCGGACCAGTCTTCGCCTAAGTTCAAAACTTCTCCGAGTGAAGAGCGATCTTCACACTCGGGGGCTTAGCTGTGAACCAGTTTTCACCTAAGTTAAAAAACCCTTCCGAGTGAATAGTATTCTATTCACTCGGAAACTTAGCTACGAACCAGTCTTCGTCTAAGTTCGAAACTTCTCCGAGTGACGAGCGATCCTCTCACTCGGGGGCTTAGCTGCGAACCAGCTTTTGCCTAAGTTAAAAACCCTTCCGAGTGGATTGCATCCCATTCACTCGGAAACTTAGCTGCGAACCAGTCTTCGTCTAAGTTCGAAACTTCTCCGAGTGACGAGCGATCCTCTCACTCGGTGGCTTAGCTGCGAACCAGCTTTCGCCTAAGTTAAAAACCCTTCCGAGTGGATCGCATTCCATTCACTCGGAAACTTAGCTGCGAACCAGTCTTCGTCTAAGCTCGAAACTTCTCCGAGTGATGAGCGATCCTCTCACTCGGGGGCTTAGCTGCGAAACAGCTTTCGCCTAAGTTAAAAACCCTTCCGAGTGGATCGCATTCCATTCACTCGGAAACTTAGCTGCGAACCAGTCTTCGTCTAAGCTCGAAACTTCTCCGAGTGACAAGCGATCCTCTCACTCGGGGGCTTAGCTGCGAACCAGCTTCGCCTAAGTTAAAAACCCTTCCGAGTGGATCGCATTCCATTCACTCAGAAACTTAGCTGCGAACCAGTCTTCGTCTAAGTTTGAAACTTCTCCGTGTGACGAGCGATCCTCTCACTCGGGGGCTTAGCTACGAACCAGCTTTCGCCTAAGTTAAAAACCCTTCCGAGTGGATCGCATTCCATTCACTCGGAAACTTAGCTGCGAACCAGTCTTCGTCTAAGCTCGAAACTTCTCCGAGTGACGAGCGATCCTCTCACTCGGGGGCTTAGCTGCGAACCAGTTTTCGCCTAAGTTAAAAACCCTTCCGAGTGGATCGCATTCCATTCACTCGGAAACTTAGCTGCGAACCAGTATTCGTCTAAGTTCAAAACTTCTCCGAGTGACGAGCGATCCTCTCACTCGGGGGCTTAGCTGCGAACCAGTTTTCGCCTAAGTCCAAAATCCTTTCGAGTAACGAGTCAATTTAACCAAGCAAGAGATCAGAAAGCAAAATGCGGATGAATCCAGAATCTCTAGCGCGGTTAAAAGTTATTCGCGCAAAGGAAAGTACTCAGGCCCAAGGCCCGAATGAAGTTTAAATCGGTTACACCATCACTCGGCATACCGAGGCAAATAAAGTTTTTAGCTGCAAGCAAAGTATTTTTTCAAGCACCAGTGGGGCTCGAGGGCTCGACGAAGGTGTCCAAGTCAATTCCATCGGCGATCCGAGTGGCTGCTTCGATGAAGGTTTCCATGAAGTCTTCAAATTGGAGTTTCTTTGTGTTGATCACTCGAAGAGCCTTCAGTTTGTCTTCCCTGGCCTCCTTGCAATGAACCCGGACGAGTGAAAGTGCCACATCAGCACCGCAGCGAGCGGTGGATTTCTTCCATGCCTGCACTCGACCAGGGATCTCATTGAGGCGGGTCATCATTGACTCGAGGTCAGTCTGCAGGGAGTCTTCAGGCCACAATTCCTTGTCGACCTTCAAGTCCTCAGTCGAGTGACATAACCTTGGACATTCCTGAGACGAGCTTCAAGTCGAAACATGTCCATGGCCATGGCGTCCCCGATAGGTGACTTGGTGGGATCCAGATTTGGTTCGATCTCTTCAGTTTCCTTCTCAAAATCTTGACAGAATTCTGCGCGGAGAGAAAGCGAAAAGATGATCACATTGCCATTCTGAAGAAATCAAAGAAATTCACACGACAGAAGAAAGTTACCTTCAAGCATGCCGAGCATCTTCTTTGCAAAGTCTCCTAGGTGTTGCTCCAGAGCGCTCCTTCTCTTGGTCTGCAGTTCGAGCTTTTTGATCCAATCGGCCCGTTCCTGCTTGAGTTTGGTATTCTCTTCTTCCAATTTGCTGGCCGCAGCAAGTTTTTTCTCGGCAGCTTCAGTTTTCTCCCTCGCCACCTTCTGAGCGTCGGCGAGTGCCTTGTCCTTGTCTTCAAGCGCCTTCTTCATGGTATCTAAAGAAATAGCATTGTTGAGTCACGCTTGGAGTCGGCGGTTCTCATCACGTACGTCTGTTCGAGTGGATTCACTCGGTTCAAAGGATGGAAGATGAAAGTAATAATGCAATTGATCGACAAAGCTTACCTCCCAAGGTCTTCAGTTCAGTCTGTGCACGGTCCAGGTTGTTATTCGTCAGCTCCAGATCCAGCAGAAGTCTATTCTTTTCCTTCTCCAGCTCGACATACTTGGTCCCGAGCCCACAGGCTTTCTAAAATCAGCAAAGCTGTAGTTCAGTCGACGATAATGTTTTTTCACTCCCGAGTGGAAAAGAACGTGTCCAGTCGACTGGACGGCGGCCCACCGCCCCACCCCACACCCCTGCAAAGCGTCATATCATGGTTGATGGAGATGATGTCCATGAAACCTGCAGAATAGTTCTTAAGACTACTGCCCATCGTAAACGATCCACAGTAGTCTCGGGGACTACACCCAGTGGGTGCACTCAGCGTGCCCCCACTAGACAAGAAACCACTCGACCAGGTCCGCCCTGTTCTAGTACAACAAAAACAATCAAGCAAACATTGTCTCTATCAGACCCCCGCCGATGCAAGCACTCGACGGCGGTCTCGGGGACTACACCCAGTGGGTGCACTCAGCGTGCCCCCACTGGACCTATTACCACTCGACCAGGTCCGTCCTGTCGAGTGAGAAACAACTACCAACACAAATTTAAGACCCCTGCCGACGTCTCCGTCATTCGACAGCGGTCTCGGGGACTACACCCAGTGGGTGCACTCAGCGTGCCCCCACTGGACCAAAAAAACCTCTCGAATAAGACCTGATCTACTCGAGGAAAAAGCAAGCAAGTATGCATCTGAAGAAAACACCCAGTGGGTGTAAAAGCAAGATGGACAGGAATTAAATCGGAAATGAACTTACAATCGAACTTACTCGGACATTGGCTTGAAGCGCTGAACTGGCATCATAGGCTAACTTGCTGGCCTCGTATGCCTCCTTCGTTCGCAACATCATTTGCCCAGCCTGGATCATGGCCTCTTTGGCAGCTCCAGTCTGGTCTTCTGGAACGTGGTACAGAGGGTATGCAGGCGCCAGATGAGTCGGTACTGCAGTTGAAGTCACGAGAAGTGCTTGAGGCTGCCCAATCAGCACTGAGGTCACAAGAGTCGAAGTCGTTGGTGGGGCACTCGATAGCGGAACCACAAGATCAGTTCTGGCTCGGGAAGAATCACCAAGCTCTTGACAGGACGCAGCAGTCGACCCACGTGGTGCTTGGGCTGATGATGTTCTCCGAGTGCGTACGCGTGGAGTGTCTGAGGTCACAACTTCACCCTCAGTACCCTGTTGTGGTTCCTCGTCGTCTTCCAAATGGATGATGTCTTCAACTATCAATCGACAACGTCAGATGGTTCATTCGACAAATTACCTTCAGAAAATCAGTCTAGAGTGAAGATTTATTATACCTCTTTGAGAAGTGGCCGCGTCAGGAGTGTCCACTTCCATGTGATCCCCCTCATCCCGTAGAGGCGACGTCATTGAGGTAGCAGCTCTGGCGAATAAATTTCACTCGGTCAGCAAAGACATGAAGGTTCACAACAGCAGGAAAAGAAAATAAACACTCACGTTGAGGCGACAGGCACGGTGATCTTGATACGAGGCTGGGCCTTCCGAGGCTTTGGCGCGTCCGGCTTGGGCTGTTTCGCAGTTTTTTCAGTCGACCCTGGTGTCGCGGCGCGGTCGCGCTTCGGGTTTCGGGTGCTCGACACTAAAGTCTTGCTTGGGGCGGCCTCCAGGTCTTCACGCAGCTTGCTTTGACGCTCGACACACGAAGGAGCCTTGGCCTCTACTTCGCCTTCCTCAATCTTTTCCAGGTCGTCGTCACTACCCTCACTGTCGTCGGCGTAGTCGACGTCTGCGCTGTCGCCGGCGCTCTCTTCTCCGTCCTCAGGCTGCTCCCCACTTGGCACGGGCGAGTACATGTTCGTAAACTCCTGCAAGATACAAACTATGAAGTCAGTCGACCGAGGACGCAGTCACTTGACAAAATATGAAAACACTCGACAAAGATATAACTCACCAGGTTCGTCGGTGGGTTCAAAGCAGAGAAGGGCAAGATTCGCTTGGCTCCCAGAGGATTGTCACAGGCTCCGGTGATGCTCCTGAGCCACTGAGCAACGGTCTCGTTGGAAACTTCCTCTGGATGGGACCGAGTGGAATCCTCGGGGCCCGAATAATGGCACATAGTGTGATCCCTGGCTTGAAGAGGCTGGATTCGTCGACTGAGAAACATCTCTAAGAGATCCATACCAGTCACTCCGCCACGGACCAGATCTACTACTGCATTCACTAGAATCCTAACCTGGACTTTCTCTCCCTTAGCCACACTCAGTGTTCTGGGAGTAGTAGGTCGATCCAAAGTGAAAGGGGGAAGACCAGTCGACATATTGGGGGATGCAACATCTTTGCAGTAAAACCATGTCGACTGCCAGCCCCGAACAGAATTAGGAAAAGTCATTGACGGAAACGAACTTCTACCCCTCTTCTGAAGCCCCAGACCACCGCATAACTGGATGACATTGGTCTTACTATCACTATGATTGGCTTTTTTGACACATTGGGACCGAATGGTGAATATATGCTTGAATAAGCCCCAGTGAGGAGGACAACCCAGGAAACATTCGCACATGGTGATGAACGCAGCTAGGTACGAGATGGCATTCGGAGGAAAGTGGTGGAGTTGCGCTCCGAAAAAGTTCAAGAAACCGCAGATGAATGGATGGGGAGGCATAGAAAAACCTCGCTCGACGTGGGTGAGGAGGAGGACTCGCTCGCCATCGCGCGGCTCCGGCTCAGGCTCCCCCTCCGACAGCCTCCACAACCCTGCAGCAACCAGCCCGTCGTCGACAAAGTTCTGGACGTCCTCCGCCTTGACTGTCGATGGGAGAAAATCTCCTTGGATCCACCCCAGCGGCGCCGTAAATCGGGCGCCCGACGGCTTCTTCGCCTTGGCCCCTCCCTTCTTGGTGCGCTCGAGCTTCTCTGTCTTGCTCTTCGTCATCGCGGCGGCGGTCGTCGAGACGGAGTCGAGCGGCGCGCGTGGAGCAGGGGAGGCGGAGGAGAAGTGAAGATTTGGGGGAGAAACACTGTACCGGCCCCGGTGCCGTCGCCTCTTATATTCGCCCGAGTGGGTCACTGACCTGTGGACCCGCCAGATCTCTGGGTATCCCGATTTCAGAGGAAGAGCGGTACATGGCGGAAATGGCGGGGCAAAAATCGAGGCGTCGTGCTCCCACTTGCCTCAGTCGTTGCGTCATCGTCGCGCGGCGCGCGCTTACCCAATTTTCGAACCCCGTGAAATCCGGGCCTGACAAAGCGACCCGTCGCATCAGAGGACCCCGCTGGCCACTCGGACAGGATTTCGCGCTGAAATTCACTCAGATACATTTCAAGACAGAATCGATCAGGATGACTGACAAAGATTCCAATCGACGCGGATTTCAGTGAAGCCCCAAAATGCACTCGGAATTTTTGTGTCTTATCAGAACCCGCGTCGATCCCTTTTTCACTCGAACCCCGATCCATTCAGGGGCTAATGATGGGGTTATGTACCTAGGGTAGGGTCATAGGCCTGACCTACATACCTTACCTAAGGACACTGCCCTATCAAACTTAAGGACTACAAGGAAGTCTCCGACTGAAATCACCAAGACGTACAAGTCACTCGACAACATCCACTCGGAGGTTTCTTCATCCACTCGACGGCTACATTTCACTCGGCAAGAACTAGAAGACAGTCGACCACAGAAGATCAGAAGCCACCCCAGGGAGGCCAACGGGCAGGCGTTTGTCTAGATCATAAGTAGCATTTATTACATACGTTACCAGTAACGTTCATCTTTATAGCCACGATCTGACCCTTAGATGCCCGACGTTATGAGGGGCAACGCACTCTATATAAGCCGCCCCTCCCCTCTGGCACAAGGGTCCGCACCCTGTAACTCCTAGACAACACACGATAGAAAAGCTCCTGAGCACCTGAGACGTAGGGCTGTTACCTCCACGAGAGGGGCCTGAACTCATACATTCGTGTGTACAATCTCGTTGTAGCTAGGACTCTGCCCTCTCCCTACGTACCACCAACCTCTACTGTCAGGCTCGTTCCCACGACATCTGGCACGTCACGGTTGCTCCGATGGGTTTCAGCAAGGGAGTGCCCAGGTCCGTCGGTGTCATGGTTTACGCGGCCAGGGGAGACTCTCCCTCTCGCACCACCGTCTCCATAGAAATCATAGACGACAGCTGGGAGCGCACCGTGTTTCACGAGGAGGAAACACTTGGCGGTGACATCTGGTTGACGGACTTGGTGGTCAAGATGAGTGCGCTAGAGGAGGCGTCTTGCATCCACAATGACAACATCCCTGTGAGGTGCACCCTCACCTTCCCCAGCAAGAAGAAGAAGAAGCAAAAGAAAGCGCAGCAGCAAACAACAAGTATGTTCAATTGCTGGCACCACCTTATAAACATCATCTTTTGCGGCAGCAAACAGCAAGTAGGTTCAAATGGTGGCACCAACTTAGAAAAATGTTCTCTACAAATTCAGTAGCGCAAAAGATCAACTTCCAACTTAAAACGAGCTTCTCGTCTATTTATATGGACGACTCAATGGCTTAAATCCTTTATTAGTAATCAAGTTTGTGCAGGTGGACGAATGGTCTCCTTACTGAAATCTTAAGAGTATTTCATCTTATAAAGATTGATACCACGGAGTAGATATCTCCAAAGTATTGTACTTTTTAGTTATAGGGATTACCTAGTAATTTCTTGGATCCTAGATTCAAAGCGTTGAATTTTTTTCTTCTTCTAACAAAAGGATATCAAAGAGCATCTCGTATCTGGGACTCCCTTTGTAACCAAATTTAACCAAATATAAGAAATTTTTACAGTTCACTTTTCAATTGTACTTTCTCTGTAAAAAGTAGTGTTTCAAACGCTTTTATATTTCTTTACAGCGCGTGTATTTATTAAGAGAAATAGTAGACAGATCAAACGAAGGACAACAAAACATATATATGTAAGCAACCTATAAAAATAGCAGTGCATGTTGCCTCATACTAAGAATCTTTACAGTTACTAAGCTCCCACAAAATGAAGCTCTCTCGTTCGTCGGTGTTCGAAGGGAGAGAGAGATTGTTGCGGAATATGATGGATGTATTATTGAGCTTCAAGGGCGAGTATATATTGGGTACAAGATTTGGAGGGCAAGAAGCCTCTCCTAGAGATAAGGTAGGAGACGGATTACAAATCCTAGACTACCAAATACACGTACACCAAATATATCTCTAACATCCCCCGCAGTCGTAGCGGTAGCGTTGCGAACAACAGGAGCGTCGCGGACGGTCAGACTGGAGAGAATAACAGCCGACGGGCTGACATCCCCCCGCAGTCGCAGCGGGAGCGTCGGGAACGGTGTCGCATCACGGACACGTGGAATGTAGAGGAAGCCAATGAGTTTCTCAAGCGAGGTGATAGCCCTTTATGTCGATGTCGAGGTAGCCGAGAGCGTAGGGTGGTGGAGCCGTGGGCGAGGTAGCCGTGCGAAGAATGCCGTGGTCGATGTCGAGTCGGGGTAGCCGGTGTCGAGGTAGTCGCCGAGGAGCCGCGGGCGCAATGAGGCGCCGAGTTAGTCATGGGCGCAGTGGTGTGCCGGGAAGAAGACGTAGTTGAGATGCTTCGCACCGGGTTTGCCAAGCCCGAGGACTCATCGTGGACGAAGGCACGCATCGGTGTTGCCAGCACCGCGCATGCATAGACGGACGAAGTCGATGTTGACGATGCGTCTCTCCGGGCTTGCCAGGCCTGGGAACACACCGTGGACGAAGGCATGCGACGGTATTGCCAGCACCAGGCATGCGTAGACGGGGACCTGCACACAACTTGTACGCCATGTCGTGGAGGTTAGCAGAGAAGGACTCGACGACGGTTGTGGCGCAAATCGGCGGGGGGGGCGATGTCGCCCGCGGTGGTCGGAGTAGATGAAGTGGTCGGGGAAGACGACGGCGACGCTGGCGATGAGCTGGTGCTGGATGAAGATGAAGGGGGTGGACGGGCGGCGTGGCTCGGGTGAGCGAGCTGCAGCGGCATCGAAGAAGAGCGGCGGCGGCAGCCTGACGGCAGCGGCGGCGACTGGTTAGGATCGCGGCGGCGATGCTCGAAGTAGGCGAGGAAAAACCCAACAGCGTTACGAAGACCGGCGCGGACGGTGGCGTTCCCGCGCCAAGGGAGGCGGCGCGGCGCATGCCACGTAGAAGTCGACGCGCGGGGACGGCGGAGTGGACCGCACGCCGCGGCGCTACGGCCCGAAGGGGCGACGAAGTGGCAGCGCGCGGGGCGGGGCGACGGCGGGAAGACCTCGGGATGGCGGCATGGACCGCGTGCTGCAGCGCTACGACCCAAAGGGGAACGCAACGGTGGTGCGCGGATCGGTGCAGCCACGGGAACGGCCTCGGGCGGCGACGGGGACCGCGTGCCGCGGCGCTACAACCCGAATGGGCGGTGTAGCAGCGGCTCACGGGTCGGGGCAACCGTGGGAAGAACCACGGGGCGGCGGCGCTGCGGCCCAATGGGGTGACACAGCTGCAGCCCGTTGCTCGATCGGTGGAGAGGCGCGGTACTCGAGGACAGCCTTCACAGGACCTGCGGAGGCGCATGCAACCGACTGATCAGGTCAGTCGCACGGCGCGAATGGAGTCGATCACGGCGGGCGGATGATCAATCCGATCGCAGGCGAGGACGGGGGCGCTGCTCGGTGATGATGACGGCGTCATGGTCGGTGAAGTGGGGTGGTCGAGCAGACCAAGGCGACGTCGGCCGGCGGGGAGGGGCGTGCGAGAGGAGGCCGACGATGGGCCGGTGAGCCCGGCAATCCGTAGGACCAAGGCAGCCGGCGAGGGGGCCGGCAAGCGGAGGCAACCGACAGCCGGCAGGCCTAAGGTAGCCGACGATCCCGAGGCGGCCGGCGACTGGCAATGGAGACGGTAGGTGGGTGATGCAGGTGTCCTGTTCAGCGGGGCGGCGACGGCCGTCGTAGAGCGACGGGCGGGCAGATGAGCGGACGACGGCCGTGACGGGCCGCCGCGGCGCGCGAGGCGCCGAGTCGGAGTAGAGGCCGTCTGGCCGCGCCGGTGTCGGAGTAGAGGCGCGGGGTCGACGGCGACGACGGGCGACGCAAGCCGATCTTAAATCGAAAAAACCAAAATGAAAAACGCCGATCAATGCGACCGGCGGAAGAGAGAAAAACCCGGATCAAGAGATCGGGAAAAGACTCTCTAGGGCAGCCGGTCGACACGACCGGCGGACGAACCCTAGGTACGGGCGGTGCGGCCCCCGGCGGCGGTCATGGAGGCCGACCGCCCGAGGGGCGGCGCGGAGCGGAAGCGACGGCGGCGGCTAGGGTTGGACCGGTTAGGCTGACACCCCCCGTGTCAAACGTTGGGCCAATAGTCGGGGCTGTGAAAACGTGTGGGCCAACGTTGTAAGCGTCTGTGCACTGTTTACATTAGAGGCTGGCCCATCCTTCCGGTAGGCAGCGATGGTATGTCGGCTGGGCCTAAACGATAGGCCCTCGTGTCATTTCATACGACTTTGGTGACTTCGTGTCGATTCCGCGGCCCTGTACGCGTGGAAAGAGAAAGGAAATGCGGTTTGGGAAAGCGGGGCAATGTTGTGATGGGGTTTCTCTTTGCAGCTGCGAGCATATGGGCGTAGAAAATTCAGTGCCTCCACTTCGGACTAAGGAAATCTAGTGCTCCACAGCCTCTTCGCCGCCGGTGCGGCCGACACCGTCGCTCTTCCGGCTCCTCGCCCACGTGCTGCGCGGATGACGCGCACGGGGGGAGCTCTCCGTCTTCGCTGCATTGGTGGCCGCGGGCGGTAGGATAAGCTCCGGGATTCTCCCTCCAATCCTCTCCTGCTCACTAGGGTTCCCTCGGGCGCTCCATCTCGGCACCGCTCCTGAGGCGAGGACCATGTCGTCCCCTGTGTGAGATTCACACATCTGCCTCTATGGGAGCGCTTGAGGAGATGCACCTCGCCGCCGTTGATGTCTGCACCACTGTTGTGGGATCACTAGAAGAGACGTCTAGAGGGGGGGGGGGGTGAATAGACTATTTGACAAATTAAAAAACCTAACCTTTTCCTAAGTTAATTGGTTAACAAATTTTAACAATTTTAACAAGTCTAGTGCACCCTACACATGCTAGTCAACAAGTATGGCAACGGAAAGTAAATACAAGCATATGTAAGAGAGTTGAGATAGGAAGATCAAACGCAAAGTTGACACGAAGATTTTTCCCGTGGTTCCGATAGGTGTGGTGCTATCGTACGTCCACGTTTATGGAGACTTCAGCCCACGGAGGATAACGGTCGCGAGAGTCCACGGAGGGCTCCACCCACGAAGGGTCCACGAAGTAGCAACCTTGTCTATTCCATGATGGCCTACGTCCATGGAGGACTAGCCATACTCGGGGTAGATCTTCACGAAGTAGGCGATCTCCTTGCCCTTACAAACTTCTTGGTTCAACTCCACAACACGAAGAAGGAGGCTCGTGTATTTGAAGGGTTCCGATAGGTAGTGCGATCGTACATCCACAGCGAAAGACATTGGTGAAATTTACAGGCACATCTTGCCCCTAGCGGTTACCTAAAGATTCACAGTGAGTCCTTTATGCTATATTCACACTCACTTGCATATCCTGACCATCAGGATCACTGTTTGAATCCAACCTATTTACTTGTACAGCTGTGTTCTGTGATCCTAAATGATACTATACCTTCAATGAATACTTCTATCTAATGATCTGCTAAATGACAACCAATCTCCCTTTCTTTTCCAGGATATGACAGATTATTTGAAGGGTTGCAAATTTCTTCCTAAGCTTAATAATGAGATACCAAGTGAAAGAAACATTACATATAAAGAAATATTTAGCAGCTTGGAGAACTTGGTACTGATCATGGTATGTTGAGCAAACATACTATTCTTGTTTTACCCACTTACACTCAAGGGTAGTCCCTACATTCGAAATTAATTGGAGTTCTAGCTTTGTCCCAAGTCAAACTTCTCTGTATTGACCAAATCTACAGAGCAATGTGCTAATATCTTTTTTGAGGTAATGACAGCCGAGCTGCCTATATATTAAGAAGGAGAAAATGAAATACAAATAGTTCACAGATTACAGGGGAAAGAAGCGGGGTTAAGGTGTCCCACAAATAGTTAATGTGCTAATATCTAGGCTAGGTCAAACATAACAGTTTGACCTAGGACAGAGCTACAACTTGAATTTCATTTGTAAGAGAGGCAGTATGTGGTTGGGATCAGAGCAGAACTAGGTTCTTAGTCAATTTCATTTTTATTATTTGATATTGGGCACTAGTGTACCCCACTCAGTTCTATTCTATAGACAATACTAACCAGTAAATAAAACTGCTCTTGGTGATATTCAGTATGCAAAACAAGAGTTAGAGTGAACATATGGTCAATACTACTCATAGTGCATGATATAACAAAGTGGCAGCTCAAAAATCCATTGTCTCGGATTGCCCTCTTTGTCTTCTGCATTCCACATTGTGAGATACTTCGTCTGCTGAGGAGCTCACGCTTTGCCTTTCCAAACTGCTAACAGTTTGAAGACGACGCAGTCTTGATACCTCGGGAAACAGCATGGTTTGGTTATTATCCTGATGGCTCCTTTAATCCTGTGCTGTCTCCTCAAGAGGTACCATGCTTCTTTCGAATTGCATCGTTCTTTGTACCGAAGAGTACTTCATTATTCCTCGCATTGCATGAACTCCTTGAAAAGCAACTTCAGATTTGTAGTGCACAAACTGGGGGCCATAGAAAAATTCTGGCGATTTCGTATGGTTATTACCAATTTACCATTTGTGTCTGCTTGCTAAGAAAATGCCTTGTGTGTAGACAAAGCTATATACCGAAGACTGGATCGGCTTGAGGACTTTGGATGAGGCTGGGCGTGTTAAGTTTGTGTCAGTGCCAGGAGGTCACCTCCGCATATCAAGGAGCGACATGAAGTACATAGTGCCTTATTTGACACCATCATGTGGATCATCCAAGCACAGAATTCGTCGAATCTTGTCACATTGAGGATAGGTAAACCACGCTCGTGGCTGTAATTGCACTTGTTCTGGGTCTTTGTAAGCCCAACCCATGTCTCTCTGCATTATTACCTTATAAACACAATGGCGAAACAGACTGGAACCATGACATTGCTGCGTTTGGGGTAAATAGACTGGAGAGTTGCAGCATTGGTCTCATTTTTCGGTCATCATGGAACCAGTTTGCGAAAATGGTGTGACTGGCAGTTTGATCCTAGCATTGGATCGAGCTACCGAGGAAACGGAATATCATAACATCACTTCTTTACGTGAATAACATAAGAAATATTGTGTGGAAACATATGAAATATTCTATGCAAATGTTGTTCCTTTTCTTATGAATAACTAATAGAAATTCTGTTGTTATGCAAATGTTGTTCCTCTAAAAGGAATAACATAAGAAATATTTGCATAGATATTTTTTTTGCATAAATAATATTCTATGCAAATATCATAACATCCACTCATTTTTCTCTTAATAAAAGGAATAACATAAGAAATATACTATGCAAATGTTGTTTCTTTAAGAGAAAAATGAGTCTTTCCCCCAAAAAAGGGAAGCAGATGTGATTATGTGAAAGGAAAAACAATTCTATGAGTCCAGGTCTATTTTGTTGGAGAGTTAGACCCATCCTTATCAAAGACACGTGGAAGCTGTAATTTTTTGCGAACGCCGTGGAAACTATAATCGCAAAGCCCGCTGTCGTACCTTCCTTATGGTACATTAATTAACACGTGGTGATTACTGTAAAGTCAGTTTGCTAATGACGGCTGATTTACCGTCTGGAAGGCAGACAGTTACGGTCTTGCTGGATGGAGAGACTTGTTGGGGACAGATAGGTCTTCGATGTCCGCCGCCCGAACGACCGGGGCAGAATTTGATCTGGTTTCCTCTTTTTTCATCGCCAGGCTTAGTAGTATATATACTCCTGTATAAACAGCCGCTGGTATTACGTACCCCTGTAGCCGATTGCAGATCACGGGAGACCATGGCGGAATCCATCACGGAGCTGTTCGCGATCCCCGGCTACTCGAAGCTGGGGCTGATGCCCCCCGGAACCCCGTCCACTCTGGTCCGGACCTTTCGCTTCCGCGACCGCGTCTGGCACGTCACAGTTATTCCGCTTGGTTTCAACAAGGGAGTGCCCAGGTCCGTCGGCGTCATCGTTGCCGCGGTCACGGGATACCCTCCCTCTGGCATCACCGTCTCCATAGAAATCCTAGACGACAGCTGGGAACGCACCGTGTTCTACGAGGAGGAGACACTTCGCGGCGACAACTGGTTCAAGAACCTGGTGGTTAAGATGAGTGCGCTCGAGGAGGCGTCTTGCATCCACAATGACAACATCCCTGTGAGGTGCACCCTCAGCAAGAAGAAGAAGCAAAAGAGAGCCCAGCAGCAAACAGCAAGTAGGTCCAAATGGTGGCACCGGCTTAGAAACATCATCTTTTGCGGCAGCAAACAGCAAGTAGGTCCAAATGGTGGCACCAACTTAGAAAAAGGTCAGTAGCGCAAAAGAGCAACTTCGACCTTAAAACGAGCTTCTCGTCTATTTACATGGGCGACTCAATGGCTTAAATCCTTTATTGGTAATCAAGTTTGTGCAGGCGAACGAATGGAAATTTCGCTGCTATTATCCAGTTATATGGTCTTTTTACTGAAATCTTAGAAGTATTTTATCTTCATCTTATAAAGATTGATACTATGGAGAAGATATCTGCAAAGTATTTCATATTGTAATTTTTAGTTGCACGAATTACTATGTAATTTCTTGGACCCTAGATTCAAAGCATTGAACTTTTTTCTTCTTCTGAGAAAAAAGGCATCAAGGTACTCTCTTTGTAACTAAATATAAGATATTTTTGCAGTTCACTTTTCAATAATACTCCATCCGTAAAAAAATATAAGAGCGTTTGGATATATTTCTTTACAGAGGAAGTATTTATTGAGAAAAATAGTAGACAGTTCAAACGAAGGACAACAAAACATACTAGTAAGTGATCATCTATAAGCTTTTTCTTAGTAGTGGTAGTGCGGGTTGTTAGAGGCTAAATTGGGTTTTGTAGCTTGCACGCCCGATTCGGATTCTACATCGAACTAATCGCGAAGTCAAACAGAACGGCCAGGACCACGCTCGAACGCAGGATGTCAGATGAATGGTAACCAAGGCGTTCATATCTGTTGCCAAAACCATGTCGTTTGGAAATAGCTTTCCCGTAACTTAAATACTCATAGTTCATCCAAAGAATTTTGTACCTCCCGTCGCAAAAAATAGAACTCCATACCTCACAATAGTATGGAAATAAATCATCCGTAGATTTTCAAGAAAAAACAAAAAAGTAGGGCATATATGGCCACACTGTATTGCATTTACTGTAAACAGGAGCTACTCAAACCACCACACTAACCAGTCCTAGGATGCTCTTTTCTGGAAAAACAAATTCATATCTACAAGCCATCTTCCATAAATCACAGGATGATGTAGACCTATTGCTATAGACTAGCAACGGGAGATAAAAATCAACCAAATTAGCGTGACGCAACAACAACAGCAAGCAAAAGTTACTTGTTTGTGTTTGGCGGGATTAGGATTTGTATCTTGCCAGACCACCTCCCCTTCCAATCATTGTCTTATGTTGGGACTCGCGCGAACTCTAAACCCTAGCTCCGTCGAACCCTGACTCCAACACTGCTCCTTTCATGTCTATGCAGTATGCCATTGTAGCCGGCCATGAACTACTACACATTGGCGGGCTCGCTCACATGCAATAACGGCGGCCGATCCATTTTACACAACAACGTCTAGGCATCTCCATGACGCGTGCGATCACCTGTGTTTGCTTTAGACCCAATGGCACACCTGATGACAATTTTTTTCCACCACGAGAAGCACTCATACTTGGTTTTCTTTGATTGTTTTATGACGAGGCAAGTACATGGGCTTAAGCACCTTAGATTGATTCTTCTCGGCGTAGTCATGTACTTATACAAAACCTAGTCACATATGTATACAAAACACCCTGATCCTTTAGATTAAAACATTTCCTTTAGATACACATCACATCCACATGAGACTATATTTAACGGCAATAAGGTGTGTTGGTCCTGGTCTTTTTTCACGGTGATCGGAATTGTTGCAACACGTGCATATACACATAGCAGTAAGCAAGCTAGTACAGTAGTTTCTTAGAGAAAGTTAGCTAGTAGTCCCAGGCCTAGGCCGGATAGGATTTTGTGAAGAAAAGAGATTGAACCCTTTTCTCATGAAACCTAGGTTCAAGTATGCAGATTTTGCAAGCGGATCTAGAAAAAATAATGAACAAAAAAATGATGGAGCCGGGATTTGAACCCAAGATCTCAAGATTGATGGTTGGATGAGCTAGCCATCAGGAACAACTTCAATTTCTGACATAGAGGAGATTCGAATTGTAACACCCCCAGTGTCATGCTACAGTGACCACATGCTAATGTGCCATGTAATCATGATCATCATAGTTAAGTTGCATTTAGAAAATAATCCCACTCTCAAATTGGGTCAAATTCAAATTTAAAATATAAAGTCCGGAAATTATTTCATCAAACACTAGGACAAAAATGTATACAATATTCTAAATAATCCACTGGTAATTCTCCAAGTGAAACTAACATCAATGGAATTTTCAAATTAACCACAGAAACTTTTTAGTGGACCAATAACATTTAAATTCGGCATCTTCAAAATATACATTTTTTTAAAACCATTACAGATGGCCTGAAAAAATTTGTGCAGCTCTGGTATGTTACAAATATTAATGTACAAACTTTGGACGTGAACTAAAATTATTTTTGTAGCTATTTAAGATGCAAAACAGAGAGAGGTAAAGGAAATAGAAATGAACAGAAGAAAAAGGAAAACGTTGTTGGACTGGGCCTCTAGTGTACAGTGCTGGCCCCGCCCAACTGGGTCTTCTCCCACCTCGCTACAGGAGGCAGGGAGCTCGTGGCAGGCATCTGGCCGCCATGGCCGTGCCCTGGCCACGTGCCGGCCATCCCCCGGCTCCCCTGGAGTATAAGGCCAACCCACGCCCTCCCATCGAACCCTAGCGCCCATTTTCCCCTCCCCCTCGCTCGCTCTCGTCTTCGCGTCGTGCATCCGCAGCCGTTGCCATGGCCTCCTCTGCCTGCGTGGCCACTGTCGTCCCTGCGCCAAGCTAGTGTGCCCCCCCCCCCCCCCCCCCCCCCCCCCCCGGCTTCCCCGTCGTCGTCTACATCACCTGCGAGGACCAAATCAAGCCAGGGCGCCCCGCATCACCGGATCGACGTCGTCTTCTTCCTCGAACACCGCCGGACCTCGCCGCTCGATTCGTCACCGTCGAGCCCTCCCCGAGCCTGCTATGCACACCTACAGGCTCTATGTGAGCATATCTACCGATTCCCCATCTTCCCCCGTCGAATCCTTCGCCGTAGACACCGTACGCCGCAGCGGCCGTCGCCGTAGACACCGTACGCCGCAGCGGCCGATCTCACCGGAACTCGCGGTCACTGCCGCACGGTCGCGCCCGCTCCTCGCCCTCCGGCCTACCATGGCCGCGCTTCTGCTCGCGCCTGCCTTTGCCCTGGCCGCGACCTGAGCGCACGCGCCCGCATGCTTGCTGCTGCGCTGCTAACTGCTGCTGTCGCTGCCCCGCACGCCCTGCTATTGCTCTGCTGTTGTGCTGCTGCTGCTCATGCTCATGCCGCGGCTGCTGTTTTTGCTTGATAGCTGCGCTGCCGCAGCTGCTAGCTAGCCGCTGCTGCTGCTTATTAGCTGCTGCCCCTGCTAGCTAGCCGCCGCTGCTGCCCTTTTGCCGTGCTGCCCGCTGCTGCTGCTATTGCCATGGACATGGCCATGGCTAGGTGTGTGCGTGATGTGTGTGAGTGTGTAGGACCGACCCTCTTCAAATTAATTAGTGTTAGGTAGATTTAGTTTAGGGGCTGATTTGTTAGTTAGGTTAATCAGTGTGTAACTAGGCTAATTAATAATTAGGAAAATTGCTAGCCTATGACATGTGGACCCATTGCTAGATAAAATAAAAATCAGCTTAAAACTATCTAAGTCAATGACAGCCGGGACCCGCCTACACTATTCACCTTTGACCAGTCAATTGTTGACTGGGTCAACCCGGTCAATGACCCCACTTGTAATACACCGTGGATAGGAATTCCTGTGACCGTGGATAGGAATTCCTGTGTGCACTTAGTTTTGTTCTTTTAATTTCGAAATAAATAATAATTCTAGAAAATGCAGAAAATGCTATAAAACTTTGTAAATAAAACCATATAAAATAAACTATAACTCGGATGAAAATATTTTATACATGAAAGTTGTCTAGAAAGATCCCACGAATTCGAATACGCAGTCCGTTCGTCTGTCACGTGCCTTTATCATAGCGAAAGTGGAACTTTTCCATCGATTTCGTCTGTCCGGTAGTAGCCCGACACCCAGAAAATATCGTCAGATATTCTTTCGATCCGTCTGCGACGTGTAGTACTGCGTTAGTGCATGCCTACCTCTGCTTATTGTCATGACATGCATGTGTTACATCTGTGCTTTATATTTATTGTTTCTCCCCCCCTCTTCTCTTCGGTAGACCCCGAGACTGACGGTGCTGCCGGGTACGACTATGACACTGACGATCAGGCCTTTGCCGCAGAGCAGCAAGGCAAGCAACCCCCCTTGATCATTCCGACATCGCCCATTTCTTTCCCTCCCATTCTTGCATTAGATTTTGCTACTGTATTAGCTAGCTCCTATTTCTGATGCATAGCCTGTTTTTGATAAACTGCTACTATACCTGCAATCATATCAACTGCTTAGTATAGGTTGATCAATGAATCCTCTGTGACCCCCCTTAGTCCCAGTTGCCCCTGCTTCTTCATCGACGACTCGACGACTCGGTCAACCGACCGACGAGCCAGGCCCCTCACATCACCGCACACCCCTTAGTTGTACGACTCTGCAGAGCTACTAACGAGTACCGAGGGTGACACCTCGTGAAGTACTCATGATGCTAGCTCTGTAGTGCAGCTAGTCGGTCGTGGTTATCGAGGGTGATTCCTCCTTCACCACTCCCGACGATGACTCTGTCGTGCAACCCCTCAAGTGTGGGACCCTCGAGGGTGATTCCTCTAAGTCCACCTTGGCGGTTTCATCGAGCGGGACCTTTTGAGGGTGATTCCTCAGGTTCCGTCTTGATGTTTTATACACACTGTTACTATGACCTGGTTACAGAAACATGTTGGTGATGGGTCGGCCCTGAGGGGTAGCCACGGTTTGATGATGATGAGGCTTGGACGGGTAGGAGAGGCCCTTGCCACACATCCTCGAGACGGGGCGACGGGACCGCACTTCATGGGTCGCGCTTGCCCCGCATTAATAAAATGCTAATGGGTTGGGTATTTGATCTGAGTTGGTCGTTTGACCTTATATGCACCAAACCTTCACGTGGGAGAAGTTATGGGTACTCAGCGTCGTTGTATCAGCCGAAGCTCTCCGGACGTCAGCAATGGAGCGGCGCGCGCCCGAGTGGCCTGGACGGTACAACTCTTGGACTAGAGTGTGCTAGGGCTGACCTCGGCCGCCCACGCATCGTGCAGGAGCGCAGAGGACAAGTGGGCCTACGACCCCTGTGTGCTTAGGATTTAGACCGACGGGCTGGCCTCTCTGTTGAGCCTAGGTGGGGCGAGGACGTGTTGATATCCCGAGGCCGGGCATGACCCAGGAAAGTGTGTCCGGCCGGAGGTGATCAAGCGTGTTGGAAATGCGGTGCACCCCCGCAGGGATGAATTCATCTATTCGAATAGCCGTGTCCACGGTAACAGGACGACTTGGAGTTGTACCTTGATCTACTACAACTAAAATTGTGACTTTAAATTGAAATGAATGTTGCCTCCGAGATTGCTTCCTCGCAGGGAGTCGAGGAAGAATCTCTGGGCGTGGTTACTTAATAAATTTGCTACAATAATATGACTATATATGAGGTACCAGTCTACTCTCTTCTAATGCTGCAAGATGCTGAAGATGCTAGTCTTCGATAGGACTAGGCCTTCCCCCTCATTCCTGCTTTTTGCAGTCAGTCCAGATATAACCCCATTCCTTGATACTGATGCATACTTAGCATAGTTCTGATGTCAGTCTTGCGAGTACTTTGGATGAGTACTCACCGCTGCTTTGCATTCTCTTTCCCCCTCGATGCGATTACCACGTTCAGATGACGAAGCTCAGGAGTTGGAGTACGCCGGAGACGACTACTACACCACCGCTGGAGCCTACTACTACGTGGAGAGTGCCGACGCTCAGGAGTAGTTAGGAGGTTCCCAGGCAGGAGGCCTCGCCTCTTTCGATCCGCTACTTATGTTTGTGCTAGCCTTCTTAAGGCAAAACTTGTTTAACTTATGTCTGTACTCAGATATTTTTGCTTCCGCTGACTCGTGCTTGTCGAGCTTTGTATTCGAGGCCTCGAGGCCCCTGGCTTGTAATATGAAGCTATATGACTTTAAATTGTGTTAGTGTTGTGTTGTGATATCGATCAGTGAGTCACTAATCTTGGTCGTACGCCTTGCGTGTATGATTAGCGTACGGTCGAAATTGGGGGCGTCACACGGATCTACATGACTTTGAGACCAACTGGATCTGGAAAACAAAGCCGAAACGTTTTTTACTTTTGGGTGGCATTGAGGGTTAATTGATGCGAATTTCAAGAGTAATTTAATAACGGACCATCAGAAGCACTAATCACTTTATTATTAGGTAAAGATATAACAACATTCTTAGGGCAGCTCCAACGCCGACCCGCAAACCGCTCGCATCCATCCGGACTACACTGTCCGGACCGCGGAAGTCATCCAACACAGTCCTGTATCAGTCCGTGGAGCGGTCCGGACGTGATTTCTTCCTCAAACCGGAGACAAACATGGGGGGGGGGGGGGGGGGTTTGCGGGAGTCCGGACCGCTTCCAAGCCCGACTGCCCTGGCCCACCCAAACCCCTCGTCCGCTCTTCCCTCTCACGCGCCGCTTGTCATGCCGCATTCATGCCGGCCTAGAGCATGGAACTGTCGTCATTGAAGTCGCGATTTCACCGGACGAGAAGAGATGTCTAGAAGGGGGGGGGGTGAATAGACTACTTGGCAAAATAACAAAACTAGCCTTTTCCTAATTTTATTTGTTGGCAAGTTTTAGCAATTCTATCAAGTCTAGCACACCCTACACCTGCAAGTCAACGAGTATGACAGCGGAAAGTAAATACATGCACATGAAAGTAAAGAGTAGAGATAGGAAGATCAAACACAAGGATGCCACGGAGATTTTTGGCATGGTTCCGATAGGTGGTGTTATCGTACGTCCACGTTGATGGAGACTTCAACTCACGGAGGGTAATGGTTGCGCGAGTCTGCGGAGGGCTCCACCCACAAGGGGTCCACCAAGATGCAACCTTGTCTATTCCATCACGTCTTACGTCCACGAAGGACTAGCCTCACTCATGGTAGATCTTCACAAAATAGGCGATCTCCTTGCCCTTACAAACTTCTTGGTTCAACTCCACACGAAGTCGGAGGCTCCCAAGCGACACCTAACCAATCTAGGAGACACCACTCTCGAAAAGGTAATAGATGTGGTATAAATGATGAACTCCTTGCTCTTGTGCTTTAAAAGATAGTCTCCTCAACACTCAATCACTCTCTCGCAGATTTGGCTTGCTAGAAGAGATTAATTGGGTGGAAAGCAACTTGGGGAGGCTAGAAATCAAGATTCATATGGTTGGAGTGGTAGATCTTGATCTCAACACATGAGTAGGTGGTTCTCTCTCAGAAAATGAATGGGGCAAGTGTTGGCTCATTTTGAGTGCTCTCTCTCCGAATGAGAGGGAGGTGGAGGGGTATATATAGGCATTTCCAAAAATCCAACTGTTACAACATTATTGCCCAACTCGGTGAAACCGAAGCAAAAACTCGGTTGCACCGACTAGTGCAAAATGTGGCAACTTTTATCATTTCGGTGAGACCGATATATGAATCTCGGTGAGTTCGATTTTGGCTGGCCTAGGCAGTTTCCAGTTTCGGTGGCACCGATTCCTAAAACTCGGAAATTCCGATTCTCTCTCAGAAAATTGGATGGGGCAAGTATGGAATAGTTCTGAGTGCTTTTTTTGAGTGGGTGGTGGGGAAGGGGTATATATAGGCATCCCCAAAAATCCAACCGTTACACCTAAAGTGACCAACTCGGTGACATCGATGTGTGAATCTCGGTGGTACCGAAGTGATCAAAAGGCAGTAACTTTTGAATCTCGGTGAGACCGATATATAATTCTTGATGGTACCGATTAGGTGACCAACGGTCAGATTGCGCAACTCGGTGACGCCGATCCAACAAACTCGGTGGTACCGATTTTGTGAATCGAGGTAACAGAAAGTTGGCAACCCAAACTCGGTGGCATCGAAGTGGAATCGGTTGCACCGATGTGCTAGGGTTTGGCATGGGTCTGTCTGAGTTTGGGAATCGGTGGCACCGAGTGGGAATTGTTGGTTGCACCGATTTTGGATATATGACTTTGGACAGACTTTTGTGGAAGAGCTTGTGGGTGTTTTTGGTGACTATCATTTGTGCACGTGGAGCATCTTGTTCACCAACAGTACCTTACCCCCCTTTTAATAGTATTGGCTTTCCTATGGACTCAAAGTGATTTCTCACAAAGTAAAACGTAGAGTCCTCTTGCTTGAAGCTTTGCCAATCCATTTCCTTGCATCTTGGGGTTCTCCACAATTCTTTTGCCATCCCTATCATTGAACTTTTCCTGAAATATGCTTAGTGGAAACATTAGTTCAATGACATATATGTTGTTATTAATTACCAAAATCACCAAGGGAGCAAATGTGCTTTCAGAAACTATGCATTATGCCTAGGTAGGGGCATAAAACAATAACGCTGGTTGAGAGGCAACCCAATATGTATCTTAATTTTTGTTTTTAGTTTCTGTTATTTTGTTTTAAAATGATTATTGCCTCTGTAATTATTATGTTTTTATGTTTTAATTAGTGTTTGTGCCAAGTAAAGCCTTTGGGATAACTCACAGAATGAGTAGAAACAATGCTAAAACAAAACAGAAACTTTTGGCTCCAGTATAGGAATTTTCATTTTTTTACTGGAGCGTGATCTTGATCTAAAATTTTAACAAAATATTTCTATACAAATTCTCCACGTTGTCCTGCTTTTTCAGAATTTTTAGAGTTACAGAAGTATGGTCTCTTTACAGATTGCTACAGACTGTTCTGTTTTAGACAGATTCTGTTTTGCTTGCATAGTTTGCTTGTTTTGATTATGCTATGTATTATATTGGGGGTATAAGCCATGGAGAAGTTAGAATACAGTACCTATTATGCAAAAATTAATTAAGAATCAATTTACAACAGTACCTAAAGTATGCAACATGTTGCTTATACTAACAGATCTCACGAAGTTCTGTTGAGTTTTTGTGTGATTGAAGTTTTCAAGTTTTGGGTGTGATCACGATGGACAACGGAATAAGGAGCAGCAAGAGCCTAAGCTTGGGGATGCCCAAGGCACCCCAGATAATATCCTAAGGAAGACTCAAGCGTCTAAGCTTGGGGATGCCCGGGAAGGCATCCCCTCTTTCATCTCAATCCATCGATATGGCACTTGGAGCTATATTTTTATTCATCACATGATATGTGTTTTGCTTGGAGCGTCATTTGATTTTGTTTGCTTTTACTTTCAATTTGTCACAATCATCATTTTCTGGACATACCTATTTGAGAGGGACCCACCTCCATCATAATTTGCTAGAATATTCTATGTGCTTCACTTATATCTTTTGAGCTTGACAGTTGCTCTAGTGCTTCACTTATATCTCTTTGAGCACGGTGGCGTGTAGATTTCATAGAAATAATATGCTCTCATTCTTCACTTATATTTGTTTGAGAGCTGAATAAATAGTAAGAGTAATTTGCATGGGTCATAAGACTAGTCCAAAAATAATAGGTATTCAATGAATGATAACAAAACCAGCATGTAGCACATATAGAGAAGTTTTGCGTTAATGACATTGATGTGGTAATATGAAAAAGGGTGTGAGTCCACAATTGTTGATTTGTAGAAGTGTCGATATTAAGAGGTGTTAAATTTTTATTCATCTAAAAATTAAAGAGGCATGGTGATGATGTGTGAGCATTTTTATTCCTCGTTGAAATCCTAGTATTGTTTCGAGTCAGGGGCGCGCCATGGTTGACTCCTACCAACCTCCTCCCTCGGGGCATGCGAGGAGTACTTTGATTTGTGATAAAACTAATAAAACTTTGCAATAAGTATATGAGTTCTTTATGACTAATGTGACACCATGGACATACGCATCCTCACCTTCTCATATTTGCTATCCTCTTCGGTACTGTGCATAGCCCATTCTCACCTTGAGCATCGGTGCAACTTTCGCCGGTGCATCCAAACCCCGTGACATGATACGCTCTGTTGCACATAAGCCTCATTATATCTTCCTCAAAACAGCCACCATACCAACCTATCATGGCATTTCCATAGCCATTCCGAGATATATTGACGTGCAAATTGCATCATCACTTCACATGACTAGTTTGTTCATCATCATATTGCTTTGCATGATCATATAGAGCTGACATAGTATTTGTGGCAAAGCCACCGTTCATCATATTTTTGATACATGTCATGCTAGATCATTGCACATCCTGATACACTGCTAGAGGCATTCATATAGAGTCATATCTTCCTGTCAGTTCTTCATATTGAGTTGTAAGTAAATAAAAATGTGTTGATCATCCTTATTAGAGCATTGTCCCAATGAGGAAAGAATGATGGAGACTATGATTCCCCCACAAGTCGGGATGATACTCCAGACGAAAAAATGAAATAAAAATGGGGGAGGCCAAATGAGCCCACCATATAAAAAATATGAATGGAGGAGGCAAAAAAAGAGAAAAGCCCACCATAAAAAAATAAAAAATAATGAGAGAAAAAGAGAGAAGGGACTTTGCTACTATCCTTAACCACACTTGTGCCTCAAAGTGGCACCATGTTCTTCATATAGAGAGTCTCCTATGTTGTCACTTCCATATGCTAGTGGGAATTACCTTTTTATAATAAACTTGGCATATATATTCCGATGACGGGCTTCCTCAAATGCCCGAGGTCGTCATGAGCAAGCAAGTTGGATGCACATCCCACTTAGCTTCAGTTGAGCTTTCATACACTTATAGCTCTAGTGCATCATTTGCATGGCAATCCCTACTCCTTGCATTGACATCTATCGATGAGCATCTCCATAGCTCGTTGGTACGCCTAGTTGATGCAAGACTGTCTTCTCCACTTTTCACCCCTTTGATATCTACCATCATATTCTATTCCACCTATATGCTATGTCTAATGGTTCACGCTCATGTATTGCGTGAAGAATAAAAAGTTGATGCATATTGAAAAAATATGATCAATTGCCTGACTTGGACACTGTGGTGCTTAACATTTGTATTGATGTGGTGAAGACGGAGTCATGCCTTGCTAATATAATAAGATGAGTAGGGGTAAACATTCTTTTAGGATCATATACTTTGAAAAATCAATGATTTTGTTTCTTATACTTAGAAATATTGATACGTCTCCAACGTATCTATAATTTGTGATTGTTCCATGCTATTATATTATCTGTTTTGGATGTTTTATATGCATAAATATGCTATTTTATATTATTTTTGGGACTAACCTATTAATCTAGTGCCTAGTGTCAGTTTCTGTTTTTTCCTTGTTTTTGAGTATTGCAGATAAAGAATATTAAACGGAGTCCAAACGGAATAAAATCTTCAGAATGATTTTTCTTGGACTAGAAGAAACCTACCAAGCTTGGAGACCAAAGCAGGAGAGCCGCCGTGTGGCCACAAGCCACAGGGGCGCGCCTAGGGGGGTAGGGCGCGCCCCCTGGCTTGTGGGCCCACGGCAGCCCTCCTAACCCTACTCTTCGGCCTATAAATTCACAAATATTCCCTGGATACCAAAAAGAGCCACGAAAACACTTTTCCGCCGCTAGGAGCCTCTGTTCCCGTGAGATCCAATCTTGGAGCCTTTTCCGGTAATCTGCCGGAGGGGGATTTGATCACGGAGGGCATCTACATCAACTCCATTGCCCCTCCGATGATGCGTGAGTAGTCCACCACAGACCTTCGGGTCCATAGCTAGTAGCTAGATGGCTTCTTCTCCCTCTTTGCTCTTCAATACCATGTTCTTCATGATCTTCATGGAGATCCATCCGATGTAATACTCTTTTGCGGTGTGTTTGTCGAGATCCGATGAATTGTGGGTTTATGATCAGATTATCTATGAATATTATTTGAGTCTTTTCTGAATTCTTATATGCATGATTTTATATCTTTGCAAGTCTCTTCGAGTTATTGGTTTGGTTTGGCCAACTAGATTGGTAATTCTTGCAATGGGAGAAGTGCTTAGTTTTGGGTTCAATCTTGCGGTGTCCTCACCCAGTGACATAGTAGGGATAGCGAGGCACGTATTGTATTGTTGCCATCGAGGATAAAAAGATGGGGTTTTCATCATATTGATTGAGTTTATCCCTCTACATCATGTCATCTTACTTAATGCGTTACTCAGTTTCTTCATGAACTTAATACTCTAGATGCAGGCAGGAGTCGGTCGATGTGTGGAGTAATAGTAGTAGATGCAGAATCGTTTCGGTCTACTTGACACGGACGTGATGCCTATATGCATAATCATTGCCTTGGATATCGTCATAACTATGCGCTTTTCTATCAATTGCTCGACAGTAATTTGTTCACCCACCGCGATATTTGCCTTCATGAGAGAAGCCTCTAGTGAAACCTATGGCCCCCGGGTCTATTTTCCATCTTATATTTTCAAATCTATTTACTTGTGTTTTTACTTTCAGCAATCTTTTCCATCTATCTCTATCAGATCTCATCCTTGCAAGTAACCGTGAAGGGATTGACAACCCCTTTATAGCGTTGGGTGCAAGTGTTTGATTCTTTGTGTAGGTACATCTATTGGGGACTTGCTTGTATCTCCTACTGGATTGATACCTTGGTTCTCACAAACTGAGGGAAATACTTATCTACTTTGCTGCATCACCATTTCCTCTTCAAGGGAAAACCAACGCATGCTCAAGAAGTAGCAAATATTACTATGTTGTTGTTTGTTGATTCATCATTTCTCAATGAACATACATGCAAAAGATTACATAATGGGTAGCATGTCAAATCAAAAAATCTGTTTTTCATTTACCTACTCGAGGAAGAGCGGGAATTAAGCATGGGGATGCCGATATGTCTCCAACATATCTATACTTTTTTTCCCATGCTAATATATTATCATTCTAGGATACTTTTTGGGTCATTATTTACCAATTTATAATATTTTTGAGCACTAACCTATTGACCCAGTGCCCAGTGCCAGTTGCTGTTTTCTGCATGTTTTTGACTTTTTAGGTTTACAGTACCAAACGAAGTCCAATTGCCACGAAACTTTTTATTGATTTTTTCTACACCAAAAGAAGACCTGGAAGCTTCGGGAAGAGGCTGAAGGAGACACGAGGGGCCCACAAGCCAACAGGATGCGCCACCAGGGGGCGCGCCCTGATGGCTTGTGCCCCCCTCGGGCGCCTCCTGATGCCCCTCTCTGGCCTATAAATTCTCATTTACCCTAAAAACTCGAGAAGCGCTCCCGAAACACCTTTTCCGCCCCCGCAAGTCTCTGTTCCAACGGGAGACCTGATACGTCTCCAACGTATCTAAATTTTTTGCTTGTTCCATGCTGTTATATTATCATTCTTGGATATTTTACAATCATTTTATAACAACTTTATATCATTTTTTTGAGACTAACCTATTGACATAGTGCCAAAGTGCTAGTTGTTGTTTTTGCTTGTTTTTTACTTCGTAGAAAATCAATGCCAAACGGAGTCCAATCGTGACGAAACTTTTTGGTGATTTTTTCTGGACCAGAAGACACCCAGTGGGCCAAAGAACTACCGGAGAGGTGGGCCGTGGAGACCACAACCCACCAGGGCGCGCCAGGGGGCCCCGGCACGCCCTGATGGGTTGTGCCCTCCTCGCCCCCCTTCCGCACCGCCTATGATGCCTATAAATTCCCAAATATTCCAAAAACCCTAGGGGAGTCGACGAAACACAATTCCAGCCGCCGCAAGTTCTAGAACCTCGAGATCCAATCTAAACACCATCACAGAGGGGTTCATCTTCCTCATAGGTGCCTCTCCGATGATGCGTGAGTAGTCCACCATAGACCTACAGGTCCGTAGGCAGTAGCTAGATGGCTTCTTCTCTATCTCTTATGATTCTCAATACAATGGTCTCTTGGAGATCTATTTGATGTAAACTTTTGCGGTGTGTTTGTTGGGATCCGATGAATTTTGAGTTCATGATCAGTTTCTATCCATGAATATTATTTGAGTCTTCTTTGATCTCTTATATGCATGATTACTTATAGCCTCGTATTTCTTCTCCGAATATTTGGTTTAGTTAGGCCGACTAGATCGATTTTTCTTGCCATGGGAAGAGGTGCTTTGTGATGGGTTTGATCTTGCGGTGTTCTTTCCCAGTGACAGAAGGGGCAGCAAGACACGCATATATCGTTGCTATTAAGGATAACAAGATGGGGTCTATTCCTACATGAATAGATCTTGTCTACATCATGTCATCGTTCTTATTGCATTACTCCGTTTTTCCATGAACTTAATACACTAGATGCATGCTGGATAGCGGTCGATGTGTGGAGTAATAGAGGTAGATGCAGGTAGGAGTCGGTCTATCTATCTTGGACGTGATGCCTATATAATGATCATCGCCTTGGATATCGTCATGACTATTCGATTTTCTATCAATTGCCCAACAGTAATTTGTTCACCCACCGTGCGCTATACTCATGAGAGAAGCCACTAGTGAACCCTACGGCCCCCGGGTTTACTTTTCCAACATATTGCTTTCAGATCTATCTTTTTGCAATCTTTGTTTTCAGATCTACAAAACCAAAAACCCAAAAATATATTTCTGCATATTTACACTTTTTATTTGTGTTCTTGAGAGATCTATCTCTCCTATCTATCACTACCTAATCTATCTTATCACCGTAGAGAGATTGACAACCTCTCTTTCGCGTCGGGTTGCAAGTATTTGTTGTTTGTGTGCCGGTGCTGCTTATTAGGTGGTGGTGATCGTCCTACTGGTTTGATAACCTTGGTTTGATAACTGAGGGAAATACTTACCGTCACTGTGCTGCATCATCCCTTCCTCTTTGGGGAAATACTGACGCAGTCTCAAGCCACGTCAAAGGAATTTCTGGCGCTATTGCCGGGGAGGAACCGGTCTCTTCTACGTGCCTATCGTAGGCGCCAAGGGGCCTCCACCATCATCTACCAGGTTCCTAATCACAAATCTCATCTCCTTGCAATTACATTATTTGCCATTTGCGTGTCGTTTTCCTCTCCCCCACTTCACCAATTTGCCATTTTATTCGCCCTCTTTTTCGTTTGCCTTTTTCTCGTCAGATCTCTTGCCTACTATAGCTAGTTCTACCTTTGTTGCGTGTACTCCCGATAATGAGGTTCTTAATTTTAAGCAAAGGGGAGGGGAGAACCTAAAAGATGCTTGGTATAGGATTTGCAATGCTCATAATAGATCTATCCATAAGCAATCTACCGTTGTTCTTCTTCGTAGCTTTTATGTGGGCATCACCACTTGGTATAGATTCATTCTTGATACGATTACCGGTGGGAATTTCTTGATGTGTCCTTCATTGGATGCTTTTAATGCTTTGGGAAGTTTAGTGGGATCACCACCTATCATGATCAATGAAACAACCTTAACTCTCGAACATGTTATAGAGAGATTAGATGCTATTGAAAAGAATATGATTACTAAAGGACATCTTGATGATCTAGATAAAAAGTTGCATAATATTGCTAATAAAATTAAATTGCTTAAGGAGAAAGAAACCGTAGTTAACGAAAGGGTAGAAGAGAGCCCTTAACGGATTGATAAGATAGAAGAGATTTTTAGTAATTTGGGTTCAGCTTTTTCTTCTATCAAAGCTATTGAAAAACCTCTCGTAAAAATTGGCAAGGTTACGCAAGAAACTAAGAAAAAAGTTGCTACACCTAGTAGTCACAAGGGGGATCTTAAAATGATTAGTATTCATCCAGACTTTGTTGAAATCATAAGAGACCCTATCTATAAGAATGAATTTTTTGGGTTTCTTCCTAGTAGTGTTGTCATCAAAAACATGCATGCTAAACCCTTAAAGAAATCTAGTTTTGTGATTTAAGAGTTGAAAACCAAGGATGACAATACTTGAATCTATGCATTATGCCTAGCTAGGGGCGTAAAACGATAGCGCTTGTTGGAAGGCAACCCAATGAATAAATAAATTTTTGCTTTTTCATTTCTGTTTTTGAGTGTTGACACAATTATACCTCTGTTATGATTGTGTTTTTATGGTTCATTTAGTGTTTGTGCCAAGTAAAGCATTTAGGATGATTCATAGGATGAGTAGAAGTGATGCTGAATCTGAAACAGAAACTTTGCGTCCAGTATATGAATATTCATTTTTGTCTGGAACGTGATATTGAGCTCAAATTTTAACACAGTGTTGCTATACAAATTCCTTAGGTTGTCCTAATATTTCAGACTTTTTAGATTTACATAAGTATGGGTAGGGTACAGATTACTACAGACTGTTCTGTTTAAGACAGATTCTGTTTTCGTTGCATTGTTTGCTTGTTTTGATGAATCTATGGGTTATATTGAAGGGTATGAGCCATGGTAAAGTTAAAATACAGTAGGTATAATGCAATAATAAAATATGAATGGGTTTGAAACAGTACCTAAAGTAGTGATTTGCTTTATTATGCTAACGGATCTCAGGAAGATTTTGTTGAGTTTTGTGTGATTGAAGTTTTCAAGTTTTGGGTGAGATCACGATGGATGAAGGAATAAGGAGTGATAAAAGCCTAAGCTTGGGGATGCTACCGCACGCCCAAGATATATCCAAAGATAAACAAGCAACTAAGCTTGGGGATGCCCCCGAGTGGCATCCCCTCTTTATTCTAACGACCATCGGTATTTTACTTGGAGCTATATTTTTATTCGTCACATATCATGAGTTTTGCTTGGAGCGTCTTGTATCTTTGCTTGCTTTGTTTATTAGTTTTTTCTTTGTATCCTTGCTGGACACACTTATTTTAGAAAGCCAAAATCATGCTATGATTTGTTACAATTGCTCTATGTGCTTCACTTAAACTTTTTGAGCTATAGAATTGCTCTAGTGCTTCACTTATATCTTTTTGAGCACGGTGTGCTTGGAAATTTTTGTAGAAATACTCTCATGCTTCACTTAGATTAATTTGAGAGTAGGAAAATTTTGAAGAAATCCTCTCATGCTTCACTTATACCTTTTTGAGAGATGAAATCTTTATGCTCATGTGTTTCACTTAAATTTGTTTGAGCTTGCCAAAAAGCAATAGCAATATATGAAACTAGTCCCAAAGTGATAGATATACAAGGAGGATATAATAAAAACTTTCATGAAGATCATTGGACAAATTAAACTTGATTCCTTGTAATAGTTTTGAAACATGATGATAGTAATATGTGAGTCATGTTATTGAGTAATTATGCTTAGTAGGAATATTGGTGTTAAGGTTTGTGATTCCCTATGCATGCACGAAAGTCAATAGTTATGCAATGAAGTTACATCCTACTTGTGGTGCATTTTTCGGTGTTAGTTATGTTCAATTCTCACTTATGTGAATTTTCGTTTCTTGGTTTGGTTGCTTCCCAATCTATTTGCTAGCCTCCATTTGTACTAAGTAGAAATACTACTTGTGCATCCAAAATCCTTAAACCAAGTTTTGCCTTATGAGTCCACCATACCTACCTATATGCGGTATTTCCATGCCGTTCCAAGCAAATTTGTATGTGCCATCTCTAAATTTTCAAAATAAATTTTCTCTTTTGTGTGCCCGTACCGCTCATGAAACGGTGGGGAGTGTCCAATATTTTTCCATGCTAGATGTGTTATTCTCAAGATGAGTGTTTATTCACTTGTCATTGCACGAGAGTGCGGCGGTAATAAGGATGCCCATTCTCGAAATGAAAAAGAAAAAAATATTTACTTTATGTTGTCAAATAATAAATTCCTTGGAAAGTGTTGGTATGGAAGGCAACCGTGGATACGGCCCGCCATGGAAAGTGAAAGTTTGGTGGAAAAAGGAATAGACTTTATTTTCTGTTAGGGAACCGCCTATGATATATCTAGCATGGAAAGTATTGTGAGCTACTTTGTCGTTTTCGTTGACAGGAAAAGTATGCCACCCAAAATATTTTTTCTCTCTCAATTTAAAACTTGAGCTCTTGCACCTCTACAAATCCCTACTTCCCTCTGCGAAGGGCCTATCTATTTACTTTATGCAATTTTTATTTTTGCTTTGAGTCTCCATCTTCTCTTATAAGCACCAACTAGGGGGCACCATGATCGTACTTGAGCATTGGGCATAGCTAATATTTGAGTGTGTTTCATGAATGGATCAATGATTGAGCATGATGGGCTAGGGATAACTTTCTTTAGTGTTGATATTTTGAAAGACATGGTTTCTTGTTGGCATGCTTTAGTATTGAAGTCATTATGTTAAAACTAGACTATTGCTTTGAATAATTAGAAGTCCAAATGTCCATGCTATACAAAAGAAAAGAATGTGATGAACATGTTAGGCAGCATTCCACATCAAAAATTCTGTTTTTATCATTTACCTACTCGAGGACGAGTAGGAATTAAGCTTGGGGATGCTGATACGTCTCCAACGTATCTATAATTTTTGCTTGTTCCATGTTGTTATATTATCATTCTTGGATGCTTTACAATCATTTTATAACAACTTTATATCATTTTTTTGGGACTATAGTGCCAAAGTGCCAATTGCTGGTTTTGCTTGTTTTTTACTTCGCAGAAAATCAATACCAAACGGAGTCCAATCGCGACGAAACTTTTTGGAGATTTTTTCTAGACCAGAAGACACCCAGTGGGCCAAAGAACTGCCGGAGAGGTGGCCCCTGGAGACCACAACCCACCAGGGCGCGCCAGGGGGGCCCGACGCGCCCTGATGGGTTGTGCCCTCCTCAGCCCCCTTCCGCACCGCCTCTGATGCCTATAAATTCCCAAATATTCCAAAAACCCTAGGGGAGTCGACGAAACACAATTCTAGCCGCCGCAAGTTCCAGAACCTCGAGATCCAATCTAAACACCATCACGGAGGGGTTCATCTTCCTCATAGGTGCCTCTCCGATGATGCGTGAGTAGTCCACAATAGACCTACGGGTCCGTAGGCAGTAGCTAGATGGCTTGTTCTCTCTCTCTCTCTTATGATTCTCAATACAATGGTCTCTTGGAGATCTATTTGATGTAAACTTTTGCGGTGTGTTTATTGGGATCTGATGAATTTTGAGTTCATGATCAGTTTCTATCAATGAATATTATGTGTGTCTTCTTTGATCTCTTATATGCATGATTACTTATAGCCTCACATTTCTTCTCCGAATCTTTGGTTTTGTTAGGCTGACTAGATCGATTTTTCTTGCCATGGCAAGAGGTGCCTTGTGATGGGTTCGATCTTGCGGTGTTCTTTCCCAGTGACAGAAGGGGCAGCAAGACACGCATGTATCGTTGCTATTAAGGATAACAAGATGGGGTCTATTCCTACATGAATAGATCTTGTCTACATCATGTCATCGTTCTTATTGCATTACTCCATTTTTCCATGAACTTAATACACTAGATGCATGCTGGATAGCGGTCGATGTGTGGAGTAATAGAGGTAGATGCAGGCAGGAGTCGGTCTATCTATCTTGGACGTGATGCCTATATAATGATCATCGCCTTGGATATCGTCATGACTATTCGATTTTCTATCAATTGGCCAACAGTAATTTGTTCACCCACCGTGCGCTATACTCATGAGATAAGCCACTAGTGAACCCTACGGCCCCCGGGTCTACTTTTCCATCATATTGCTTTCCGATCTACGTTTTTGCAATCTTTCTTTTCAGATCTACAAAACCAAAAAACCAAAAATATATTGCTGCATATTTACTCTTTTTATTTATGTTCTTGAGAGATCTATCTCTCCTAACTATCACTACCTAATCTATCTTATCACCGTAGAGAGATTGACAACCTTTCTTTTGCGACGGGTTGCAAGTATTTGTTGTTTGTGTGCAGGTGCTGCTTATTAGGTGATGTCTACTACACAACTTTCTTCTTGTAGACTCGTGTTGGGCCTCCAAGCACAGAGTTTTGTAGGACAGTAGCAATTTTCCCTCAAGTGGATGACCTAAGGTTTATCAATCCGTGGGAGGCGTAGGATGAAGATGGTCTCTCTCAAACAACCCTGCAACCAAATAACAAAGAGTCTCTTGTGTCCCCAACACACCCAATACAATGGTAAATTGTATAGGTGCACTAGTTTGACGAAGAGATGGTGATACAAGTGCAATATGGATGGTAGATATAGGTTTTTGTAATCTGAAAATATAAAAACAGCAAGGTAACAAGTAATAAAAGTGAGCACAAACGGTATTGCAATGCTTGAAAACAAGGCCTAGGGTTCATACTTTCACTAGTGCAATTTCTCTCAACAATACTAACATAGTTGAATCATATGTAAATCTCTCACACGCGACAAAGAGTTCACTCCAAAGTCACAAATAGCAGAGAACAAACGAAGAAATTATTGTAGGGTACGAAACCACGTCAAAGTTATCTTTTCCGATCAATCTTATGAGCTATCCCTATAAGTGTCACAAACAGCCCTAGAGTTCGTACTAAAATAACACCTTAAGATACACATCAACCAAAACCCTAATGTCACCTAGATACTCCAATGTCACCACAAGTACCCATGGGCTTGATTATACGATATGCATCACACAATTTCAGATTCATCATGTTCAATCCAACACAAAGAACTTCAAAGAGTGCCCCAAAGTTTCTACCGGAGAGTCAAGACGAAAACATGTGCCAACCCCTATGCATAGATTCCCAAGGTCACGGAACCCGCAAGTTGATCACCAAAACATACATCAAGTGAATCAATAGAACATCCCATTGTCACCACGGATATCCCATCGCAAGACATACATCAAGTGTTCTCAAATCCTTAAAGACTCAATCCGATAAGAAAACTTCAAAGGGAAAACTCAATTCATCACAAGAAGATAGAGAGGGGAAAACTCCATATGATTCATCTATATTAATAAAGCTCGCGGTACATCAAGATCGTGTCATCTCAAGAACACGAGAGAGAGAGATCAAACACATAGCTACTGGTACATACCCTCAGCCCCGAGGGTGAACTACTCCCTCCTCGTCATGGAGACCGCCTGGATGATGAAGGTGGCCTCCGGTGATGGTTTCCCCCTCCGGCAGGGTGCCGGAACGGGCTCCTAATTGGTTTTTCGTGGTTCTGCAGGCTTGCGGCGGCGGAACTCCCGATCTAGGTTTATTTCTGGGGGTTTCTCTATTTCTAGGAATTTTTGGCCGCGGAAACAAGTCAGGGGGGGTCCACGAGGAAGTCACAAGCCAGGGGGCGCACCCTAGGGGGGGGGGCGCCCCTGTGGCTTGTGATCTCCTCGGGAATCTTCTGGCTTCATCTCCAAGCTCCGTGGGTGTCTTCTGGTCCATAAAAAATCACCGTAAATTTTTATTCCGTTTGGACTCCGTTTGATATTCCTTTTCTGTAAAACTCAAAAACAAGGAAAAAACAGAAACTGGCACTGGGCTCTGGGTTAATAGGTTAGTCCCAAAAATAATATAAAGTTGAAGTAAAATGATTGTAAAACATCCAAGAATGATAATATAACAGCATGGAACAAGCAAAAATTATAGATACGTTGGAGACGTATCAGCATCCCCAAGCTTAATTCCTGCTCGTCCTCGAGTAGGTAAATGATAAAAACAGAATTTTTGATGGGGAATGCTGCCTAACATGTTCATCATATTCTTTTATTCTATGTATAGCATGGACATTTGGACTTGTAAATGATTTAAAGCAATAGTCTAGTTTTAACATAATGACTTCAATACTCAAGCATGTCAACAAGCAACCATGTCTTTCAAAATATCAACACTAAAGAAAGTTATCCCTAGCCCATCATGCTCAATCATTGATCCATTCATGAAACACACTCAAATATTAGCTATGCCCAATGCTCAAGTTCGATCATAGTGCCCCCTAGTTGGTGTTTATAAGAGAAGATGGAGACTCAAAGAAAAAATAAAAATTTCATAAAGTAAATAGATAGGCCCTTCGCAGAAGGAAGTAGGGATTTGTAGAGGTGCCAGAGCTCAAGGTTTAAATTGAGAGAGAAAAATATTTTGAGTGGCATGCTTTTCCTGTTAACGAAAACGACAAAGTAGCTCACAATACTTTCCATGCTAGATACATTATAGGCGGTTCCCAAACAGAATAGTAAAGTTTTTACTCCCCCTCCACCAATCAATCACACTCCACGGCGAGCCGAATCCACGGGTACCATCCATACAATCAACAATCCTGGGGGAGTTTTGTTTCATTATTTTTTTGATTTGAATTTTGAGCATGGGACTGGGCATCCCGAATACCAGCCACTTTCTCGTGAATGATAGTGAATCAACACATATCGTGAGAATAACACACCTAGCATGGAAAAATATTGGATACTCCCCACCGTTTCATGAGCGGTACGGGCACACAAAAGAGAAAATTTATTTTGAAAATTTAGAGATGGCACATACAAATTTGCTTGGAACGGCATGGAAATACCGCATATAGGTAGGTATGGTGGACTCATAAGGCAAAACTTGGTTTAAGGATTTTGGATGCACAAGTAGTATTTCTACTTAGTACGAATGAAGGCTAGCAAATAGATTGGGAAGCAACCAGACCGAGGAACAAAAAATCTCATAAGTGAGCATTGAGTCATAACTAACACCGAATAATGCACCACATGTAAGATGTAACTTCATTGCATAACTATTGACTTTCGTGCATGCATAGGGAATCACAAACCTTAACACCAATATTCCTACTAAAGTATAATTACTCATTAACATGACTCACATATTACTATCATCATGTTTCAAAACTATTACAAGGAATCAAGTTTAATTTGTCCAATGATCTTCATGAAAGTTTTTATTGTATCCTCCTTGGATATCTATCACTTTGGGACTAGTTTCATATATTGCCATTGCTTTTTGGCAAGCTCAAACAAATTTAAGTGAAGCACAAGAGCATAAAAAATTTCATCTCTCAAAAAGGTATAAGTGAAGATCAATGAGTAGTCAAACAATTAAGTAGCAATGTGAGGACTTTCTCTCCCTCAATAATAATTTCAGATCTGAGTATTTTATTAAACAGCAAGCAAAATAAAAATAGCACTCCAAGAATAGCACACATCATGTGAACGAATAAAAATTTAGGCTCAACATAGGCTAACCGATAATTGTTGATGAAGAGAGGTGGGATGCGTAGCATCCCCAAGCTTAGATGCTTGAGACTTCTTGAAATATTTAATTGTGGTTCCTTGGGCATACCCAAGCTTGAGCTTTTGTATCCGTTCAATCCTCTCATATCATGGTTTCACCTATTCTCAAAAACTTCATCCACACAAAACTCGAAAAGAACTCGTGAGATAGGTTAGTACACATAATAGTAAATCAAGTCTTTATGTACTGCCAAGACAAGTTGCATAATAATTTTAAAACATTAGGTACTGTATACTATCATTTCCACAATTCATATCTACCAATATAGGCTATGGAAACTATAGGATAAGTAGATAACAAAACTATGACAGCAATCTGTCCAAACAGAACAGTCTGTAGCAATTTATGAAAACAGTGTACTTCTGTAACTCAAAAAATTATAAAAATTTAGGACATGCTATAAAATTTATATGACATCACTTTGTAAAAATTTCAAAAACTTTCCACGTTCCAGTAAAATATGAAAATTCAAATACTACAGCAAAAGTTTCTGTTTATACACAGCACACATCAAAACATGCAATGCAAGCATCCTAAGACAATTCTTGGAACTTTTATTGAAAAACAAGATTATAAATAACACCTAACAGAGAACAACAAAATAAAAGGACGCTCCAAGCAAAACTCATATTCTGTGACGAATAAAAATATAGCTCCAAGTAAGATATACCGATAGTGTTGAAGACGAAAGAGGGGATGCCTTCCGGGGCATCCCCAAGCTTAGACGCTTGAGTCTTCCTTGAATATTACCTTTGGAGTGCCTTGGGAATCTCCAAGCTTAGGTTCTTGTCACTCCTTATTCTCCTCATATCGGTGTCTCACCCAAAACTTGAAAACTTCAATCACACAAAACTTAACGGAACTTCGTGAGATGGGTTAGTATAATAAACAAAGATCATTCACTTAGGTACTATCAAGACAAGATTCATAATTGTTCCCACATGATACCTACTGTATTCTACCATTACCATAATTCATATCACTCAATATAAGCTATGGAAACACTAAAACAAGCAAACTATGCATGCAAAACAGAATCTGTCAAAAACAGAACAGTCTGTGAAGATCTATAGTATAGCCATACTTCCCTGTCTCTAAACATTCTGAAAAATTAGGACAATCTAGGAAATTTGTATAAAAATCATGTGTAAAAAATTCAGATCAAAATCACGTTCCAGTGAATTTACAAAATTCCTGGACTGAGAGCAAAAGTTTCTGTTTTTGCACAGAATCAAGTCAACTATCATCCACACTATCCCAAAGGCTTTACTTGGCACTTTATTGAAACAAAAGCTATAAAACATGATTATACAGTAGCTTAATCATGTGAACACACTAAAACAGATAGTAAAAGTGTTGGGTTGCCTCCCAACAAGCGCTTTTCTTTAATGCCTTTTAGCTAGGCATGATGATTTCAATGATGCTCACATAAAAGATAATAATTGAAACACAAAGAGAGCATCATGAAGCATATGACTAGCACATTTAAGCCTAACCCACTTCCTATGCATAGGGATTTTGTGAGCAAACAATTTATGGGAGCAAGAATCAACTAGCATAGGAAGGCAAAACAAGCATAACTTCAAAACTTTGAACACATAGAGAGGAAACTTGATATTATTGCAATTCCTACAAGCATATGTTCCTCCCTCATAATAATTTTCAGTAGCATCATGAAGGAATTTCACAATATAACCAGCACATAAAGCATTCTATTCATGATCTACAAGCATAGAAAATTTGTCACTCTCCACTTAAGCAATTTTCTTCTCATTCATAATAGTGGGAGTATCATATGAAGCTCGAATACTAAAAATTGTTTCCACATTAAAAGAGTAATGTTCAGTAAAAGGATATTCAAAATTATGACAATAATTATCACTACTTTTTATAACATAAGTATCATCACAATAATCATCATAAGTAGCAACTTTGTTCTAATCATAGTCAATTGAAACCTCTTCCGAAATAGTGGAATCATTAATAAATAAAGTCATGACCTCTCCAAATACACTTTTATCATTATAATAAGATTCAACACCCTCCAAAATAGTGGGATAATTATTATCTAAAGTTGACACTCTTCCAAACCCACTTTCATAAATATTGCAATAATCATAAATAGGGGGTATGCTATCATCATAATAAATTTGCACATCAAAACTTGGGGGACTAAAAACATCATCTTCATTAAACATAGCATCCCCAAGCTTGGGACAAACATTAATTGCAGCAAATAAATTCTCAAACATGTCATTCTCATCAAACATAGCATCCCCAAGCTTGTGGCTTTGCATAATATAAGCATAATCACTCTCATCATTAATAGTATGAATAGCACCAATAGTATAGCAATTGTTATCATCACAATTTTCTAAGTTGGTGCCAAAAAGATTTTCAAGATCATAAGGGGTGTCATTATTTGGGAGAGATACCTCTTTACCTTTACTTTTCCTTCTTTTCTTCTTCTTCACCACATTATGTGTGGGTTTATTTAATTCCTCCAAGCTTCTTTTTGAAGAGATTGGTTGAATAAAAAGCTCCTCCTCGTTACCTGATTCATCATAAGAGGAAATAGGAGGATATTGGGAAACCTCTTCCCCTTCATTAGTATTCTCTTCATCTTCTATTTGTTTTCTTGTCTTTAAGTAATTAGCAATATAAGGATTCTCAATGCAATTTACCACGCAATACATATAGATTTCATTTAGATCAAAATCAATCATTTTCGTGAGAACCCATGCTGGAACATCCTTAGTTTCATGTTTCATTTCTTCATACCCCAAAAATAGACTAAGTTCATTATGATGCTCAAGGGTAATGAGATTATCACAATTCTTGGACACAATTCGATCATGAAATAATTCACATTGAAAATTAAAATGACCACTTTCATTGCAAAGTTCACAAGGACGGCGAGAAATATTAAGTCTTTCAGCACAAACATATAGCCTCTCTTGCAACCATTTAGTTTCTAAATACTTATGCCTCTTACAAAATTTATCTTCCCTTTTAGGCATGTCTTCACAAACTCTATGCACTCCACGAAAATTGACATGCTTATAAGAAATCTTTTTATCATGACTAGTGCAATCATCATTAGTACTATGGATATTCAAAGAATTCATACTAACAACATTGCAATCATGCTCATCATTCAAAGATTTAGTGCCAAACATTTTAATAACTTCTTTTCTAACACTTGAGCACAATTTTCCTTTCCATCATTTTCACGAAAGACATTAAAAACATGAAGCATATGAGGCAACCTCAATTCCATTTTTTTGTAGTTTTCTTTTATAGACTAAACTAGTTATAAAACAAGAAGCTAAAAGATTCAATTGCAAGATCTAAAGATATACCTTCAAGCACTCACCTCCCCGACAACGGCGCTAGAAAAGAGCTTGATGTCTACTACACAACTTTCTTCTTGTAGACTCGTGTTGGGCCTCCAAGCGCAGAGTTTTGTAGGACAGTAGCAATTTTCCCTCAAGTGGATGGCCTAAGGTTTATCAATCCGTGGGAGGCGTAGGATGAAGATGGTCTCTCTCAAACAACCCTGCAACCAAATAACAAAGAGTCTCTTGTGTCCCCAACACACCCAATACAATGGTAAATTGTATAGGTGCACTAGTTCGGCAAAGAGATGGTGATACAAGTGCAATATGGATGGTAGATATAGGTTTTTGTAATCTGAAAATATAAAAACAGCAAGGTAACAAGTAACAAAAGTGAGCACAAACAACATTGCAATGCTTGAAAACAAGGCCTAGGGTTCATACTTTCACTAGTGCAATTTCTCTCAACAATACTAACATAGTTGAATCATATGTAAATCTCTCACACGCGACAAAGAGTTCACTCCAAAGTCACAAATAGCGGAGAACAAACGAAGAAATTATTGTAGGGTACGAAACCACGCCAAAGTTATCTTTTCCGATCAATCTTATGAGCTATCCCTATAAGTGTCACAAACAGCCCTAGAGTTCGTACTAAAATAACACCTTAAGATACACATCAACCAAAACCCTAATGTCACCTAGATACTCCAATGTCACCACAAGTACCCATGGGCTTGATTATACGATATGCATCACACAATTTCAGATTCATCATGTTCAATCCAACACAAAGAACTTCAAAGAGTGCCCCAAAGTTTCTACCGGAGAGTCAAGACGAAAACATGTGCCAACCCCTATGCATAGATTCCCAAGGTCACGGAACCCGCAAGTTGATCACCAGAACATACATCAACTGAATCAATAGAACATCCCATTGTCACCATGGATATCACATAAGGGTCCATGAAGTAGCAACCTTGACTATTCCATAACGGCTTCCGTCCACGAAGGACTAGCCTCACTATGGGTAGATCTTCACGAAGTAGGCCATCTCCTTGCCCATACAAACTTCTTGGTTCAACTCCACAACACGAAGTAGGAGGCTCCCAAGCGACACCTAACCAATCTAGGAGGCACCACCCTCCAAAAGTTAATAGGCTCGGTAATGTCGATGAACTCCTTGCTCTTGTGCTTCAAGATGATAGACTCCTCAACACACAATCACTCTCTCACAGATTTGGCTATGGTGGAAGAGATTGATTTGGTGGAAAGCAACTTGGGGAGGCTAGAGATCAAGATTCATATGGATGGAGTGGAATGGCTTGATCTCAACACATGAGTAGGTGGCTCTCTCTCAGAAAATTGGATGGGGCAAGTATGGAATAGTACTGAGTGCTTCTCTTACGAGTGGGTGGTGGTGAAGGGGTATATATAGGCATCCCCAAAAATCCAACCGTTACACCTAAAGTGACCAACTCGGTGACACCGAAGTGTAAAACTCGGTGGTACCGAGTTGCTTCAAAGGTAGAAACTTTTGAATCTCGGTGGTACCGATTTGGTGACCAACGGTCAGTTTCTAAAACTCGGTGACGCCGATCCAAAATCTTGGAATTTCCGATATTAAGAAACGAGGTAACAGAGAGTTGGCAAGCTGAACTCGGTGGCACCGATGTGTTAGGGTTTTGACATGGGTTTGTCTGAGATGGGAATCGGTGGGACCGAGTGGAAATTGTTGGTAGCACCGATTTTCAAGATAGGCTTGGACAGAGTTTTTTGGAAGAGTTTGTGGGTGTTTTTGGTGACTATCACTTGTGCACGTGGAGCATCTTGTTCACCAACAGTACCTTACCCCCTTTTAATAGTATTGGCTTTCCTATGGACTCAAAGTGATTTCTCACAAAGTAAAATGTAGAGTCCTCTTGCTTGAAGCTTTGCCAATCCATTTCCTTGCATCCAGGGGTATCTCCTCACAACCCTTTTTGCCAACCCATCTCTCTCTATGGACTTTCACCTGAAATACACTAGGTAGAAATATTAGTCCAAGAGACAATGTATGTTGCCATGAATTATCAAAACCACCAAGGGAGTGTATGTGCTTTCATATTCACTTATATATTCACAAACGTTATCATTACCTTGCAGTTATTTATTTGCTTTTATTTTATTTTGCACTTTACAATTATCTACAATTATCTACACAACTCACTTGCTTGCAAATATTGAGATCAAGGGGATTGACAACCCTCTTGCCAGCGTTGGAGCAAGTTGTTTGTTTTTTTGTGTGTAGCTGTTGAAGACGGTTGAGGATTGGTATTCCTATTGGTTCGATAAACCTTGGTTTCATAACTGAGGAAAATACTTACCCACTTTGTGCCGCGATAACCCGTTCCTCTTCACGGAATACCCAACGCAGATCACGAGTATCACCATCCAAGCCTTCCAAAGTAGTGGGTGCCTAACTCAGCACGATGACGATAGCCCAAGCGTGCGATAGAATCATGGACAACATTCTTCATGCCCATATCACAGTCATGGTTTAATGCCCATATCACAGTCATGGTTTAATGTCCAATAGTTGAGTCCTGACACCCAAGCTTACCTATGTAGCCATGATACGTCCATTTTGCATCATGATTTCCTACTGTTATTTATAATGTTTTTATGCATAATAATGCTTTATGGAGTAATTCTAATGCCTTTTCTCTCATAATATGCAAGGTTTACACAAAGAGGGAGAATGCCGGCAGCTGGAATTCTGGACCTGAAAAAGCATACCAGATACACCTATTCTGCACATCTCCAAATAAGCTGAAACTTCACGGAGAATTATTTTGGAATGTATAAAAAATACTAGAGAAAATAACTACTGGATGGGGGCCACCTGGTGACCACAAGACACTAGGGCACTCGAGGCCCACAGGCCCGCCCTGGTGGGTTGTGGCCAGCCCGGCCCACCTCTGGTACCCATCTTCTGGTATTTAAGGCCTTTAGACTTAGAAAAAATAGAGATAGGACTTTCGGGATGGAACGCCGCTGTCTTGAGGCGGAACTTGGGCAGTAGCACTTTTGCCCTCCGGTGGAGCGATTCCGCCGGGGGAACTTCCCTCTCAGAGGGGGAAATCGAAGCCATCGTCATCACCAACAACCCTCTCATCTTTGGGAGGTCAATCTTCATCAACATCTTCAACATCACCATCTCCTCTCAAACCTTAGTTCATCTCTTGTGTTCAATCTTTGTATCGGAACCTCAGATTGGTACCTGTGGGTGACTAGTAGTGTTGACTACATCTCGTAGTTGATTACTATATGGTTTATTAGGTGGAAGATTATATGTTCAGATCCATTATGCTATTTAATACCCCTCTGATCTTGAGCATGAATATCATTTGTGAGTAGGTACCTTTGTTCTTGAGGTCACGGGAGAAGTCATGTTGCAAGTAATCATGTGAAGTTGATATGTGTTCGATATTTTGATGATATGGATGTTGTGATTCCCTTAGTGGTGTCATGTGAACGTCGACTACATGACACTTCACCATCTTTGGACCTAAAGGAATGCATTGTGGAGTAGTTATTAGACGATGGGTTGCTAGAGTGACAGAAGCTTAAACCCTAGTTTACGCGCTATTTCGTAAGGGGCTGATTTGGATTCAAATGTTTAATGCTATGGTTAGATTTTATCTTAATACTTTTCTCGTATTTGCGGACGCTTGCGAGGGGGTTAATCATAAGTGGGAGGTTTGTTCAAGTAAGAACAGCACCCAAGCACCGGTCCACCCACATATCAAATTATCAAAGTAGCGAATGCGAACAAACCAACATGATAAAAGTGACTAGATGAAATTCCCGTGTACCCTCAAGAACGCTTGCTTATTATCAGAGACCGTTTTGGCCTATCCTTTGCCACAAAAGGATTGGGCTATCTTGCTGCACTTTATTTACCGTTACCGTTACTTGCTCGTTACCAATTATCTTGCTACCAAACTACATGTTACCTACAATTTCAGTGCTTGCAGAAATTACCTGGCTGAAAACCGCTTGTCATTTCCTTCTGCTCCTCGTTGGGTTCGACACTCCTACTTATCGAAAGGACTACGATTGACCCCCTATACTTGTGGGTCATCAAGACTCTTTTCTGGCGCTGTTTCTAGGGAGTGAAGTGCTTTTGATAAGTGGAAATCGGTAAGGAAAATTTTATACTACATGTTGAAATTTGGTGTCACTTGCTACTGTGGAAAACAATCCTTTGAGGGGTTTGTTCGGGGTATCTTCACCTCGACCAGAACCACAGTTGGTTGCCCCTCAGCCTACTGCACCTACTGAAATATTGGTTATGAAATTCCTTCGGGTATGATAGAACAACTGCTAGCTAATCCTTATGCAGGAGACGGAACTGAACATCCTGATATGCATCTAATACATGTGGATGAAATTTGTGGATTATTTAAGCTTGCAAGTTTACCCAGAGATGAAGTTAAGAAGAAGGTTTTCCCTTTATCTTTGAAGGGAAAAGCATTTACATGGTATAGGCTATGTGATGATATTAGATCATGGAACTGGAATCGATTGAAACTGGAATTCCACAAAAAGTTGTATCCTATGCATCTAGTTCATCGTGATCGGAATTATATATATAATTTTTGGCCTCGTAAAGGAGAAAGCATCGCTCTAGCTTGGGGGAGGCTTAAGTCAATGTTATATTCATGCCCCAATCATGAGCTCTCGAGAGAAATTATTATTCAAAAAATTTATGCTCGGCTTTCTCATAATGATCGATCCATGCTCGATACTTCTTGTATTGGTTCTTTTATGAAGAAGACTATTGAATTCAAGTGGGATCTCTTAGAAAGAATTAAACGCGACTCTAAAGATTGGGAACTCGACGAAGGTAATGAGTTAGGTATTAAGCTTAAGTTTGATTGTGTTAAATCTTTTATGAATACCGATGCTTTTCACAAGTTTAGCACTAAATATGGACTTGACTCTGAGATAGTAGCCTCTTTTTTGTGAATCATTTGCTACTCATGTTGACCTCCCTAAGGAGAAGTGGTTTAAATATCATCTCCCTATTAAAGAAGAAATTAAAGAAACGGTAAAAGTTAAAGATGAAACCATCATTTACGATGTTGATCCAGTTGTGCCTACTGCTTAGATTGAAAAACCACCTTTCCCTGTTAGGATAAAGGAACATGCTAAGGTATCGACTGTGGTTCGCAAAAGTAATATTAAAGCACCTAAGCCCTCTGAACAAATTAAAGTAGAACCTAGTGTTGCTATGGTTAAAGATCTCTTGGTAGAAAATATTGATGGGCATGTTATTTACTTCTGTGATGAAGCTGCTAGAATTGCCAAACCCGATGAAAAAGATAAACATAGACCCGTAGTTGGCATGCATGTTGTCTTAGTTAAAATAGGAGATCATTGCTATCATGGTTTATGTGATGTGGGTGCTAGTGTGAGTGCTATTCCTTTTACTTTATACCAAGAAATTATGAATGACATAGAACCTGCTGAAATAGAAGACATTGATGTTACTATTAAACTTGCTAATAGAGACACCATCACACTACTTGGGATAGTTAGATATGTTGAAGTCTTGTGTGGGAAAATAAAATACCCTACTGATTTTCTAGTTCTTGGTTCCCCACAAGATGACTTTTGTCCCATTATCTTTGGTAGACCTTTCTTGAACACTGTTAATGCTAAGATAGATTGCAAGAGAGAAACCGTTAGTGTTAACTTTGGTGATGTGTCTCATGAATTTAATTTCTCCAAGTTTAGTAGACAACCCCTTAATAAATAATTATATAGTAAGGATGAAATAATTGGTCTTGCTTCTACTGTCGTTCCTCCCACTGATCCACTAGAACAAAATTTGCTAGACCATGAAAATGATATGCACTTGCATGAAAGAAATGAAATAAATAAAATTTTCTTTGAACAACAACCTATCCTAAAAAACAATTTGCCTATTGAAACTCTAGGAGGTCCTCCTCCACCTAAAGGTGATCATGTGTTTGAATTAAAACAATTTCCTGACACTTTGAAGTATGCTTATCTTGATGAGAAAAAGATATATCATGTTATTATTAGTGCTAACCTTTCAGAACATGAAGCAGAAAGATTATTAAAGATTCCGAGGAAGCACCGGGCTGCTATTGGATATACTCTTGATGATCTTAAGGGCATTAGTCCCACTCTATGTCAGCACAAGATTAATATGGAACCTGATGCTAAACCCGTTGTTGATCATCAACGATGATTGAATCCTAAGATGAAAGAAGTGGTAAGAACTGAAATACTAAAGCTTCTCGAAGCGAGTATAATTTATCCCATATCTGATAGTAGATGGGTAAGTCCCGTTCACTGTGTCCCTAAGAAGGGAGGTATTACTGTTGTTCCGAATGATAAAAATGAACTTATCCCACAGAGAATTGTCACTGGCTATAGAATGGTAATTGATTTTAGAAAATTGAATAAAGCTACTAGAAAAGATCATTACCCTCTGCCTTTCATTGATCAAATGCTAGAAAGATTATCTAAGCACACACACTTTTGTTTTCTGGATGGATATTCTGGTTTCTCTCAAATACATGTATCACAACCTGATCAAGAGAAACCCACCTTTACTTCTCCTTTTGGAACCTATGCTTATAGATGTATGCCTTTTGGTTTATGCAATGCACCTGCTACCTTTCAAATATGTATGAGTGCTATATTCTCTGGTTTTTGTGAAAAGATCGTGGAGGTTTTCATGGATGATTTTTTCCATTTACGGAACTTATTTTGATGATTGTTTAAGCAACCTTGATCGAGTTTTGCAGAGATGCGAACAAACTAATCTCGTCTTGAATTGGGAGAAGTACCACTTTATGGTTAATGAAGGTATTGTATTGGGGCATAAAATATCTGAACGAGGTATTGAGGTGGATAAAGCTAAAGTTATGCAATTGAGAAAATGCCATGTCCTAAAGATATTAAAGGTATTCGGAGTTGCCTTGGTCATGCTCGTTTCTATAGGAGGTTTATTAAAGACTTCTCTAAAATTTCTAGGCCTCTTACTCATCTTTTACAAAAGGATATTCCATTTGTTTTTTATGATGATTGTGTGGAAGCCTTTGAAACACTTAAGAAAGCCTTAACTTCTGCACCTATTGTTCAACTACCTGATTGGAACTTGCCTTTTGAAATCATGTGTGATGCTAGTGATTACGTTGTTGGTGTTGTTCTAGGACAAAGAGTTGATAAGAAATTAAATGTTATCCATTATGCTAGCAAAACTCTAGACAGTGCCCGAAGAAATTATGCTACTACTGAAAAAGAATTTTTAGTAGTTGTGTTTGCTTGTCATAAATTTATATCCTACATTGTTGATTCCAAAGTTAATGTTCACACCGATCATGCTGCTATAATATATCTTGTGGAAAATAAAGATGCTAAACCTAGACTCATTAGGTGGGTTCTCTTGCTTCAAGAATTTGATTTACATATCACTGATAGGAAAGGAGCTCAGAACCCTGTAGCTGATAACTTGTCTAGGTTAGAAAATATTCTTGTTGACCCACTACCTATTGATGATAGTTTTCCTGATGAACAGTTAGCTGCAATAAATGTTTCTCAAAACACTCCCTAGTATGCTAATTATGCTAACTACATTGTTGCTAAATTTATACCACCTAGTTTCATATACCAAAAAAAGAAAAAAAATTCTATGATTTAAGACATTACTTTTGGGATGACCCACATCTTTATAAAGAAGGAGTAGATGGTATTATTGGACGTTGTGTACCTAAGCATGAACAGGAACAAATCCTACGAAAATGTCTTTCCGAAGCATATGGAGGACATCATGCGGGAGATAGAACTGCTCACAAGGTATTGCAATCTGGTTTTTATTGGCCTACTCTCTTCAAGGATGCCCGTAAGTTTGTCTTCTCTTGTGATGAATGTCAAAGAATTGGTAATATCGGTAAGCATCAGGAAATGCCTATGAAATATTCACTTGTTGTTGAACCATTTGATGTTGGGGTTTTGACTATATGGGACCTTTTCCTTCCTCTAATGGGTATACTCATATTTTGGTTGCTGTTGATTATGTTAATAAGTGGGTAGAAGCTATTCCAACTAGTAGTGATGATCATAACACCTCCATTAAAATGCTTAAAGAAGTTATATTCCCGAGGTTTGGAGTCCCTAGATATTTAATGACTGATGGTGGTTCACACTTTATTCATGGTGCTTTCCATAAAATGCTTGCTAAATATGATGTTAACCATAGAATTGCATCACCCTATCATCCTCAATCTAGTGGTCAAGTTGAACTTAGCAATAAAGAAATAAAATTAATATTACAAAAAACTATTAATAGGTCCCGAAAGAATTGGTCTAAGAAACTAGATGATGCACTTTGGGCCTATAGAACAGCTTATAAAAGTCCTATGGGTATGTCTCCATACAAAATGGTATATGGAAAAGCTTGCCATTTGCCTCTAGAGTTAGAACATAAACCATTTTGGGCAATTAAAGAACTCAACTATGACTTTAAACTTGCCGGTGAAAATAGGTTATTTGATATTAGCTCACTAGATGAATGGAGAACCCAAGCTTATTAAAATGCCAAACTATTCAAAGAAAAAGTTAAAAGATGGCATGAAAAAACAATCCAAAAGCGGGAATTCAAAGTTGGAGAATATGTTATTTGTACAACTCTCGTTTTTGATTTTTTGCAGGAAAACTTCTTTCCAAATGGGAAGGACCATATGTTATCAAAGAGGTTTATCACTCTGGAGCTATCAAGATTAATAATGCCGAAGGTACTAACCCGAAGGTGGTCAATGGACAAAGAATTAAACACTATATCTCAGGTACGCCTATTAATGTTGAAAGCAACAATATTGATACGTCTCCGTCGTATCTATAATTTTTGATTGTTTCATGCCAATATTCTACAACTTTCATATACTTTTGGCAACTTTTTATATTATTTTTGGGACTAACATATTGATCCAGTGCCCAGTGCCAGTTCCTGTTTGTTGCATGTTTTTTGTTTCGCAGAAAATCCATATCAAACGAAGTCCAAACGGGATAAAAACTTACGGAGATTTTTTTTGGAATATATATGAATTTTGGGAAAAAGAATCAACGCGAGACGATGCCCGAGGTGACCACAAGCCAGGGGGCGCGCCCTACCCCCCTAGGCGCGCCAGGCTGGCTTGTGGCCACCCCGTAAGGCAGTTGGTGCCCTTCTTTCGCCGCAAGAAAGATAATATCCAGATAAAAATCGTGTTAAAATTTCAGCCCAATCGGAGTTACGGATCTCCAGAAATATAAGAAACGGTGAAAGGCCAGAATCTGAGAACGCAGAAACAGAAGGAAACAGAGAGAGGGATCCAATCTCGGAGGGGCTCTCGCCCCTCCGCCACCATGGAGGACAAGGACCAGAGGGGAAACCCTCCTCCCATCTAGGGGGAGGCCAAGGAAGAAGAAGAAGGAGGGGGGCTCTCTCCCACTCTCTCCCGGTGGCACCGGAACGCCGCCGGGGCCATCATCGTGACGGCGATCTACTCCAACAACTCCGTCATCTTCACCAACACCTCCATCACCTTCCCCCATCTATCTACAGCGGTCCACTCTCCCGCAACCCGCTTTACCCTCTACTTGAACATGGTGCCTTATGCTTCATATTATTATCCAATGATGTGTTGCCATCCTATGATGTCTGAGTAGATTTTTGTTGTCCTATGGGTTGATTGATGATCATGATTGGTTTGAGTTGCATGTTTTATTATTGGTGCTGTCCTATGGTGCTCTCCGTGTCGCGCAAGCGTGAGGGATCCCCGCTGTAGGGTGTTGCAATGTGTTCATGATTTGCCTATGGTGGGTTGCTTGAGTGACAGAAGCATAAACCCGAGTAGGTGGGTTGTTGCATATGGGAGTAAAGAGGACTTGATACCTTATAATGCTATGGTTGGCTTTTACCTTAATGATCTTTAGTAGTTGCGGATGCTTGCTAGAGTTCCAATCATAAGTGCATATGATCCAAGTAGAGAAAGTATGTTAGCTTATGCCTCTCCCTCATATAAAATTGCAATAATGATTACCGGTCTAGTTATCGATTGCCTAGGGACAATTCCGCAACTCCTACCACCACTTTTCCACACTCGTTAAACTAACTTAGTTGTTACTTTATCTAAGCAGCCCCTAGTTTTTATTTACGCGCTCTTTATTATCTTCCAAACCTATCCTATCACACCTACAAAGTACTTCTAGTTTCATACTTGTTCTAGGTAAAGCGAACGTTAAGCGTGCGTAGAGTTGTATCGGTGGTCGATAGAACTTGAGGGAATATTTGTTCTACCTTTAGCTCCTCGTTGGGTTCGACACTCTTACTTATCGAAAGAGGCTACAACTGATCCCCTATACTTGTGGGTTATCAAGACCTTTTTCTGGCGCCGTTGTCGGGGAGCAATAGCGTGGGGTGAATATTCTCGTGTGTGCTTGTTTGCTTTATCACTAAGTAGATTTTATTTGCTGTTCTAAGTTGTTCTCTATCTTTAGTTATGGATATGGAACACGAAATACCAGAAAAATTAGGTGTACTTGCTACTCATGGAGATGGGGAACCTCCTAAATCCCTCGATGCTCGTTATGTGAAAGATATTATGCACTACTTTAATAATCCTAAGAAAACCCCATTCAATTATATAATGGGAGACACGTTGGATCAACGTGAATACTTTAGGGATTATCGCTTGACTCAAAAAGGGAAACTGTTATGGGATCAAATTTATATGTTGAAATGGTATGCTTGGAATCTATGCCAGAGATATGATTATACTTGTTGCTCTAGGATGAAGGCTCCACACCTTCCTTTTTTATGTAAATTTAATGATAATGAAACCTTGGCTTCTTATGCTAAAGGTATTTATGATTACTATGATGTGGAACGAATAGAAGAATTCGTTGCTTTTAAGGGTGCTTATGAAATTGAATCTTTGTTTGAGAAGTGTGAAAATTATGATGATGCTGTTTATAGACCTGAAAATTTTGCTATACTTAAATATTGCTATGATAATTATGATTGCAATGCTTATATTATTGAATTTATTGAGAGAATGTCTGCTGCCTTGGAAGAGACTAATATTTTGCAGGAATCTATGGAAGAAGAAATTGCTGAAACTGTGAGCTCATTAGATGAAAAAGATGACGAGGAGAGCGAAGAACAAAAGGAGGAAGAGCGGATTAGCTACCCGTGCCCACCTTCTAATGAGAGTAACTCTTCAACTCATACATTGTTTAATTTCCCTTCGTTCTTACCGAAGGATGAATGCTATGATAATTGCTATGATTCCCTGGATTCATTTGAAATATCCCTTTTTGATGAACTTGATGCTTGCTATGCTTGTGGCCATGATGCCAATATGAATGATGCTTATGGAGATGAACTTGCTATAGTTCCTTATGTTAAACATGAAATTGTTGCTATTGCACCCACACATGATAGTCCTATTATCTTTTTGAATTCTCCCAACTACACTATATCAGAGAAGTTTGCTCTTATTAGGGATTACATTGATGGGTTGCCTTCTACTATTACACATGATGATTTTGATAAATATAATATGCATGTGCTTTCTGCTCCTACTTGCAATTATTATGAGAGAGGAACTACATCTCCACCTCTCTATGTTTCCAATACGATAAAATTGCAAGAAACTGTTTATACTATGCATTGGCCTTTACTTTGTGTGCATGAATTGTTCTTTTATGACATGCCGATGCATAGGAAGAGAGTTAGACTTCGTTGTTGCATGATATATGTTACTTTGTGCTCACTACTAAATCACAAATCATTGTTAATTAAAATTGGCTTTGATATACCTTGGGATCCGGGTGGATCAATTACTTGAGCACTTTATGCCTAGCTTAATGGCTTTAAAGAAAGCGCTGCCAGGGAGACAACCCGGAAGTTTTAGAGAGTCATTTTATTCTGTTGTGTGCTTTTATATAGTTCAAAAACAAAAAAAATAAAGAGGGGAACCTAAAACTTTTTCAAAAATAAAAGTGAAAGTAAGAAGGACGAGCACCGTTGAAGTGGGGGAGCTCCTTGAACTTTGTTCATGCCCATGGAAACTTTGCAAATCTTGATTACAGAAACTTTTCAACAAAAATAATTATCCCCTTGTATAAATCCATTGTATTATAAAAATAATGTGCCAAGATTTGCCTTTAGGATGATTAGATTGCTTGTTTGGTGTGTGCAGTGCAAAAAACAGAAATTTTGGCTGTAGTGCGTGAATTTACCATTTTTACTGGAATGTCAAAAGTTTCTGAATTTTTTACACAGTACTACTATGCAAATTTTTTATTTTTTCCTAATTTTTAAGAATTTTTAGAGTTACAGAAGTATAGTCAATGTTCAGATTGCTTCAGACTGTTCTGTTTAAGACAGATTCTGTTTTTGATGCATTGTTTTGCTCGTTTTGATGAAACTATCGATTGTATCGGTGGTATAAGCCATGGAAAAATTATAATACAGTAGCTACAATGCAAAAATAAAATATGAATTGGTTGTCAACAGTACTTAAAGTTGTGATTTGCTTTATTATACTAACGGATCTCATGAGGGTTTTGTTAAGTTTTGTGTGATTGAAGTTTTCAAGTTTTGGGTGAGATCACGATGGATGAAGGAATAAGGAGTGGAAAGAGACTAAGCTTGGGGATGCCCGAGGCACCCCAAGGTAATATTCAAGGACTCCCAAGAAACTAAGCTTGGGGATGCCCCGGAAGGCATCCCCTCTTTCTTCTAACAACCATCGGTAATTTTACTTGGAGCTATATTTTTATTCGTCACATGATATGCGTAAATCTTGGAGTGTTGTGTGCTTTTTATTTTTCTTTTAATAATGCACCATGCTGGTATGAGAAAGTCCTTGGTTGATTTATAGAAGGCTCTTTGCACCTCACTTATATCTTTTGAGTATGGCTTTATAGAATGCTTCATGTGCTTCACTTATATCATTTGAAGTTTGGATTGCCTGTTTCTCTACACATAGAAAACCGCCATTTGTAGAATGCTCTTTTGCTTCACTTATATTTGTTAGAGCTTGGGCATATCTTTTGTAGAAAGAATTAAAATCTCATGCTTCACTTATATCTATTTAGAGAGTCAACAGGAATTGGTCATTCACATGGTTAGTCATAAAATCCTACATAAAACTTGTAGATCACTGAATATGATATGTTTGATTCCTTGCAATAGTTTTGCAATATAAAGATGGTGATATTAGAGTCATGCTAGTGAGTTATTGTGGATTAGTAGAAATACTTGTGTTAAGGTTTGTGATTCCCGTAGCATGCACGTATGGTGAACCGTTATGTAATGAAGTCGGAGCATGATTTGTTTAATGACTGTCATCCTTTGTGTGATGGGTCGGGAGCGCGCGATGGTTTACTCCTACCAACCTCTACCCTAGGGGCATGCGTCTAACCCTTTGGTTCGATAGCTAATAGACTTTTGCAATAAGTATGTGAGTTCTTTATGACTAATGTGAGTCCATGGATTATACGCACTCTCACCCTTCCACCTTTGCTAGCCTCTCTAGTACCGCGCAACTTTCGCCGGTGCATTAAACCCACCTTCCTCAAAACAGCCACCATATACTTTCCTCAAAACAGCCACCATACATACCTATTATGGCATTTCCATAGCCATTCTGAGATATATTGCCATGCAACTTCCACCGTTCCGTTTATTATGACAAGCACCATCATTGTCATATTGCTTTGCATGATCGTAAGACAGCTAGCATGATGTTTTTATGGCTTGTCCATTTTTTGATGTCATTTGCTATGCTAGATCATTGCACATCCCGGTACACCGCCGGAGGCATTCATATAGAGTCATATTTTGTTCTAAGTTTTTGAGTTGTAAGTAAATAAAAGTGTGATGATCATCATTATTAGAGCATTGTCCCAGGTGAGGAAAGGATGATGGAAGCTATGATTCCCTCACAAGTTGGGATGAGTTTCCGGACTTTAAAAAAAACAGGCCAGCGAAGCCCAAATAAAAAAAAGAGGCCAAAGATGCCCACCAAAGAAAAAAAACAAAAAAAAACAAAAAAAAGAGAGAAAAGAGAGAAGGGACAATGCTACTATCCTTTTCCACACTTGTGCTTCGAGTAGCACCATGTTCTTCATGATAGAGAGTCTCCTATTTTGTCACTTTCATATACTAGTGGGAATTTTTCATTATATAACTTGGCTTGTATATTCCAATGATGGGCTTCCTCAAAGTGCCCTAGGTCTTCGTGAGCAAGCGAGTTGGATGCACACCCACTTAGTTTCTTTTTGAGCTTTCATACACTTATAGCTCTAGTGCATCCGTTGCATGGCAATCCCTACTCACTCACATTGATATCTATTGATGGGCATCTCCATAGCCCTTTGATACGCCTAGTTGATGTGAGAATATCTTCTCCTTTTCCCTTGAACCTCCACCATATTCTATTCCACCTATAGTGCTATATCCATGGCTCACGCTCATGTATTGCGTGAGAGTTGAAAAAGTTTGAGAACATAAAAAGGTGTGAACCAATTGCTTGACTTGTCATCGGGGGTGTGCATGATTTAGATACTTTGTGTGGGGAAGATGGAGCATAGCCAGACTATATGATATTGTAGGGATAACTTTCTTTAGCCATGGTATTTTGAAAATATATGATTGCTTGTTAGTATGCTTGAAGTATTATTGTCTTAATGTCAAATGATAGACTATTGCTTTGAATCACTTGTGTCTTAATATTCATGCCATGATTAGATTATATGATCAAGATTATGCTAGGTAGCATTCCACATCAAAAATTATCTTTTTTATCATTTACCTACTCGAGGACGAGCAGGAATTAAGCTTGGGGATGCTGATACGTCTCCGTCGTATCTATAATTTTTGATTGTTTCATGCCAATATTCTACAACTTTCATATACTTTTGGCAACTTTTTATATTATTTTTGGGACTAACATATTGATCCAGTGCCCAGTGCCAGTTCCTGTTTGTTGCATGTTTTTTGTTTCGCAGAAAATCCATATCAAACGAAGTCCAAACGGGATAAAAACTTACGGAGATTTTTTTTGGAATATATATGAATTTTGGGAAAAAGAATCAACGCGAGACGATGCCCGAGGTGACCACAAGCCAGGGGGCGCGCCCTACCCCCCTAGGCGCGCCAGGCTGGCTTGTGGCCACCCCGTAAGGCAGTTGGTGCCCTTCTTTCGCCGCAAGAAAGATAATATCCAGATAAAAATCGTGTTAAAATTTCAGCCCAATCGGAGTTACGGATCTCCAGAAATATAAGAAACGGTGAAAGGCCAGAATCTGAGAACGCAGAAACAGAAGGAAACAGAGAGAGGGATCCAATCTCGGAGGGGCTCTCGCCCCTCCGCCACCATGGAGGACAAGGACCAGAGGGGAAACCCTCCTCCCATCTAGGGGGAGGCCAAGGAAGAAGAAGAAGGAGGGGGGCTCTCTCCCACTCTCTCCCGGTGGCACCGGAACGCCGCCGGGGCCATCATCGTGACGGCGATCTACTCCAACAACTCCGTCATCTTCACCAACACCTCCATCACCTTCCCCCATCTATCTACAGCGGTCCACTCTCCCGCAACCCGCTTTACCCTCTACTTGAACATGGTGCCTTATGCTTCATATTATTATCCAATGATGTGTTGCCATCCTATGATGTCTGAGTAGATTTTTGTTGTCCTATGGGTTGATTGATGATCATGATTGGTTTGAGTTGCATGTTTTATTATTGGTGCTGTCCTATGGTGCTCTCCGTGTCGCGCAAGCGTGAGGGATCCCCGCTGTAGGGTGTTGCAATGTGTTCATGATTTGCCTATGGTGGGTTGCTTGAGTGACAGAAGCATAAACCCGAGTAGGTGGGTTGTTGCATATGGGAGTAAAGAGGACTTGATACCTTATAATGCTATGGTTGGCTTTTACCTTAATGATCTGTAGTAGTTGCAGATGCTTGCTAGAGTTCCAATCATAAGTGCATATGATCCAAGTAGAGAAAGTATGTTAGCTTATGCATCTCCCTCATATAAAATTGCAATAATGATTACCGGTCTAGTTATCGATTGCCTAGGGACAATTCCGCAACTCCTACCACCACTTTTCCACACTCGTTAAACTAACTTAGTTGTTACTTTATCTAAGCAGCCCCTAGTTTTTATTTACGCGCTCTTTATTATCTTGCAAACCTATCCTATCACACCTACAAAGTACTTCTAGTTTCATACTTGTTCTAGGTAAAGCGAACGTTAAGCGTGCGTAGAGTTGTATCGGTGGTCGATAGAACTTGAGGGAATATTTGTTCTACCTTTAGCTCCTTGTTGGGTTCGACACGCTTACTTATCGAAATAGGCTACAACTGATCCCCTATACTTGTGGGTTATCAATTATCCAAACCCTGACACCGGAGGAACACATAAAAGAAACCTTCCAGAACACTCCAGAGTCCTGAAAAGGAGGAGGTACGTGATACGGTAAGTAAACATACTCCAAAAAAATATTTTCTGTTAGTTTTGGAATATTACAAAAATTAGGAAAATAAGAAATAAACAGGAAAGCAACTGAGGTGAGCACGATACACCAGGACGCGCCTGCCCTGCCTGGCGTGCCCTAGTGGGTTGTGCCCTCCTCGGGCACCTTCCCGACTCCGTTTTCCTTCCTTATGCGTGTTTCCCAAGATTAAAAAAATCTCTATATATACCCCCGATTGTTTTGACCACCGCATCGCAGAAAAATTCTCTGTTCTTGTTTCGTGATGTTTTCTCGTCAGATCTAGATCTCCATGGCTCCACCCAGTCCCTCCAAGGACAAGTTCTTCGAGAAGGTCATCAACCCGTACTTGTCGGAGGTGATGAAGCACCCTCAAGCCATCGAGATGCGTGAGGGGGTGCTCCACATCTGAGATGTTCAGGGGCCCAAGAGGACGGGAAGCATGCAGGCCAGGCTTGAGGCGGTGGAACAAGACATCTTCAAGTGCCACGGGATGGTGGAGCGTGGACTTAGTGCCAATCACTCCATGATCACATGGTGGATGGCCGGTCCATGAAAGACATCGTCTTCACCTTCAACGAGCAAATCAATTTTCTGCAAAGTCAAATCTATGATCTTCAAACCCAAGATTTTGAGTATGAAGCAAGATTTAAAGGTATGAGTTTAGCTGCCAGTTGCAGGACTCGCGAGACTCATGCATCATCTTTTGATGGTGAGCACTTGCCCTGGAAAACGGAGGACAAACCTACCACTTCATCACCACCACCTTCATCATCTTCACCACCAAAGGAGACTTGAGTACACGGGTATGGGTACTCCTCTTGGCTTGAGCCAAGCTTGGGGGAGATGCCTCGGTATCGTATCACCATCACTTTATTACCTTTACTTATTTTATTTTGATCCTTAGCTATTTCGTGATTTAGTTGAATAAAAGTTTAGTATGATCTATTTTCGAGTGCTAGTTTCATGATCTATCTATCTATGTAATCGAGTGAGAGCTATATAATAAAGTTTAGTTTGAGCTTTTGCTTCTTTACTTTCTTGTTTCAATCAAAATAAAAAGAAAATAAATGAAAAGGATCATATGCTAATCTTATGGTAAGTAATGACATCACATAAGGAAAAGTATAAGTGGTAAAATTTATTGGAGATTGACAAACATAGCATTGGTCAATGATGCAATTCATGAAAGAATTAATAAGGGAAGAGAAGATTCACATGCAAATACACTATCTTGGACATCTTTTATGATTGTGAGCCCCCATTAAATATTATATGCCAAAATTGTTGACGTTGGGCAAGGAAGACAACATAATGATTTATGTGTATTCATATTCACATAGAAGTTATATTTTCATAGATCCTTCAACATGTGGTTCTTGCTCAATATCTTTGCTAGCCAAAAATTCTGCACTAAGTAGACATACTACTTGTGCATCCAAAAATTCTAAACCCAAACTCATGTTTTGAGAGTCCACCATACCAACCTATGGATTGAGTAAGATCCTTCAAGTAAGTTGTCATTGGTGCACTAAGGCAATAAAAATTTCTTCTAAATGTGTTTGATCAATTAGTGTAAGAGAAAATTGAACGTTGTACGAACTTGTGATGGCAAAGTAAGAAAAGCGACGGACTGCATAATAAAGGTTGCTATCATAAGGGGCAACATAACATGATGTTCTTTTGCATTAAGGGATTTGGCATACAAACCAAAAAGTGCATGACAACCTCTACTTCCCTCTGCGAAGGGCCTATATTTTACTTTTATGTATTTACTTTTATGCAAGAGTCAAAGTATTCTTCCCTATTCCTTTTTACATTTTCTTTTTACAAGCATCATGTCGTGAGGAAAGATCTAGGCACATATATCTAGTTGGATATGAGTGAGCATGACTTATTATTGTTGACATCACCCTTGAGGTGAATATATTGGGAGGCGAAACTATAAGCCCATATCTTTCTATGTGTCCGGTTGAAACTTTTTGCTCATGGGTATGTTGTGAGTGTTAGCAATCATAGAAGATTAAATGATGGTTGAGTATGTGGAGTTGCCAAAAGGCTCCGGAACGAGACCCTTCCTGAAAATATGATGAATTGTAGTTGCAAAGTTGACTAAGAACATAGTTTGTTGGTTTTCAATAAGGTTTATGCTTTATACTTCTATGTTGTGATTAATTGTTACTTGTTCATGAGAAGTTATATGATGAAGTTATATAATAAAAGTTATATGAAATAGTCCTATGACAAAGTTTGTTGCTGCTATGATAATAAGCATGATGCTACTATGTACGTATTTTGTTTTTATCGACACCTTTCTCTCAAACCATGTGGACATGTTCTTTGATATCGGCTTTCGCTTGAGGACAAGCGAGGTCTAAGCTTGGGGAGTTGATACGTCCATTTTGCATCATGATTTCCTACTGTTATTTATAATGTTTTTATGCATAATAATGCTTTATGGAGTAATTCTAATGCATTTTCTCTCATAATATGCAATGTTTACACAAAGAGGGAGAATGCCGGCAGCTGGAATTCTGGACTTGAAAAAGCATACCAGAGACACCTATTCTGCACATCTTCAAATAAGCTGAAACTTCACAGTGAATTATTTTGGAATATAAAAAAATACTGGAGCAAATAACTACCAGAGGGTGGCACCTGGTGAGCACAAGACACCAGGGCGCGCCAGGCCCCCCAAGCGTGCCCTGGTGGGTTGTGGCCAGCCCGCCCCACCTCCGGTGCCCATCTTCTGGTATTTAAGGTCTTTTGACCTAGAAAAAATTGAGAGAGGACTTTCGGGATGAAACGTCGCCGTCTCGAGGCGGAACTTGGGCAGGAGCACTTTTGCCCTCCGACGAAGTGATTCCGCCGGGGGAACTTCCCTCCCGGAGGGGGAAATCGAAGCCATCGTCATCACCAACAACCCTCTCATCTTTGGGAGGCCAATCTTCATCACCATCTTCAACAGCACCATCTCCTCTCAAACCTTAGTTCATCTCTTGTGTTCAATCTTTGTACCGGAACCTTAGGTTGGTACCTGTGGGTGACTAGTAGTGTTGATTACATCTCGTAGTTGATTAGTATATGGTATATTAGGTTGAAGATTATATGTTCAGATCCATTATGTTATTTAATACCCCTCTGATCTTGAGCATGAATATCATTTGTGAGTAGTTACCTTTGTTCTTGAGGTCACGGGAGAAGTCATGTTGCAAGTAATCATGTGAAGTTGATATGTGTTCGATATTTTGATGATATGAATGTTGTGATTCCCTTAGTGGTGTCATGTGAACGTCAACTACATGACACTTTACCATCTTTGGGCCTAAGGGACTGCAGTGTGGAGTAGTTATTATATGATGGGTTGCTAGAGTGACAGAAGCTTAAACCCTAGTTCATGCACTATTTCGTAAGGGGCTGATTTGGATCCAAATGTTTAATGCTATGGTTAGATTTTATCTTAATACTTTTTTTGTAGTTGCGGATGCTTGCGAGGGGGTTAATCAAAAGTGGGAGGTTTGTTCAAGTAAGAACAACACCCAAGCACCGGTCCACCCACATATCAAATTATCAAAGTAGCAAACGCGAATCAAACCAACATGATGAAAGTGACTAGATGAAATTCCCGTGTACCCTCAAGAACTCTTGCTTATTATAAGAGACCGTTTTGGCCTGTCCTTTGCCACAAAAGGATTGGGCTATCTTGTTGCACTTTATTTACCGTTACCGTTACTTGCTCGTTACCAATTATCTTGCTATCAAACTACTTGTTACGTACAATTTCAGTGCTTGCAGAAATTACCTTGCTGAAAACCGCTTGCCATTTCTTTCTGCTACTCGTTGGGTTCGACACTCTTACTTATCGAAAGGACTACGATTGACCCCCTATACTTGTGAGTCATCAAGCCACAAGTCTTTACACGCAACATGAATCCAGACTTCCTCTTAGTCACCTTGATCTCAGGTATCGGCAGCTTCATCATCTGGACCAGCTCCATGAGGAATGGGCCTCCGAGAACATCCTCGTAGTGCTCTCTTTCGTTCAGAATGTAGCTCTCCATCTATAGTTTGAAATAAGGAAGGTTCAGTAAAAGAATTAAGAAGTTACAAGACTAGTGAAAAACAAAAGTTGTCCCTATCAAGATATTCCTATTTCTAAGCCATTTCCTAGGGTCACGTCGTATAGTTAACATGTGCTCTGATACCATTTCTGTAGCGACCCGACTCAAAACGAGTCAAGCCTCTGTGTGTCTGTGCCATCCCTGGATCAGTATGCTGGCACACATAGTACATCAATGTATATATCAAAGTGCAATCACATGTAAATAACGTAAAACTGATATATACCTCATAAATCTCAGCGGAAACAGTCAACGGGAGTGGAGTCCCAATAAGCACCACCGCCAGGTTGAGTGTAGACCGTAACCCTATATCATACTCTTACTCATCATAGAAATACCTGCAACATGAAACGTTGTAGCCGTGTAGGTCAGTACATTGAATGTACCGGCAAGATCACAATAAGAGAAAACAGATGATGAGAATATTATATATGCAATAAGGCTTCGTGGCTTTGTGTCTGAGTTTTTGGCATAAAAGCTGGTTTTATTTCCTTTTTCCTACAACAAAGGAATATCAGGAGTCTTCACTACGAAATTATCAAATATGACAGGGTTCCGCCAACCGATGTCTCATAGCCCACAAGTATCATAAGTTGCCCACAATTATTTATTAATCTAGTGTTGAGAGTCTAGAGATAGATCCAAGTCCAGAGGCTCGAATTGTCCGTAACCGGGGACATGGCTAATCGATTAGGTTTTAACTCTGCAGAGTGTTGTGTACTTTACCCACAAGATTCGTTCCCTCCTTGTAAGTCCTCGCACTGCCAGTTGTTTGAGAACAGGACGAACGAAACATGGTCTTCCAAAGAGTTCCCCTGACCACTGTTCGGTGCCCATCCATCCCTACCGTAGTTCTACATCTGCTAGCACCCTCCCAGCCAGAGTCACAATTAAGGTCAACCAAGCAAGAGCCCATAGTGACTTGTGGCTACATGGGTAAGCTTACGGGCATGAAGTATTCCGTCTCTTTGAGTCTGGGTGGAGCTTTCCGCATGAGTACTAGCCTACTCCAGCTCACAACGGATCCACTGGGTTCTCCAGGGTGACGCACAACCATTCTCCACCCAGTAGCGTGTATTGAAACTTGTATCGAGTCTTGAAGTCTTGAGGTCTTGAAGATGTAGGCCTGGAAGATGCCATTGTGAAGTCTTTGACGTGGAGTCCTCCTTCTCACATCACTCATGAACACTCATACCAAACCCCGTCTACTTTAGCTTAGCATTAAAATAAACACCATTCCCGAGGCTTTAGTAATAGGGGGTGGGTTCCTAGCTCATGCATTCTACTCAACTACAAGAATTCAATAACACTACTGGAGGGATTTGTTGGTTGATGTCTCTAAACGCAATAAAGCATAAGTATGAAATAAATGGTCAAAGTGAACTTGCCTGGTAAGTTGATGAAGATAAATATCGTTCTCAGAAAATAACTTGATAGAACAATACGTCACGATCCGATGAAAATCTGTATAATCAAACATTGCACTTATATAAGCAAACAATTCTATCAATAAATACTATCAATCAAAAGCAAAACAACCACTAAACACAATAGTGTTGTGATGAAGGAAATACTTAAGACAAAAGTTAAAACAACAAAACTACATCAAAGCAAGCAAGAATACTCTTCCCAAACAAACCTATTTTGCAAAACAACAAATCAACAAAAATAAAAATCTAACAAAAGTATTTTAGTAAATCTTCAAAAAGAATTACTTTTGAAGAAAAACTAAGAACTATGAAAAACAACACTCTAAACAACATAAGTTTCTGTCCAAATAAACTTAACAACAAGAAAACACCAAAATACTAAAAATAACAGAAAACAAAATGTAAAACAATTGAATTAACAGAAAGTATTTCGCATTAAACTTTGTTAGCAAAAAGAACTAATAGAAAAGCTTTTATCAAACTTTACTTATGACCTAAACAATGTTAACCTTGAATTAACCAAAAACAATTTCAACTTTAATAGAAATTGTTTCTGATCTAAGTTAAAAAATAATATAAAATAAAACATATAAAAAATTATAGAAAGTATTTTCAAATAGGAAATTAATTTAGCAATGAAATCAATTTGCAAGTTATTATTGAAATAGAATTGATTCCCTGCAATAAAAATAATAATAAATAAACTAAAAATATTACTTTTTGAAATACTACTGCTACTAACAAAAAAAACTTGACTTGTCAACAAATACATAAGAAAACAAATTAGAAACAATTAAAACAAAAGAAATAACAATAAACCTAATGAGAACTAAAAGCAATACTGTTTTGCTTAAAACCTTAATTTTAAATATTCTAAAATTCCCAAATTTGTACCTATGGATAAATAAAGTCACAAGTGACCAGTAGCAAAAAGAATTGTTTTGTAAATATTCAAACATGACAAAACTTCATATCTACAGAAACTAAATAATTCTCTTAACCCAATGCAAAAAGAATCACTCAAAAACAATTAAGTACGTTAAAGATATAGCCAAGCTAAAAACAGAATCAATTCGGTTAAATAAAACAAAAATAGAAAAGGAAAAATCTAAACTAGCGAATAGGAGGGGCTACGTGGCAGTTTCTTACTGGCTAAAGGGTGTGCACTGTATTTGCTAACAGACTAGCCTTTGCAAAATAAATAAAAATGCTTCGGTATTTTATTTCTTCTAATCGTGGTCGTTCCTCTATGATCTGACGAAGGAGAGAGGGGGTGGTACTCACAGCGGTCGAGATGAGGTCCGACGAGGTCGACGTCGACGGCAGGGGCTCGGGTGTGTTGCAGGCGAGTGTTCCGGTGGCCCTCCAGCTTCGGGAGATGGTCGGGGTGATGGAGACAAGGACGGCGCGTCTCCTGGTGGGTTCAAGTGAGGTCGGGGACGACGAGGTGACGACGGCGAGCTTTGGGCGGTGTTCGCGCTCGGGTGGTTGTCGACGGCGGTGCTCCGGTGGCTCTAGGGCTCGGGGAAGGGAACAGGGAGGTGTTGCGGGGCACCGCGGTGAGGTAGGTGGCTACGGGGAGGGTTCGGGGTGGCTAGAGCGAACGGGGCGAGCAATGGCGTGCGGCGGCCGTAGTGAAGTGTGGCGAGGAATCGCGGCGAGGTGCAAGGTTCTCCAGGAGGCTTTGGGGCAGGATTCGGTCAAGGGGCTCCTCCTTTTATAGGGGGTTGCTTGGAGGAGGGGCAGCATCCAAATGGAAGGGATGCGCGAGGCGATCCGCTGCCAGTGCGGTCTCCGGCGAGAGAAGGAAGGAGATGACTGCACGGGAAAAGAATCGGGCGCGGGTTCCACTGTCAGAGAGAGGGAGGGGAAGGAAAGAGGATTGGGTGGCCGATCCGATACGATTCAGATCCGGCTGGTGTGGATTTGGGCCCGATTGCCCTGGGTGTGCCACACACTGTTTCCTAATAAACCCCTCCCCCTTATTCCACTTTGTTTAAAAACGGAAACAAATCCAAAATAAAATAAAAACTATAATACTTGTATAGATACATATTATATACTAAAATGACCAGAAAAACATTTCCTACAAGATGAACATATTTTCAAGTTTAAATAATATTTTCACAAAAGCAGGCAATTCAAACAGTGCTACTGTTACAAATAAAATGCAAAGAAAACATTTTAAAAATACCAAAATGATTTCAAAATCATTTTTCTCCGTTTTTATATTGAAGGTAATCATTTTACCCTATTTTCCATATATTTTATTTTTGAAGAGAAATAATTTTGAAAACCACATCAAAATGACTTTAAATTTGAAATTCAAATCCTTTCCAAATTCTTTTCTGTTTTTGTCAAATATATTTCAATTCCCATCTGAAATTTTGAAGTGTCATATTCCTTCTCTCATTATGGATAACTTCTAGAGGTCTTGAAATTTGAAAATTCAAATAATTCCAAATGGAATCTTATGGTTCATAAAACTTTGAAAGGGGCTTTCAAAAACCTTTTCTATGAAACTTCCAACTCTCTTTCTTTTGATTTGAAGAAGTCATCTTATCTCCTCTCTTGAAACCCCTTGAGTTTCATAAAGTTTTCTTAAATTGCAACGTTTCCAGTATGGAGTTCAAATCTTTTCAAATCCCTTTTTTAAAATGGAAGAAGTCATTTCATCTTCTCTCTAGGGTTTGCTTTTGAAAAGTATTTGAGTATAAGGGGATAAATACAGGGGTGAAAGTTTTGGGAAAATCCTGTTATTCCCTCTCATTCAAAAGTTTCAAAAAGTTTTCAAATATCACTCAGATTCAATCAATCAATCAAACAAACAATCAATCAATTAATTATTATAATATTCCAAAATTTGGGATGTTACATAGAAAATTCTGTTTTGACTGCCTTCAGCTCATCCTCCAGCTTGTGGACATGCTCTTGAGTGCAGTACAGTCAAACTCAGAGTCTCACTCCTAGCTTCTTGATTGCTTCCCATGCAGCATCTCTTGTAGCGTTAAAGAATGTAGGTTGGAGTGTTGGGTTGGTGATCAGATGAATTCCTTTGGCCTCATGGTTGTCCTCTGGTTGGGCATACATGGGCAGTTGCACTAGCCAACTGTTCCTTCCTTCATGCCAAACTTGAAATCCTTTGTACACTGATTCTCCGTACATTCACATGCTTATCATGATGTCTTTCAGTGCTCTTGGAAATTCCACATCTCCTTTCAGGGTCATACTTAGCATTGGCATCTGCTCTTGTGGCTCCATGAAGGTGGTCATCTATGTTTAGAAGAGAAGATGATTAGAAAAGAATAAGGAGATAATATATAAGGAATCTTTAAAACGGGTTTTGTCCTATGGGATTTCCAATTTCTAGGGCCAAGTCCTATAGACAACATTGGTTCTAGTACCATCTGAAGCGACCCGGTCCCATGAAAGGGTACCGAATATATGCGCTTACTATGTCAGTCCCTGGATCAATAGCTGACACTCACAGTCGACGCTGAAATACCAAGAATACATCACATGTCATAGTATTTACATCCCAGATCCAGTGCTTTATAATAAACACTTGCTTAGCTCATGGCTGACTTACATTACAATCATGTAGCGAAATAATATTCTAGTCTTGCGTCGTCCATCAACTCACAGGCAAGAGTTTTGCATAGCGTCATAACCCTACTTCGTAACTTCCCTTCGACGTGGTAACCTGCAACATGGTATGTTGCAGCCACTGATGACACAAAAGTATATGGGATCAATCGTAGTCCTTTCAATAAGTAAGAGTATCGAACCCAACAAGGAGTAGAAGAAATGACAAGTGGTATTCATCAAGGTATTCTCTGGAAGTACTGAAAGTAACGGTAACAGATAGTTTTGTGGCAAGGCAAATCATAACAAGGAACGAGTAGCAATTGTAACAAAGGTGAAGCAAGGTGGCCCAATCCTTTTATAGAAAAGGAAAAGCGAGAAAGTTCTCTTATAGCAAGCAAAGTGTTCTTGAGGACACATGGGAATTCGCATCTAGTCACGTTCATTATGTTTACTAGATTCGTGTTCATTACACTGATAATTTGATATGTGGGTAGACCGGTGCTAGGGTGTTGTTCTTACTTGAACAAGCAACCCTCTTATGATTACCCCATCACGCAAGCATCTGGAACTACAAAAGAAGAATTAAGATAAATCTTACCATAGCATTAAACATATGGATCCAAATCAGCCCCTTACGGGATAATGCATAAACTAGGGTTTCAACTTTCATCACTCTCGCAACCCATCATCTACCTATTACTCCGCATTGTCGGTGCTAAAATCGCCTGATCTCGGGTAGGGTGTCTCGAGCTGTGGATCTAAGATCAATGGCAACAAGGGACTTAGGGAGACGATGTTTACCCAGGTTCGGGCCCTGTACAAGAGGTAAATACTACGTCATGCTTTGATTCTATTGATTGATAGGGTATTGTGTATATTCTAACCTTAAGGTGAATAAGTCTACATTTTTCAATTATGAAATTTGGTAGATGGATGTCAAAATAGTGTTCCTTAGTGATTTCCTTAAGGAAGAGTTGTATATGATGCAACCGGAAGGTTTTTTCGATCCTAAGAATGCTAAAAAGGTATGCAAGCTCCAACGATCCATTTATGGACAGGTGCAAGCTTCTCGGAGTTAGAATCCTTGCTTTGACGAGGTGATCAAAGCTTTTGGGTTCATACAAGTTTACAAAGAAGCTTGTGTTCACAAGAAAGTGAGTGGGAGCTCTATAGCATTTCTAATATTATATGTGGATGACATATTGTCGATTGGAAACAATATAGAACTTCTAGAAAGCATGAAAAAACATCTGAACAAGAGTTTTTCAATGAAAGACCTCAGACATGTTGCTTACATATTAGGCATCAAGATCTATAGAGATAGATCAAGACGCTTAATAGGACATTCACGGAGTACATACCTTGATAAAATTTTGAAGAAGTTCAAAATGGACCAATCTAAGAAGTGTTCTTACCTATTTTGCAAGGTGTGCAGTTGAGTAAGACTCAATGCCCAACAATAGCAAAAGATAGAGAAAAGATGAGAGTCGTCCCCTATGCTTCATCCATAGGCTCTATCATGTATGCAATGCGGTGCACAAGACCGGATCTCTGCCTTGCCATAATTATGGCCAAAAGATTTCAAAGTGATCCAGGAGTGCAACACTGGACATAGGTCAAAAATATCCTAAGTACCTAAAGAGGACTAAGGAGATGTTTCTCATTTATGGAGTTGATCAAGAGCTCATCATAAAGGGTTACGGCGGTGCTAGTTTTGACACTCAACTGTATGACTCAAAATCTCAAAAAGGATACATATTTATTCTGAATGGTGGAGCGGTCAGTTGGAGTACCTCCAAGCAAAGCGTGGTAGCAACATCTACATGTGAGGCGGAATATATTGTTGCTTCGGAAGCAGCGCAGTGTAACATCCCAAAATTCTAAATTTTAGAATGTTATATTAATTAAGTAATATTGATTGAATGCTTGATTGTTTGATTGAAAGTGAGTGAAATTTGAAAACTTTCTGAAGTAAAACAAGATGGAATAAGAGGACTTTCCCAATTTGAATTTCATTTGAAAATAAGTCAAATAAAAAAACTTTATGCCATTCAAGGATTCTCATGAGAGAAGATAATATGACTTCTTCAAAGTATGAAATAGAGTGGGAAGTTATGGAAAATCATTTTTGAATTCCATTTGAATTCACTTTTCGGAAAGTTTCCATTTTGAGTTTCAAATTCCTTTCCATTTATTCAAATAAAATAAGGAGAGAAGGAAATATGACTCCTTCAATTATCAGAAAGAAATTGTGGAAAATGAATTATGAAACCAAGAGAAACTTATTTGAAAAATATTTCAAATCCAATTCAAACTCATTTTTGGAATTTTCAAAAATATATTTTTAAAAATTATTTTATTTGGCAATGAAATATGTTCATGATTTAGGAAGTGTTACTCTGAAATTTTTGGTATATAATATGCCTATATAAAGTTTTTAGTTTATTTTCCTTTTTCCAATTTCTTTCTCTGTTTTAAAATGAAAGAAAAAAATATTCTTTTTAAAATGGTTGAAGCCCAAATTCCCTTCGGCCCAGCCGACAGCAGTGCGCGCGTGAGCCCCTTTCCCATCGGGCGTTCGCCCCTTTCCTTTTCTTTTTCACTTGTCGACGCCCCGATCCCACCGACCGATCCGAATCTCGACACGGTCACCTTCCAAATCTTGTCGGCCCCGCCTTGGCAATCCACCCTTCCTCCGATTCCTTTCCTTGTACCGACGCCCCCTGCTCCAAATCGCGCCCCCTATAAAACCCGAGCCTCATCGCTCCCTTTTGCCCAAAAAGCCACAAGTTATTGCTCTCCGGAGTACCCGGGTGCCACGGCTGCCATTGCCGTTACCCTGCTCACCATAGACGCCCCCAAGCTCGAGCATTGGCGGAGGAATCACCCGCATCGCCGCCCATGCACTATTGACCTCGACCTCGCCGGAGTTCACCTCCTGCCGAGGTAAGCCACCTCGCACGTCTGATCTAGATCCACGGTGTAGATTAGAACATGGTTACCGGTTCATTTAGATCTGGTTTATTTTAAGTGAACTCGCGGTTTTTCTATTTCAATTGGTTGACCGGATCATTTTCTGTTACAATTAGGTCGCCCGCTCGTTTAGATCTGTCTTGCACACCCCGTTGCCATTCAGGTCTTGCCACGTGTCTCATTAACCGACGCTTAGCATTTTTTTCATTTCCTTTTTTGTTTTATTTTCAGAATAGTTTCTGTTTTGATTTATTTATAGCTTTAAGAGTTTTTATGTTTTTTAGTGCGTATTTTTGCATTAAATCACAAATTTTATAAAGTTTCTGTTAGTTCCAATAGTTTTCAAACTTTTAAAAATTGAATTTGATTATATTTGGTTTAAACCCTAGAATGCTAAAACTTTTATTTAAAAACAGCTTTTGATTTAAATCTTTTTGCTACTATTTTGTTTATCAAGAGAAACAATAAAACTTATTTTTTATTTTTATTTTAGTTCTGTTTTGATCAGAGTCAAATCTGAACCTATTAGGCTTGTTTTTAATGAAAAGTAATTGTATTCTTTTATTTAAATGTGTTTATTTTGCTACTAAAAGTTTAATGAAAATATTGTTTTCTGTTAAACTTTATTTTAGATCAGAAACAATTTGTATTAATAGTTGAAATTGTTTTTGGTTCAATTATAGGACAAAACTTGTTTTATGATAACTAGAGTTTATAAAAGTTTTTAGTTGATTCTTTTTGCTAATGGAAAGTATTATAAAATACTTTCTGTTAACTTGTGTTTAAATTGATTTTCTTCTAAGAATAAAATTATTTGGATCAGATACTTGTTGCATGACTTATTGGATTTGATCTCAAGTTTTCACAAGTTTTGCAAAACCCTTATGGTTGAATTCCTTGATTTCATCAATTATGACTTCTTCTTTTTCTTTTGATTTATTCTTTTTTATTTCATTATTGATTTCAATTTGTTGATTGACTTGATTGCTAGAGTGATTTTTTTACCATGAAACAGTAAGAGAGGCTCCTACTATGATATATTAAAGCTGAACTTTACATCAATTTTTACAATCCCCTGAATAGAATCCACGGGGTTCCCACTAGGGGAAGATTGGTAGAGTGATTGCTCATATGTGTATGCAGTTCCTTGATTTCATTAGATTTTTCTTGGAGTGTGACGCATAGATCAATCAACTGTGAGAGCGATGAATTCTACTAACAAGTACCAGGAAAGTTCACTTTGATCATATCATTGAATACCCATATTTTATTGCATCGTAGTATCCAACTTTTCCACCATGCATGCTCATGTATGTAATTTGGAAATTTTAGTCTTGAGTATCATGAGGTAGGAACCCAGTGTACATTGTTACTAAGCCCCGGAAACGGTATTTATTTCATTTTTCTATGCTTAGCAGACGAGGTTGGTATGAGTGTTCATGAAACTTGTGAGATTGATGAATTATCATTGACGACAACAACCTCAAGGCTGATCACGACAACTGCAATGACTTCATGACTCAAGACAACTTTTCAAAGTACCTCTAGGTGGATTGGTTGCATGGCACCTGTCAGAACTTGCCCGGGGTACCTGTTTTCAGGATTTGCCCGAGTACCTATTAAGATTTTCCCAAGGGATCCTGGTTTCTACCAGTGATTACCCGACGAACTGCCACCCATGTTTAAAGAGACGAAAGAATACTTCAAGACCGAAAGCTTACCATGCAACCACAAGTCAATATGGGCTCTAGCTTGGTTGATCTTATATGTGACTCTGACCAGTCCAGTGCTACGAGAAGTAGAAGAACATTAGGATTGGATGGGCACTGGCAGTGGGAAGAGGAGCTTTCTGAAAGACCATGTTTCGTTCATCTGGTTCTCAAACACCATGTAGTGCGAGGACATAAATGGAGGGATCGAATCTTGTGGGTAAAGTGCACAAGACTCTACAGAGAATCAAACTAATCGATTAGCTGTGTCCTTGGCTATGGACAATTCTGAGCCTCTGGAATTGGATCTATCTCGGAACTCTCAACACCGCATTAAAAGTGAATTATGGATGAAGACTTGATTAATGGATTTTAAATGATCACTGTGGGATATGAGATTTTGGTTGGCAGAACCATATTATTAATGCCACAAAATTTGTAGTAATTGCAACTTACTCCTTTGTTGTATGATAAAAACCAGCTTTTATGCAAAAACTCAAACTTAGAGCCTCCACGTCCAAATTTGCATGTGGTAATAGAGTTGTATTCATTTTGTTCTTATCAGTGATCTTGCCAATACATTCAATGTACTGACCTACATGGCTGTAACTTATCACGTTGCGAGATTTCTACGTCGAGTAAGAGATACGTTGTAGGGTTACGGTCTACACTCAACTTGCCGTTGGAGTTGATGCGACTCCACACCCTTATGATTGTTTCTTGTGTTATTTGAGGTATAAAATGGATCTACATTATCCTTTTTAACATGTGATGTTATAGTATTTCATCAATGTACTGTCTGTGCTAGCCATTGATCCAGGGGTAGCACAAAGGCACCGATCCATTTGGGTCAGGTCGCTACAGAGATGGTATCAGAGCACATGTTGACTATAGGATGTGACCCTAGAAAATGGCTTAGAAATAGGAAGACCCTCACAGGAACAACTTTTACATTAAACTACTCTTGTAACTTTTGAATTCTTTTACTGAACCGTCCTTACTTCAAATTATAGATGGAGAGCTACATCCTCAACAAAAGAGAACACTACGAGGATGTTCTTGGTGGCTCATTCCTTGTGGAGCTTGTCAGACTGCTGCAGCTGTCAATACCTTAGATCAAGGTGTGTAAGAGGAAGTCTGGATCATGGGGCGTCAAGACTCAAGTTTTTGGTCGTAAAGAGGACCCCAAGACTGGAGACATCACCTATGGGACGTTAAATCATGACTGTGATATGGGCATAAACACTGTCATTCATGATGCTATTACACGGTTATGCTATCGTCATCGTGATGAGCTATGCAATCACTACTTTGGAAAGGTTGGATTGCATAAGTTTAACGGAGCAACTATTTCCCTGACGAATGAGTAGAAGATGAAGTTTTCACCTCTATTGGTGTCTAACCAGGATCTGGAACAGTACGTCGAGAATCTTCATATGGACCTTCTGTAAGCCTTATTTTACAAGGAAGCCCTGTGTGAAGAGCTCAAGACCCAAAATTTGAAGGTAGCCAAGCAGGAGAAGGAAGTCCTCGAGATTGAGAAGATTCATCAAGAACTGAAGGAGAGTCGGACCATGGCTCGTGCCAAGGATGTTGAAATCCAGAAACTCAAGACCCAACTCCAAGAAATACAGGGACATCACAAGAAGCTTCGGGTCAACATGGATGATCTGGTGGAAGAACTTGAGAAGATCAAGCATGACCAGAAGAAGCCTAGTGGAGATGAAGACCTGGATAAGCTAGTTTAGCATTATCCCACCATGAGTGAAAAGGTATGAATGCCTTGCGATTTGAGTATCCGCCCATACCAACTTATGTGGGTGGCGATACTATAGTATTGATTGAATGGTATGGTTAGCTTAGTTGGAGTTATTCAATGTTATCTTTGAGTTGTTTGTTGTTTGTATCCATCCCTCTCTTTCTCCCTCTCTTATCTCATCCCAAAACCCTAGGACCCAATATATGATGAATGAAGATGGACTCGTATTTTTTGGATCAATGACTCGGTTGGAGACGGAACAATGGATTCGGAATATGGTGGATCACCTGAGGAATAACAATGTTGAAAGAGATAATATGGTCCAGTATGCTCTCCAGAACTTTGCAAAAGGTGTTGCAACTTGGTGGAAGATGTATGAAGCTATCCATGGAAGGCACGGAGAAATCACTTGGGAGAATTTAAGATGACTCTGCAAAAAACTCATGTGGTCACCAACACCCAGAATCCATGTGACAATAATATGAAGAAACTTTTTGCATGCAAGATCTGTGGGGAAATAGGACACACCCATGAAGAACACAAGGATGGATGCACTCATTGTGAAGAAAATCACTCGACTGAAGAATGCCCAACCAGGCACGTTACTTGTTTCTTGTGTAAAAGGAATACCCACTACCTGCTCAGAGTCACATTTACCCCATGGTACAACAAACTATCCAGCGGTAGAATGAAGGAATGAAAGAAGCTCTAAGGAAAGGTATGGAAGTACCTATGATGAATTAAGATGTTAAAGACACACCTAAAGAAACCTCGATCAAAGTTTGCACCAGGTCATGCTATTCATGTGGAGAAGAATGGCATATTTCTCAGTATTGGACGAGGGAAGGAAAAGAGTATCTCGGAGAATTCCCGACGGTAGACGTGAAGTATGAACCACAAGAAATAGAAGGATTGATCAATATGGACAAGTCCAGGAAGAGAAACACAATGTATCCCCAGAACAACCCAATTTCTGCAAAGAAGAATCGGAGTCATATCATATGTTTCGAGTGCAAGAATTCAGGTCACTACGCCGGTAAATGCTTGGAAAGGAAGCCAAGAACCAAAGGTAATTACATATTCACAAAGAAGCCCTGAAATTTATCAGAAGTCATTTGTTTACATTGCAAGGAAGTAGGACATTTTTCTAGGAAATGCTGAGGCAAGAATAAAGCCTGTACTGAGTAGTAAAGATTTTGGGTATTGGAGTAAAGAATGCAATAAGTGTAATATAAAGCACTCCTATTTTTCATGAGGATGTTGAATTAAGTTATGTAATGGAAGATCCAGGAGATTGAAATGGTTCATGAAAAAATAACGTTGATATATCAGGATCTCATGTGTTAAAATGTATGTGATGAGTTAATACTCTGTAAATATGGTGTATGGATGAACTAGTACATTTAATTTTAAGTGTTGTAGTAATCTATAAAACCACGGGATCAAAGGAGAAAAGAATGTGGTGTTCATGTCATCCCATAGAAAGGACTTTGGATAAAGAAAAAAAAATTGGTCGGTACAATTGGATTTACGAAGTCTGTTGGGGATATAACCCCGTGGTATAACCCGCCTATTGGGTCGGGTCAACATATTGGTGGCTTAAGAATCATACTCAAGATTGCCGTTGAAGACAAGACGACCAAGGCGACTTACCAAGTAAGCCGGATGGCGGCTCAGCACCTGAAGATGGCGGTTCAAGGCCCAGAAGGCAGAAGGCGTCAAGAGCTTTCCTTGCTTGCGAGACAAGGCGAGCTAGAGATATACTAGGTCATGGATCATAACATGACCTGGACTCTTGTAAGCCTAGGGTCGCGACCTATATATAAAGGCGAGCCCCTGAGGCCAATAGACTTAAGTTAGAAACCCTCAAAAGCTAAATTAGCGATTCCGCACCCTTGTAATCGAGATCATCATCAATCTGGAGACAAAGCATGACGTAGGCTTTTATCTCCATTGGAGGGGCCGAACCTGGGTAAACCCGTCTCTCGTTCCCGATCAACCCCTTCGAGTCGCCACACAGCGACGATGGCCTCACACCTAAGTTCTCCGATGAGGACATCTACCGTGACAAAACCACGACAGTTGGCGCCCACTGTAGGGTTGTCGCACGGTGGAGTTGAGTTCTCGGAGGGAGCTCTTCTAGGGTTCGGGAGCTATGCGGTTGGTCAGATGACCAAAAGCCATTGTGTCAAGATCTACATCGACAATTCAGGTTGGGGCCCCGAGGCCGACTCAATTGAGTCTGTGTATCGGGTCCCCTTTGGCAAGATCCATGTCTTCATCGGCAAGATCGACGCGTCGGTACCCGAGCCAGACATCCGCACCGACATCGTCAAGCCGGCTCGGCGCGCCCAACCTGGCCGAGATCAAGTCGGCCGTCGTCACGTCTTCTTTGGTTTCACCCAAGGGCTCAGCCTTTAGGATGAGCCGGAAAGTAGTGAGTACACCCCTATTAACTCCGACGGTGAGTCATCCATGGGGGACACCGAATTAATTTGTCATCTCTATGATGGGAGACTTGGGGGCTTCTCGGAAGCGGAAGCCGCTCAAGAATCAGTTGAGCCGCCTCGACAGGTTACCATCTACATGGCGGGAACCGCGGCGGCTCAAGATCCGTAGACGGCAGGAGCCACAGACGGTGCTCGCGGGTCAGGCAAGACCCTGGCTCAAGCCATGAGTGATGTCTACTATGCGAATTTATTCTTGTAGACTCGTGTAGGGCCTCCAAGCGCAGAGTTTTGTAGGACAGTAGCAATTTTCCCTCAAGTGGATGACCTAAGGTTTATCAATCCGTAGGAGGTGTAGGATGAAGATGGTCTCTCTCAAACAACCCAGCAATCAAATACAAGAAATCTCTTTTGTCCCCAACACACCCAATACAATGGCAAATTGTATAGGTGCACTAGTTTGGCGAAGAGATGGTGATACAAGTGCAATATGGATGGTAGATATAGGTTTTTGTAATCTGAAAATATAAAAACAGCAAGGTAGCAAGTAACAAAAGTGAGCACAAACGGTATTGCAATGCTTGAAAACAAGGCCTAGGGTCCGTACTTTCGCTAGTGCAATCTCTCAACAATGCTAATATAATTGGATCACATAACCATCCCTCAACGTGCAATGAAGAATCCTTCAAAGTTCTTATCTAGCGGAGAGCATAAGAAGAAATTGTTTGTAGGGTACGAAACCACCTTAAAGTTATCCTTTCCGATTGATCTATCCAAGAGTTCGTACTAAAATAACCAAGTTATACTTTCTGATCGATCTATCCAAGAGTTCATACTAAAATAACCAAGTTATCCTTTCCGATCGATCTATCTAAGAGTTCGTACTAGAATAACACCATATGATACGCATCAACCAACTCTAATGTCACCTAGATACTCCAATGTCACCACAAGTATCCATGAGTTAATTATACGATACGCATCAAACAATTTCAGATTCATAATACTCAATCCAATACAAAGAACCTCAAAGAGTGCCCCAAGATTTCTACCGGAGAAAGTTAGGACAAGAACGTGTATCAACCCCTATGCATAGATTACCCCAATGTCACCTCGGGAATCCGCAAGTTGAGTACCAAAACATATATCAAGTGCATCACTTGAATACCCTAATGTCACTACGGGTATCCGCATGCAAGACATATATCAAGTGCTCTCAAATCCATAAAAGTATTCAATCTGATAACGAAATCTCAAAGGGAAAACTCAATTCATCACAACAAGATAGAGAGGGAAACACACCATATGATCCAACTATATTAACAAAGCCCGTGATACATCAAGATCGTGCCATTTCAAGAACATGAGAGAGAGAGAGAGATTGAACACATAGCTACTAGTACATACCCTTAGCCCCGAGGGTGGACTACTCCCTCCTCATCATGGCCTCCGCCGGGATGATGAAGATGGCCACCGGAGAAGGATTCCCCTATCCAGTAGGGTACTGGAACGTCTCCAGATTGGTTTTTCGTCGATACAAAGAGCTGCAGCGGCGGAACGGAGAGTCTAGGGTTATTTCTGATGGTTTCTATATTTATAGGATTTTTGGGCGTCGGTTTCATGCCAAGATGGGCCACGAGGAGGGCACGAGACACCAGGGCATGCCTGGGCCCTCTGGTGCGCCCTGGTGGGTGGTGCCCAGCTCGTGGTTCTTCTCCGTTGGTTCTTCACTCCAATATTGCTTATTTGGTCCAGAAAAAATCACCAAAAAGTTTCGGGCGATTCCAAGAACTTTCATTTTCTGCACAAAAACAACACCACGGTAATTCTGCTGAAAACAGCGTCAGTCCGGGTTAGTTCTAAATAAATCATATAAACTGCATCAAAACCATATAAAAGTATTGTAAACATAGGTGAATATGGCATGTATACTTCATAAATTATCGATACGTTGGAGACGTATCAATGAGCGACTTAATGGTTGAGATAGCCAAGCTGGTGGAAACTCCTGTCACTAAGGAGAATCAAGAAGCACACAACGCAGAATTGGTGAAACTTCACACGGAGATGGCCAAACTTCAGCAAGAGATTGGCGCCGAAAACACCCGAATGAGAGAATTGCAGGCTCGTATCCATACTGAGTCGGAATGCTTGAAGGTCGAAGCATGGCAATTAGGGCTTCGCAGGAACGTCTCTGACGTGGTATACCAGAGGAGACACCAGAGCCGGTTGCCGATAAACCTCACGCCGACTCGGTTGTTCGATAGCCCTCAAACACCAGGGGTCGGGCAGGATCTTCCTCGACACGCAGGGTAGCAGATTGAGCAGGCCCAGCCTCTGCTGATTCAATCGCTGACTCAACGCTTACAGATGCCGCCGGGTCACTTCTCCAACCCCGTCGACAATATGCTAGCAGCAACACGTAATTTAGAAGCACTCCCTATTCATGGAAACACCCCGGTTGAGATCGAAGACAGGAACACCATCGAGATGTTGAAAACAGTCATGGTACACCAAGCGCAGTTTTCTTACAGCCGTGGTCGGGTGCACTCCACGCCGCATGTCAGTCGCACTAAGAGCCGCCATGAGGAATCTCCGCTTGTTTCCAGTAGCGGACGTCAGCGGCAGCCCCGGGTTTCCCCAACCCGGCTTGTGTTACCCAACGCTCAAACGGTTGTCGATGCAGCAAGGGCAGCCAGGCAGGCAGAGGCAGAGGCAGCAGCAATACGGGTGGCTCAGCAACCCATGACCGAACCCCAATCAGCAACACAGGGGGCTAGGGTCAACAACAGGATGATTGGCATCCCTTGTTTATCTCCGACTCTCCATAGTGAGCCTATGCCTAGGGACTTGAAAGGACCTCGCAAGGTGCCAAACTATACAGCAGATCTCGAGCCGGCAGCATGGATTGAAAGCTACGAGCTAGCCATGGATATACTCGATGCCAGCGATGCAGTGTGCGCGAAGTATTTGACGATGATGCTGGAAGGACCGGCTCGAACATGGTTGAAAAACCTTCCTCCTAACTCCATCAACACTTGGGCAAAGCTAAAGGCGCGGTTCATCAAGAATTTTCAAGGAACATGCAAACAGCCAATAACGATTGTGGATCTTTAGCATTGTATCCAATGCACGGACGAGTCGGCTCACCATTGGACTCGCCGGGTTGCCGAAATTATTCACTCGTGAGACAGCATCACAGCGTCTCAACCCGTCCTAATTTTGGAGAAGAATTGCCACTTCCAGCCATTGGTCCAGAATCTTGGCCGCCTGAAATGGAAAGCACAAGACATGGGCGACTTGATGTATGTTCTGACCACATATGTCGAATCAGACAACACAAAGGATCCCGACTCAGATGAGGAGAAAACTGGTAAGAACAAGAAAGGAGAAGGCGGCAAGGGTAATCAGCAAGGAGGAAACCCTGGAGGTCAAGGCAATAACAACAAACGGAAGCACCCCGATGGCGGGTCAGAATTTGTGGCCAATACCAATACTTGTTTTAAAAACTAGCGCCGAAGTAGTCGTTCTGGAGGGCCTTCCAATGGGAATAAGCCGCGCAATTATGAGGAAGCACTCAAGGCGCCTTGTCCTAAGCATAGTACCTAGGATAAGCCGGCTACTCACTCGTGGGAAAATTGTTTCATCATGCAGGAATTTCGTAACCAGGCTTTCCAGAATCATCAAGGAGGCAATACGTGGGAGGTGATACATCCATTGTGCGTCATGTTTTATTACTGTTATTTATAATGTTTTTATGCACAATAATGCTTTGGGGAGTAATTCTAATGCCTTTTTCTCTCACTATTTGCAAGGTTTACATCAAGAGGGAGAATGCCGGCAACTGGAATTCAGCACCCCGAAAAAGCACGTCAGAGATACCTATTCTGCACAACTCCAATGAAGCTGAAAATTTATGGAGAATTTTTATGCAATAAATAAAAAATACTGGAGCTGGAAACTACCGGAGGGGGGCCACCAGGTGCCCACTTTCCACCAGGGCGCGCCAGCCCTACCAGGCGTGCCCTGGTAGAGGGTGGGCAACCTGGCCCACATCCGGAGCCCATCTTCTGGTATAAAGTCCCAAAAAACCTAAATATTTAGGGAGAGGACTTTCGGGACGAAGTGACGCCACCTCGAGGCGGAACTTGGGCAGGAGCACTTTTGCCCTCCGGTGGAGCGATTCCATCGGGGGAACTTCTCTCCCGGAGGGGGAAATCAAAGCCATCGTCATCACCAACAACCCTCTCATCTTGGGGAGGCCATTCTTCATCAACATCTTCAACAGCACCATCTCATCTCAAACCCTAGTTCATCTCTTGTGTTCAATCTTTGTACCGGAACCACAAAAGGATTGGGCTAGTTTGCTGGACCTTACCTATTGTTACCGTTACTTGCTTGTTACAAATTGCCTTGTTATCAAACTACTTGCTACTTACAATTTCAGTGCTTGCAGAAATTACCTTGCTGAAAACTGCTTATCATATCCTTCTGCTCCTCGTTGGGTTCGACACTCTTACTTATCGAAAAGACTACGATTGATCCCCTATACTTTTGGGTCATCAAGACTCTTTTCTGGCGCCGTTGCCGGGGAGTGAAGCGCTCTTGGTAAGTGGAAATCAGTAAGGAAAAACTTATACTACGTGCTGAAATTTACTGTCACTTGTCACTATGGAAAGTAATCCTTTGAGGGGTTTGTTCGGGGTATCTTCACCTCGACCGGAACCAGAATTAGTTGTCCCTCAACCTACAGAACCTACTAAAAATATTGGTTATGAAATTCCTTCAGGTATGTTAGAACAACTGCTAGCTAGTCCTTATGGAGGAGATGGAACTGAACATCCTGATATGCATCTAATACATGTGGAAGAAATTTGTGAACTATTTAAGCTTGCAGGTTTATCCGGAGATGAAGTTAAGAAGAAGGTTTTCCCTTTTATCTTTGAATGGAAAAGCATTGACATGGTATAGGCTATGTGATGATATTGGATCATGGAATTGGAATCGTTTGAATTGGAATTCCACCAAAAGTTTTATCCTATGCATCTAGTTCATCGTGATCGGAATTATATATATAATTGTTTGCCTCGTGAAGGAGAAAGTATCGCTCTAGCTTGGGGGAGGCTTAAGTCAATGTTATATTCATGCCCCAATCATGATATCCCGAGAGAAGTTATCATTCAGAATTTTTTTGCTCGGCTTTCTCATAATAATCAAACCATGCTCGATACTTCTTGTACTGGTTCTTTTATGAAGAAGACTATTGAATTCAAGTGGGATCTCTTGGAAAGAATTAAACGCAACTCTGAAGATTGGGAACTCGACGAAGGTAATGAGTCAGGTATTAAGCTTGAATTTGATTGTGTTAAATCTTTTATGAATACCGATGCTTTTCATAAGTTTAGCACTAAATATGGACTTGACTCTAAGATAGTAGCCTCTTTTTGTGAATCTTTTGCTGCTCATGTTGATCTCCCTAAAGAGATGTGGTTTAAATATCATCCCCCCTATTAAAAAGGAAATTAAAGAACTGGTCATTGCTAAAGAAGAAACTATCATTTACAATGTTGATCCAGTTGTGCCTGCTGCTTATATTGAGAAACCACCTTTTCCTGTCAGGATAAAAGAACATGCAAAGGTATCAACTGCGGTTCGCAAAAGTAATATTAGAGCACCTAAGCCCTCTGAACAAATTAAGGTAGAACCCAGTGTTGCTATGGTTAAAGATCTCTTGGTAGAAAATATTGATGGGCATGTCATTTACTTCTGTGATGAAGCTGCTAGAATTACTAAACCGATGAAAAAGACAAACATAGACCCGTAGTTGGCTTGCCTGTTGTCTCAGTTAAAATAGGAGATCATTGTTATCATGGCTTATGTGATTTGGGTGCTAGTGTGAGTGCTATTACTTTTACCTTATATCAAGAAATTATGAATGATATAGCACCTGCTGAAATAGAAGACATTGATGTTACTATTAAACTTACTAATAGAGACACCACCACACCACTTGGGATTGTTAGAGATGTTGAAGTTTTGTGTGGGAAAATAAAATATCCTACTAATTTTATAGTTCTTGGTTCCCCACAAGATGATTTTTGTCCCATTATCTTTGGTAGACCATTCTTGAACACTGTTAATGCTAAGATAGACTGTCAAAAAGAAACTGTCAGTGTTGAGTTTGGCGATGTGTCTCATGAGTTTAATTTTTCCAAGTTTAGTAGACAACCTCGTGATAGAGAATTACCTAGTAAGGATGAAATAATTGGTCTTGCTTCTATTTTCGTTCCTCCTACTGATCCACTAGAACAATATTTGCTAGACCATGAAAATGATTTACACTTTCGCGAAAGAAATGAAATAAATAAGATTTTCTCTGAACAACCACCTCTACTGAAACACAATTTGCCTATTGAAACCCTTGGAGGTCCTCCTCCACCTAAAGGTGACACTGTGTTTGAACTGAAACAATTGCCTGACACTCTGAAATATGCTTATCTTGACACTACTAGGAAAACGGCTATAGCTAATATGGACATTAATGGCGCACCATGTATGTGGTGCGCCACTGCTATATAGCAGTGGCGCACCAGATATGGGTGCGCCATTAATGGCCATATTACTAATGGCGCACCTGGTGTGTGGTGCGCCATTACTAGTTTTGTCCTGGCCCCACACCCCTCCCCAGACTTAGCAGTGGTGCACCAGGGGAAAGTGCGCCATTACTAGTTTTAACTAGTAATGGCGCACCACACCCACGGTGCGCCACTACTAAGTTTGTCCTGGCCCCACACCCCTCCCCAGACTTAGCAGTGGCGCACCAGGGGAAAGTGCGCCATTACAACTAGTAATGGCGCACCACATCCACAGTGCGCCACTACTAACAATTTTTTTTCAGTTTTTTTTTCAAAACTAGTAAATTTTTTTTCAATTTATAAAATCAGAAATAAATCAATAATATCAAATCTTATTTTTATAAGATTTTATCACTCCATTTGCATTTTCCTTTTCTTTTATCTCAAATCTTAAATTATTACATGCAACTAAAAATTCAAAAAAATAAAAAAAAAGTTAGTAATGGCGCACCAGGAGAAGGTGCGCCATTGCTATCACGATGTTTATGGCGCACCTCGCAATAGTGCGCCATTGCTATCCTTGTTTATGGCGCACCCCGCCTAGTGCGCCATTGCTAACTCTTCCTCTCGATCTATACACAGGAAACGCACGCAAACACCTCATCCCCTTTCTGCTCGCTCACGCATCAGCTAGGGTTGGCAGCCGCAGCAGCCCGCCACCGGCGCCGCCCGCTCCGGCGACCCCCCGCCGCCGCCCGATCAGCCCCCACAGGTACTCTCCTCCCTCCTCCTCACTCCTCCCTGCTCCTCCATTCCCCCCGTCCTCCTCTGTTCTCAATGCACAGGGCCGGCCGGCCGGCGGCGCCGGCGTACCCGGCTCCGTCCTCCTCCTCCAACCTCCCTCCTCCCTCCTCCTCCTCCCCGCCCCCAACTCCCTCCTCCCACCGTCCTTGTCTCCCCGGGGATCCGCCGTCGCCGCCCGCCACCGGCCCGTGCTGGTGCTGCCGCGGCTCTTGCAACTTGGAAGGGCCCTGACACCACCGCCCCTGCCGCTTCCACCCTCCCCATCGGTCCATCGCCCCCGCGCCCGTCTCCGGCGACCCCGCGCCCCCGCGCCCATCTCCCCCGACCGCCGCCCTCCCCTCCGCTAGTGTGCGGGGCCGACGCCGTCTCCGGCCTCCAGCCGCCGCCCACGCTAGGGTTCGGGGCCACCGCCGTCTCCGGCCTCCAGCCGCTCGCGCCCTCCTCACCTCCTCCTCGCCGGTCAGCCTCGACCTCCCCTGCACCTCCTCCTCTGCTTCGGCTACAGAAGGAAGGTAAGCAACTCTTCCTGGTGCGCCTGTACCTCCTCCCCTGCACCTTGATTTTTTGTATAAATCTTCTGATTGCATTTGGTTTGTATAAAAAAAGTAGCAAACCTGTATAAAAAAAGCTATGTCACTATATAAAAAAAGCTGTATAAAAAAAGCTATGATTGCATTTGGTTTGTATAAAAAAACCTGTATAAAAAAAGTAGCAAACCTGTATAATTGGGCTGACAAGGCTATGAACACTTAGTTAATATGTTTAGAATTGTTTATCTTAGAGTAATGTCCTAGCTAGCTAGTCTTTGTCCCTGCCAATTTGATAGTAATGTCCTAGTTTACAGTTGCATGGAACAACTGTCGAAGTAACATATGTGCTCAAGTATAATTCACGGTTCTTTAGATAGTCAAATCTATGATGGTTAGTTTTTCTGCCTATAAGGGCTGAATTCGTTTTACTTTTCTTGGTGTGAAAATGTTTCTTATACCAGGAATCAACTGAATTTGCATGTCCTGAATGTTCCATATAGGTAGATTTAGGTATTAAATCATGTTTGATTAAATAAGCATGGGAAACATTCAAATGTTAACTTCTTTTCTTTCTACCATGCTGCTAGACATTACTAATGGCATGTTCAAGCTTCTTGGCAGCATGTTAATAAATAATATATCAGGCTATTAAGTTTGAGCTGCTGCTGTTAGTGTTACTAATGCTGCTGCTGCTGTTAGTGATTCCTAATGCTGTTGCTGTTAGTGTTACTAATGCTGTTGTTCCATCAAATTGGGAATGTATACTTAAGTGATTCCTGGTAGATACATCTCCTGTGATACTTAAGTGATACTAATGCTGCTGCTAAGGTGAACATGTGGCTGCTGCTGTTAGTGTTATTTTATTTTACTTCTTTCTCATGCCCTCTTATCCCAGCTGTTATGAACATGTACTATGCCATATCTATCCCAATTATTTTTGTTGGCTCCTAGCAGTTTTTATTATAGCATAAAGTTGCTAACTTGGGCAGCATAACTCTATGATAACTAATGGTTGTTTCTCCTACCTAATAGGCTTCTGAAGCTTGTTCTTCTTGATTCTAGACAACCTTCTTCTTGTGGTTTGACTGCTCCTCCTCGCAGCTTCTTTCCAGTACTAAGGTTTACTTTCCCTCTTGCTTGGTCACATGTAATGTAATAGTAGCTGTTGTGGATATTAAAGGTCAACTCTGGGGACTGAAATTCCTGAAACTTGGTGAAGATATGAATATAGCCTTGGCCTTGACTGTCCATGGTTTCCCAGCTTTGTTTTATCTTTTATCATGGTTTTATATAGTACTACCTCTGTAACTTAATATAAGATGTTTTTTGACACTGTCACATTATCAAAAAAGTCTTATATTAAGATACGGAGGGAGTACTGTATATGCTAAATAGCAGTTGCTGTTGCAATCTGGTAGCATGCTGGTGGTGTTGTGCTGTTGCAATATGCTATTTGATCTCTGAATGTGCAGCCCATGGGGGGAAAACTAAATGTGTTTAGTAATCTCAATTAATTGTAGAGATTTGTTGCTGCTTTTCAGTTCCTGCAGTTGTCCATTGAGTATACTTTTTAAGATAACAAAAGGGGTTCAGTATACCACTAATCATTTATGAGCTGATGGACAACAATTACACTATTCTTCCACCACTGCATCACTCGATCAAATGTCATCATGCATGTATCAATGAAGTGAATATGTGAAAAAAATCGTCTGTGCTCTGTTTTCTTATTTGGATGAAAACCAGGCAGTGTAGTTATTTTTTGGTTAGCATGCCCATGTCCATTTCTGTATGTACATTCTGTGCAGGGATTTGTGCCCGTTAAAACCAGGCAGTGTATGGCTGACGACGACCATACGATCCCCGAGTGCGACGATTGTGACGATGACTCGGGTCGGTGCGACAACCCGGTGTTGGACGAAGGAAGATACTTCTCTCTCACGCTTAGGTGGGGCTTCGAAAATCTAACGGAGTAGGTCCTAGCTAGTAGTAGTGATGTGAACAATTAGGATCATGATGACAGGAGACATCATTTGTGTTGGACTATTGTACATGTGCTAGCTCGAGATGCTCATCGTGACCGCATCTCTCTTCTATGTGATGGTAGTTTAGATGATCGACTTTGTAATGTGATATAAACTTGCTACTCGGTCTCGAGACCTAAACTTGTCTAATATTTGAACTTTGTTCGCTATTTTGAATTCGGAGACTAATGTGATGAATTGTATTATGTGATGTTTATACTTGACTGATGATAATTTATACTGTAATGCAAACTGTATATTATGTGCTTTATTGTATTCTATAACCCGTGCAAATAAGAGAAAAGCAAAAAAAAATTACTGGAATTAATAGGTGTGGCGCACCATATAGATATTAGTGGCGCACCCATATTTTATACCAGTGGCGCACCTTTAGAGTTAGGAGTGGCGCACCAGTAGCCCCCCTGCTAGGTTATCAGTGGCGCACTGGGAGGGATAGTAATGGCGCACCAGGTGGTGCGCCACTGTTATGTAGATTAACAGTCGCGCACCAGGGGTGCGCCATTACTATTTATTAGTAATGGCGTGATAATAGTGGCGCACCTATAGTGCGCCATTAATAGCCAAAATAGGTGCGCCACTAACAGCCTTTTTTCTAGTAGTGTGATGAGAAAAAGATATATCCTGTTATTATTAGTGCTAACCTTTGAGAACATCAAGAAGAAAGATTATTGAAAATTCTGAGGAAGCATCGGGCTGCTATTGGATATACTCTTGATGATCTTAAGGGCATTAGTCCCACTCTATGTCAGCACAAGATTAATATGGAACCTGATGCTAAACCCGTTGTTGATCACCAACGACGATTGAATCCCAAGATGAAAGAAGTGGTAAGAACTGAAATATTAAAGCTTCTGGAAGCAGGTATAATCTATCCTATAGCTGATAGTAGATGGGTGAGTCCCGTTCATTGTGTCTCTAAAAAGGGAGGTATTACTGTTGTCCCTAATGATAAAAATGAGCTTATTCCACAAAGAATTGTTTCTGGCTATAGGATGGTAATTGATTTTAGAAAATTAAATAAAGCTACTAGGAAAGATCATTACCCCTTGGCTTTTATTGATCAAATGCTTGAAAGATTATCTAAGCACACACATTTTTGTTTCCTGGATGGATATTCTGGTTTCTCTCAAATACCTGTGTCACAATCTGATCAAGAGAAAACCACCTTTACTTCTCCTTTTGGAACCTATGCTTATAGACGTATGCCTTTTGATTTATGCAATGCACCTACTACCTTTCAAAGATGTATGGCTGCTATATTCTCTGATTTTTGTGAAAAGATTGTGGAGGTTTTCATGGATGATTTTTCCGTTTACGGAACTTCTTTTGATGATTGCTTAAGCAACCTTGATCGACTTTTGCAGAGATGTGAACAAACTAATCTTGTCTTGAATTGGGAGAAGTGCCACTTTATGGTTAATGAAGGTATTGTCTTGGGGCATAAGATCTCCTAACGAGGTATTGAGGTGGATCAAGCTATAGTTGCTGCAATTGAGAAAATGCCATGTCCTAAAGATATCAAAGGTATTCGAAGTTTCCTTGGTCACGCTGGTTTCTATAGGAGGTTTATTAAAGACTTCTGAAAGATTTCTAGGCCTCTTACTAATCTTTTGCAAAATGATATTCCCTTTGATTTTGATGATGACTGCATGGAAGCCTTTGAAACACTAAAGAAAGCCTTAACCACTGCACCTATTGTTCAACCACCTGATTGGAACTTGCCTTTTGAAATTATGTGTGATGCTAGTGATTATGCTGTTGGTGCTATTCTAGGACAAAGAGTTGATAAGAAATTAAATGTTATCCATTATGCTAGCAAAACTCTAGACAATGCTCACAGAAATTATGCCACTACTGAAAAAGAATTTTTAGCAGTCGTGTTTGCTTGTGATAAATTCAGACCTTACATTGTTGATTCCAAAGTTACTGTTCACACTGATCATGCTGCTATAAAATATCTTATGGAAAATAAAGATGCTAAACCTAGACTCATTAGGTGGGTTCTCTTGCTTCAGGAATTTGATTTACATATCATTGATAGGAAAGGAGCTGAGAACCCCGTAGCTGATAACTTGTCTAGGTTAGAAAATATTCTTAATGACCCACTGCCTATTGATGATAGTTTTCCTGATGAACAACTAGCTGCAATAAATGTCTCTCAAAACACTGCATGGTATGCTGACTATGCTAATTACATTGTTGCTAAATATATTCCACCTAGTTTCACATACCAACAAAAGAAAAAATTCTTCTACGACTTAAGACATTACTTTTGGGATGACCCACATCTTTATAAAGAAGGAGTAGATGGTATTATTAGACGTTGTGTACCTGAGCATTAACAGGAACAAATCCTACGAAAATGTCATTCCGAAACTTATGGAGGACATCATGCTGGAGATAGAACTGCTCATAAGGTATTACAATCTGGTTTTTATTGGCCAACTCTCTTCAAGGATGCCCGTAAGTTTGTCTTGTCTTGTGATGAATGTCAAAGAATTGGTAACATCGGTAAGCGACAGGAAATTCCTATGAACTATTCACTTGTTGTTAAACCATTTGATGTTTGGGGTTTTGATTATATGGAACCTTTTCCTTCTTCTAATGGGTACACTCATATTTTGGTTGCTGTTGATTATGTCACTAAGTGGGTAGAAGTTATTCCAACTAGTTGTGCTAATCATCACACTTCCATTAAAATGCTTAAAGAAGTTATTTTCCCAAGGTTTGGAGTCCCTAGATATCTAATGACTGATGGTGGTTCACACTTTATTCATGGTGCTTTCCGTAAGATGCTTGCTAAATATGATGTTAACCATAGAATTGCATCACCCTATCATCCTCAATCTAGTGGTCAAGTTGAACTTAGCAATAGAGAAATAAAATTAATATTACAAAAAACTGTCAATATGTCTCGTAAGAATTGGTCTAAGAAATTAGATGATGCACTTTGGGCCTATAGAACAACGTATAAAAATCCTATGGGTATGACTCCTTATAAGATGGTCTATGGGAAAGCTTGTCATTTACCTCTAGAATTAGAACATAAAGCATTTTGGGCAATTAAAGAACTCAACTATGATTTCAAACTTGCCGGTGAGAAGAGGTTATTTGATATTAGCTCACTAAATGAATGGAGAACCCAAGCGTATGAAAATGCCAAGCTATTAAAAGAAAAGGTAAAAAGATGGCATGACAAAAGAATCCAAAAGCGGGAATTCAAAATAGGAGACTATGTTCTTTTGTTCAACTCTCGTCTAAGATTTTTTGCAGGTAAGCTTCTCTCCAAATGGAAGGCCCATATATTATCGAATAGGTTTATTGTTCTGGAGCTATTAAGATTAATAACACCGAAGGTACTAACCCGAAGGTGGTCAATGGACAAAGAATTAAACACTATATCTCAGGTACGCCTATTAATGTTGAAAGCAATGTTATCCAAACCATGACACCGTAGGAGCACATAAAAGAAACCTTCAGAAACAATCCAGAATCGTGAAAATAAAGATGTACGTGATACGGTAAGTAAACAGCCCCCGAAAAATCCGCAAAAATATTTTTTATCTGTTTTGGAATTTTTATGAATTTTAGGAAATAAAAAATAAACCGGAAGGTAAGCGAGGAGGGCGCGGAGCACCAGGGCGCGGTTGTCATCCCTGGCACGCCCTGGTGGAGCGTTCCCACCTCGGGAACCTTCCCGACTCTGTTTTCCTTTCGTTTGCTTGGTTTCCAAGAATAAAAATTCTCTATATATACCCCCGACTGCTTTGACAACCGCATCGCGAGATTTTCTTTTGTTCTTGTTTCGTGTTGTTTTCTTGCTAGATCTAAACTAGTAGGGTGGCCCTCGCAAATGCGAGGGCATCATCTTATTTATTATGTTGTTAGTACTCAATATATTTTTGTCTCATGTTAAAATTTAGTTCTATTTATTCATATTGTTGCATAACACACAATATTTTGGACGTGGATACATTTCTGAAGCGCATTTTACCTTTTTGGCATATAAATGTATGATCATGTTGCTAATAATTAACAAAAAAATCAATTTTGGCACTTTATATGACAAAATTATTGGGGCAATGCTTGGGAGATTTTTAATGAACATTATCTGTTTTGAAGAAAAACCCAACTTTAATTAATTTGAGGACTTACATATGCTAACTATATTTCGTGGGACTAATATGTATTTATGTCAAAACCTATCTTGTGAGTTTGCACGCCATATTAGACAAGTAAACGGGGGAAAATGTGTATATTATTCTAGATCAATTCATTTTTTTTATTTTATTGTTTTGCAAGAAAACTTACAATCTATTCATTTTCAATCATGTCAGTATAACGAACACCAGAAATAATAATAAAAATTCAAATTCATAGACCACCTAGTGACGACTACAAGCATTGAAGCGAGTAGCCGGTAGCCGGTCAATTTGTTTCATAGTAGATAGTCCGGAAGTCGTCAAGCTAAGGCGCCATAGAACCAGCGCACCAGAACAGCAACCACCACCGATGAAGAGTAGGGTATATCGGAAGGATCTAAACTGAAGAAACACATACAAAGACGAACGACAACCAGATCCGAGCAGATCCACCAAGGACAGATCCACCGAAAACACACTTCCACATGCCCACCAATAGTGCTGGACGCACCACCGGGACGGGGGCTAGGTGGGGAGAACATTATTCCATCTTCAGGAAGCCGTCACCGTCTCGCCTTCCTAAGCAGGACGCAAACCCTAACAAAACTCAAAAAAACATCCAGAAACTTATATGCATACTCTTCACTCTCTAGCAGTTACTATGTGCATATTTTGGTTTCTCTCTGCTAAGTTACTATTGTTTTATTTATTTTTGAGCGAGATGATTTTGTAGTTACCCTAGAGTTGTGCCGGAACAAATAGAATTAGTTGCCTCAGAAAATGTGGAGAAACATTTAAAGACAATGGATTAATAAGACTGTCGATTGCAGATTTGATAGTGCATTCATTCATTTGTCTAGATGTTCGGGAGGGACGATCATGAAGTAGAAAGGAGCTGTCCATGAAAGGCCAGTTGTGTCGCTGACCAATTGCTCACCATGCCATGAAAAAATGTTTCCATGTTTTGGGGCAGCCAACACGTCTAATTCGAGCATGTCGTTGTAGTTTCACATGTTTTAAGATTTTACAGGTCACCCTGTAAATCATACTCCCACCGTTCCATATTTCTTTTATTGTGGATTTAGTTCAAATTTGAATTAGAACTACGACAAGAATTAAGGAACGAAGGGGGTACTACTTTTTATAAATACAACATAGTATAATATTAGGCGATCAATATATACCCATACTTATACAAAAAAAACTTATACCATCTAATATGAAAAACAACTTTAAGAGGTTGTCCACGCATGTGCGCGGGCAACATCTTAACGGACCATCTAACCATTCCTACTGCTTTACCGTACATGCATGCGTGCACCACATTTAATGCAGATTAAGGCCTGAGTACGTTCCTCCACTAACCATCTGCCTTCCTTACGGATATTTGTAGATAAGCTAGTAAAGTGGAAAGATAAGTGAAGGACAATATAAGAAAAATTGCAGCTGAAAGGTGCTGCTACAAAATGCATGGGGCCCAATGCATATTAACCATGTGAGTATGAAAATTTGGGTACTATCATACTGTCCTAATAAACTAAGGTGAGGCGAATACTCTTGTGGTTGGATGGTTAGGACAATGGTATCCTCGGTCCATCAGGGTTTCAGTCCTAGACTTGACATCGGTGTTTGTATTTTTAAGAATTTATTTCAAGCCTTCTGGTGATGTGCGTTCAGTAGGAAGAGACGTTCCGCCGACTATGAAGGCGTCTGTAGAGACTTCGCCAATCTCAAGATGACACTACTAGGAAAAGGCCTGTTAGTGGCGCACCTATTTTGGCCATTAATGGCGCACTATAGGTGCGCCACTATCATCACGCCACTAGTAACAATTACTAATGGCGCACCCCTGGTGCGCCATTAGTATACCAGACAATAGTGGCGCACCTGGCAGTGCGCCATTACTATGTCCCCTGGTGCGCCATTACTATGCCTCCCAGGGGGCCATATTTACCTTGTGCTCTGGGTTACTAATGGCGCACTTCTAAATAATGCGCCACTAGTGTGTTTATTGCAGTGCGCCACTAAAGTGCAGTGTGGTGCGCCACTAGTATGAATATTAGGAATTATTTTCTTTTCTTTTCTGATATTTGCACAGGTTACAAAATATATTACTGCACAGAATATAGACAGCACAACATATAAACAGCAGATTTATCGAATACAATAGAAGATTAGTCTCCGAATACAATTCATCATATTAGTCTCTGAATTCAAAATACCGAACAAAGTTAGAACATTACAAGTCTCGAGACCGCGAGTAGCGAGTTTGTCTTCACATTACAAGTCGATATCGATCATCTAAACTACCATCATATAGAAGAGAGAAGCGGTCATCACGATGAGCATCATCGCGATGAAACTGGTCTTCATCCGGTTCCTCCAACGCTCCCTCCTCTCTCCCGCTAGATAGCGCGCGTATCTAGCTTCCGCCTCCGCCCTAGTGGTGTACCCTTTGTAACTGTTACCGCTGAAACGGTGAACCTGTTTCCGACACTCCTCCCAGTCGTCGTAGACTCCGGGAACCTTACCCTTGTACACGACATACCACGGCATCTCTATGCACTAGACAAACAAAACGTTAGGAGCAATTCACAGATAATACATAAGCAATATATAAGTATGCAACAAAATGATCGGAAGAGAAAAGCAACACATTAATAGCACGATTCATGGTCCTACTAATAAATAGCATCGATTACATATAAGTTGAACGACTGTCCAAACTAAAGAGACATACAAGTTCGTTAAAGTTTAATTACAACATGAGCTAATCGATATTTCAGAACTACATAGCATCACTACTTTCGACTCGACTCAGGGACCGGAGCGTGGATGAAGCCGCCGTCTATCGTGATGGTCATGAAATCGCGGTCGTTGTCAGCCTGCATTTGTAGCGTTGTTTCTATCTCACTGTTGGACGGTTGATATCTAAGGTAGAACTGCCCCGAGGTACGAAGGACATCTTGATGGATGATTTCCGCAAACTCCGACTGGATGCGAAAGAATTCTTGTCTGGTGTCCGCGTCCTGGATTGCCGACAAGCGTGCGGCCCAATCTTTGAGATTATTTGGTAGCAGAAGGTGATTATGGTCCCGCACGATCGCCCGCATGTGATGGAGGGCGTAGTAGGCATCCTTCTGACCGCCAGGCGGCTGCTTGACGCAGGGGAACGTCATATTGTGGGTGAACACGTGCTTGCCGTACCTACAAATTGGCCTCTTGAAGGTGCCTCCAGATCTGGCGTAGCCGGGGAGAGCTTCATCAAGAACTTTCTTGATATTTGTGTAGTCTTTCTTCGACTGACGGTCCGAGTCGAAATACGTGGCCATGGAATATTTCGGGCTGAAGAGGATGAGTGTGCAATGTGTGTCACTGCACAAAACACGGAATGTTAGAAAAAAAAAGAACGATCGAAATCTAAGAAATCATATGTTACGGGGCGGTGAGGGGATGACTTACTCAGGAAAGTAAGGCACGGGGAAGTTATCCTTATCTGGGTTCGCCAGAATGACGCCTTCGAGGTATGAACTCGCGACTTGCTGGTCCCCAGCGCTGCCCAAGATCTTGGCACGCATGTAGAAGGGGTCGACTATCACGATGTCCGGGGTCTTGTCTCTAATGATCCGCATCTCCATACTGAGCGAAAATAGCCGAATGAAGGTGTAGTGCAGCTGATGAAGGTTAAACATAGCGAAGATGTCATCAAACCGCAGGACGATCATACCCCCGATGGTGCTATCGACAAAGCCCTTGCCCTCTGGCACCTTGGCCACGAAAACCGGGTATGCCACATCATTCTCGGAGAGACGCCGCTTCTCCAAAGAAAGAACACTGTCATGCAGACTCCGCATAGCACCGGTTGCAGCATTGAGCATATTAGTCGATAGCATCGGCCTACCCGCCACATGCACCCTCCTCGAGATATCCTTAGGTGAAGGTGGCCCGTCCTGAGCACGGATCGTACTCGGTGCCGGCTGGCTCGCACCCTTAATCTTTCTTTTCCGTCCCTTCTTCTTCTGCTGTAATGGGATCGAGTTCTGCTGAGAGACCGCCTTCTTGAGTGTGTTGGGGCTGATAATATTTCGCACCTCGGCTATCTGAGGCTCGGTGAAGGCGGCAGCTGGAGGCGTCTCCTAAGAACTGAACGCCAGACGACGCCTGTTGCAATTGGGTTTCTCCGCGGTACCAGGTAGATCGCGATCGTCTTTTGCAGGGTTGGGTTCTTGAGAAGGAGGCCCCAAGAATTCGTCACCGTACCCATGTTCGTTGAAGTACTTATCGACTTTGGTAAATGTACCATCGTCGTCGTCGTCGTTGCATTCATTTGTGAATTGGTAAAACATTTATGAATATGAAAAAATATCATCAAATTTGAAAAAATATTCATGAATTCAAAAAGTGCCCATGAAATTTAAAAATATTCATGAGTTCAAAAAATATTAACAAATTCAATACTTTTTGTGAGTTAGAAATTCAATACTAGAATAAACATAAATAAAAATTGGTATACCAGAATAAACATAAATACCAGAATAAACATAAATACCAGAATAAACATAAATAAATATTCATGAGGACTAGAACAGAAGAAATGTCATTTCCATATGTCGAAATACAATCGAGAAATGAAGACTACAATTTAAATACAATCGATCTTAGCTAGCTATCTTTTCACAATCTTCTTGCCCTTCTTTTTCGCAAATGGAGTTCTTCTCTTGAACGGACGTCCTTTAGGTAGGGTGGTCCTGCTTCTTCTTGTGGTGTATGGCACTTCATCGTCGTCGTCATGTTCCATCTTCGGGTTGCCGTACTTGTCGAAGTCTTGCTCATTGGCGACTCCATCCATTCCGATGATCTTCCTTTTGCCTCTCCTCACGACAACACGACTGGGCTTTGACGGGTCGGTAATGAAGAAGCATTGGTCCACTTGGGAAGCCAGTACCCATGGCTCATTTTTCGCGGTGACGTTTGCGCCCGCGGTCTTGGATTTGGCTTCGGGTATAACCATGGTGGTGAAATACCGGTCTTCTTTTAGGACGCTCTTGGCCCATCTAACACGGAACATCGGGACCTTCTCTCCAGCGTAGCTCAGCTCCCAGATCTCCTCGATCCTTCCGTAGTATCTGTCCTTGTCGTTACCGGTGTAGGATTCCATCGTTACCCCGGAGTTCTGATAACCATCGCTCTTCATGTCCTTTCCCTCGGTGTAGAATGTGTAGCCGTTGATATCGTACGCCTCATACGTCATCAGGTTGTGCTCGGCGCCCTGTGACAAGGCGAATATGAGTTGTTCTTCCGCGGAAGAATCCTCATGTAAAGGGTACGACAGAAGCTTCTCCTTGAACCAACGCGTGAAACATGAGTTGTGCTCTTTGATTATATCTCCGTCCGTCCTCTGTTGGCCTCGGTCATTGTACGTCTTCTCAATAAAGGTTTTGTGCTCTACCACCCAAGGATCGACCACGTCTATGTGTTGTAGCGCGACTAGGTTTGCTCTTTCAAAGTCGGCGAGTCGACCCTCGAAGTCGACATGCATTTCGCGGCGACCCTCGCGGTGACCCCATCCAGCGAGCCTGCCGAGGTGCCTGTTGACGGGCAGACCAACGGGGTTCTCGATGCCTAGATAATTCGTGCGGTAGGAGATGCACTCTTCGGTCAGAAAGCCCCTGGCTATGCTTCCCTCTCGACGTGACATGTTGCGAACGTATCCTTTGATGACACCATTCATCCTTTCGAACGGCATCATGCTGTGCAGGAACGTCGGCCCGAGTTGGATGATATCCTCCACGATATGGACCAGCAGATGCACCATAACGTCGAAGAATGCAGGCGGGAAGTACATCTCAAGCTCGCATAGTATCACCACGATCTCTTCCTGTAGCCTTCTGAGTTGCCTCACGCCAACCGACTTTCGAGAGATGACGTCGAAAAAGTTGCATAGGCCAAATAGCGTTTCACGGACATGCGCGTCCATGATCCCACGGATTGCAACTGGAAGTATTTGCGTCATCAGCACATGACAGTCGTGAGACTTCATCCCGCTGAACTTCTGCTTCGCTGAGTCTAGGTATCTGCTTATCTTCCCTGCGTAACCGTAAGGAAGTTTTACTCCTACGAGGCAGGTGAAAAACTGCTCGATCTCCTCCTGACTTAGAGTGAAGCACGCGGGAGGGAAGTCATTTCCGATCTTCTTGGCCTTTTTGCCTTTGCGACGACTTTCCGTGTCCTTCGCCTCATCATCATCATCATCATCATCATCATTAGCGTGAAGCTCCTCCCTGATGCCCATTGATTTCAAGTCTGCCCTTGCTTTTGGCTCATCTTTGGTCCTCTCTGGCATGTTGAGCAGGGTACCAAGCAGACTCTCGCACACGTTCTTCGTGATATGCATGACATCAAGGCTGTGAGGCACACGGAGGATCTTCCAGTACGGCATGTCCCAGAAAACAGACCTCGTTTTCCATACCTTCAGCAGCGGCTCTGGCGCCTTTCGCTTCTTTCCCGGCTCTGGCACCTTTCCCGGCGGTGGGCACTCTTTCCAATTTTTCAACAGCTCGTCTATTTCCTCGCCGCTCCTCGTACGCGGGCGTCTTCGGGGTTCGGTTTCACCATCGAACAGATCCTTGCGTTTTCTCCATGAGTCATCGTCGCGAAGCCACCTTCGATGTCCCATGAACACGGTTTTCGAAGACCCGGGATCTCTATCTAGCTGGCGATACGTTGTGTCATCCATGCACCTGACGCATCCAGAAAATCCGTGGACCACCTGCCCCGCGACATATCCGTAACCGAGATAGTCATGCACCGTCGTGAGCAGTGCGGCTCTCATAGGGAAATATTCCTTCTCTGCGGCGTCCCACGTATTGGCTGGCGTTTTCCACAGCGTGTCTAGCTCCTCTTTCAGCAGCCCCAGATACAGATTGATGTCGTTCCCTGGTTGTTTCGGCCCTTCAATTAGCATACTCATGTGAATGTACTTCCTCTTCATGCACAACCAGGGGGGAAGGTTGTACATCCACATAAACACAGGCCAGGTGCTATGTGTGCTTCTCTGGCTGCCAAACGGATTGACTCCATCGGTGCTCGCGCCCAGCACGATGTTCCTTGGATCGTCCCCAAATTCTGGGTGTTCGAAGTTCAACGCTTGCCACTGGCTCGCATCCTTAGGGTGACTCAGCATCTTGTCTTTTTTATTTATCTCCGGATCATTTCCGTCATCTTCTCGCTTCTTCTCCTCCCTATCCGCGTGCCAACGCAGGAGCTTTGCTACCTTAGGGTCCGCGAAATACCGCTGCAGACGAGGAGTGATCGGAAAGTACCACACCACTTTTCGAGGAGCTTTCTTCCTCTTCTTGTATCGAGTGACGCCGCACACCGGACATATGGTAGACTCCGCGTGCTCGTCCCGATAAATGATGCAATTGTTCATGCACACATGGTATTTCACGTGCGGTAAATCCAGAGGACACACGATTTTCTTCGCCTCCTCGAAACTGGTCGGGCACTTGTTCCCCTTGGGAAGACGTTCGTGCCAGAATGACATGTTCTCGTCGAAGCATGCGTCGGTCATTTTGTGTTTTACCTTCATCTCCAGAGCCATGAGCGTTACTTTCAAGCGGGTATCCTCGGGCCTGCATCCTTCATACAATGGAGTAACCGCGTCTATCTCCAGTTGATCCAGCTTGGCTTTCTCTCGGGCGGCAGCTCTTGCGTTATCCGTCTGCTTGAGAAGCAGCTCTTGAATATGAGGGTCCTGCACCCAGCCCATCGATGGTCCATCGTCGTCTGCTCCGGCATCTTCATCTTCATGATCATGCCCTTCGTCTGCTCCGGCATCTTCCTCATCATCATGTCCGGCATCTTCTACATGATGATTGTGTACTACTGCATCTACTTCGTGATCATGTCCTGGAGATTCTTCGTCTTCTCGCCCGCCCTCGCCGCGGTTGTCTTGCTGCCCTTCCTCATTTCTTGCCCGGCCCCCATGGACGACTTCATAATCATCTTCATCACCTTGCCACCGATAGCCATCCATGAAACCATGCAAGAGCAGGTGGTCCCGCACCTGTACGGAATCCGGGGCCATAAGGCTCTTCAGCTTGCATCTTCGACACGGACATCTTATCTCCGTCTCGTTCTTTTGAAGCATCTCGGCCTTCGCGGAGCTCAAAAACCTATTCACGATGCCTTCGGTCATCGTGCGGACCATGGTCGCCTGCGGGGTAGAGCAAAACGATATTTTAGAACCAAAAAAAAATTTGGCATGACTTTGCCTAAAATATTGGCAACTATCGCATTTCAAATACCGGTACCTGCAAACACAAACATATGCAACACCACAAACATATGCAACACCACAAACATACGTAGATCTAGGCCATAAAAAGTGCATGTGCACGTTGTTGGAGGGAGAAAAAAGTAGATCTACAACATAAAGAAAGCTTTCCCCTTACTTACCTATCAAAAAAAAGGAAATTTAACCACTTAATTTGGGTGAATCTATGGTGCAAATGAGGTGAGGAGGAGGAGGCACCCGAGACAAGCTTGGAGGAGGAGGTGGAGAGAATGAAGTGGGGAAAGTGAGTGTGGTAGGTGGCTGTCCAAAATATCTAGCTGCTCTCAGGTTACCAATGGCGCACCACCTTAAAATGCGCCATTAGTAACCCTGGTTACTAATGGCGCACCTTTCATGTGGTGCGCCATTACTAGTTTTGCAAAAAAATAAAAAATAATAATTGTTAGTAGTGGCGCACCGTGGTTGAACTAGTAATGGCGCACTATACCCTGGTGCGCCATTACTAGTTTTGAAAAAAAAAAGTAAAAAAAAAATTGTCAGTAGTGGCGCACAGAGTGTGTGGTGCGCCATTACTAGTTAAAACTAGTAATGGCGCACTAGACCCTGATGCGCCATTACTAGTTTTGGAAAAAAAAAATTGTTAGTAGTGGCGCACCGTTGGTGTGGTGCGCCATTACTGATATGGACACTAATGGCGTACCTACACATGGTGCGCCACTGCTATATAGCAGTGGCGCACCACATATGTGGTGCGCCATTAATGTCCATATTAGCTATAGCCCTTTTCCTAGTAGTGTGATGTGGCAGCTCAGTCTTTCGGAGTTACTCATAGAAGTAGTATGCGTGTGCGTGCGTTCATAAGTGTGATTGTATGTGCATATGCATGAGCGTGCATATGTACTGTGTTAGAAAACTAAGGTGAGGTCAAGAATAAATTTAAACTTACCAAGAGATAACACTCTTCTTTATTCCTATTTTTAAGCACTGCATAAATAGAATATTACTTTGTATATCATCTAAAGAAACTGTAAACACATAGGTAAATAAAATTTCTGTTTTCATTCTAGGATCTATAAAGGAGGGCGTGAAATATCTACAACTTCTGATGGCGAAATTTACGGGAAACAGTTACCAACAAAATCGCATAAAAGTTAATTAAACATTTTATAGTCGACAAAAATACTAACCTGATCAATCGATAACCAAATAAATGTCACAGTGACATGTTTCATATGTTAATTATAAAATACTCCACCAAGAGGATGCCAAATCAACAAACAATTAGTGGTTAACTTGGGTTAATTAAATATTCTAGTATTGACAAATATACTAACTTCAAATACTAACCTTATATATGCCTCAATCACATGATTTATATTTTATTTATAATATCATAAGAAGCACTCTGCTGAGAATGCATAGGCATAAGGTAAACACATGAAACCGGATATTTTTGGGGACAATTACCTGAGGTTCCTCTTGTACATAAAGGACATAAGTCATAATAGCTGGCCAATGCCAAATGTTATACCAATTTTGCATGGAGCAATCAAGTAAATTTGTGTTAAAAATATCCATTATTCTGAATTTTGAATAACTGGTCAATTTTAGTATATAGGTTGTTTCCTCCTCTTTCCTAACACATTTGAGCAAATTTCTCAATTATCTTTTGTTGAGCAAAAAGATGCCAGAGTACAATTCATAGTTATACTGTATAGACCTAATTAGATACTTAATTTTATAAAACTTTGTACCATACGCTGTTTGTTACTTGCATATTGCCATATAAGCACAGCCATGATAGATACACACCTCTTGTTGTACCGTGCTGATGCTTATATTAAAAAAAATCTAGAGTTTTCTGTTGTATTATACGAAAATTGATGGAGCAGTAAAAATATACTCCCTTCGTTCCACAATGTAGTGCCTATAGATTTTTTGAGAAGTCAAACTTTATAAACTTTGACCAAGTTTGTAGGGAAAAGTATATACATCTAGAATATCAAATATATATCCTTAGATACATCACAAGCCATACTTTCATATTGTATATATTTGGTATTGTAGATATAAATAGTTTTCTCTATAAATTTGGTCAAAGTTTGTAAAGTTTGACTTTCCTAAAAATCTATATGCACTACATTATGAAACGGAGGGAGTACATGTCACGTGCCAACACCTAGTTCTGTCTGTACGCATGAGACAAGTCTGCAACAATATTTGTTGCTATGTGTATGCATGACCGTCCAGGGAAGTCTTCTCATTGATCTAGCTCCTTTTATTTGTCCATGCATGAATAAATTAAAGTTTGAACTGGGTGCCCCGGCCGTGGATGCACAGACTGACACACGATCGATCGGCCAAAGGCGGCGAGGCGAACATGATAATGGCAGCGTTCACTTTGACGGCGTGCGAGAGGACGTACTTGAGCACAGCAAACCTTCACGATTTTGTTCAGCCAAGTAAATACATCATTTTTATTCTCCTGAAAGCTACAACCCCAGTACGTAAATCTGTCTACCTGTACCTGATTCAATCGATTGAGGAAGGTCCATCTGCAACCGCTTCAACACTTGAATATAACCATCCGCTACTTCTAGGTGTTCTGCCGCTTGTGCCTGCATGCTCCACCATTGCTGCTTCACTGTGAATCTGATCTGCTGCTGCCCACCATAGAATGCCCCCTGCAAGTCCAAGGAACTTCTACCCTAAATTCATCTCATCTGCTGCTGCTCACCACGGAACGTCCCCTGCAATTTAAGCCTTTGTAATAGACCACCCATCGTGTGCCCTTTGTAGGCAAGTCTTCTTGTCTGCAATCTATGGACGATTAGTTGCAGTCACGTCATGTTCGGAGCATGGTGGCAGTGTGACAGCGATGGCTTCAAGTTTGAGGGGATTTCTATAACGGCAACACTACACGCACGGACAGGTTTTACGGAAGTTCACGGGAAGGATTAAATGGGCTAAGATGATTGGAAGAAATAAGGGTGAGGGGGCCCACACACCCTGAGAATCAGGGGCCCGGTGGAGATTAGCTAAAGAAGGAGTCCGTAAAACCCCGTATTAGTCCGTGTGTTTAGAATTTTCGTTTCTATAATCGGTGGCTAAACCGATCGAAGGGGTATGAGAAAAACTAATCTAGGGTATTGGTGGGTAATTTCTTTGAACTTTAATGTCAATAGATTATGTCAAAGATCCATTGGTTGTGATCGTTTAGATAGTTTAATTGATGGACAGATGTTTCTGATTAACGTGGGATTTTCTAGCTAATTCCTATATTTTTCATCCGTATTTTGCTTTTAGTAGATAATAGATCCCCATGGCTTCCTCAAGTTCCCCCAAGGACAAGTTCTTCGAGAAGGTTATCAACCCGTATCTGCCGGAGGTGATGAAGCACCCTCAAACCATTGAGATGCCTGAGGGGGTGCTCCACATCCGGTATGTTCAGGTGCCCAAGAAGACGGGAAGCGTGGAGGCCAGGCTGGAAGCTGTGGAGCAAGACGTCTTCAAGTGCAAGGGGATGGTGGAACGTGGACTCAGTGCCAATCACTGATGGCCAGTCCATGAAAGACATCGTCTTCAACTTCAACGAGCAAATCAGCTTTCTGCAGAGTCAAATCTATGATCTCCAAAATCAAGTTTTTGAATATGAAGCAAGATTTAAGGGTATGAGTTTAGCTGCCAATTGTAGGACTCGAGGGACTCGTGCATCAACCTTTGATGGTGAACCCTTGCCCTAGAAGCCGGAGGACAAACCTACTACCGCTTCATCACCACCACCTTCATCATCACCACCACCAAAGGAAACCTGAGTACATGGGTATGGGCACTCCCCTTGGCTTGAGCCAAGCTTGGGGGAGGTGCCCCGGTATCGTATCACCATCACTTTTTTTTACCTTTGCTTTCTATTTTCGATACTTACCCTTTTCATGATCTAGTTGAATAAAAGTTTAGTATGATCTATTTTCGAGTGCTAGTTTCGTGATCTATCTATCTATGTAATCGAGTGAGAGTTATATAATAAAGTTTAGTTTGAGCTTTTGCCCCTTTTACTTTCTTGTTGCAATCATGATAAAAGAAAATGAACGAAAAGGATCATATGCTAATCTTATGGTGAGTAATGACATCACAATAAAGAAAAGTATAAGTGGTAAAATTTATTGGATATTGGCAAACATAGCATTAGTTAATGATGCAATTCATGAAGGAATTAATTAGGGAAGAGAAGATTCACATGCAAATATACTATCATGGACATCTTTTATGATTGTGAGCCCCCATTAAATATTATATGCCAAAATTGTTGACGTTGGACAAGGAAGACAACGTAATGATTTATACTTGTTCATATTCACATAGAAGTTATATTGTCATAGATCCTTTAACATGTGGTGCTTGCCCAATATCTTTGCTAGCCAAAAATTCCGTACTAAGTAGAGATACTACTTGTGCATCCAAAAACCCAGAACCCAAACTCATGTTTGAGAGTCCACCATACCTACCTATGGATTGAATAAGATCCTTCAAGTAACTTGTCATCGGTGCATCAAGGCAATAAAAATTGCTTCTAAAAAGTGTTGGATCAATTAGTGTAAGAGAAAATTGAGCGTTGCACGAACTTGTGATGGCAAAGTAATAAAAGCGACGAACTGCATAATAAAGGTTGCTATCACAAGAGGCAATGCAACGTCACGTTCTTTTGCGCTAAGGGATTTGCAACGTCACGTTCTTTTGCGAAGGGCCTATCTTTTACTTTTATGTACTCACTTTTATGCAAGAGTCAAAGTATTCTTCCTTGTTCCTTTTTATTTTTCTCCTTTGGCAAGCATCATGTGGTGAGGAAATATCTAGGCACATATGACCAGTTGGATATGAGTGAGCATGAGTTATTATTGTTGACATCACCCTTGAGGTGAATATGTTGGGAGGCGAAACTATAAGCCCCTATCTTTCTATGTGTCCGGTTGAAACTTTTTGTCCATGGGTATGCCGTGAGCGTTAGCAATCATAGAAGACTAAATGATGGTTGAGTATGTGGACTTGCCAAAAGGCTCCTACATGAGACCCTTCCTGAAAATATGATGAATTGTAGTTGCAAAGTTAACTGAGAACATAGTTTGTTGGTTTCCAATAAGGTTTATGCCTTATACTTCCACGTTGTGATGAATTGTTACTTGCTCATAAGAAGTTATATGATGCTGTTGTGAAATAAAAGTTTTATGTTAGTTTTGTTGTTGTTATAATAATAAGCATGATGCTACTATGTTCGTATTTTGTTTTTATCGACACCTCTCTCTCAAACCATGCGGACATGTTCTTTGATATCGGCTTTCGCTTGAGGACAAGCGAGGTCTAAGCTTGGGGGAGTTGATACGTCCATTTTGCATAATGTTTTATTACTGTTATTAATAATGTTTTTATGCATAATAATGCTTTGGGGAGTAATTCTAATGCCTTTTCTCTCACTATTTGCAAGGTTTACATCAAGAGGGAGAATGCCGGCAACTGGAATTTAGCACCCCAAAAAAGCACGTCAGAGATACCTATTCTGCACAACTCCAATGAAGCTGAAAATTTACGGAGACTTTTTATGCAACAAATAAAAAATATTGGAGATGGAAACTATCGGAGGGGGGCCACCAGGTGCCCACCCTCCACCAGGGCGCGCCAGCCCTACTAGGCGCGCCCTGGTAGAGGGTGGGCAACCTGGCCCACCTCCGGAGCCCATCTTCTGGTATAAAGTCCCATAAAACATAAAAAAATAGGGAGAGGACTTTCGGGATGAAGCGCCGCCGCCTCGAGGCGGAACTTGGGCAGGAGCACTTTTGCCCTCCGGCGAAGCGATTCCGCCGGGGGAACTTCCCTCCCGGAGGGGGAAATCGAAGCCATCGTCATCACCAACAACCCTCTCATCTTGGGGAGGCCATTCTTCATCAACATCTTCAACAACACCATCTCATCTCAAACCCTAGTTCATCTCTTGTGTTCAATCTTTGTACCGGAACCTCAGATTGGTACATGTGGGTGACTAGTAGTGTTGATTACCTTGTGTAGTTGATTACTATATGGTTTCTTTGGTGGAAGATTATATGTTCAGATCCATTATGCTATTCAATAAACCTCTGATCTTGAGCATGCATATTATTTGTGAGTATTTACCTTTGTTCTTGAGGTCACGGGAGAAGTCATGCTGCAATCAATCATGTGAATTTGATATGTGTTCGATATTTTGATGATATGTTGATACGTCTCCAACGTATCTATAATTTTTTATTGTTCCATGCTATTATATTATCTGTTTTGGATGTTTTATATGCATTAATATGCTATTTCATATTATTTTTGGGACTAACCTATTAACCTAGTGCCCAGTGCCAGTTTCTGTTTTTTCCTTGTTTTTGAGTATTGCAGAAAAGGAATATCAAACGGAGTCCAAACGGAATAAAATTCTACGCTGATTTTTCTTGGACCAGAAGGAACCCAGGAGGCTTCGAGAAGAGGCCAAAAGACCTACGGGTGGGCCACAAGCCACCAGGGCGCGCCCCCTGCTTTGTGGGCCCCCCGTAGCTCCTCCAACCCTAACTCTTCGCCTATAAATTCAGAAATATTCCCCCAATACAAAAGAGAGCCACGAAAATACTTTTCCGCCGCCGCAAGCCTCTGTTCCCGTGAGATCCCATCTTGGGGCCTTTTCCGAGGATCTGCCGGAGGGGGATTCGATCACGGAGGGCCTCTACATCAACACCATTGCCCTTCCGATGATGCGTGAGTAGTTTACCTCAGACCTTCGGGTCCATAGCTAGTAGCTAGATGGCTTCTTCTCTCTCTCTACGTTCTTCAATACCATGTTCTCCATGATCTTCATGGAGATCTATCCGATGTAATACTCTTTTGCGGTGTGTTTGTCGAGATCCGATGAATTGTGGGTTTATGATCATATTATCTATGAATATTATTTGAATCTTCTCTGAATTCTTATATGCATGATTTCATATCTTTGTAAGTCTCTTTGAGTTATTGGTTTGGTTTGGCCAACTAGATTGGTAATTCTTGCAATGGGAGAAGTGCTTAGTTTTGGGTTCAATCTTGCGGTGTCCTCACCAAGTGACAAAGTAGGGGTAGCGAGGCACGTATTTGTATTGTTGCCATCAAGGATAAAAAGATTGGGTTTTCATCATATTGCTTGAGTTTATCCCTCTACATCATGTCATCTTACTTAATGCGTTACTCTGTTCTTCATGAACTTAATACTCTAGATGCAGGCAGGAGTCGGTCGATGTGTGGAGTAATAGTAGTAGATGCAGAATCGTTTCGGTCTACTTGATACAGACGTGATGCCTATATGCATAATCATTGTCTTGGATATCGTCATAACTATGCGCTTTTCTATCAATTGCTCGACAGTAATTTGTTCACCCACCGTATTATTTTCCTTCAAGAGAGAAGCCTCTAGTGAAACCTATGGCCCCCGGGTCTATTTTCCATATTATATTTTCAGATCTATAAACCAAAAATACCAAAAATACTTTTCTGCAATTTGTTTACTTTTATTTTAATTATCGTTTTAGTAATCTTTTATATCTATCTCTATCGGATCTCATCCTTGCAAGTGATCGTGAAGTGATTGACAACCCCTTTATAGCATTGGGTGCAAGTGTTTGATTGTTTGTGCAGGTGCATAGATTGGGGCCTTGCTTGTACCTCCTACTGGATTGATACCTTGGTTCTCAAAACTGAGGGAAATACTTATCTACTTTGCTGCATCACCCTTTCCTCTTCAAGGGATAACCAACGCAAGCTCAAGAAGTAGCAAGAAGGATTTCTGGCGCCGTTGCCGGGGAGGATACATAGCAAGTCAAGACAAGAACTCTCCCGTCAACTTGCCAATTTCTGGCGTGGTTGCCGGAGAGGTCTACATCAGGCCTACCAAGTACCCATCACAAACTCATCTCTTGCATTTACATTATTTGCCATTTGCCTCTCATTTTCCTCTATCCCACTTCTAAAACGAATTTCAGAAAAAACCAAAAAGATTTGCCTTTTTATTCGCCCTTCTTCCATTCGTCTTTCCGTTTGCTTTTTGTTTCCTCGTGTGCTAGTTTACTTGATTCATTTTCATGGCTAGTTCTTCCACTATTGCTAGTAAAAATCTTGAGGAAAATTTTGGATCTTGCTCTCTAGATCATGAAACTGAACCTCCTCCTAATTATAAAGCTAAAACTTTTCAAGTGGGAGACGGTAATATTATTGGGAAGAGTGTTATTCAAGAGTTCTTTGATTGTACGGGAGTAATGCCTATGAATAAGAGATCTATTTTTCTTAGCACAAATTGTTATGCGGATGCTATTGTCATGGTCATTGAAAAATTGGAGAGAAAATTTGTGCACGTTCATCCCTCTTTGCAAAAGGTGTTTTATGAACTTCCCAAAATTAATCATCCTAAGGCTAAAAAGATTGCCACCATCATCCTTATGCGTGAATTTGATTTTATCATACAAGAAGCTAGGGAAATTTTTTCTTTCTATAAAAAAGATATTGAACACCCTCCGATCGAAGAAATCCTACACGATAAAGAAACCTTGCGTAGCTTTGAGTTTAGGGAATATCAATCTTACCGTGACAATCTTAGAAGAAGAGTTCCCTATTCAGAAATTACCCAAACTATTTACCTTGAAACCTATGATGAATTTGATTGGATCACTAGGGGAATTTATGTAGGATTCAATGATGATTGGTTAGAAGAAAAAATCAGGGAACCCATTAAAAATGAGATATGCGTTTTGTATGATGATATTTATGGTGATGATCCAGATTATGAGTTTATGAATGTCAAAGTTACTAATCAAAGTCCTTTTCATGAACTAAGTTCTCCTATTAGTAAGGAATGAAAAGAAATAAAGGATTTGCTAAAAAGGGTTTTGGAAGATATGGTTGAGAATGGATTGCATACCAAGGATGACAATACCTAGATCTATTGCGTTATGCCTAGCTAGGGGCGTTAAACAATAGCGCTTGTTGGGAGGCAGCCCAATTTTATTTTTATGTTTTTGTTTTAGTTTCTGTTCTTGAATAAATTACAAGTTATTACCTCTGTATTAATTGTTTTTTAGTGTTTTAATTAGTGTTTGAGCTAAGTAAGACCTTTGGGATGGTTTACGGTGATTGTTGATTTGATCTTGCTGAAAAACAGAAACTTTTGCTCTCAGTCCAGGAATTTTATAAATTCACCAGAGCATCGAATGAGTCTGAAATTTTTACAAAAGATTGATATACAAATTTCCCAGATTTTCCTAATTGTTCTGAATTTTTTGAGTTACAGAAGTATTTGAAGTTTCCAGATTGCTACAGACTGTTCTGTTTTTAACAGATTCTGTTTCTTTGTGTTGTTTGCTTATTTTGATGTATCTATGGGTTGTATCAGGGGGTATGAACCATGGAGAAGTTGGAATACAGTAGATATTACACCAATATAAATAAAGAATGAGTTCACAACATTACCTAAAGTGGTGATTTATTTTTCTTATACTAACGGATCTCACGAGTTTTATGTTGAGTTTTGTGTTGTGAAGTTTTCAAGTTTTGGGTAAATATTTGATGGACTATGGAATAAGGAGTGGCAAGAGCCTAAGCTTAGGGATGCCCAAGGCACCCCAAGGAATATTCAAGGATACCAAAGAGACTAAGCTTGGGGATGCCCCGGAAGGCATCCCCTCTTTCGTCTTCAATCCATCGGTAAATTTACTTGAGGCTATATTTTTATTCACCACATGATATGTGTTTTGCTTGGAGCGTCTTGTATGATATGAGTCTTTGCTTTTTAGTTTGCCACAATCATCCTTGATGCACACATATTTTGAGAGGGACACGCACTAATCATGAATTTATGAGAATACTCTATGTGATTCACTTATATCTTTTGAGCTAGGCAATGTTGCTCTAGTGCTTCACTTATATCTTTTTAGAGCATGGCGGTGTTTTATTTTATAGAAATAATTGAACTCTCGTACCTCACATATATTATTTTGAGAGTATTTAAACAGCATGGTAATTGGTTTAGGTTATTAATTTAGTCCTAATATAATGGGCATCCAAGAGGGATATAATAAAAACTTTCATATAAAGTGCATTGAATACTATGAGAAGTTTGATTCCTTGCATGTAGTTTTGAGATATAAAGATGGTGATATTAGAGTCATGCTAGTGAGTAATTGTGGATTGGTAGAAATACTTGTGTTAAAAGTTTGTGATTCCTGTAGCATGCACGTATGGTGAACCGTTATGTAACGAAGTCGGAGCATGATTTGTTTATTGATTGTCATCCTTTGTGTGAGGGTCGGGAGCGCACGATGGTTAACTCCTACCAACCTCTCCCCTAGGAGCATGCGTCTAATACTTTGCTTCGATAACTAATAGACTTTTGCAATAAGTATGTGAGTTCTTTATGACTAATGTGAGTCCATGGATTACACGCACTCTCACCCTTCCACCTTTGCTAGCCTCTCTAGTACCGCGCAACTTTCGCCGGTGCATTAAACCCACCATATACCCTTCCTCAAAACAGCCACCATACCTACCTATTATGGCATTTCCATAGCCATTCCGAGATACATTGCCATGCAACTTCCACCGTTCCGTTTATCATGACACGCACCATAATTGTCATATTGCTTTGCATGATCATAAGACAGCTAGCGTGATGTTTTCATTAATGTCATTTGCTATGCCAGATCGTTGCACATCCCGGTACACCGCCGGAGGCATTCATATAGAGTCATGTTTGGTTCTAAGTATCGAGTTGTAATTCTTGAGATTGTAAGTAAATAAAAGTGTGATGATCATCATTATTAGAGCATTGTCCCATGTGAGGAAAGGATGATGGAAGCTATGATTCCCTCACAAGTTGGGATGAGACTCCGGACTTTAAAAATAATAAAAGAGGCCAATGAAGCCCAAAAAGAAAGAGGCCAAAGATGCCCATCAAAAAAATGAGAGAAAAGAGAGAAGGGACAATGCTACTATCTTTTTTCCACACTTGTGCTTCAAAGTAGCACCATGATCTTCATGATAGAGAGTCTCCTATTTTGTCACTTTCATATACTAGTGGGAATTTTTCATTATATAACTTCGCTTGTATATTCCAGTGATGGGCTTCCTCAAATTGCCCTAGGTCTTCGTGAGCAAGCGAGTTGGATGCACACCCACTTAGTTTCTATTTGAGCTTTCATACACTTATAGCTCTAGTGCATCCGTTGCATGGCAATCCCTACACACTCACATTGATATCTATTGTTGGGCATCTCCATAGCCCGTTGATACGCCTAGTTGATGTGAGACTATCTTCTCCTTTTCGTCACAACCTCCACCATATTCTATTCCACCTATAGTGCTATATCCATGGCTCACGCTCATGTATTGCGTGAAAGTTGAAAAAGTTTGAGAAAATAAAAAGTGTGAAACAATTGCTTGACTTGTCATCGGGGTTGTGCATGATTTAAATACTTTGTGTGGGGAAGATGGAGCATAGCCAGACCTTATGATTTTGTAGGGATAACTTTCTTTGGCCATGTTATTTTGAAAAGACACGATTGCTTTGTTAGTATGCTTGAAGTATTATTGTTTTTATGTCAACATTAAACTTTTGTTTTGAATCTTATGGATCTGAACATTCATGCCACAATAAAGAATATTACATGGATAAATATGTTAGGTAGCATTCCACATCAAAAATTCTATTTTTATCATTTACCTACTCGAGGACGAGCAGGAATTAAGCTTGGGGATGTTGATACGTCTCCAACGTATCTATAATTTTTGATTGTTCCATGCTATTATATTATCTGTTTTGGATGTTTTATATGCATTAATATGCTATTTTATATTATTTTTGGGACTAACCTATTAACCTAGTGCCCAGTGGCAGTTTCTGTTTTTTTCTTGTTTTTGAGTATTGCAGAAAAGGAATATCAAACGGAGTCCAAACGGAATAAAATTCTACGCTGATTTTTCTTGGACCAGAAGGAACCCAGGAGGCTTCGAGAAGAGGCCAGAAGACCTACGGGTGGGCCAGAAGCCACCAGGGCGCGCCCCCCTGGCTTGTGGGCCCCCCGTAGCTCCTCCAACCCTAACTCTTCGCCTATAAATTCAGAAATATTGCCCCAATACAAAAGAGAGCCATGAAAATACTTTTCCGCCGCCGCAAGCCTCTGTTCCCGTGAGATCTCATCTTGGGGCCTTTTCCGGCGATCTGCCGGAGGGGGATTCGATCACGGAGGGCCTCGACATCACCACCATTGCCCTTCCGATGATGCGTGAGTAGTTTACCTCATACCTTCGGGTCCATAGCTAGTAGCTAGATGGCTTTCTTTTCTCTCTATGTTCTTCAATACCATGTTCTCCATGATCTTCATGGAGATCTATCCGATGTAATACTCTTTTGCGGTGCGTTTGTCGAGATCTGATGAATTGTGGGTTTATGATCAGATTATCTATGAATATTATTTGAATCTTCTCTGAATTCTTATATGCATGATTTCATATCTTTGTAAGTCTCTTCGAGTTGTTGGTTTGGTTTGGCCAACTAGATTGGTAATTCTTGCAATGGGAGAAGTGCTTAGTTTTGGGTTCAATCTTGCGGTGTCCTCACCCAGTGACAAAGTAGGGGGTAGCGAGGCACGCATTTGTATTGTTGCCATAAAGGATAAAAAGATGGGGTTTTCATCATATTGCTTGAGTTTACCCCTCTACATCATGTCATCTTACTTAATGCGTTACTCTGTTCTTCATGAACTTAATACTCTAGATGCAGGCAGGAGTCGGTCGATGTGTGGAGTAATAGTAGTAGATGCAGAATCGTTTCTGTCTACTTGATACGAACGTGATGCCTATATGCATAATCATTGCCTTGGATATCGTTATAACTATGCGCTTTTCTATCAATTGCTCGACAATAATTTGTTCACCCACCGTATTATTTTCCTTCAAGAGAGAAGCCTCTAGTGAAACCTATGGCCCCCGGATCTATTTTCCATATTATATTTTCAGATATATAAACGAAAAATACCAAAAATACTTTGCTGCAATTTGTTTACTTTTATTTTAATTATCGTTTTAGTAATCTTTTATATCTATCTCTATCGGATCTCATCCTTCCAAGTGACCGTGAAGGGATTGACAACCCCTTTATAGCGTTGGGTGCAAGTGTTTGATTGTTTGTGCAGGTGCATAGATTGGGGCCTTGCTTGTACCTCCTACTGGATTGATACCTTGGTTCTCAAAACTGAGGGAAATACTTATCTACTTTGCTGCATCACCCTTTCCTCTTCAAGGGAAAACCAACGCAAGCTCAAGAAGTAGCATATGCATGTTGTGATTCCCTTAGTGGTGTCATGTGAACGTCAACTACATGACACTTCACCATCCTTGGCCCTAAGGGAATGCATTGTGGAGTAGTTATTAGATGATGGGTTGCTAGAGTGACAGAAGCTTAAACCCTAGTTTATGCGCTACTTCGTAAGGGGCTGATTTGGGTCCACGTGCTTAATGTTATGGTTAGACTCTGTCTTAATACTTTTCTCGTAGTTGCGGATGCTTGCGAGGGGGTTAATCATAAGTAGGTTGTTAGTTCAAGTAAGAACAACACCTTAGCACCGGTCCACCCACATATCAAATTATCAAAGTAGTGAACACAAATCAAACCAACATGATGAAAGTGACTAGACGAAATTCCCGTGTACCCTCAAGAACACTTTGCTCATCATAAGAGATAGTTTTAGCCTGTCCTTTGCCACAAAAGGATTGGGCTACTTTTCTGCACCTTACCTATTATTACCGTTACTTGCTCCTTACAAATTGCCTTGTTATCAAACTACTTGCTACTTAGAATTTCAGTGCTTGCAGAAATTACCTTGCTGAAAATTGCTTATCATATCCTTCTGCTCCTCGTTGGGTTCGACACTCTTACTTATCGAAAAGACTACAATTGATCCCCTATACTTGTGGGTCATCAGGAGGCAGCAGGAAGATAGCCCAGGAGTGTGAGGAAGGAGATGCAGCTTACGCTGAGTCGGCCTGTACCACCGAAGAGCTGAAATTCCATACAGCTGATGATGATCCGGGTGATATGAGTCCCCTCAAGAAAATCAACCACTGAGTACGTTGACCCGGCCCACCTTCGGTCTTATTATACTTAGAGCCACCGGCTCACTACCTTTGTACCAACCCCCAATTTATGTACATACTTCTATATGTTCAAATATAATAAAGCCGGCACCCCCGAAACTCGGGGTCTCTGTCGTTTCAGCCTCCAAATTGAGCATGAGTCTTTATTGTTTGAAACATACTACTTGAGGGCTTCCGGCTCAACGAATCAACATACTATTATGATCAATGGAATAAAGTCGGCTTATCTGAAAAACAGATTTTTTGCAGTAGTAGCATTGTCTCTTGTATATCCTATGCTGAGCTTTTCCATGATCATAGGTCACTTGGGGGCTTCAAACTCATCGAATTTAGCTTTCTCACCCTCTTGACCCTGTATGCTTGATGCGACTCCGATCAGGTGACCCCATGTACTCTTGATAAGTCAATCCATTGTGGACCCTAAACTTTTCAAGGTTAAAACATCGTCTTGGGTCACGTGAGATCCGGCATATAGAGAGCTAGGATAAACCATGGGTTATCATACCCGCTTCATTGAAGCAAGACTTGAGCCTCGAAAGCCAGTCTCCTTGCCGGATCTCACTGGGCCGGTTTATTGGAGTCTTTTTATTTATTATTATTATCACCATATGTTATTACTTCATAACCTTTCAGGTATAATATTATTACCGGCTCATCAACGAGTGTTTGGGTTATGAAACTGTGATCCTATCATGGTCAGTTCAAACACATATCTTCTGCAACAATGTTGTGGAGGGATTCAGTGAAGACTTAAGCCTCATCAAGATATCAAGGTGTCATGACAAGTTTCACCACAACAAGAAAAATGCAGCAAACGTGTGCGATGGCACGACAGGGAATTTCAGAGTTTTTAAATTACCTCTATTACAGACTCACACATGAGCCACAAAATACTTGTGTTTTTTCCCAACACTCGTGGGCTTGAGCCGCCTGGTAGCTCATCAGTCCTTGGAGACTCGCCTTCAAGATTGGCCCGCATCAGCCGCCTCTGGACTAGTTTCCACCGGCTCATCTTCGTCTTCAGCCTGCTGGTCTTTTTGTTGCCACCGAATTGAAAGTAAGGACTCGAAATTTGAAGTCCCCTCAATGAGACTTGATGCATCGACATCACGAGCAAAGCGTCTCTTACATCGGGTGGCACCAGCTCTGACGGCTCGTCATTGGGGGCGTTGATACGCTCATTCTCATTGGAATATGCCGGGTTATACTGTGAAAGGTTAATCTCTTCAGCTATCAGAGTAGTCAATGGCCGGGTCTCCTTGAAACACTTGGCGAAATCAGCACGGGTAAACTCTGAGCCGTCTAGTTTGTATTCAGGAAAGCCATCTTTCAGAGCCTCCAAATCTAGCTCAGGCAAATATGCCTTTGCACGGGCGAGAGCCATGTCTTCTCCACCACGAGCCGCCGATTTTCGGGTGTCTGTGACCCATTGTGGCACAGTAGATAGTTGCTTCAACATATCTTTGATACTCCTCGGCGGGTATTTCAGGTTTTTTACTGCCATTATGGAATAGACAGATCCTGTGAATAATTGCTCTACATATGTAAAAATTGCCTTCAATTTCACAATAGGCAACTCCACAAGGGTATGTTCTTTTCGTCATGCATACAAAGGGAATTTAGATGATGAGCCGCCATATACTCATAATCCGGCAATTCAAGAGAAAAGAGCTATGAGTACATACCAAAGATAGCTGTCAGCATCTCATTAATCTGCTTCACAAGGGTGGTATAGTTTTCCTTCAAAGGACCAAGTTTACCCTCAGCCTTCTCAGCATGCTTCAAGAGGGCGGCTTTCTCTCCTTCAAACATTTTTACGGCCAGCTCAAGACGGTCATGTGCTTGACGCACAGATTCTTCAAAACAAGCCGCCACCAGACCAGCTTCAACTTTCAACTTCATTTCTTCTTTAAGCCATTTCTGCACATTCACTGCCACAGATTTAGCATCCTCTATGTATCCCTGATAAACATACAAATATTATCAATAGTTACCTTGGCAAAAGATTCAAAGTCATCATACAAAAAGCGACCTAATACTTTGAGGTTGTGACGAACAAAATTTTATTAAAGTCTCAAGCAGATTACAAGCAATATACTTGACACTTGGGGGCTAATGCAGATTAGGTTTTTCCAACATGTGGTACAATAAGGCCCGACTCATCTCAAAAAGATGAGCCGGCCCTTGGGGGCTACAGGTCAATTCTTCATATTATTAAAAAGACCCGAATCATCTTATAAAAGATGAGCCGACCCTTGGGGGCTACATGATTTCAAGACTACAAACAAATATATACCTTCTACAACAGAAGACCCGGCTAACTCAAAGAGATAAGCCGGCCCTTGGGGGCTAAATCAGTATTCTGTATTGTCTACTCAAAGTATAAAGTACCAACTTACTATGATTATAACAAGTCGGTCCTTGGGGGCTACAGCTATAGTCCAATATGTCTACTTTGAAGAACGAGCTTACCATTTCCATAATAAGCTGGTCCTTGAGGGCTGAAGACAGGATATAATGACCGAACAGTAAAACATGAATTTTACCTCATATTTTTCCTTGAGAGCATTGATCAAATTGATCTCAAGTTCTCGGCTCTCAGACAGCCGGGTTAAGTACTACTGATGAATGTTTTCAACATCAAGTGCAGATATATTTGGGACATCCAGTTTGGTTTTCCCCTTTCCCAAATCTACCGGCTCGTCCTTGGCTACAATCTTGGCTAAGGAGGTGGAAACAACTGGAATTTGGAAGCCCTCCTTGATAGTGACAACATCTGGATCGCGCTGATCAGCGAGTGGAATGGAGTCATTAACATCAGCTGTTAGACTGGAAAGACGCATCGGGCTTGGCGGACGAGCAGATAAAACATTGACGTGCCTTCGACATCCATTGTTGATTCTACAAAAACCAGCTCATCCGGCCTGGGCACCTCAACATCAGTTGCCGGCTGTAGCGTCTCGAACGTTGTTTTCGGAAGGATCAACTTCAATAGTTGTCCTTTCAGGCGAGGGGTTCGGAACGTCTTGGCTTGCAACGCCTGAGGTCGAGCCGGTAGCACGTTTCGACACAAAAGCTTTCGCCCTATAGTTGTCAGAAAACATATGTTATACTAAGGAAAAAATAGCTCAACGGTCAAGCATGCAAATATTTGTGCAAAGTTCAGACACTTACTCGCGATTGACGTTAAAGGCAGGAAGCTGTGTTGCAGACGAGTCGCCTGAAGATGGAGAAGATTCCTGATAAAGTAAGTTTGAAAGATTAAGGGGTTGTTTAGAGAAACCGACTTCAAAATGAGAATTGGTTGGACTATGTGTCACCTCAAGGCGCGGCTTATGAGCCAGCGGCGCGCGAGACAAGCCAGGGACTAAGTTGCCTGAATCACGTATGGTTTTGTGTTTTGATTGACCAACAAGTTGAGTTTTCTTCAAAAGAAAATCGGAAGCTAAGTGAGCTTTTGGATGAGATAGTTTAAGCTTCCGGACAGTTCGTCTTGGTTTTCTTGGAACAAATGTCTCTGGGGAACTGGAAGAAATTGGAATTACCTCAACATTGCCGGCTTGGCTGGATTCCGAGTCGCCCTGACAATAAGGCGCGTCAGCAAGTTTAATAAACAAGCGGCCAAGAGAGTCAAGTCCTACCTCAGAATGCCCCCCCTCCCCCGAAGTTGATTCGAGAGGCGGTTCATCCCTTTGACCTGACGAAGGGACAGGGGCCTGAGGCGTGACATTCCAGAAGCTAGAACCCTCCTACAGCAATATAAAGCACAAGGTAAGAAGGGTGGGTTAAAATAACGTTGATGAAGGAAGAAAATATACGTGACAAGAAAGATCAAATACCAGAAGTGGCCGATTCTGCAAATAGAATGGACCCAAGCCGGTGACACCGCACTTCTCCCTTGAGTCAGAAAAGAAACTTTTTGTTTCCTTGTTAAGGACATCATCGGACAAGTCCTCACTGGAAAAACGTTGAGCATCGGACGGGTTGCCCGAATAATTACACATAAAGCTGCCTCTCACGCTGACGGGTTGGACACACCATTTCAGCCAGCAGTGGACCAGGTTAATCCCCGTCAAGCCATGCATGGTCAGGGCCCTTAACTTGGTACGAAGAGGTGCCATCAAGTCCTTTTCTTCATTTGTGGGCCAACCCGGAAATTTGATGTTATTGCCAAGCCTTTCCATCCTATAACCCGGAAGAGGATTTTCTCCTGCGAGGGCAGTGTTCTTACAGTAGAACCAAGTTTTATTCCATCCCTTCAGATGACTTGCCAATTTGGAATCAAGAAAGAGGTTATTCTTTCTTTCTGAATAGAAATTCCACCAAGTTCGCAAGTGGCGCCATTCTTGGTCTCGGTCTGGCGATTCAGATAGAAAAATTCCCTAAAAAGGGTCATAGACGGCTCTATTTGCAGATAAACTTCGCACAAAACGTCGAATTGACAGATGTTGGTCATTGAATTAGGCGCAATATCATGAGACCGTAGGTTGAAAAAATGCAGCAGATCTCTAAAAAACATTGAGCCAGGGGGTCGAAACCCTCTACGCAAGTGGTCAGCAAAGATGACGACTTCTCCTTGTCGAGGATGTGGATAAGGTTCTACTTTGGGAGCATGCCACTCTATTTCCTTTCGAGCCGGTAGAAACCCTTGCCTTACAAGATTCTCCAAGGTGAGTTTGGATTCTTGGGATCTGACCCAGTTACAGACTTTGGCATTCTTTGGGGCCATGGCGAGTTACGGAGCAGCTACAAAGGGGATAAGGAAAATAAACCGGCGCATGACCTAAGTCGTTAAGTTATGGTTAATATTCACAGGCGAAACAAACTGAGTTTCAACAGGAAAAGATGTTTTAAGCTGGTAGTGATCAGCAGAAAGATGTGTAAGCCGACAAAATCTGGTAAAAGAGTACGAAGGAGTATCGTGTCTTCACAAGACTTAACGAAAATTTTGCACAAACAAGTTTCTACCGAGATGGTTGCTACGATGGATCTAAATAAGTGTGGAAAAATAAAGATAAATGTGCTCTAACTAGCGGAGGAACCGAACGGAGGCATTCGAAAATATCCTTCGGAATCTCGTTTTCAGATCTATTTGCGAGAAATAAGATGCGGAGGCTACAACTAAACTGCGGATGCTAAAGGAATGAAAAGCTTATAGATATACAAGCAATTTCTCGGATGAACGCGAAGAACATGGCATGAACACCGGTAGAATCAAACCCTAATGGGGAACGAAGTGTACCGGATCTCTTTGGAAGCAAAATGGAGACGGCCGCGCTCGTTCCGGCGGCTGCAAGGAGATCCGGTGATGTAAACGGTGCGGTTGGGAGGCCTCGACGTCGTCCTCGAACTCCGGTGGTGCTCGGTTGAAGGAGAGAGGCGCAAGGAAGATGGAGTAGAAAGTGAGTAGTGGGGCCCGGCCAACCTATTTATAAGGAGAAAAACCCGAAAGGGCAACTGGGCGCGGGAAACAAGGAGATGCAGTAAATTTTGGAAATAGTGACGGCTTGATTTTCGGGATAAGCGGATATGTGCAAAGATCCGTTGTGATGTCATCGTGACTTTCCTAAATTCCCGGCGGGTGACGTCACAGATGGATGGCACAAGAAAAATTACAAGTTTGGAAGTATCATAAGCCGGCATTTTGAGATACAGAGAAGACATGGATACAAGCAGAAGATAAGCCGCCAAAAAAAGATAAGGAAGATCGACATGAATAAATTCAAATCAATCTGGGGCCTAATGTCGGGGATATAACCCCGCCGTATAACCCGCCTATTGGGCCGGGTCAACATATTGGCAGCTTAAGAATCATACTCAAGATGGGTCGTGCCGTTGAATACAAGGCGACTTACCAAGTAAGCCGGATGGCGGCCCAGCACCTGAAGATGGTGGTTCAAGGCCCAGAAGGCAGAAGGTGCCAGGAGCTTTCCTCACTTGCGAGACAAGGCGAGCTAGAGATATACTAGGTCACGGATCATAACATGACCCGGACTCTTGTAAGCCTAGGGTCTCGACCTATATATAAAGGCGAGCCCCTGTGGCCAATGGACTTAAGTTAGAAACCCTCGAAAGCTAGGTAAGCGATTCCGCACCCTTGTAATCGAGATCATCAACAATCTAGACACAAAGCAGGACGTAGGCTTTTACCTCCATTGGAGGGGCTGAACCAGGGTAAACCCGTCTCTCGTTCCCGATCAACCCCTTCGAGTCACCACACAACGACGAGGGCCTCACACCTAAGTTCTCCTATGAGGACATCTGTCGTGACAAAACCTCGACAAAGTCCATGAGGGATTTATAATGGAATAAGGAGCGGATATACTCCCAAAGACAACGCAAAGCTATACAAGAATGAAGTGGGCCCATAACTCACAGGTCCCAGGATTTGACAAGGAACAAGCACAAAACTTGTTGAAGGCAGAACCCTTAAAGAAGTTATGATATCTTCAGCAGACATTTCGTAGGAAGTTACACAAACAGGAGAGTTGTGAGGAAACAATAGATGCTTTGTTTGGCTTGCAGAATCCATGGATTTATCCAAACGAGTTCGTTGACAAGAGATATTCTGCAATGCTTGTGAGAATGCCCGAGTGTTAGAATGCGAGATTCGCTAAACCTTATACAGGGTAACGATTTGGGTGCGGAATGGTGTGGCCACCATAACGACTACTCTTATGATAAGCTCTCACTATTTGGAATGGTAAATCTAGAGTGACTTATCTATAGCAGAGAGACGACGATGTCAAAGCCTGTTTAAACCTTAGAATGGTATGACGATCAAACCCTATACAAGGCAGTTGTTGCCAATCGTAGGTTATACTATGAGAAAAAATCCAAGACATAATTTTTTCTGCACGAACCATTAGTTTTTTTACCACCATGAGAATTATGATAGTTATTAAGAATTGGAGACAGGCCTGTTAGTCAAGAAGACTCGGTCTCAGAAGAGCTTATGAAAGAACTCAAGATTTCAAGGGAAACGATATGCCTATTGATACGTCTCCAACGTATCTATAATTTTTGATTGTTCCATGCTATTATATTATCTGTTTTGGATGTTTTATATGCATTAATATGCTATTTTATATTATTTTTGGGACTAACCTATTAATCTAGAGCCTAGTGCCAGTTTCTGTTTTTTTCCATGTTTTTGAGTATTGCAGATAAGGAATATTAAACGGAGTCCAAACGGAATAAAATCTTCGGAATGATTTTTCTTGGACCAGAAGAAACCTGCCAGACTTGGAGATGAAGGCAGGACACTTGCCGTGGCGTCACAAGCCACTAGGGCGCGCCCTAGGGGGGGCACGCCCTCCTAGCTTGTGGCCCCACGGCAGCTCTCCTAACCCTATTCTTCGGCCTATAAATTCCCAAATATTCCCTGGATATTAAAAGGAGCCATGAAAATACTTTTCCGCCGCCGGAAGCCTCTGTTCCCGTGAGATCCCATCTTGGAGCCTTTTCCGGTAATCTGCGGAGGGGGATTCGATCACGGAGGGCATCTACATCAACTCCATTGCCCCTCCGATGATGCGTGACTAGTTTACCACAGACCTTCGGGTCCATAGCTAGTAGCTAGATGGCTTCTTCTCTCTCTTTGCTCTTCAATACCATGTTCTTCATGATCTTCATAGAGATCTATCCGATGTAATACTCTTTTGCGGTGTGTTTGTCGAGATCCGATGAATTGTGGGTTTATGTTCAGATTAGCTATGAATATTATTTGAATCTTCTCTGAATTCTTATATGCATGATTTCATATCTTTGCAAGTCTCTTCGAGTTATTGGTTTGGTTTGGCCAACTAGATTGGTAATTCTTGCAATGGGAGAAGTGCTTAGTTTTGGGTTCAATCTTGCGGTGTCCTCACCCAGTGACAAAGTAGGGGTAGCGAGGCACGTATTGTATTGTTGCCATCGAGGATAAAAGGATGGGGTTTTCATCATATTGCTTGAGTTTATCCCTCTACATCATGTCATCTTACTTAATGCGTCACTCTGTTCTTCATGAACTTAATACTCTAGATGCAGGCAGGAGTCGGTCGATGTGTGGAGTAATAGTAGTAGATGCAGAATCGTTTCGGTCTACTTGACACGGACGTGATGCCTATATGCATAATCATTGCCTTGGATATCTTCATAATTATTCGTTTTTCTGTCAATTGCTCGACAGTAATTTGTTCACCCACCGTATTATTTGCCATCATGAGAGAAGCCTCTAGTGAAACCTATGGCCCCCAGGTCTATTTTCCATATTATATTTTCGGATCTATAAACCAAAAATACCAAAAATATCTTTCTGCAATCTTTTTACTTTTAGTTTACTTTTCGTTTTAGCAATCCTATCTATCTATTTCTATCAGATCTCATCCTTGCAGGTAACCGTGAAGGGATTGACAACCCCTTTATAGCGTTGGGTGCAAGTGTTTGATTATTTGTGCATGTACATCTATTGGGGACTTGCTTGTATCTCCTACTGGATTGATACCTTGGTTCTCAACAACTGAGGGAAATACTTACCTACTTTGCCGCATCACCCTTTCCTCTTCAAGGGAAAACCAACACATGCTCAAGAAGTAGCAAGAAGGATTTCTTGCGCCGTTGCCGGGGAGATCTACATCAAGCCTACCAAGTACCCTTCACAAACTCATCTCTTGCATTTACTTTAGTTGCCATTTGCCTCTCGTTTTCCTCTCCCCCACTTCTAAAACGATTTTCAGAAAATAACAAAAAGATTTGCCTTTTTATTCGCCCTTCTTCCTTTCGTCTTTTCGTTTGCTTTTCGTTTGCTTGTGTGCTTGATTGCTTGCTTTGTCACGATGTCTCAAGAGAATACCAAGTTGTGTGACTTTTCCAATACTAATAATAATGATTTTATTAGTACTCCGATTGCTCCCGCCACTAGTGCGGAATCTTATGAAATCAATGCTGCTTTGCTAAATCTTGTTATGAAAGAACAATTTTCCGGCCTTCCTAATGAAGATGCCGCATCCCATCTAAATACTTTCGTTGAGTTGTGTGATATGCAAAAGAAGAAAGATGTGGATAATGATATTGTTAAATTGAAGCTATTTTCGTTCTCGGTACGAGATCGTGCTAAAACTTGGTTTTCATCTTTGCCTAAAAATAGTATTGATTCATGGAATAAGTGTAAAGATGCTTTTATTTCCAAGTACTTTCCGCCCGCTAAGATCATCTCCCTTAGGAACGATATAATGAATTTTAAGCAACTTGATCATGAGCATGTTGCCCAATCTTGGGAGAGGATGAAACAAATGATTAGAAATTGCCCCGCGCATGGTTTGAGTTTATGGATGATTATACAAATTTTCTATGCTGGATTGAATTTTGCATCTAGGAATCTCTTAGATTCCGCCGTGGGTGGTACTTTTATGGAAATCACATTAGGAGAAGCTACTAAACTCCTAGATAATATTATGGCAAATTACTCTCAAAGGCATACCGAAAGATCTCCTACTAGTAAAAAAGTGCATGGTATTGAAGAAATAAATACTTTGAGTGAAAAGATGGATGAATTGATGAAATTGTTTGCTAGTAAGAGTGCTCCTATTGATCCTAATGATATGCCTTTGTCTTCTTTGATTGGAAATAATAATGAATCTATGGATGTGAACTTTGTTGGTAGGAACAATTTTGGTAATAACGCGTATAGAGGTAATTTCAATCCTAGGCCGTTTCCTAGTAATTCCTCTAATAATTATGCTAATTCCTACAACAATTCTTATGGAAATTATAATAAGATGCCCTCTGATCTTGAGAATAATATTAAAGAATTTATTAGTTCGCAAAAGGGTTTCAATGCTATGATTGAAGAAAAATTGCTCAAGATTGATGATTTGGCTAGGAACATTGATAGAATTTCTCTTGAGATTGATTCTTTGAAAATTAGATCTATTCCACCCAATCATGATATTAATGAGTCTTTAAAAGCTATGAGAATTTCTATTGATGAGTGCAAGGAAAGAACCGCTAGAATACGTGCTAAGCGTGAATGGCTTGAAAAAGTGTGTTCTCATGATAATATTGATGAAGATCTTAAAGTGATTGATGTGAATCCTATTGAATCTTTGTTTTCTTATGTAAATCTTGAAAAAGATGGGACTGGAGATGAGTCAACTTTAGTTAAAAGGCGTCCCAATGATTCGGAGTTTATAGATCTTAATGCTAAGATTGATAAAAGTGGGATTGGAGAGGTCAAAACTTTAAATAGCAATGAGCCCACTCTTTTGGATTTCAAGGACTTTAATTATGATAGTTGTTATTTGATTGATTGTGTTTCCTTGTTGCAATCCATGTTGAATTCTCCTCATGCTTATGATCAAAACAAGCTTTTACTAAAAATATCGTGGATGCTATGATGAAATCTTTTGAAGAAAAACTTGAGTTGGAAGTTTCTATACCTCGGAAGCTTTATGATGAGTGGGAACCTACTATTAATATTAAGATTAAATATTATGAGTACCATGCTTTGTGTGATTTGGGTGCTAGCATTTCCATGATTCCGAAAACTTTATGTGATGTGCTAGGTTTCCGTGATTTTAATGATTGCTCTTTAAATTTGCATCTTGCGGATTCCACTATAAAGAAACCTATGGGAAGGATTAATGATGTTCTTATTGTTGCAAATAGGAATTATGTGCCCGTAGATTTCATTGTTCTTGATATAGATTGCAATCCTACATGTCCTATTATTCTTGGTAGACCTTTCCTTAGAACGATTGGTGCAATTATTGATATGAAGGAAGGAAATATTAGATTCCAATTTCCATTAAGGAAAGGCATGCAACACTTTCCTAGAAAGAAAATAAAATTACCTTATGAATCTATTATGAGAGCTACGTATGGATTGCATACCAAAGATGACAATACCTAGATCTATTGCGTGATGCCTAGCTAGGGGCGTTAAACAATAGCGCTTGTTGGGAGGCAACCCAATTTTATTTTTATGATTTTGATTTTGCTTATGTTTTTGAGTTTTCCACACATTATTACCTCTGTAATAATTGTGTTTTCTTGTTTAAATTAGTGTTTGAGCCAAGTAAGACCTTTGGATGGTCTACGGTGTTTGTGATTTGATTTTGCTGAAAAACAGAAACTTTTGCTCTCAGTCCAGGAATTTTGTAAATTCACTAGAACGTGCTTTTGATCTGAAATTGTTACACAAGATTTATATACAGATTGCCCTGATTTTCCTAATTTTTCAGAATTTTTGGAGTGACATAAGTATTCGAAGTCTATAGATTTCTACAGACTGTTCTGTTTTAGACATTTTCTGTTTTCTTTGTGTTGTTTGCTTATTTTGATGTATCTATGGGTTGTATCGGGGGGTATGAACCATGGAGCAGTTGGAATACAGTATATATTACACCTAAATAAATAAAGAATGAGTTCACAACAGTACCTAAAGTGGTGATTTATTTTTCTTATACTAACGGATCTCATGAGTTTTCTGTTGAGTTTTGTGTTGTGAAGTTTTCAAGTTTTGGGTAACGATTTGATGGACTATGGAATAAGGAGTGGCAAGAGCCTAAGCTTGGGGATGCCCAAGGCACCCCAAGCCATATTCAAGGATACCAAAAATCCTAAGCTTGGGGATGCTCCGGAAGGCGTCCCCTCTTTCGTCTTCAATCCATCGGTAAATTTACTTGAGGCTATATTTTTATTCACCACATGATATGTGCTTTGCTTGGAGCGTCTTGTATGATATGAGTCTTTGCTTTTTAGTTTGCCACAATCATCCTTGCTGCACACATTCTTTTTGAGAGGGACACGCTGAATCGTGAATTTATTAGAATACTCTATGTGCTTCACTTATATCTTTTGAGCTAGGCAATGTTGCTCTAGTACTTCACTTATATCTTTTTAGAGCACGGTTGTGTTATATTTTATAGAAATTATTGAACTCTCATACCTCACTTATATTATTTTGAGAGTCTTTAAAACATCATGGTAATTTGTTTAGGTTATGAATTTAGTCCTAATATAATGGGCATCCAAGAGGGATATAATAAAAACTTTCATATAAAGTGCATTGAATATTATGAGAAGTTTGATTCCTTGCTTATAGTTTTGAGATATGAAGATGGTAATATGAGAGTCATGCTAGTGATTAGTTGTGAATTGGAGAAATACTTGTGTTGAAGTTTGCGATTCCCGTAGCATGCACGTATGGTGAACCGTTATGTAACGAAGTCGGAGCATGATTTGTTTAATGATTGTCAACCTTTGTGTGAGGGTCGGGAGCGCGTGATGGTTAACTCCTACCAACCTCTCCCCTAGGAGCATGCGTCTAATGCTTTGTTTGATAACTAATAGACTTTTGCAATAAGTATGTGAGTTCTTTATGACTAATGTTGAGTCCATGGATTATACGCACTCTCACCCTTCCACCTTTGCTAGCCTCTCTAGTACCGCGCAACTTTCGCCGGTGCATCAAACCCACCTTCCTCAAAACAGCCACCATATATTTTCCTCAAAACAGCCACCATACCTACCAATTATGGCATTTCCATAGCCATTCCGAGATATAATGCCATGAAACTTCCACCGTTCCGTTTTTCATGACATGCACCATCACTTTCATATTGCATATAGATTCATGTTTTGTTCTAGGTATCGAGTTGTAAGTAAATAAAAGGGTGATGATTTCCATTATTAGAGCATTTGTCCCATGTGAGAAAATGATGATGGAAGCTATGAATCCCTCACAAGTTGGGATGAGTCTCCGGACTTTACAAAAAATAAAAGAGGCCAGCGAAGCCCAAATATAAAAAATAATAAAAGAGGCCAAAGATGCCCACCAAAATAAAAAAAAAAGAGAAAGAAAAAAGGGAAAAAATAAATAAATAAATAAAATGAGAGAAAGAGAGAAGGGACAATGCTACTATCTTTTTCCACACTTGTGCTTCAAAGTAGCACCATGATCTTCATGATAGAGAGTCTCCTATTTTGTCACTTTCATATAGCTAGTGGATTTTTTCATCATTTGCACAACCACATAGTTTCTTTTTGAGTCTTTCATACACTTGTAGCTCTAGGGCACCCGTTGCATGGCATTCCCTACTCACTCACATAGATATCTATTGATGGGCATCTCCATAGCCCGTTGATACGCCTAGTTGATGAGAGACTATCTTCTCCTTTTTCCTCATCACCTCCACAATATTCTATTCCACCTATAGTGCTATATCCATGGCTCACGCTCATGTATTGCGTGAGAGTTGAAAAGGTTTGAGAACATAAAAAGTGTGAAACAATTGCTTGACTTGTCATCGGGGTTGTGCATGATTTAGATACTTTGTGTGGGGAAGATGGAGCATAGCCAGACCATATGATTTTGTAGGGATAACTTTCTAAGGCCATGTTGTTTCGAAAGGATACAATTGCCTTGCTGGTGTGCTCGAAGTATTACTGTTTTTATGTCAATATTAGACTTTTGTTTTGAATCTTATGGATCTGAATATTCATGCCACAATAAAGAATATTACATGGATAAATATGTTAGGTAGCATTCCACATCCAAAATTTTGTTTTTTATCATTTACCTACTCGAGGACGAGTAGGAATTAAGCTTGGGGATGCTTGATACGTCTCCAACGTATCTATAATTTTTGATTGTTCCATGCTATTATATTATCTGTTTTGGATGTTTTATATGCATTAATATGCTATTTTATATTATTTTTGGGACTAACCTATTAATCTAGAGGCTAGTGCCAGTTTCTGTTTTTTCCATGTTTTTGAGTATTGCAGATAAGGAATATTAAACGGAGTCCAAATGGAATAAAATCTTCGGAATGATTTTTCTTGGACCAGAAGAAACCTGCCAGACTTGGAGATGAAGGCAGGAGACTTGCCGTGGCGTCACAAGCCACTAGGGCGCGCCCTAGGGGGGGCGCGCCCTCCTAGCTTGTGGCCCCACGGCAGATCTCCTAACCCTATTCTTCGGCCTATAAATTCCCAAATATTCCCTGGATACTAAAAGGAGCCACGAAAATACTTTTCCGCCGCCGGAAGCCTCTGTTCCCGTGAGATCCCATCTTGGAGCCTTTTCCGGTAATCTGCCGGAGGGGGATTCGATCACGGAGGGCATCTACATCAACTCCATTGCCCCTCCGATGATGCGTGAGTAGTTTACCACAGACCTTCGGGTCCATAGCTAGTAGCTAGATGGCTTCTTCTCTCTCTTTACTATTCAATACCATGTTCTTCATGATCTTCATGGAGATCTATCCGATGTAATACTCTTTTGCGGTGTGTTTGTCGAGATCCGATGAATTGTGGGTTTATGTTTAGATTAGCTATGAATATTATTTGAATCTTCTCTGAATTCTTATATGCATGATTTCATATCTTTGCAAGTCTCTTCGAGTTATTGGTTTGGTATGGCCAACTAGATTGGTAATTCTTGCAATGGGAGAAGTGATTAGTTTTGGGTTCAATCTTGCGGTGTCCTCACCCAGTGACAAAGTAGGGGTAGCGAGGCACGTATTGTATTGTTGCCATCGAGGATAAAAGGATGGGGTTTTCATCATATTGCTTGAGTTTATCCCTCTACATCATGTCATCTTACTTAATGCGTTACTCTGTTCTTCATGAAGTTAATACTCTAGATGCAGGCAGGAGTCGGTCGATGTGTGGAGTAATACACTACTGGAATCAGGAGATTTGCCGTCTGCCGTGGCAGACGGCAAAGGGCAATAGGCGGACGGCAAAGGCCTTTGCCGTCCGCTAGCGGACGGCACAATTTCGGGCCCAACGAGCTCCGGCAAAGGGGTTCTTTGCCGTCTGCTTCGGCCCAGTGGACGGCAAAGATTCTTTGCCATCAGCTTGCAGACGGCAAAGGACCTGGACGGCATAGTACTGACGGCGCCACAGTCAGGCGGCTAACGGACCCCCACCCTTTGCCGTCTGCCTCCCACCCCCCGTTGTCGTCTGCCTCCCGCCCCCCGTTGCCGTCTGCCTCGCGCCCCCCTTTGCCGTCTGCCACGTGGCCGCTTTGCCGACGGCGGCCGTCGGCGTAGTGCCTCTCTTTGCCGTCCGCCTCCCGCCCTCCTTTGCCGTCTGCCTCCCGCCACCCCTTTGCCGTCTGCCTCCTCCCCCTTTGCCGTCTGCCGCGGACGGCAAAGAGGCAAAATGGGCCAGCCTTGTTTTCCCAGGTTTCATAGGTGGTTGCCACGTGGCAGCTTTGCCGACGGCGGCCGTCGGCATAGCTTCCTTTGCCGTCCGGGGCAGACGGCAAAGAGGCTGTATTGCCTCTTTTTTTTGTTTTTGTTACATTCAACAATTTTCAAACAAACAATATATGATATATACATAAATAATTCACAGAAACAATGTGCAACAGCCATATATGATCAACCAACAATTGTACCAAATTAAAAGTATCAAATGCCACATTGTTCGCCATATTACAATAGGTTCATCCATACATACATATAGTCTCATCGATACAAATGACTCAATACATGAAAACAGAAAGTAAACCTAGCACTACATCAAAGCAAGCTGCCGTGAACTCGTCTCAAATCTGCAAATTTGGAAATAAGAAAGTTAGAAAAATAATACTAGAATTAAGAAGTAGAAGTAGATCTAGAATTCGAAGAAGATGAAGGGGCTGTTTGGTTTCAAGACACAACTAGCCACACTTTGCCACAACTCAACTTAGGCAAGTTTGACCATGTTAGGTGTGTGTTTGGTTCTTGCCACAACTAAGGCAAGAATTTGTTTTATTAGCAGTAAGACCCACATGTCATAGATAGAAAAAGTGTGGCAAGATTCCCTTAGGCAAGCCAAAGTGTGGTAACTATTTGAGCACCTCAAGTAAGGCAAGTGTGGTAAAATTGTGGCAAGCCAAAGTGTGGTAAAATTGCGGCAAGCCAAATTGTGGCTAACTATTTGAGCACCTAAAGCCAAAGTGTGGCAAGATTATTTCTCTGTCTCCTCTTGTTTTTCTTCTTCTTATTGCTTATTTGTGTCATTTTAGAGCTAACCTAGGTAATTATCACATTATTTACCTAACTAAGCTTATTGTGTCATTTTGCAAGAAAATAAGCTAAGTCTATGGCATCTATGAGGTTACCAAGTCTATTATGTCATTTTTGCGTTAACTAAGCTTATTATGTCAGTGTGGAGGAAACAATGCTAAGTATAGGTCATTTTAGGGCTAACTTAGGTACAATATGTCATTTTGGAGGTAAGTAAGCTTACTATGTCATTTTATAGGAAACAAAGCTAACTTAGGTAAAATATGACATTTGTCTAAGTGCTAAGTTTGTCTAAGTGCTATGTTTGTATTTGTTTGAGAAAATGAGCCAAGTAAGTGGCATATTAGGGCTTACCGTCCTAGTCATCACGGAGGTGAAGCACTGGGGTTGCTCGGGACGTGCGATGCGGCTCGGGAGTTATGTTGTACCAAAGATCATTTGCGTTAGCATGATGACGCTGAAATGTTAAGACTAGTAACTAATGAACTTTGAAATGGAACTCACCGTTCCAGCCGTGGTAATGACTGGCATCGGCGGAGGGGTCTGGCCGTCCTTCTCGCACAAAGTCTGCACATTTGGTTTTGCCAAGTCAATCATATTAGTTATTAATGAAAAGAACATGTAGTGCATGATTTGGCTAATATGAAGAAGAAACTTACCACGATGAGCTCGTACATGGCCCGGTTAGACGCATCGTTCCGTGCCCTCTCCTCCTCCAACAACCTAGCCGTCCTCTCCTCCAGATCCCTCATCTCCTCCGCCGCCTGCCGGGCCTGTTCCGCCAGAAGCGCCTGGGTTGTCTCTCTCTCTTTCTGCAGAGCAGCCTGCAACACAACTCCTCGTTAGCATTGTAATCATCTTTGTTCGCACACACAATGTAATGGAGGAAACCTATCTGAGTCCGTATGACTAACCTCGATGGCGAGCTGGACTGGCCGTGGACGAGGCAGCATCTTAGGACAGGAGCTCGTTTGGCGCGCCTTGATCTGCTGGAGAGTGCTCGAAGACCGTATATGTCCATCTCCAATGGCTATCGAGCCATGGGGCCTCCCGTGGCCAGCTATCATCACCAGGTCTGGATCAAGTGGATGCTGGCTCGGGTTGAAGTCTTCCCCATTCACCGCCTTCCCCACATCTCTGTACCTCACGAGCTTGTGGTGGGAGGAGATATTGCTGAAGTTCTCGGGATCATCAAGGTCAGACTCAAAGAATGCCTTGACCTTCTTGTATGAGGCAGTATGGGCCATGGCATCGAGGTCGTACACCGCTGGCACCTCCGTCTTATTGTGATGAGCCTACAAGAGAGGAACAAAGTATTAATAATGGGTAAACCTAGCACTACAAGAATGAATTGCAGGAATCATGAAGCAAACCACATACCCAGTTCCGCCCGAACTGATAAATGTTGGTGATGCCTTGATGGTGTGGCACACCTTCCATTTGGGCACACCGTGCCTTGGCATCGTCGTGGACGACTCGCCATTGGTCAGAGCACCATTCATTCACCAACGCCTCCCAACAACCCATCTTATCCGCACACCATCTAGGGGGCACCAAAGTTAATAAAGAGAAATTTGAGAGCTACGCCTACGAATCAAAGCAAAGGAAACTAAGTACAAGGCCATAAGAATAGGTAATTACCTTCATGTACTGCTACTTGTCCAGAAACTTTCGGCGGGACGACGACTTGGCCTTCTTAATACGTTGCGAGGCGTAGTAGTCTCGAGCAGCCTGTACCCGAGCCTCGTGTCGTAAGTTCTGTAGTAGGCGCCTGCACTCGTAATCAATAAGCTTTGCCATGGCCTCCTCGTATCCCTCCTCACACCTGTAGAAGGTCTGCAATCAAAAGAGACAACACTAATTAGTACAATAACTAGCTATTATTGATTTTTAATTGTGTAAAGGAGAAATTACCCAGAACTTCCTGATGACCATGTCGGCCCTCGTGTGGCACAACACACCCTCGATCATCTCCTCCGGCGTTGTAGGGGCAGCCAAGTAGTGCTCCCATTTCAATCCTACCTCTTCTTGCCGACCCTCGCCGGGCAACGTGACAAACCCCGGGAAGTTATGCCGTAAAATCACACCAAGGATGAAGTTGGGCATGCGGACATCCTTGGCGTGAATCCAACCCCTGCAGTATGACAAAGCCAACGCATTAGATATATGAAGAAACATGAAGGCAAAAGGTTTAAAAAGAGTAAATGCACTTACTTCAGCGTCTCAGGCTTAATCAGCCACCTCTGCTCGCGGGTCGCCGGCACGGGCGGGAGCCGTGTACACCCACGCTAGTAGACGGTGCCCTCAACCACCTCGTCCCCGCTATCAGAAAGCCGATCCCCGCCACCATCAGCATGGCCTCTCGGCTCTGGCTGATGCAGATCCGGCCAGGTATCCCATCCGGTGGAAGCCTATGGAGTCTCGTAGGACGAAGCGTCTGGCACAGGAGTCTCGCGGGACGAAGCGTCTGGCACAGGAGTCTCGCGGGACGAAGCGTCTGGCACAGGAGTCTCGCGGGATGAAGCGTCTGGCACAGGAGTCTCGCGGGTGGCCGCGTCTGAGACAGAAGGATCGTCGACCCGAGGCTCGTGGACAGGAGTCCTTATAGCCTCCACCTCAGACGGGTCCACCGTAGCAGTCCTGTGCTCGGGTGAATCAGCTGGGGGTGGCGGCGAGGAAAGTGTAGCAGCCTTCCTACCTCTCCCACGGCCACCACATGTAACTTTAGGAGCCTTCCTACCTCTCCCCCGACCTTATCTCCCGGTCGGCAACTTCGCCGACGAAGAAGCGCCCTCGGGTGTCCCAATACTGTTGTACAACGCTCTCCGGAGAGTTTGGGGTGGAATGGAGGTACCCCTCCCACCACGCGCCGACGAAGGATCCTCGGATCGCTCTCGACCCGCGCCCACCATATTTCAACACCTGCCATGACAAAGAGTAAACGAAATTAGTACAACATAAAAAAATGAATACCGACATGAATAATAATATGTATATATATAATTTGAGTGTATCATCATCATGTATACCTGACATGAACTAATAATAATCTTCATCGTCTATATATGCTCCGGGATCAATAAATGCATCATCATCATCACTATCATTAATAAATGCATCATCATCACTATCGGGAGCAACATGTGGAAGGCCTCCTTTATGTAATCGGTCAAGCATTGAGAGGTCATCCGCAGCAGTAACCTCTTCTTCTTCCGTCTTTTCTTGTTCCGGCTCAGGGGTGAAGTCGGATTCACTGTCGTTGTCTACCTCAATGTTCTGGGGTGAAGTAGAGCGGTTCTTGGAACGTTTTTTGGAAAGACGTGTTTCTTGGAAGAATTCTCCTTCATATGTGTCCGGGTTAATGTGAGGTTCATAATCATCTTCATTGAGGGGAGGTGGTCTAAAATGTGGCGGCACATCATAAACGACATCCCAACCATTCAGATTTGGATCAGTTTGGCAGGCCCACGGTAGATAGAAAACTTGGGTCGCCTGTTGAGCCGTAATATAGACATCGGGAACATCTAAATGGGTGCTTTGTTTGATTTCGACTAGCCCTATATGTTCATGAGTCCTTCTAGTCTCCTTCGGCTGGAACCAATAACATTTGAAGACTACGACGTTTGGTGGGTTTTCACCAAAGAATCTAAGTTCATAAATTGCTTCAACTCTTCCATAATACTCGACACCTCCTTCGCCGACAGCGGAGACACAACAATTTGTAGACTTTCGGTCGGCCATAGATAGCTCTTTGCCAAAAGTACGAAAGCGATACCCGTTGATGTCGTATTTGTCAAATGAACGGACCTTATAGTCAAAACCATTAGCGACTTGTCTCAATTCGGAGTCCATAGACTCTGCATTAGCCTACACGTTTAATACGAAAGGATTGTTGCATTAGCCGCAAACTAGACGAAGAAATGAAATGGTCTAATGGAAATTACCGTTTGTTTGAACCAAGAGATGAAACCGGGATAGCCGCCTCCATGCTTTGCCAGAAGCTCATACTCTTCGATGGAATCCTTTTGGATCACCGCTCCATCCGAGAATTTGGCGACGTATCGACTGTATCACATATCCGGGAATAAGAGCATTTCAAAGGAATTAGAAGTTGCGAAACAATGTACCGAGAACTTACTCGATGTACGGCCGCACTTCTGTTAGGTTGTTGAAGATATACAACGAAATGGTCTGCCATTCTTCGACATCCAACGCTATTGCTTTCGAAGCACCGGCTGGTGCGAGCTTCCCTTTGAATAGGCTGAGGTTGGATCGACCTTTTTCACAGTCGCCATCATTGTACCGAGGCTTCGGATTATGCAAATGACGATTCTTGGCTTTGTAGTGTGCTGTCACGAAGTTTGCCGCCTCCTCAGTACTGAATGCCTCGGCCATCGATGCTTCAATTCTACATTTATTTTTACATTTTGCTCGAAGCGTCTTCTGCATCCCCTCAGTTGCGAAGCACCAACGATTTTGCACGGGCCCCCCCAATCTTGCCTCGGTCGGGAGATACAAAATCAAATGCTGCATTGGATTAAAGAATCCCGGTGGAAAGATCTTTTCTAACTTGCAGATCAACTCCGGCACCAACTCTTCCAGTTCGTCTAGCACGTCAGGCGATAGTTCTTTCGCACAAAGAGCATGGAAGAAATAGCTCAGCTCTGCCAGTACTAGCCATTCATCCTCAGGGATAAAGCCACGCAACATCACCGGCATTACCCGCTCAAGCCATATGTGCCAATCATGACTCTTGAGACCAAATATTTTCAATTTGTCAAGACTCGCTCCCCTCTTTAGATTCACTGCATACCCATCGGGGAACATCAACTGCATTTTCACCCACAAGATCATTTCCCTCATAGCTGGCCTTCCAAGATTGAACCATGCCTTTGGCTTCCTCCAGTTCTTCTTTCCTTTCGGTTGTCACATGTTTTGTAACGGTCTATCACATAGAGCCTCCTGATCGACTCTAGCCTTAAGATTATCCTTCGACTTCCCCTCTATGCCGAACAATGTACCAAAAAGGGCCTCGGCGATATTCTTTTCAGTGTGCATCACGTCGATGTTGTGTGGGCAAAGGAGGTCTTTAAAGTAAGGCAGATCCCACAAGCATATCTTGTGAGTCCAGGCGTGTTTCGAATTATACCCTTTGAAATACCCTGGACGATTTGGATCTGGCTCGAGAGCGTTTATCTGATCCAGGGTCTGTTGGCCTGTCAATCCAGGTGGTGCAGAGTTTTTGACAACTCTACCTTTCATGAAATTCTTCTTGTCTTTTCTGAACTTATGGCGAGGATCCAGGAACTGTCTATGCAAGTCGAAGCAAGAATACTTGCGACCCGCCTGCAGCCAACGGAACTCAAGAGCTGCCTTGCATGTGGGGCACGGGAACCTTCCATGCACACACCAGCCAATGAATAGCGCATACGCCGGCAAGTCATGCAACGAGTACATGTACCACACATGCATTTTGAAGTTTTTTTTGTAGCGGCGTCATATGTCTTGATCCCATTATCCCAAGCTTCTTGCAATTCATCCTTAAGCGGCTGCATGTACACATTCATATTCTTCCCCGGATAGTTGGGCCCTGGAATTATCAACGTCAAGAAAATGTTCTTTCTTTTCGTAATCTCTCCGGGGGGAAGATTGAGTGGAATGACAAATATAGGCCAGCAACTGTATTGGGTTGCCGTCATACCAAACACATTGAACCCATCCGTGCTGATGGCGACTCGAGGATGCCTTGGATCTGCCGCTTTATCCTTATGTAATGCATCGAATTGCTTCCACGCAAAAGCGTCTGAAGTGTGTCCCAACATCGGATTCCCATATGCATCTAGTTCGTTCTTTTGCCCAATTTATGCCACGTCATCTGTCTGGCCGTCTCTTCGACCATGAAAAGACGTTGAAGTCTTGGTATGATTGGCATATACCGAAGAACATTAACTGGGATTTTCGTCTGACTCTTCTCACCCATACCGTTGTCTACCACAACATACCTGGAAGACTTGCAAATGGGACAATAGTTGAAGCTTGCATACTCAAGCCTAAATAAGTCACATCCATTCTCACAGGCATCTATCTTCTCATAGGGCATCTTAAGCGCACGTAGGATTTTGTCCGACTGGTACAGGTTTGCTGGCAATACATGGCCTTTGGGTAGAAAGCGTCCAAATATCGTCATCATCGTGTCGTAGCATTCTCTGCCCAGGTTGAACTGAGCCTTCAGAGCCATTACTTGCGCGATGGCATCCAGCTGACAAAGCTCAGTGTACTCGTGGAGAGGACGTTTTGAAGACTCCAACATTTCATAGAAGGCCTTTGCAGATTCCTCCATCTCATCGTCCGAATCCCGAGCATCATCAAAGTCTTGCACCATCTCTTCGATCCCGGTACCATGCTCGTCGGTGCGACGACGAACCACCTCAGCTCTGGCACGTTGGGCAGACTCACCATGAAATCTCCACACCGTATAATCAGTCGTAAAACCCCACTTCTGCAAGTGTTTACCCATTTCATCCCGTGTCCACTTTTTATGGTTGTCGCACCGGACACAGGGGCACCAGGTTATTTCCTGGCCATTTGCAAATGCGGCGCTCAGAAACCCCTTGGTTTTTGTTAACCATTCAATGGTCATTTCTTTCTGACTAGGGTGACTGGTGTACATCCAAGCACGATCACTCATCTTGCCTACCTACTAAACACGCAAGAAATATATATATAATTCATCATCTATATTCATCCGTTAATCAAGTTTGTCAGTTTTATTACGTCCATGCAACCTACACGCTAATAGGTAGAGATAGGTCCTAATCCCACCCGAGTATGTGTAGATTGGGTTCGTTTTCCCATGCCCTGCTCCGGATCCGACGCAGAATTTCGGTAGCACCTCCCCGCTGTTCTCCTGATACACGTCTCGGCAATAAGCAGAGAGGATGTGTACCCGGAGAACAACAGGGAGGCACTGACGAAATTCCGCATCGAATCCGGAGCAGAGCATACGGGAAAACGAACCCAATCTACACATACTCGGGCTGTCCATGGATAACGTTGGACAATTCGAAAGGATGGCGGTTATAAATATGCAAAGACATGCATATTTATAGATGCCGCCCTTTCGAACGGGAGACGCATACTGGTCACACATACTAATGATTGAATACACCTATAGCTAGCAAGTTGCATCGGCACGAAGACCGGAACAGAGCAAATTAAGGGGGGGAGGAGATGTCATTTGTGCTCACCCACGAACGCAGGGGAGCTCGTCAAACGCACAGGGAGGTCATCGAACAGCAGACCCTCGCAGCGACGAAACAACTGCACATTGAAATCCACCCGATCAACACAAATATGATGTTTTTCATAACCGCTAGAATCAGAATATATATATGACCTAACTCATAATTTACATCGGGGGTCGAGGGTTAGTGGCATCGGGGGTCGGGGGTCAGTGGCGTCGAGGGTCGGGGGTCAGTGCCGTCGGGGGTCGGGGGTCAGTGGCGTCGGGGGTCGGGGGTCAATGGCTTCTTCTTCCTCTTCTTCTTTTTTCCTTTTCTTTTTCTTCTTCTTCTGCTTCTTCTTCTTCTTCTTCTCCTCCTCCTCCTCCTCCTCCTCTCTTCTTCTTCTTCTTCTGCTTCTTCTTCTTCTTCTTCTTTTCTTCTTCTTCTTTTTCCTTTTTCATTTTTTTCCTTCTTCTTTTCTTCTTTTTTTTCTTCTAACCTAACTAACTAACCTAAGCTAACCTAAACTAACCTAAGCTAACCTAACTAACCTAAACTAACCTAACTAACTAACTAACCTAAACTAACCTAACTAACTAACTAACTAACCTAAATTAACTAACTAACTAATTAACATAAATAAAAAACAGAAAAAAAAAACAAAAAAATTACCTTTGAAGGTGCCGGTGGAGGAGGGGGCCGGTGGAGTGGACTGGGAGGGAGGAGGTGGGCGCCGCGGGGAGGCGGCGCTCGCCGCAGGGGCGGAGGGACGACGGGGCGGCCGGTGGGCGGCGGGACGGCGGGGCGGCCGGTGGGTGGGGGCCGCGGGGAGGGGGCTCGCCGCGGGGCGGCGGGACGGCGGGGCGGCCGGTGGGCGTCGGGGAGCGGCAGGAGGGAGGGAGAGGGAGGGAGAGAGAGAAGGGGTCGCGGGGAGGAGGGGCTCCGCGGGGCGGCGGGGCGGCCGGTGGGTGGGGGCAGCCAGTGGGCGTGAGAGGCCGGTGGGTGGGGGCGTCTGCCGGTGGGCGTCGGGTCGGGGCGGGAGCGGCCAGAGGGAGAGAGGCGGTGGCGGCGCGGTGATGGGGGGCGGGATGGAGACGCGGGAGAGTGAGGGGGGTGGAGGAGGATCCGGCCGCTATGGGGGGGCGGGCTCTTAGCCGTCTGCTAGCAGACGGCAAAGAGGGGGGGGACGGGGGTGGGGCCCCGCCGTGACCATTAGGGGGACGTCCTCTTTGCCGTCTGCTAGCGGACGGCAAAGAGGGGGAAGGCAGACGGCAAATCTTACCCGACGGCAACGATGTACCCAGGGTGCGGTGGGGCCCACCCGTGACCTTTGCCGTCTGCCTGCCCAATCTTTGTTGTCCGCTAGCCGACGGCAAAGGGTGTGCTGATGGCAAAGACTTTCTTTGCCGTCTGCCCACCCGTTGCCGTCCGTTTTCTGCAAGCTGATGGCAAAGGCTTTCTTTGCCGTCCGCCAGCAAACGACAAAGACATGGCGGACGGCAAATGATCTGATTCCAGTAGTGATAGTAGTAGATGCAGAATCGTTTCGGTCTACTTGACACAGACGTGATGCCTATATGCATAATCATTGCCTTGGATATCTTCATAATTATTCGTTTTTCTGTCAATTGCTCGACAGTAATTTGTTCACCCACCGTATTATTTGCCATCATGAGAGAAGCCTCTAGTGAAACCTATGGCCCCCAGGTCTATTTTCCATATTATATTTTCGGATCTATAAACCAAAAATACCAAAAATATCTTTCTGCAATCTTTTTTACTTTTAGTTTACTTTTCGTTTTAGCAATCCTATCTATCTATCTCTATCAGATCTCATCCTTGCACGTAACCGTGAAGGGATTGACAACCCCTTTATAGCGTTGGGTGCAAGTGTTTGATTATTTGTGCAGGTACATCTATTGGGGACTTGCTTGTATCTCCTACTGGATTGATACCTTGGTTCTCAACAACTGAGGGAAATACTTACCTACTTTGCCGCATCACCCTTTCCTCTTCAAGGGAAAACCAACGCATGCTCAAGAAGTAGCAAGAAGGATTTCTTGCGCCGTTGCCGGGGAGATCTACATCAAGCCTACCAAGTACCCATCACAAACTCATCTCTTGCATTTACTTTAGTTGCCATTTGCCTCTCGTTTTCCTCTCCCCCACTTCTAAAACGATTTTCAGAAAATACCAAAAATATTAGCCTTTTTATTCGCCCTTCTTCCGTTCGTCATATCGTTTGCTTTTCATTTGCTTGTGTGCTTGATTGCTTGCTTTGTCACGATGTCTCAAGAGAATACCAAGTTGTGTGACTTTTCCAATACTAATAATAATGATTTTATTAGTACTCCGATTGCTCCCGCCACTAGTGCGGAATCTTATGAAATCAATGCTGCTTTGCTAAATCTTGTTATGAAAGAACAATTTCCCGGCCTTCCTAATGAAGATGCCGCATCCCATCTAAATACTTTCGTTGAGTTGTGTGATATGCAAAAGAAGAAAGATGTGGATAATGATATTGTTAAATTGAAGCTATTTCCGTTCTCGCTACGAGATCGTGCTAAAACTTGGTTTTCATCTTTGCCTAAAAATAGTATTGATTCATGGAATAAGTGTAAAGATGCTTTTATTTCCAAGTACTTTCCGCCCACTAAGATCATCTCCCTTAGGAACGATATAATGAATTTTAAGCAACTTGATCATGAGCATGTTTTCCCAATCTTGGGAGAGGATGAAACAAATGATTAGAAATTGCCCCGCGCATGGTTTGAGTTTATGGATGATTATACAAATTTTCTATGCTGGATTGAATTTTGCATCTAGGAATCTCTTAGATTCCGCCGCGGGTGGTACTTTTATGGAAATCACATTAGGAGAAGCTACTAAACTCCTAGATAATATTATGGCAAATTACTCTCAATGGCATACCGAAAGATCTCCTACTAGTAAAAAAGTGCATGGTATTGAAGAAATAAATACTTTGAGTGAAAAGATGGATGAATTGATGAAATTGTTTGCTAGTAAGAGTGCTCCTATTGATCCTAATGATATGCCTTTGTCTTCTTTGATTGGAAATAATAATGAATCTATGGATGTGAACTTTGTTGGTAGGAACAATTTTGGTAATAACGCGTATAGAGGTAATTTCAATCCTAGGCTGTTTCCTAGTAATTCCTCTAATAATTATGGTAATTCCTACAACAATTCTTATGGAAATTATAATAAGATGCCCTCTGATCTTGAGAATAATATTAAAGAATTTATTAGTTCGCAAAAGGGTTTCAATGCTATGATTGAAGAAAAATTGCTCAAGATTGATGATTTGGCTAGGAACATTGATAGAATTTCTCTTGAGATTGATTCTTTGAAAATTAGATCTATTCCACCCAAGCATTATATTAATGAGTCTTTAAAAGCTATGAGAATTTCTATTGATGAGTACAAGGAAAGAACCGCTAGAATACGTGCTAAGCGTGAATGGCCTGAAAAAGTGTGTTCTCGTGATAATATTGATGAAGATCTTAAAGTGATTGATGTGACTCCTATTGAATCTTTGTTTTCTTATGTAAATCTTGATAAATATGGGACTGGAGATGAGTCAACTTTAGTTAAAAGGCGTCCCAATGATTCGGAGTTTATAGATCTTAATGCTAAGATTGATAAAAGTGGGATTGGAGAGGTCAAAACTTTAAATAGCAATGAGCCCACTCTTTTGGATTTCAAGGACTTTAATTATGATAGTTGTTCTTTGATTGATTGTGTTTCCTTGTTGCAATCCATGTTGAATTCTCCTCATGCTTATGATCAAAACAAAGCTTTTACTAAACATATCGTGGATGCTATGATGAAATCTTTTGAAGAAAAACTTGAGTTGGAAGTTTCTATACCTAGGAAGATTTATGATGAGTGGGAACCTACTATTAAGATTAATATTAAACATTATGAGTACCATTCTTTGTGTGATTTGGGTGCTAGCGTTTCCACGATTCCGAAAACTTTATGTGATGTGCTAGGTTTCCGTGATTTTGATGATTGCTCTTTAAATTTGCATCTTGCGGATTCCACTATAAAGAAACCTATGGGAAGGATTAATGATGTTCTTATTGTTGCAAATAGGAATTATGTGCCCGTAGATTTCGTTGTTCTTTATATAGATTGCAATCCTACATGTCCTATTATTCTTGGTAGACCTTTCCTTAGAACGATTGGTGCAATTATTGATATGAAGGAAGAAAATATTAGATTCCAATTTCCATTAAGGAAAGGCATGGAACACTTTCCTAGAAAGAAAATAAAATTACCTTATGAATCTATTATGAGAGCTACTTATGGATTGCATACCAAAGATGACAATATCTAGATCTATTGCGTTATGCCTAGCTAGGGGCGTTAAACAATAGCGCTTGTTGGGAGGCAACCCAATTTTATTTTTATGATTTTGATTTTGCTTCTGTTTTTGAGTTTTCCACACATTATTACCTCTGTAATAATTGTGTTTTCTTGTTTAAATTAGTGTTTGAGCCAAGTAAGACCTTTGGGATGGTCTACGGTGTTTGTGATTTGATTTTGCTGAAAAACAGAAACTTTTGCTCTCAGTCCAGGAATTTTGTAAATTCACTAGAACGTTCTTTTGATCTGAAATTTTTACACAAGAATTATATACAGATTTCCCTGATTTTCCTAATTTTTCAGAATTTTTGGAGTTGCAGAAGTATTCGAAGTCTATAGATTGCTACAGACTGTTCTGTTTTAGACAGATTCTGTTTTCTTTGTGTTGTTTGCTTATTTTGATGTATCTATGGGTTGTATCGGGGGTATGAACCATGGAGAAGTTGGAATACACTAGATATTACACCTAAATAAATAAAGAATGAGTTCACAACAGTACCTAAAGTGGTGATTTATTTTTCTTATACTAACGGATCTCATGAGTTTTCTGTTGAGTTTTGTGTTGTGAAGTTTTCAAGTTTTGGGTAAAGATTTGATGGACTATGGAATAAGGAGTGGCAAGAGCGTAAGCTTGGGGATGCCCAAGGCACCCCAAGCCATATTCAAGGATACCAAAAAGCCTAAGCTTGGGGATGCTCCGGAAGGCGTCCCCTCTTTCGTCTTCAATCCATCGGTACATTTACTTGAGGCTATATTTTTATTCACCACATGATATGTGTTTTGCTTGGAGCGTCTTGTATGATATGAGTCTTTGCTTTTTAGTTTTCCACAATCATCCTTGCTGCACACATTCTTTTTGAGAGGGACACGCTGAATCGTGAATTTATTAGAATACTCTATGTGCTTCACTTATATCTTTTGAGCTAGGCAATGTTGCTCTAGTACTTCACTTATATCTTTTTAGAGCACGGTTGTGTTATATTTTATAGAAATTATTGAACTCTCATACCTCACTTATATTATTTTGAGAGTCTTTAAAACATCATGGTAATTTGTTTAGGTTATGAATTTAGTCCTAATATAATGGGCACCCAAGAGGGATATAATAAAAACTTTCATATAAAGTGCATTGAATACTATGAGAAGTTTGATTCCTTGCTTATAGTTTTGAGATATGAAGATGGTAATATGAGAGTCATGCTAGTGAGTAGTTGTGAATTGGAGAAATACTTGTGTTGAAGTTTGCGATTCCCGTAGCATGCACGTATGGTGAACCGTTATGTAACGAAGTCGGAGCATGATTTGTTTAATGATTGTCAACCTTTGTGTGAGGGTCGGGAGCGCGTGATGGTTAACTCCTACCAACCTCTCCCCTAGGAGCATGCGTCTAATGCTTTGTTTGATAACTAATAGACTTTTGCAATAAGTATGTGAGTTCTTTATGACTAATGTTGAGTCCATGGATTATACGCACTCTCACCCTTCCACCTTTGCTAGCCTCTCTAGTACCGCGCAACTTTCGCCGGTGCATCAAACCCACCTTCCTCAAAACAGCCACCATATATTTTCCTCAAAACAGCCACCATACCTACCTATTATGGCATTTCCATAGCCATTCCGAGATATATTGCCATGCAACTTCCACCGTTCCGTTTTTCATGACATGCACCATCACTTTCATATTGCAAATAGATTCATGTTTTGTTCTAGGTATCGAGTTGTAAGTAAATAAAAGTGTGATGATTTCCATTATTAGAGTATTTGTCCCGTGTGAGAAAAGGATGATGGAAGCTATGAATCCCTCACAAGTTGGGATGAGTCTCCGGACTTTACAAAAAATAAAAGAGGCCAGCGAAGCCCAAATATAAAAAATAATAAAAGAGGCCAAAGATGCCCATCAAAATAAAAAAAAGAGAAAGAAAAAAGGGAAAAGGGAAAAATAAATAAATAAATAAAATGAGAAAAAGAGAGAAGGGACAATGCTACTATCTTTTTCCACACTTGTGCTTCAAAGTAGCACCATGATCTTCATGATAGAGAGTCTCCTATTTTGTCACTTTCATATAGCTAGTGGAATTTTTCATCATTTGCACAACCACATAGTTTCTTTTTGAGTCTTTCATACACTTGTAGCTCTAGTGCACCCGTTGCATGGCAATCCCTACTCACTCACATTGATATCTATTGATGGGCATCTCCATAGCCCGTTGATACGCCTAGTTGATGAGAGACTATCTTCTCCTTTTTCCTCATCACCTCCACCATATTCTATTCCACCTATACTGCTATATACATGGCTCACGCTCATGTATTGCGTGAGAGTTGAAAAGGTTTGAGAACATAAAAAGTGTAAAACAATTGCTTGACTTGTCATCGGGGTTGTGCATGATTTAGATACTTTGTGTGGGGAAGATGGAGCATAGCCAGACCATATGATTTTGTAGGGATAACTTTCTAAGGCCATGTTGTTTCGAAAGGACACAATTGCCTTGTTGGTGTGCTCGAAGTATTACTGTTTTTATGTCAATATTAGACTTTTGTTTTGAATCTTATGGATCTGAATATTCATGCCACAATAAAGAATATTACATGGATAAATATGTTAGGTAGCATTCCACATCCAAAATTCTGTTTTTTTATCATTTACCTACTCGAGGACGAGCAGGAATTAAGCTTGGGGATGCTTGATACGTCTCCAACGTATCTATAATTTTTGATTGTTCCATGCTATTATATTATCTGTTTTGGATGTTTTATATGCATTAATATGCTATTTTATATTATTTTTGGGACTAACCTATTAATCTAGAGCCTAGTGCCAATTTCTGTTTTTTCCATGTTTTTGAGTATTGCAGATAAGGAATATTAAACGGAGTCCAAACAGAATAAAATCTTCGGAATGATTTTTCTTGGACTAGAAGAAACCTACCAGACTTGGAGATGAAGGCAGGAGACTTGCCGTGGCGTCACAAGCCACTAGGGCGCGCCCTAGGGGGGGGCGTGCCCTCCTAGCTTGTGGCCCCACGGCAGCTCTCCTAACCCTATTCTTCGGCCTATAAATTCCCAAATATTCCCTGGATACTAAAAGGAGCCACGAAAATACTTTTCCGCCGCCGGAAGCCTCTGTTCCCGTGAGATCCCATCTTGGAGCCTTTTCCGGTAATCTGCCGGAGGGGGATTCGATCACGGAGGGCATCTACATCAACTCCATTGCCCCTCCGATGATGCGTGACTAGTTTACCACAGACCTTCGGGTCCATAGCTAGTAGCTAGATGGCTTCTTCTCTCTCTTTGCTCTTCAATACCATGTTCTTCATGATCTTCATGGAGATCTATCTGATGTAATACTCTTTTGCGGTGTGTTTGTCGAGATCTGATGAATTGTGGGTTTATGTTTAGATTATCTATGAATATTATTTGAATCTTCTCTGAATTCTTATATGCATGATTTCATATCTTTGCAAGTCTCTTCGAGTTATTGGTTTGGTTTGGCCAACTAGATTGGTAATTCTTGCAATGGGAGAAGTGCTTAGTTTTGGGTTCAATCTTGCGGTGTCCTCACCCAGTGACAAAGTAGGGGTAGCGAGGCACGTATTGTATTGTTGCCATCGAGGATAAAAGGATGGGGTTTTCATCATATTGCTTGAGTTTATCCCTCTACATCATGTCATCTTACTTAATGCGTTACTCTGTTCTTCATGAACTTAATACTCTAGATGCAGGCAGGAGTCGGTCAATGTGTGGAGTAATACACTACTGGAATCAGGAGATTTGCCATCTGCCATGGCAGACGGCAAAGGGCAAAAGGCGGATGGCAAAGGCCTTTGTCGTCCGCTAGCGGACGGCACAATTTCGGGCCCAACGAGCTCCGGCAAAGGGGTTCTTTGCCGTCTGCTTCGGCCCCGCGGACGACAAAGATTCTTTGCCGTCAGCTTGCAGACGACAAAGGACCTGGACGGCGTAGTACTGACGGCGCCACCGTCAGGCGGCTAACGGACCCCCACCCTTTGTCGTCTGCCTCCCGCCCCCCGTTGCCGTCTGCCTCCCGCCCCCCGTCGCCGTCTGCCTCGCGCCCCCCTTTGCCGTCTGCCACGTGGCAGCTTTGCCGACGGCGGCCGTCGGCATAGCGCCTCTCTTTGCCGTCCGCCTCCCGCCCCCCTTTGCCGTCTGCCTCCCGCCCCCCCTTTGCCGTCTGCCACGGACGGCAAAGAGGCAAAATGGGCCAGCCTTGTTTTCCCAGGTTTCACAGGCGGCCGCCACGTGGCAGCTTTGCCGACGGCGGCGGTCGGCATAGCTGCCTTTGCCGTCCAGGGCAGACGGCAAAGAGGCTGTATTGCCTCTTTTTTTTGTTTTTGTTACATTCAACAATTTTCAAACAAACAATATATGATATATACATAAATAATTCACAGAAACAATGTGCAACAGCCATATATGATCAACCAACAATTATACCAAATTAAAAGTATCAAATGCCACATTGTTTGCCATATTACAATAGGTTCATCCATACATACATATAGTCTCATCGATACAAATGACTCAATACATGAAAACAGAAAGTAAACCTAGCACTACATCAAAGCAAGCTGCCGTGAACTCGTCTCAAATCTGCAAATTTGGAAATAAGAAAGTTAGAAAAATAATACTAGAATTAAGAAGTAGAAGAAGATCTAGAATTAGAAGAAGATGAAGGGGTTGTTTGGTTTCAAGACACAACTAGCCACACTTTGCCACAACTCAACTTAGGCAAGTTTGACCATGTTAGGTGTGTGTTTGGTTCTTGCCACAACTAAGGCAAGAATTTTTTTTATTAGCAGTAAGACCCACATGTCATAGATAGAAAAAGTGTGGCAAGATTCCCTTAGGCAAGCCAAAGTGTGGTAACTATTTGAGCACCCCAAGTAAGGCAAGTGTGGTAAAATTGTGGCAAGCCAAAGTGTGGTAAAATTGCGGCAAGCCAAATTGTGGCTAACTATTTGAGCACCTAAACCCAAAGTGTGGCAAGATTCTTTCTCTGTCTCCTCTTGTTTTTCTTCTTCTTATTGCTTATTTGTGTCATTTTAGAGCTAACCTAGGTAATTATCACATTATTTGTGTTATTTGTGTCATTTTAGAGCTAAGTTTGTCTAAGTGCTATGTTTGTATTTGTTTGAGAAAATGAGCCAAGTAAGTGGCATATTAGGGCTTACCGTCCTCGTCATCACGGAGGTGAAGCACTGGGGTTGCTTGGGTCGTGCGATGCGGCTCGGGAGTTATGCTGTACCAAAGATCATTTGCGTTAGCATGATGACGCTGAAATGTTAAGACTAGTAACTAATGAACATTGAAATGGAACTCATTGTTCCAGCCGTGGTAATGACTGGCATCGGCGGAGGGGTCTGGCCGTTCTTCTCGCACAAAGTCTGCACATTTGGTTTTGCCAAGTCAATCATATTGGTTATTAATGAAAAGAACATGTAGTGCATGATTTCGCTAATATGAAGAAGAAACTTACCACGATGAGCTCGTACATGGCCCGTTTAGACGCATCGTTCCGTGCCCTCTCCTCCTCCAACAACCTAGCCGTCCTCTCCTCCAGATCCCTCTTCTCCTCTGCCGCCTACCGGGCCTGTTCCACCAGAAGCGCCTGGGTTGTCTCTCTCTCTTTCTACAGAGCAACCTGCAACACAACTCCTCGTTAGCATTGTAATCATCTTTGTTCGCACACACAATGTAATGGAGGAAACCTATCTAAGTCCGTATGACTAACCTCGATGGCGAGCTAGACTGGCCGTGGACGAGGCGGCATCTTAGGACAGGAGCTCGTTTGGCGCGCCTTGATCTGCCGGAGAGTGCTCGAAGACCGTATATGTCCATCTCCAATGGCTATCGAGCCATGGGGCCTCCTGTGGCCAGCTATCATCACCAGGTCTGGATCAAGTGGATGCTGGCTCGGGTTGAAGTCTTCCCCATTCACCGCCTTCCCCACATCTCTGTACCTCACGAGCTTGTGGTGGGAGGAGATATTGCTAAAGTTCTCGGGATCATCGAGGTCAGACTCAAAGAATGCCTTGACCTTCTTGTATGAGGCAGTATGGGCCATGGCATAGAGGTCGTACACCGCTGGCACCTCCGTCTTATTGTGATGAGCCTACAAGAGTGGAACAAAGTATTAATAATGGGTAAACCTAGCACTACAAGAATGAATTGCAGGAATCATGAAGCAAACCACATACCCAGTTCCGCCCGAACTGATAAATGTTGGTGATGCCTTGATGGTGTGGCACACCTTCCATTTGGGCACGCCGTGCCTTGGCATCGTCGTGGACGACTCGCCATTGGTCAGAGCACCATTCATTCACCAATGCCTCCCAACAACCCATCTTATCCGCACACCATCTAGGGGGCACCTAAGTTAATAAAGAGAAATTTGAGAGCTACGCTACGAATCAAAGCAAAGGAAACTAAGTACAAGGCCTTAAGAATAGGTAATTACCTTCATGTACTGCTCCTTGTCCAGAAACTTTCGGCGGGACGACGACTTGGCCTTCTTAATACGCTGCGAGGCGTAGTAGTCTCGAACAGCCTATACCCGAGCCTCGTGTCGTAAGTTCTATAGTAGGCGCCTGCACTCGTAATCGATAAGCTTTGCCGCGGCCTCCTCGTATCCCTCCTCACACCTGTAGAAGGTCTGCAATCAAAAGAGACAACACTGATTAGTACAATAACTAGCTATTATTGATTTTTAATTGTGTAAAGGAGAAATTACCCAGAACTTCCTGATGACCATGTCGGCCCTCGTGTGGCACAACACACCGTCGATCATCTCCTCCGGCGTTGCAAGGGCAGCCAAGTAGTGCTCCCATTTCAATCCTACCTCTTCTTGCCGACCCTCGCCGGGCAACATGACAAACCCCGGGAAGTTATGCCGTAAAATCACACCAAGGATGGAGTTGGGCCTGCGGACATCCTTGGCGTGAATCCAACCCCTGCAGTATGACAAGGCCAACGCATTAGATATGTGAAGAAACATGAAGGCAAAAGGTTTAAAAAGAGTAAATGCACTTACTTCAGCGACTCAGGCTTAATCAGCTAGCTCTGCTCGCGGGTCGCCGGCACGGGCGGGAGCCGTGTACACCCTTGCTGGTAGACGGTGCCCTCAACCACCTCGTCCTCGCTATCAGAAAGCCGATCCCCGCCACCATCAGCATGGCCACTCGGCTCCAGCTGATGCAGATCCGGCCAGGTATCCCATCCGGTGGAAGCCTGTGGAGTCTCGTAGGACGAAGCGTCTGGCACAGGAGTCTCGCGGGACGAAGCGTCTGGCACAGGAGTCTCGCGGGTGGCCGCGTCTGAGACAGAAGGATCGTCAACCCGAGGCTCGTGGACAGGAGTCCTTGTAGCCTCCACCTCAGACGGGTCCACCGTAGCAGTCCTGTGCTCGGGTGAATCAGCTGGGGGTGGCGGCGAGGAAGGTGTAGCAGCCTTCCTACCTCTCCCGCGGCCACCACGTGTAACTTTAGGAGCCTTCCTACCTCTCCCCCGACCTTCTCTCCCGGTTGGCAACTTCGCCGATGAAGAAGCGCCCTCGGGTGTCCCAATACTGTCGTACAACGCTCTCCAGAGAGTTTGGGGTGGAATGGAAGTACCCCTCTCACCACGCGCCGACGAAGGATCCTCGGATCGCTCTCGACCCGCGCCCACCATATTTCAACACCTGCCACGACAAAGAGTAAACGAAATTAGTACAACATAAAAAAAATGAATACCGACATGAATAATAATATGTATATATATAATTTGAGTGTATCATCATCATGTATACCTGACATGAACTAATAATAATCTTCATCGTCTATATATGCTCCGGGATCAATAAATGCATCATCATCATCACTATCATTAATAAATGCATCATCATCACTATCGGGAGCAACATGTGGAAGGCCTCCTTTATGTAATCGGTCAAGAATTGAGAGGTCATCCGCAGCAGTAACCTCTTCTTCTTCCGTCTCTTCTTGTTCCGGCTTAGAGGTGAAATCGGATTCACTGTCGCTGTCTACCTCAATGTTCTGGGGTGAAGTAGAGCGGTTCTTGAAACGTTTTTTGGAAAGACGTGTTTCTTGGAAGAATTCTCCTTCATATGTGTCCGGGTTAATGTGAGGTTCATAATCATCTTCATTGAGGGGAGGTGGTCTAAAATGTGGCGGCACATCATAAACGACATCCCAACCATTCAGATTTGGATCAGTTTGGCAGGCCCACGGTAGATAGAAAACTTGGGTCGCCTGTTGAGCCGTAATATAGACATCGGGAACATCTAAATGGGTGCTTTGTTTGATTTCGACTAGCCCTATATGTTCATGAGTCCTTCTAGTCTCCTTCGGCTGGAACCAATAACATTTGAAGACTACGACGTTTGGTGGGTTTTCACCAAAGAATCTAAGTTCATAAATTGCTTCAACTCTTCCATAATACTCGACACCTCCTTCGCCGACAGCGGAGACACAACAATTTGTAGACTTTCGGTCGGCCATAGATAGCTCTTTGCCAAAAGTACGAAAGCGATACCCGTTGATGTCGTATTTGTCAAATGAACGGACCTTATAGTCAAAACCATTAGCGACTTGTCTCAATTTGGAGTCCATAGACTCTGCATTAGCCTACACGTTTAATACGAAAGGATTGTTGCATTAGCCGCAAACTAGACGAAGAAATGAAATGGTCTAATGGAAATTACCGTTTGTTTGAACCAAGAGATGAAACCGGGATAGCCGCCTCCATGCTTTGCCAGAAGCTCATACTCCTCGATGGAATCCTTTTGGATCACCGCTCCATCCGAGAATTTGGCGACGTATCGACTGTATCACATATCCGGGAATAAGAGCATTTCAAAGGAATTAGAAGTTGCGAAACAATGTACCGAGAACTTACTCGATGTACGGCCGCACTTCTGTTAGGTTGTTGAAGATATACAACGAAATGGTCCGCCATTCTTCGACATCCAACGCTATTGCTTTCGATGCACCGGCTGGTGCGAGCTTCCCTTTGAATAGGCTGAGGTTGGATCGACCTTTTTCACAGTCGCCATCATTGTACCGAGGCTTCGAATTATGCAAATGACGATTCTTGGCTTTGTAGTGTGCTGTCACGAAGTTTACCGCCTCCTCAGTACTGAATGCCTCGGCCATCGATGCTTCAATTCTACGTTTATTTTTACATTTTGCTCGAAGCGTCTTCTGCATCCTCTCAGTTACGAAGCACCAACGATTTTGCACGGGCCCCCCCAATCTTGCCTCGGTCGGGAGATACAAAATCAAATGCTGCATTGGATTAAAGAATCCCGGTGGAAAGATCTTTTCTAACTTGCAGATTAACTCTGGCGCCAACTCTTCCAGTTCGTCTAGCACGTCAAGCGATAGTTCTTTCGCACAAAGAGCACGGAAGAAATAGCTCAGCTCTGCCAGTACTAGCCATTCATCCTCAGGGATAAAGCCACGCAACATCACCGGCATTACCCGCTCAAGCCATATGTGCCAATCATGACTCTTGAGACCAAATATTTTCAATTTGCCAAGACTCGCTCCCCTCTTTAGATTCACTGCATACCCATCGGGGAACATCAACTGCATTTTCACCCACAAGATCATTTCCCTCATAGCTGGCCTTCCAAGATTGAACCATGCCTTTGGCTTCCTCCAGTTCTTCTTTCCTTTCGGTTGTCACATGTTTTGTAACGGTCTATCACATAGAGCCTCCTGATCGACTCTAGCCTTAGGATTATCCTTCGACTTCCCCTCTATGCCGAACAATGTACCAAAAAGGGCCTCGGCGATATTCTTTTCAGTGTGCATCACGTCGATGTTGTGTGGGCAAAGGAGGTCTTTAAAGTAAGGCAGATCCCACAAGTATATCTTGTGAGTCCAGGCGTGTTTAGAATTATACCCTTTGAAATACCCTTGGATCCGGCTCGAGAGCGTTTATCTGATCCAGGGTCTATTGGCCTGTCAATCCAGGTGGTGCAGAGTTTTTGACAACTCTACCTTTCATGAAATTCTTCTTGTCTTTTCTGAACTTATGGCGAGGATCCAGGAACTGTCTATGCAAGTCGAAGCAAGAATACTTGCGACCCGCCTGCAGCCAACGGAACTCAAGAGCTGCCTTGCATGTGGGGCATGGGAACCTTCCATGCACACACCAGCCAATGAATAGCGCATACGCCGGCAAGTCATGCAACGAGTACATGTACCACACATGCATTTTGAAGTTATTTTTTGTAGCGGCGTCATATGTCTTGATCCCATTATCCCAAGCTTCTTGCAATTCATCCTTAAGCGGCTGCATGTACACATTCATATTCTTCCCCGGATAGTTGGGCCCTGGAATTATCAACGTCAAGAAAATGTTCTTTCTTTTCATAATCTCTCCGGGGGGGAGATTGAGTGGAATGACAAATACAGGCCAGCAACTGTATTGGGTTGCCGTCATACCAAACACATTGAACCCATCCGTGCTGATGGCGACTCGAGGATGCCTTGGATCTGCCGCTTTATCCTTATGTAATGCATCGAAGTGCTTCCACGCAAAAGCGTCTGAAGTGTGTCCTAACATCGGATTCCCATCTGCATCTAGTTCGGTTCTTTTGCCCAATTTATGCCACGTCATCTGTCTGGCCGTCTCTTCGACCATGAAAAGATGTTGATGTCTTGGTATGATTGGCATATACCGAAGAACATTAACTGGGATTTTGGTCTGACTCTTCTCACCCATACCGTTGTCTACCACAATATACCTGGAAGACTTGCAAATGGGACAATAGTTGAAGCTCGCATACTCAAGCCTAAATAAGTCACATCCATTCTCACAGGCATCTATCTTCTCATAGGGCATCTTAAGCGCACGTAGGATTTTGTCCGACTGGTACAGGTTTGCTGGCAATACATGGCCTTTGGGTAGAAAGCGTCCAAATATCGTCATCATCGTGTCGTAGCATTCTCTGCCTAGGTTGAACTGAGCCTTCAGAGCCATTACTTGCGCGATGGCATCCAGCTGACAAAGCTCAGTGTACTCGTGGAGAGGACGTTTTGAAGACTCCAACATTTCATAGAAGGCCTTTGCAGATTCCTCCATCTCTTCGTCCGAATCCCGAGCATCATCAAAGTCTTGCACCATGTCTTCGATCCCGGTACCATGCTCGTCGGTGCGACGACGAACCACCTCAGCTCTGGCACGTTGGGCAGACTCACCATGAAATCTCCACACCGTATAATCAGTCATAAAACCCCACTTCTGCAAGTGTTTACCCATTTCATCCCGTGTCCACTTTTTACGGTTGTCGCACCGGACACAGGGGCACCAGGTTATTTCCTGGCCATTTGCAAATGCGGCGCTCAGAAACCCCTTGGTTTTTGTTAACCATTCAATGGTCATTTCTTTCTGACTAGGGTGACCGGTGTACATCCAAGCACGATCACTCATCTTGCCTACCTACTAAACACACAAGAAATATATATATAATTCATCATCTATATTCATCCGCTAATCAAGTTTGTCAGTTTTATTACGTCCATGCAACCTACACGCTAATAGGTAGAGATAGGTCCAAATCCCACCCGAGTATGTGTAGATTGGGTTCGTTTTCCCATGCTCTGCTCCGGATCCGACGCAGAATTTCGGTAGCACCTCCCCGCTGTTCTCCTGATACACGTCTCGGCAATAAGCAGAGAGGATGTGTACCCGGAGAACAACAGGGAGGCACTGACGAAATTCCGCATCGGATCCGGAGCAGAGCATACGGGAAAACGAACCCAATCTACACATACTCGGGCTGTCCATGGATAACGTTGGACAATTCGAAAGGATGGCGGTTATAAATATGCAAAGACATGCATATTTATAGATGCCGCCCTTTCGAACGGGAGACGCATACTGGTCACACATACTGATGATTGAATACACCTATAGCTAGCAAGTTGCATCGGCACGAAGACCGGAACAGAGCAAATTAAGGTGGGGAGGAGATGTCATTTGTGCTCACCCACGAACGCAGGGGAGCTCGTCAAACGCACAGGGAGGTCATCGAACAGCAGACCCTCGCAGCGACGAAACAACTGCACATTGAAATCCACCCGATCAACACAAATATGATGTTTTTCATAACCGCTAGAATCAAAATATATATATGACCTAACTCATAATTTACATCGGGGGTCGAGGGTTAGTGGCATCGGGGGTCGGGGGTCAGTGGCGTCGAGGGTCGGGGGTCAGTGCCGTCGGGGGTCGGGGGTCAGTGGCGTCGGGGGTCAGGGGTCAATGGCTTCTTCTTCCTCTTCTTCTTTTTTTCCTTTTCTTTTTCTTCTTCTTCTGCTTCTTCTTCTTCTTCTCCTCCTCCTCCTCCTCCTCGTCCTCTCTTCTTCTTCTTCTTGTTCTTCTTCTTCTTCTTCTTCTTTTCTTCTTCTTCTTCTTCTTTTCTTCTTCTTCTTTTTCCTTTTTCATTTTTTTCCTTCTTCTTTTCTTCTTTTTTTTCTTCTAACCTAACTAACTAACCTAAGCTAACCTAAACTAACCTAAGCTAACCCAACTAACCTAAACTAACCTAACTAACTAACTAACCTAAACTAACCTAACTAACTAACTAACCTAAATTAACTAACTAACTAATTAACATAAATAAAAAACAGAAAAAAAACAAAAAAAATTACCTTTGAAGGTGCCGGTGGAGGAGGGGGCCGGTGGAGTGGACTGGGAGGGAGGAGGTGGGTGCCGCGGGGAGGGGGCGCTCGCCGCAGGGGCGGAGGGACGGCGGGTCGGCCGGTGGGCGGCGGGACAGCGGGGCGGCCGATGGGTGGGGGCCGCGGGGAGGGGGCTCGCCGCGGGGCGGCGGGACGGCGGGGCGGCCGGTGGGCATCGGGGAGCGGCAGGAGGGAGGGAGAGGAAGGGAGAGAGAGAGGGGGTCGCGGGGAGGGGGGCTCGCCGCGGGGCGGCGGGGCGGCCGGTGGGTGGGGGCAGCCGATGGGCGTGAGCGGCCGGTGGGTGGGGGCGTCTGCCGGTGGGCGTCGGGTCGGGGCGGGAGCGGCCGGAGGGAGAGAGAGGGTGGCGGCGCGGTGATGGGGGCGGGATGGAGACGCGGGAGAGTGAGGGGGGTGGAGGTGGATCCGGCCGTTATGGGGGGGCGGGCTCTTAGCCGTTTGCTAGCAGACGGCAAAGAGGGGGGGACGGGGGTGGGGCCCCGCCGTTACCGTCAGGGGGACATCCTCTTTGCCGTCCGCTAGCGGACGGCAAAGAGGGGGAAGGCAGACGGCAAATCTTACCCGACGGCAACGATGTACCCAGGGTGCGGTGGGGCCCACCCGTGACCTTTGCCGTCTGCCTGCCCAATCTTTGCCGTCCGCTAGCCGACGACAAAGGGTGTGCTGATGGCAAAGACTTTCTTTGCCGTCTGCCCACCCGTTGCCGTCCGTTTTCCGCAAGCTGATGGCAAAGGCTTTCTTTGTCGTCCGCCAGCAGACGACAAAGACATGGCGGACGGCAAATGATCTGATTCCAGTAGTGATAGTAGTAGATGCAGAATCGTTTCGGTCTACTTGACTCGGACGTGATGCCTATATGCATAATCATTGCCTTGGATATCTTCATAATTATTCATTTTTCTATCAATTGCTCGACAGTAATTTGTTCACCCACCGTATTATTTGCCATCCTGAGAGAAGCCTCTAGTGAAACCTATGGCCCCCGGGTCTATTTTCCATATTATATTTTCAGATCTATAAACCAAAAATACCAAAAATATCTTGCTCCAATCTTTTTTACTTTTAGTTTACTTTTCGTTTTAGCAATCCTATCTATCTATCTCTATCATATCTCATCCTTGCAAGTAACCGTGAAGGGATTGACAACCCCTTTATAGCGTTGGGTGCAAGTGTTTGATTATTTGTGCAGGTACATCTATTGGGGACTTGCTTGTATCTCCTACTGGATTGATACCTTGGTTCTCAACAACTGAGGGAAATACTTACCTACTTTGCCGCATCACCCTTTCCTCTTCAAGAGAAAACCAACGCATGCTCAAGAAGTAGCAAGAAGGATTTCTTGCGCCGTTGCCGGGGAGATCTACATCAAGCCTACCAAGTACCCATCACAAACTCATCTCTTGCATTTACTTTAGTTGCCATTTGCCTCTCGTTTTCCTCTCCCCCACTTCTAAAACGATTTTCAGAAAATACCAAAAAGATTTGCCTTTTTATTCGCCCTTCTTCCGTTCGTCTTTTCGTTTGCTTTTCGTTTGCTTGTGTGCTTGATTGCTTGCTTTGTCACGATGTCTCAAGAGAATACCAAGTTGTGTGACTTTTTCAATACTAATAATAATGATTTTATTAGTACTCCGATTGCTCCCGCCACTAGTGCGGAATCTTATGAAATCAATGCTGCTTTGCTAAATCTTGTTATGAAAGAACAATTTTCCGGCCTTCCTAATGAAGATGCCGCATCCCATCTAAATACTTTCGTTGAGTTGTGTGATATGCAAAAGAGGAAAGATGTGGATAATGATATTGTTAAATTGAAGCTATTTCCATTCTCGCTACGAGATCGTGCTAAAACTTGGTTTTCATCTTTGCCTAAAAATAGTATTGATTCATGGAATAAGTGTAAAGATGCTTTTATTTCCATGTACTTTCCGCCCGCTAAGATCATCTCCCTTAGGAACGATATAATGAATTTTAAGCAACTTGATCATGAGCATGTTGCCCAATCTTGGGAGAGGATGAAACAAATGATTAGAAATTGCCCCGCGCATGGTTTGAGTTTATGGATGATTATACAAATTTTCTATGCTGGATTGAATTTTGCATCTAGGAATCTCTTAGATTCCGCCGCGAGTGGTACTTTTATGGAAATCACATTAGGAGAAGCTACTAAACTCCTAGATAATATTATGGCAAATTACTCTCAATGGCATACCGAAAGATCTCCTACTAGTAAAAAAGTGCATGGTATTGAAGAAATAAATACTTTGAGTGAAAAGATGGATGAATTGATGAAATTGTTTGCTAGTAAGAGTGCTCCTATTGATCCTAATGATATGCCTTTGTCTTCTTTGATTGGAAATAATAATGAATCTATGGATGTGAACTTTGTTGGTAGGAACAATTTTGGTAATAACGCGTATAGAGGTAATTTCAATCCTAGGCCGTTTCCTAGTAATTCCTCTAATAATTATGCTAATTCCTACAACAATTCTTATGGAAATTATAATAAGATGCCCTCTGATCTTGAGAATAATATTAAAGAATTTATTAGTTCGCAAAAGGGTTTCAATCCTATGATTGAAGAAAAATTGCTCAAGATTGATGATTTGGCTAGGAACGTTGATAGAATTTCTCTTGAGATTGATTCTTTGAAAATTAGATCTATTCCACCCAAGCATGATATTAATGAGTCTTTAAAAGCTATGAGAATTTCTATTGATGAGTGCAAGGAAAGAACCGCTAGAATACGTGCTAAGCGTGAATGGCTTGAAAAAGTGTGTTCTCGTGATAATATTGATGAAGATCTTAAAGTGATTGATGTGACTCCTATTGAATCTTTGTTTTCTTATGTAAATCTTGATAAAGATGGGAGTGGAGATGAGGCAACTTTAGTTAGAAGGCGTCCCAATGATTCGGAGTTTATAGATCTTAATGCTAAGATTGATAAAAGTGGGATTGGAGAGGTCAAAACTTTAAATAGCAATGAGCCCACTCTTTTGGATTTCAAGGACTTTAATTATGATAGTTGTTCTTTTATTGATTGTGTTTCCTTGTTGCAATCCATGTTGAATTCTCCTCATGCTTATGATCAAAACAAAGCTTTTACTAAACATATCGTGGATGCTATGATGAAATCTTTTGAAGAAAAACTTGAGTTGGAAGTTTCTATACCTAGGAAGCTTTATGATGAGTGGGAACCTACTATTAAGATTAAGATTAAAGATTATGAGTACCATGCTTTGTGTGATTTGGGTGCTAGCGTTTCCACGATTCCGAAAACTTTATGTGATGTGCTAGGTTTCCGTGATTTTGATGATTGCTCTTTAAATTTGCATCTTGCGGATTCCACTATAAAGAAACCTATGGGAAGGATTAATGATGTTCTCATTGTTGCAAATAGGAATTATGTGCCCGTAGATTTCATTGTTCTTGATATAGATTGCAATCCTACATGTCCTATTATTCTTGGTAGACCTTTCCTTAGAAAGATTGGTGCAATTATTGATATGAAGGAAGGAAATATTAGATTCCAATTTCCATTAAGGAAAGGCATGGAACACTTTCCTAGAAAGAAAATAAAATTACCTTATGAATCTATTATGAGAGCTACTTATGGATTGCATACCAAAGATGACAATACCTAGATCTATTGCGTTATGCCTAGCTAGGGGCGTTAAACAATAGCGCTTGTTGGGAGGCAACCCAATTTTATTTTTATGATTTTGATTTTGCTTCTGTTTTTGAGTTTTCCACACATTATTACCTCTGTAATCATTGTGTTTTCTTGTTTAAATTAGTGTTTGAGCCAAGTAAGACCTTTGGGATGGTCTACGGTGTTTGTGATTTGATTTTGCTGAAAACAGAAACTTTTGCTCTCAGTCCAGGAATTTTGTAAATTCACTAGAACCTGATTTTGATCTGAAATTTTTACACAAGATTTATATACAGATTGCCCTGATTTTCCTAATTTTTCAGAATTTTTGGAGTTACAGAAGTATTCGAGTCTATAGATTGCTACAGACTGTTCTGTTTTAGACAGATTCATCGACAGTAATTCGTTCACCCACTGTATTATTTGCCATCATGAGAGAAGCCTCTAGTGAAACCTATGGCCCCCGGGTCTATTTTCCATATTATATTTTCAGATCTATAAACCAAAAATACCAAAAATATCTTGCTGCCAGCTTTTTACTTTTAGTTTACTTTTCGTTTTAGCAATCCTATCTATCTATCTCTATCAGATCTCATCCTTGCAAGTAACCGTGAAGGGATTGACAACCCCTTTATAGCGTTGGATGCAAGTGTTTGATTATTTGTGCAGGTACATCTATTGGGGACTTGCTTGTATCTCCTACTGGATTGATACCTTGGTTCTCAACAACTGAGGGAAATACTTACCTACTTTGCCGCATCACCCTTTCCTCTTCAAGGGAAAACCAACGCATGCTCAAGAAGTAGCATCTATACCGGAAGAGCATAAATGAAGGTGTTATTCCAAATATGTGAGAAGACCAATGGTGTCGACATTAAGGAGGAAGTACATGAGCTTCAGATGGAACCATGACTTTGATTCTAAGGGTGGTAGCACCCCATCCATTTTGATGATCGATGGATTTTCAAGCAGACCCCAAACCTTAACCTTTTCTTTCTAGCCTCTCCGAATCTCGAGGATGAAATTCATTTTAAGTGTGGTAGTTTGTAACATACCAAAATTCTAAATTTTGGAATGTTCTATTAATTAAGTAATATTGATTGAATGCTTGATTGTGTGATTGAAACTAAGTGAAATTTGAAAACTTTCTGAAAGTAACATGAGAGGGAATAAGAGGACTTTCCCAATTTGAATTTCATTTGAAAATAATTCAAATACAAAAACTTTATGCAACTCAAGGATTGTCATGAGAGAAGATATTATGAATTCTTCAAAGTATGAAATAGAGCGGGAAGTTACGGAAAATCATTTTGGAATTCACTTTTGGGAAAGTTTCCATTTTGAGTTTCAAAATCCTTTCAATTTATATTCAAATAAAATAAAGAGACAAGGAAATATGACTCCTTCGAATATCAGAAAGAAAATGTCGAAAATGAATTATGAAACCAACAGAAACTTATTTGAAAAATATTTGAAATCCAATTCAAACTCATTATGGGATTTTTCAAAAATATATTTTTGAAATGTATTTTATTTGGCAATGAAAATATGTTAATGATTTAGGAAATGTTAGTCTGAAAATTTTGATATATAATATGCCTATATAAAGTTTTTAGTTTATTTTCCTTTTTCCAATTTCTTTCATAGTTTTTAAATATAAGAAAAATGTTTTGTTTTTAAAATGACCAAAGCAAAAATTCCCTTGAGGACCAGCCAACAGCAGCGCGCGCCCGAGCCCCTTTCCCATCGGGCGTTCGCCCCTTTCCTTTTCTTTTTCACTCGGTGATGCCCTGGTCCCACCGCCCAATCCGAATCCCAACGTGGTCACCTTCCAAATCTCGTCGGCGCCGCCACGGTAACCTAGCCCTCCTGTGATTCCTTTCCTTTTGCCGATGCCCCCTGCTCCAGGTTGCGCTCCCTATAAAACCCGAGCCTCGTCATGCCGTTTTGCCCAAAAAGCCCTAACCCCGAGCCCCTCTCGCCCTCGCAACTGCTCGCCGGAGTACCTCGGCGCCACTGCCATCATTGTCATTCCCATGCTCACCATAGACGCGCCAAGCGTCGTCGTCGCCACCATCATGACTGTCGTCCTCGTCTTCATCATCCGGACCTTCTCCCCGAGCTCCAAGATCGCCAGAGCGCTCGTCGCCATCACCGCCCATGCTCTGTCGACCTCGACCTCACCAGAGTTGACCTCCCGTCGTTGTAAGCCACCTCGCCCGTCCGATCTAGATCTACGGTGTAGATTAGAACGTGGTTACCAGTTGGTTTAGATCCGTTTCATTTTAAGTTAACTGTCTGTTTTTTGTTTCAATTAGTCGACCAAATCATTTTCTGTTACAATTAGGTCGTCCGTTCGTTTAGATCTGTCGCGCACACTCCATAGCCATTCAGGTCTTGCCATGTGTCCCCTTAATCGACGCTTAGCAATTTTTCTTTTTATGTTTTATTTTCTTTTCAGAATAGTTTCTGTTTTTGAATTCCTTATATCTTTTAGAGTTTTTATTATTTTTGAGTGATCCTTTTTGCATTAGATCACAAATTTTTAAAGTTTCTGTTAGTTCCAATAGTTTTCATATTTGAATTTTATTAAATTGGCTTTAAATCCTAGATTGCTAATAATTTTTATTTAAAAATAGCTTTTGATTTAATTCTTTTTGCTACTATTTTTTATTAGTTTTGTTTATCCAGAGAAACAATAAAACTTATTTTGTTTTTTATTTTAGTTCTGTTTTCATGAGGTTCAAATCTGAAACTATTAGGCTTGTTTTTAATGAAAAGTAATTGTTTTCTTTTATTTTAAATGTGTTTCTTTTGATATTAAAAGTTTAATGAAAACATATTTATTGTTAAACTTTAATTTAGATCAGAAACAATTTGTGTTGATACTTGGAATTGTTTTTGGTTCAATTCTAGGACAAAACTTGTTTTAATCATAACTAGAGTTATATATAAGCTTTTTAGTTGATTCTGTTTGCTAATGAAAAGTATTATAAAATACTTTCTGTTAACCTGAGTTTAAATTGATTTTCTTATGTTAATAAATTTATTTGTATCAGAAACTTGTTGCATGACATATTGGATTTGATCTCAAGTTTTCACAAGTTTTGCAAAACCCTTATTGTTGAATTCCTTGATTTCATCAATTATGACTTCTTGTGTTTTACCTTTGCTTTATTCTTTTGGGGTTCATTATTGATTTTGATTTGTTGATTGACTTGATTCCTAGAGTCATTGCTCATATGTGTATTTCATTAGATTATTCTAGGAGTGTGACGCATAGATCAATCAATTGTGAGAGCAATGAATTCTACCAACAAGTACCAGACAAGTTCACTTTGATAATATCATTCAATACCCATATTTTATTGCATTGTAGTATCCAACTTCCATGCATGCTCAAATAGGTAATTTGGAAACTTTAATCTTGATTAGTATCATGAGGTAGGAACCCAATGTCCATTGTTACTAAGCCCCGGGAACGGTATTTATTTCATTTTCCTATGCTTAGTAGACGGGTTGGTATGAGTGTTCTTGAAAGTCTTGAGAGTGATGAATTATCATTGATGACAATAACCTCAAGGCTGATGACGACAACTGAAATGAATTCATGACTCAACACTACTTTTCAAAGTAACTCTGGGTGGATTGGTTGCATGGCACCTATTAGGACTTGCCAGGGTACGTGTTTTCAGGATTTGCCCGGGTACCTATTTGGATTTTCCCACGAGATCCTGGTTTCTACCTATGATTACCCGACGGACTTCCACCCAGGTTCAAAGAGACGGAAGAATACTTCAAGACCGGAAGCTTTCCATGCAACCACAAGTCAATATGGGCTATGGCTTGGTTGATCTTAGATGTGACTCTAACTGGTCCATTGCTATGAGATGTAGAAGAACAGTATGATTGGATGGGCACTGGCAGTGGGAAGAGGAGCTCTCTGAAAGACAATGTGTCGTTCATCCGGTTTTGATACACCGTGTAGTGCGAGGACATAAATGGAGGGATCGAATCTTGTGGGTAAAGTGCACAAGACTCTGTAGAGAATCAAACTAATCGATTAGTCGTGTCCCCGGTTACGGACAATTCTGAGCCTCTGGAATTGGATCTATCTCGGAACTCTAAACACCGCAATAAAAGTGAATTATGGATGAATACTTGATTAATGGATTTTACATGATGACTTTGGGGTATGAGATTTTGGATGGCGGAACCATCTCATTAATGCCACCAACTTTGTAATAATTGCAAGTTACTCCTTTGTTGTAGGATAAAAATCAGTATGCAAAAACTTAGACTTGGAGCCTCCACAGCCAAATTTGCATGTAGTGATAGAGTTATATTCATTTTATTCTTATCAGTGATCTTGCTAGTACATTGAATGTACTGACCTACATGGCTGCAACTTATCATGTTGCAGGATTTCTACGTCGAGTAGGAGATAAGTTGTAGGGTTACGATCTACACACAACTTGTCATTGGCATTGATGGGACTACACACCCTTATGGTTGTTTCCACTGTGTTATTTAAGGTATAAACTGGATCTACGTTATCCTTTTTAACATTTGATGTTATGGTATTTCATCAATGTATTGTGTGTGCTAGAAATTCATCCATGGATAGCACAGAAAGCATAGAGGCACCGATCCATTTGGGTCGGGTTGTTACACGCAGGAAGGAGTCTAGATGAAGTACTTCAAGACGGATCTAGGAGTTGTGCCTAGTGCATCGGATCTGATGACTCTCCTTTGTGACAACACTAGTGCTATTGCCATTGCCAAGGAGACCAGGTTTCACAAGAAGACCAAGCATATAAAACGCCGCTTCAACTCCATGAGTGATTACATCAAGGAGGAACATATAGACATTTGCAAAGTACATACGGATCTGAATGTTGCAGATCCTTTGACTAAACCTCTCTCACGAGCAAAACATGATCAACACCAGAACTCTTTGGGTGTTAGATACATTACAATGTAAACTAGATTATTGACTCTAGTGCAACTGGGAGACTGTTGGAAATATGCCCTAGAGGCAATAATAAATTGGTTATTATCATATTTCCTTGTTCATGATAAACATTTATTATCCATGCTAGAATTGTATTGACCGCAAACTTAGATACATGTGTGGATACATAAACAATGTCGTGTCCCTAATAAGCCTCTACTAGACTAGCTCATTGATCAAATATGGTTAATGTGTCCTAACCATAGACATGAGTTTTCATTTGATAACTGGATCACATCATTAGGAGAATGATGTCATGGACGAGACCCAACCGTATCACTTAAGTTTATTGCTACGGCTTTCTTCATGTCAAGTATCTGTTCCTAAGACCATCAGATCATGCAACTCCCTGACACCGAAGGAATGCCTTGTGTGCTATCAAATGTCACTTCGTAACTAGGTGATCATAAAAGTGCTCTACAGGTATCTCCGAAGGTGTATGTTGGGTTGGCATGGATCGAGACTGGGATTTGTCACTTCGTATGACGGAGAGATATCTCTCGGCCCTTTAGGTAATACAACATCACAAGAATCTTGCAAGCAATGTGACTAATTAGTTAGTCATGGGATCTTGTATTACAGAACGAGTAAAGAGACTTGTCGATAACGAGATTGAACTAGGTATGGAGATACCGACAATCGAATCTCGGGCAAGTAACACATCGCTGGACAAAGGGAATTGCATACAGGATTAACTGAATCCTTGACATCGTGGTTCGGCCAATAAAGATATTCATGGAATATGTAGGAACCAGTATGGGTATCCATGTCCCGCTATTGGTTATTGACCGGAGAAGTGCCTCGGTCATGTCGACATGATTCTCGAACCCGTAGGGTCCGCACTCTTAACATTCGGTGACACTAGAGTAGTATTGGGATGTATACGTTGGTGACCGAATGTTGTTCAGAGTCCTGGATGAGATCCCGGACATGACAAGGAGCTCCATAATGGTCTGGAGGTAAAGCTTTATATATGGAAAAGTTGGATTCGGGCTCCGGAATAGTTCCGGGCATTTCCGGCAGTGTACCGGGAGTGCTGGAAGGGTTTCGGGTAGGCGTGGCCATTCGGTTAAACCGAACTGATCGGTTCGGTGCTTCAGTTTACTACAATTTTCGATCTTGAAAAAATGATGACCGATCAGTCATATACGAAAGGACTAACCGAGGATTCGATGGTCGGTTCGGTCATCGGTTTTGGCCGAATTAATCGACTGCAAAGGAAACGCAGGAGAAATTCAGCTGGGATCGCAACGTCGACGTTTCATAGCTTGAAATCGCCCGGACCATCGCGAGTCAAGGCCGAGAGGTTGGGGAACCAGCGAGATGGATTGGCTACCGAGGTGGAGAGAATGGGAGGCAGCTCGAGGCTTGCGGGTGCTAATGCTAGAGTTGTGGCCTCATGGAGAAGGACCCATACTGGATCCAGATTAGCAATGGTCGTTTCCTCCATGGGAGATCTCGTGGCCAAGGGAGCTACGGCTGCAGTCTCGCGGAAGGAAAATGAGTTATTTTTTGTAAGAATCTAAAAATGAGTTGGTGGAGTTAGTCATACGTGGAGTGGATAAGGGTTAGTAGTTAGGTGGGCTGAAGTTGTGGCATATTGGGTTGGCCTTCCGGGCTATAGATTGGTTTCAGCCCATATACGTGTATTTATTCAGTTTTCGATCAATTCGGGTGATCGAGATTTAAAACCGAAAATCCTAGAATAAATTCGGTTTCTGTGAACTGCTAGCCGAATTAGGAATTGAAATACTATGTTTTGGTTTATTCGGTGTCGGTCTCGGTTCTTTCGGTTTGGCATTTCGGTCTTCGGTTAAATGCCCACTCCGAGTTTCGGGAGTCCATCAAAAGGGGTACACCCGCCCCGGAGGGCCACATGGGCTGAGAGGTAGGCGCACTAGCCCCTGGTGGGCTGGGCGCCCCTCCCCCCCCAAGGCCCATGTGGCTAGGGCTGGTGGAGGGGAAACCCTAAGGGGGTGCCACCCTTGGGTGGCAATGCACCCCCTAGGGCCGCCGCCCCCTCCCCCTTGCCCCTATATATAGTGGGGGTGAGGGAGGGCAGCCACACCCCAAGCCTTGGTGCAATCCTCCCTCTCTCCCTACTCTGTTTTCTTCCTCCGTCCGTGTTTTCGGTAGCGCTCGGCGAAGCCTTGCCGGGATAGCATCACCACCATCACCGTCATGTCATCATGCTGCCGGCGATCCCATCTACTATTGTGCCCTCGCTTGCTGGATCAAGAAGGCGGAGACGTCATCGAGCCGCATGTGTGCTGAACGTGGAGGTGACGTCTGTTCGGCACTAGATCGGATTGGATCGCGATTGGATTGTGATGAGTATGACCACATCAACCGCATAATATACACTTCTGCTTAACGGTCTACAAGAGTACGTAGACACACTCTCCCTCTCGTTGCTATGGATCTTCATAGATAGATCTTGGGTGTTCATAGGAAAAAAATGTTTTCCATGCTTCGTTCCTCAACAGCACATGCAAAGGCGATGCAAGGAAGCGGTAGACGGGGGTGTCCCATGCCGTTCAGGCGGGCACTGGCACCCAAGCAAGGACAGGCTCGTGCACGGCCATATACGCGGGCGGTATTGCACGCACTGGCAATGGTACGTCTCGAAGCTCGTTTTGTTCCTACTCCTCCGACTCGGGGTATCCTCTGGAAACTTGAAGATTAGGGATAGACCATCATGATGCACCATGGCGTAGGTCGAGATCTAGCTGATTGGAGGTGTATGAGAGGGGAACAAGATACGGGGAGAGGATTGTAGCGAGAGCGGCAAGTATGTGGCCTATTATTGTCAGAGCACATTTCTCCATGTGTGGTTTTGGTAATTGATGACAATCCCTATGGACTAATGGTTGCCTTGAGTTATATTCGAAGGATTTGTCCATAGGCACTTCTTGAAGTCCATCTGTTGGTTTCAAGGAGTTTATATCGTGACCAAGGTGGTATTCAAGGTTTTATCCAAAGATTGGTCATGTGAGAGTTGAGCTTATTGCAAGCATGTCTTGAAGAAGAAGATTGTGTGAGCATTCATGTTTAGCTTCAAAACATCATCTTTATGAAGAGAGAAGATAAGATATAAGGTTGATCAAGACTAAGTCAAAGAGTGAATCAAGTTGATCAACATACAAAGCGTACAAGATGTACCGAGAGGGATCAAGTGATCCCATGGTATGGTAAGCATTGTCCATTACGCTTTGTGTACTAACCATGATCTACGTGAGAGTTCTATGTGGGGTTAGGTATGTTTTCCATGGGCTTGCGTCAAAAGGAAGAACTCATACAACTCATGGAGGATGACATCAAGTGGTGATCGTCATCAAGATTGCGGAGTGCAAGTTCAAGTGGAGCATCACGAAGAGATCATGCTTGAAGCTTGCCGTCCATTGTGGTGACAATGGACTTCTGAAGATGTGCTGAAGAGTGGCTCACCCATAGTGGAGTATGGGGGAGCAATTAACTAGTCTTCATCGAGCCAACGCAATCAAGAAAGGTGGTCCATCTTGAGAAGGACAAGATCGTCATCATCTAGCTCAAGTGGACTATGCGCAAGGCAAAGGTTTGACCTTGATAGGGTTTTCTATTTTACCGGTCTCATGGTGGTAGTTGGGAGACCGGGTTATAGGATCGATAGCCGTACTATCAAGGGGGGCTCTCAAGTGAGTAGCCTGATCGTATCATTCGTTGAGAGCTCAAACCATAGCATTCTTGGCATCATCATCTTTCTTGGTTCTTGGTTGGTTTTTCTCTTTGTGGGTTCTTGAGCTTATGGTCAGTTTCCTGACAAGCTCAAGTTCATCGAAAACGGAGTCCATATGCATTTTCTATGATGTTTTAGATGTTGGATTTTTTGCCGGTTCTTCATTGATAGAGGTTTCACATCTCTATATCATTGGCATTTTCATACTGCCTCTTCTTAGGATGTTTCGAAAAGTACGTCATGAATTAACAAGGATAAGAGCACATATACAGAAAGTTAACAAGGATACAAGCACATTTTTTTACATAAAGTACCATACATTTGTACATCACCACTCCGCTATGTTCCATGTAAATAATGATACGGGGCAAACTCGTGGGTGTCGATCTTTCACGAATTGGAGGGGGATTCCACAAAGAACACGGGGAAGAACCAGGAGAAATCACAAGAGAAACACTCAAGAACAAGTCCAATCACACATCCACTAGACTCAAAACCACACAAGATCCACAAGGTACAAGAAAAACAATGGGAAAGAAGGATACATGGTAGAGTTCATCCCAAATCCCATCAGGAGATGGGGCCTTGAAATCCCGGAGGATCTTCCCTACATAAGGGGCCTTGACATCCACTTGGATCTTCTCACATAGAGGTGGTCGTCTCCATGGGAGGAGGAAGTGGAAGGAGCAATGCTCAACTATCTATGAGCTAAACCATTGCTAACCCTAGAAAGGAGGAGGAGGGGTTCTATTTATAGTCCCAGACGAGTGGAGGGGGAAAAGAGGAGGATACATGGCCTTTGGCCCGCGTCTACCCGCACAGGGATCGAATGTCCTAGCTGAGGGCTAGATGTCCGGGGCTTCATGGGGGTGCCGGATGTCCGGGCCAGGGGCCGGATGTCCGAGGCTTTGATGGGTCGTCGGATGTTCGGGGCTCGGGCGCCTAGTTTCCTCGCAATCGGGTCCTGGCACGCCGGATTTCCGGGGTGATGTCCGGATTTCCGCTAGGGGGCCAGATGTTTGGCGCATGTAGCTGCTCCGGCTTGGCCTTGGCACTGTAGGGATCTCGAGGGGTTGGATGTGCGAGGCCTGGGAGGTGTCATGGCCTTCCTTTGGTGCTCTCGCTCATCCGTCTTCGGATCCATCTTCATGGAGACTTGGCCTTCACTCCGAGCATCTTCTAGATTGTCTTCATGGTACCTAAGAATGCATAGTGTTTCCGCTTGAGGTAGCTTCCATGTCTTGAGCGACTTGAAAGGAGAGGGACATAGGAGCGAGTTCACCTTATGTCCAATGGCACTTGGAGCTTGGGGAGTAGTCAGAGTGTACATGGGGATGACCGTAGGATGTTCCGCATCATCTCCCCCCCCCCCTTGGGAAAGATCCGTCCTCGGATCAAAATCCTCATCACCATGGAAACGGTAGTCATGGACGAACTTGTAGTTGGACGAAGTGGAAGTCATGGTGTGCCCAAAGTACTCCAAGATGACTCCGATATGGTTTACATGCAAAACGAGCAAACACAAAGTACACTTGCAAATACATTGGTTAGTGCACACAAGGTGTCCATCAATTAAGCATGAGTTCGCCCGGCAAGAATGTTCGTGACAAGTATCATGAAGCTTTATAGAATGAATGAGAATGATATGCAAAGCATTCATGGGAGCAAATTCATTGTGCACAAAGTGACAAATTCTACCACTATGTAGGATGATGTCATATAGAGAAGGTGTATCAATAGCATGAACATGGGAAATATGGCTCAAAATGATGATGTTATCATGCAATTGATAGTGGACAAAATGAGCATCGTGTATTAATAGTCCATCAAGGTAGATCACAACAAATTTGCTAAGGAAGTGCACAAGTTCATATATCAAGTATGAGATGGAAAGACAAGATGCATGAAGCCATTCATAATGTGAGTCAATCCATTCATAATGAGCAAGTTTGTTGTGGAATGATTGTTTCCATTTAGCATGTTGGACAACGAGTGTGAAAGTGTTGGAACAAATGTCCAAATGCATGGGAGTGTAACCAAGTCGAGATGGATCAACATGAGATGTTGCTTCTCCATCCATCAGATGTAGCATGTAAACAACAAGGAGGAAACAACACTGGAAATGTGGCCCATTCAATAAGTGCATGGGGAAATGACCCAAAGGGAACGATCTCACCATAGGAAGGTTCTCGAAGATGTTGTTGTCGCTCATCATGTGTGCCTTCGCATGACCAATATGTCTCATGATGGCACCACCTTGCAAAGCCTTCAACACAAAAGATCATAAAAAACACTCGGAAAAACAAATGAGGTTAGCATGAATGCAAAACCTATCATTCGTGTGGTGAAATACCCAACAAGTGTCATCATCATTCTTATCATAAGAAGGGACAAGAGAATGTGTCATGGTATGTAAGCATAGCACGTGAGCACAACGAAACATATGGAGCTCAATCAAAGTAGCATGCGTCACAAGTAATATGTCAAAGTCTCCAAGATCATCAATAATCATAGCATGGGTGCACTTACTACAAGATGCAAGTAAAGGAGACAAGAGACAATGATCAACACGAATCATGTGAGAGGCATGGCCATGTATGTCATCAACCCAAGGAAACGAGCAAGTATGTAACATGGGTGATGCAACAAGGCGAGTGATCATAGTAATCAAGGCATAGAAGCTAGTAGTGCAAAGATGCATCATACTAGATGTAATCATGGCAATCATGTCATGCATGCAAATAGTGGGCATACATAATGCACATGACATATCACAAGCATGAAAATGGGATATGAGCAGATATCGTCATTGTATTGGCAAGAAGTTATATGTGAATAGCAATGGAACATCATGACTCTCCCAACACAAGAAAGAACAATAGCATAGTGAACAAGGTAAACATGGCAATAGCACTTAGTATCTCCACCAATCATGCAAATACACATAGAAAGAGTATAATGGTGAATCATGGGTAAATGCAAGCAAGGGTCACAATCGCATGGCAAAAGCATAGAATGAGGCAGAACATTCAAAGTGAACACGAGAACATGAGCATAAGATAACAAGTGGTATATAACCCATAGTCGTGTGAGAACCAAGTAGAAGAGGTGCGCGTAGTCCTTGCGTGAGGGGAATGGTTGGAGACACATTCTGATGGATCCCACTGCATCGGTGCTCTCAAGAGCTCTTTTCATCAACTCATGGGATTGTGAGGTTGACGAGTAATCATGAGTACCTACACACAACAAAGGCAAAGGGAAAATTGTGTCCACGTGGTATATGTACACATCATCCGTTAGGATATGCATGTGCATGTGTTCATTAGCACAAAATATCCAATGCTCAAATAAGTGAGATGCATGATATAGTAACATGTCATCCATCATGAAAGGTCTGTTATTATGTATAGCATAATGGAGACTAGAAATATGTAGTGCATCATTTGAATTGAGAGCATTGTTGTTCATGGTATGTGGATAGTGCACACAATAATTGGGATCGTGCAATGGATGGGATGGAACAAAATCTCCTAACATGTATGAGGAAACTATTGGGGTCTCCTCATGTGCAATAGTGGAATCATAATGCGGAGATCATGGACAACATCCAAAACAATGCATTTCCAAATCATGGAGATCATGGCATGGCATATGAGAATTATTGCACAAATGATGCAAAGGAAGCATGGCAATATCATCACAAGAAAAGCAAATGCCAATAACCATGGGCTTGTCGTCTATGCCATATGTGCAAATGGGATTAATTTTTACGGGGTATGCATAGTCACTATGGTGAGATTGCAAGGATGCAATTTCACGCATAGCATATGACAAGTTTGGCGGATTGTCGAACATGATGTGACCAATAGAATTTTCACATGATGTCCTATGGAGTATAGCATCACAACTAGTTAATTCGACATGCTCATCATCATATTCATCAAAAATTGGTGGCACATCTAAGCATGAAGAATACATAGCATGTGGTGTGTGCATAAGGTGATCAACATCATGCAAGCAATCAACGGCAAGATAGTCCACTAGTGGGACAAGCGAAGAACCTTCACATATGTTACCTTTAGAGCTCCGCTCATGTGATGTAGGTGAGGTGGGAAGGACCAACTCGTCGTCAACATCATGATGGAACCATGTCGGTGGGGAATCATTGTTCACCATAGCCATCGTCATTCCCATTGGAGGAGTGGACTCATCGAGGGTAGGTGTGTCGTCATGTAGGAGATCTTGCACCAAAGAAGAAGACACAATAGGAGTAGACGTTAAGTTGCTAGAAATCATAGTGACCTCGCGTGCCCTCTCAACAACCTCACTCACTAAGTGTTGTGGCTCACTCACTCCCTCTAGGATGCCCTTACTCATATGGATGGTTGAGTCATTCAAATGATGGTGATGGATCTCAACCTCACATAGGAAGTTTGGCATATTTCCGTGTATGGGGCTAGTGGTGGACACACTCATCCTCTCATAGGAAATGCACTCAATGTCACATATGGTGGAGGCACTCATGTCACTCATGTGGTGGTGGCTCTCCTCACACGGAAATTGGGGCATCTCGTCATATGTGGGTGTCGGAGAGATGTAGGTGCTAACGTATCCATGCTCAACTCCTTGCGCCGCCTAGGTTGAAGGGATAGTCCCATGCTCAACCTCCTCGTACATAACGCCTCCGAAGATGAATGCCATAGGATGTGGCAAAACATCAATCTCCTTCAAGACCGAAGGGAACATCCCAAGCTCGGCCTCTGTGCTCGACTCCAAGTGTGAGTCCCATATGGGCGTCGTCTTCATGTCGTCGAAGAGGGTCGCGCTTGCCGCCGTGGTCGAAGGGAAAATCCCATGCTCGACCATCTTGTCGCCGTTGCCTTGTATGAGGGCCAAAGTTGGCACCTCGTCGCGCGCCTCCATGATCAAAGGGAGATTCCCATGCTTGTCCATCTTCCTTGGGATGCTTCTGAAGATGGAAGGATCATCCATGTGTGTCAGCGGTCGCCTTGATGTTGGCATCAAAGCTTGTCCTTGGTGGCATTCATCGCGCGGTCTTCTCTTGAGCTCATGAAGATTGGACGTAGTGTGATGTATAGCTTGTAGTGAGGGGTGTTCCTTGTCTTCACGCACTTGTTTCTTGGAGGTGGCTTGCCCTTCGGGATGATGGAGATCACGAACGCGAAGGTTGTCGTGGCGGTCGTCTCGAAGAGGAGTACGTGGCCGACTTGTGCTTGCATCCAATGGGTGCTCCGAAGATGTGTGACTTGAGCGTCTCCGCCTTGAAGATGACAAAGGGGAAGAAGACTTTTTGTTGGGCAACACATGTCAAAGTTGCTCCATGTGTGCGGACAACTTCTTGTCGATGTAGTCTCTTTTCCGAGCTTCGGAGTGTCGTATGTCGGTGATGAGTCGCTCGAGTTTTTGGTTGATGTAGTTCTTCATGTTGATGTAGTCGTTGACGACCGGAGATGATGTGCTTTGCCTATCCATCACAAGACTCGAGCAAAGGTGAGTGGGAAATGAGATAAACAATACCAAGATACCATTCTCAAAGTTGAGGATGTATCCCATTTCACTCAATGTGAATTGAGAGAATAGTGGAATTGGTACCGGTCTTGTTCACTCACACCTACAAAGTAAAGCTTATCGAGTGGCTTGGTTAGGACAAGTGGCACAAAATTCAAGCAAATGTTAGTCAAGATAACGAAAATGTTGAGGAAGATTCACAAAATTGCAATGCAAAGCAAATAATCGATAGCTATGGTGGCACTAGGAACACACACGCAGATAGATAAAAGGGATCCGCACAACCAAGGATTGAGCAAAAATGTGTGAGACCTGGGAAAAGCTCGTGTTGCACGGATACTAGAGAGACAATAGCTCGATTGCTCAAATGGGCTAGATACGCGCTTGTGCACCAACCTATGACAGTAAATGTGTCGTCTTCAATCCCAAGTATGCTATGTATGTATGATCCAAGAGTATGAACTATGCAAAATGGCTCAATGCTATTTCTATTGCGTACAAGCTCTTTTGTATCTCCTCTTTTGCTTAAAAGTTTTTTGCTCTTTCGCTCTTTTTTTGCTATGCTTGATGCTCGAACCAAGATATGAGATAAGTATGCTGGATATGCACGGGAGAGACTTTTGGCACAATATAGATAGCAAGATGTTTGCACGCTAAAAGTAGCTATGCGACATAAGAGTAACACTACGGTGCACAAGTAACGTGGCCCGACAATTCTCTACTTGCTAGTCTCAATGGGTAAGGTACGCAATAGGCTCGAGGCGATCAATGCAATGGCAAGGAAATGGAAAATGATGTCGTCGAGATTACCGTCCTTGCTTACGGTTGGGGTACCAAAAGGCAAAGTTGCCGATGTCGATATCAAGGCCGAGGCGATGATGAGTAGCGGCGTTGTCGATGTAGAATTGTCCCTAATTAGCCAAAACACCTTAGGAAACGGAAACTGCAACTCAAAATCTCAAACAAAATTGGGTTAGGGTGGCGGAAGTGTATGGTGGGGTGGTTATGCGGAAGTTATGGTGGAAGCCTAGGCAAAGATGCCAAAATGTGAAAAAAATGATGGAGTCAATTGATGATAAATCTATTTTTTGGGATGGAGGATGTCAATAGCTATCCAACGAGCTAAAGAACGTCAAAATTGGACTCCTGATGAATTAGTTACGGTCAAAATGGTGAAACCGAAAGGCTGAAACCTATAGGGGCCGGATATCTGGGGAGTTAGGCCGGAAATCGGGGACGAGATGTCCAGAATGCGCCCGATTTTGAGCACCAGGAGCCGGATGACCGGCCCGGGGCCCGGATGTGCGGCCCGATGGCCCGGATGTCCGGCCGGTGGCCCACATGTCCGGCCCGACGATTCCAGATCACGATTTGGGCTCGGGAACTCGATTTGGGGCAGAAATTTCGATCACGGGGGTCAAAACTGATGGGGGGGAAGAAAAATTGGGGTGGATTTCGTGGTGTGAAAGCTAGATCTACTTGCCAAACACAAATTCCTACGATAAAAATCAACAAAATCTCACAAGAACCAACAAATCACAAAAAAAATGGTGAGGCTATTTTTGGTGAGGATTTTTGAACTGGGACAAAAACACACAAAAATAGGCTAGAAAACGAAGGGGAGGACTCCAAATTCATGAGAAACGTGGCTCTTCATACCAATATGATACCGTGCAAACCCGTGGGTGTCGATCTTTCACGAATTGGAGGGGGTTCCACGAAGAACATGAAGAACACGGGGAAGAACGAGGAGAAATCACAAGAGAAACACTAAAGAACAAGTCCAATCACACATCCACTAGACTCAAAACCACAAAAGATCCACAAGGTACAAGAACAACAAGGGGAAACAAGGATACATGGTGGAGTTCATCCCAAATGCCATGGGCAGATGGGGCCTTGAAATCCCAGAGGATCTTCCCTACATGAGGGGCCTTGGCATCCACTTGGATCTTCTCACATAGAGGTGGTCATCTCCATGGGAGGAGGAAGTGGAAGGAGCAATGCTCAACTATTTATGAGCTAAACCATTGCAAACCCTACAAAGGAGGAGGAGCTCCTATTTATAGTCCAAGACGAGTGGAGGGGGAAAAGAGGGGGATACATGGCCTTTGGCCCGCGTCTGCCCGCGCAATGGCCGGATGTCCAGGCTGAGGGCTGGATGTCTAGGGCTTCATGGGGGTGCCGGATGTCCAGGATAGGGGCCGGATGTCCGGGTCTTCGGTGGGTCGCCGGATGTCCGGGGCTTGGGCGCCTGGTTTCCGTGCGGTTCGGGTCCTGGTGCGCCGCATTTCCGGGGTGATATCCGGATTTCCGGCAGGGGGGCGGATGTCCGGCGCCTGTAGCTGCTCCGGCTTGGCCTTGGCACTGTAGGGATCTCCAGGGGCCGGATGTCCGGGGTGTGAGCCGGATGTCCGGGGCCGGGGAGGTGTCGTGGCCTTCCTTTGGTGCTCTCGCTCATCCATCTTCAGATTCATCTTCATGGAGACTTGGCCTTCACTCCGAGCGTCTTCTAGATCATCTTCATGGTACCTAAGCATGCATAACTTTTCTGCTCGAGGTAGCATCCATGTCTCGAGTGAATTGAAAGGAGAGGGACTTAGGAGCGAGTTCACCTTATGTCCAATGGCATTTGTGGCTTGGGGACTAGTCGGAGTGTACATGGGATGACCGTAGGATGGTCCGCATCAAATAAGTAATACAATACACACAGCATTTTTGACCTAGTATAATCATAGTTAGAACATTTGTTCTCTCAATCTAAATTAACATACTACTAGTTAAATGTACACATCCTAGTTCTTGCAATTCACCACCCGTTGTTTCCCTTCTTGCGCTTCCAGCTGAAGAAGATCCCTCGTCTTTGTATGAGGGGCCGATGATGGCCGCTGCAAGGTCATCCATGGAGTCCCTTTCTCCACCACCTTCTGTCGGGGTATACAAAATAGGGGTGTTCATTCCCCCTGACTTGTGCACGGACAGACAGCCTCCGACCCCGCAAGCAAAACTCGTTGGGAAGGCCACCACATCTCCAGGCAAGCACTCAAGAACCTGTATCCGGCAGCGACCTGTGGAAGGGCTAAGTAAACATCGACAACACTAGCACAACGGCCCAGGAGGGGCCCAAAACGTGCCAGCCACGTCCTCGGTGCTTGCCGAGGGCCGAGGCGCGCACATCTCCGGAAGACCCGGCAAGCCATTCCTCGGCAGGCACGAGCTAACCAGCCACCGCTCCACCGCATCGCTACGTCAGTCACTTATCGATGCGGTGTCGAGCCCTCAAGTGGCTAATCAGCTCTCGCTAAGCACGTGGCGGCGTGCCAGAAGACAAGTTACGCCCAGTTGACACCCGCCCTGCAGCGTGTCAAGACATTAAGCAACGACCGGCCAAGCGGTGGCAAGAGCTTGCCGGGGATGCACCCCCAAGCACCACCTAGGCCAGTAATCATGGTATTTTGTCCTAAATGCCAGAGTTAGGTACGATAGCTCTGCTAAGCTATCTAATCGATAGATAATGACTGTTTTGCTATCCAACAAGCTTGAGTTTGCTCAATTCGGAGCTCGTATGCAAAAGTTATGGTAGTTTCAGTGCCAGAACTGTTTTTCTCTGAACAGGCGGTAGTACCGCTTCATACCACGGTAGTACCGCTTGGGCGGTACTTCCGCTGTGTAACCGCTGCTACTTCCGCTTATAATTTACTCTCTGGTAAGGTTGGTTTTCTGGACGGCAGTAGTGGTCGGTAGTAGGGCGGTAGTACCGCCCGTGCGGTACTACCGCTCCCAAGTACTGCTGCTACTACCGCTTGTGTTTGGGTTCTGGAGTCTTACTGCTCCCCAGCGGAAGTACCGCTGGGTAGGGCGGTAGTACCGCTCCAGCGGAACTACCGCCTCGAGTTTTTTGCCATTTTGCATGGTTTCCTTGGAACTACTGTGCTAAGCGGTAGTACCACTCAGCCGAGCGGTAGTACCGCTTGTGCACGACCTGTGCACATAACAGTTGGATTTGGGGGGCCCTATAAAAGGGGTTCTTCTTCCCCATTGCTCCCCATCTCTCTTGAGCTTGTGTTTTCCCCCCATTGTTGACCTTCTTTGAGTTTGCTATCTCTCAATCCCTCCAATGATTCTTGCTAGTTCTTGAGGGAAAAGGGAGAGGAGATCTAGATCCACATTTCCACCAATCACTTTCTCCTCTATGTGAGGGGAACCCCTTGGATCTAGATCTTGGAGTTCTTCGTGTTCTTCTTTGTTCTTCCTCTCATTTTCCTCCCTAGCATTAGTTGCTTTGGTGGGATTTGGGAGAGAAGGACTTGGGCACTCCGTGTGCCCTTGCCATTGCATTTGGTGCATAGGTTTGAGTTCTCCATGGTGATACGTGGAAGTGAAGTTTGAGAAGCTTATTACTCTTGGGTGTTTGTGCACCCTAGAGCTTGTTCCTCTTGGGTGCCTTGGCGCCCAAGACGGTTGGTGGTGTCTTGGAGCTCAATCATTGTGGTGTAAAGCTCCGGGCAAGCGTCGGGGTCTCCAATTAGGTTGTGGAGATTGCCCCGGGCATTTTGTACGGGTATCGGTGACCGCCCCCAAGGGTTGCCAAAGTGTACGGGTACCGGTGACCGCCCCCAAAGGTTGCCATTTGTACGGGTTTGGTGACCGCCCTCAAGGGTCCCTTAGTGGAATCATGGCACCTTGCATTGTGCGAGGGCGTGAGGAGATTACGGTGGCCTTAGTGGCATCTTGGGGAGCATTGTGCCTCCACACCGCTCCGAACGGAGATTAGCATCCGCAAGGGTGTGAACTTCGGGATACATCGTCGTCTCCACGTGCCTCGGTTATCTCTTACCCGAGCCCTTTACTTGTGCACTTTACTTTGTGATAGCCATATTGTTTCTTGTTATATATCTTGCTATCACTTAGTTGTTTATCTTGCTTAGCATAAGTTGTTGGTGCACATAGGTGAGCCTAGTAGTTTTAGGTTTTGTGCTTGACATATTAAACATTAGTTTTATTCCGCATTTGTTCAAGCATAAACCGTAATTATTTTAAAGCGCCTATTCACCCCCCCCCCCTCTAGACGACATCCACGTCCTTTCAATTATACAGTGGCTTGGGCGGCATTAAGTGGAAAATTGGTAGGAAGGCAGCCGGGTGGCGAAGGATGGTCAAAGGGCATGCCTCCCAGTGAGCGGCGCGGTGGCGTGCTCAAATGCATCCTGTCAACTCGCACGACACCTCTTGTCCTATGTGAAGCGGGAACCGTGGCATGTCCATTTGAATCATGCATGACACACACAAGGTAGATGGACTAGCCATTAGTTTACATCACTCAAATATTGCATCACAAACCTCTAAGATTGTGTCGCAAACTTCATAGATTTAACTTGAAGCTTCAGTTAACACATATAAACCCCATTAATTTAATAGGTTAACAAGTCAAATGAATTTCCATACCAAAACTATACACCATGTGGTCGTTGCATGCAAAGAGTGTTCTTTTATAATTTTGATGACTAACTATGATGGGCCTAGTTTTCATATTTCAAACAGTGCTCACACTAATTCCAAAACGAGTACTCAAAGTTCTTAAATCGCTAACATGTTTCGAAAAGTACGTCATGAATTAACAAGGATAAGAGCAAATATACAGAAAGTTAACAAGGATACAAGCACATTTTTTTACATAAAGTACCATACATTTGTACATCACCACTCCGCTATGTTCCATGTAAATAATGATACGGGGCAAACCCGTGGGTGTCGATCTTTCACGAATTGGAGGGGGATTCCACGAAGAACACGAAGAACACGGGGAAGAACCAGGAGAAATCACAAGAGAAACACTCAAGAACAAGTCCAATCACACATCCACTAGACTCAAAACCACACAAGATCCACAAGGTACAAGAACAACAATGGGAAAGAAGGATACATGGTAGAGTTCATCCCAAATCCCATGAGGAGATGGGGCCCTGAAATCCCGGAGGATCTTCCCTACATGAGGGGCCTTGACATCCACTTGGATCTTCTCAGATAGAGGTGGTCGTCTCCATGGGAGGAGGAAGTGGAAGGAGCAATGCTCAACTATCTATGAGCTAAACCATTGCTAACCCTAGAAAGGAGGAGGAGGGGTTCTATTTATAGTCCAAGACGAGTGGAGGGGGAAAAGAGGAGGATACATGGCCTTTGGCCCGCGTCTACCAGCACAGGGACCGAATGTCCTGGCTGAGGGCTGGATGTCCGGGGCTTCCTGGGGGTGCCGGATGTCCGGGCCTTCGATGGGTCGCCGGATGTCTGGGGATCGGGCGCCTGGATACCAAAAAGAGCCACGAAAATACTTTTCCGCCGCCGGAAGCCTCTGTTCCCGTGAGATCCAATCTTGGAGCCTTTTCCAGTAATCTGCCGGAGGGGGATTCGATCACGGAGGGCATCTACATCAACTCCATTGCCCCTCCGATGATGCGTGAGTAGTTCACCACAGACCTTCGGGTCCATAGCTAGTAGCTAGATGGCTTCTTCTCTCTCTTTGTTCTTCAATACCATGTTCTTCATGATCTTCATGGAGATCTATCCGATGTAATACTCTTTTGCGGTGTGTTTGTCGAGATCCGATGAATTGTGGGTTTATGTTCAGATTATCTATGAATATTATTTGAATCTTCTATGAATTCTTATATGCATGATTTCATATCTTTGCAAGTCTCTTCGAGTTATTGGTTTGGTTTGGCCAACTAGATTGGTAATTCTTGCAATGGGGGAAGTGCTTAGTTTTGGGTTCAATCTTGCGTTGTCCTCACCCAGTGACAAAGTAGGGGTAGCGAGGCACGTATTGTATTGTTGCCATCGAGGATAAAAAGATGGGGTTTTCATCATATTGCTTGAGTTTATCCCTCTACATCATGTCATCTTACCTAATGCGTTACTCTATTCTTCATGAACTTAATACTCTAGATGCAGGCAGGAGTCGGTCGATGTGTGGAGTAATAGTAGTAGATGCAGAATCGTTTCGGTCTACTTGACACGGACGTGATGCCTATATGCATAATCATTGCCTTGGATATCTTCATAATTATTCGCTTTTCTATAAATTGCTCGACAGTAATTTGTTCACCCACCGTATTATTTTCCTTCATGAGAGAAGCCTCTAGTGAAACCTATGGCCCCCGGGTCTATTTTCCATATTATATTTTCAGATCTATAAACCAAAAATACCTTGCTGCAATCTTTTTACTTTTGTTTTACTTTTCGTTTTAGCAATCATATCTATCTATCTCTATCAGATCTCATCCTTGCAAGTAACCGTGAAGGGATTAACAACCCCTTTATAGCGTTGGGTGCAAGTGTTTGATTATTTGTGTAGGTACATGATACGTCTCCATCGTATCTACTTTTCCAAACTCTTTTGCCCTTGTTTTGGACTCTAATTTGCATGATTTCAATGGAACTAACCCGGACTGACGCTGTTTTCAGCAGAATTGCCTTGGTGTTATTTTTGTGCAGAAATAAAAGTTCTCGGATTGACCTGAAAATTTACGGAGAATATTTTTGGAATTAATAAAAAATACTGGCGAAAGAATCAACCAGATAGGGGCCACCACCTGGTCACAAGCCAGGGGGCCGCGCCCCCCTGTCTTGTGGGGCCCATGTTGCTCCTCCGACCTCGTTTCCACTTCTATATATTCCTATTCGGGGAGAAAAAAATCAGAGAGAAGAGTTCATCGCGTTTTACGATACGGAGCCGCCGCCACCTCCTGTTCTTCCTCGGGAGGGCAGATCTGGAGTCTGATTTGGGCTCCGAAGAGGGGAAATCGACGTCGTCGTCATCACCAACCATCCTTCATCACCAATTTCATGATGCTCTCCGCCGTTCGTGAGTAATTCCATCATAGGCTTGTTGGACGGTGATGGGTTGGATGAGATTTACCATGTAATCGAGTTAGTTTTGTTAGGGTTTGATCCCTAGTATCCACTATGTTCTGAGATTGATGTTGCTATGACTTTGCTATGCTTAATGCTTGTCACTAGGGCCCGAGTGCCATGATTTCAGATCTGAACCTATTATGTTTCCATGAATATATATGTGTTCTTGATCCTATCTTGCAAGTTATAGACACCTATTATGAGTTATGATCCGCGTCCCCCAGGGTGACAATAACTTGGATTCTTTCTGGTGATTACCGTAGTTTGAGGAGTTTATGTATTCACTAAGTGCTAATGCTTTGTTCCGGTTCTCTATTAAAAGGAGGCCTTAATATCCCTTAGTTTCCATTAGGACCCCGCTGCCACGGGAGGGTAGGACAAAAGATGTCATGCAAGTTCTTTTCCATAAGCACGTATGACTATATATGGAATACATGCCTACACTACATTGATGAATTGGAGCTAGTTCTGTGTCACCCTATGTTATAACCGTTGCATGATGACTGCCATCCGACATAATTATCCATCACTGATCCATTGCCTACGAGCTTTTCCCATATTGATCTTTGCTAAGTTACTTTTCCGTTGCTACTGTTACAATCACTACAACACTGCTACTGTCACTTTGCCATTGTTACCGTTACTTCCATATTACTTTGCTACTGAATACTTTGCTGCAGATATTAAGTCTTTCAGGTGTGGGTGAATTGACAACTCAGTTGCTAATACTTGAGAATATTCTTTGGCTCCCCTTGTGTCGAATCAATAAATTTGGGTTGAATACTCTACCCTCGAAAACTGTTGCGATCCCCTATACTTGTGGGTTATCAAGACCTTTTTCTAGCGCCGATGCCTGGGAGCATAGCTCTATTCTCTGAGTCACTTGGGATATATATCTGTTGATCACTATGAAGAATCTGAAAGATGCTAAAACCAAGATCTATCCCTCAACTACGAGGAGAGGTAAGGAACTGCCATCTAGCTCTGCACTTGATTCACCTTCTGTTATGAGTAAATTTGCGACACCACCACCTGCTATTGAATCTGATATGTCGCAAGTAATTGATGATGTCACTTCTACTATGCATGATGGTTATGATGATACTTCGCTTGATACTACTGTGCCACTGGGTGAATTTCTTGATGAACAAATTGCTAGAGTCAGTGCTGAAACTGATGATATTTCTAAATCTGATGAAATTATTGAAACTGAACACTATGGGACACCTGCTAGACCTAGCTCTCCTAGATATGAATTGCCTGATATACCTGAGGGTTATGTTATGGAAGGAGAGGTAGCTAGGGACTTTCTTGCTTGTAAGGATATAGATGATCTTAAGAAATTGCTATGCAAGTGGAAGGAAAAATCTTTGAATGCTAGAATGCAATATGATCCTAAGTTTGCTACTTCACCTATCTTTGTTACTAATAAGGATTATGAATTCTCTGTCGATCCTGAGTTAATTATTTTGGTTGAATCTGATCCTTTCCATGGTTATGAATCTGAAACTGTTGTGGCACATCTTACTAAATTGAATGATATAGCCACCCTATTCACTCATGAGGAAAAAATTCGTTACTACTATATTCTTAAGTTGTTTCCTTTCTCATTAAAGGGTGATGCTAAGATATGGTTTAATTATCTTGCTCCTGGTTGTGTGCGTAGTCCCCAGGATATGATATATTACTTCTCTGAAAAATATTTTCCTGCCCATAAGAAACAAGCTGCCTTCCAGGAAATATTTAATTTTGTGCAAATTGAAGAAGAGAGTCTCCCACAAGCTTGGGGGAGGCTTCTCCAATTACTTAATGCTTTGCCTGATCACTCTCTCAAGAAAAACGAAATACTTGATATTTTTTATAATGGACTAACCGATGCTTCTAGGGATCACCTAGATAGTTGTGCTAGTTGTGTTTTCAGGGAACGAACTGTTGAACAAGCTGAACTACAATTGAATAATATATTGAGCAATGATAATGATTGGACTATTCCCGAACCACCTCCAAAGCCAACTCCGAAGAAAAGAGGTATTCTATTTCTCAGTCCTGAAGATATGCAAGAGGCAAAGAAATCTATGAAAGAGAAAGGCATTAAAGCTGAAGATGTTAAGAATCTACCACCTATTGAAGAAATGCATGGTCTTGATAACCCGACACAGGTAGTAGAGGTAAATTCTCTCCGTAGATTTAATGAAGGTGATATTCCTTATAATAAGTCTGCTAGCCAATGCTTGGATGAATTCGATAACTTTGTAGTCAAGCAAGAAAATTTCAATGCTTATGTTAGTAGACAATTGAAACATAATGCTTACATGCTTGATTGCTTGGGTGAGTATTTGAGTAGAACTGTTAATGATCTTAAGCTTATTAGTAAACATGCTTCCATGGTAACTACTCAAGTAGAACAAGTGCTTAAGGCACAAAATGATTTGCTTAATGAGATGAATATTAAGAACAATGATCATTCTGTTAAAGTTGTGACTAGAGGTGGTAGAATGACTCAGGAACCTTTGTATCCTGAGGGCCATCCTAAGAGAATCGAGCAAGATTCTCAGAGAGTTAATACTGATGCACCTAGTCGTCCCAGTAATAGTAGAAAAAAGAATGACTATAGGACTTTGCATGCTACTAGTGAACCTGTTATAGATTCACATGAAAACCCAAATGATATTTTTATTTCTGATGCTGAGACACAATCTGGTAATGAACATGAGCCTAGTGACAATATTAATGATGATGTTCATGTTGATGCACAACCTAGTAATGATGATGATGTGGAGATTGAGCCTGCTGTTGATCTTAATAACCCACAACCTAAAAATAACAGATATGATAAAAGAGACTTTGTTGCTAGGAAACATGGTAGAGAAAGAGAGCCTTGGGTTCAGAAACCCATGCCCTTTCCTCCTAAACCATCCAAGAAAAAGGATGATGAGGATTTTGAGTGCTTTGTTGAAATGCTTAGACCTGTCTTTTTGCGTATGCGTTTGACTGATATTCTGAAAATGTCTCCTTATGCTAAGTATATGAAAGATATTGTGACAAATAAAAGAAAGATACCGAAAGCTGAGATTTCCACCATGCTTGCTAATTATACTTTTAAAGGTGGAATACCAAAGAAACTAGGAGATCCCGGAGTACCTACTATACCATGCTCTATTAAGGGAAATTTTGTTAAAACTGCTCTATGTGACCTTGGAGCTGGTGTTAGTGTTATGCCTTTCTCTTTATATCATAGACTTGATTTGAATAAGTTGACACCTACTGAAATCTCTTTACAAATGGCTGATAAATCAACTGCTTTACCCATCGGTATTTGTGAGGATGTGCCTGTTGTGGTTGCAAACGTTACTATCTTAACGGACTTTGTTATCCTTGATATTCCCGAGGACGATAGTATGTCGATCATCCTTGGTAGACTCTTTTTGAATACTGCAGGGGCTGTTATTGATTGCAACAAGGGCAATGTCACTTTTCATGTTAATGGTAATGAGCATACGGTACACTTTCCGAAGAAACAACCTCAAGTTCATAGTATCAACTCCATTGAAAAGATTCCAACGATTATTATTGGAGGTTTTGAATTCCCTCTCCCTACTGTCAAAAAGAAATATGATATACTTATTGTTGGGGAGATGTATATCCCCATTGAGGTAACCTAGTGTCATTCGAAAATTCTCCGGTTCCGTGTCATTCGAAAAAAGTTTGTCAATAAGACTTGATCAACCTTATTGATGGATTCTTTTTGACGGGCACGAGAGGGATGAATTTAGAAAGCACAACCTTCTGTACTCAACTTTTACCTTCTGTTATTTAGATTAAATAAAGCAAGAATGCTATTATCCTTCTGTTTTCTGTTTTACCCGTGCAATAGAAAAATGACCTGAAAATAAAAGTCCTCAGAATGCCCTAAAAATTTAGTATGATTTTTTTTGTAGAATATTTTAGAATTTTTGGCACTGAGAACACATCAGGGGGTTGCACCAGTGGGCCACAAGCCTGCAGGGCGCGCCCCCCTGGCTTGTGGGTCCCACATGGGGGCCCCTCACTTATTCCAGCCACCATCCACTTCGTCTTCCTCCAGAAAAAATCCCACCATTGCTCAAACACGTGTTCTAGCTCATTTTGCTGCCATTTTCGATCTCCTTGCTCAAAGCTCCATTTGCAAAACTGTTTTAGGGGATTGCTCATCGGTATGTGACTCCTCCAATGGTCCAATTAGTTTTTGTTCTAGTGCTTTATATATTGCAAATTTTTGCTGCTTTGGTGACCTTGTTCTTGAGCTTGCATGTCAAATTTGTATGGTCCCAAGTAGTTTTGATGCATGATATAGCTTCTAGGCACTTGTGGGAGTAGTTGCGATAAGTTTTGTTGAGTTTTATTCATCTTTATTTTAAGTCTCTAAAAATTTCAGAAATTTTTCAGAAAAATGTTGAGAAGAATGTACCAAGGTGGTTCCTCGAGCAAGAAAACTCCGAGACTTGCGATACGGGAGCCCGATTTTGAACCACCAAGGGAAGCTCAAGTGCGGCCTTGTGAATGGCCATCAAATCAATTCATGACTCAAGTAGGTTTCAAAGAAGAATTTTACGCGTACATACAAAATGCTGGCCTTGAAGACTTCGTTTCAGACCAATGCAAGCAATATTATCAACTCACTGATTCCTTCGTGCGGAGGTTTGAATTTTCATCCAGGCGTAATAATCATTTTGTTCTATTTAATCTTTACGATGAGTCTTATACTATGGACCTAGAAGATTTTAACCGTGCATGCAAAGTCCCACAATGGGGCAGCCCTAGTGATCCTCACAAAACTGAATATAATGATTTTCTTGCTAGTATCACTGTGGGAGAAACTAGAAACATTACACAGGCTACTTTGGGGAGCATTCACTTTCCTGCTATACATTATTTTGCTCTCTTCATAGGTAGATGTATTAACGGTAAACATGAACATAGCCACCTTTGTGTACCTGATCTTAGTATTCTTAAGAGTGCAGTAATGGGAGATAGACGATATAACTTGGGGGCTATTATTGCTAGGAGGCTACATAAAAATGCTAAGGATGGAGATTTCTTTGGCGGGATTTACGCCACCCATGTAGCTAATTATCTTGGGGAACCCATAAGGGGATATGATATCGAGTTACCACCTGCTTTCCTTGATTATGAAGCTATGGTGCGCTACCAATTTCTTAAGAGGAATGAACAGTCCCTCCTGTACCGACTAATTTTTGACAGATAGCATGTTGTCCATATTACCCTTCCTGCTCCTGCCTTCTTTAACTTTCAGGAAAAACAGAGACATTTTATAACCAGAGAGGAGGCAAACGAGTACGAGAGAGAGGCAGAAGCTGCTCGCCTCCGCACTGCAGCCGTTCAAGCGGTAGCCACTGCAGCCCAGTACAACCCCAACTATGACTTTGGATACTATCCGTGCCAGCCATGGCCCTAGACCAACTTAGGCCAAAAGCCTAAGCTTGGGGGAGTACGTATTTCTCACCGACATTACATTCATGTTCACACACTCATTCCAGTTGTCGGCATTCATACTTTTTCATTGTACCATCCATGGTAGTTTATTTCTTGTTTTTGTTTTCCTCTTGTGTGTTTAATTAACCTTGAGAAAATCCAAAAAAATTAGTTCTAGATTTGCCTTCCAGTTTGTTTAGATGTAGTATTAAAAGAAAACCCAAAAAGATTTCTCGTTCTTCTTTTGCTTGTTGGGAGCTTTCCCGTGTAAATAGTTTTACTTTCTTCTTTGGGTCATAAGGAGAAGACCACGATGACATGTTGAGTGGCTCTCATATGCATTATTGTTTATCTTACAGAGAGCCCATATTACCTTGCTTTCTCCTTTGAGTTATTGCTTGCAGATTCCAGCTTAGTCCAACGCACGTGCACTCTTATTATTATTCACACCATTCGGTCGTGCAAGTGAAAGGCAATAATGACGATATATGATGAAATGATTGAGATGGAGAAAAGCTGGTATGAACTCGACCTATCTTGTTTTTGTAAATATGATTAGCTCATCGTTCTGAATTCAGCTCATTATAGATGAAACATGTTTGCAATGACAATTAGAGATTATAGTTGCTCATGCCATGCTTAATTAGCTAAGAGTGTATAATGGTTTGTCTTGGGTGCCAACATGCATTTTAAAATGGTTGTGATATAGTATGATAGGATGGTATCCTCCTCTGAATGATTCAAGTGGCTTGACTTGGCACATGTTCACGCATGTAGTTGAAACAAAATCAACATAGCCTCCATGATGTTCATGTTCATGGTGATTTATATCCTACTCATGCTTGCATTCAATGTTGGTTAATCTCAAAGCATGTTCATGACTGTTGACGCTCTCTAGTTGGTCGCTTCCCCAGTCTTCTGCTAGACTTCACTTGTACTAAGCGGGAATACTGCTTGTGCATCCATTTCCATAAACCCAAAGTTGTTCCATATGAGTCCACCATACCTACCTATATGCGGTATTTACCTGCCGTTCCAAGTAAATTTGCACGTGCCATCCTCTAAACCTTCAAATAAATATCCCATTTTGTATGCCCAAATCGCTCATGTAGTGACTGGGGGCTGTCAGTATCTTCCATGCTAGGTGGGTTATTCTCACGATATGTGTTGATTCACTATCATTCACGAGAAAATGGCTGGTATTCGGAATGCCCAGTTCCATGCTCAAAATCAAATCAAAATATAATAAAACAAAACTCCCCCAGGATTGTGTTTGTATGGACGGTACCCGTGGATTCGGCCCGCCGTGGAGTGTGATCGATTGGTGGAGGGGGAGTAAAAACTTTACTATTCTGTTTGGGAACCGCCTATAATGTATCTAGCATGGAAGATATCGAGATCTCTTAGTTGTTATGTTGGCAATGAAAGCATATTACTCAAATTCATTATTCTTCCCTATTTTAAAAGCTCGAGCTCTGGCACCTCTGCAAATCAATGCTTCCCTCTGCGAACGGCCTATCTATTTTACCTTTTTGTTGAGTCATCATTCTCTTATAATAGCACCAGTTAGAGAGCACCTCCGTCATTTGTATGCTATGTTATTAATTGATATTGAGTATGAGTGTGACTGGATCTCTTTTACCATGAATTATAATGTCTAGTCAGTCCTTGTTCTTTAGAGGTGCTCTGCATTTATGTTTTGCGGTCTCAGAAAGGGCTAGCGAGATACCATTATGTCATATTGTATCATGATTGTTTTGATAAAATTGTTGTCATCCTAGACTTATTATTATTGCTCGCTAGTTGATTATGTCATTGATATGAGTAAATGTGAGACCTAAGTGTTATTGTGAATGTGGTTAGTCTATAATCTTTGCTGAAAATCTGAACATCAGTTAGACGTATTTACAACAACAAGATCAAACAGAGTTTGTAAAAGTTTTTCTTTATCACTTTTAGTTTGTCAACTGAATTGCTTGAGGACAAGCAATGGGTTAAGCTTGGGGGAGTTGATACGTCTCCATCGTATCTACTTTTCCAAACTCTTTTGCCCTTGTTTTGGACTCTAATTTGCATGATTTGAATGGAACTAACCCGGACTGACGTTGTTTTCAGCAGAATTGCCTTGGTGTTATTTTTGTGCAGAAATAAAAGTTCTCGGATTGACCTAAAAATTTACGGAGAATATTTTTGGAATTAATAAAAAATACAGGCGAAAGAATCAACCGGAGAGGGGCCACCACCTGGTCACAAGCCAGGGGGACGCCCCCCCCTAGGGCGCGCCCCCTGTCTTGTGGGGCCCATGTTGCTCCTCCGACCTCGTTTCCACTTCTATATATTCCTATTCGGGGAGAAAAAAATCAGAGAGAAGAGTTCATCGCGTTTTACGATACGGAGCCGCCGCCACCTCCTGTTCTTCCTCGGGAGGGCAGATCTGGAGTCTGATTTGGGCTCCGGAGAGGGGAAATCGACGCCGTCGTCATCACCAACCATCCTTCATCACCAATTTCATGATGCTCTCCGCCATTCGTGAGTAAGTCCATTGTAGGCTTGCTGGACGGTGATGGGTTGGATGAGATTTACCATGTAATCGAGTTAGTTTTGTTAGGGTTTGATCCCTAGTATCCACTATGTTCTGAGATTTATGTTGCTATGACTTTGCTATGCTTAATGCTTGTCACTAGGGCCCGAGTGCCATGATTTCAGATCTGAACCTATTATGTTTCCATGAATATATATGTGTTCTTGATCCTATCTTGTAAGTTATAGACACCTATTATGAGTTATGATCCGCATCCCCCAGGGTGACAATAATTGGGATTCTTTCCGGTGATTACCGTAGTTTGAGGAGTTCATGTATTCACTAAGTGCTAATGCTTTGGTCCGGTTCTCTATTCAAAGGAGGCCTTAATATCCCTTAGTTTCCATTAGGACCCCGCTGCCACGGGAGGGTAGGACAAAAGATGGCATGCAAGTTCTTTTCCATAAGCACGTATGACTATATATGGACTACATGCCTACATTACATTGATGAATTGGAGCTAGTTCTGTGTCACCCTATGTTATAACCGTTGCATGATGAATGCCATCCGACATAATTATCCATCACTGATCCATTGCCTATGAGCTTTTCCCATATTGATCTTTCCTAAGTTACTTTTCCGTTGCTATTGTTACAATCACTACAACACTACTACTGTCACTTTGCCATTGTTACCGTTACTTCCATATTACTTTGCTACTGAATACTTTGCTGCAGATATTAAGTCTTTCAAGTGTGGTTGAATTGACAACTCAGCTGCTAATACTTGAGAATATTCTTTGGCTCCCCTTGTGTCGAATCAATAAATTTGGGTTGAATAATCTACCCTCGAAAACTGTTGCGATCCCCTATACTTGTGGGTTATCAGTACATCTATTGGGGACTTGCTTGTATCTCCTACTGGATTGATACCTTGGTTCTCAACAACTGAGGGAAATACTTATCTACTTTGCTGCATCGCCCTTTCCTCTTCAAGGGAAAACCAACGCATGCTCAAGAAGTAGCAAGAAGAATTTCTGGCGCCGTTGCCGGGGAGATCTAAATCAAGCCTACCAAGTACCCATCACAAACTCATCTCTTGCATTTACATTAGTTGCCATTTGCCTCTCGTTTTCCTCTCCCCCACTTCTAAAACGATTTTCAGAAAATACCAAAATGATTTGCCTTTTTATTAGCCCTTCTTCCGTTCGTCTTTTCGTTTGCTTTTTGCTTGCTTGTGTGTTAAATCGGTTGCTCGTCTTTATGGCTCAACCCAAAAGCTTTGATCCTTATCTTAGGAAGTTGGAAGATATTGAGGATAATGTTAAAAGTTTCATGTCTCTCCAATTTGACCACAATAGTTTCTTTAGGAACGAGCTTAAAGAACAAAAGACTATGTGGGAATACATGAATAAGGAACTTGATGACATGTCTAAGGAATTTTATGGTTTGAAATCTCAGTTTGCTCACCTTGAAAACTTAGTAGGCCAAATTTTTGATAAACAAGCCACCTTAGTCAACAAAATGGCCGCGAAGCCAGAATCTTTAAATAATGATGAAGATCTTAAAGTGATTGACGTGAATCCTATTGAATCTTTGTTTTCTAATATAAATCTTGATAAAGATGGGACTGGAGACAAGTCAACTTTAGTTAAAAGGCGTCCCAATGATTCGGAGTTTATAGATCTTGATGCTAAGATTGATAAAAGTGGGATTGAAGAGGTCAAAACTTTAGATAGCAATGAACCCACTCTTTTGGATTTCAAGGACTTTAATTATGATAGTTGTTCTTTGATTGATTGTGTTTCCTTGTTGCAATCCATGTTGAATTCTCCGCATGCTTATAATCAAAATAAGGCTTTTACTAAACATATCGTTGATGCTATGATGAAATCTTTTGAAGAAAAACTTGAGTTGGAAGTTTCTATACCTAGAAAGCTTTATGATGAGTGGGAACCTACTATTAAGATTAAAATTAAAGATTATGAGTGCCATGCTTTGTGTGATTTTGGTGCTAGCGTTTCCACGATTCCAAAAACTTTATGTGATGTGCTAGGTTTCCGTGAATTTGATGATTGCTCTTTAAATTTGCATCTTGCGGATTCCACTATAAAGAAACCTATGGGAAGGATTAATGATGTTCTTATTGTTGCAAATAGGAATTATGTGCCTGTAGATTTCATTGTTCTTGATATAGATTGCAATCCTACATGTCCTATTATTCTTGGTAGACCTTTCCTTAGAATGATTGGTGCAATTATTGATATGAAGGAAGGAAATATTAGATTCCAATTTCCATTAAGGAAAGTCATGGAGCACTTTCCTAGAAAGAAAATAAAATTACCTTATGAATCTATTATGAGAGCTACTTATGGATTGCATACCAAAGATGACAGTGCCTAGATCTATTGCGTTATGCCTAGCTAGGGGCGTTAAACAATAGCACTTGTTGGGAGGCAACCCAATTTTATTTTTATGCTTTTGTTTTTGCTTCTATTTTTGAGTGTTTTGCACATTATTACCTCTGTAGTAATGGTGTTTTCTTGTTTAAATTAGTGTTTGAGCCAAGTAAGACCTTTGGGATGGTCTACGGTGTTTGTGATTTGATTTTGCTGAAAAACAGAAACTTTTGCTCTCAGTCCAGGAATTTTTTTAATTCACTGGAATCGTTATTTTGATCTGAAATTTTTACACAATATTGATATACAAATTTCCCTGATTGTCCTAATTTTTCAGAATTTTTGGAGTTACATAAGTATTCGAAGTCTATAGATTTCTACAGACTATTCTGTTTTAGACAGATTCTGTTTTCTTTGTGTTGTTTGCTTATTTTGATGTATGTATGGGTTGTATCGGGGGGTATGAACCATGGAGAAGTTATAATACAGTAGATATTACACCAAAATAAATAAAGAATGAGTTCACAACAGTACCTAAAGTGGTGATTTATTTTTCTTATACTAACGGATCTCATGAGTTTTCTGTTGAGTTTTGTGTTGTGAAGTTTTCAAGTTTTGGGTAAAGATTTGATGGACTATGGAATAAGGAGTGGCAAGAGCCTAAGCTTGGGGATGCCCAAGGCACCCCAAGCCATATTCAAGGATACCAAAAAGGCAAAGCTTGGGGATGCCCCGGAAGGCATCCCCTCTTTCGTCTTCAATCCATCGGTAAATTTACTTGAGGCTATATTTTTATTCACCACATGATATGTGTTTTGCTTGGAGCGTCTTGTATGATATGAGTCTTTGCTTGCCATAATCATCCTTGCTGCACACATCTTTTGAGGGAGACAAGTTGAATCGTGAATTTATTAGAATACTCTATGTGCTTCACTTATATCTTTTGAGCTAGGCAATGTTGCTCTAGTGCTTTACTTATATCTTTTTTAGAGCACGGTGGTGTTTTATTATTGAACTCTCGTACCTCACTTATATTATTTTGAGAGTCTTTAAAACAGCATGATAATTGGTTAAGGTTATGAATTTAGTCCTAATATAATGGGCATCCAAGAGGGATATAATAAAAACTTTCATATTAAGTGCATAGAATACTATGAGAAGTTTGATTCTTTGCATATAGTTTTCAGATATGAAGATGGTAATATGAGAGTCATGCTAGTGAGTAAGTGTGAATTGGATGAAATACTTGTGTTAAAGTTTGTGATTCCCGTAGCATGCACGTATGGTGAACCGTTACGTAACGAAGTCGGAGCATGATTTGTTTAATGATTGTCAACCTTTGTGTGAGGGTCGGGAGCGTGCGATGGTTAACTCCTACCAACCTCTCCCCTAGGAGCATGCATCTAATACTTTGCTTCGATAACTAATAGACATTTTCAATAAGTATGTGAGTTCTTTATGACTAATGTTGAGTCCATGGATTATACACACTCTCACCCTTCCACCTTTGCTAGCCTCTCTAGTACCGCGCAACTTTCGCCGGTGCATTAAACCCACCTTCCTCAAAACAGCCACCATATACTTTCCTCAAAACAGCCACCATACCTACCTATTATGGCATTTCCATAGCCATTCCGAGATATATTGCCATGCAACTTCCACCGTTCCGTTTTTCATGACACGCACCATCACTTTCTTATTGCATGTAGAGTCATATTTTGTTCTAGGTATCGAGTTGTAAGTAAATAAAAGTGTGATGATTTTCATTATTAGTGCATTTGTCCCGTGAGAGAAAAGGATGATGGAAGCTATGAATCCCTCACAAGTTGGGATGAGTCTCCGAACTTTACAAAAAAAATAAAAGAGGCCAGCGAAGCCCAAATAAAAAAAAGAGGCCAAAGATGCCCACCAAAATAAAAAAAAAATAAAAAAATGAGAGAAACAGAGAAAGGACAATGTTACTATATTTTTCCACACTTGTGCTTCAAAGTAGCACCATGATCTTCATGATAGAGAGTCTCCTATTTTGTCACTTTCATATAATTAGTGGAATTTTTCATCATATGCACAACCACTTAGTTTTCTTTTTGAGCTTTCATACACTTATAGCTCTAGTGCATCCGTTGCATGGCAATCCCTACTCACTCACATTGATATCTATTGATGGGCATCTCCATAGACCGTTGATACGCCTAGTTGATGTGAGACTATCTTCTCCTTTTTCCTCACAACCTCCACCATATTCTATTCCACCTATAGTGCTATATCCATGGCTCACGCTCATGTATTGCGTGAGAGTTGAAAAGGTTTGAGAACATAAAAGGTGTGAAACAATTGCTTGACTTGTCATTGGGGTTGTGCATGATTTAGATACTTTATGTGGGGAAGATGGAGCATAGCCAGACCATATGATTTTGTAGGGATAACTTTCTAAGGCCATGTTATTTCGAAAGGACACAATTGCCTTGTTGTTATGCTCGAAGTATTATTGTTTTTATGTCAATATTATACTTTTGTTTTGAATCTTATGGATCTGAATATTCATGCCACAATAAGGAATATTACATGGATAAATATGTTAGGTAGCATTCCACATCAAAAATTCTGTTTTTATCATTTACCTACTCGAGGACGAGCAGGAATTAAGCTTGGGGATGCTTGATACGTCTCCAACGTATCTATAATTTTTTATTGTTCCATGCTATTATATTACCTGTTTTGGATGTTTTATATGCTTTAATATGCTATTTTATATTATTTTTGGGACTAACCTATTAATCTAGAGCCTAGTGCCAGTTTCTGTTTTTTCCTTGTTTTTGAGTATTGCAGATAAGGAATATTAAACGGAGTCCAAACGGAATAAAATCTTCGGAATGATTTTTCTTTGACCAGAAGAAACCCAGCAGACTTGGAGATGAAGGCAGGAGACCTGCCGTGGCGTCACAAGCCACCAGGGCGCGCCCTAGGGGGGGGGGCTAGCTTGTGGCCCCACGGCAGCCCTCCTAACCCTATTCTTCGGCCTATAAATTCCCAAATATTCCCTGGATACCAAAAAGAGCCACGAAAATACTTTTCCGCCGCCGGAAGCCTCTGTTCCCGTGAGATCCAATCTTGGAGCCTTTTCCGGTAATCTGCCGGAGGGGGATTCGATCACGGAGGGCATCTACATCAACTCCATTGCCCCTCCGATGATGCGTGAGTAGTTCACCACAGACCTTCGGGTCCATAGCTAGTAGCTAGATGGCTTCTTCTCTCTCTTTGTTCTTCAATACCATGTTCTTCATGATCTTCATGGAGATCTATCCGATGTAATACTCTTTTGCGGTGTGTTTGTCGAGATCCGATGAATTGTGGGTTTATGTTCAGATTATCTATGAATATTATTTGAATCTTCTCTGAATTCTTATATGCATGATTTCATATCTTTGCAAGTCTCTTCGAGTTATTGGTTTGGTTTGGCCAACTAGATTGGAAATTCTTGCAATGGGGGAAGTGCTTAGTTTTGGGTTCAATCTTGCGGTGTCCTCACCCAGTGACAAAGTAGGGGTAGCAAGGCACGTATTGTATTGTTGCCATCGAGGATAAAAAGATGGGGTTTTCATCATATTGCTTGAGTTTATCCCTCTACATCATGTCATCTTACCTAATGTGTTACTCTGTTCTTCATGAACTTAAAACTCTAGATGCAGGCAGGAGTTGGTCGATGTGTGGAGTAATAGTAGTAGATGCAGAATCGTTTCGGTCTACTTGACATGGACGTGATGCCTATATGCATAATCATTGCCTTGGATATCTTCATAATTATTCGCTTTTCTATCAATTGCTCGACAGTAATTTGTTCACCCACCGTATTATTTTCCTTCATGAGAGAAGCCTCTAGTGAAACCTATGGCCCCCGGGTCTATTTTCCATATTATATTTTTAGATCTTTTTACTTTTGTTTTACTTTTCATTTTAGCAATCATATCTATCTATCTCTATCAGATCTCATCCTTGCAAGTAACCGTGAAGGGATTGACAACCCCTTTATAGCGTTGGGTGCAAGTGTTTGATTATTTGTGTAGGTACATCTATTGGGGACTTGCTTGTATCTCCTACTGGATTGATACCTTGGTTCTCAACAACTGAGGGAAATACTTATCTACTTTGTTGCATCACCCTTTCCTCTTCAAGGTAAAACCAACGCATGCTCAAGAACTAGCACGCGCTTGTGCACCAACCTATGACAGTAAACGTGTCGTCTTCAATCCCAAGTATGCTATGTGTGTATGATCCAAGAGTATGAACTATGCAAAATGGCTCAATGCTATTTCTATTGCTTACAAGCTCTTTTGTATCTCCTCTTTTGCTTAAAAGTTTTTTGCTCTTTCGCTCTTTTTTTTGCTCTACTTGATGCTCGAACCAAGATATGAGATAAGTATGATGGATATGCACGGGAGAGACTTATGGCACAATATAGATAGCAAGATGTTTGCACGCTAAAAGTAGCTATGCGGCTTAAGAGTAACACTACGGTGCACAAGTAACGTGGCCCGGCAATTCTCAACTTGCTAGTCTCAATGGGTAAGGTACGCAATAGGCTCGAGGCAATCAATGCAATGGCAAGGAAATGGAAAATGATGTCGTCGAGATTACCGTCCTTGCTTACGGTTGGGGTGCCAAAAGGCAAAGTTGCCGATGTCGATATTGAGGCCGAGGTGATGATGAGTAGCCGCGTTGTCGATGTAGAATCGTCCCTAATTAGCCAAAACACCTTAGGAAACGGAAACAGCAACTCAAAATGTCAAAAAAAAATTGGGTTAGGGTGGCGGAAGTGTATGGTGGGGTGGTTATGCAGAAGTTATGGTGGAAGCCTAGGTAAAGATGCCAAAATGTGAAAAATATGATGGAGTCAATTGATGATAAATCTATTTTTTTGGGATGGAGGATGTCAATAGCTATCCAACGAGCTAAACAACGTCAAAATTGGACTCCTTATGAATTAGTTACGGTCAAAATGGTGAAACCGGAAGGCTGAAACCTATAGGGCCCGGATATCTGGGGAGTTAGGCCGGAAATCGGGGACGAGATGTCCAGAATGCGCCCGATTTTGAGCACCAGGAGCCAGATGTCAGGCCCGGGGCCCGGATGTCCAGCCGGTGGCCCAGATGTCCGGCCCGATGATTCTAGATCACGATTTGGGCTCGGGAACTCGATTTGGGGCGGAAATTTCGATCACGGGGGTCAAAACTGATGGGGGGAAAGAAAACTTGGGGTGGATTTCGTGGTGGGAAAGCTAGATCTACTTGCCAAACACAAATTCCTTGGATAAAAATCAACAAAATCTCACAAGAACCAACAAATCACAAAAAAAATGGTGAAGCTATTTTTGGTGGGGATTTTTGAATTGGGACAAAAACACACAAAATTAGGCTAGAAAATGAAGGGGAGGACTCCAGATTCATGAGAAACGTGGCTCTTGATACCAATATGATACGGGGCAAACCCGTGGGTGTCGATCTTTCACGAATTGGAGGGGGTTCCACGAAGAACATGAAGAACACGGGGAAGAACGAGGAGAAATCACAAGAGAAACACTCAAGAACAAGTCCAATCACACATCCACTAGACTCAAAACCACAAAAGATCCACAAGGTACAAGAACAACAAGGGGAAACAAGGATACATGGTAGAGTTCATCCCAAATGCCATGGGGAGATGGGGCCTTGAAATACCAGAGGATCTTCCCTACATGAGGGGCCTTGGCATCCACTTGGATCTTCTCACATAGAGGTGGTCATCTCCATGGGAGGAGGAAGTGGAAGGAGCAATGCTCAACTATCTATGAGCTAAACCATTGCTAACCCTACAAAGGAAGAGGAGGGTCCTATTTATAGTCCAAGACGAGTGGAGGGGGGAAAGAGGGGGATACGTGGCCTTTCGCCCGCGTCTGCCCGCGCAGGGGCCGGATGTCCGGGCTGAGGGCTGGATGTCTAGGGCTTCATGGGGGTGCCAGATGTCCCGGATAGGGGCCGAATGTCCGGGGCTTCGGTGGGTCGCCGGATGTCCGGGGCTCGGGCGCCTGGTTTCCGCGCGGTTCGGGTCCTGTTGCGCTGCATTTCCAGGGTGATATCCAGATTTCCGGCAGGGGGCGGATGTCCGGCGCCTGTAGCTACTCCGGCTTGGCCTTGGCACTGTAGGGATCTCCAGGGGCCGGATGTCCGGGGTGTGAGCCGGATGTCCGGGGCCTAGGAGGTGTCGTGGCCTTCCTTTGCTGCTCTTGCTCATCTGTCTTCAGATTCATCTTCATGGAGACTTGGCCTTCACTCCGAGCGTCTTCTAGATCATCTTCGTGGTACCTAAGCATGCATAGTGTTTCTGCTTGAGGTAGGATCCATGTCTCAAGTGAATTGAAAGGAGAGGGACTTAGGAGCGAGTTCACCTTATGTCCACTGGCACTTGGGGCTTGGGGACTAGTCGGAGTGTACATGGGATGACCGTAGGATGGTCCGCATCAAATAAGTAATACAATACACACGGCATTTTTGACCTAGTATAATCATAGTTAGAACATTTGTTCGCTCAATCTAAATTAACATACTACTAGTTAAATGTACACATCCTAGTTCTTGCAATTCACCACCCGTTGTTTCCCTTCTGGCGCTTCCAGCTGAAGAAGATCCCTCGTCTTTGTATGAGGGGCCAATGATGGACGCTGCAAGGTCATCCATGGAGTCCCTTTCTCCACCACCTTCTGTCGGGGTATACAAAACAGGGGTGTTCATTCCCCCTGACTTGTGCACGGACAGACAGCCTCTGACCCCCGCAAGCAAAACTCGTTGGGAAGGCCACCACATCTCCAGGCAAGCACTCAAGAACCAGTATCCGGCAGCGGCCTGTGGAAGGGCTAAGCAAACTCCGGCAACACCAGCACAACGGCCCAGGAGGGGCCCAAAACGCGCCAGCCACGCCCTCGGTGCTTGCCGGGTTCGAGGCGCGCACATCTCCGGAAGACCCGGCAAGCCATTCCCTGGCAGGCACGAGCTAACCAGCCACCGCTCCACCGCATCGCTACGTCAGTCACTTATCGATGCGGTGTCGAGCCCTCAAGCGGCTAATCAGCTCTCGCTAAGCACGTGGCGGCGTGCCAGAAGACAAGTTACGCCCAGTTGACACCTGCCCTGCAGCGTGTCAAGACCATAAGCAACGATCGGCCAAGCGGTGGCAAGAGCTTGCCGGGGATGCACCCCCAAGCGCCACCTATGCCAGTAATCATGGTATTTTGTCCTAAATGCCAGAGTTAGGCACGATAGCTCTGCTAAGCTATCTAATCGATAGATAATGACTGTTTTGCCATTGTGGTAACCCCTTGCACTATAAAAGAAGGCCCAAGGCTACCTAGCTCAAGATTCGCAACCCCGAACATTTGTACTCACCTAGCAGCTCTTCCCCCGAAGGCAACCCTTGCCAGGATAGAGTGTGAGGCACCACTTGTGTTCTTCCAAGCAAGTCCACCAAAAGCAGGAGTAGGGCTTTACGCTTAGCAGCGGCCCGAACCTGGGTAAAATGCTTGCGTCCTGATCGTCGCGCCGTCTCACGCTCTCCGCTCTTTGTGCAACGTGACCCCCCTTGTCGAACCACAAGGGGCCTTTAGCCCCATAGGTGAGCATCTGTGCCCCGACATCTTTGGCGCGCCAGGTAGGGGGAAGTGCATCATTTGTGCGAACCCGAGTTCGTGAACGGCGAATCGATCTTCATCATCATCTTCTTCAACAATGGCTCCCAAGAAGAAGTCCAGTGCGGCCACGCATCCCTCCAGTTCAAAGGCTTCCTTGTACGCGGCCGTGAACGCGGCGGGTGTCACGGCGGCTGCAAGTGGAGAGGGCGCCGTGAACAATGCAGCAAGTGCAGGCGGCGGCGCCGTCGTGTCTCCGGCGGCCAAGGCCGGAGCGGAGAGCGCCCGATGGAATTGAGCCAGCTTGACCCTAGGGAGGTGTGGCGTAATCCTGTAGGCCAAAAGGAGAAAGAGGTATCTGGCTATACTGTTCTCCCTCCTCCTTCCCCGCCTGTGGTTAACTCCGTGCGGTGACGACGTCGTCAGTGTCGATAAGCTCGCATAAGGTTCGGTCTTGCATTTGTCCCGCCAGGGGACAAATCCCGAACCAAATGCTAGAGTGCATCCGCTGATCGACGATCCCGGCAAAGCGAACCGCGGCAAGGTCCCGTACGCCTATCATGGGTCGCCATGGGACCGTTGGGTGCGAAGAAAAAGAAGGGAAGAACTGGCCATACCTGCCTCTTTTTCCGTTCTCGAACTAATCATGAATATTGCATTAGCCCGGCAGACTCCTGCCGCGGACCATATTCATGGCTAACGGGTCCTCGAGTACCCCCATTTTGCCCTTATCTACATTCCTTCACTTTCAGGGTTGTGATGAGCACATGTTTGCGCGCGCACCATGAGAGGCACGGGAGAGGGGAGATGCCAAGGAGGAATGAAAAGCCATGACAAAAGCTAAGTTGACGCAAATAACCAATTTCCATCAAAGATATACATTTGTATGTCCCTTCGCCGAACCTAAGGTTTCGTATGATGAACCATGCGTGTGATAGAACCTTACTGTGTTCATTCGTGCTCGTGTTTTTGTTTCGAGCCTGCTCAACAAAACGCGCGGCAGCGTCAACACTGCCAAAGGTAACCTTTCCGGCAGCGTGTCCTTGCCAGCAGAAAGCTAAGGACCAGTTCCTCAAAGCAATTCGTGGCAACACGTCGTTGGTAGGTAACTAGAAACATGTAAAGGTGGCTATCATACGGACGCCGAAAGGGAGGCGAAGGTCATAATATGCGATTGCACAAAAGCATCAGTTCAGCAAATGTAAAAATAAAGCAAGTTCACACCCTAATGCGAGATACCTACTATGTCTTAAGTACAAGGCGACAAGGCGACAAGGAAGATATAAAGCTAACTCCAGTGGCTCCCCTGGGTCCTTGAAACTTTGGGGATCCTGTCGGCGAGAGGACTGGCCTTCTCCGCGGCAGCCGAGGTGTTGGCACCCGACGGCAGCTTCTTGAAACCATCGGAAAGATCGAGCTCCGGATGGAAGAAGGCGAGGTTGCTCAAGACCAGGAAGAGGGCATCGCGCGCTAGCTTCTAGGATTCGTTGGCGAAGGAGGCAGCCCTGTCCTCCTCATACGTCTTCAACCCCTCAATCAGGCCGTCGAAGAAGATTGTCAGCTTGACGCTTGGAGCCTCATACTTGCCGGCGGAATAGGCCCAACTCTTCATGTCCATCTTGGCAATCTAGACAGTGAGGCGCTCGGCGATATCAACCATCCTCTTGATCCAGAGGTCACGCTATTCAACCAAGTTCTCCAGGTTCTCTTCGGCTCCTTCTAAAGGGTTTTCGCGCGGGTCACGTCCGTCAGCAGCAGCTTCTCGCGGGCCTCAGCAGATTCAAGATTGCTTTCCAAGGAAGCAAGCCTGGATTCCATGTCAGAAATGATGCCGTTAGCGGCGTCGAGATCCTGGCCCTTGGAGGCAAGCTGTGATTGCACCTCTTCCAAAGTTGCCGCTGCCTTTCGCGCTTCCTCTTTGAGGGCCTCGATCTCCTTGGTGCTCCCGGCAAGATCCTTTGTCAGTTTGGTCAGTTGAGCCTCAGATTCGGCCTTGGCAGCAGATGCAGCAGCCAACTCGTCAGTCACCTTCTTCAGCCGAGCAGCAGACTTCAAGGAAAGTGCATCGAGAGCGGTCCTGTGACCATCTTTCAGCTCCTTGGTACGCTGACAAACACGGTCCTCCAGCTCCTCATCCTTGGCACGGAGGGTAGCCTCAAGGTTCCCTTCCTGGAAGGAAATGCCCTCCTCTCTGGCGTCCAGAAGCGCCTCACGCTCCGTCAGTCGGGCCTTCCAGGCGGCAACATCCTCGTTAGCCATGGACAGCATTTTGTGTTGCCTCTTGAGGGATTGAACCTGCCAGTTATACCAGTCCCGCAGCTCGCTCCCTTTGCTCCTCAGATGCTGATCCACAAGCTCAGCCAAGTCTCGCTGCTCCTTGACCATCTGCCACTGGAGGCTGTACCTGCTCTGCACATCCTTAAGCCCTGCTACTATAGACTCCAGGAAAGCTAAGTCCTTGGCGGCATCGGCAGTGCTGTTTGTTCCTTCGATCTTCTGAGATAGCGGCGCCAGGATCTTGTTAATCTCTTCATCAAGGTCTGCGCCCACGAGGAAGGGCGGGCCGAGAGCTGTGTGGCTTAACCGAGCAGTGACCAATGCCAGGTGACTCTGCGGGGACTGCAGGGCCGATGCCAGGGGATATCTGGACGAGGGAGGCTTCATGGTTTGAAGGGGAGTCTTCTCCTCGACCACTGAGCCCAGGCTGGGTACGCTACCGGGATTTTGTTCTGTTTCCCCGGAGGACCCCAGAATATCCCCGGCAGCCGAGCCATGTTCTTCCGCAGCAGCAATCTTCATTGCTTCCGCGGCAGCGTTCTTCCTAATGACAGCAACCTCCTCCAGCAGTTCGGGCTCTTCAAAAAGCGGAACTGCAAAACAGAGTAACAAAACATAGAAGCCAAGGCTCAATAAGGCATATGAAGAAAAGATACAGAAATGACAAGAACACCGGCAAGAGGGATACCCGATGGAGACGGTTGCGGAAGGGCCTCTCCTTCCCCCGCAACATCAGTTGCCGGCATGTGGTCTGTCGCCGTCCCTTCGGCTATGACCTTTGCACGGGCAGGCTCCTCGGCGGAGGCCCTTGCTGGCGAATTCTCCCCACGAACAATGGTTGACAGGGAATCTTGGAGGAGAGGCTCCTCTTGGCGAGCTTCCCTCCGATCTTCCGCTCCTGTTTCCCTAACGGGCGAAAGGAGGCGTCCTTCCTCATCTCCGCCAGTGGACGAGGCCTGCACTTGGGTGTCACGGGGAGAACTTGGCCGGGGGCTGACTCTTCGCGATCTTTTCGAAAAACTGTCGTTTTATTACTGGCAGTTCTTTTTATTCTCCAACGGCTACCATCCCACGACCCCACGACCCATGATAATTACGCGGAGTGGACGCGGGTGGAAGGACAGAATCCCTCCGACGTGTGGCCGTGCACTGTTTGGGGCCTAACCCAACGTGCCAAGCAACACGTATGGATCAGGCCAGGGGGCTTCTGTCGGGGTATACAAAACAGGGGTGTTCATTCCCCCTTGCTTGTGCACAGACAGACAGCCTCCGACCCCCGCAAGCAAAACTCGTTGGGAAGGCCAGCACATCTCCAAGCAAGCACTCAAGAACCAGTATCCGGCATCGACCTGCGAAAGGGCTAAGCAAACGTCGGCAACACCAGCACAACGGCCCAGGAGGGGCCCAAAACGCGCCAGCCAAGCCTCGGTGTTTGCCGGGGGCCGAGGCGCGCACATCTCCGGAAGACCCGGCAAGCCATTCCCCGGCAGGCACGAGCTAACCAGCCACCGCTCCACCGCATCGCTATGTCACTCACTTATCGATGCGGTGTCGAGCCCTCAAGCGGCTAATCAGCTCTCGCTAAGCACGTGGCGGCATGCCAGAAGACAAGTTATGCCCAGTTGACACCTGCCCTGCAGCGTGTCAAGACCATAAGCAACGACCGGCCAAGCGGTGGCAAGAGCTTGCCGGGGATGCACCCCCAAGCGCCACCTAGGCCAGTAATCATGGTATTTTGTCCTAAATGCCAGAGTTAGGTACGATAGCTCTGCTAAGCTATCTAATCGATAGATAATGACTGTTTTGCCATTGTGGTAACCGCTTGCACTATAAAAGGAGGCCCAAGGCTACCTAGCTCAAGATTCGCAACCCCGAACATTTGTACTCACCTAGCAGCTCTTCCCCCGAAGGCAACCCTTGCCGGGATAGAGTGCGAGGCACCTGATACGTCTCCAACGTATTTATAATTTATGAAGTATTCATGCCATGTTTACAATAATTATATATGATTTTGGTATGATTTGATTAGAACTAACCCGGACTCACGATGTTTTCAGCAGAACTACCGTGGTGTTGTTTTTGTGCAGAAATAAAAGTTCTCGGAATGAGCTGAAAATTTATGGAGAATATTTTTGGCAAATATCAAAAATACTGGCAAAAGAATCAACCGAAGGGGGTCCACCACCTGGCCACAAGCCAGGCCCCCCCCCCTAGGGTGCGCCCCTGTCTTGTGGGGCCCTCGGGCACCGCCTTGACGTGAGACCGATGCCAAAAATTCCTATAAATCAAGAAACCCCCAGAAACAAACCTAGATTGGGAGTTCCGCTGCCGCAAGCCTCCAGAGCCACGAAAAACCAATCGGGAGCCCGTTCCGGCACCCTGCCGGAGGGGGAAACCATCACCGGAGGCCATCTTCATCATCTCGGCAGTCTCCATGACGAGGAGGGAGTAGTTCACCCTCGGGCTGAGGGTATGTACTAGTAGCTATGTGTTTGATCTCTCTCTCTCTCTCGTGTTCTTGAGATGACACGATCTTGATGTACCGCGAGCTTTATTAATATAGATGAATCATATGGATTTTTCCCCTCTCTATCTTCTTGTGATGAATTGAGTTTTCCCTTTGAAGTTTTCTTATCGGATTGAGTCTTTAAGGATTTGAGAACACTTGATGTATGTCTTGCGATGGGATATCCGTGGTGACAATGGGATGTTCTATTGATCCACTTGATGTATGTTTTGGTGATCAACTTGCGGGTTCCGTGACCTTGGGAATCTATGCATAGGGGTTGGCACATGTTTTCGTCTTGAATCTCCGGTAGAAACTTTGGGGCACTCTTTGAAGTTCTTTGTGTTGGATTGAACATGATGAATCTGAAATTATGTGATGCATATCGTATAATCAAGCCCATGGGTACTTGTGGTGACATTGGAGTATCTAGGTGACATTAGGGTTTTGGTTGATGTGTATCTTAAGGTGTTATTTTAGAACGAACTCTAGGGCTGTTTGTGACACTTATAGGGATAGCTCATAAGATTGATCAGAAAAGATAACTTTGAGGTGGTTTCGAACCCTACAATAATTTCTTCGTTTGTTCTCCGCTATTTGTGACTTTGGAGTGAACTCTTTGTCGCACGTGAGGGATTTACATATGATTCAACTATGTTAGTATTGTTGAGAGAACTTGCACTAGTGAAAGTATGAACCCTAGGCCTTGTTTTCAAGCATTGCAATACCGTTTTTGCTCACTTTTGTTACTTGCTACCTTGCTGTTTTTATATTTTCAGATTACAAAAACCTATATCTACCATCCATATTACACTTGTATCACCATCTCTTCGCCGAACTAGTGCACCTATACAATTTACCATTGTATTGGGTGTGTTGGGGACACAAGAGACTCTTTGTTATTTGGTTGCAGGGTTGTTTGAGAGAGACCATCTTCATCCTACGCCTCCCACAGATTGATAAACCTTAGGTCATCCACTTGAGGGAAATTTTCTACTGTCCTACAAAACTCTGCGCTTGGAGGCCCAACACGAGTCTACAAGAAGAAGGTTGTGTAGTAGACATCAAGCTCTTTTCTGGCGCCGTTGCTGGGGAGGCTAAGTAAGCGGCACTCACATCCCGTCAACGAAGCTCTTTTCTGGCGCCGTTGCCGGGGAGGTGAGTGCTTGAAGGTATATCTTTAGATCTTGCAATTGAATCTTTTAGTTTCTTGTTTTATCACTAGTTTGGTCTATAAAAGAAAACTACAAAAAAATATGGAATTTAGGTTGCCTCATATACTTCATCTTTTTAATGTCTTTCGTGAAAATGATGGAAAGGAAAATTGTGCTCAAGTGTTAGAAGAAGAAGTTATTAAAATGTTTGGCACTAAATCTTTGAGTGATGAGCATGATTGCAATGTTGTTAGTATGAATTCTTTGAATATCCATAGTACTAATGATGATTGCACTAGTCAAGATAAAAGTATTTCTTATAAGCTTGTCAATTTTTGTGGAGTCCATAGAGTTTGTGAAGACATGCCTAAAAGGGAAGATAGATTTTGTAAGAGGCATAAGTATTTAGAAACTAAATGGTTGCAAGAGAGGCTATATGTTTGTGCTGAAAGACTTAATATTTCTCGCCGTCCTTGTGAACTTTGCAATGAAAGTGGTCATTTTAATTTCCAATGTGAATTATTTCATGATCGAATTGTGTCCAAAAATTGTGATAGCCTCAGTACCCTTGAGCATCATAATGAACTTAGTCTATTTCTGGGGTATGAAGAAATGAAACATAAAACTAAGGATGTTCCAGCTTGGGTTCTTATGAAAATGATTGAGTTTGATCTAAATGAAATCTATATGTATTGCGTGGTAAAGTGCATTGAGAATCCTTATATTGCCAATTGCTTAAAGACAAGAAAACAAATAGAAGATGAAGAGAATGCTAATGAAGGGGAAGAGCTTTCCCAATATCCTCCTATTTTCTCTTATGATGAATCAGGTAACGAGGAGGAGCTTTTTATTCAACCAATCTCTTCAAAAAGAAGCTTGGAGGAATTAAATAAACCCACACATAATGTGGTGAAGAAGAAAAGAAGGAAAAGTAAAGGTAAAGAGGTATCTCTCCCAAATAATGACACCAACTTAGAAAATTGTGATGATAATAATTGTTATACGATTGGTGCTATTCATACTATTAATGGTGAGAGATATTATGCTTATGTTATGCAAAGTCCCAAGCTTGGGGATGCTATGTTTAATGAAGATGATGTTTTTAGTCCCCCAAGTTTTGATGTGCAAATTTATTATGATGATAGCATACCCCCTATTTATGATTATTGCAATATTTATGAAAGTGGGTTTTGAAGAGTGTCAACTTTAGATAATAATTATCCCACTATTTTGGAGGGTGTTGAATCTTATTATAATGGTAAAAGTGGATTTGGAGAGGTCATGACTTTATTTATTAATGATTCCACTATTTCGGAAGAGGTTTCAATTGACTATAATGAGATCAAAGTTGCTACTTATGATGATTATTGCGATGACACTTATGTTATAAAGAGTAGTGATAATTATTGTCATAATTTTGAATATCCTTTTACTGAACATTACTCTTTTAATGTGGAAACAATTTTTAGTATTCGAGCTTCATATGATACTCCCACTATTATGAATGAGAAGAAAATTGCTTATGTGGAGAGTGACAAATTTTCTATGCTTGTGGATCATGAAGATAATGCTTTCTGTGCTGGTTATATTGTGAAATTCCTTCATGATGCTACTGAAAATTATTATGAGGGAGGAACATATGCTTGTAGGAATTGCAATAATATCAAGTTTCCTCTCTATGTGTTCAAAGTTTTGAAGTTATGCTTGTTTTGCCTTCCTATGCTAGTTGATTCTTGTTCCCATAAATTGTTTGTTCACAAACTCCCGATGCATAGGAAGTGGGTTAGGCTTAAATGTGCTAGTCATATGCTTCATGATGCTCTCTTTGTGTTTCAATTCTTATCTTTTATGTGAGCATCATTGAAATCATCATGCCTAGCTAAAAGGCATTAAAGAAAAGCGCTTGTTGGGAGATAACCCAACACTTTTACTTTCTGTTTTAGTGTGTTCATATGATTAAGCTACTGTATAATCATGTTTTATAGCTTTTGTTTCAATAAAGTGCCAAGTAAAGCCTTTGGGATAGTGTGGATGATAGTTGACTTGATTCTGTGCAAAAACAGAAACTTTTGCTCTCAGTCAATGAATTTTGTAAATTCACTGGAACGTCCTTTTGATCTGAATTTTTTACACATGATTTACATGAAAATTTCCTAGATTTTCCTAATTTTTCAGAATTTTTCGAGACAGGAAAGTATGGTTACGCTACAGATCTTCACAGACTGTTCTATTTTTGACAGATTCTGTTTTGCATGCATAGTTTGCTTGTTTTAGTGTTCCCATAGCTTATATTCAGTGGTATAAATTATGGGAATGATAGAGTACAGTAGGTATTATGTGATAACAATTATGAATCTTGTCTCGATAGTACCTAAGTGGATTATCTTTATTTATTATACTAACCCTTCTCACGAAGTTCCGTTAAGTTTTGTGTGATTGAAGTTTTCAAGTTTTGGGTGAGACACCGATATGAGGAGAATAAGGAGTGACAAGAACCTAAGCTTGGGGATGCCCAAGGCACCCCCAAGGTAATATCCAAGGAAGACTCAAGCGCCTAAGCTTGGGGATGCCCCGGAAGGCATCCCCTCTTTCATCTTCAACACTAATCGGTATATCTTACTTGGAGCTATATTTTTATTCGTTACATAATATGAGTTTTGCTTGGAGCGTCATTTTTATTTTGTTGTTCTCTGTTAGGTGTTATTTATAATATTGTTTTTCAATAAAAATTTCCAAGAATTGCCTTAGGATGCTTGCATTGCATGTTTTGATGAGTGCTTTATAAAAAAACAGAAACTTTTGCTGTAGTGTTTGAATTTTCATATTTTACTAGAACGTGGAAAGTTTCTGAAATTTTTACACAGTATTTTAATATAAATTTTATAGCATGTCCTAAATTTTCATAATTTTTTGAGTTACATAAGTACACTGTTTTCATAAATTGCTACAGACTGTTCTGTTTAGACAGATTGCTGTCATAGTTTTGTTATCTACTTATCCTATAGTTTCCATAGCCTATATTGGTAGATATAAATTGTGGAGATGATAGTAAAACAGTAGATGATGTTTGAAAATTATTATGCAACTTGTCTTGGCAGTACATAAGGAGTTGATTTATTATTATGTGTACTAACCTATCTCACGAGTTCTTTTCGAGTTTTGTGTGGATGAAGTTTTTGAGAATAGGTGAAACCATGATATGAGAGGATTGAACGAGATACAAAAGCTCAAGCTTGGGGATTCCCAAGGCACCCCAAGTAAATATTTCAAGAAGTCTCAAGCATCTAAGCTTGGGGATGCTACGCATCCCACCTCTCTTCATCAACAATTATCGGTTAGCCTATGTTGAGCCTAAATTTTTATTCGTTCACATGATGCGTGCTATTCTTGGAATGATATTTTCTTTTGCTTGATGTTTAATAAAATACTCAGATCTGAAAATATTTATTGAGAGAGAGAGAGAGAGTCCTCACATAGCTACTTAATTGTTTGACTACTCATTGATCTTCACTTATATCTTTTGAGAGTAGCTTGTCATTTCCTCTCATGCTTCACTTATACCTTTTTGAGGGATGAAATCTTTATGCTCTTGTGCTTCATTTAAATTTGTTTGAGCTTGCCAAAAATCAATGGCAATATATGAAACTAGTCCCAAAGTGATAGATATCCAAGGAGGATATAATAAAAACTTTCATGAAGATCATTGGACAAATTAAACTTGATTCTTTGTAATAGTTTTGAAACATGATGATAGTAATATGTGAGTCATGTTAGTGAGTAATTATGCTTAGTAGGAATATTGGTGTTAAGGTTTGTGATTCCCTATGCATGCACGAAAGTCAATAGTTATGCAATGAAGTTACATCCTACTTGTGGTGCATTATTCGGTGTTAGTTATGACTCAATGCTCACTTATGATATTTTTCGTTCGTCGGTTTGGTTGCCTCCCAATCTATATGCTAGCCTTCATTTGTACTAAGTAGAAATACTACTTGTGCATCTAAAATCCTTAAACCAAGTTTTGCCTTATGAGTCCACCATACCTACCTATATGCGGTATTTCCATGCTGTTCCAAGCAAATTTGTATGTGCCATCTCTAAATTTTCAAAATAAATTTTCTCTTTTGTGTGCCTGTACCGCTCATGAAACGGTGGGGAGTATCCAATATTTTTCCATGCTAGGTGTGTTATTCTCATGATATGTGTTGATTCACTATCATTCACGAGAAAGTGGCTGGTATTCGGGATGCCCAGTTCCATGCTCAAAAATCAAATCAAAATATAATGAAACAAAACTCCCCCAGAATCGTTGTTTGTATGGACGGTACCCGTGGATTCGGCTCGTCGTGGAGTGTGATTGATTGGTGGAGGGGGAGTAAAAACTTTACCATTCTGTTTGGGAACCACCTATAATGTATCTAGCATGGAAAGTATTGTGAGCTACTTTGTCGTTTTCGTTGATAGGAAAAGCATGCCACTCAAAATATTTTTCTCTCTCAATTTAAACCTTGAGCTCTGGCACCTCTACAAATCCCTACTTCCCTCTGCGAAGGGCCTATCTATTTACTTTATGCAATTTTTATTTTTGCTTTGAGTCTCCATCTTCTCTTATAAGCACCAACTAGGGGGCACTATGATCGTACTTGAGCATTGGGCATAGCTAATATTTGAGTGTGTTTCATGAATGGATCAATGATAGAGCATGATGGGCTAGGGATAACTTTCTTTAGTGTTGATATTTTGGAAGACATGGTTGCTTGTTGACATGCTTGAGTATTGAAGTCATTATGTTAAAACTAGACTATAGCTTTGAATCATTTACAAGTCCAAATGTCCATGCTATACAAAGAAGAAAAGAATATGATGTAGCTAGCATTCACACTTCATAAATTATTTCTTTTATCATTTACCTACTCGAGGACGAGCAGGAATTAAGCTTGGGGATGCTGATACGTCTCCAACGTATCTATAATTTATGAAGTATTCATGCCATGTTTACAGTAATTTTATATGATTTTGGAATGATTTGATTAGAACTAACCCGGACTGACGTTGTTTTCAGCAGAACTACCGTGGTGTTATTTTTGTGCAGAAATAAAAGTTCTCGGAATGAGCTGAAAATTTACGGAGAATATTTTTGGAAAATATAAAAAATACTGGCGAAAAAATCAACCAAAGGGGGTCCACCACCTGGCCACAGGCCAGGGGGGCGCCCCCCCCCCCCTAGGGTGCGCCCCCCTGTCTTGTGGGCCCCTCGGGCACCTCCTTGACGTGAGACCGGCGCCAAAAATTCCTATAAATCAAGAAACCCCCAGAAACAAACCTAGATCGGGAGTTCCGCCGCCGCAAGCCTCCAGAGCCACGAAAAACCAATCGGGAGCCCGTTCCGGCACCCTGCCGGAGGGGGAAACCATCACCGGAGGCCATCTTCATCATCCCAGCGGTCTCCATGACGAGGAGGGAGTAGTTCACCCTCGGGGCTGAGGGTATGTACCAGTAGCTATGTGTTTGATCTCTCTCTCTCTCTCGTGTTCTTGAGATGACACAATCTTGATGTACCGCGAGCTTTATTAATATAGATGAATCATATGGAGTTTTCCCCTCTCTATCTTCTTGTGATGAATTGAGTTTTCCCTTTGAAGTTTTCTTATCGGATTGAGTCTTTAAGGATTTGAGAACACTTGATGTATGTCTTGCGATGGGATATCCGTGGTGACAATGGGATGTTCTATTGATCCACTTGATGTATGTTTTGGTGATCAACTTGCGGGTTCCGTGACCTTGGGAATCTATGCATAGGGGTTGGCACATGTTTTCGTCTTGACTCTCCGGTAGAAACTTTGGGGCACTCTTTGAAGTTCTTTGTGTTGGATTGAACATGGTGAATCTGAAATTATGTGATGCATATCATATAATCAAGCCCATGGGTACTTGTGGTGACATTGGAGTATCTAGGTGACATTAGGGTTTTGGTTGATGTGTATCTTAAGGTGTTATTTTAGTACGAACTCTAGGGATGTTTGTGACACTTATAGGGATAGCTCATAAGATTGATCAGAAAAGATAACTTTGAGGTGGTTTCGTACCCTACAATAATTTCTTCGTTTGTTCTCCGCTATTTGTGACTTTGGAGTGAACTCTTTGTCGCACATGAGGGATTTACATATGATTCAACTATGTTAGTATTGTTGAGAGAACTTGCACTAGTGAAAGTATGAACCCTAGGCCTTGTTTTCAAGCATTGCAATACCGTTTTTGCTCACTTTTGTTACTTGCTACCTTGCTGTTTTTATATTTTCAGATTACAAAAACCTATATCTACCATCCATATTACACTTGTATCACCATCTCTTCGCCGAACTAGTGCACCTATACAATTTACCATTGTATTGGGTGTGTTGGGGACACAAGAGACTCTTTGTTATTTGGTTGCAGGGTTGTTTGAGAGAGACCATCTTCATCCTACGCCTCCCACGGATTGATAAACCTTAGGTCATCCACTTGAGGGAAATTTGCTACTGTCCTACAAAACTCTGCGTTTGGAGGCCCAACACGAGTCTACAAGAAGAAGGTTGTGTAGTAGACATCAGCACCACTTGTGTTCTTCCTAGTAAATCCACCAAAAGCAGGAGTAGGGTTTTACGCTTAGCAGCGGCCCAAACCTAGGTAAAATGCTTGCGTCCTGATCGTCGCGCCGTCTCACGCTCTCTGCTCTTTGTGCATCGTGACCCCCCTTGCCGAACCACAAGGGGCCTTTGGCTCCATAGGTGATCGTGAGCATCTGTGCCCCGATTCCTTCGATACAGAACTGCTTTTGGATGTTAATGTGGTGCTCGTATGGAGTTGTGATTCATGCACGGGCAAGCATGAACCCTTCGCCTCTGGTGTCCATGCTTGCGAAAGTTATTGCTTTGCGTTGTAGGAATTGAACCAATGTCTGGCACCGCTCGAACCTGTAGTAGTGGTACACGAGTACATGCTTGCGCAGGCAAGTTGCACGACAGTGGTGCCTTGTCGTCTGTAACTACTCATACGTGTGTACTCGAGGTCGAGTCCGAGAACTAGTTCTTCTCCTCCTAGGGCCATTTCTCGTACATGTTGATGACTTGCTCCACAGTCTCTGGCTCGTTGGTGTACACCACCTCCAACACGGTTGTGCCATGGGTAGTGATGTGGTGGGTCTCTGTTGTTAGTTTCTCATCGTCCATGGCTGCAGGGAGACGGTGGTGGTTTCTGGTGGATGACAAGGAATGGCCGAGGAATAAGATGCAAATGGATGTGGTAAAAGGAATGCGGTCGTTAATTTCTCATGCAAAAAAGGTAACCGACTAGAGAAGTTGGGACGTCGTCCAGCGGTTCCACATTACACGCTCAACGGGGCGGCCTACGCCTGGTCCTGGTATGGCATGTTGCACTTATTTTTTAAACGGGTATCTCAAATTATTATGTGATAGCCGACATAGTAAATTTTATTTTTTTAACCAATAGTTAGACTTCACATGATCAATGGGCTTTCATAAAGATACTTGTAGGAACAAAATGTCTCCGCGTTGCGAACCTATTGGGCTCACCTTACATATGCGATCGATGAACATTCTTACACATGAACAATCATCTATGTCGGCACCTTACCGCATGCAAAATATGATCTCAAAGTGTGAAGTGACACCCGACACCGTAAACTTGGATTTGTAACCACAAGTTACACTTCACATGATCAACTTGCTCCCTCCAAGATACTTGCACGAACAAAATGTTTGTGCATTTCAAACCTATTGAGCTCACCTTACATATGCGATTAGCATCCTCATACATGAACAACAAGAACAATCACCTATGTCGGCATCTTCCCGCATGCAAAGTAGGATCTCAAAGTATGAAGTGACAACCGATACAGTAACTTGAATTTGTAACCACTCGTTACACTTCACATGATCAACGTGCTTTCATTAAGATACTGCACGGTCAAAATGTCTGCTAATTGCAAACCTATTGGGATCACCTTACATATGTGATTGATGAACATCCTCACACATGAACAACATGAACAATCGTCTATGCCGGCACCTCCCCGCATGCAAACCATGATCTCGAAGTATGAAGTCACACCCGACATAGTAAACTTGAATTTGTAACCACTCATTACACTTCACATGATCAACGTGCTTTCATCAAGATACTTGCATGAACAAAATGTCTGCGCATTGCAACCTATTGGGCTCACCTTACATATGTGATCAATGAACATACTCACACATGAACAACATGAACAATCATCTATGACGGCACCTTCACACATGAAAAGTATGATCTCAAAGTATGAAGTGACATCCGGCACCGTAAACTTGAATTTGTAACCACTCATTACACTTCACATGATCAACTTGCTTTCTACAAGATATTTGCACGAACAAAATGTTTGTGCATTTCAAACCTATTGGGTCGGCACCTTCCCGCATGCAAAGTAGGATCTCAAGGTATGACGTGACAACCGTCATCGGGAACATGCCGTCACATGAACAAACCTTAAATTTATCCTTGCTTCCCCACTAAGCATTCCCTCAAATTTTTCCCTCCCTCCACTCATTTTTGAATGCCACGTGCGCCCACCTAACCCCAATCCTCCTCAAATTAATATCACCTCTTTTTTCCACACTAACTGCACACCCTTCCAATAAAATGAGTCGCCTCCTCCTATACCTCTCTCTTTCTCTCCCCCTCTCACTCTTCTGTTGGAAATATGCCCTAGAGGCAATAATAAATTGGTTATTATTATATTTCCTTGTTTTTGATAATCGTTTATTATCCATGCTATAATTGTATTGATTGGAAACTCAAATACATGTGTGGGTAAGATAGTGATTGATATAGTTCTCCAAGTCACTGTCACTAAGCTACTAGAGCCTTGTGATGAACTATAAAATGCCAGGGATAGAAATAATGATCCCTGAGCTATTCGCGATGTTTGACACCGCGAAGGTAGAAATCAAGAAGGAGCATCAAGTGTTGATGGTTAGTGAAACCACTAGTTTCGAGAAGGGCAAGGGCTAGGAGGGAAACTTCATGGATGGCAAGTCAGTTGCTGCTCCAGTGAAGAAACCCAAGGTTGAACCCAAACCCAATACTAAGTGCTTCTATTATGAGGAGAACGGTCGCTGAAGCGGAACAACCCTAGATACTTGGTAGATAAGAAGGCTGGCAACGTTGATAGAAGTATATTTGATATACATGTGTACCTTGCTAGTACTCCTAGTAGCACCTGGGTATTGGATACCGGTTCGGTTGCTAAATGTTAGTAACTCGAAATAAAAGCTACGGAATAAACGGAGGCTAGCTAAGGGTGAGGTGACGATGAGTGTTGGAAGTGTTTCCAAGGTTGATGTGATCACCATCGCACACTCTCTCTACCTTCGGGATTAGTGATGAACCTAAATAAATGTTATTTGGTGTTTGCGTTGAGCATGAACGTGATTAGATCATGTTTATTGCAATACGGTTATTCATTCAAGTTAGAGAATAATGGTTATTCTGTTTACATGAATAATACCTTCAATGGTCATGCACGCAATGAGAATGGTTTATTGAATCTTGATCGTAGTGATACACATGTTCATAATATTGATGCCAAAATATACAAAGTTAATAATGATAGTACCACATACTTGTGGCACTGCCGCTAAATGTCATATTGGTGTAAAACGCATGAAGAAACTCCATGCTGATGGATCTTTGGACTCATTCGATTTCGAATCGGTTGAGACATGCGGACCATGCCTCATGGGCAAGATGACTAAGACCCCGTTTTCCGGTATGATGGAGCGGGCAAGTGACTTATTGGAAATGATACATGTTGATGTATTCGGTCCAATGAGTGTTGTAGCGTGCGGTGGATATCATTATTTTCCTACCTTCACTGATGATTTGAGTAGATATGGGGATATTTACTTAATGAAACACAAGTCTGAAACATTTGAAAAGTTCAAACAAATTCAGAGTGAAGTTTGAGATCATCGTGACAAGAAGACAAAATATCTACGATATGATCGTAGAGGTAAATATCTGAGTTACGAGTTTGGTATACAACTTAAGACAATGTGGAAGTTGTTTCACAACTCACGCCACCTGGAACACCATAGTGTGATGGTGTGTCCGAACGTCGTAGTCGTGCTCTATTGGATATGGTGCGTACTATGATGTCTCTTATCGATTTGCCACTATCGTTTTGGGGTTATGCATTAGATACAACTACATTCACTTTAAAAAGGGGCACCATCTAAGTCCGTTGAGATGACACCGTATGAATTTTGCTTTGGCAGAAACCTAAGCTGTCATTTCTTAATGTTTGGGGCTGCAACACTTATGTGGAAAAGGTTTTCAACCTGATGAGCTCGAACCCAAAGCGGACAAATGCATCTTCATAGAATACCCTAACGTAATAGTTGGGTAAACCTTCTATCTCAGATCCAAGCACAAAGTGTTTGTTGCTAAAACGGGTCCTTTCTTGAGAAAGAGTTTCTCTCGAAAGAATTGAGTGGGAGGAAGATAGAACTTGATGAGGTTGTTGAACCTTTGTTTCAACCAGAGAGTAGCGCAGCGCAGAAAGTTGTTTCTGTGGAGCCTACATTAGTTGAAGAGGAAGTTAATGATGATGATCATAAAGCTTCGGATCAAGTTACTATCGAACCTCGTAGGTCGACAAGGACGCGTACTGCTCCTGAGTGGTACGGCAACCCTGTCTTAGAGGTCATGTTGTTGGACAACGATGAACCTACGAGCTATGGAGAAGCGATGATGGGCCCGGATTCCGAGAAATGGTTAGAGGCCATGCAATCCGAGATGGGATCCATGTAAGAAAACAAAGTATGGGCTTTGGAAGTATTACCTGAAGGGTGAAAGGCCATTCAAAACAAATGGATCTTTAAAAGGAAGACGGACGCGGACGGTAATGTCACCGTCTATAAAGCTCGACTTGTGGCAAAGGGTTTTTCACAAGTTCAAGGAGTTGACTACGATGAGACTTTCTCACCCGTAGCGATGCTAAAGTCTATTAGAATTATGTTAGTAGTTGCTGCATTTTTCGATTATGAAATCTGGCAGATGGATGTCAAAACATCATTTCCTTAACGGTATCCGTGAGGAAAGGTTGTATGTGATACAACCAGAAGGTTTTGTCAGTTCTAAGGATGCTAAAATATATGCAAGCTCCAGCGATCCTTCTATGGACTGGAGCAAGCATCTCGGAGTTGGAATATACGCTTTGATGAGGTGATCAAAGTTTTTGAGTCTATACAAAGTTTATGAGAAACTTGTATTTAAAATAAAGTGAGTGGGAGCGCTATAGAATTTCTGATAAGTATATGTGGATGACATATTGTTGATCAGAAATGATGTAGAATTTCTGGAAAGCATAAAGGGTTGTTTGAAAAGGAGTTTTTCAAAGGAAAACCTGGAATGAAGCTACTTAAATATTGGGAATCTTGATCTATAGAGGTAGATCAAGACGTCTGATAAAACTTTCAATGAGTACATACCTTGACAAGATTTTGAAAGAGTTCAAAATGGATCAGTCAAAGAAAGATTTCTTGCCTGATTTGTAAGGTGTGGAGTTGAGTGAGACTCAAAGCTCGACCACGGCAGAAGAAAGAGAAAGGACGAAGGTCATCCCCTATGCCTTATCCATAGGCTCTGTATAGTATGCCATGCTATGTACCGCACCTGTGTGTGCCTTGCCATGAGTCTATCAAGGGGTACAAGAGTGATCCAGGAGTGGACCACTGGATAGCGGTCAAGATTATCCTTAGTAACTAGAGGACTAAGGAAATATTTCTTGATTATGGAGGTGATAAAGAGTTCGTCGTAAAGGGTTACGTCGATGCAAGCTTTAACACCAATCCGGATGACTCTGAGTAGCAATCCGGATACGTATAGTGGAGCAGCCATTTGGAATAGCTCCAAGTGGAGTGTGGTAGCAGTGTCTACAGTATGACATAGAGATTTGCAAAGTACACACGGATCTGAATGTCGCAGACCCGTTGACTAAAGACCTCTCTCACATGCAAAGCATGATCGAACCCCAGAACTCATTGGGTGTTAGATTCATAACAATGTAAAACACATGGTGATGTGAACTAGATTATTGACTCTAGTGCAAGTGGGAGACTGTTGGAAATATGCCCTAGAGGCAATAATAAATTGGTTATTATTATATTTCCTTGTTCGTGATAATCGTTTATTATCCATGCTATAATTGTATTGATTGGAAACTCAAATACATGTGTGGGTACATAGACAACACTGTGTCCCTAGTATGCCTCTAGTTAACTAGTTCGTTGATCAAAGATGGTCAAGGTTTCCTGGCCATAGACATGAGATGTCATTTGATAATGGGATCACATCATTAGGAGAATGATGTGATGGACAAGACCCAAACTATAAACATAGCATATGATCGTGTCAGTTTATTGCTATAGTTTTCTGCATGTCAAGTATCTGTTCCTATGGCCATGAGATCATGCAACTCACTGACACCGGAGGAATACCTTGTGTGTATCAAACGTCACAACGTAACTGGGTGACTATAAAGATGCTCTACAGGTATCTCTGAGGGTGTCTGTTGAGTGGGCATGGATCAAGACTGGGATTTGTTACTCCGTGTGACGGAGAGGTATCTCAGGGCCCACTCGGTAATACAACATCACAATAAGCCTTGCAAGCAATGTGACTAAGTGTTAGCCACGGGATCTTGTAGTACAGAACGAGTAAAGAGACTTGCCGGTAACGAGATTGAACTAGGTATAGAGATACCGACGATCGAATCTCGGGCAAGTAACATACCGAAGAACAAAGGGAACAGCGTACGGGATTAACTGAATCCTTGACATAGAGGTTCAACCGATAAAGATCTTCGTAGAATATGTAGGAACCAATATGGGCATCCAGGTCCTGCTATTGGTTATTGACCGTAGAGGTGTCTTGGTCATGTCTACATAGTTCTCGAACCCGCAGGGTCTGCACACTTAAGGTTCGGTGACGTTTCGGTATAGTAGAGTTATGTATGGTGGTGACCGAAGGTTGTTCGGAGTTCCGGATGAGATGCTGGACGTCACGAGGAGCTCCGGAATGGTCCGGAGGTAAAGATTGATATATAGTAAGTCCTATTTTGGTCACCGGAAAAGTTTTGGGTATTTCGGTAGTGTACCGGGAGTGCCGGGAGGGGTACCGGGGACCATCGGGAGGGGTGTCTCGACCCAAAGGATCTCATGGGCTGTGGGAGGCGTCAAACCAGCCCCTAGTGGGCTGGCCTAACCCCCCCCCCCCCCCCCCCCCACTAAGGCCCATGTGGCTTTGGGTGGAAAAAATCCAAAGGAGGAAAGGTGGAAAGGGTTTCCAAGTGGAGAGGAGGAATCCTACTCCTAATAGGATTGGAGTAAGACTCCTCCACCTCCAATTTCGGCCAAACCTTGAGGGTTTGAGGCTGCCTCCTCCCCTCCCTCCCTCCTATATATACTAGAGGATTTAGAGGGAAGAGCTAACCCTAATTGCCACGTGCTCCCTCTACTTCATATAGATCGGTTTCTCCTCTAGTCTAGTTTCAGCGGTGCTTAGGCGAAGCCCTACCGGAATTGTTCCACCACCATCGCCGCCGCGCCGTCGCGCTGCCGGAGAACTCTTCTACCTCTCCACTCCGTCTTGCTGGATCAAGAAGGCGGAGATCGTCATCGAGCTGTACGTGTGCTGAACGCGGAGGTGCCGTCCGTTCGGCGCTAGATCGGAAGGACCGTGATCAGGATCGCGAGACGATTCGTGATTTGATCGTGGGACGGATCGTGATGGGATCGCGGGACGGATCGAGATTGGATCGCGAGATGGATCATGATGGGATCGCGGGACGCTCGGCGATTTGGATCGCGAAGACGTTCGACTACATCAACCGCGTTTCTTAACGCTTCCCGCTTAGCGATCTACAAGGGTATGTAGATCCACTCTCCCTCTCGTAGATGCTCATCACCATGGATAGATCTTGCGTGTGCGTAGGAAAATTTTTGTTTCCCATGCAACGTTCCCCAACATCTTCGTCTCCAGATCCTCCCTCCCCGCTGGTGAATCTCGCTAGCTATGGCCACAAATCGTTCGGTGAGGGAGGCGCTCACGACGGATGGCGTTTGGCTTGGACCCATCCGCTCTACTAGTAAAACTACTCCGATATCTCATCCTAATCAACAAATTCTATTTCCGGTGTTGTTTTTTATTAGAATAATAAAAAAGTTAGGGTTCTTATTCTGTTTAAAACTCCATGTCATTCTAGCTGTGGTTCTTTCGGTATATCTTCCTCTAATTTAATCGATATGCTCTCTCAAGATGCTTTAGTTCTCAACCAATCCATGTTCATAGTATACCAATTGCTAGTTCATTTCATGGATCTTGCAACATTTACGTGCATGTTTCGTCATTTTGGAATGGGCCGCGAAACTAACCCCAAACCTCCCCAAATAATTCCTCTTATTTCAACCTCCTATCTCTCCCTCTTCGCCCATAGATCTGATCCTCTCTCGGCCGGTGGTTCTCGCCTGGCCACCACAAATCGTCCGGTTAACATGAAGGTGCACCCGACCGATGGCATTCCTCTCGGGCCCTTCCGTTCACATGGTATGTCTACCCCACTATCTCCATCCTAATCGGCATGTGCGTCTACTTACTTTTCTGTGAAAGATGTTGTTTTTAGCAACATTTAAAATTTGGGTTCTTATTCGGGTTATGCATGTGGGTCAATCTATTTAAGGTTCTCATTACTAGTTCATTTCCTTCATCTTAGTGTAAGTACACGAATGTTTAATCATTATGGCACCAATATTTAAAATTATCACGGTCTCGTATTGTACCTACTTTCAACAAGTGATAATCTTTACGCAGCAGATGCTGACATGTTACCAATGGAGTGGGAGAAGATTACCGAAGGCATGGAAAGGAAGAACATGTATGAACATGACGAGTTTTCCAACTCTATACCTTGCTTTCTCAGTAGTCTCACATATTTCCCCGTGTTCTCGGATATCAAAGGTAATGTTCGTTGTCCAAACCATCAAGAAGGCATGGTAGACAGTGACATTGAAAGTGAACAAAAATACGTAGACCTTGGCCACCACTACATATGTAGAGGACATTGTTATAGAAAACTCTACATCTATGGTTAGAATATGTTTACTTGTTGTAACAACGCATACGTATAAATTGCATGCAGTCTAATGTCTTCAACTACATTATGGCAGGAATGTTATCGTCATCAAATTGACATGGTGACTAAGGGTATAAAGATGGTACATGGAGAGTTCGAAAAACTCATGTCTCTAATTTCAGATGCACCTCCGAGCTCAAGCACATCAAAGACAAAAGCGCATTCAACAAGTGAGTATCTAAAATCTTTTCTGTAAACACTTCCTTAATTAGTAAGATTGTCTTGCTTCACCCAACCACCGTATACTCTAGGAGATGGATGTACAATTTGAAATTATTCTAGATGTGGTACCCTCTATAATTTTTTCCTGTAGGGATACTTAAGATTCTCAAATGATGTCATTACTGCAAGTGTTTGGCCCCAGAAACAACAATTTGATGCAGTCATCAATGCCCTGGCAGCGCAGAAGGAACAACCAGAAGCCATGAAGCACCCCATAGTAAACAATCATGACAAAGTAGATGATATGAAGAAGGCCCTGGCATGGCAACAGATACAATTTCAAGCTTTGAATAAGGCCCTCAAAGAGCATGACCTAGAATGTGAAGGTGTGAAGCATCTCGTGCCAGATACACAGCATGGCCAAGAATCTATGAAGATTACCCTTGCAGTGTACCAAAAAGTACTAGAAGGTGTCAAGACAGCCCTGCCAGAGCAACACACAAAAACTGAAAGTCTGAAATTGGGCATGTCATATCTGCATAACCGTTTTGAATCAATGAACGCTACCCCTTTAGAGCAACAAGAAGAACCTGACCTCGTCAAGAATGTGAAGGAAGTGTAAACCTTAGATCTTGAAAGGAGGCTTGATGATATTCATGGATTGCTAAAGTTCATCGCCCAAACTGCGTCGCCAGGATCCTATGAGATGTGAGCAATGAAACTAAGTCATATGTGTCTAATTTTTATACTGCAGTTGTATCGCATGATCGGCTATTGTAATGTCTTAGATAGTTTGTTTTCAATTGTCAAGTTTGCGGTTTAATAAAAGCAGCGAGTGCTGAATTTGGATTAAAATTCAAATTTTGCATGAATTCATATTAAATTTATTTAAAAAATCAATTTTGTATCAAATGTGCCCAACAATTCCAATATAATACAAATTGAACGCGCCTAAATACTGTGACGGTCATGAACGGCGTCACAAACGTATGGACCCACAAGTAAGCAACCATGTGGCCCACGTATAGACCCGCTTGCCAGAACCCATGTCAGCACTACAATGGGCCCACATGTCAGGATCGTTGACTGTTCAAACGACACATAGTCATAGAAAATAGAATGTCTGGTCCCACATGTAAGCAGCCACGCCAGCATCTTCTGGGCCCATATGTCAGCACCGTTAATCAGTCAAAACTAACATCGAATTATTACTGACGGGACCGTCGGCGATAAAACCCACGGGGGGCACATGGAAGCAGTCACGTTGACAACTGCTGGCCCCACCTGTCCGAATATTTGACCGGTCAAACCCACCGACCGATCACCGATGACGGGATTATCGTCGCTAAAAATATCATAGGTGACAGATTGGGCTATCATAGGTGATATTTTGGGCCGTCCCCGAAAAGGGCCATAGTTGACATTATTTGGTTCATCACCTAAAATGCGATCTTGCCTGGCGAAAATGTGGTACCGTCAAAATTTTATTTTCTATGACGGCACTTTGGTGACGGTGGGGTGACGGATGAAAAACGTCACCAGTGTATTTTCCGTGATGAAAAATGGTTATACGTGACACAAGTGAAGCGTCGCAAAATAGAGCAAATTTTGTAGTGTTTCCTATCCACGGCCACGGCTTCCGATCCAACTTCACCATCGTCGTCTACCCTGCCTGACATCGTCGTTCCTCCCGTCGCTCCTAGCATATGTGCGCTACATCAACCAACGCGGCATGTTCCCGCGAGCACAATGTGGTCATCGACAAGTGCTCTCGTGTCGTGAGTCGCCGACAATGGTTAGAGCACCGTGCTCCTCCCCTCGGTACAATGTGCGTCGAAAGGAAGAAGGAGATAGTGGTAAATGAGTATAGCGGGCCCCACCTGTAAGCGGCTCAGTTAAGGGGTATGCCTCACTCATGGCTGGGGCCTGTCCTTTTTAAGTGGATGCGTATTTTGGTTGAACATTAGAAGGCGCTATCAAAAAAGTGTCAAGGACCCAAGCATAATTTTAATTGCAGAAAGGTCCCGAGCAATAATTCCTTCATATCTTCATCCACAGTTTCAAAGCGTGCGTTCTCCACTCGCCAAGCCCATTCTGATGGAGCCACTTTCATGAAATGATCGTTTTTGCCCTACCCTCGATTTAGCCCTTTCCGAAGCATCGTTATTCTGCCAGATCTTGTCGCCGGGCCATCACACTTCTTCCCGATGACCTCCTCGGTCCCAAGGCAAGCCAACCGTTTGATGCATACCCTAAGAGTTCATTCTATGTTATTCTTGCAAGTTGGTAGTTTTAAACTTGTGCTAGTTTATGCTCGCATACTTTTGCTCAGATAAATTGCTTATGTTGTTTACTTAGTTGTACGTTATGATATTGATGTTATAGCACTAATGGCTCTTATGTAGAGCTAATTTTGAGCTAAGTTGATATGCTTTCATACTGTTGTATATTTTTCTATTAGGTGTATGACTAATATGGACAGGTGGAATGCACTTGAGGTAACATAAAAGAATGGGAAACTAATAATAAGAACAATCTCCTCTACCATGACTGGGTCATAGTGCCACTGAGTCAAACTACCCCGTGCGACCACATTTGTATTTATGGGAAGGCCCTAGATCGGTCTATAGTTATGACTTTTAGGCGTATCACTAAATAGGGATGGTCGGACGTGTTTCCTTGATCCCCAAATTGCCGTCCAACTACGAGAGCCTGAGTTGGTCTGATCACGTGTTAGAAAGTACAGCATCGACGAGTGGATGAGTTGTGCCATGGGGTGGCAGGGCCCCAATTTCTCTCTTCCAAGACTAGCATGTGGGTAGTCTGTGGTGTGGTAAGAGTGACATATCCTATAGAAGGGGTTTGTTGGGCAGTTTTCCATAGTTTGGGTATAGTGCACATCCTCTGAAGAGCATAAAATCTATCCATAGTAGACACATGCTCAGTGTTAGACATAGTTCGTACTAGGTCACACTGTTTGGTCTTGATGAATTCAAAGCTATAAATGAAAAACAAAACAACTAAAAATGGTCCATTGAAAGATGATGTGTGTCAGACTTATGGTGGAATGACCTGGACATTGAGATTGAGGATAAGCCATTGGATGGCTATGAGAAAGATGGTCGGAGGACCGCAAGGAAGTAAGCAATGGCCGTGCAGCGATCATGGTGATGACTTGGACACCACCTTGATTTACGCTTTATCTTGATCATACTATAGTTATTTCAGTTATTTATCTTCACAGATATTTATGCCATGATAGGTAGCATTGTTAAGATAATTGATAGATGTTTGAATGCTATTAAATGCTTGCTTGGGGGATATGATTGTTTGACTTGCGAGTATATTCATGTGCGTAAAATGGCTTCTAACGTGGTTCGGGTTTAGCAGAGGATATATCTTCCATTAGCAAGAAGTCAGAGCGTTCGCGCGTTAGTAGAGTGATCCAGTCGGATCCCTTTGGATTAGCGCCGCACCAAGACCTTGCTACCCTTAGATATAATTTCGGTGCCCCTATCTCTATAAATAGCCATAGATGACCATCCTGTATTGCTCAAGCCACAATGTATTATAAAGCCTTCGCGTAGATGGCTTGTATCTGAGAAAAATGTTGTAAAAGCATGTGCCAGTGTGATTTCCTAGGCTAGCATGTGTGGCAATCTTTTGAATACATTAGTATCTGGACGCGGTGTCACACTAGCGGAGGGCGATGGAAGGACAACATCGAAAGGTGAGTTCTTGGCGGTTAGGTCATCAATGTGGACGAGGTCAAGGCAAATGTCCAGGGATCGTTCCCTATTCGCAATGGGAAGGCCTTATCGCTCGTGGGCTCGTGGAGGTTTCCATGTACTCGTGCGATGGTCACTTTGCGGTGGCAGACGGAATTTCCTATTTGCCGCTGTTGGGGAACGTTGCATGGGAAACAAAAAAATTCCTACGCACACACAAGATCTATCCATGGTGATGAGCATCTACGAGAGGGAGAGTGAATCTACATACCCTTGTAGATCGCTAAGCGGAAGCGTTAAGAAACGCGGTTGATGTAGTCGAACGTCTCCGTGATCCAAATCACAAGTCATCCCTCGATCCAGCGAGCGATGGTGAAGTAGTGGATGAGTTCCGGCAGCACGACGGCGTGGTGATGGTGGTGAGGAACAATCTCTGCAGGGCTTCGCCAAGCACTACGGAGATTATGACGGGAGAACTAGAGGATTAGGGTTGCTGACACACGGCTTGGGAAATCTTGATGTGTCTCGTGTGCTAGCCCTGCCCCTCTATTTATATGTTGAGCCTTGGGGTCTAAACTTGGAGTAAAAGCCTCCTCCAGGTCGGTTTTGCCCGCACAAGGTCGGTTTGGCCCGCAGGGAAAGAGTCCAACTCGGATCCCTACAGCACCGCGCACAAGCGGTAGTACCGCTCACGAGCGGTAGTACCGCTTGAGCGGTAGTACCGCTTCACACAAGCGGTAGTACCGCTTACGCGGTAGTACTGCCTTACAACGGTAGTACCGCTTAAGGCAGCAGCAAAACTTCCTTTTGCACTTTCCAATACCTCGTGGGCTTTACCCCTTTGGCCTATATAAAGTGTTGCTGCACCCGAACACTTCGGTAAACATCCGGAACCTCTTCCGGTGAATTCCGGAACCCTTCCGGAGATCAAAACACTATTATCACATATATCAATCTTTACCTCCGGACTCTTCCGGAGACCCTCGTCATGTCCGGGATCTTATCCGGGACTCCGAACAACCTTCGGTCACCAACACAATAACTCAACTATACTAACCGTCACCAAACGTTAAGTGTGTAGACCCTGCGGGTTCGAGAACTATGTAGACATGACCGAGACACCTCTACGATCAATAACCAATAGCGGGACCTGGATGCCCATATTGGCTCCTACATATTCTACGAAGATCTTTATCGGTCGAACCTCTATGTCAAGGATTCAGTTAATCCCGTATGTTGTTCCCTTTGTTCTTCGGTATGTTACTTGCCCGAGATTCGATCGTCGGTATCTTTATACCTAGTTCAATCTCGTTACCGGCAAGTCTCTTTACTCGTTCCGTAATACAAGATCTCGTGGCTAACACTTTTAGTCACATTGCTTGCAAGGCTCATTGTGATGTTGTATTACCGAGTGGGCCCTGAGATACCTCTCCGTCACACGGAGTAACAAATCCCAGTCTTGATCCATGCCAACCCAACAGACACCCTCGGAGATACCTGTAGAGCACCTTTATAGTCACCTAGTTACGTTGCGACGTTTGATACACACAAGGTACTCCTCCGATGTCAGGGAGTTGCATGATCTCATGGTCATAGGAACAGATACTTGACATGCAGAAAACAATAGCAATAAACTGACACGATCATATGCTATGTTTATAGTTTGGGTCTTGTCCATCACGTCATTCTCCTAATGATGTGATCCCGTTATCAAATGACATCTTATGTCCATGGCTAGGAAACCTTCACCATCTTTTGATCAACGAGCTAGTCAACTAGAGGCTTACTAGGGACACAATGTTGTCTATGTACCCACACATGTATTTGAGTTTCCAATCAATACAATTATAGCATGGATAATAAACGACTATCATGAACAAGGAAATATAATAATAACTAATTTATTATTGCCTCTAGGGCATATTTCCAACAGTCTCCCACTTGCACTAGAGTCAATAATCTAGTTCACATCACTATGTGATTTACATTGTAATGAATCGAACACCCATGCAGTTCTGGTGTTGTTCATGTTTAGCCCTTGGAAGAGGTTTAGTCATCGGATCTGCAACATTCGGATCCGTGTGTACTTTGCAAATATTTATGTCGTCCTCCTTGATGTAATCGCGGATGGAATTGAAACGTCGCTTTATGTGTCTGGTCCTCTTGTGAAATCTTGGTTCCTTGGCTAGAGCAATGGCACCAGTATTATCACAAAACAGAGTCATTGGGTTAAGCACACTAGGCACTACTCCAAGATCTGTCATGAACTCCTTCATCCAGACACCTTCCTTCGCCGCCTCCGAGGCAGCGATGTACTCCGCTTCGCATGTAGAATCAGCTACCACGCTTTGCTTGGAACTGCACCAGCTAACCGCACCCCCATTAAGAATAAATATGTATCCGGTTTGCGACTTAGAGTCATCCGGATCAGTGTCAAAGCTTGCATCGACGTAACCCTTTACGACGAGCTCTTGATCACCTCCATAAACGAGAAACATGTCCTTAGTCCTTTTCAGGTACTTCAGGATATTCTTGACCGCCGTCCAGTGTTCCATTCCTGGATCACTTTGAAACCTTCCGACCATACTTATGGCAAGGCTGACATCGGGTCTTGTGCACAACATTGCATACATGATAGAGCCTATGGCTGAAGCATAGGGGATGACACTCATCTTTTCTCTATCTTCTGCAGTCACTGGGCATTGAGTCTTACTCAACTTCACACCTTGCAAAACAGGCAAGAACCCCTTCTTGGACTGATCCATTTTGAACTTCTTCAAAATCTTATCAAGGTATGTGCTTTGTGAAAGTCCTATTAAGCGTCTTGATCTATCTCTATAGATCTTGATGCCTAATATGAAAGCAGCTTCTCCAAGGTCCTTCATTGAAAAACTCTTGTTCAAATATTCCTTCACGCTTTCCAACATTTCTATATTGTTTCCAATCAGTAATATGTCATCCACATATAATATTAGAAACGCTATAGAGCTCCCACTCACTTTCTTGTAAATACAAGCTTCTACGTAAACTTGTATAAACTCGAACGCTTTGATCACCTCATCAAAGCGAAGATTCCAACTCCGAGATGCTTGCACCAGTCCATAAATGGATCGCTGGAGTTTGCAAACTTTGTCAGCATTCTCTGGATCGACAAAACCTTCTGGTTGCATCATATACAACTCTTCCTTAAGGAAACCGTTAACGAACGCTGTTTTGACATCCATCTGCCAAATTTCATAATCGAAAAAGGCAGCTATTGCTAACATTATTCTGACGGACTTAAGCATCGCTACGGGTGAGAAGGTCTCATCGTAGTCAACTCCTTGAACTTGTGAAAAACCTTTTGCCACAAGTCGAGCTTTATAGACGGTGACATTACCGTCTGCGTCCGTCTTCCTCTTAAAGATCCATTTGTTCTGAATGGCCTTACGCCCTTCAGGTAATACTTCCAAAGTCCATACTTTGTTTTCATACATGGATCCCATCTCGGATTTCATGGCCTCTAACCACTTCTCGGAATCCGGGCCCATCATCGCTTCTCCATAGCTCGTAGGTTCATCGTTGTCTAACAACATGACCTCTAAGACAGGGTTGCCGTACCACTCAGGAGCAGTACGCATCCTTGTCGACCTACGAGGTTCGATAGCAACTTGATCCGAAGCTTTATGATCATCATCAACTTCCTCTTCAGCTGATGTAGGCTCTACAGAAACATCTTTCTGCGCTGCACTACTTTCAGGTTGAAGTAAAGGTTCAACAACCTCATCAAGTTCTATCTTCCTCCCACTCAATTCTTTCGAGAGAAACTCTTTCTCAAGAAATGTTCCGTTTTTAGCGACAAACACTTTGCCTATGGATCTGAGGTAGAAGGTATACCCAACTGTCTCTACTGGGTATCCTATGAAGACACATTTCTCCGCTTTGGGTTCCAGCTTTTCAGGCTGAAGCTTTTTGACATAAGCATCACATCCCCAAACTTTAAGAAACGACAGCTTTGGCTTCTTGCCAAACCAAAGTTCATATGGCGTCGTCTCAACGGATTTCGATGGTGCCCTATTTAAAGTGAATGCAGCTGTCTCTAATGCATAACCCCAAAACGATAGTGGCAAATCGGCAAGAGACATCATAGATCGCACCATATCCAATAAGGTTCGATTACGACGTTCGGACACACCATTACGCTGTGGTGTTCCAGGCGGTGTTAGTTGTGAAACAATTCCACATTGTCTTAAGTGACTGCCAAACTCATAACTCAGATATTCTCCTCCTCGATCAGATCGTAGGAATTTAATCTTCTTGTTACGATGATTCTCAACTTCACTCTGAAATTGTTTGAACTTTTCAAATGTTTCAGACTTGTGTTTCATTAAGTAAATATACCCATATCTACTTAAGTCATCAGTGAAGGTGAGAAAGTAACGATAACCACCGCGCGCCTCAATACTCATCGGACCGCACACATCAGTATGTATGATTTCCAATAAGTCACTTGCCCGTTCCATTGTTCCAGAGAACGGCGTTTTAGTCATCTTGCCCATGAGGCATGGCTCACATGTGTCAAGTGATTCAAAATCAAGCGACTCCAAAAGTCCATCAGCATGGAGCTTCCTCGTGCGTTTTACGCCAATATGACCTAAACGGTAGTGCCACAAGAAAGTGGTATTATCATTATCAATTCTACATCTTTTGGCATCAATGTTATGAACATGTGTATCATTACTATCGAGATTCAATAAGAATAAACCCCACACTTCGGGTGCATGACCATAAAAGATATTACTCATATAAATAGAACAACCATTATTCTCTGATTTAAATGAGTAACCGTCTCGCAATAAACAAGATCCAGATATAATGTTCATGCTTAACGCAGGCACTAAATAACAATTATTCAGGTTCATCACTAATCCCGATGGTAATTGAAGAGCGAGCGTGCCGACGGCAATCACATCAACCTTGGAACCATTTCCCACGCGCATCGTCACTTCATCCTTTGCCAGCCTCCGTCTATTCCGCAGTTCCTGTTTTGAGTTGCAAATATGAGCAACCGCACCGGTATCAAATACCTAGGCACTACAACGAGAGTTGGTAAGGTACACATCAATAACATGTATATCATATATACCTTGTTTGTTGTTAGCCGCCTTCTTGTCAGCCAAATACTTGGGGCAGTTCCGCTTCCAGTGTCCAGTTCCCTTGCAATGAAAGCACACAGTTTCTGGTTTGGGTCCAGCCTTGGGTTTCTTCACGGGAGGAGCAACTGCTTTGCCACTCTTGGAGTTACCCTTCTTACCCTTGCCATTTTTCTTTAAACTAGTGGTTTTATTGACCATCAACACGTGATGCTCCTTCTGAATTTCAGACTCAGCGGCTTTCAGCATCGCAAACAGCTCGGCGACTGACTTGTTCATCCCGTGCATGTTATAGTTCAACACGAAGCTCTTGTAGCTAGGTGGCAATGATTGAAGAACTCTGTCAGTGATAGCCTCTGGCGGAAGGGGCATCCCCAATTCAGCCAGACGGGTGGAGTACCCAGACATTCTGAGTACGTGATCACTGATAGACCCGTTCTCCTCCATCTTGCAAGCATAGAACTTATCGGAGATCTCATATCTCTCGATCCGGGCATTCTTCTGAAAGATAAACTTCAACTCCTGGAACATCTCATATGCTCCATGACGTTCAAAACGTCTTTGAAGTCCCGGTTCTAAGCCATACAATATTGCACATTGAACTATTGAGTAATCTTCAGAACGAGCCTGTCAGGCGTTCACAACGTCTAGAGACTCAACTGGAGCGGGTGGATCACCAAGCGGTGCATCAAGGACATAAGCCTTCTGGGAAGCCGTAAGGATAATCCTTAGATTACAGGCCCAGTCCACAAAGTTACTTCCATCATCTTTCAACTTAGCTTTCTCTAGGAACGCATTAAAATTCAGGGGTGCTACTGCGCGAGCCATGATCTACAACATAAATATAGCAAAGACAACTTAGACTATTGTTCAAGATAATGAGTTTAGTTAATCATATTACTTAAAAACTCCCACTCAAATAGACATCCCTCTGGTCATTCGAGTGTAACATGATCCAAATCCACCAACTCAAGTCCGATCATCACGTGAGTTGAGGTGGTTTCAATGGTGAACATCTTCATGTTGATCATATCTACTATATGACTCATGTTCGACCTTTCGGTCTCTTGTGTTCCGAGGCCATGTCTGTACATGCTAGGCTCGTCAAGTTTAACCCGAGTGTTCCGCACGTGCAACACTGGCTTGCACCCGTTGTATGTGAACGTAGAGTCTATCACACCCGATCATCACGTGGTGTCTCGAAACGACGAACTTTTGCAACGGTGCACACTTGGGGAGAACACAATTTTATCTTGAAATTTAAGTGAGGGATCACCTTATAATGCTACCGTCGTCCTAAGCAAAATAAGATGCATAAAAGGATTAACATCACATGCAAATCATAAGTGACATGATATGGCCATGAACTTGTGCTTTTGATCTCCATCTCCAAAGCACCGGCATGATCTCCATCGTCACCGGCATGACACCATGATATCCATCATCTTGATCTCCATCAACGTGTCGCCATGAGGTTGTCGCGCCGACTATTGCTTCCACGACTATTGCTAACTCATACGATAAAGTAAAGCAAAACGGCGAAAATAATTAAAGACAACTCTATGGCTCCTGCCAGTTGCCGTACTCATCGACATGCAAGTCATGATATTCTATACAACACATGATCATCTCATACATCACATATATCTCATCATGTAATTGGCCATATCACATCACAACATACCCTGCAAAAACAAGTTAGACGTCCTCTAATTGTTGTTGCAAGTTTTACGTGGCTGCTACGGGTTTGCAAGAACCGTTCTTACCTACGCAAAACCACAACGTGGTGTAGTGATTGCTCTTTGATCTTCTAAAAGAACCCTCTTCATTGAAATCGATTCAACTAAAGTGAGAGAGACAGACACCCGCTAGCCATCTTTATGCAACGAAGTTACATGTCAGTTGAAGGAACCGGTCTCTCGTAAGCGTACGAGTAATGTTGGTCCGGGCCGCTTCATCTCACAATACCGCCGAATCAAATATCAACTAGTAACGGCAAGCAATATGTATACACCCACGCCCACAACTCGTTTGTGTTCTACTCGAGATCTCATCTACGCATAAACCTAGCTCTGATGCCACTGTTGGGGAACGTTGCATGGGAAACAAAAAATTTCCTATGCACACACAAGATCTATCCATGGTGATGAGCATCTACGAGAGGGAGAGTGAATCTACATACCCTTGTAGATCGCTAAGCGGAAGCGTTAAGAAACGCGGTTGATGTAGTCGAACGTCTCCGTGATCCAAATCACAAGTCGTCCCTCGATCCAGCGAGCGATGGTGAAGTAGTGGATGAGTTCCGGCAGCACGACGGCGTGGTGATGGTGGTGAGCAACAATCTCTGCAGGGCTTCGCCAAGCACTACGGAGATTATGACGGGAGAACTAGAGGGTTAGGGTTGCCGACACACGGCTTGGGAAATCTTGATGTGTCCCGTGTGCTAGCCTGCCCCTCTATTTATATGTTGAGCCTTGGGGTCTAAACTTGGAGTAAAAACCTCCTCCAGGTCGGTTTTGCCCGCACAAGGTCGGTTTGGCCCGCAGGGAAAGAGTCCAACTCGGATCCCTGCAGCACCGCGCACAAGCGGTAGTACCGCTCACGAGCGGTAGTACCGCTTGAGCGGTAGTACCGCTTCACACAAGCGGTAGTACCGCTTATGCGGTAGTACTGCCTTACAACGGTAGTACCGCTTAAGGCAGCAGCAAAACGTCCTTTTGCACTTTCCAATACCTCGTGGGCTTTACCCCTTTGGCCTATATAAAGTGTTGCTGCACCCGAACACTTCGGTAAACATCCGGAACCTCTTCCGGTGAATTCCGGAACCCTTCCGGAGATCAAAACACTATTATCACATATATCAATCTTTACCTCCGGACTCTTCCGGAGACCCTCGTCATGTCCGGGATCTTATCCGGGACTCCGAACAACCTTCGGTCACCAACACAATAACTCAACTATACTAATCGTCACCAAACGTTAAGTGTGTAGACCCTGCGGGTTCGAGAACTATGTAGACATGACCGAGACACCTCTACGATCAATAACCAATAGCGGGACCTGGATGCCCATATTGGCTCCTACATATTCTACGAAGATCTTTATCGGTCGAACCTCTATGTCAAGGATTCAGTTAATCCCGTATGCTGTTCCCTTTGTTCTTCGGTATGTTACTTGCCCGAGATTCGATCGTCGGTATCTTTATACCTAGTTCAATCTCGTTACCGGCAAGTCTCTTTACTCGTTCCGTAATACAAGATCTCGTCGCTAACACTTTTAGTCACATTGCTTGCAAGGCTCATTGTGATGTTGTATTACCGAGTGGGCCCTGAGATACCTCTCCGTCACACGGAGTAACAAATCCCAGTCTTGATCCATGCCAACCCAACAGACACCCTCGGAGATACCTGTAGAGCACCTTTATAGTCACCCAGTTACGTTGCGACGTTTGATACACACAAGGTACTCCTCCGATGTCAGGGAGTTGCATGATCTCATGGTCATAGGAACAGATACTTGACATGCAGAAAACAATAGCAATAAACTGACACGATCATATGCTATGTTTATAGTTTGGGTCTTGTCCATCACGTCATTCTCCTAATGATGTGATCCCGTTATCAAATGACATCTTATGTCCATGGCTAGGAAACGTTCACCATCTTTTGATCAACGAGCTAGTCAACTAGAGGCTTGCTAGGGACACAGTGTTGTCTATGTACCCACACATGTATTTGAGTTTCCAATCAATACAATTATAGCATGGATAATAAACGATTATCATGAACAAGGAAATATAATAATAACTAATTTATTATTGCCTCTAGGGCATATTTCCAACAGCCGCATTACGCGGTAAATCTTGTTGCTTCGCACAGTGCAAGCGACCGAGTGAACCGGGATGGATCATCCCATTTTCTTTTTTGTTTTTTTTTTCTTTACTGGCTTTTCGTCATTTTTCTTTTGTTGTTTCTTCTCCTTCTCTTTTACTCGGTTCTTTTTAAGAAAAAAATCCCACCTTTTAAACAATACTCGGAATTTTCAACAATTGATCAGGATTTTAAAACTATTTCACTTTTTCAAAAAAAAATTGTAAATGTGTCTATTTCTTAAAATTTAAAAAATGTTCAAAAAGTTTCCTGGAATATCAAAAAAACGTTCCTCTATTCAATATTTATTCAAAAACTCAACAAATATCCATCTTTTAAAAATGTGTTCGGGAATTTTCAAGAAATGTCCTGGAACTTCAAAAAATGTTCATGTTTTCAAAAAAAAATCACAAACTAAAAAAAATCCTAGTTTTCAAAATTTGTTCGGAAATTTACAAAAAATGTTAACATTTTACAAAAATAACTGAAATAAAAATGTTTGAATTTTTAAAAAACGTTTACAATAATATTCACAAATTTAAAAGAAGTTTAGTTTTTTTAAATAAAATTATATTTTTTAAAATGTTCAGTTTTTCGAAGAAAATGGAAATAATTAATTAATCTTCACACATTTGTTAGAAAAAATCCATATATTTAAACCAAAAATGATGTGGATCTCTTTCGTGAAGATGGATCAACGGTTTGATGATGATGGTGGCTTATAAAATGTGAGCATATGGTGTACGCCTTAGGTTTGATGTACCGGCTGTAATCCCGATACGTTATACGGATGGATCGACGACGACACCAGTTTTGATATGGGAAGTGAGAGCACTCCATATTATCAAGTTTATAGGTGTGAGTGATGGCTTTGGATGGATTGATGTATGTTATTGTCAGACATTTTGTTGAATAAATAATAAAGATGATTGTATGCATCAATTGATGCAGAGGCCGGGGGGTTTAAACTCCTTTTCCAGAAGAAAAAAATTAAACAAAAAGCAGTCGTTTCTTATAGTACTTATCGACAATCATGAACCACTAGCTGCTATGCTCGCGAACTGGTTGTCCCAATCGCGGCTCTACTTGACGCAAATGCGTCAAATAGGAGCATGTGGTAATTTGTGTCAACTCTCGCTTCTTCGATTTTCTTTCGTGGGAATCATTAGAATCGGTGTAGGAAGTGACGGAAATGAACCAAACGACAAATGGACTCCCTTTTGATAGTAGTAGAGACTAAACCAACCGATTCTAATAAGGACAGCGCTACGCGTCTGCCGGTAGATTAATGGAAAACATCGACCGCCTCATGCGCCGTTGGGTTGAGCCACAAATAGCCAGCAGATCTCCCCAATGAGGTGTGTCACGATTGCAACATGGTAGATGTTGTGTAGCGCTCTACAACGACGACTTTGTTGTAAAAACACCGAAAGAGTTATTTTCGCCTGGATTTTTTTTATTTCCGACTTCATCTTTTTCTGCAACACAGATGATATTTACAGGAGGACTTTTGCAACAAAGATGGTGTTGTGGGGAAAAAAATTGCCTTCACCTTTTGCAACAAAGATGATGTTGCGGGGGGGACTTTTGCAACATGAATGATGTTGCAGAGATTTTTCACCGAAAAAGAGGATGTCATCTACGGTGTGAATTGAGAAATTTATGCAATAGAGATGATGTTGCGGGAAGACTTGTGTAACAAGGCTCTTGTTGCGAAAAGTATAAAAATATCTTTCAGAGGCTGGAGCAGCGCGGCTGGGTCCACGGTGGCCGGAGCAGTGCTCGAGCGTGCACGCTCCAGCGGTGGCCATGGAGATGCAATGCTCGTGAAATTTCTCGAAAGGGGCACGTGGTGTTCAGGACCACGAGGACACGTGTCTACCAATGGAGAAGATCGATGCAATAGTAGGATCCGCGGGCTGATAGGAATTGTTTCCCTTCTAATAAAGAGGTTGGGAAATATTTGAGCATTTTCACTCGGTAAGAGCATCTACAACCGGGGTCCCTAAACCCGTCATAAACATTTGGACGGGCTGCCCGGTCAATGTTCGGACAAGAAAACGCCACCCAACTGAGCTCTCTATCGCCGGCCCAAACGCTCGGACTGACCAGCACTTTCCATATTCAGCCCAAATCTGGGGCGGATACAGGGTCGTTCGGACACGCACGCAATGTTGGAACCGGCCCACTCTGGCCCACCCGAGCCCACGTAAAAAAGACCTTATCTACACTCACGTTGAAACCCTAGCCGCTCCACTACAACCCCCCCCCCCAGTCCACTCCCCTCCGCCCACAAGCTATAGTCGAGCGATCTCTCGTCGTCTCCGGCATGGCGGGCAGCAGATATGAATCCTACACATTCAGATCCATTAATCTGGAGCTCGTCCCATGCGCCATGAGGAGGAGATGGTCGTCTGCCTCGCGCTGCCCCGCTCCTGGGAGGAGGCAGCCCGACGACAGCGGTCGGACTCCTTCCATCGGAAATCCATTGCGTCCGCACAAATGGTGCATGGATCCGGTGCGAGGTGTGCTACTGCTGTTTCACCGGAGGCGGTGCGGTCCTTCTGGTGTTCCAGCGCACTCGCCAATGTGCAACCACTACGTTGGGCGTGCAGAGGCGGATGTGAACGCATGTGCGATGTTTAACACAAATATGGCGCGGCGTGCCCGCCGTGCGAGGAAGCAGGTGCGTGAGGCGGCGAAAGCTCTCGAGGCGGACGTAGACGAGGTGGAGTCGCACTCTCCGACGTCGCGTTTGGTGCACATCCACCCCGGGCGCAGCAACTGCGTAGTGGTGGACGTCGTTGGCTCCTTCCAGGACGGATCCATCATCAATCTCACGTCCACCGACACCGTGAAGGTTCCAGACTCTGGCGATGAAGAGTAGGGCGTGGGAGACGGCGGCGACTTGAGTACCGTGAGCCGGTACGTGTCCCATGTCCTACTCTACCTCGCCGGCCCCCGGAGCAACGCTTGGAGGGACGCAGCCAACCGTGGTACTCCCTCCGGTCCTTTTTACTCCGCGTATTAGATTTGGGTCAAGTCAAACATTGCAAAGTTTGACCAAATTTATATAAAAAAATATTAACATCTACAATACCAAACATACACTAGTAGAAAACAGGGTACTAGTCCCGGTTCCAGAGGGCATTTAGTCCCGGTTCTGGAACCGGGGCAAAACAAACGGGACTAATACCCAAAACCTTTAGTCCCGGTTTGCTTACGAACCGGGACCAAAGGGGCTCCACGTGGCCGATGTGGGGCGCCCAGGCAGGAGGACCTTTAGTCCCGGCTGGTAACACCAACCGGGACCAAAAGGCGGCCACGCGTCAGCAGCTCGCAGGCGCTGGGGTTTTTGTTTTTTTTGGAAGGGGGGTTTAGGGGTTTTGGAGGGTTAATTTAGGGGTTTCATATTGTGTTAGCTAGCTAATAGAGAGAAGTGACCTCTCTTTCTCCGTGCTTGGTCAACGCTAGCTACTATACATATAGAGAGAACTCGACGCTAGCTAGTAAGCAAATGAAGGAAACCATTAATTACACAAGATCGTCATGAACATATATAGAGAGAAGTGACATCTCTTTCTCCGTGCTTGGTCGAACAACAACTTTCGTATATCTATCCGACGCTACTACATATGTACAATATAACATCCCTTACAATCCCTAACACCTAAGATCCATTTGCAATTTCACATGGTATTCTCCGTGTTCAGGTATGACGTGGTCAAGAAAGTATCCCGCCAATTCCTCTTGAATTGCTCGTATGCGATCATGTGGTAGGAGTTCATCCCGCATCTGCCAGATCTAATTTAAAGAAGGGGGTCAATACATATATATGAATGAAACTCAACACAATTGATGGTAATATGTAAAATAAAATTGTGAATATTGTTTACGTACTTCAAATTGTTTCTCAGAGAAGCCCCGCTCAGAGGTCGAGTGGCGAATGAACTCGCATACGTAGTATCCACATAAATGATTCCCGGGTGCCTGGTACAAGCACTTTACGAGAATAGAGTTCAATCAAACTGATAAGCAAGCATGATAATGGTATTGATGAAACTAGAATCAATGAGAGATGCGCGGAACTAGCTAGTACTACTTACTTTGGGGTGTGTAAATCGCAGCTCGTTGTTTAGACCGGGAACCATTCCGGTGAACTTTTTCCAAACCCTGGCAGGCAAAGAAAATGATTACTTGATATCAGGAAATGAACGAAAGTTGCCGATATGGTCCCGGTATTGATTGAACTTACTTGTGGAGAATTGCAGTCATGTCCGCATAATACTCGGGATCTTTACGTCTCGAGTCTAAGACAGTTACTAATGCCCCGTCAAGCTTAATGGATAGCAGAATATAGTGGAAGCTGCGCACGCATAACTCATCAATTACATTACTTAACCTCGAGTAAGTGAAACCGAATATGCACAAGACAGTAACACTCACTTGAAGTTGTAAGGAAAGAGTATTTCCCTTTTGTTTTGATGTCTAAGGAACACTTGTAGCAAGTTGTCCTCGGTAACTTTGGCTCTCTTTTGTACCGACCATTCATTTACGGTATTTGGGCTAATGAACCCAATGTCATAGATTTGTTCTTTTTTGCATTCGACCATCTTTAATCTGCATAATATAGTGAGGATAATTATATATACATGCAATGAACGAGCTGAGCTAGAGACTTAATTATAGAAGTAATACTTACAGACAGTAGCAAGTCATGAGTTGTTTGTCGAGGGCCTCTTGATTGTATAACTGAAATAACTCCACAAATTCAACAGGCATCAGTTCGACTCCAATGAAGTCGTGCTCTTTTTTTAATTCCAACCATCAAACTGTCGGTCCCAGACTCCCTGCAGGTTTCCATGTACCACTCATGCAATTTTTGCATCATCGTTGTTAGATGAGGATGATCAGGTTTGACGAGAGGCTTCCCGTGCTCGTATCTAAAGTCCTTTGCTGCTACTACGTCAGCCGTTTCAAACTGTACATCATCGCCCACGTAATCACCAAGAGTGGTACCGGGCAGTAGCACCGGATGATTAGCGATATCGCTAGACACCTTGAGCGAGGGGCACGATTGCTTCTCCTGTTCGCCGAGCTGGGGAATTGTTTTCCCACTTCTTCGTTTTTTGTCTCTTGCAGCACTGGAAGTACTTCCCGACCGCAGCGCTTCATCATATGTCTTTGTAATTATGCGGTCATAGTTGGATAGCCGAGGCGATGGTGGTCGCTTCAGGGCATGCAGAGTGCGCTTCGCTTTCACCGGATCTTTCGTTTCCTTCGGAGGTGGATGTTTCCGTGCAAAATGGGCCTTCACTTCGGCTGCACTCATTTCCGCGCGTTCCTTGTCAGTCCTCTCATATAGTAACTTTGGAAGAGGCTTGAGGCTTGGACCAAATTTGTATTTCTTCCCGCCTATTGTACTGCTAGCCGCCGGAGCGGCGGCGTCGACTCTCTTCCGCCGTTGCTGACGCGTCGGAGGAGGTGGAGTGCCCTGACGCGCCGGAGGAGGAGGAGGAGGAGGCGGAGTGCCCTGACGCGCCGGAGGAGGCAAAGGAGGAGGCGGAGTGCCCTGACACGCCGTAGGAGGAGAAGGAGGAGGCGGAGTGCCCTGACGCGCCGGAGGAGGAGGAGGAGGCGGAGTGCCCTGACGCGCCGGAGGAGGCTGAGTCTGCTGAGGCGTCCAGTTTGGAAGCTTGATGTACTCCTTTCTCCATAGACAGGTACTCCTCAAAGCATTTTCCAGAAGAATAATATCCTCTTCACCTGTAGGGTTGTCAAGCTCCAGCCCCTCAAATCCATCCATTATTTCATCCACCGTCACAACAGCATAGCCATGTGGAATCGGACGGCAATGGAAAGTTCCCTCAGCTCGAGGAGGTACAACAGAGCCGACCGCCGCCTTGAAGGTCAGGTTCTGGCATTTCGTCATTAGCTCGCAATGTTCAGCCTACGTGATACTATCCATGGGGTAGCGAGGAGCCGTGAAATCAGGCTGAACGAGCTCCGTGGAAGCCACGCTGCTTCTCCGCTGAGATGGTGGGGTAGCTTCTGAGGCAGCGTCGAAGGAAGGATCTTCGTGCCGCTCAGATGGTTGGCCGGTAGCTCGCTGGCTCTCAAGTTCCTCTAGTTTTGCTAATCTTGCACTGAGCTTCTGCATTTCGCTTGCTTCATGTTTCCTCTTTCTCTCTCGGCTTCTATAACCACCGCTGTCGGGAAACCCATGCTTCCACGGAACGGAGCCTGATGTGCCTCGTGTTCGTCCAGGGTGTTCAGGATTCCCGAGGGCGATCGACGGCGGTGAGGATGGGGACGGGACAGGACGGACCGCCAAACCTAGACAAATCTTGAGGAAAATGGAGCTTGGAGGTCGAGCTTGGAGAGGAGAAAGCTTAAGTGTGGCTCGGGCATTTCATCGAACACCTCATGTGCATAGGAGGTGAGAGCTAGAGCAACACACACCTGCACACGTCGGCCGGCCAAAAAACAGAGTGAGCGGGCAGGGGCGGGGGTATATATAGGCTTATCTTTAGTCCCGGTTGGTGGCTAGAACAGGGACAGAAGACCGACCTTTGGTCCCGGTTCCAGCCACCAACCGGGACTAAAGGTGCTGGGCCAGGAGCGAGGCCCATTGGTCCCGGTTCGTGTCTGGAACCGGGACCAAAAGTGTCAGACGAACCGGGACCAATGGCCCCCGAGGCCCGGCCGGCGCCCTGGCCTCACGAACCGGGACTGGTGCACCCTTTGGTCCCGGTTCGTAAGTGAACCGGGATTAATGCCCTTATCCTGACCTCAACCAAAGCCATGTTTTCTACTAGTGATATATACTATGAAACTACATTTCATAAGGAATCTAACAATATTGATTTGGCATTGTGAATGTTGATACTTTTTTCCTATAAATTTGGTCAAAGTAGAGATAGTTTGACTTCGGACAAAAGTTATATGCAGTCTAAAAAGGACCGGAGGGAGTACATGGGCATGACGGAGCCGGACGGGCATCGCTTAGATTAGGTTTCACGTTGCATGTAATAATGTGGATTTGATAATTTGGAAATGTTGTTTATGGTTGTGCACAGTGGCGGAGCTTGGGCTGAAATCATGGGGGGGGCCATCGGCTAGGGGGGCAAATACTACCACTATAAGCTGATTTTTAGTGGACAATTTGGTCTAATTAAGGAATATATACACATGGTTTTGTATGAGCTGGGGGGGGCCACCGCCCAGGTTGGCCCCCATGAAGCTCCGCCACTGGTTGTGCAATCAATTTTTTTTGTGATGTCCGGGAGTTTTGGGACAAGATTTCTGCTACTTAGAGCATCTCCAACAAACGCCCAAATATCGCTCTGTGCTGTAAAATTTGTTTTTTTAGCGCGCGCGCAGCGGATCCAAATGCTCACAGAAAATAGTAGAATACGTGAGTGGTAGATTGAACAACAAACGGGCGGTCAACAGAAACGACCGACTCCAGTTGATGCCGCGGCACTGCAGGCAGCAAAGGGACGAAAGCATATGCAACCACAAGACCCTCCTATATTGGCTTAAAACTGAAGATCAAACATGCATATGCAACCCCTCCCGCAAAAAGGAGGATACTAGTGGGAGTACTAGCTAGCTAGTAAAAAGGTAAATAAAAAAGCAAAAGAACCATGATCCCTCCCCCTGTATGCACTAGTAGAAAACAGACCTTTTGTCCAAAGCATTAGTCCCGGTCTGGCTTTGAACCGGCACTAATGTGACCATTAGTCCCGGTTCGGGACGGGCATCATTAGTCCCGGTTCGTTCCGGACCTATAGTCCCGGTTTGTAACACGAACCGGGACTAAAGGGGTGGTGGCAGGCTGGTGTCAGCCTGGGGCCCCATGATCACCTTTAGTCCCGGTTCGTGCCACAAACCGGGACTATAGGCTCACCTTTAGTCCCGGTTCGTGGCACGAACCGGGACTAAAGATCCCCTATTTGAACCCTCCGGCCAGCCCGAGCACACTCCTCCCTGTTTTTCCCCTTCTTCCTCTCCTTTGTTCTTCCCCTTGCTCGAGCTCACCTCCATTTTTGCCAAAATTTGTCAAGATTTGGAGGCACCCCATCCATCCAAGTGTTCACAAAGGTTAGCAACTTTGTCCTTTCATCTCTCATTGCTAGATTAGCTCTTGCAATGCTCTATAAGTATAGTGATTTGTGGGTTTTAGTTTGGGAGTATTTATATGTGGTAGTTTATTTGATTTATATGCAATTTGAGCTCAAATTAACTTCTTACTTTGCATGTGTAGGTGTGGTTTACTTAGTGCCTTCCCGTCCCCGTCCTAACCACCGTCGATCGCCCGCACCGTCCCGTCGCCGGCACCACCTTGGTGAGCCTCTTGTTCTTATCCTTTTTATAATAAAAAATCATGTTTGTAAGATTTAGATAGTTACTTGTACAGTTTTCTTACCTATATGGTTGTTTGTTATACATAGTGGCATGGTCTTGATATCCGTCCCCGTCGGCCCTCGTCCGGTTTATGATTCGGATGTGGTATATACTCTCTTTTATAACTATTTGTTGCATTTCGTGTTTATGACAATTATGCCCATCAAGTTGACATAGATATTTTTATCTAGGAGGTATGTGAACCGGAAATTGCAACCGACATAGATATTCTTGTCAAGAAGTTAAATTTAGTTGAAAAAGAAAACGAGTATTTGAAAGAAAAATTGAACAGAGTTGAAGAAGAGAAGATGAAACTGGAGTTGTATGTTGCCGGTGTCATCGATGATCACAAGATCAAGATGGATGCAATGCGCTTGAAGATTAGAAAATTTAAAAAATATGCCATTGATAGTGAGGCTTGGTATCACTATGCTGTTGGATCAATTGTTACCTTAGTTGCGATCTTAATCGCATTTGTTGTTGCATTTAAATGCTTTAGCTAGAGAGTTTGTATGTTGTTTTATGAGAACAAGTGTGTATGAACTTTATGTATGAACTTGTATTAATTTGGTATTTTCGGTGTTGTGTAATGAAGATGAGCCGGCAATGGATGTACGATGACCGATGCTCTCCCCAGTTCATTAATGGCGTGCATACTTTTCTGGTTGCGGCTGAGGCAAACAAGCGGGCGGATGGTTTTATGTATTGTCCATGTGCTGGCTGTAAGAATGATCGAAATTACTCTAACTGAAGAACCATTCACGTCCACCTGTTTGAGTCCGGTTTCATGTCCAACTATAACTGTTGGACCAAGCACGGAGAAAGAGGGGTCCTAATGGAAGAGAATGAAGAAGAAGAGGATGACGACAGCTATCCTGGCCATGGGTTCCATGAATACGATGGTACAACAATGGGGGAAGAAGCTGAGCCGGCAATGCGGGAAGGAGTTGAAGAAGAGGCATTAGATGAGCCCGCTGATGATCTTGGTCGGGCCATTGCCGATGCAAAGAGAAACTGCGCAAGTGAAAAGGAGAAGCTGAAGTTGCAGCGCATGTTAGAGGATCACAAGAAATTGTTGTACCCAAATTGCGAAGATGACAAGAAAAAGTTGGGTACCACACTGGAATTGCTGCAATGGAAGGCAGAGAATGGTGTATCTGACAAGGCATTTGAAAAGTTGCTGATAATGTTAAAGAAGAAGCTACCAAAGGACAATGAATTGCCCGACAGTACGTACGAAGCAAAGAAGGTTGTCTGCCCTCTAGGATTAGAGGTGCAGAAGATACATGCATGCCCTAATGACTGCATCCTCTACCGCGGTGAGTACGAGGATTTGAATGCATGCCCGGTATGCTGTGCATTGCGCTATAAGATCGGCCACGATGACCCTGGTGATGTTGAGGGCGAGCGCCCCAGGAAGAAGATTCCTGCCAAGGTGATGTGGTATGTTCCTATAATACCACGGTTGAAACGTTTGTTCCAAAACAAAGAGCATGCCAAGTTGATGCGATGGCACAACGAAGACCGTAAGAAAGACGGGAAGTTGAGAGTACCCGCTGACGGATCGTAGTGGAGAAAAATCGAGAGAAAGTGGAAGGACTTTGCAAAGGACGCAAGGAACGTATGGTTTGGTTTAAGTGCAGATGGCATTAATCCTTTTGGGGAGCAGAACAGCAATCATAGCACATGGCCTGTGACTCTATGTATCTATAACCTTCCTCCTTGGTTGTGCATGAAGCGGAAGTTCATTATGATGCCAGTGCTCATCCAGGGCCCCAAGCAACCCGGCAACGACATTGATGTGTACCTAAGGCCATTAGTTGAAGAACTTTTACAGCTGTGGAATGGAAAAGGTGTACGTGCGTGGGATGAGAAAGAACAGGAGGAATTTGACCTACATGCGTTGCTGTTTGTAACCATCAATGATTGGCCTGCTCTCAGTAACCTTTCAGGACAGACAAACAAGGGATACCACGCATGCACGCACTGTTTAGATGATACCAACAGTATATATTTGGATAAATGTAAGAAGAATGTGTACCTGGGGCATCGTCGATTTCTTCAGAGCAGGCATCCCATAAGAAAGAAAGGCAAGCATTTCAAAGGTGAGGCAGATCACCGGAAGAAGCCTCGCCACCATACTGGTGATGATATACTTGATATGGTCAAGGATTTAAAAGTAATCTTTGGAAAGGGTCCTGGCGGACAATCTGTTCCGAATGACGCTGACGGACGCGCACCCATGTGGAAGAAGAAATCTATATTTTGGGACCTACCCTATTGGAAAGACCTAGAGGTCCGCTCTACAATCGACGTGATGCACGTGACGAAGAATCTTTGTGTGAACCTGCTAGGCTTCTTGGGCGTGTATGGGAAGACAAAAGATACACCGGAGGCACGGGAGGACCAGCAACGTATGCACGGAGAAGACGGCATGGATCCAAAGTAGTTTCAGGGTCATGCCAGCTACGCTCTTACCAAAGAAGAGAAGGAAATCTTCTTCGAATGCCTGCTCAGTATAAAGGTCCCATCTGGCTTCTCGTCGAATATAAAGGGAATAATAAATATGGCAGAGAAAAAGTTCCAGAACCTAAAGTCTCATGACTGCCACGTGATTATGACGCAACTGCTTCCGGTTGCATTGAGGGGGCTTCTACCAAAAAACGTTCGATTAGCCATTGTGAAGCTATGTGCATTCCTAAATGCAATCTCTCAGAAGGTAATCGATCCAGAAATCCTACCAAGGTTAGAGAATGATTTGGTGCAATGTCTTGTCAGTTTCGAGTTGGTGTTCCCACCATCCTTCTTCAATATCATGACGCACGTCCTAGTTCACCTAGTCAAGGAGATTGCCATTCTGGGTCCTGTATTTCTACACAATATGTTCCCCTTTGAGAGGTTCATGGGAGTCTTAAAGAAATATGTTCATAATCTTGCTAGGCCAGAAGGAAGCATCTCCAAGGGCCATGAAACAGAGGAGGTCATTGAGTTTTGTGTTGACTTTATTCCTGACATTAAGCCGATTGGTGTTCCTGAATTGCGGCATGAGGGTAGACTGGGTGGAAAAGGCATGCTAGGAAAGAATTCGGTAATATGCCGGGACGGGCATTCTTTCGCGCAAGCACACTACACAGTTCTACAAAGTTCTACCTTGGTGGCTCCGTATATCGAGCAACACAAGAATATTCTACGCTCCAAACACCCGGAGCAGTCTGACGACTCGATTACACATGAACAAACGGTGACTTTCGCCGGTTGGTTGCAGACATGTCTCATGCATGACGACACTATTGCAGATGACCTGTACTTGTTGTCCAAGTTACCATCTTCGACTATATTGACTTTCAAAGGGTACGAGATAAATGGGAATACATTTTACACGATCGCCCAAGATAAAAAGAGCGCCAACCAAAACAGTGGTGTCCGCTTTGATGCAGCAAACACCAATAGGACAAAGGACACATATTATGGTAACATAGAGGAGATATGGGAACTTGACTATGGACTTGGTTTGAAGGTTCCTTTGTTTCGGTGCAAATGGGTCAATCTGACAGGAGGCGGGGTAAAGGAAGACCCGCAGTACGGAATGACAACAGTGGATCTCAACAATCTTGGGTACGCAGACGAACCATTCGTCCTAGCCAATGATGTGGTGCAGGTTTTCTATGTGAAGGACATGTCTACCAAGCCGAGAAAAAGAAAAGATAAGGAAGAGAATACATCATACGATGAGCTAAAGCGCCACATAGTTCTTTCAGGGAAAAGAAACATTGTGGGAGTGGAGGACAAGACAGACATGTCAGAAGATTATGAAAAGTTTCATGAAATTGCTCCCTTCAGAGTGAATGTTGACCCGAGCATCAAGTTAAACGATGAAGATTGTCCATGGTTACGACGCAAAGGGACACACGCGAAGAAAAAGTTTTATACCCAAAGATCCCACTCTGGGATGTGACCGGCTTCTCTAGTTAGTTTCCGGACTTATATATCTGGAAAGTCCCACTTCGGACAAACCGGAGGGAATCTTTGTAATAGTAGTGTACTTATGTGTTTTGGCATTTGAAACGCGTCGAAATATTATGTCCAAAGCCACGTCATCAATTTTCAACCCTTTCTGACTTCATTTGCTATTTTTCATGCATTTACTGATTTTTTTGAGCTAAATGACCCTGAAATTGAAAAGCACTACAAATGAACTCTGAAAAGGTTGAAAGTCGGCATGGTATCATCATTTCACCCACATAGCATGTGCTAAAAAGTTGAGAGGGTTACGGCAAAAACTGGATGCACTTCGTGTACAAAATGGACAATCTCTTTCGAAGTATCAGGGTTTCAGACGAAAACTCGTCTGTTACTAAGGTATTTCATTTTTTTAAACTTATTTCAACTCCAGACTTTTTGTGTGTTCAGTATGCACCATTCGAAGCCACGTCATCAATTTTCGACCCTTTCTGACTTCATTTGCTATTTTTCATGCATTTACTGATTTTTTTGAGCTAAATGACCCTGAAATTGAAAAGCACTACAAATGAACTCTGAAAAGGTTGAAAGTTGGCATGGTATCATCATTTCACCCACATAGCATGTGCTAAAAAGTTGAGAGGGTTACGGCAAAAACTGGATGCACTTCGTGTACAAAATGGACAATCTCTTTCGAAGTATCTGGGTTTCAGACGAAAACTCGTCTGTTACTAAGGTATTTCATTTTTTTAAACTTATTTCAACTCCAGACTTTTTGTGTGTTCAGTACGCACCATTCGAAGCCACGTCATCAATTTTCGACCCTTTCTGACTTCATTTGCTATTTTTCATGCATTTACTGATTTTTTTTTAGCTAAATGACCCTGAAATTGAAAAGCACTACAAATGAACTCTGAAAAGGTTGAAAGTTGGCATGGTATCATCATTTCACCCACATAGCATGTGCTAAAAAGTTGAGAGGGTTACGGCAAAAACTGGATGCACTTCGTGTACAAAATGGACAATCTCTTTCGAAGTATCAGGGTTTCAGACGAAAACTCGTCTGTTACTAAGGCATTTCATTTTTTTTTAAACTTATTTCAACTCCATACTTTTTGTGTGTTCAGTATGCACCATTCGAAGCCACGCCATCAATTTTCAACCCTTTCTGACTTCATTTGCTATTTTTCATGCATTTACTGATTTTTTTGAGCTAAATGGCCCTGAAATTGAAAAGCACTACAAATGAACTCTGAAAAGGTTGAAAGTTGGCATGGTATCATCATTTCACCCACATAGCATGTGCTAAAAAGTTGAGAGGGTTACGGCAAAAACTGGATGCACTTCGTGTACAAAATGGACAATCTCTTTCGAAGTATCAGGGTTTCAGACGAAAACTCGTCTGTTACTAAGGCATTTGATTTTTTAAATAACCTAAAAATTAACAAATTGAATATAATGATAAAACACGCTAATATTAAACAGCGGAAAAAAGAATCACTGAAAAATCTACTTTTAAAATAAAGTTATTCACAAACTAGTGATTCACACAAATTTCAAATAATTCAAATTTAAACTATTCAAATTTGAAAACTACTGGCACTAACAGAAAGTTTATAATTTTTTTTACCTAAAGCAAAAAGATTCACAAAGAAACTCTAAATAAAGCAAAAAAGAACTCAGAAACAAAAGAAAATAAATAAAGCAAAAAAAACAGAAAAATAAATAAATTAAAAAAAAGCCCGCCTATTGGGCCGCCACGGCCTGCATACGACTAGAAACCCAATCTCTAGTTGGGACAGGATGCAGGCCCGTACGGCCCAGTAGGCCCCACTGGGCGGCAGAGGTGTGGAAGGCCCAGTAGGCCTGCATTAGAGAGGAGCTCGACACGGTAGCCGCGGCGGGGCTTATAAACCGGTGCGAGCTCCTCTCAACTAGCGAGGTGGGACTAAACATTTCAATACGGGAAGCCAGGCCTTTAGTCGCGGTTGGTGGCACCAACCGCGACTAAAGGCCCCCCTTTAGTCCCGGTTGGAGCCACCAACCGCGACTAAAGGGGGTCGCTTCCCGCCGCTTCGGGTGGTGAAATTCACCTTTAGTCCCGGTTGGTGGCTCCAACCGGGACTAAAGGCCTCCTTATATATATATACAACACTTCAAAAAAATTCAGTTCCTCTGCTTTCTTCGACCTCTTCGACATCGCCGCGCCGTCGCCGTCTCGCCTCCCCGACGCCAGAGCTCGTCGCCGCCCCCGACGTCGGCCGCCCGCGCCTCCTCGCGCCGATCCCCGACGCCGCCCGCGCCCGCTCCTCCCCGAGCCCGGCCTGACGCCGCCCGGGATGCCGCCCGTGCCCGCTCCTCCGGCCCCGAGCTCCTCGCCGTCGCCGCCCCCGACTCGCCTCGCCTCGCCGTCGCCCCGCTGTGAGCTCCCCCCCCCCTCTCCCCCCTCTCCCTCGCCCCCTGTGCTGCCATGGCGGCCGTCGGCCCCTCCCCGAGCCCCCACACACACACGTATATGCATGAACACACACACACACACACACTAGATGATTAGATGATTAGATGTATAGATGATTAGATGATTAGATCCAAGAATTTTGATGTATAGAAAAAAGTTAAGGAATTTTGACATTTGAGGAATTTTGACATAGATGCAAGAATTTTGACATTTTTTTTCACTAGATGATTAATTAGATGTATAGAAAAAAGTGAAGGAATTTTGACATTTGAGGAATTTTTACATTTTGATCCAATATGTATAGAAATTAGTATATATATATATGTATGAATACAATGTATAGAAAAAAGTTGATGAATTTTGACATTTGATCCAATGTATAGCAATTAGTATTTGCAAAAGTTGCATATTTTAATGTTGTATTTGCAAAAGTTTGTTATGTATTTGCAATTAGTATATGTATGTATACAATAGATTCTCTTAGTCCTTTAAGGGATTTATCAATAATGCCCCCATTATGGATGTGCACAAGTTGATCCAATTTTTTTCTGATCTCATGCATCTACCCTTCTATATGTCACGTTTTGTCTAGCTAGCTAGTGTCAAAGGATTCAAGAAAACCATGGCTTCATCATTAGCCGAAAGTAACAGGCGCATGATGGTACGAAGCTTTTCAAAGTTGTTTTGGAACGGAGTTCTTGATAGAATAATTAGTTTTTTTGGTAAAAAGTTCAGCAAAGGCCTTCCAAATAGCGATATTCGGAAGGCTCTTGCTGAACTTCGTACCAAAAAGCTAATTATCCTATCCGGGACTCCGTTCCAAAACAACTTTGGACAGCTTCGTACCATCATGCGCCTGTTACTTTCGGCTAATGATGAAGCCATGGTTTTCTTCCTTTGACACTAGCTAGACAACGTGACATATAGAAGGGTAGATGAGATCAGGAAAAATATGGACCATTTTCTGCACATCCACAATGGCGCCATTTTGTTAAATCCCTTAAAGGTTAAGAGAATCCGTTAGGATTCTCAAGGTTCCTCGTATATAAGAAATCACAATCAAGCATTTAAAAAATGTTAAATTTGCATAGAATTTCTTCTCGGAGTCAACGATGCCCGGCCCGCATCCTCGTCGTCGACTCGTTTGCGACGACGTCCTGCTTCAGAGGGGCAACGTTCGGGACTGGGCTCCGCCGGGCTGGCACTGGGAGGTGCTACCTTCAGGGGCGCGCAGCTTGGTGAGGAACCCGGCCCCGGGTCCCATCGTCGACCCGGAGCTTCTTTGGTGGCGTTCGCGTGGGCCACTTTCGGTGCGGAGGAAGCCCGCCCCGCCGGAGGTGGTACGTCGCCGTGTCAGGGAGGAGGACGAGCACGTCCGTCGCTACATGGATGCGTTGGACGTCAGGTTCTCCAATACCTGGCAGGTTCTTCAGGGATCTCACCCGAGCTATGATCCTGTGATGGTTCCTTCTCTTTGGGTGTCACCGCCCGCGCCTCAGGAACCACGAGTGAACTAGATTCTTCGATAATATTCGATCTATATTAGCTAGTGATAATACTCGAGATGTATTCGAGATTATATTCGATAATATTCGAGATGATTTATTCGAGATTATATTCGATGATGCATATTATATGAATTATTCGAGATGCATATTATGTACTATGATTCAGTTTTTCCTTATTGATTGCATGCATTCTAATTTGAATACTAAATTGTTTTATCTTTCTTCTGGATTAGTTAAATAAAAGCTATGGACAATACCGGCAGAGAAGGAGAAGAGGCTCTGTTCGACATCATACGCTCCTCCCCGAGCCCAGAGCATGAACCTGAAGATGATGACGGCTCGCAATATCTGAACAATTCCGGTGAGGGTTGTATGATATTTGATGAAGACGAACGAATAGATGAAGGCGACGACAACGATGTTGACGAAGAAAATGTTCTTCAAATAACAAAAACCGGCGAGGTATATTTATTATATAAGCCATCCGGTGATCATTACATGTCTTAATTGATTTGTATGTATTAACGAATCGATCTTTCTTCTTTTAGGCCTCCGGATCGAGCAAATCTTCTACAAGCGATAGGGTAGTTCGAGGCCCGGCCAGAAAGTTGGATCCTGGCGTAAAGTTCAACATCGATTCCATCAAAACATCAACTGGCGAACCGCTTGAACCTAGGAAAAATGCGACCAAGTTCAAGAATCAATGCGGAGTTATTGTCAGGGACCAAATCCCGATCTCCGTTCAAGAATGGAAAAAGCCAGCAAAGGGAGATCGAGCAGGAGTTACTTTTGTCGACGAAAGAGCAAAAGATGTGCTTTGGACATCACTCATGGAACATTTCACCCTACCAGATAATTTGACAGATGCAGATCTGAAGAAAGTCAGAAACTATGCTCTTAAAAAGATGGCGATCGCATTCAACACCTTCAAGAAAAATGCATGGACTAAGTACGTCAAATAAAAAAAAAAGACTCCAGAATTCACGGGAGCACTGGTGAAGGCAAAAGATCACTGGGACGCTTTCGTGAAGTTCAAGGAATCGGAAGAAGCTAAGGAACGGTCGAGAAAAAACAAGATTAATGCTGCGAAAAAGAAGTGGCACCATACTCTGGGGCCAGGTGGCTACCAGGTGGCCCTGCCTAAGTGGGATCAATCTGAGCAAAAGATGATTAGTGCAGGGGTCACTCTAGTTACATTGACATGGCCCCCCAGGTGCAGGACATGGTTTTATGCGCATGGGGGGAAGTTGGACCCAGAGACAGTGCTAGTTATGGTGAAGGCAAGTCTTAAAGAAGCGACAGACGAAATACTTATTGCAATAGAAGAAGCTCGAACGGAGGTGTTCACGCCCAACAGAGAGAAAGACGAGCTTACGCGCGCCCTGAAGAATCCTGAACACCCGGGAAGAACACGAGGCAAAGGCGTTGTTCCGTGGTTTGAGGGGTTTGCGGATTGGAACGACGACTATAGAAGCCGTGCGAGAAAGAAGATGCAGGAGGAGCAGAAGAAGAAGGAGGAAGCACTCCGCCTTGAAGGCCTAGAATCAAAGCACCTAGAGTTGGAAGGATTTGTCAGGCGGCAGCAAGAGCAGATCGACTCACTCAGCCAGGAAAGGGCGTCTCAGCGGCAGCATGAGCAGATCGATCCAGCATTGGATAGCACAGTCCCATCTATGCCGAGAAGCAGCGTGGGTTCCGCCCCGGCCGATATCGATAATGCACTGCTAGCTAGCTACCCTGTGGATGATATCAAAGACGGGACTAACTGTGAGCTACACATGAAAGTGAAGAACTTATCCATGAAGGTGGCGGACGGCTATGCTTTAGCAAATCCCCCTGAAGCAACCTTCCATTGCAATCCCATTCCAGCTGGCTATGCTCGTGTCGGGGTTGATGAAGTGATGTCAGGATATCACGAGCTACAACTTGACATTCTTGGAGGTGACGAGGAGAGAACACTAGGAGAGGCCATACATCGTATCATTCTATGGAAAAAGGATTGCATCGTCTTTCCAAGGCCACCGACTCCTCCTCCTCCAAGTCCGCCGCCGCGTCAGTCGACTCCTCCTCCTCCAAGTCCGGCACGGCGTCAGCCAACTCCTCCTCCTCCAAGTCCGCCGGCACCGCGTCAGCCGACTCTTCCTCCAAGTCTGGCACCGCGTCTGCCGTCTCCGCCGACTCAGCGTGCTCCGTCGCCTAAGCAACAGCGGAAGAGAAAGGCCGCAGCTACGACGGCTAGCGGTACAACAGGCAAGAATTTCAAATATGGTCCAAGCCTCAAGCCTCTTCCGAAGTTGTCTTACCACCTGACTGAGGAGGAACTCAACACCGTAGTGGATGCCCAATTGAAGGCCCATTTTGGACCGAAACAGCCCCCGCCGCCAAAGGAGAAAGTACCTGAGCATGTCTCACAACACTTTATTGATATGGCTCGACCGGCTGACAATCAGAAGGACTCCGACTATGTGCGGTCTATCAAGAAGTCATATTTAGCAGGACAAAAGGAGTCGAGCTCGAGCTCGAGCAAAGCAGTTGGCAAAAAAAGTGGAAAAAACTGTTCCCCAGCTGGGAGAACAGGCAGTGCAATCGATCCCCCCGCTCATTGTACAAACACCTGTGAGTACCGCCGATCGGCTGGTAATAACCGACGATCATAAAAGGCAGGCTAAAGAGGCCGGTGTCACTGTTGAACAACTCCTAGGCCTTGAGGAAATCCCCGGGATTATAGAGGAGGAAGTAAAATACCAATATGTCCGCGGCAAACCTCTGGTCAAGCCTGACGATGTCAAGCTTCTACCAACGACATTGTACAATTTGCATACGTGGTACATGCAAGAAACAGCAAATACCAATCAAGAGTCCCACATGGTGAAAGTCAAGAGAAAGCATTACTTCCATAAAAAAGATTTGTGGATTCATTATTCAGAGTTGTTTCAGTTATTCAATCAAGACGCACTCAACAAATCTATCGTCAGTTGCTATTGTCTGTAAGTGATTTCTTTCTGTAATTTAAGTCTCTAGCTAGCTAGCTGTGCTCTCGTTCATTACCTGTAATTATCCTCACTATATTCTTTTCTGTGGTATTATGCAGAATGAAGATGTATGAAATGAAAAAAGCTGGACGCTATGGCATTGGGTTCATTGACCCAAATACGGTTAATCAAGCGATATGGGAAGATGAATATTCGAGAAAAGACACAGAGAGATTCCTGCTAGAGTTTTTGAAGCAACTAAACACCCAACCAGAAATACTACTTCCTTACAACTTCGGGTGAGTGTTACTATATCTTGTACTACAAATTCTATTTTTTGCTTACTAGATGTTAATAAGTGTAGTTGATGAGTTATGCACATGCCCGCTTAATTATACAAAACGTGTGCGCATGCAGTTACCATTGGATCTTGTTAATCATTGAAGTTGACAAGGGAAAAGTTGAAGTACTGGACTCACTATATAAGAATCCATCCGAATACGCAACCGTGAGGGGGATGGTCGACAGGTAATTTCAATCATTATCGCACTATGTCGGCCTCTTTACTTCATTTCCTGATATCAACTTGTTAATAACTCCTTTATTCATTTTCTTTGCCGGCGGGCAGGGCTTGGGCCAAGTTCGTCAAACTGGTCCTAGGCAACTGGGAACAAAAGCTGACATGGGTGCGACCCAAGGTAATTAAGTAGTACTAGCTAGCTATGTCCGTGCATCTCTTTAATTCTAGTTTCAATACCATTATCATGCTTGATTAATTATTACCTGATTGAATTTTATTCTCGTAAAGTGCATGAGGCAGGAGCAGGGGAATAGTTTATGCGCATACTACGTTTGCGAGAACATTCGCATGATCACGTCTGAAAGGAGCAGAAACGAAAGAAATCTTTGGGTACGGTTGCCAGAACACTATCCATAATTTTTTTTATCATGATCTAGCTAATATATATACACACAACTAATATATTCATCTTGATCTCCTTCTTATAGCTGACGGAGATGCGGGGCCAGCTCCTACCAACGGCTCGCGTACGAGCAATTCAAGAGGAAATAGCTGGATTTCTGGTCGACCAGGTCATAGATCCCAAAGGAGAATACCATTACAAGATCAAGCAGTAATGCCTGCATATGTAATGATCCGCAAATTGTAGGAGAAATTGTATATACCAAATTGTATATATATATATATATATATATATATATATATATATATATATATATATATATATATATATATATATATATATATATATATATATATATATATATATGTATGTGAATGGTCGTCGTACGAGAAATTCGATGATATATATATATGATCGGTTCTACGAGAAATTCTATTTATATATATGCACAACGTGTACAGTATTAGTAGCGTAATATATGTTTGAAATGAAAAATAATTAAATGGAAAACACAAAATTAAAAGGAAAAATAAACCATAATTAATTCATAAACCCCTAAAGGATTAAAAGAAAAAATAAACCAAAATTAAAAGAATTAAATACTTTTAGTCCCGGTTGGTAACAGCAGGTGCCACGTGATGGGCTTTTAGTGCCGGGCCGTGTTGAACCGGGACTAGGGGGCGCTTTAGTCCCCACCCTTTAGTGCCGGTTGGAGAACCGGCACTAAATGCCCTTACGAACCGACACAAAAGGTCTGTTTTCTACTAGTGATGGTGGTGGCAGTTGGTAGCAAGGTGGTCTGACAAGAGATTTTCTCAAGCATTAGTTGGGCAGGCACGCTTTTAGGTCTTTCACTACTGTAGATGTCTTGTTTTTATCCACATCGGGAAAAAGATAAAAGCAGACGCAGAGATGCAGACTGCAAGACTGGAGAGCGAATCATTTCTCAAGTTTTGAATTGATCCGCTGGCTCTCTCTCCATGGTGGCCCCTGGTCGCGTTCGCGTCGCGTGAACCACCATGCAGACTGGGTAACCAGTGTCCAGTGGTAAAAGTAGCTAGTCTTTATCGAAAAGTAAAGTAGGTATACGTAGTACTAGTAGTATCGACGACCGACGCGACGCGTACGTTGGTATGGTACACGCAGACTAGCCTTGGTGTAAATAACCATCGGTATCGTCTAACCAGCCTCAGCCTGGGTTTTCATTTCAATTTTCAAAACAAGCCAAGGTTTTGGACGTTGGCGCGCAACCCCAAATTTCGGGCCTGTTATCGCGCCCAAACTAACTCTCTCTCTCTCTCTCTCTTTTAGTACCCCGGCCGGGCCGCGTGAGAACTGAGAACCCAAGGCTTGAGAGAGAAAAAAGAGAGAGGAAGGGACGAGCACAGGCGAGGGGAGGGGAGGGGAGCGAGGGAGCACAGGTCTAATCTGCTCTCTTTCCGCTAGCTACTCTTTGTTTCCTCTGGCCTTTTCATGGTTTTGATTATCTGAATCGTGTGGAGCGCAGAAGCTGAACGGGGATTCGGGGAGCTCTTTGCATCTTGTTTCCTTGTTTCTTCGGGGAGAAAGCTGGGTGTTTTTCATGGTTTTCATCAACTAAATCGTGTGGAGTGCACAAGTTGAACGGGGGATTCGATCGGGGAGCTCTTTGCATCTTGTTTCCTTGTTTCTTTGGGGAGAAAGCTTGGTGACTGGTGATTTTTTGGACGATCTCTTTGGCTGTTCTTCTTGCCAGGCCACTAACTTGCTCTTCTTTGTTTCCTCTGGCCTTTTCATGGTTTTGATGATCTGAATCGTGTGGAGCGCAGAAGCTGAACGGGGCCGGATTCGGGGAGCTCTTTGCATCTTGCTTCCTTGTTTCTTTGGGGAGAAAGGTGGGTGTTTTCATCTTGTGTGTTGATTTTTGGACCATCTCCTTGGTTGTTTATCTTTTCTTGTTCCTGCCGGCCGGTGCCATGCCACTAACTTGCCATTCGTTTTCCTCTTGATGATCTTCCTCTTCAGGAACAGTTTGCCAAGATGTGCGTGTTCAATATGTGCGTGTCCAAGCTGTGCGTGTTCAAGAAGTTCGTGTCCAAGAAGTTGGGATCTTTCCAGGATCTATTGGTCAAGATGCTGGCATTCATGGGCGTCGTCACAGGCATGTTTTTTATGGGGAACACCGTCTCAGATCCATCGTCGGTCATCGACGCGCTCAAAGCCTTCAACACCACATCCACACCCCTTACGTGCGACGCCAACCAACTGGCCCATCATTACAAAAACCTGGCTTTCGATGTTACGTTCCTTTCCATCGCCATGGCACTCGCAGCTTGTGTCGTGTGCTGTGTCAAGATCATCGTGGACGCCGGTGCCGAAGAGCAGAAGCAACGCGAGGCCGACCCCGCCGCTGCCGCGCAGGCTGCCGGTGATTGCACCCGCGCGCAAAATGCTTCGGCGGCCGCCTCGGATGCCGAAGCAGCCGCTGTCCAGGCCGAAGCGGACGCCAAGCGCGCCGTCACGGGGAAGCAGGCCGACTTGGACGACGCCCTCAAGGTCGCCACCGACGCCAGATCCAAAGCCGATCGAGCAATGGAAGCTGCCCGACTTGCCGATGCGGAAGCCAAGACCAACCCTGCCGACGACGTCGTTGCCGCCGCGCAGAAGAAAGTTGACGACGCGGAGATGGCTGCCGGCGAGGCGGCTAAGGCCGAGGACATAGCTGCGAAGGCCGACGAGCATCTCAAGGAAGCAGAAGACGATGCCGCCCAGAAGAAAACTGCGGCTCGCGAGGCCAAGAAATCCGCCAAGGATGCAAAGAAGACCGCCAACGCCGCCAAACCCAAGACTGGTATGGCCCGTTTCCCTTGTTGGCTAAGGTGGATTATGCGTGTGTTGGTTTTGTTTGCCGCCGCGGTGTCCATGTACTCGTGCATAGTCGCGACCGATTCCTTCATGGAGCTGCTCGAGTACAAGACCGGGTGTGTTCGCTTCGAGGGTGATTCACAGAGTCGCCATGCGGCCCTTATCGCCTTGTCCATCTTCAGGGGCTTGCTGTATGCCGCATTCAGCCTCCTCCATCTCATGTTTGTGATTGGGGCTTGTTGCACTGACTGATTGGGCATAGCTAGCGGGGTCTAGAGGTGATGATGCATGCATTGCAGTGTGGGTGTGAGTGGTCGATTCAGTTCCAGTCTTGTCTTGTGTGAGCATGTGGTGGTTCTATCTGGGGAATTCTAGCTATGGACTGGTCGATGGTGGGTTTAAGTTGGAGGTTCTACCTGGTGTGGTGTCTCCCAAGGTTGATACTTGCTCCGAGGGAGAAAGATCAACATGTATCCCAGTAATTTAGAAGCGTCTCGTTTGCTGTAATGTACTGTTTAATTTGCAAGTCCTAGCATTGAACTCTACTGATCGAGAATGCAGTACCAGTTGTAACTGCCACATTGATTATGTTTGTTCCAAGTACTTGCTTTCCTTAATTTCCTTCTTGTGAATATCATCACTGTATGCGTTCAGTCCAAGAATCGAGGCTGCATGTCTCCAGGCAGCTCTACCCTTACATGTTCAATAATCCTCTGTTCCATGTCCATAGTCCAGCATTCTCATGTGCCCTACTGGACAAATGAGCATCTACCCTACAGCCTGATTATAGCTTAGCAGAGGCCACTTTTTCTTCTTCTTTTTTTAGGGGCACGCACACCACTTTTTGGATTGAAGGGATTTTCATACTATGAATTTGGTTTGAAGGGATTTCATAGGAATTTTGAGGATCTTGATCCATAGAAATTCCTCCCTATGAAAATCTTTTGGATCACGGGGGGACAGGGTCACCAAACTTTGAAAGGTCTGAAAGAAAAACAAGCAATGCAACTAGTAGCAACTACGCCGTGCCAGTGCAAGCGTGGAAGGTGCCGTATGTTTACTTTCTGCATTCGAACATACTCCATCCATCCGGAAATACTTATCGGAGGAATGGATGTATCTAGACGTATTTTAGTTCTAGATACATCCATTTTTCTCCGACAAGTATTTTCGAACGGAGGGAGTAGTTATCAGTCCACCGTGGAACATTTATACATTATGAGCACACGGGCAAACATGATCAAAACATGCTATATTTGTCGGCTTCCACATAGACTACATTAGAGCAACAACACGCGCTGAAACCACCCCCACACGTTGGGGCAACTCCAACACCGTGCACCAAAATGCCGCCAAATGTTCGGACCGTGTAGTCCGGACAAGTTTTGCCCTCCAACAATGTGCACCAGTCTACGAAATGGTCCAGACATCCAAAATCCCACGAACCGAAAGCAAAGATGGGGGAGATTTTCAGGCATCTAGACCTCCGCCACGTAGGCGTCCAACAGTTAGGACTCACACAAAACCCCCTCTTTCATTCCACTTCATGTTCGGGTCGAATCGGGTCATCGGGGCCATGGTCATGGCGGATCGGGCCTTCGTGGGTGATCAATGGCGATGCTTGAATCTGTGCGCAGCGCCCGCACCATCTATTATGAGTGATGGCAGTTCTGCGGCATGGAGGGGGAGCGCGACCGCCTCTTCGACGTGATCGCGGCGGAGGCGGATGCGGCCAGTGTCAGCATCGTCAGCTCTGGGTCATTAGCGCCAGGCTGCAACGACCATAAGATCGGGCCGTCCGGCTCGCTCTGTTGGAAATATGCCCTAGAGGCAATAATAAATTGGTTATTATTATATTTCCTTGTTCATGATAATCGTTTATTATCCATGCTATAATTGTATTGATTGGAAACTCAAATACATGTGTGGGTACATAGACAACACTGTGTCCCTAGTAAGCCTCTAGTTGACTAGCTTGTTGATCAAAGATGGTTAAGGTTTCCTAGCCATGGACATGAGATGTCATTTGATAACGGGATCACATCATTAGGAGAATGATGTGATGGACAAGACCCAAACTGTAAACGTAGCATTTGATCGTGTCAGTTTATTGCTATTGTTTTCTGCATGTCAAGTATCTGTTCCTTTGACCATGAGATCATGCAACTCACTGACACCGGAGGAATACCTTGTGTGTATCAAACGTCGCAACGTAACTGGGTGACTATAAAGGTGCTCTACAGGTATCTCCGAGGGTGTCTGTTGGGTTGGCATGGATCAAGACTGGGATTTGTTACTCCGTGTGACGGAGAGGTATCTCAGGGCCCACTCGGTAATACAACATCATAATGAGCCTTGCAAGCAATGTGACTAAAGTGTTAGCCACGAGATCTTGTATTACGGAACGAGTAAAGAGACTTGCCGGTAACGAGATTGAACTAGGTATAGAGATACCGACGATCGAATCTCGGGCAAGTAACATACCGAAGAACAAAGGGAACAGCATACGGGATTAACTGAATCCTTGACATAGAGGTTCGACCGATAAAGATCTTCGTAGAATATGTAGGAGCCAATATGGGCATCCAGGTCCCGCTGTTGGTTATTGATCGTAGAAGTGTCTCGGTCATGTCTACATAGTTCTCGAACCCGCAGGGTCTACACACTTAACGTTTGGTGACGATTAGTATAATTGAGTTATTATGTTGGTGACCGAAAGTTGTTCGGAGTCCCGGATAAGATCCCGGACATGACGAGGATCTCCGGAATAGTCCGGAGGTAAAGATTGATATATGTGATAATAGTGTTTTGATCTCCGGAAGAGTTCCGAAGTTCACCGGAAGAGGTTCCGGATGTTTACCGAAGTGTTCGGGTGCAGCAACACTTTATATGAGCCAAAGGGATAAAGCCCACAAGGTATTGGAAAGTGCAAAAGTAGTTTTGCTGCCGCGTAAGCGGTACTACCGCTTGGTGAAGCGGTACTACCGCCGGAGCGGTACTACCGCTTGGTGAAGCGGTACTACCGCCCGAGCGGTACTACCGCTTGTGTGAAGCGGTACTACCGCTTGTGCGCGGCTGTGCACGGTTCGGCAGGGATCCGAGTTGGACTCTTTCCCTGCGGGCCAAACCGACCTTGTGCGGGCAAAACCGACCCGGAGGAGGCTTTTACTCCAAGTTTAGACCCCAAGGCTCAACATATAAATAGAGGGGCAGGGCTAGCACACGGGACACATCAGGATTTCCCAAGCCGTGTGCCGGCAACCCTAGCCCTCTAGTTCCTCCGTCATAATCTCCGTAGTGCTTGGCGAAGCCCTGCAGAGATTGTTCCTCACCACCATCACCACGCCGTCGTGCTGCTGGAACTCAACCACTACTTCACCATCGCTCGCTGGATCGAGGAGGTGAAGGCGTCATCAAGCCGTACGTGTGTTGAACGCGGAGGTGCCGTCCGTTCGGCACTAGATCGGAAGGATCGTGATTGGATCGCGGGACGCTCGGCGATTTGGATCGCGAAGACGTTCGACTACATCAACCGCGTTTATTAACGCTTCCGCTTAGCGATCTACAAGGGTATGTAGATTCACTCTCCCTCTCGTAGATGCTCATCACCATGGATAGATCTTGCGTGTGCGTAGGAAAATTTTTGTTTCCCATGCAACGTTCCCCAACACGCTCGTCAAGGCTTCCTCATATCCACTCCAGATATGGGTTGGGTATGGGGGTGCAGGACAGCCTAGACGTACAGGGACGGTTTGAGAGGCCCACTCGGATGGCATTTTCGTGACCGATCATTAACCTGATCTTCTGCCCAAACGTATTGAAAGGATATGAGGGGTCCAGCTGTAGATGCTCTAATAGACAAAAGTTTGCCCACGCGTTTGTAATGTAACATTGACTCTTGACTAAGGACTCCTAGGCCATAAACAGATCTTCATGGTCATATAATCTCATTCATTCTCACTTGAATAAACTCAAGGATGAGACACGCCTCCTTCAAGGAACCTTAGACGTTATGCTAGGGACCTCCTAAAGCTTAGATGTAGCTGCGTTCTTTTTTCTTTAAAACACAGTACAAACTTAAATGCTCACATGCATGCACAAAAGTACACACACATAGTCTCTCTATGAACACCTCCGAAACATTGAGGTGACACATCTTTAAGATTGACGTAGTCGACGAAAACACCAGCACCGGTGCCAATTCTCCTCCCGACCAGTTATTGATCCCAAGCAGTTCTCTCAATGCCTCTCCCAACGCATAACATGTCAAAAACTGGTCGGGAGGAGGCATTAGGAAAATTTATTTGGCATCCATTTTGGTAGCTCTACAATGGCAGTTTTTGAGTTGAAGTTTTTCCTGGATTGGGGTAGAGATTCTAACAAATAAATTTAGTAAAAATGGATACCAAACTGAATCAACAGCGCATTTAATTTGCACAAAACACAGGAGCACATATCCACGGGACGATTCATATAACAAAGCAGTATACATTTACAAAGTTTTACATGTATGCGACAGGTGGAGTAGCCTAACAATGTCGCTCGCTGCGGCTCACCTTGTAAAATTAAATCAACAGATAACAAACACTCTTAACTTTCTATATACCATAAAAGTTCTCTACGTCCTGCCGATGCTAACGCTAACACTTTTAAGTTACTTTTACACATCAGACAAACAACAGGAAAATTGCACACACTCAACAGCTGCCGACCATCGCTTGAATGTCCATTCATCTCTGTCTGACAGTTCTCCTTGTGCGGCAGCTTCAAATGCCGGCAACAACTTAACCGCGAGTTTGCATCCATTCCGGGGCAAGGGTTAGAAGTCATGCCCTGTTGGAGAATTAGCCGCACTTGTGCTTGCCATTGTTCTTTCAGGTTGAAGTCCCTGCCTGATGGTGTTCCAGATTCCTAAGGACAATTCTGGAAAACACTTTGGCCTCAATGGAAGCTGACGTTGCTGCCGCCGCTGCACGCAGGACCCGAGCCGCTCCTACATTTTGCAGAAGGTCTGCATGGTGTATTGCATGTCGACCTCTCGGGATTGAGAACTGCATAGTATTTTTAAGAGTATTTCTCGTCAGATCTCAGGAAAAACAGCAGTGTTACCAGACACTAAGATCGGTTTGCATCAGCCAAAACAGAAACAAAGACGGAGATGTATTTTTTAGATAGATAGAGATTAGGCCTGGTCGCTTTGAACAGGAAATAATTTCAGTTCATATTCCCTATTTAGCAGTGGTCAAGAATATAGACGAAGTAACCAGTTATAAGCATGATCAAAATGAAACATCATTCTTGTAACTATGGGAGTAGGAAGTAATTGGAAGTTGGGGCATTGTTCCCTCTTCTTTCTTTAGATGCATGAAGTCCAAAGGTAAACAAAAATTGGTCTGGTGCACTGTTTAGCCCAGGTGTCCAATCACGGCAACTCCAATAAAATAAATAAGGCTGAGACGATTAGCATTAGATGTTAAGGAAAACAAACCTGAAGAAGTGCAAATGCAGCGCACGCACGAAGAACTGGCGTAGGATTCCGAAGCATGGCAATAAATCTACCAATCTCAGCACCACTGGAGGAAGTAAAGGTATTAGAACTATGTTCACCAAATGCATTCGATCGTAATGAAAGATTCAAATAAGACGAACTAAATAAACGCAAAATGCAAAGCCAAACCTGCATCTCAGGTGTCCAGCTTCTTGTATAAACACTGCTTCGGCAACCTGAGATAGTGCTGCTGGTGCTGAGGAAGCTGCAGCCATAGAGAACACCTGTGGATCTGAAAACGTCAACACAAAGGTCTCTATATGCTTCAAAGCCATTCTTCTAGCTCCCTCGACATTAACACCTTTGGAACTGCCCTCTGATGATGTCCCAACAATGGCGGCCTCATCCATTCTGTCAGATCACATAGTTCAGATTTATGACATGAAATTTCCTTGATAAGATAATCATGTGCATCAACAATAAATACCCAACTTCTGCCAACCAGCTTACAATATAATTACTCAAGGAATGCATGCATCAATTGAACAGCCTAAAAAAGACTAGCGAACTATGGCAAACTGTGTATTAGCCTCTATAGATAGCTGATCTTCCAAGTAAATGCAAAATATATGCGGACCCGCATACAAATACTAATGCACAAAATTCTTGGGAGTCCAAAAAGAAAAATATTTATCTCGTACAGTCTAAGGCAACAGTACTTTATGCCAACAATATGTTGATCTACAATAAACTAATAAACAGAAATGGCAATTGTGTTTAATTTCTCATAACTTCATTCTACATCATGGAATACAAAGATGCAGTGCTTCTATTTCACTTGCACTGTCAAATAATGATGCACATAAGGCTTGAAAGCCACCTAGACTAAATGTGACAACCAACAATGCAGTAAGCCAATAACGTAGGCAGCATGACCCTGGAAACCAAGCGACAATCATGATAACCATAATACAGTACCACACAACTGCACGCAATAAGTAAGATCGTTTCTGATTTATTAAAAAAAAATAAGAACAATTAACACTGGACCACTGTGATCTCTAGTTTTAACAATGAAATTCTCGAATCTACAAAACTGATTTATTGATTTGAAGATAATGTCAAGAGAGGTCAGGGTAGACCAAACTTGACGTGGGAGGAGTCCGCTGGCCTGGGTAACATTATTGAAATCAATAAACTACTCCCTCTGTTCATAAATATAAGACGTTTTGGCAGTTCAGATTGAACTGCCAAAACGTCTTATATTTATGAACAGAGGTAGTACTTCACAAAGCACCTATATACTCACTCCGTTTCACAATATAAGGCTTACTACGATTCGCTAAAACAAGGGTTTGTGACACAAAACCCTTGTCTCAACGAATCATAATACGCCTAGTATTATGAAATGGAGGTGATACAAAATTTTGTATGTAACCCAGAAGCTGCTATCAAAGTTATCGGAATGACTGATTTTCGTCAAAGCCAGGAAGCATGGTGTCCACTGTTTAGTTCACTCTACGAGAAGTACATCATGATCAATTAGATGAACTGAATTTTCAAGCTAACACTACAGGATAAAATCAACAATATAGCAGATATGTTAACCTGCTTGCAGTAACTCTAAATATAAGGCCAGATATTAATATTGAAAAACAAACAAGAATGGTCAGTTTCACAAAAAGTGTACCTTCCATCAAACATATAGGCAAGGGCTAGCGCAGACATGAACCGAGCCATCTTTGACCCTGATGATGAGCAAAGGTGCACAAGGATAGGCACCCCACCTTCTTCAACTATACGTTGAGCATTGCTGGAATAGAAAGCAAGATTCCACAATGCGCCTGCAGCTGTCTCATGCACATCCTGCAGCAATAGTGAGTCATCAGTTCCCGAGTAAATAACAATATGTAGCAATTGTAGACATGAACTATGTAATCACTTAGGACAAAAGAGTAAGGGTAAAACTTAACAGGAAATCAAGGGCCCTCATAAAGAAAATGTCTAATTTACTTGAAACCAAACTGTTAACGAGCAGATAATCTACACATGTGTTGCCTACTGCCAAACAGAAGGACATATATCAAGTCAGGAAGATACAATTGAAGCTCTTTAGTAACAGTATGCATCCAGGCAAAAGTAGTAAGAGGGAAACTTACTTCAACCTCTGACTGTGCCATTGTAAGCAATGGTGCAACGCCACCCTCCTGTCCAATTGCGATGCTGACAAGTAATGAGAAAGTTATCACCAACTATGTCAAATCATGAATGAATAGCTAAAAGCTGATGGAGGAAGTCTTATAAAGTTAGCAGTCAAACCCCTCCGCTGTGGCACAACAAACATCAAAGATTGACAGAAGAAAGAGACAAGATACAGATTCTTGAAAGCACTTTTTTCTTTTATTTTATACAAATTCTAGAAAATAATATGACAAGTTACAGCCCCTTAAAAAGGCTGGCATTACACGGGAGGGAGGGGGGGTTGGCTCTCGAGTCCATCTACTCCCCGAAATCTGGGCCACCGAACAAGGCATGATGATCTGTGACAAGATTACTTTCGGAACAAATACGAGTGTGCAGAGAGTCCAGTATTGATGGCCATGTATGGCCATGCAGTGTACAATGGGCCCACGCACAGTACCCCTGTTTGACATCTGGTGGGTGTACTGCTGGCCCAGGATTACATGCTAATGGATGGACGATGGTACTCCCTCCGTTCCAAACTATAAGATGTTCTAACTTTTTTCTGAATCGGATGTATATAGACACGTTTTAGTGTGTTTGTTCACTCATTTCAGTTCGTATGTAGTCCATATTGAAATATCCAAAACATCTTATAATTTGGAACGGAGGTAGGCAGGTAGCACGTGAGTAGCACGTGATACTTATTTCGGCCCATGCTCAAGATTTGTCAGCGCTGCTTCCAGATGGGGCTAGAGGGTGGAAAAATAACTTTGCAACAGGGTCACCTGATTCATATGGTTCACTACAAGAACTGATTCATACGGTGGAAGAAGAAAGCCACTCGCCGTGCTAGTCGAGCTGAAGATGGTCGTGAGGGTGGGTGAGGAGCCAAGGAAAATGGAGTTCCCGTTGGATCAGATCATCAGGTTCCTCCCCTGGTCTCTCTGCCTTTGATTTGTACCATTTTCACAGTGTTCTGTTTGGTACTACTCAAGCTGAAATCTTAATCTGGTCTCTGCATAGTAGTTTCCCGTCCCTAGAGCTGGTGACATGGGAGCCACCCATGGATCTGGTCAATGGAGACGTGGTCAAGCGCCATGCGGTGCTGGCGGCCGAGCAGGCTGATGGCCATGATATGCACAGGTGACAAGATCTGCGAGCAAGGCAGGAGACTGGAGCAGCGGTCCGACAAAAGAGTTCAAGGCTCTGATCGGTGAATAGGTAAAATGAACCAAGAAGCCCCAGCAGTAGACCAAAAGGTAAACATCGAGGCCGTAAATTCTTTGTTGGTGTGAATGATCAGTTCGAATATGTGGAATTTTTTCCCTTTTTTTAACCTTCCGACCAAATGCCATGGAAGTAAGGTTTATATGTGTGCAATGTTTTGTGCAGTTTGGTCAAATCCTTTACCAAGCAGGAGCCTACCATACGAAAGAGATGGAGAAGAACAGACTGTAAATATCCAAAGTACAGTTTATGACTTGTGAGGTTTCCAATTTGGCATACAAGTGGCGGGATGTTTTCAAATTTCATGTTACTATGCACTGCATGAAGAGCTGCACACGGCTCTTCCTGCATACAGATGGCTCATGAGCATACAGGTATGAGAAGTTTCTCCAAGTGATACTCCAAAATGTTTTTTTGTGTGATATATGGTGTTGATGATTGTTTCATCCCGTTCTAAAGATCTTGAACTCCGAAGGAAGCATGGTTGGTATGACCCCTCTGTTTGTCTGCACAGTTATGTCCAGGTGGGGGTCTGAGTTGCCGGTGGAGTGGCTGTGGACTCTGCTAACGATCATGTTCAGTAGTTAATTGACTGAAAAATATGCTATTGTGTTTTTCAATTTGCTGGTGCATAGAGGTGGGAATGCGTGACCGTACAGGAAACATGCGAGGCGGTTGTACCATCAAGTCACAAATTGAATCCCCTCATTTATTGCTCTGCAGATGTGGGACATGCCACTGTACAAAAAAACATCAGAACCTGATATACGAGAGGTAACACAACCACCAGCACGAATCCTGGAACTATGCAACAATCCGGATTTCAGGACCATCTTCACCTGAGAGCTATATCGAATATCCCGGCATTACACCCCATTTACTGCAATACACCCCCACGCCACGTAGTCTATAGCACTGTACTCCCGACAAAGTTTCTTCTTGCAATACACCATGGGGCAACTCCTCCCACCTCTCTTTCCTTGTCTCTCCTTGCCACCGTCCTGACAAGGACCCCACGGATTCGAGCTCCATGACAGAGTCTGAGCATGGGATCCCCATCATAATTCCTTCCCGGAAATCAGGACCACAAAAGTAAACGTCCCGGTGGCTCTATCTCTCTTCCATAGTGGATCCCATCTCTAAATCCCGCAGCAGGAGAATGAGGAAGCTGTCGAGATGGAACTTGCTGCTCGATCCTATGGCAGCCATGGCTCCCATCTCCTCTGGATTCCACACGGGAGGTTGAGGCAGCCATTGGAATGAAGCTTGCTGCTGGGTTATTTGGTTGCCATGAGAAACATTTTGGAATGAAGCTTGCTGCTGGGTTATTTGGTTGCCATGGGTTATCTGGTGGCCATGGGAGAACAAATGATGCCAGCAAGGTTGCAAGCAGCCTGGGCGGTCAAAGCTCTCGAAGAGATCAAGTCATGGAGGCAACAGGGGAAGCAGGAGGGACAGAGGAAGATAGCTGCCCTGCCATACAAACGGAAGGATAGCAAATGAAGAAGTGAAGGGGTATTTTGGTCTTAAAAATTGCATATGGTATATGGATGATTATTTCAAAGTTGCAACGGCATTTTTTTCCAAAGATTACATGTAATGGCATTTCTCCAAATTGACAAAGTTGCAGTTGTATCCAAATCGCCTATTTTTACCTTCCCTTTCGATCTATCCAAAAAGAAGTCATGGATTCTGAACAGATTAAAATTTATAACAAATTAACAGGTACAGGAACGGGTCTCTTTTGGGGTGTGTTTGGTTTCAGCCACCAAGTGGAATGGAATAGGTCCGACCTGTACCTGGGACGCATTCCTGTGTTTGGTAGACAAATGGAACCGGAACCCACTAGTTCCTGCCAAGCGAATATTCGGCCAAAATTCAGAACTCACTAGTACCTCCAAATCGGAGGAATCACGCGGGACGTAGTGCCTCTCACCTTCCTCGCCGATTCACTCACCTCCCTCCCGACACCAAACCCTATACCCCATCAGCGCCGGCACTCTCTCGTCTCTCTCCCTGTCGATTGATCGGCGCCAGCCTCTCCCTCTTGAATGGCGCCACCTCTCCCTCGCCTCTCCCTCATGGCGTGGTAGACTGAGAGGAGGAGGAGCGGCGGTCTAGCAGTAGGCGCTTTGGGCGAGCACTGGTGCGGCGGGCTAGCGGCTGCTCCTATCGAAGGACGCAGAGCTGGGCTGAGATGTGCACACAATGAGGTCATAATCGGCAAGGGATAGAGAAGACCAGTGACAAGTGGTGGCAACATCGACGGCAGCGGCGAGCTCCTATTGAAGGAAGACAAGCTTGGCTGGGACGTGCACGCTATGGGGTCATGATGGAGCACGGGGAAACCCTCCCGATTTTCTTGATCTTTGTCTATTTTAGTTTGCATTTCTGAGTCCGAGTAATAAGGTGCTATGCAGAATTAAGAATGTTGAACGAGCAGTTTTTGAATTCCTTTCAGATTTTGTTTGGACGGTTACTACGACAATTCATATGGATTAGCTTATAAGATTTGTAGATGCTTGTGTGTTGTGATCCTTTTCCTGTCAGTACGCTTACACTGACATAAATGTGTAATTCTGGAACTGAGTAATTGTTACTGAGATGGCGAACAATTCATACTTGGATTTATTTTTTTCTTGTTTTACACTGCCTGGGTACTCATGAATTGTTCAGTCATGTTTCTTGAGCAACTAATAATCCCAAGGTTATTGAGCAGTTCTAACAATGTAACAAATGTATCTTAAGAACTATAAAACCTTCTGGCTGAATCAAATTCATCTTGTTTCATCTCTCCAATCAAATGCAAGAACGGAACCATTCCATTTCCACTTGGTGGCTGAAACCAAACACGGGAACAAAACCCACCCATTCTAATGGAATGGAACCATTCCATTTGGTTCCTCAACCAAACACACCCTTAAGTATTGACTGGACTTATTTTCTTGATTGACACTATGCAGCCATTTACCACTTCCACCAGTACAAACCTTGGAATTTCCATTAAGATTTATTTCCAATCAACATGTTCATCTCACAGGCAAATATCACAAACGCACTCCTAAAAATAGAGAAGATTGGTATGTGGTGCAAGTTTAGTGAATAGGATAGGCAGACTCTTTGATAGTAAAGAAGATTGCAAGAAGCATTGTCTTAAATAGCAGACACCATGGAATAACAGGCAGTAAGTAGTAAGACCTTTCAGTGAATTTTGAGAAGTTGCCAAATATATAAACTCGAGCAGAAAAATGCATAAGCGGCATTGTTGGAAGTACTTCCACAGATCACTGGTCAGAGTATCGCAACAACTAGATAGTAACTAGATAGCATACTAGTATAGTAAGTTACCTGTTCGATTCTGAAACAGATAGTCCCCATAATGCGCCAGCAGCTCTCTCCTGAAGGCCTTCCGAAGCATTCAGACATTGTTGTGCAAGTGAAACCTAAAATAAAAATGCCATATACGTGAAAAAGAAAACTCTCTTATTAAGCGAGCTTAAGAAAAGACGGATGACACAGTAATTCTTATAGGAACATTTTGGAGTCCTAGCTAGCAACATAATAAATTATTCCTCAGGTGAAGGTACAAGCTTGCTAGTTAAATGTCTGCCACTAAATACTAAGAGTTCATGACACACGGTTCTACCTAAATTGCTCCACAATAACTTCAGCCTTCTTTTGATGAAAACTATTATACCTGGAACTGTTGTATTTCACATTAATCCATTGTGCACAAACCTCTTTATAGAGAGATCATGTAAATTTAGATGGAGAACCTAACAGGTAATGTTGGTCAAAGAATGCAGCGTGTGACGGTTTGGTTAAGAAGATAAAAGGTGTTACCAATGCTTCAACGCCCCCCGCAGCAGCAATAGCTTCACGATTCCTATCATCAAATGATAGGTTCCACAAAGCACCAGCAGCCTCTTGCCTGATTGAATTTTAAATAAAAAGCACAATATTACCTCAGTTCAATGTTGTATATATTGAGGAAAGCTAATATTACAACTTCAAACCATAAAAGTGTAAGCATGTCAATTAGAACTATACCTTACACCCTCGTTTTGAGAACATGTTAGTTGCACTAATGCCTCAAGAGCCCCTGCTTCCTGACCTACAGCCGCATTATTGTTGTTGTTATCTCCATGTGCAGCTAAGTTGGCTAGAGCCCTTGCCGCCTATGCATAACAAACATAGCATTAGCAAATAACAAAACAGAGGTGAACATAAAGAGCACAAAATATGTAGATAAGGCATTTACTTCTAGAGCTTAAGATGAAGTGGAGAACTGCTACTATTTCATAAACAGATATTTTGAGTAGCTCTAAAGCAAAATGGTTTCAAGAAGGTTTAAAAGATTTAAATGTTATATTAAACTGTGTTTTCAACTTACACCTACATGGTATGAATCTAGTCAGCATATCAGACACGGTTTCCTTTTTTCCTTTTTCTTTTTGAGGGAATATCAGACATGGTTTCAGTACAACAGGTTACATACTTCTGTTTCTTGATGAGAACACGAGTTGTAAATTTTGCATAGGACGTTTCATAAGAGTGCTCTTGGGCAAGCATGATAAAATTGTAGCTATCCATGCAAGAAATGTTTGCATTGGTACCTGTAAGATGCACTAAATGATCGAAATGGTGCATATATTGCAGGGCAAAAGTTCAATAGGCAAGAAATAAGTTGCAGACGATATGTGTCCATATGTAAAAGTTTGAAGCATTAAAGATGAAAACTTGCATGTTCTTTAATCATGTTTTTCCTTCATAGTAAAATGTGTCTGTTCTGCGCAATGTGTAGTGCTGGTTGGCAATTTAGGAGATATAGCATAAAATTCTACTAGTTTATATAGAACAAAAGTTACAAAACTGGACAAGCATGAAGACACAATGCAGCTTACCTGTTCTAGGACGCCTTCAAGTTTACATGATCGAGCAAGTGTAACCAAAGCATGGACACCACCAGCCTTTGCAACTTCCAAGCTGCACTTGTCATCAGCAGCTAGGTTTGCAAGCGCACCAGCAGCACGTTCCTAATAGAAAAAAGGGGAGAGCAATGTCACAAAAAGGATGGTTGCCAGTAAATCAGCAGGTATAGTTGGAAGTTGCTGAAAATTGTGAAGTTTAAAAGTTCCATACAAGAACTCCATCAGTCCCAGCAGGCCAACGAAATATAAGATCAACCAAAGCCTTTATACCACCAGCTGCCGCAATAGCCGCCTGAAAATGAGCAATCAATCAATTATTAGCACGAGTGATACGGACATCAAAGCAAGCAATCAGAATCAACATTTAGACAATAACAACCTTGTGCTCCTCACCCACGGAGAGATTCCAAAGGCCACCAGCAGCTTCTTCAGCAACAAGTCGATTCGTCGACTTAGCCAAATTAGTGAAAATGGTGATGCCTCCTTCATCTGCAACCACCTTTGCAACCTTCGCATTCACCGATAGGTTGGCAATAGCCTGAACAGAGACATAACCAATGTGACCAAATGATATACCAGAATAGTATAGAAAACAAATACTGAGAACCCAGGAGTTCGGCCAAATAATTTATTACCTTTGCTGCTTCAGACTGTGCACTCACCCTTGAGCACCTTGCAAGGTCGAGCAGAAGTGGAATGCCTCCATCCCGCATTACTGCCTCCGACCTTGCAGCATCCACATTCGCAGTTTCATCGTCAATAACCACAAATGTAGCAATTGTTGTAGCTGCACGCTCCTGCACAGCCTCCTGTGAGCTCTTCACCAGGCTCAGCAGCATTGATGTGCCCTGCTGCAACCAGAAGTCATCCATGCCATATGGATTGCACTCCGAAATCCGAAGAAGCGAGTGTGATAGGATCCACTCGAGCCAGTTCATCATGACACCAAGTATTTTCCTTTTGTTCCTCCAATTACACTCATTGAACACACCGTGCTCCTCCACAGCCTTGCCAGGAAACAGTGAAGCGAGTGATTTAAAAATGGGGCGTGTAATGGTAAGCACAAGCTTGCCCTTGGAGTTGCTAAATGCAGTGGGACTGTGTGCTTGTTCCTCTTCGACGAATTTGCAGTTAAGGGCGCATATAAGCTCGAGGGTTTTGGAGTGGGAGATTAGACGAGCGACGGCATTTGGAGAGACATCGGTGCGGGAGACGTCAACGGCGACTAGCAAGGGAAGCTGGGCCCATGAGGCAGATGCTGTAGCCCATTTCACGCTGTAGCATCCTGCTACAGAGAGGAATCGGAGGGAGTGGATGTCACCAAGGGCAGCCTCATCTACGGTGCCGCAGTCGAGGAAGGCAACGTCCTCAAGGAGGGGGCAGTAGCGCGCCAGCGCTCCAATGGCATCAGAGTCAGCTTCACGGAGACCCGAGAGGTGGAGGCGACGGAGGCGCGAGCAGCAAAGAGCGACATGGCGGAGGGCGTCGCTGGAGATGCGCTCAAGGGGGTCTGGGCCGATCTGGAGGCTCTCCAGCGCCTCGTGTCGAGCGGCGAGGACTGCAAGAGTGGCGTCAGTGAGTCCCCGGCAGCCTTCGGCCACCACCTCTCGGAGGTCGCGAGCGCGGAGGGCGGAGGCCACCGCCGCGGCCGCCTCATGGCCCCGCAGCCGCAGCCGCTGCAGGCCCCCGCACCGCGAGGCCAGCGACGAGGCGACCTCGGCGTCGCAACGGTGCGCGCGGAGGTCGAGCGTGCTCCACAGGCACGGCGACGACCCGAGCCCTCGCCACGTCTGGCAGGTCGCCCCCAAGCTGGCGCGGTCGCGGTAGCTGAGCCGGCCAAACAGCTGCAGCACCGTGTCATCCGGAAGCAGCGTCCAGTCGACGGCCTCGCCGGCCACCGCCTCCCCGCCCCCATCCCCATCCCCCGCCGCCACCCAGTCCCGCGGCGGCGACGAGCCGGCCTCCACCGCCCGTCCCTCCTCCACGACCTCCTTCCCCTTCCCCTTGTCCCTGCACGTGCGCCGCCTCACCCGCCGGGTCGTCATCTTGCCGGCGCGCGCGCACCCGCCGGAACCCTAGCTCCCACCGACCTCAGCCGCGCGCCACAACACGCCCGGCACCCCAAATCCGGCCCCGAATCAGCAATCGGCCAGCCTCCCGGCGCGAGATCGAGCTTCGGCGCGCGTATCAGGCCAATCGGGCCAGCTCAGGGATCCCGAGTAGAGGTAACAGGTCCGTTCGGCGGGCGGAGCAGGGGGGAGGGGGAGCTGGCGGCAGCTCCGATTCGCGGCCGGATCGTCGTCGGGAGGTGGGTGGATCCGAAGTCGGCTCGGCTCGGACGGGGTGGTTCCCTCCCCTTTCCTCCCTCCTCCCCCCGCCCGCCTCTGTATCTGTATGTCTCCTGCCGTGCGGTGACAGGGAAGGAAACGGGGAGTGGAGGAGGATGCCGGGGCCGTATATATACCGTATGCGGATACGCGCGTGCGTAGCTGCGTCGGCGTATTCTTGGGCCTCCGGATACGCACACCTATTCGGATAGGGGGGGAAAAACGTTCGTGTAGATATGCACACCGGTTCGAAAAAGGAAAAGAAGAAGAAACATACCCGCCACCTAGCCACACGGCCCGCGCCATCACCACCCCATGGTGGAATAGAGAGCGCTGGCACGGCCATCTCTAGCCACACGGCACGGATCCGACGGGCAGGGCGCGGGGTGGCGACCAGGCTCCGCGATGCGGCGGCGAACAAGCGCAGGTCGGCGGTGCGTCTGCTTCGTGTTGGACGACAGTGGGTCGTGCTGGTGGTGGCGTTCAGCGGCGGTGCGGGCTCTGCCCAGATCTGGCACGTGGCAACCCTGGTGGCGAGGGCTGTGCCAGCGTGGGCCGGCGGCGGTTGGCGTCTCCGGCAAGGTGGAGCTGCTCGGAGTCCCTGCTTGGCAGCATGTTGCTCGAGCTCCTCCGGGTGGCTGCGGGGGCGGCCCGTTGCTCTCTGGCAGCGGTGATTCGTGTTGTCGACGGGGTGGCGTGGATTCGGTTGGCGGTGGTGGATGGCGTCTGGCGGAGTGCATGTGGAGGGGGGCGAGTCAGCGTTGGTATGCCTTCGCGTTAGTGCCCTCCTGCCTTGTTACTCCACTGCGGCGTCGGTCCGAGCCGGAGCCCTTGTTGCTGCTATGCTGGAGGTCAGATTGACACCGATGGCCACGGGTGTGGTGGCGTGTGAGTTTGGCTCGACCAAGGTCAAGGACCAGTGTTGGGCCATGCTCGGCGGTGGCCGTCGGCAACTACTAGGCCGTGCCCCCCTCGGTCCACCGGGATTAACTGGGGACAAAGGCGTGGACGCTTCCTACTGTGGAGGCGTTCACCCAGGTCGGGTAGTTGATGCCGGGCTAGGAGCGGAAGGAGGCCCCTTCCGTTTCTCCCACCGTGGGTGTGTGTTGTGATGTCGACGGCTGGCGGCGACTCGGGACATGGATGCCGGGGTGGCGACCCTGGATGGCGGTCCGTATGATGGCTTTCTGGTAGGTCCCATGACGGCAGTGGTGGCTACGCTTCTTGGTCGTATGGACGACGAGAGGTGTAGCGGTGGGTGGTTCGGGCTCACTTTTTGTCCCTGGCAGTGGTGTGGTCCAGATCCGAATCTGGAGGCCGGTGCTCGCCGTGACCGGTTTGGGTGCCTCATGGTGACACGGGTGAGCTGCCGAGCGAAAGCTCTGCGCTTTGGCGCCGACGGCGACGATATCTGCGGATGTCGTTATCTTCTTGAAGACGTCGTCGTGATTCTCCTCTTCGTGGCGAGTCTCTGGGTGAAACCTTTGTCCTGTTGGGCTCGGCAACGGCGGTGCTTGCGCTCCCCTCCTGAGGGCGTTGTCGTGGAGGCTAGGTGTTCTAGGTCGTGTCGTGGCGTTGTATTCTGGTCGTCCTGTGCTTAGTTGTTCGGCAACGTAGTCGTGTGGTTATGTTGGCCAGTTATTTAGGGATCTGTTGTTTCAGAGGGTTGCCTCACCACATTGTATCGTTTCGCCGTGTAACTTCGTGTTGTTGCTTTATATATAAAGCGGGACGAAAGCCTGTTTCGAGAGTCCAAACCTCAGCTAGATCAAAAAATTCTTTGACTTCTCTAGCCACACTCAAATCAAATCAAATCTTATCGAAATCTGAAATATGAGACATAAGTTATATGTCGGGGCATGATTGGTGTTGAACCACTAAAATATGTATGTGTCCCGGTTGCAACACACATGCAACTAGCCAACGCATCTTCAAAATCACGCATGGCACACTTGACGTAATTGTTCATGACATGACCGTCATGGGCGGTTTATGGGAACCCTCCCCCCCCTCTCCAAGATGTCGTCGGAGGACGGGCTAAGCTCGCACATTAGATGACAATGGTGAGGTGAGCAGCTTCCCCATGTGTCGCGCGTCGACATGTGCGCTCGTTGTGGGGAGGCTCGACCTTATGGGTTTTGCACAACAGTACGGCCTCTGACAACTCGCAAGGCGGTGCTTCTCCAACGTTATGACGCATCTGCATGTCGTTCTAGTTGCAGCGTTGGCGGGCTTCGTGGGCTTTGGTCCATTGTCTTTGTCTCGCCTAGTATGCGGATGGCGGTCCCACTCTACACACTTCGATGGATGTGCCTTAGTTTGTGTCGGTGGTATAGCACTACTCGCACCGAACCCTGACATATTTGGGTGGGCTCACATAGATCTGACTCACCGGCGGCTGGTGATGAGGTTTGCAGCGGCTCCCGTGAGAAGTTAGCGAGTTTGCAGTGTTGGAGGTGTTTAGGCCAAAGGGATGTAAGAGACGGTGTCGGGTTGCGTGTGGTTGTGGGTTATGTTGCTCTGTGCGGCTCTTGTTGACCATAGGTGGTGGCGGTCATGGGCGTTGTTTTCCTCATTTGGAGGCATCGTTGTGGAGATCTGCTGGAATTTTGTCTATTATGGGCCAAGCCCAATAGCAGTTTCAGAAATTCCTAATAAATCCTAGAGGCCCACGCAGCCCATTCGTGCAAGGCAAGAGGTGGAACTAAAGTTTAGTCCCACATTGCTAGTTTAGAGGGAGTTGGACCTCTTTATAAGGGAGGTTCTTTCCCCACATGTATGAGGATGAGAACAAGAGGGACATCCACGCGCGCTCCTCCTCCGCCGCCTGCCTCGCCACGCCACGTCTCGTCACGACGCGCCGCGGGTTGCGGGAATGAGCCGAGCCGATGTCTAAATTTTTGCCACGCACGACGGGTATACGAAAGGTCACGCGGGAGCTGAAACGTTTTTCTGTAGTGGACACTGAATCCGAACGGCACGCCTCTTTGGCTGAAGTCCGTTTGCTTCGTCTCCCTCTCTCTTTTCACCTCCCGTCGCTGCCCTCTCTCCTCCTTCTCTTGTGCCTATAAAAGGGAGGTCGCTCCTCTCAGAGAGATGCACCAGAACTACTTCTTCCTCTCGCCACCGGTTCCTGAGCACTGCGCTGCTGCCACGATCTTCCCCATCCCGGCTTGCGGCGTGCACCGCAGGTCGGGACAGTAGGCCTCCGAAACCGCACCTCTTTGAGTCCTGTACGGGAGAAGGGTGATAAGGTTTTTGGGGAGCGCTCCGCGCGACTACTGACTGGTTCATCACGGACGCTCCGGACACCAACGACGACCACTTCCCCAACGACGACTTCTTCCCCGACGTCGACGACCTCTTCTACGACATGGCTGGCGAGGATGTCGACCCCAAGAACAGTGCTTCTGCTGACCCCAAGAACAGTGCTTCTGCTGCTGCACCTGCATCGTACGTATACATGCTCTTTCTACTTGATGTTCTGTTTACTGCCCTAGTGCCTACACTAGATTTGTTTGGTTCTAGTTCATATATGCAGATGTTATTTACCTTCTCTTTGGCAGATTGCATGATTTGTTTTATCTATTCTGTATTAGTCATGCTTTATCTACCATTTCTACTAGTAAAATTATTTGGTAAATTGCTCATTAATCCAACAATCCAAAAACCTTATAATAGGCAATTTACCCCAAGTGGTTTTGCTGCATCTATGAGGCCTCCTATGTTTGAAGGTGTGCACTACAAGAGGTGGCGCGTGAGAGCAGTCTTATGGTTTCAAACCATGAGTTGCTATGACGCCACTCTTGGCAAACCGGAAGGAGATTATGATGCTCAACAGGAGCAAGTTTTCCAGAAAATGGATACCCTGTTTAAGGCTGCTCTCTTGAGTGTTCTTGGTGAGAACATAGTTGATGCTTATGCATCAATTGATAATGGAAAAGATATGTGGGACGCACTCGAGGCCAAGTTTGGGGTCTCGGATGCCGGCACTGAGCTGTACATCATGGAACAATTCTATGACTACAGGATGACTGAAGAGCGCTCCGTGGTTGAGCAAGCTCACGAGATACAGTCATTTGCTAGAGAACTTGAGCACTTCAACTGTATGTTACCGGACAAGTTTGTTGCCGGAGGCATCATCACTAAGCTTCCTCCTACGTGGAGGAACTTTGCTACCTCTCTGAAACACAAGAGACAGGAGTTTTCCGTCCCGGATCTCATTGGTACTCTTGATGTCGAAGAAAAGGCGAGAGCAAAGGATACACGTGCTTGAGGAATTGAGGGAGGATCTAGTGCCAATCTGGTACAGAAGAAAAACTTCCAGCCCCACAACTTCAAGAACAAGGGCAAGTTTAATGGTAAAGCAAAATTTGATGGGAAGAACAAGGCTGTACAGCACACGAACTTTAAGAAGAAGAATGACAAGAAGAAAGGTGTTTGTCATGTGTGTGGAGATCCTAATCATTGGGCTCCTAGTTGCCCTAATCGCTATGACAAGCGTCATCTTGGGAAAGGCAGCAAAACCGCTAATGTTGTCATTGGAGACACTGACATGAAGGATGCTGGGTATGGTATATTTCCTACTATTCTTTCAGTATGTCATTCTCCTGATTGGTTAATTGACACGGGTGCTAATGTGCATGTATGCGGTGATGTTTCCATGTTTTCGTCTTATCAGACCGCAGGGACTTCCACCGTGCTGATGGGCAACGGTTCAAGTGCTTCTGTTCATGGTGTTGGCACGGTCGATCTGAAGTTTACTTCGGGGAAGATCGTGCGGCTGAAGAACGTGCATTATGCCCCCTCCGTCAATAAAAATCTTGTTAGCGGGTCTCTTCTGTGTAGAGATGGCTACAAGCTTGTCTTTGAGTCGAATAAATTTGTAATTTCCAAGTATGGAACCTTTGTTGGTAAAGGCTATGAGTCAGGAGGCCTGTTTCGTTTATCCTTATCAGACATTTGCAATAAAGTTGTTAATCATGTTTGCAACAATAGTGAATCAAATGTGTGGCATTCACGTCTTTGTCATGTTAACTTTGGTTGCATGTCGCGACTAGCGAAGTTAAACTTAATCCCTAGTTTCACCACTGTCAAGGGATCTAAGTGTCAAGTGTGTGTGCAAGCTAAGCAACCTCGTAAGTCTCATGTGACTGCGGAAACGAGAAATCTTGCACCACTAGAGCTCATACATTCAGATCTATGTGAAATGAATGGTGTTTTGACAAAAGGTGGAAAGAAGTATTTTATGACGTTGATTGATGACTCCACTAGATACTGCCACGTGTATCTTCTGAAATCTAAGGATGAGGCTTTGAACTATTTCAAGATCTATAAAGCTGAAGTGGAAAACCAACTTGATCGGAAGATCAAGAGGCTTAGATCCGATCGTGGTGGAGAGTATTTCTCAAATGAATTTGATTCTTTTTGTGCGGAACATGGTATAATCCATGAGAGGACGCCTCCCTATTCACCTCAGTCAAATGGGGTGGCCGAAAGAAAGAACCGTACTCTAACTGATTTGGTTAACGCCATGTTAGACACACCGGGTCTCTCCAAGGTATGGTGGGGGGAGGCGATATTGACTGCATGTCATGTCCTAAACCGAGTTCCCACAAAGAACAAAGAGATAACTCCATTCGAGGAATGGGAAAAGAAAAGGTTGAAGCTCTCTTATCTACGAACCTGGGGTTGTTTGGCGAAAGTCAATGTGCCAATTCCAAAGAAGCGGAAGCTTGGACCGAAGACTGTGGATTGTGTTTTCTTGGGATATGCTTTTCATAGCATTGGTTATAGATTTTTGGTTATGAAATCTGAGGTACCTGACATGCATGTCGGTACGATCATGGAGTCGAATGATGCAACTTTCTTTGAAGATATCTTTCCCATGAAGGATATGGCTACCTCATCTAATCAGGAGATGCCTAGTTCATCGACTCAGGAAACAGTTACAATTACTGAACCTGTCATTTCGATGGAACACTTTGAAAATCCCGTGAAGGAGAACAATGAAGTTCCTACTAGGAGCAAGAGACAGAGGACTGCAAAGTCTTTTGGTGATGATTTTCTTGTGTATCTCATAGATGACACTCCCAGTTCTATTTCAGAGGCATATGCTTCTGAAGATGCTGACTACTGGAAGGAAGCGGTCCGTAGTGAGATGGATTCCATCTTGGCAAATGAAACTTGGGAGATAACTGATCGACCTTATGGGTGCAAACCTATAGGGTGCAAATGGGTGTTCAAGAAGAAACTTAGGCCTGATGGTACTATTGAGAAGTACAAGGCTCGGCTCGTGGCTAAGGGTTATACCCAAAAGGAAGGTGAAGACTTCTTTGATACTTACTCACCTGTGGCTCGACTAACCACTATTCGAGTACTACTTTCACTTGCTGCCTCACATGGTCTTCTCGTTCATCAAATGGATGTTAAGACTGCTTTCCTAAATGGAGAGTTAGAAGAGGAAATTTATATGGAACAACCAGATGGGTTTGTAGTAGATGGTCAGGAAGGGAAAGTGTGCAAGTTGCTGAAGTCTTTGTATGGACTTAAGCAAGCACCCAAGCAGTGGCATGAGAAGTTTGAAAGAACTTTAACAGCCGCAGGCTTTGTTGTAAACGAAGCTGATAAATGTGTGTACTATCGCCATAGTGGGGGCGAGGGAGTTATCCTTTGCTTGTATGTTGATGACATACTGATTTTCGGAACAAATCTGAAGGTTATTAAGGAGGTCAAGGATTTCCTATCTCTTTGCTTTGAAATGAAGGATTTAGGAGTGGCTGATGTCATTCTGAACATCAAGTTGTTGAGAGACGATGATGGTGGGATTACATTACTTCAATCTCACCATGTGGAAAAGATCTTGAGTCGCTTTGGCTATAGTGACTGCAAGCCCTCTCCAACACCATATGATGCTAGTGTGTTTCTTCGAAAGAATCGAAGAATTGCTAGAGACCAATTGAAATATTCTCAGATTATTGGCTCGCTTATGTATTTAACCAGTGCTACAAGACCTGACATCTCTTTTGCTGTTAGCAAACTGAGCCGGTTTGTCTCAAAACCAGGAGATGTGCATTGGAAAGCTCTAGAGAGAGTTTTGCATTATTTGAAAGGCACTGCGAATTATGGAATTCACTACACTGGGCACCCAAAGGTGCTTGAAGGGTATAGTGACTCAAACTGGATCTCTGATGCTGATGAGATAAAGGCCACGAGCGGATATGTATTTACTCATGGAGGTGGCGCTGTTTCTTGGAAGTCTTGCAAGCAGACCATCTTAACGAGGTCAACAATGGAAGCAGAACTCACAGCACTAGATACAGCTACGGTTGAAGCAGATTGGCTTCGTCGGCTCTTGAATGACTTGCCGGTTGTTGAGAAACCTGTACCGGGTATCCTTATGAACTGCGACAATCAAACTGTGATCACGAAAGTGAGCAGCTCAAAGGATAACATGAAGTCATCAAGACACGTTCAGAGAAGGTTAAAGTCTGTCAGAAAAATGAGAAACTCCGGAGTTATTGCATTGGATTATATCCAAACGTCTAAAAATCTGGCAGATCCTTTTACTAAGGGTCTATCACGTAATGTGATAGATAATGCATCGAGGGAGATGGGTATGAGACCCACAATATGAGTTGTTCACAGTGGTAACCTATTCTTTGTGATCGGAGATCCCGTGAATTAGATGTGGAAGACAAGCTGTTGGTCAACTGAGAGGAGAGTATCCTTACTGTTAACAATACCACTCCATGAAGATGCAATACTCTCCTAAATCTGCATGGCAGGTTGATGTATATCTTAATGTGTTCTAAGTGGCTCATTGAAGCAGAGATGTTGTCCTGCAGAACATCTTCTGAAGAACACACCTATATGAGTCTGATTGTTAAACGTCGCAATCTATGAGAGTAGGGTTCTCTCTAATAAACTCATGAAAGGTCTCGGAGTATGACGCATAAGCTCCACCCGCGGGGAAGACCCACGGTAGCCCAGTATCGGTCAAGGCTTTGTGTGAAGCTAGATTCGCAGAAAACTTGCAGTTCAAGGCCCAGTCCACTGTTCAAGTTGCTTACTAGTGCAGCATAGAGTTCTAGGTGGAAGTTCAACTTAACAGTCTCCACTGCAGTACCGGTATATAAAACAGTGTTTTAGAACCAAAAGACAAATTTTGTGTGCCTCTGGGATCTGGTGGGGGATTGCTGGAATTTTGTCTATTATGGGCCAAGCCCAATAGCAGTTTCAGAAATTCCTAATAAATCCTAGAGGCCCACGCAGCCCATTCGTGCAAGGCAAGAGGTGGAACTAAAGTTTAGTCCCACATTGCTAGTTTAGAGGGAGTTGGACCTCTTTATAAGGGAGGTTCTTTCCCCACATGTATGAGGATGAGAACAAGAGGGACATCCACGCGCGTTCCTCCTCCGCCGCCTGCCTCGCCACGCCACGTCTCGTCACGACGCGCCGCGGGTTGCGGGAATGAGCCGAGCCGATGTCTAAATTTTTGCCACGCACGACGGGTATACGAAAGGTCACGCGGGAGCTGAAACGTTTTTCTGTAGTGGACACTGAATCCGAACGGCACGCCTCTTTGGCTGAAGTCCATTTGCTTCGTCTCCCTCTCTCTTTTCACCTCCCGTCGCTGCCCTCTCTCCTCCTTCTCTTGTGCCTATAAAAGGGAGGTCGCTCCTCTCAGAGAGATGCACCAGAACTACTTCTTCCTCTCGCCACCGGTTCCTGAGCACTGCGCTGCTGCCACGATCTTCCCCATCCCGGCTTGCGGCGTGCACCGCAGGTCGGGACAGTAGGCCTCCGAAACCGCACCTCTTTGAGTCCTGTACGGGAGAAGGGTGATAAGGTTTTTGGGGAGCGCTCTGCGCGACTACTGACTGGTTCATCACGGACGCTCCGGACACCAACGACGACCACTTCCCCAACGACGACTTCTTCCCCGACGTCGACGACCTCTTCTACGACATGGCTGGCGAGGATGTCGACCCCAAGAACAGTGCTTCTGCTGACCCCAAGAACAGTGCTTCTGCTGCTGCACCTGCATCGTACGTATACATGCTCTTTCTACTTGATGTTCTGTTTACTGCCCTAGTGCCTGCACTAGATTTGTTTGGTTCTAGTTCATATATGCAGATGTTATTTACCTTCTCTTTGGCAGATTGCATGATTTGTTTTATCTATTCTGTATTAGTCATGCTTTATTTACCATTTCTACTAGTAAAATTATTTGGTAAATTGCTCATTAATCCAACAAGATCTACGACATACTTCATCCAGAACCAGATGTTTAGTCTTTAGGTGAAAATCTAGGATCCAACTTTGTCGAATCTAACGACGATGTCATGTCTTACACCGCTATCTCTTTGGAGTGTCGTCTTCGAAGAACTCCATCCCTTTTCACATTCCATACGTGTTGGACACATGCGTCATCACAAGCTGGCAGAGATCAGCGAATGATGTTGGTTGGTGGCGTGGCGACTTGTGGCAAAAATGACGGGCTATGATGTTCGGGTCACGACAAGGTTTACGTGGTTGGCTCTTTGACATGTCCCGTGGATTTTCGTGTTCTATCCTTTATGTCACGGTGTAGTCGGAGCTCTTGGCATCATCCGACCGGCGACGATGACGATACGACATGTCGCAATGGTTGGATTGGCACAAGTTTTGCTTGTCTCGCCTTCCAAGCTCATCATCAAAATCAGAGTTGCCTATCGCCAAACTGGTGCCAAGGTGGGCAAGGCTTGGCGTGTACGGGTGCAGTGCATTCTTCTTCTTCTTCGTCTACATCGAGTTTGTGTCCGCCATGCTAGTTTATGGTGCTCAGGATCTAGCTTGCAAGATTGTGGACGCTTGAATTTATGATTTACACGGATTCTTCCTAATTAATTGGACAATATTCTTCTGAATGCATGGACAAAATTTTACCTCCGTAGGAAAACATAAACTTTTCTTAAACTCCTTATTACAGCTCGATAGGGAAAACGAACTTGGTCACGACATGGAAGCGCCCTTCCACCGGGGCTTCACGCAATGTGGTCGAAATCGTACGCGTCGCAGGCTTGACACATGTAATGATGGCACGAGGACGATCCTCCGATCAGTGCGGTGCCTATTGGAAGTCACACACGCCGCACGCTTGACATCCCGGGTTCACGCGACGCGAAGACCCTTCCAAATGCCTCTACGCGTCATTTTTGTCATGGTTGGCACACTACTAGGCTGCACGTCACGCTGCTAGTAGTTTACATAATAAGAAAGATAATTAATCTTCCCATTGCATTAACAACTGGGCAAAGTTAACCACTTGCCAGATCAGTCGCCACGCCCGTGGAGGCAAGCCATATTGAATTTTTTTTTAGCTTGAAAACGAATGGATTCCTTTGCTGTTCACTCACAGCATACAGCTTATCTGGCTCACAAACTGCTTACCATTTCAGCACAAGGAGAAGAATAAAACTGCACACACGGACGGACTAGAATCCTCCGTTTGATTTTGTGCCCTCTACAAAATCTGTCCAACTTCAAGGAATCCAACAGCAGTTGCATACCAGAAGAAGCAATCATCTTCCGTGTTCCTCATCCTTCCAGATCAGAACGGTGGCTGAACCCAAATCGATCTACTGCTAGGTTACAACGTAATAACTCCATTGATAATGGCTACAATTCAAACTGACAGCAAGCAAGACACGGGAGGTCATTCGTCTTCGGAGGTCTCGTCGGTTTGATTGTCAGGCTCTTCCTCTGGCGGAGCGGATACAATTGCGGCACAGCAGAATGAATCGCGGTCCTTCAGGAGGAGGTAGCTTCCTGACGAGTTCCATTTCAGGTCGACTATCCGGAAATTCGGCAAGGGAATGTTGGCGCAGAAAGCACCAGATGGCGTCCATATGTACAGGTGCGGGCTCTCCGTGCACAAGACGAGGCGCGGGCATGTAGGGTCCCAGGCAGCAGCGCGGATCGGGTCTTTCTGCACAAGAACGGCCACAAGCTCGAGGCGGCAGATGTCCCATATCCAAAGAGCAGTAGGCATGCTGTCGTTCCGGGTGAAGAAATAGCGGCCGTCGCTGCTCCACGACAGCATGCCTGCACATGTTTGTAACTTGAAAGGTGAGAGGTATTTCAAGGTTTCTGGACAAAAAGAAACTCTGGATGCAATTGCAATCTTAGCAATGGGGGTTTCATCAATAAAACAACACGCTGATTCTTCAACAATTTTCTGCTAGAATTTTGAGAATCGGCTCGACAAATCACTTAAGGGACTGTTGGTAAGTGTTATTCATCAGATCTGTACTGATATTACTTAAAATGACCTTGCGAGAGGCATGAACTGGAGTAGATAAAGACAAGTAAAAGCAGCTAACCTATTCCTTGTTTGGGGTTGGGCTTGTCACTAGCTGGTTTCTGTGCTGGTACGGTGAATGGAACATCCATCACAGCGTACTTTACTCTAGAGCCTCCTTCTGAGCCATTTTCTGGTAAACAAAACAAGAAAAATCATTACAGGATTAAACGATACAAGGAAATAATTGACGGCAGTACACAAAAGGCAGCATACAAAGTGTCAATTTGGTTATGTATGTTCTTGAGCTATTGTGTACATAGTCTCTACAAATCCGGAAAATACTAAAGGAGACCACCCATCTTAACACTGAGAGGCCTTACGCTACAATCAATCAATAGTTTTTACTTATATGTGGTGTTGCAAAGTAATGTATTCTCTACACCAAGTCAACACTCAAAGAAAAAATCAACATAAAAAGAGCTGCACACTTATTTTGCTGACTATGGAAGGAAACATACCAGTGGTGACCCACACTATAGGGTACAACGTTACCAATGTCAAGACATAACTAAAGTAAAGTAAATACATCTTCAGACGTATCGCATTAAATGCCAAAATCAGAAAGATTAAGCTTAGTCCATCTAAACAAAACAAAAAAGGATGTCCCAGAACATGCTCTTATTCAATTTTGTTAGATAGGATAACATCTTGATGATTTCTTTGACTACTTCCATAGACCGTGCACAGCCTATTTCAGTTGATAAGGGAATTGTCAAGCAAGAAATGCTAAGAAAAAGGTATGATGAATGGGTGAAAATAGGGAAACAAGCAATAATGAGTAAAAATTCATTTTCGTAATCTTACCAGTGCCATTGTCTCGCATGTTACGAGAGAAGCCTTCGCTTAGACATAACTCTGACATATCAAGCTGCCATGGGTCGTCCACTTCCTGTATCATATTTTGTTGTTATAATCAAATGGCATGGACAGTAAAAGTGTAAATCTGCTGAGTTCAAACACCAAAACAACAGTAAATCTGCTAAAATGGGAATTAATGATAAGAATACACAGATTTACCTTAAATACAGGAGCATTATAGGGACTTCGAATCGAAGCTGCATGAGTGAACTCGGCAAAGGTTTTCCATGTCAAATGGTTCAATATTCGCACTGCTTGATCATAGCTGCCCACTGCTAAAAACTGTCCACATGGTGACCAACCAACAGTTTTGACACCTAACCCACTTTCATATGCCAAATATTTGAACAGGCATCGCCCATCTGGTGAATATATTAGAACCTGTACAAGACATGTTCTTTGAATGGTCAGTTTACATTTCACTATCTCAGAATTGCTACCTCGCACTGAACTATCTCACCTCATTTTTCGTTTAAGGACACACAAAAAAACCTTTAAAAGATTGGTTGAGCTATAAAAATGGGAGGGTGAGCTTTTGAAGGATCGTGCAAGGGATTATTTTTCAAGCCATGGCCCAATATGTTTTGAGGGAAACCATAACCCAGTGTTCCAATTGATCAATCATCAAAACCCAATTTAAACATATAGGTACATGGCATGAACCAAATTCAGCAATGTCATCAAGTACCAGTGGGGGAACAAGAGTAAATCAAAATATAGGTAAAAGCTGTGCTGCCCTTCGAAACAAAATAACACGGTGTGGCATGTCAACCATGCAACAAACAAGGTAACTCAACCAACGTCATCTCAATCTCAAAAACTAAGCTATCTTCAGCAAGCTAGAAAGGTGTGAGGTAAGATCATGAGATACTGTAAATGAAGATAATTATGGAAGAGTAGCTTAATATAGCAAAGGGGATGACTAAAACTGCTGCATAGAGATATGCATAAGAATTGGCTACAGTCACAAGTCATAACACATAAAACGACAGGAAGTTTCTGAAGAGACAACACACACACCTTGTATTCAAGAAGTGAATCCCAGGCCACAATAGCACTGTCATCAGGCGACCACTCCACACCTGCTAAGTCTAGTGTGTCAACAGCGAATACACCCATTATCTCCCAGGAATGACATGAGAGCAAATTTATGTAATCTTTGCAGTCCCGCCTGGTGCAGATCGCAGCAAACTTCCCATCCTTAGTGAAAGAAACACCTCTGGCTGCATGCTTTGGCCACTGTACATGAACACAGGCAGTATTTACAAGAGACCATACAGTCAAACGAAGTTGGAACTCTGATGTAGTGAGTATATGACGACTGTCAGGACTCCAGCGAGCATAAGCAATCCCTGCAGATCCTTCATCAATCTTACAGGTCCAGTCAGGCTGGCTCAGCGACCAAGCCTGCACCATTGGCCGCTTGTAAAGTCCACATAGAATGTATTCTGAATCCGGTGCCCACTCCAAAAAGTTTATCTTATCCACACACGAAAACAACTGCACCACCTGCACAAGTAAGTTAAAGCATGTGTTTACAATTTTTAGTGTCTAGATGTGACTAACATTCTTATAATGACAAGGAGATCATGTAAACTTAAAATTCATATAACTCTTATGGGCATGCGTGCAGTAAATTAGAAAGCTGTAAGGAATTATACATTTTCTTGGGTGATGGGTGCAACATGCAAGGTATTATACATACATAACCATTCTTCAAAGTTGAAATGATAAAACAGTAATGCCGCATTCACATAAAAGATATGAAACGTGAAGAACTCATGGAATGTCCATGAATCCAAAAGATGGTAAAGAGTAATCTAGAGGTTACACGATACATTAGACAAATAATAATGATAACACAAATAAAAAGGTGCATTCTAAGCTAACACAGCAGCTAGAATTCATATGTGCAGACCAGATGCACCCAACTAAACCTGCATATGAAAAACAAAACCCCGTATTATCCACTCTCATACCACTTGGTACCATGATTTCTCGGGTCCAACCAGTATGAAATGCATAGCCCCAAATTGACCCCTTAAATAATGCGAAGTCCTGTGCTACAGATGTTGTAGGAGACACAAGCCAATGTTGACCCCCCGCAAAAATAAATGTTGAATCATTCATGACCACAGCAAGGCAAGTAGCTACTCAGCAGTAATCAGGTCGAATCGCATTATTCAGTTATAGCAAGTACAGACCTAGAAGACCTAGATGTTTGCTAAAGCAAGGGTTTAGACACGATTTTAAAGTGGTATGTTCGATTCATATGCTACGGCAGGTTGATCTGATTTCAGGAAAGGCCTGGTCCGTCTGACTGGGCCCGTGTTAGAGACGCCGTTGCAGCATATGACAGGCGAACCAGCGAACATTCCTAAGTACGTGACGGTATTGACGAATGATTAGTTCCTGTATTACCTAGGACTTTCAATGAGTTTGCTAGTATATGCTATATAGGACATCCATACACAGTACCTTGATTATATATTTTTATTTCGCGAGGACTGCTGCATATTTCCGCAAATTTCAGGCTTCATTTAGAGGTCCTGCCATTCACGATTCATCGATGACTAGCAACATGCAAGGATATAGCAAAATAAACTATGAGACATGTCTAGGAAGCCGCGGATCAGTCAAAATTGGGCACATTCCACGCACCAAGGCGCCCAAATCTGAAGCACGCCAGTTGACACGAACCCCTACCCAAATCCCAGATTCGCCAGCAACCACTCCAAAAGGATGAACCCCAGACCCGCAATCCAATTCCACGGGGGAGAAAACAGGCCGGGTAAATGGTGGCGTGTATTACCTTGAGGGTGACGACGTCGCGGACCACGAGGCGGTAGTCGACGGCGACGGCGAGGAAGCGGGCGTCGGGAGAGAAGCAGCACGGGCCGGTCTGCTTGTACGCCTCCGAGAACTCCATCCCCCCTGCTCGCTCGGCGCCTCCCCCCGGGTCGTCGCGGGACGGGAGGGGGGAGGGGGAGCTGAAGGCCTGTCGGTCGCCGGCGTACTGCTCAGGCGAGGTGGGGGTGGGGGGCTGCGTTGGAATGTCGATTTTCCTAGAGGCTTTTGAGGGGTTCGTGTTTGGGATTTGAATTCGTTCGGAGGGTGGAGACGTAAAGTCGGAAGTGCGCGTAGTGTAGTACAGACTACGCAACGCACGATTGTAACTTTTTCCTGCTCCATAGTTTTGGACCAGCACTTGTGATATGTGAATGGATTTTTTTTCAATAAATTTTTAAAAATAAAAAAAAATTAAAAGTATTTTAGAATAAACTTGACTTTCTTTTGCACTAATATACAAATTTCACGAATAAAAAGTCATTTTTGACTTCAGAGCAAATAACAAAACAAAATCTATTTGCTATTATAAGTCACTATTCACACCATTTTGCCTGATTTTTTTTAAAGAAGTCAACATTTTTTCTTTTGTGGATTTTTTTAACAAATACTCCCTCCGTCCCAAATTAAGTGACTAAAAAATGACTCAAGTTTGTACTAACTTTAGTACAAAGTTGAGTCATTTTTGAATCACTTATTTTGAGACGGAAGAAGTACAATGGAAGGTCAAGTTTATTTTTAAAATATTTTCAGATTTTTTTTTACCTCTATTTTCGAAAATGGGCGCTTTAATACTTAAAAGATTTAAGACTTCTTATTTAATTACTACTTTTTTATATATAGGATGTATATACATCCATAAACTAAAGGTTCATGTCCCTGAATGGATACGTTAATTCCATACTAGTGGCTGGGGCGCGCCCTGGCGCGCCACTTAGGCGTGAATCTGCGTACTAATCTAGCTGCTGGAGCTGAGAACATGATTGTACAGTACTAATGAGAGCCAACAGTCTAAAAAAAGAATGTATGAAGGAGAACTGCAGGAGCAGATATTTTAGGCATAAGCCATAGCAAGCAAGCAGGTCTATATTAACAAGCATGTCTTACAAGGTGGAGCAATGAGCACAAAGAAATGTCCAACAACAGAAATAAAAGCTGAACATCTTTCAAAAGGCGACCAATCTTCAAAAGAGAGACATGGTTCTCTAGCAGAATGCATGAATACGAAGTCTTAGATAGAAAGTAAACATGATGGATGGTTCATATATATAGGCGGTATGTCGTGCTGACGGCGTTGCATTCTAGAGGCGATGGACGGTGAGGGAGAGGCGGCGCCCTTTCTTGCGCTTGAATTGGAAGGCGCAGATGTCGCCCTCCTGGTTGTTGGTGTTGTGGCCAAACCATGACCAGTTCATCATGATGGTGGTCTTCTTGTCAGTTCCAAGCAGGACACAACTGTCCCAGCTCACGGTGTTGTCTCCAAGCTTTGAGTGGAAGGATGTCCTCTATGTACTCCACCTGAAAGTACTGTCAAGAGAAAGAAAATAAGTTAGTTCATGAGAAGACCGCTTCTCAAACATTACACTTGTACTAAGTGCAGACTGTTTCAAAATCTTGCCGGGCTACATAATAAATCTTTATCTTCTAACCTTCCAAAGACGTACAAATTCTAGTGCCAGCAAAAAGAAATGAATAAGAGATAAATTTGGTCTATATGATACACGATGTATGTTTATCATACACCACCGGTTCATCATATATACAAAAAGAAACTTGCACTTAATTTGTTCAGACATATGTATGTTTGCAATCTGCACTTCATACAGACAGAATATTTTTCCATGAATTTTGCCCGTACTATGTTACACATGCAAACATTAGTAGGATTTTTGAAGGGGTGCTCTATGATAGCAATATACCATTGGCAAAACAAGAAACATGACTCATTAGCAATGTGTAAGACACGCTACTTTGAGAAAGGGCAGACAAAAGACATCAAGTTGAAGGAGTGTACTTCTCAACCAATGCTATGAGGTTTGCTAGTTCTTTTGATCCTGCAACATCAAAGAAGTCATCAACAATGGTCCTGAGCACACCGTTTTTGGTCCAAGCTATGCAAGCATCAGAAAGTTCAGGGGGGAATCGCAGTAGCAGCAGAGAGATAACAATTTGTCAACTTTTGCCATGCAAATTGTAGCTGGTCCAACCTGTTTTCTCTCACCCACCTGTTCAGCAATTTATTTTTAAAATCTCAAAGAAAAAGGGAAGTTGCATGACCAGACAACAGAATAGCCAGATTACCTATCAAGACGCAAGAGTTCATTCTGGTAGATAGATTGAGAAAATGTGTAATCTTCAAGAGCCAAAGCAAAAAAGTTCTAGGTTGACATCATATGGCCTGATTTAGCAAAATGTTTGAAATTTTAGTATGATATCTAATTAAAACGATTTGAAGTACAAGTCTTTTTACAGATATGAGAATCTTACAAGTATTATGTCTTCAGGATGTGAGAACCTCTAATATCAAACAAAAATATGTTCCTCTTGTGGTCTAGATGTTCCAGCATGGTATAGAGGGAAACTTAAGGGCATAGTCCATATGAAATTACAAAACTACAGAATTAGACATAACTTGAACTACTAAGTAACATAGGACTAATATGATGGTTCAGACTTTTCTTGTGATCTTTTATGAAGCAAAGAAACACCATATTACACTTCAGATGACAGATAAGATAAAAATTACTTTTAAATTAAGAAATGGAGGTTCGTAATGACGAACCCTAACCAGCAAGGAAAACAGTTAGTTTTGTACATTCTAATGTGTAATCCAGAAATTAAGACTTCGTAGAGAAAGAACCAAGGAGAGACAATGGATAGAATACTACCAATAATCGCTCGATCTGGCAGATCTCGCCGAAGAACTGGTGGCTTCCTCGTGAGGTTCCATATCCTCCTTTTCATATTCTCCAGCAACAAATGGATAGTACTCCATCAAACGATGGCAGACACATCAATTATGTAGTCCGTGTGACTCTTGTCACTCTCCGTGGGGCATTGACCTTGCTTGGCAGATCATTTTTTGCATTTTCACACTCTGCCCAGGTCACTATTTCTGTATGGCACAGTAGGTAAAATGTGCAAACATTTAGAACTCTAAACCAAAACTTAACAGTACAAATCTCTGCCATTTTCTGAAGCATTGACAACGACTCAAAGATGATGATTGGAAGTGTAATAAGTGACGTTACATCTGATCCTATGTACTTGTTCATCATTTTCCAGTAACTGTCGCGATCCTGCAAGTTAACTGAAGTGTGAAAAACAACATAAAGTGCAGCGATAATGGCATACAACTAAATTTTGAGGGCTTGAAAGTGCCTCATCACTTTAGTTCTCAGACGAATAGTTTCCTCGTGGAAAAACACCATAAAAAGGTGAAATGTTTAGTGCACAACATGGCAGTCATCACTGAATACTCATCAGCCATCCATGACACAGATCATCACATGAGATATATGCAGATCTGGTTAAGTAATAAGATTTGGTGGTTGGAAAAGGAAGGATGCAAGGTACCTGCTCGTATCTGCAGCGGGGCGTGCGACGAATACAAATCCTGGCAAAAGACAATTTTTAAAGCAGGTCATGGGTGGAGCATAAGGACAAACACCTGACGAGCGTCACCCCATCCACACAATAAACCGGTCAAGCAACAATATCGAAGCATTCATATGAACGGATGAAAGCATGAGGAGACGCGCAATCTTATCGGTGGAACGGAGGGAAGGGAGTAATGAAGAGGAACAACAAACAAGCGGTGGGCTAACGATCAACAAATGCGTGCTCATTTCACACCAACCTGCGAGAACAGAACACATGTCGACAAAGAGGGGTAGTAGCACGGTCGTTGCAAAGAAGGAAACGAAACTAAATCCACCGCAGTCGGGGCCATGTCCATGGGAGCCATGAAGCAGACCAAGGAGGCGTCATCTCACCAGAAAATGATGGAGTTGGTCTGGTGCAGGAGGATGGCAAGGTAGGGCGCCCACAAAAACTCCCGTCTACACGCAGCCTCTTGAAGGATGAGCAGCAAGATGGAGACGCTGGAGGTCCTCGCCGCTGCCATAGACGCGGCCGAGGCCGGAGGCGGCGTCGGCGCCCGCATCCATCCAGAGCTTCTTGGGCACCTCGGTGACAACCTCGCCGCGGGGTCGGTTCCACGCCGCCACGAGGCCGAGGCCCTCACGCCATCTGCTGGAAGCTCACCCACCCCCACTATGCCCAACCACCCCAGCGCCGCCAGTCTCCACCGCAATAGATGAGAGAAAAAGAGGGGAAAGGAGGTGGCGTGCGTGGGGAGGAAAATGAATAGTGGGCTAGGGCGGGCGTATCCAGGGAAGGAGTACCTGAGCGACACATTCTCTCTTTGCAATGATATGGACCAATAGCAAACAACCAAAATGAGCCAATCGAAATAGCGGCGGTGTTTTTACTCCCCGTAGCACTGTAGATATCCTACGTGGACGTCGCGAGAGAGCTCCCAGGGGTTCGCTCTTGGAGAGTGTAATGTCGGCGGGATGGACTCAGCCCCATGGGTCCGACTTTCTTTGCGGAACCTGTTCAGACATGGTGCGATCAAAATGTACTCCTTTCATTTAGGAGGAAGTAACTATTATTTAGTAGTATTATACTCTTTCTGATCCAAATTAACTATCGCGGTAAAATTATAGTAAACCTGCGGCAAATAATATGGATAAAAAATATATCATTTTTTCAGGAAAATGCAACTACACTTACTGTTGCAAAGTAAATTAGAGAGACTGATTGTCGTGGGAACGATTCCGACAATAGAAAGGGGTAGGATGAAGGAGCATGATCTATCGAGATGCAAACGGGTGACACGAGTGTTTTTAGCGAGTTTGGGCCTCTCGCGGTGGAGATAACAGCCCTACGTCTCGTGCTCCGGAGAGGCTTTCTATGATCTCACCTGAACAAAGAGTTACATGGTGTATTTGAGAGAGAGAGAGAGAGAGAGAGAGAGAGGAGAAGGGATCTCCAAGCTAAGTCCTGAGACTAGTGGGAGCCAGAGCCCGGGGGGAAGAAAAAGCTAGCCCCGAGCTATGTGGAGGGGGCGGCTTATATAGAGTGCACCACCCCCTCACCTCTTATGTTACCAGATGAGGCATCGATGCCATAATGTCAGTCCACTGCAGAACCTTCTCTATGCTTCGATTGCCTTGCCGACTGTTGGTCCTCGCATATCCGTGTGAGTCATACGGCCGAATGGTTGACTATCATCTGAGTGGATGGAAAGTACTTGTCCGAGTGGATAGTATGTATGTATTTATCTGGACTCACTTGATGTGTGGACCCCATGCTATTATGGTATTTCGACCCTTCATGGGCCTACCTGTTATGTGTATCCCCAACAGTAGCCCCTGAGACTATGATTGATTGCTGGTAGTCGGTTGGAGTCTGTTGAACTTGAATGCTGTTGCTGGACCTGATCAAGCAGAATGTTTCTTTTTTGTATTTCTCTTCCAGTGGGGGCACGCTGAGTGCACCCACTGGGTGTAGTCCCCGAGCCTCTGTCAGACTAGATGAGTCTGGCAGAGGGTTTAAGTCTTCTAGTGTGGAACTGAACTGAACATGTGAACTATCATGCGCTTGGCGTCGTAAATTTCTGCAATCTGGAGCTGAATCAGTCGGACTGATCTTTGTGCGCTGGGCATGGTAAATAAATTTAGCTCGGTAAGTCAGGTAAATCTCTATGTGCTCGGCATACTGAATGCTTGTTGAGTCTGCCTTATATGATTTCTCGATCAAGGCTGAGTCCCCAAGTGTATTTTTTAATTTAGGCGATTGCTGGACCGTAGCTAAACCCCCGAGTGTGGATGGTGTCCTCACTTGGGATGATTTTTAACTTAGGCGATACGGGGTCGCAGCTAAGCCCCCGAGTGTGGATGATGTCCTCACTCGGAGTTGTTTTTAACTTAGGCGAAGTCACGTTCGCACCTAAGCCCCCGAGTGTGGAGGATGTCCGCACTCAGAGTAATTTTTAACTTAGGCGAAGTCAGGTTCGCAGCTAAGCCCCCGAGTGTGGAGGATGTCCGCACTCGGAGTAGTTTTTAACTTAGGCGAAGTCAGGTTCGCAGCTAAGCCCTCGAGTGTGGAGGATGTCCGCACTCGGAGTAGTTTTTAACTTAGGAGAAGTCAGGTTCGCAGCTAAGCCCCCGAGTGTGGAGGATGTCCGCACTCGGAGTAGTTTTTAACTTAGGCGAAGTCAGGTTCGCAGCTAAGCCCTCGAGTGTGGAGGATGTCCGCACTCGGAGTAGTTTTTAACTTAGGAGAAGTCAGGTTCGCAGCTAAGCCCCCAAGTGTGGAGGATGTCCACACTCGGAGTAGTTTTTAACTTAGGCGAAGTCAGGTTGGCAGCTAAGCCCTCGAGTGTGAAGGATGTCCGCACTCGGGGTAGTTTTTAACTTAGGCGAAGTCAAGTTCCCAGCTAAGCCCCCGAGTGTGGAGGATGTCCGCACTCAGAGTACTTTTTAACCTAGGCGAAGTCAGGTTCACAGCTAAGCCCCCGAGTGTGGAGGACGTCCACACTCGGAGTAGTTTTTAACTTAGGCAAAGTCAGGTTCGCAGCTAAGCCCCTGAGTGTGGAGGATGTCCACACTCGGAGTAGTTTTTAACTTAGGCGAAGTCAGGTTCGCAGCTAAGCCCCCGAGTGTGGAGGATGTCCGCACTCCGAGTATAACTTAAGCGAAGTCAGGGTCGCAACTAAGCCCTCGAGTGTGGAGGATGTCCGCACTCGGAGTAGTTTTTAACTTAGGCGAAGTCAGGTTCGCAGCTAAGCCCCCGAGTGTGGAGGATGACCGCACTCGGAGTAGTTTTTAACTTAGGCGAAGTCAGGTTCGCAGCTAAGCCCCCGAGTGTGGAGGATGACCGCACTCGGAGTAGTTTTTAACTTAGGCGAAGTCAGGTTCGCAGCTAAGTCCCCTAGTGTGGAGGACGTCCGCACTCGGAGTAGTTTTTAACTTACGCGAAGTCAGGTTCGCAGCTAAGTCGTTCACCTACTGGGGGTTGTGGTGTAGATGTGTTCCGCTGAGCGATGGCGCGCGGGGCGGCCGAGTGATGAAGACATGCCGCACGGAGTGGCGATGTGCGGGTCATCCGAATGAGGTAGACGAGTCCGTCTGAGTGGTGACACGCGAGGCGGCCAAGTGATGTAGACGTGCCGGCGGCAAGGCGATACGCGGGGCATCCGAGTGAGGTAGACGCGTCCGGCTGAGTGGCAACGCGCGGGGCGGCCAAGTGATGTAGACGTGCCGGCGGCAAGGCGATGCGCGGGGCATCCGAGTGAGGTAGACGCGTCCGGCTGAGTGGCGAAGCGCGGGGCGGCCAAGTGATGTAGACCCGTCCGGCTACAAGGCGATGCGCGGGGGCATCCGAGTGAGGTAGACGCATCCGGCCGAGTGGCGACACGCGGGGTGGCCAAGTGATGTAGACGCGTCCGGTTGAGTGGCGACGAAGATATCGCACAGAGGCGTCGAGTGATCGTGTAACCTGTGTATGAAAAATAGCACACGCCAACATAAAAATTTCTCGAAGTAATTTGATGTTTGCTGAAATACTTTGTGTAAATAACACCCATAGACACCCACTGGGTGTGCCAGGTGCTTGCTGATTCGGAATCAGCAAGAGTCTATAAGAGTGAAGGATCCGACTGAATTTGTGGAAGTGAAGGATACGACTGAACTCGTTTGAGTACTGGACCCAAATGAAGCGGAAGTGAAGTGTTCCAACATGAAAATAAATAACCGAGAGCAGAGGTACACTCGGTGGCGTGGCCTCCGAGTGAACGTCATGTGCGACTTACTTGGCACTCGATAATGCGGAAATAACTATTTAATTGAATGCAGTGTGTGAAGAATGACTTAGCTATTTGACGACGCATGAGCAACCGAGTGGTGAAGACGTGTTCAACCGATGGCGATACGCAGGGTGGCCGAGTGATGAAGACGCGCCTCACTAAGTGGCGGCGCGCGGAGCGGCCGAGTGATGAAGACGTGCCTCACGGAGAGGCGACCCATGGAGCGATCGAGTGATGAAGACACATCAAGACGGACAGGAATTCAATCGGAAATGAACTTACAATACCACTTACTCGGACGTTGGCCTGAAGCGCTGAGCTGGCATCATAGGCTAACTTGCTGGCTTCATACGCCTCCTTTGTTCGTAGCATCATCTGCCCAGCCTGGATCATGGCTTCCTTGGCAGCTCCGGTTTGGTCCTCCGGGACATGGTACAAAGGGTATGCAGGCGTCGAGTGAGTTGGTGTAGTCACTGGAGCAGCTGGAGGTGCTTGAGATTGTCCGATCAGCGTCGAAGCCACCAGAGTAGAAGTAGCCGGCGGAGCACTCGACAGCGGAGTTACAAGGGTTGGAGGCATCGCAACAGTCGTCCCACGGGGCGTCTGGACAGACGGTGGTCCCCGAGTGCCCACGCGGGGAGCCTCCGGAAGCACAGCTTCACCCCCCGCTCCCTGCCGCGGCTCCTCATCATCTTCCAGTTCGATGACTTCGTCAGCTGCAGTCGACAATTCGACAATTATTCTTCAGCAAGCAGAGTAAAGTGTGGAATTGTCATACCTCGTTGGGAGGTGGCCGCATCAGGAGTGTCTACTTCCATATGGTCTCCATCATCCCGATGGGGCGACGTTACGGAGGTAGCGGCTCTGGCAAATAAATTTCACTCGGTCAACATCAACATAAAGTTCTTCAACAGCAGAATAAGGAAAATGAACACTCACGTGGAGGCAACAGGCACGGTTATCTTGATTCGAGGCAGGGCCTTCCGAGGCTTTGGCTCGTATGGCTTGAGCTGTTTCGCGACCTTTTCAGTCGACCCCGATGTCGCGACACGGTCACGTTTCGGGTTCCTTGTGCTTGACGCCACAGTTTTGCTCGGGGTGACCTCCAGGTCGTTCTGCTGCTTGGCCCGACGATCGGTGCGCAAAGGGACCGGAGCCTCCACCTCGTCTTCATCCAGATCGTCGTCGCTGCTCTCACTGTCGTCAGCATAATCGCCGTCTGCGCTACCGTCGACGCTCCCTTCCTCTTCATCAGGATGTTCTCCATTGGGTACAGGCGAATACATGTTCGTAAATTCCTGCGAGATTCAAGCTTCAAATTCAGTCGACCGAAGATTCAGTTACTCGGCAAAATATTAAAACAATCGACAAATATATAACTCACCAAGTTCTTTGGCGGGTTCAAAGCGGAGAAAGGCGGAATTCGTTTGGATCCTTCTGGGTTATCGCAGGCTCCAGTGATGCTTCTGAGCCACTGAGAAACAGTCTGATCGGAAACTTCCTCAGGATGAGTCCGAGTGGTATCCTCAGGGCCCGAATAATGCCACATGGTGTGATCCCGAGCTTGGAGAGGCTGAATTCGTCGACTAAGAAACGTTTCAAGGAGGTCCAAACCAGTCACTCCACCGCGGATCAGGTCAGATACAACATTCACTAGGATCCCTACCTGGATTTTCTCTACCTTTGTCACGTACAGCGGTTTGGGAGTAATAGGTCGATCCAGGGTGAAAGGAGGAAGTCCAGTCGACATATTTGGTGATGCAACATCTTTGCAATAAAACCAGGTCGACTGCCAACCCCGAACGGAGTCGGGAAAGGTCATAGAGGGGAACGCACTCCTACCTCTCTTCTGAATCCCTAAGCCACCACACAGTTGGATCACATTGGTTTTGCTGTCTTTGGGATTGGCTTTCTTGACGGCTTGGGATCTGACAGAGAATATGTGCTTGAACAAACCCCAATGTGGGGGACAGCCCAGGAAACATTCGCACAAGGTTACGGAGCAGGAAAGATAGGCAATTGCATTCGGAGGAAGGTGGTGGAGTTGCGCTCCAAAATAGTTCAAGAAAGCACGGATGAACGGATGGGGAGGCATGGAGAAACCTCGCTCGATGTGGGTGAGAAGCAGAACTCGCTCGCCGTCGCGTGGCTCCGGCTCGACCTCCCCCTTCGGCAACCGCCAGGAATCGGCAGCTATCAACCCGTCGACGACGAGTTTGTCCACATCTTCCGCCGTGACCGTCGATTGGAGAAAATCCCCCTGGATCCACCCTGGCGGCACCGTCGACCGGGCGCCCGACGGCTTCTTCACCTTGGCTCCTCCCTTCTTGGCGCGCTCGAGCTTCTCCGTCTTGCCCTTCGTCATGGCGGCGGCGGTCAGTGAAGCGGAGCAGGGCGGAGGAAGAGGAGGAAAAGAGTAGATTTGGGGAAGAATACTGTACCAGCACCGGCGTCGTTGCCTTTTATACCCGCTCGTGTGAGCCACTGACCTGCGGGCCCGCCGGGTCTCTGGATATCCCGAAATCAGAGGAGGGGCGATACGTGGCGATATGGGCGGCGCGATAATCGAGGCGTCGTTCCTGCACTTGCCTTAGCAGTTACGCCATCTCCGCTCCGCGCGCGCGCTCTTATCCAAATTTCAAAACCCGTGAGACTCGGACCCGATGGGGCAAACCGTCTCGTCGGAAGATTCTGCAGATCACTCGAACCTGGCTTTGAGCTCAGTTTCACTCGGACCAGTTTTCGAGTTCAGTTTTACTCGGACACACTCCAAGACAGAATTGATCAGGGCGGACGATTAAGGTTTCAATCGACGCAGATTTCTGGGAAGCCTCAAAATATACTCGGAATTTTTGTGTCTCGTCTGAACCTGCATTGACACCTTTTACCCTCGAACCCCGATCTATTCGGGGGCTAATGATAGGGATATGTACTTAGGGTAGGGTCATAGGCCTGACCTACATACCCTACCTAAGGACACTGCCCCAGAAAGCTTAAAGGCTACGAGGAAATCTCCGACTGAAATCACCCTGATGCATGAGTCACTCGACAATATACACTCGGAGATATCTTTCACTCGACGCTTACTCTTTCACTCGGAAGGACCAGAAGACAGTCGACCACAGAAGCCCAGAAGTCACCCCAGGGAGACTAACGGGCAGGCATTCATCAAGACCTTTAATAGCATTTATTGTGTACGTTACCAGTAACGTTCACCTCTTTATGACCACGATTAAACCCCTTAATGCTAGACGTTATGAGGGGCAGCGCACTCTATATAAGCCACCCCTCCCCGCTGGTAGAAGGGTTCGCAACCCTTTGTAACACAACACACATATTTCACTCGACAGAGTAGAGAGCTCTCCGGAGCACTGAGACGTAGGGCTGTTATCACTTCCGAGTGAGGCCTGAACTCATACAGCTGTGTGTACATCCTCGCCGTAGCTAGGACTCTGCCCTCTCCATTCGTACCCCTACCATCTACTGTCAGGCTTGTTCCCACGACAGGGTCCGTGCTGCATCGTGCAGCTCACACCTGAGGAGGAGCGCCCTTGCCGCGTCAGGCTGGAGGCTCCCCTGCCGAGGCCGTCGCCCAGTGCCTGGGTCATGCCGAGCTTGTGCCGCGTGGGGCCGTTGATTTCGAAGGATGATGTGTCCGTTCGCAGGGGCGTAGCCAGCCCTCGATAAACCTGCACATTAGTTAGTCCGAGTGCAATATTCATCAAAGTATAGTTGTAGATTAGTAGTTTAGTTCAAAATCCAACTGAGTGAGTCCGGTAGTCGTCCGGAGGAAATACTCGTCCGAGCAAATAGATGAGCCGGCTCATTGATGGATTTGAACGAGTAAGGCTGGCCATAGCAGGGGTAACTTAGGTGGTACTCCCTCCCGTCCGGGTTTATTGGGCCTCTTAGCAAACCAGCCAGAGACCGTTTTTCTAAGGCCCCGATGGATGTGCGTGTTCACTTTCCTCGATCCCCTCAGCTGAAGCTGCGCCGGTTGGCTGCAGTTTTTTGTGTATCGATACATGCATGTATAGAACCAGCTGTATGCAATAACTATCTCTTGTGGACGTGCGCTGATTCGTTGCATGCAAAAGCAAAACCAGCGGCTGGCTGCCGTGACGCTTCGAAATAACTACGGACTAATCTAATTGGTTACAGTTATTGCTCAGAAATTACGGATGCTTACCAATAATATTCTCCCTTGGTACTCGAGATTTGGCTAGCAGGCCCAATAAATCCGGACGGAGGGAGTATCATGCACTTGGAAATAGCAAACATGATGATGTGGCAGAGAATTAAAGAAGAGAGAGAGGGTTAGAGTAACATAGGTAGATACCGTATCATGTTAAATGCTATACTACTTTGTGTTATGCATGGCAATAAATATGGTCATATATAATACTACTATATGATACTATGCACTATGAAGGTAGTATCATACACTAGTATCATATGTATGATACTAGTATATGATACTCCCCACTATGAGTAGCCTAAACCTGCAAGTCAGCAAGTACAGGCATAACCATGAACCTTAGTAGTAACCCAAGTAAATCTAGACGCTTAATTGTCCGAGTGAAGGATCTGTTAGCTGTCTCAGTAATCTGGTTCCTGGCTAGCCGAGTGAAAAATCCACTCACTGATCCTACCAATTACCAAGGACAGCCACAGACCCTTTTGTTGAATAGTTACGCATGCATGCAATGATGGTTTTTGTGAGACTTTAAGGCTGGGCAGTTATGCATGCATGCATGCAGAAATTAAGACGCGCACGAACCTGGACGTAGTAGTTAAATAAGCTCGTCAGTTTCGGCCGCTGTAATTAGATAATTGGTGCTGGAAATCCTCGCCTAATTGACCGCTTAAGGTTGGTTGTAATGGGAGTATCATAGGTAGTAGGCAATTTTGATGAGATGACATAGAATTAAATGAAGGAAGAGAGGGTTGAGTATCATACCATGATACCGTATCATATTAAATGATGTGCTACTATGTGTCATGCATGGCAATAAATGAACTAACATATGATACTATGCATTACGGATGTAGTATCATACACTAGTATCATATGCATGATACTAGTATATGATACTCCCCATTACAACCAGCCTAATGAGGTGATTACCTTAATGAAATGGTAACTGGCCCATGACGTGCACTTGGGTTAGTGGGTTACGTATTCTCCCACTCTCCCACGTAGACGAATTGGATGAAGGAGGCGTAGGTGATGAGGTAGCGTTTGCTGCCGGCGATGTTAGCAAAGGCCAGCGAGCGCGTTACAGGGCGGCAAGCACGTGAGTCCGGCAGGCAAGCGCGGCGCTGGGCCGGCGAGAGCGTCGCACGACGGGCGAGTGCGGGGCTGGGCCAACGAGTGCGTCGTGGGGCGGCGAGCGCGCAAGGCTAGCAGGCGAGTGCGGCGCTGGGTGCGTCGCAGGGCGGCAAGTGCGCAAGGCCAGTAGGCGAGCGCGCCGCTGGGCTGACGAGCGCGTCGCAAGACAGGGGAGCGTGGCGCTGGGCCATCGAGCGCATCAATGGGCGGCAAGCGTGCGAGGCCGGCAGGCGAGCGCGGCGCTGGACCGGCGAGCACGTCGCACGACGGGGGAGCGTGGCGCTGGGCCATCGAGAGCGTTAAGGGGAGGCAAGCGCGTGAGGCCGGCAGGCGAGCGCGGCGCTGGACCGGCGAGCGCGGCGAGCGTGCGAGGCCGGCAAGCGACGGCGTTCGCGTACGAGGCCGAAGACGACCCTGTTATTAGCAAAGGCCAGACACATAAAAAATAGAAAATAGATGTAAGAATGGATACAAACCGTTCGCATCATGGTTCGGTAGACGCCATGCCCCATGGTGGCTGTCAACTGTCATGGGAACGATTCCGACAATAGAAAGGGGTAGGATGAAGGAGCATGATCTGTCGAGATGCAAACGGGTGACACGAGTGTTTTTAGTGAGTTCAGGCCTCTCGCGGTGGAGATAACATCCCTACGTCTTGTGCTCCGCTGAGGCTTTCTATGATCTCACCTGAACACAGAGTTACATGGTGTATTTGAGAGAGAGAGAGAGAGAGAGAGAGAGAGAGAGAGAGAGAGAGAGAGAGAGAGAGAGAGAGAGGAGAACGAATCTCCAAGCTAAGTCCTGAGACTAGTGGGAGCCAGAGCTCCGGGGGAGAAAAAGCTAGCCCCGAGCTATGTGGAGGGGGGTGGCTTATATAGAGTGCGCCACCCCCTCACCTCTTATGTTACAAGATGAGGCATCAATGCCATAAGGTCAGCCCACTGCAGAACCTTCTCTATGCTTCGATTGCCTTGCCGACTGTTGGTCCTCGCATATCCGTGTGAGTCATACGGCCGAATGGTTGACTATCATCTGAGTGGATGGAAAGTACATGTCCGAGTGGATAGTATGTATGTATTTATCTAAACTCACTTGATGTGTGGACCCCATGCTATTATGGTATTTCGACCCTTCATGGGCCTACCTGTTATGTGTATCCCCAACACTGATGATGGGATTATGGCAATAGTAACTGAGTGAAGCGCGGAAAAAGAAGAATAGAGCGTTCTTTTCATGGATAGAGTGGTTACTAGCTATTATTAAGAGCATATAGCTCCAAATTGAGCAAATCTCGGCCTCCCAAACGTGAGCGGACGTATCCAGACAGTGACCAGACATATTCGTTTTGACCCCTCATATTTTCTTGCAAATAACTCTGCACCTTGAATATTCCTCTCCACTTCAAGGCATTTCGACAACCACACTACATGTGACCTCGTCACGTGTGTGCGAGCTCCGGCGCTGACCTTCGCGGGCTCAGGCTCAAGCGCTCACGCAGCGGCCAGTGGCCAACAGATGGTTGTATACGCGGCGGCTAGCCAGCTCGCAACTCGTGGCCAGCACGCGACTATGCGCGTGAGCGGTCAGCGGTTGGACACACTACTAGGGAAAAGATTATAGGTAGAATATTACCAGTAGCCTTGGGTACACAACAGGCGCTATTGTTAATTAGTAGTAGCGCTGCTCTGAAAACACGCTACTGGTAATCGGTAGCAGTAGCGCGCACAACGGTAAGGGGCGCTATTAATAGGTGCGGCACACCGTTCGCACACGGGCTAGCCACAGTAGCAGTGCTGGCCCACAGCCCCCGCTACTGCTAATGGGGTTAGCAGTAGCGCCGTTCGTGGGCCGGCACTACTACTGTGGCTAGCCTAGGCCCACCTCTCCCTTGCCCAGCATAGCAGTAGCGCCTTTCCCCTACACGCGCTACTGCTAAGTCATACCTTATCCGCTTTTCTTCTTCCTCGCGCCCTCACTCCTCCACTCTCTAGATCTCCCTCTCCACTATCTCCCTCGCGCCGGTGCTCCCGCATCCCGGCTGTCCGTGTGACGCCCTGGTTTGTGCTACAGTAATCTATGTAATTAAGCTACAGTAATCCCACGCTAATGTTGCCACGTCATCACGATTACTGTTGTTAAGCTCGCGTTGGTTTAAACCCCGTTCAAATTCCGTTGCAAATTAAATTCATTTAAAAAGGTGGATTTAAAAGTTCCCAGCCGCCGCCCCCGATCCCATCCCCCCCGCCGCCGCTCGCTCGGCCGGGCGCCCCCGCTCGCTCCCCCCCGACGGCCAGCGCCGGCCCGCGCCAGGCCGCCAACCCCGCAACGCCTCCCCCCCGACGACGCCGGTCGGCGCCCAGGCCGGCCCGACCCGCCCCGTCCCCCCCTCGCCGACGGGCCTGGCCCGAGCCAGCCGGCGCCCGCGCCCGACCCCCCCCGACGGTGGCCACGCCCGGCGCGCCCGCCCGCCGCTGCTCGCCGCCGCCCCGCCGCCGTCGACATCGCCTCCTCCCCCGACCGGCCCCGTCGGCCTCGCAGGACTGCCACCTCGTTGCCCCGCCGCCTCGCTCCACCATCGCCGTTCGCCGCCCCCCGTGAGCTTCCCCCCCCGCCGCCGCCGGCCGGTGGCCGCCGCGCCGCGGCCCGTGCGCGCGCGCATGTGTGTATGTGTATGCATATGTATGTATATACATAAGCATGTATGTACGTATACGTGTACGTATACGCTAAAAAGAAAAAAGAAAATAAAAAAAACATTAATAAAAACGAATTTAGAAAATAAATAAATAAAATAAATAAATGAATTAGTTAAATTAATTAATTAATTAATTAAATGATTAAGATTAATTAGATTAATTAATTAAACTGTTAATTAATTTAATTAAACAATAATTACTGTTTTGGAAAAATTGAATTTAATAATTAAATTAATTTCAGAATATTATTAAATCTTTAATAATTAATATAAAATAAACCGTAGTCCGGATTAAAAAGTTTTGAACATGAAAGTTGCTCAGAGAAATCCTACGGTTCCGAATACGTGGTCTGTTCGTCTGTCACATGCCTCTAGCATAGCAAACATGGAACTTTCCATCGTTTTCATCTGTCCGGTAAAAGCCAGAGACCTAGGAAATATCGTCAGATATTCTTTCGACCCGCCTGCGACGTGTAATACTGCGTTAGTGCATGCCTAGCCCTGCATATTGCCATGTCATGCATCGTGATGCATTTGCCTGCTTTATATTTATTGTTTCTCCCCCCTCTTCTTACCGGTAGACCCCGAGACTGACGGTGCTGCCGGGTACGACTACACCGTTGACGATCAGCCTTTTTCCGCAGAGCAGCAAGGCAAGCAACCCCCCTTGAGCATTCCGATATCACCCAATTCTTTCCCTCTCATTCTTGCATTAGATTTTGCTACTGTATTAGCTAGCTCCTATTCTGATGCATAGCCTGTTTTTGATAAACTGCTACTATACCTGCAACGATATCAACTGTTTAGTATAGGTTGATCAGTGAATCCCCTGAGACCCCCCCTTAGTCCCAGTTGCCCCTGCTTCTTCATCGACGACTCGAAGACTCGGTCAACCGACCGACAAGCCAGGCCCCTCACATCACCGCACACCCCTTAGTTGTACGACTCTGCAGAGTTACTATCGAGTACCGAGGGTGACACCTCGTGAAGTACTCATGATGCTTACTCTGTGGTGCAGCTAGTCGGTCGTGGTTAGCGAGGGTGATTCCTCCTTCACCACTCCCGACGATGACTCTGTCGTGCAACCCCTCAAGTGTGGGACCCTCGAGGGTGATTCCTCTAGGTCCACCTTAACGGTTTCATCGAGCGGGGACCATTGAGGGTGATCCCTCAGTTCCCGCCTTGATGCTTTGAACACACAGTTACTTTAACTTGACTTTGTTTACATGTGAAAGACGGGACTGGAGGGACAGGCGGTACCACCCTGGTTGCGGTGGACCTGAGTTCCCGACAGTCTTGAGACGGGTCGGCCCCAAGGTACCCGTGTGTGAGATGGGGTGGGATGCGTCGGTAAGGCATCCAAAGGATTATGTTGAGGCATGGACGGGCAGGAGAGGCCCCTGCCACACATCCTCGAGACGGGGCGACGGGACCGCACTTCATGGGTCACGTTTGCCCCGCATTAATAAAATTCTAATGGGTTGGGCATTTGATCTGAGTTGGGTCGTTGGCCTTTTTACGCACCAAACCATCGCATGGGAGAAGTTATGGGTACTCAGCGTCGTTGTATCAGCCGAAGCTCTTCGGACGTCAGCAATGGAGCGGCGCACGCCGGATTGGACTGGACGGTGCAACTCTTGGACTGGAGTGTACTAGGTCTGCTTCTGGCCGCCCACGCATCGTGCAGGAGAGTAGAGGGCAAGTGGGCCCACGACCCCTTTGTATTTAGGATTTAGACCGGCGGGCTGGCCTCTTCGTTGAGCCTAGGTGGGGCGACGACGTGCTGCTATCCCGAGGCCGGGCATGACCCAGGAAAGTGTGTCCGGCCGGAGGTGATCAGGCGTGTTGGAAATGCGGTGCACCTCTGCAGGGAAGAATTTATCTATTCGAATAGCCGTGTCCACGGTAACAGGACGACTTGGAGTTATACCTTGACCTTATACAACTAAAATTGTGACTTAAATTTGAAATGAATGTTGCTCCGAGATTGCTTCCTCGCAGGGAGTCGAGGAAGAATCTCTGGGCGTGGTTACTTAATAAAATTGCTACAATAATATTGTTATATATGAGATGCTAGTCTACTCTCTTCTAATGCTACAAGATGCTGAAGATGCTAGTCTTCGATAGGACTAGGCCTTCCCCCGCATTCTTGCTTTCTGCAGTCAGTCCAGATATAACCCCATTCCTTGATACTGATGCATACTTAGCATAGTTCTGATGTCAGTCTTGCGAGTACTTTGGATGAGTACTCACCGCTGCTTTGCTTTCTCTTTCCCCCTCGATACGACTCTGCGTCCAGACGATGGAGCCCAGGAGATGGATTACGCTGGAGACGACTACTACACCACCGCTGGAGCCTACTACTACGTGGAAAGTGCCGACGCTCAGGAGTAGTTAGGAGGTTCCCAGGCAGGAAGCCTCGCCTCTTTCGATCTGCTGCTTATGTTTGTGCTAGCCTTCTTAAGGCAAAACTTGTCTAACTTATGTTTGTACTCAGATATTATTTGCTTCCGCTGACTCGTGTTTGTCGAGCTTTGTATTCGAGCCCTCGAGGCCCCTGGCTTGTAATGTGAAGCTGTATGACTTTAATTTGTGTCTAGTGTTGTGTTGTGATATCAATCAGTGAGTCCCTAATCTTGGTCGTACGCATTGCGTGTATGTTTAGCGTACGGTCGAGATCGGGGGCGTCACAAGTTGGTATCAGAGTTGACTGCCTGTAGGTAGCCCCCTTTCCAACTCCTTGGCCGAAGTTGAGTCTAGTACTTGAAAAACTTTACTAACATAGTTGTGTGGCTTACGGGCCCACTTCTCAATCGGGTGGTATTAGGATCTTTTATTCCTCATCCTTACTCTGGGTTCTGATCTCTCTTCTCTTTCGGGTTAAAGATTTTATTAACTCTAACTTTAGGTTCTCATAACTACTTCCCCCGGAGAGCCCCTCATTCAGATGATGGCTTGATTCATCAGAAGACTCCGAAGATACTCTCTGATGTTCTCCCGAGAACTTGTACTCGTCGATTTTGCGATTCCCTTCCGCCGTCAACCCCTATGGATGACTACATGCAATTGTCGCTCATACTTTCATATCCAGTTGCTCTTGTTATTACAAGGTACATCGAATTATCTTACCGGAGATTCGTTCTTCCTCGGTGTATCATGTGTTTCACAGAATTCTTTGAAACTCTATTCGATCTTCCGTAATCCTCAATAGCCTTTGACTCTTGACCTTTCTCATTTGCTTGCATTATGGTTAATTCCATATGGCTAGCAATATTCATTAAATCCTTTGTGATTGTCATTTGATTTTATTGATTCCACCTGTGTGTGGCTGCATGCAGTCGTCAGTTGTTTCTCATAAATTATCTTTCCGGCTCAGATGTCTTTCCAAACATGAGCTGGTTCTCGACAAATCAACCTTGATTGATTGCCCATCTAAGTCCTTTCATCTTACTTGTATTTGATCGGAACATCTGTTTCCGATACACCAATTTGGAAATCTTAATTCCTTTGGTTATTTAAGCATCAAATTATTTGGATGTTCTATGATCTAATGCCTTACATTCTTTCTCCCTCTGATTGGGTACCGATACTCACATCAGGTCCTTTGTGGACCGCCAGACCCAGTGTTGGGTTATTATCCGATAGCATCCTTCACCTGCAAAATCCTTGTGAGTTCTTCCCCCGATGCATGATGCCATTGGTAAATTGTGTCTTCTCCCTCTGGTAAGTTGTATCCTATGCTTTTGTCAGCCATGCTCTTTTGTCAAGCATGTGTTAATTACTCTTGAAGCTTGTGGTATATGTTCCTAAGATGCCCCGATGGGTTGAACCTATGCCTTCCTTAATTCGTGTGAACTCAAGAGTTTTCACGAGTCCTACTCTTCTGGTGTTTTGCCGGATAATCTTTCAAAGCTACAACCTGATTTGATACTTTACAATCGTGGTTCCGACCAGGTTGTTCTACTTTGATTTCATTCTCAGATGGGTTAAAGTGCTTGTCTTCCACAGATCAATACACTAGTCTAACCTTTATTTTGATCTACCTCCGAGTTTTATCATTGGTATCTCGAGAAAATCATGGGGCTTTATAACTTCTTATGAGCTCCTCATCAACTATGATATTTCACTGATTCCAATTTCCTCGTGTTCTGAGTTATTGGACAATCAAGGATGTTGATATCTGAATCGAGTACGCTTTGCGATTCAACAACTCTTGGTAATCTTTTTTGATTATGAATTGTAGTCGATCATGTCATTCCAAGCTGTTAGATGCTGAAGCCTGACGATATGCCTGAATGCATTGAATGCGTCACCTCTTGAAGGGATTGAAAACATTCCAGTTGTTCGGGATTTCCAAGATGTTTTTCCGGAAGAACTTCCAGGGATTCCCCCTGCTAGAGCTGTCGAGTTTGTCATCGACTTGGTACCTGGTACCACTCCTATAGCCAAGCGTCCGTATAAGATGCCACCACATGAACTCCTTGAACTTAAGCAAGAAATTGACAATTCGCTTCGTCTGGGTTTCATTCGTCCAAGTTCCTCTGCTTGGGGAGCACCTTCTCTCTTTGTCAAGAAGAAAGATGGAACGAATTGGTTGGTCCAAGATTACCGTCCCATCAACCAAGCAACGACCAAAACAAATATCCGCTTCCTCGGATCAACGATCTGTATGATCAACTTGCCGGTTCATCAGTGTATTCTAAACTCGACTTGAGGTTGGGTTACCATCAAATCCGGGTTCGTGAAGAGGATATTTCGAAGACTGCATTCGTTACTCGTTATGGTTCATACGAGTACACCGTTATGTCCTTCGGCTTAACCAATGCCCCAGCAACCTTCTCTCGACTGATGAACTACATATTCATGGATTACCTCGATAAATTCGTCGTGGTTTATTTGGATGATATCCTGGTTTACTCCAAGAATAAAGAAGAGCATGATGAACATCTTCGTCTTATACTGGAGAGGCTTTGAGAACATCAACTTTATGCAAAGTATTCAAAGTGTGAGTTCTGGATGGACGAAGTAACCTACCTTGGACATGTGATCTCCAAGGATGGTATTGCGGTCAACCCTGAACGAGTTCAGGCTATTCTTGACTGGACTCCCCCGAAGAATGTCAAGCAAGTCAGAAGTTTTCTCGGACTCGCCAGCTATTGCCGTCGATTCGTCGAGAACTTCTCCAAGATTGCAAAGCCCTTAACCAATTTGCTTCACAAAGGTGTTAAATATGAGTGGACAGAAAAATGTCAGGAGAGCTTTCAGGCACTTAAGGACAAACTGACGTCTGCTCCAGTGCTTGCTCCTCCGGATACTCGTAAGGACTTCGTCATCTATTGTGATGCTTCACGTCAAGGCATGGGCTGTGTCCTAATGCAAGAGCGCAGAGTGGTTGCTTATGCATCTCGTCAATTGCGTCCTCATGAAGAGAACTACCCAGTTCATGACCTTGAACTTGCCACAGTAATTCATGCACTGAAAGAGTGGCGACAATACCTTGTTGGTAATCATTGCGAGATCTACACCGATCACCAAAGTTTGAAGTACCTGTTTACTCAGCCAGATCTGAACCTCCGTCAACAAAGATGGATGGAACGAATAGCAGATTACAACGTGGGCATTTCTTATACCCCAGGCAAGGCTAATGTAATGGCTGATGCTTTGAGCCGCAAGTCATACTGCAATCACCTTCAGGTTCACAAGGTTCACCCCCTTCTTCAAAAGGAATTTCGCAAGCTGAACCTCCATATTGTTCCTTAGGGTTATCTCACTCCCCCTCCTGAAGGGTCCTACAAAATGAACCTCCACATTGTTTCCCAGGGTTCTCTTAATACCCTGGTTGCTAAACCAGATCTTGTGGACGTCATCAAGTGGATCCAGAAGTGTGACAATGAAGTCGAGAGGATTAAATTCGATCTCGCAGAAGGAAAGCCCTCACCCTTCACTATTGCTGAGGATGGCGCTTTGTACTTCAAAGGCCGTCTAGTGGTACCGAGTAAGGAGAAAAACCATGATATGAATCAGGAGGTAATGAAGGAAGCACATGACACTCCGCTGTCTATTCATCCTGGTAGTACCAAGATGTACCAAGACATTCGTCGAAGGTTCTGGTGGTCTAACATGAAGCAGGACATTGCACGCTATGTTTCAGAGTGTGACATTTGCCGTCGGATCAAAGCAGAACATCAAAGGCCTGCTGGAACTCTACAACCTATTTCTATTCCTGAATGGAAATGGGATCATGTTGAAATGGACTTCATTACTGGTTTTCCCAGGTCACAGAAGGGTAATGATGCTATTCTTGTCATCATTGACCGACTGTCCAAAGTTGCACATTTTCTAGCCGTCAAAGAAACGATCACTGCTAGTCAGCTGGCAGATCTATATATGTCCAGAGTTGTTTCACTCCACGGTATTCCATTGGTGATTAGTTCAGACCGTGGCAGCTTATTTACTTCAAGATTCTGGGCAAGTTTCCAGGAAGCTATGGGGACTCATTTGTCATTCAGCACCGCTTTTCACCCTCAATCCCAGGGACAAGTTGAAAGAGTCAACCAGATTCTCGAAGACATGCTTCGAGCTTGTGTCATTTCTTTCGGCAAGAAATGGGAGGAATCTCTCCCGTATGCTGAGTTCTCCTACAGCAATAGCTATCAAGCTAGTCTGAAGATGGCTCCCTTTGAAGTATTATATGGACGTAAGTGTCGAACTCCTCTGAATTGGTGAGAAACTGGGGAACGTACGCTTATCGGTCCGGATATTATCCAACATGCCGAAGATCAAGTCCGCATTATACATGCAAATCTGAAGGCTGCTCAGTCTCGTCAGAAGAGTCAGTATGACCGTCATCACAAAGATATGGTATATCAACCTGGCGAAAAAGCTTATCTTCGAGTCACGTCTATGAGAGGTACACACCGTTTTGGAATCAAGGGCAAGCTGGCTCCTCGATATATTGGTCCTTTCACTGTTCTCGAAAGGCGTGGTAAGGTGGCATATCAACTGGAACTACCGCCAAACCTTTCTCAGGTTCACGATGTGTTCCATGTGTCACAGCTTCGTCGCTGCTTCAAGGATCCTATCCGAGCAGTGGATCAAGATATGCTTGAGCTGCAACAAGACCTCTCTTACAAGGAGCAACCAGTCCGCATTCTCGATGAAACTGAACGTCGGACTCGTCAGAAGGTTACCAAGTTCTTCAAAGTGTAGTGGGCAAATCATTCTGAAGATGAAGCCACTTGGGAACGCGAAGATCATCTTCGTGCCGAATACCCTGGGCTCTTTCCTTCTACTTCTTGATTCTCGGGACGAGAATTCTTTTTAGTAGGGGAGAATTGTGACGCCCTGGTTTGTGCTACAGTAATCTATGTAATTAAGCTACAGTAATCCCACGCTAATGTTGCCACGTCACCACGATTACTGTTGTTAAGCTCGCGTTGGTTTAAACCCCGTTCAAATTCCGTTGCAAATTAAATTCATTTAAAAAGGTGGATTTAAAAGTTGCGCAAAACTGAAAATAAAAATGTTGGATGGGTTGCAAATATTCCCTATGTATTTATAAAATTGGAACCAGAATTTTTCGAAGTATTTTAGAGCCTCTAAATAATTAAAACAAACGCTGTTTAATAATAAAATTTAAAAAAAAAGAAAAAAAAGAAAAGCCTACTGGGCCGAAAGGGCCGGCCCAGCCGGCCACTATAAGGGGGCCAGGGGCGAACCCTAGCTCCCCCAGCCGCCCCCGATCCCATTCCCCCCCGCCGCCGCTCGCTCGCTCGCTCGGCCGGGCGCCCCCGCTCGCTCGCTCGCTCGGCCGGGCGCCCCCGCTCGCTTCTCCCCCCCGACGGCCAGTGCCGGCCCGCGCCAGGCCGCCAGCCCCGCAACGCCCCCCCCTCGACGACGCCGGTCGGCACCCAGGCCGGCCCGACCCGCCCCGCCCCCCTCCCCCCGCCGACGGACCTGGCCCGAGCCAGCCGGCGCCCGCGCCCGAACCCCCCCCCCCCCCCCGACGGTGGCTGCGCCCGGCGCGCCTGCCCGCCCTGCTCGCCGCCGCCCCGCCGCCTCGCGCCTCCGCCGCCATTCGCCGCCCTCCCGTGAGCTTCCCCCCCGCCGCCGGCGGCCCGTGCGCGCGCGTGTGCGTGCATGCGTGTGTGTGTGTATGTGTATGCATATGTATGTATATACATACGTATGTATGTACGTATAAGTGTACGTATACGCTAAAAAGAAAAATGAAAATAAAAAAACATTAATAAAAACAAATTTAGAAAATAAAATAAATAAATAAATAAATATAAATAAATAAACGAATTAGTTAAATTAATTAATTAATTAATTAAATGATTAAGGTTAATTAGATTAATTAATTAAACTGTTAATTAATCTGTTAATTAATTTAATTAAACAATAATTACTGTTTTGGAAAATTCGAATTTAATAATTAAATTAATTTCAGAATATTATTAAATCTTTAATAATTAATATAAAATAAACCGTAGTCCGGATTAAAAAGTTTTGAACATGAAAGTTGCTCAGAAAAATCCTACGGTTCCGAATACGCGGTCTCTTCGTCTGTCACATGCCTCTAGCATAGCAAACATGGAACTTTTCCATCGTTTTCATCTGTCCGGTAAAAGCCAGAGACCCGGGAAATATCGTCAGATATTCTTCCGACCCGCCTGCGACGTGTAATACTGCGTTAGTGCATGCCTAGCCCTGCATATTGCCATGTCATGCATCGTGATGTATTTGCCTGCTTTATATTTATTGTTTCTCCCCCCTCTTCTTACCGGTAGACCTCGAGACTGACGGTGCTGCCGGGTACGACTACACCATTGACGACCAGCCTTTTTCCGCAGAGCAGCAAGGCAAGCAACCCCCCTTGAGCATTCCGATATCACCCAATTCTTTCCCTCTCATTCTTGCATTAGATTTTGCTACTGTATTAGCTAGCTCCTATTCTGATGCATAGCCTGTTTTTGATAAACTGCTACTATACCTGCAACGATATCAACTGTTTAGTATAGGTTGATCAGTGAATCCCCTGAGACCCCCCCTTAGTCCCAGTTGCCCCTGCTTCTTCATCGACGACTCGACGATTCAAAGACTCGGTCAACCGACCGACAAGCCATGCCCCTCACATCACCGCACACCCCTTAGTTGTACGACTCTGCAGAGTTACTATCGAGTACCGAGGGTGACACCTCGTGAAGTACTCATGATGCTTAATCTGTGGTGCAGCTAGTCGGTCGTGGTTAGCGAGGGTGATTCCTCCTTCACTACTCCCGACGATGACTCTGTCGTGCAACCCCTCAAGTGTGGGACCCTCGAGGGTGATTCCTCTAGGTCCACCTTGACGGTTTCATCGAGCGGGGACCATTGAGGGTGATCCCTCAGTTCCCGCCTTGATGCTTTGAACACACAGTTACTTTAACTTGACTTTGTTTACATGTGAAAGACGGGACTGGAGGGACAGGCGGTACCACCCTGGTTGCGGTGGACTTGAGTTCCCGACAGTCTTGAGACGGGTCGGCCCCAAGGGTACCCGTGTGTGAGATGGGGTGGGATGCGCCGGTAAGGCATCCAAAGGATTATGTTGAGGCATGGACGGGCAGGACAGGCCCCTGCCACACATCCTCGAGACGGGGCGACGGGACCGCACTTCATGGGTCGCGTTTGCCCCGCATTAATAAAATGCTAATGGGTTGGGTATTTGATCTGAGTTGGGTCGTTGGCCTTTTTACGCACCAAACCATCGCGTGGGAGAAGTTATGGGTACTCAGTGTCGTTGTATCAGCCGAAGCTCTTCGGACGTCAACAATGGAGCGGCGCGCGCCGGATTGGACTGGACGGTGCAGCTCTTGGATTGGAGTGTACTAGGTCTGCTTCCGGCCACCCACGCATCGTGCAGGAGTGCAGAGGGCAAGTGGGCCCACGACCCCTTTGTGCTTAGGATTTAGACCGGCGGGCTGGCCTCTTCGTTGAGCCTAGGTGGGGCGACAACGTGCTGCTATCCCGAGGCCGGGCATGACCCAGGAAAGTGTGTCCGGCCGGAGGTGATCAGGCGTGTTGGAAATGCGGTGCACCCCTGCAGGGAAGAATTTATCTATTCGAATAGCCGTGTCCACAGTAACAGGACGACTTGGAGTTATACCTTGACCTTATACAACTAAAATTGTGACTTAAATTTGAAATGAATGTGGCTCCGAGATTGCTTCCTCGCAGGGAGTTGAGGAAGAATCTCTGGGCGTGGTTACTTAATAAAATTGCTACAATAATATTGCTATATATGAGATGCCAGTCTACTCTCTTCTAATGCTGCAAGATGCTGAGGATGCTAGTCTTCGATAGGACTAGGCCTTCCCCCGCATTCTTGCTTTCTGCAGTCAGTCCAGATATAACCCCATTCCTTGATACTGATGCATACTTAGCATAGTTCTGATGTCAGTCTTGCGAGTACTTTGGATGAGTACTCACCGCTGCTTTGCTTTCTCTTTCCCCCTCGATACGACTCTGCGTCCAGACGATGGAGCCCAGGAGATGGAGTACACTGGAGACGACTACTACACCACCGCTGGAGCCTACTACTATGTGGAAAGTGCCGACGCTCAGGAGTAGTTAGGAGGTTCCCAGGCAGGAAGCCTCGCCTCTTTCGATCCGCTGCTTATGTTTGTGCTAGCCTTCTTAAGGCAAAACTTGTCTAACTTATGTTTGTACTCAGATATTATTTGCTTCCGCTGACTCGTGTTTGTCGAGCTTTGTATTCGAGCCCTCGAGGCCCCTGGCTTGTAATATGAAGCTGTATGACTTTAATTTGTGTCTAGTGTTGTGTTGTGATATCAATCAGTGAGTCCCTAATCTTGGTCATACGCATTGCGTGTATGTTTAGCATACGGTCGAGATCGGGGGCGTCACAGTCCGCCTCCCGCGGCAGCCCTCCACCGTCCCGGCCCTCCCTATCCCGGCCATCCACGCAGCGGTAGATCCTGAAAGGACGTGGATGTCGCCTAGAGGGGGGGGGGGTGAATAGGCTCTTTTAAATAATTACGCTTTAGGCTTGAACAAATGTGGAATAAAACTAGCGTTTAATATGTCAAGCACAAAACCTACAACAACTAGGCTCACCTATGTGCACCAACAACTTATGCTAAGCAAGATAAATAAATAAGTGATAGCAATATATATAGCATGAAAAAATATGGCTATCACAAAGTAAAGTGCAGAAGTAAAGGGATCGGGTAAGAGATAACCGAGGTGTTGGGGAACGTTGCATGGGAAACAAAAAATTTCCTACGCTTCACCAAGATCAATCTAGGAGATGAACATCTACGAGAGGAGAGATCGGATCCACATACCCTTGTAGATCGCTAAGCGGAAGCGTTAAGAAACACGGTTGATGTATTCGAACGTCTTCGCGATCCAAATCGCAAGCCGTCCCGCGATCCAATCACGATCTAGTGCCGAACGGACGGCACCTCTGCGTTCAACACATGTACAGCTTGATGACGTCCTCGCCTTCTTGATCCATCAAGAGGGGCGAAGTAGTAGATGTGTTCCGGTAGCACGACGCCGTGGTGACGGTGGTGGTGAGGAACAATTTCCGCAGGGCTTCGCCAAGCACAATGGAAACTATGACGGAGGATAAACTAGAGGGGGCGGGGTTGCCGGCACACGGCTTGGGGAAATCTTGATGTGTTCCGGGTGCTAGCCCTGCCCCTCTATTTATATGTTGAGCCCTGGGGTCATTTCTTGGAGAAAGAGCCTCCTCAAAGTCGGTTTGGCACGCAAGGCAAGAGTCCTCCTCGGACTCCAGGACCAGACGCCAGGTGTAAGAGCACATTTCTCCATGTGTGGTTTTGGGTAATTGATGACAATCCCTATGGACTAATGGCTGCCTTAAGTTATATTCGAAGGATTTGTCCATAGGCACTTCTTGAAGTCCATCTATTGGTTTCAAGGAGTTTATATGGTGACCAAGGTGGTATTCAAGGTTTTATTCAAAGATTGGTCATGTGAGAGTTGATCTCATTGCAAGCATGTCTTGAAGAAGAAGATTGTGTGAACATTCATGTTTACCTTCAAGACATCATCTTTGTGAAGAGAGAAGAGAAGACACAATGTTGATCAAGATTAAGGCGAAGAATGATTCAAGTTGATCAACACACAAAGCGTAGAAGATGTATCGAGAGGGATCAAGTGATCCCATGATATGGTAAGCATTGTCCATTGCGCTTTGTGTACTAACCCATGTCCCCTGTGAGTGTTCTTTGTGGGGTTAGGTATGTTTCCATGGGCGAGCATCAATAAGAAGATCCCTTACAATCCATGGAGGATGACATCAAGTGGTGATCGTCATCAAGGTTGCGGTGTGCAAGTTCAAGTGAAGCTTCACGGAGAGATCATGCTTGAAGCTTGCCGTCCATTGTGGTGACAATGGACTTGTGAAGATGTGCCAAAGAGTGGCTCACCCATAGTGGAGTTTGGGGGAGCAATCAACTAGTCTTCATCGAGCCAACACAATCAAGAAAGGTGGTCCATCTTGAGGAAGTCAAGAACGTCATCATCTAGCTCAAGTGGACTATGCACAAGGCTAAGGTTTGACCTTGATAGGGTTTTCTATTTTACCGGTCTCATAGTGGTAGTTGGGAGACTGGGTTATAGGATAGATAGCCGTACTATCAAGGGGGCTCTCAAGTGAGTAGCTTGATCGTATCGTTCGTTGAGAGCTCAAACCATTGCATTCTTGGCATCATCATCTTTCTTGGTTCTTGGTTGGTTTTTCTCTTTGAGGTTTCTTGAGCTTATGGTCAGCTTCATGACAAGCTCAAGTTCATCGAAAACGGAGTCCATATGCATCTTCTATGATGTTTTCGATGTTGGAGTTTTTGCCGGTTCTTCATTGATAGAAGTTTCTCATCTCTATACCATTGGCATTTTTATACTGCCTCTTCTTAAGAAAACAAGCTTGAGTTTGCTCTATTCGGAGCTCATTTGCAGAAGTTATGGCAGTTCTGGTTTTTCTGTATCCATCTGGTTGCTTGGGTTCTTTATTTCTCTTAAGCGGAAGTGCCGCTTAACTTTTTTAAGCGGTAGTACCGAGCGGTACTACCGCCCTGCAGTGTCGCTTATTCTTTTTAAGCGGAAGTACCTGGCGGTACTGCCGCCCTGAGGGTCCGCGGCCTCTTTCGCATCCTTTTAGCTGCCGGTCTTCTGGGATTTCTGAGCGGAAGTACCGCTCCCTCCAGAGCGGTACTACCGCTTTGTTGTTCCAGGACGAGTATAAGCGGAAGTACCGCTCCCCTGAGTGGTACTACCGCTTGTGTGAGGGCTGTGGGGGTAACGGTTGGATTTTACCCCACCTATAAAAAGGGGTCTTCTTCCCCATTGCTCCCTAACTCTCTAGCTCATGTTCTTCCCCCATTGTTGACCTTCTTCGAGCTTGCTAACTCTCAATCCCTCCAATGATTCTTGCTAGTTCTTGAGGGAAAAGAGAGAGAAGATCTAGATCCACATTTCCACCAATCACTTTCTCCTCTTTGTGAGGGGAACCCCTTGGATCTTGATCTTGGAGTTCTTCGTGTTCTTCTTCGTTCTTCCTCTCATTTCCTCCATAACATTTGTTGTTTTGGTGGGATTTGGGAGAGAAGGACTTGGGCACTCCGTGTGCCCTTGCCATTGCATTTGGTGCATAGGTTTGAGTTCTCCACGGTGATACGTGGAAGTGAGAAGTTGAGAAGCTTATTACTCTTGGGTGTTTGAGCACCCTAGAGCTTGTTCCTCTTGGGTGCCTTGGCGCCCTAGACGGTTGGTGGTGCCTCGGAGCTCAATCATTGTGGTGTAAAGCTCCGGGCAAGCGTCGGGGTCTCCAATTAGGTTATGGAGATTGCCCCGAGCAATTTGTACGGGTACTGGTGAACCGCCCCCAAGGGTTGCCAAAGTGTACGGGTACCGGTGACCGCCCCCAAGGGTTGCCATTTGTACGGGTTCGGTGACCGCCCTCAAGGGTCCCTTAGTGGAATCACGGCATCTTGCATTGTGCGAGGGCGTGAGGAGATTACGGTGGCCCTAGTGGCTTCTTGGGGAGCATTGTGCCTCCACACCGCTCCGAACGGAGATTAGCATCCGCAAGGGTGTGAACTTCGGGATACATCGTCGTCTCCGCGTGCCTCGGTTATCTCTTACCCGAGCCCTTTACTTATGCACTTTACTTTGTGATAGCCATATTGTTTCTTGTTATATATCTTGCTATCACTTAGTTGTCTATCTTGCTTAGCATAAGTTGTTGGTGCACATAGGTGAGCCTAGTTGTTTTAGGTTTTGTGCTTGACTAATTAAATGATAGTTTTATTCCGCATTTGTTCAAGCCTAAACCGTAATTATTTTAAAGCGCCTATTCACCCCCCCTCTAGGCGACATCCACGTCCTTTCACCAGGGTCCTTGGCGTCTGGCCCCAGGCGCCAGGGTCCCTAACATCTGGCCCCTGGCCTTCGCAAAACTCCTTTTGCACCTTACTAAAGCCTCGTGGGCTTTACCCCTTGGCCCAAATAAAGTGTTCTCGTACCCAAACATTTCGGGAAACATCCGAATCCCCTTCCGGTGAATTCCGGAACCCTTCCGGAGACCAAACACTATTATCCCATATATCAATCTTTACCTCCGGACTATTCCGGAGCTCCTCGTCATGTCCGTGATCTCATCTGGAACTCTGAACATCCTTCGGTCACCAACATAATAACTCAACTATACTTATATCGTCACCAAACGTTAAGTGTGTAGACCATTCGGGTTCGAGAACTATGCAGACCTCCGGTGTCAGTGAGTTACATGATCTCATGGTCATAGGAACATATACTTGACATGAAGAAAATAATAGCAATAAACTTGACATGATCATATGCTACGTTCATAGTTTGGGTCTTGTCCATCACATCATTCTCCTAATGATGTGATCCCGTTATCAAATGACAACTCATGTCTATGACTAGGAAACCATAGCCATCTTTGATCAACGAGCTAGTCTCTCACAGGCTCACTAGGGACACAGTGTTGTCTATGTATCCACACATGGATCTGAGTTTCCGATCAATACAATTCTAGCATGGATAATAAACGATTGTCATGAACAAGGAAATATAATAATGACCATTTTATTATTGCCTCTAGGGCATATTTCCAACAGTCTCCCACTTGCACTAGAGTCAATAATCTAGCTCACATCACTATGTGATTTACATTGTGAGGAATCTAACACCCATACAGTTCTGAAGTTGATCATGTTTTGCCCATAGAAGAGGTTTAGTTAATGGATCTACAACATTCAGATCCGTGTGTACTTTGCAAATGTTTATGTCTTCCTCCTTGATCGCATCGCGGATGGAATTGAAGCATCGCTTTATGTGTCTGGTCCTCTTGTGAAACTTTGGTTCTTTGGCTAGAGCAATGGCACCAGTGTTGTCACAGAACAGAGTCATTGGGTCCAGTGCACTGGGCACATCTCCAAGATCCGTCATGAACTGCTTCATCCAGACACATTCCTTTGCCGCCTCCGAGGCAACTATGTACTCTACTTCGCATGTAGAATCAGCTACCATGCTTTGCTTGGAACTGCACCAGCTTACCGCTCCCCTATTGAGAATATACACGTATCCGGTTTGAGACTTAGAGTCATCCGGATCAGTGTCAAAGCTTGCATCGACGTAACCCTTTACGACGAGCTCTTGATCACCCCCATAAACGAGAAACATTTCCTTAGTCCTTTTCAGGTACTTAAGGATATTCTTGACCGCCGTCCAGTGTTCCACTCCTGGATCACTTTGGAACCTTCTGGCCATACTTATGGCAAGGCTGACATCTGGTCTTGTGCACAGCATTGCATACATGATAGAGCCTATGGCAGAAGCATAGGGGATGACACTCATATTTTCTCTATCCTCTGTAGTCACTGGGCATTGAGTCTTACTCAACTTCACACCTTGCAACACAGGCAATAATCCTTTCTTGGACTGGTCCATTTTGAACTTCTTCAAAACTTTGTCAAGGTATGTGCTCTATGAAAGTCCTATTAAGCGTCTCGATCTATCTCTATAGATCTTGATGCCTAATATGAAAGCAGCTTCTCCTAGGTCCTTCATTGAAAAAATCTTGTTCAAATATTCCTTCACGCTTTCCAAAAATTCTATATTGTTTCCAATCAGCAATATGCCATCCATATAATATGAGAAACGCTATAGATCTCCCACTCACTTTCTTGTAAATACAAGCTTCTCTGTGAACTTGTATAAACCTGAACGCTTTGATCACCTCATCAAAGCAAAGATTCCAACTCCGAGATGCTTGTACCAGCCCATAGATGGATCGCTGGAGTTTGCAAACTTTGTTAGCATTCTCTGGATCGACAAAATCTTCAGGCTGCATCATATACAACTCTTCCTTAAGGAAACCGTTAAGGAACGTTGTTTTGACATCCATCTGCCAAATTTCATAATCGAAAAATGCAGCTATTGCTAACATGATTCTGACGGACTTAAGCATCGCTACGGGTGAGAAAGTCTAATCGTAGTCAACTCCTTGAACTTGTGAAAAACCCTTTGCCACAAGTCGAGCTTTATAGACGGTGACATTACCGTCCGCGTCCGTCTTCCTCTTAAAGATCCATTTATTCTGAATGGCCTTTCTCCCTTCAGGTAATACTTCCAAAGTCCATACTTTATTTTCATACATGGATCCCATATCGGATTTCATGGCCTCTAACCATTTGCCAGAATCCGGGCCCACCATCGCTTCTCCATAGCTCGTAGGTTCATCGTTGTCCAGCAGCATGACCTCTAAGACAGGGTTACCGTACCATTCAGGAGCAATACATGTCCTTGTCGACCTACGAGGTTCGATAGTAACTTGATCCGAAGCTCCATGATCACCATCATCAAATTCCTCTTCAACCGATGTAGGTTCCACAGAAACATCTTTCTGCGCTGTGCTACTTTCTAGATGAAGTAAAGGTTCAACAACCTCATCAAGTTCTATCTTCCTCCCACTCAATTCTTTCGAGAGAAACTCTTTCTCGAGAAATGACCCATTCTTAGCGACAAACATTTTGCCTTCAGATCTGAGATAGAAGGTATACCCAACCGTCTCTTTTGGGTATCCTATGAAGACGCATTTCTCCGCTTTGGGTTCCAGCTTTTCTGGCTGAAGCTTTTTGACTTAAGCACCGCATCCCCAAACTTTAAGAAACGACAACTTTGGTTTCTTACCAAACCACAGTTCATACGGTGTCGTCTCAACGGATTTAGATGGTGCCCTATTTAAAGTGAATGCAGGTGTCTCTAACGCATAACCCCAAAACGATAGTGGCAACTCGGCAAGAGACATCATAGAACGCATCATATTCAATAAGGTTCGATTACGACGTTCGAACACACCATTACGCTGTGGTGTTCCAGGCAGTGTCAATTGTGAAACAATTCCACATTGTCTTAAGTGATTGCCAAACTCATAACTCAGATATTCTCCTCCACAATCATATCGTAGACGTTTTATCTTCTTGTCACGATGATCTTCAACTTCACTCTGAAATTGCTTGAACTTTTCAAACGTTTCAGACTTGTGTTTCATTAAGTAAATATACCCATATCTACTCAAATCAACAGTGAAGGTAAGAAAATAACGATATCCACCGCATGCTTCAACACTCATTAGACCACATACATCAACATGTATTATTTCCAATAAGTCACTTGCCCGCTCCATCAACCGGAAAAACGGGGTCTTAGTCATCTTGCCTATGAGGCATGGTCCGCATGTCTCAACCGATTCGAAATCGAGTGAGTCCAAAGATCCATCAGCATGGAGTTTCTTCATGCGCTTTACACCAATATGACCTTAGCGGCAGTGCCACGAGTATGTGGTACTATCATTATTAACTTTCCATCTTTTGGCATCAATATTATAAACATGTGTATCACTATGATCGAGATTCAATAAACCATTCACATTGGGTGCATGACCATTGAAGGTATTATTCATGTAAACAGAATAACCATCATTCTCTAAAATGAATAACCGTATTGCAATAAACACGATCTAATCATGTTCATGCTCAACACAAAACACCAAACAACATTTATTTAGGTTCAACACTAATCCCAAAGGTAGAGGGAGCGTGCGATGGTGATCACATCAACCTTGGAAACACTTCCAACACACATCGTCACCTCGCCCTTCAGCTAGTCTCCGTTCATTCCGTAGCTTTTATTTCGAGTTACTAACACTAGCAACTGAACCGATATCTAATACCCAGGTGCTACTAGGATTACTAGTAAGGTACACATCAATAACACGTATATCAAATATACTTCTGTTGACGTTGCCAGCCTTCTTATCTGCCAAGTATCTGGGGCAGTTCCGCTACCAGTGACCGTTCCCCTTATTATAGAAGCACTTAGTCTTGGGTTTGGGTTCAACCTTGGGTTTCTTCACTGGAGCAGCAACTGGCTTGCCATTCATGAAGTTTCCCTTCTTGCACTTGCCCTTCTAGAAACTAGTGGTTTTACTAACCATCAACACTTGATGCTCCTTCTTGATTTCTACCTTTGCGGTGTCAAACATCGCGAATATCTCAGGGATCATCTTCTCCATCCCTAGCATGTTATAGTTCATCACAAAGCTCCAGTAGCTTGGTGATAGTGACTTAGAGAACTGTGTCAATCACTATCTTATCTGGAAGATCAACTCCCACTTGATTCAAGCGATTGTAGCACCGAGACAGTTTGAGCACATGCTCACCGGTTGATCTATTATCCTTCATCTTGCAGTCAAAGAATCTTGTTGGAGGTCTCATACCTCTCAACACGGGCACGAGCCTGAAATCTCAATTTTAGCTCTTGGAACATCTCATATGCCCCGTGACGTTCAAAACGTCTTTGGAGCCTCAATTCTAAGCCGTAAAGCATGATGCACTGAACTATCAAGTAGTCATCAAAAACGTGCCTGTCTGATGTTCTCAACACCCACAGACGACGCTTGAGGGGGTGGCGCACCGAGCGGTGCATCAAGGACACAAGACTCTTGGGAAGCCGTGAGGATAATCCTCAGATTATGGGCCCAGTCTACAAAGTTACTTCCATCATCTTTCAACTTGGCTTTCTCTAGGAACACATTGAAATTCAGGGGTGCTACTGCGCGAGCCATTGATGTACAACATAAATTTGCAAAGATTACTTACACTATTGTTCAAGATAATGAGTTTAGTTAATCATATTACTTAAAACTCCAACTCAAATTGACATCCCTCCGGTCATCCGAGTGCTACATGATCCAAATTCACCAACCCAAGTCTGATCATCACGTGAGATGAGGTGGTTTCAATGGTGAACATCTCCATGTTGATCATATCTACTATATAACTCATGTTCGACCTTTCGGTCTCTTGTGTTCCGAGGCCATGTCTGTACATGCTAGGCTCGTCAAGTTTAACCCGAGTGTTCCGCATGTGCAACACTGGGTTGCACCTGTTGTATGTGAACGTAGAGTCTATCACACCCGATCATCACGTGGTGCTTCGAAACGACGAACTTTCGCAACGGTGCACACTCGGGGAGAACACAATTTTATCTTGAAATTTTAGTGAGGGATCACCTTATAATGCTACCGTCGCCCTAAGCAAAATATGATGCATAAAAGGATTAACATCACATGCAAATCATAAGTGACATGATATGGCCATGAACTTGTGCTTTTGATCTCCATCTCCAAAGCACCGACATGATCTCCATCATCACCGGCATGACACCATGATCTCCATCATATTGATCTCCATCAACGTGTCGCCATGAGGTTGTCTCGCCAACTATTGCTTCTACAACTATTGCTAACTCATAGCGATAAAGTAAAGCAAATGACACAAATTAATTAAAGACAACCCTATGGCTCCTGCCGGTTGCCGTACTCATCGACATGCAAGTCGATATAAACTATTACAAAACATGATCATCTTATACAACACATATATCACATCATGTCTTTGGCCATATCACATCACAACATACCCTGCAAAAACAAGTTAGACGTCTTCTAATTTGTTGTTGCATGTTTTACGTGGCTGCTATGGGTATCTAGCAAGAACGATTCTTACCTACACAAAACCACAACGGTGATATACGAATTGCTATTCAACCTTCTACAAGGACCGCCTTTGTCGAATCCGATTCAACTAAGGTGGGAGAGACAGACACCCGCCAGCCATCTTATGCAACAAAGTCACATGTTAGTCGATGGAACCGGTCTCTCATACGTGGACGAGTAAGGTTGGTCCGAGATGCTTCATCCCACAATACCGCCGAATCAAGAAAAGACCAAGGAAGGAAGCAATCTGAATATCAACGCCCACAAACTCCTTTGTGTTCTACTCGTGATGTCCTACGCATAGACCTAGCTCTATGTGACGCCCTGGATTTGTGCTACAGTAATGTATGTGATTAAGCTACAGTAATCCCACGCTAATGTTGCCACGTCACCACAATTACTGTTGTTAAGCTCGCGTTGGTTCAAACCCCGTTCAAATTCAAATTTAAAATAAAGTCAAACGATGAAAGTTTTCAAACATGCAAACTAAAATGTTCGGAGTGTGTCAAATAATGCCTAGGTAATTGTTGTGTTGAAACCAACATTTTTGAAATTGTTTAAGTTCACTAAATTAAATGAAACTAAAACAGAAAAATAATAAAAGACAGAAAAAAAAGAAGAGAAAGGCAAAGCCCCCCCCGGCCCAACTGGGCCACCGGCCCAGCAGGCCGGCCCACCCCAGCCCTTGGGGCTATAAGCTCCCCCCGAAACCCTAGCAACCGACCCCGTCGCCCCACTTCCCCACCCCGCCCCTCTCTTCCCCCCGCAGGAACTGGATCGGGGGAAACCACCCCCGACCCCGTCGCCCGGCGCCGCCGGCCCTCCCCCGGCACCACCGCGTCGCCCCACCTCGCCGGTGCCGACCCCCCTTACCGCCCCGTCGCGCCTCCTCCCCCGAACCGTCACCATCGCCACTGCATCCCGCCGCCGACCGCCGGCCTCCTCCGCGCCCGCTGCCAGCCCTGCAACCACTGTGAGCCGCCGCCCCTTGCTAGCCGCTCGTCACGACAACGCCCGCCTGCACGCACGCGTGCCGCCGGCCGCGCTCGCCCCCTGCGCTCCCGCTGCCCTCTGCCCGCTCGCTCCTCGCGTCCCTGGCCGCGCTCACCGCCCTGGTGCCTCGCCTGGCCCCAGCGCGCGCCCGCGCCCCGCACCACCGCGTGCGCCACGCCGCCGCCGCCCCGCTCGCCACTGGCCTCCACCCCGGCCACGCCCCCCGCCTTGCGTTTGCCCCTACCCTTGTCCGTGACCCCGTGTCGCCGCTTCGGCAGCCGCTGGCCGTCGCCGGGCCCTAACCGCCGCCGCCGTGTGGTCGTTCCCCTCCCCTGCCGACGCCTGGCCACCGCGCCCCTGGCCACCGGCGAACCGCCGGCGAGGCCCTGCCTCCCCTCCCGTGGCCGATCTGGTTTAGTGGGGATTAACACGCCCACTAAACCCCCCTGGCCCAATGACATGGGGGCCCCACGCCCCCAAAACGATTATAAAAATAATGTTTAAAAAAAACTAAAATTGAAAATAATTAATAAGATAATTAATTAATTAATTAATTAGTCGATTAATCTGTTAATTGACCTAATTAAACTGGTTAGGTTAATTAATGTTTCTGTTAAGTTTATTGAGAATGACATGTGGGCCCAGACCACAATAGGACTAATTAATCTGTTTAATTAAAACTGTTAGCTAAATTAAGTTAAACAGTGTATGACAGGTGGGTCCCACCACATTAATTAATTTGTTTAATTAATTATTAAACCTAATTAAAACCGTGTCAATGACAGGCGGGGCCCACTGGTCAGTTTGACCAGTCAACTGGCCCTGTTGACTGCTGATGTCAACATGACATCATGCTGATGTCGTAAAGAATTATTGAATTAAAATAATCTGTTTTAATTTCTGGATATTAATAAAACTTTAAAAATTAATATAAAATAATCCGTAACTCGGATGAAAATAATTTATACATGAAAGTTGATCAGAAAAATCCCACGAACCCGAATACGCTGTCCGTTAGTCTGTCACATACCCCTAGCATAGCGAACATGGAACTTTTCCATCGATTTTGCCTGTCCGGTAGTAGTCCGAGACCCAAAAAATATCGTCAGATATTCTTCCGAACCGTCTGCGACATGTAGTACTGCGCTAGTGCATACCTAGCTCTGCATATTGTCATGTCATGCATCGTGTTGCATCTGTGCTTTATATTTATTGTTTCTTCCCCCCTCTTCTCTCCGGTAGACCCCGAGGCTAACGGTGCTGCCGGGTCCGACTACACCGTTGACGATCAGCCTTTTTCCGCAGAGCAGCAAGGCAAGCAACCCCCCTTGAGCATTCCGATATCGCCTATTCCTTTCCCTCTTATTCTTGCATTAGATTTTGGCTACTGTATTAGTTAGCTCCTATTCTGATGCATAGCCTGCTTTTGATAAACTGCTACTATACCTGCAATCATATCAACTGCTTAGTATAGGTTGATCAGTGAATCCCCTGTGACCCCCTTAGTCCCAGTTGCCCCTGCTTCTTCATCGACGACTCGAAGACCCGAAGACTCGGTCAACCGACCGACGAGCCAGGCCCCTCACATCACCGCACACCCCTTAAGTATGGCACTGCAGAGCTACTATCGAGTGCCGAGGGTGATACCTCACTTAGCACTCCCGATGTTAATTCTGTAGCGTAGCTAATCGGTCGTGTGTATCGAGGGTGATTCCTCCTTCCCATTTATCGATAGCGACTCTTGTCATACACATACCTCGAGTGGGATCCATCGAGGGTGATTCCTCAGATATCCACTTGGTGTATAAACACACAGTTACTTTAACTTGACATTGTTTACATGTGAAAGATGGGACTGGAGGGACAGGCGGTACCACCCTGGTTGAGGTGGACCTGAGTTCCCGACAGTCCTGAGACGGGTCGGCCCCAAGGGTACCCGTCTGTGAGATGTGGTGGGATGCGCCAGTAAGGCATCCAAAAGGTTATGTTGAGGCGTGGACGGGCAGGAGAGGCCCCTGCCACACATCCTCGAGACGGGGTGACGAGACCGCACTTTATGGGTCGCGATTGCCCCGCATTAATAAAATGCTAATGGGTTGGGTATTTGATCTGAGTTGGGTCGTTGGCCTTTTTACGCACCAAACCATCGCGTGGGAGAAGTTATGGGTACTCAGCGTCGTTGTATCAGCCGAAGCTCTTCGGACGTCAGCAATGGAGCGGCGTGCGCCGGATTGGACTGGACGGTGCAGCTCTTGGACTGGAGTGTACTAGGTCTGCTTCCGGCCGCCCACACATCGTGCAGGAGCGCAGAGGGCAAGTGGGCCCACGACCCCTTTGTGCTTAGGATTTAGACCGGCGGGCTGGCCTCTTCGTTGAGCCTAGGTGGGGCGACGACGTGCTGCTATCCCGAGGCCGGGCATGACCCAGGAAAGTGTGTCCGGCCGGAGGTGATCAGGCGTGTTGGAAATGCGGTGCACCCCTGCAGGGATGAATAAACTATTCGAATAGCCGTGTCCACGGTAACAGGACGACTTGGAGTTGTACCTTGACCTTATACAATTATAATTGTGATTTAATTTGAAATGAATTGTGGCTCCGAGATTGCTTCCTCGCAGGGAGTCGAGGAAGAATCTCTGGGCGTGGATACTTAATAAAATTGCTACAATAATATGACTATATATGAGATACCAGTCTACTCTCTTCTAATGCTGCAAGATGCTGAAGATGCTAGTCTTCATTAGGACTAGGCCTTCCCCCTATTCTTGCTTTCTGCAGTCAGCCCAGATATAACCCCATTCCTTGATACTGATGCATACTTAGCATAGTTTTGATGTCAGTCTTGCGAGTACTTTGGATGAGTACTCACCGCTGCCTTGCTTTCTCTTTCCCCCTCGATACGATTTCTGCGTTCATACGACGGAGCCCAGGAGATGGAGTACGCCGGAGACGACTACTACACCACCGCTGGAGCCTACTCCTACGTGGAGAGTGCCGATGCTCAGGAGTAGTTAGGAGGTTCCCAGGCAGGAGGCCTCGCCTCTTTCGATCCGCTGCTTATGTTTGTGCTAGCCTTCTTAAGGAAAAACTTGTTTAACTTATGTCTGTACTCAGATATTATTTGCTTCCACTGACTCGTGCTTGTCGAGCTTTGTATTCGAGCTCTCGAGGCCCCTGGCTTGTAATATGAAGCTGTATGACTTTAATTTGTGTCTAGTGTTGTGTTGTGATATCAATCAGTGAGTCCCTAATCTTGGTCGTACGCATTGCGTGTTTGATTAGCGTACGGTCGAGATCGGGGGCGTCACACTCTAATACCACTGTTGGGGAACGTTGCATGGGAAACAAAAAATTTCCTACGCTTCGCCAAGATCAATCTAGGAGATGAACATACCCTTGTAGATCGCTAAGCGGAAGTGTTAAGAAATGCGGTTGATGTAATCGAACGTCTTCGCGATCCAAATCACAAGCCGTCCCGCGATCCAATCACGATCTAGTGCCGAACAGACGGCACCTCCGTGTTCAACACACGTACAGCTTGATGACGTCCTCGCCTTCTTGATCCAGCAAGAGGGGCGAAGTAGTAGATGTGTTCCGGCAGCACGACGGCGTGGTGACGGTGGTGGTGAGGAACAATTTCTGTAGGGCTTCGCCAAGCACAACGGAAACTATGATAGAGGATAAACTAGAGGGGGCGGGGTTTTCGGCACATGGCTTGGGGAAATCTTGATGTGTTCCGGATGCTAGCCCTGCCCCTCTATTTATATGTTGAGCCCTGGGGTCGTTTCTTGGAGAAAGAGCCTCCTCAAAGTCGGTTTGGCACGCAAGGCAAGAGTCCTCCTCGGACTCCAGGACCAGACGCCAGGGTCCCTGGCGTCTGGCCCCTGGCCTTCGCAAAACTCCTTTTGCACCTTCCTAAAGCCTCGTGGGCTTTACCCCTTGGCCCAAATAAAGTGTTCTCGTACCCGAACATTTTGGGAAACATCCGATTCCCCTTCCGGTGAATTCCGGAACCCTTCCGGAGACCAAACACTATTATCCCATATATCAATCTTTACCTCCGGACTATTCCGGAGGTCCTCGTCATGTCCGTGATCTCATTCGGAACTTCGAACAACCTTCGATCACCAACATAATGACTCAACTATACTTATATCGTCACCAAACGTTAAGTGTGACCTGGATGCCCATATTGGTTCCTACATATTCTACGAAGATCTTTATTGGTTGAACCTCTGTGTCAAGGATTCAGTTAATCCCGTATGCAGTTCCCTTTGTTCATCGGTATGTTACATGCCCGAGATTCGATCGTCGGTATCTCCATACCTAGTTCAATCTCGTTACCGGCAAGTCTCTTTACTCCTTCCGTAATATAAGATCCCGTGGCTAACTCTTTAGTCACTTTGCTTGCAAGCTCATTATGATGTTGTATTACCGAGTGCGCCTTGAGATACCTCTTCGTCACACGGAGTAACAAATCCCAGTCTTGATCCATGCCAACTCAACAGACACCCTCGGAGATACCTGTAGAGCATCTTTATAGTCACCCAGTTACGTTGCGACGTTTGATGCACACAAGGTACTCCTCCGGTGTCAGTGGGTTACATGATCTCATGGTCATAGGAACATATACTTGACATGAAGAAAACAATAGCAATAAACTTGACACGATCATATGCTACGTTCATAGTTTGGGTCTTGTCCATCACATCATTCTCCTAATGATGTGATCCCGTTATCAAATGACAACTCATGTCTATGACTAGGAAACCATAGCCATCTTTGATCAACGAGCTAGTCTCTCACATGCTCACTAGGGACACAGTGTTGTCTATGTATCCACACATGTATCTGAGTTTTTGATCAATACAATTCTAGCATGGATAATAAACGATTGTCATGAACAAGGAAATATAATAATAACCATTTTATTATTGCCTCTAGGGCATATTTCCAACACGAGGCACGCGGAGACGACGATGTATCCCGAAGTTCACACCCTTGCGGATGCTAATCTCCGTTTGGAGCAGTGTGGAGGCACAATGCTCCCCAAGACGCCACTAAGGCCACCGTAATCTCCTCACGCCCTCGCACAATGCAAGATGCCGTGATTCTACTAAGGGACCCTTGAGGGCGGTCACCGAACCCGTACAAACAAGGTTGGGGCAAACTCCACAACTTAATTGGAGGCTCCCAACAGTACCAAGAAGCTTCACCACAATGGATTATGGCTTCGAGGTGACCTCAAATGCTCGGGGCAATCTCCACAAACTAATTGGAGACCCCGACGCTTGCCCGGAGCTTTGCACCACAATGATTGAGCTCTGAGGCACCACCAACCATCTAGGGCGCCAAAGCACCCAAGAGGAACAAGCCCTAGGGTGATCAAACACCCAAGAGTAATAAGCTTCTCAACTTCTCACTTCCACGTATCACCGTGGAGAACTCAAACCTATGCACCAAATGCAATGGCAAGGGAACACGGAGTGCCCAAGTGTTTGAAATATGCCCTAGGGGTAATAATAAATTGGTTATTATCATATATCCTTGTTCATGATAATCGTTTATTATCCATGCTAGAATTGTATTGATCGAAAACTCAGATACATGTGTGGATACATAGACAACACCATGTCCCTAGTGAGCCTCTACCCGACTAGCTCGTTGACCATAGATGGTCAAGGTTTCCTGACCATAGACATGAGTTGTCATCTGATAACGGGATCACATCATTAGGAGAATGATGTGATGGACAAGACCCAACCGAAAGCATAGCATTTGATCGTGTTAGTTTATTGCTAATGCTTTATCCATGTCAAGTATCTGTTCCTACGACCATGAGATCATGCAACTCCCTGACACCGGAGGAATGCCTTGTGTGTATCAAACTGTCACACCCTGTGTTTTGCCTCATGACTAAGTTAACATGACTCAAAAATTAGGGCCAATTAAAACTTTTTGTGTGCTTGTGATGCTTGACTTAACTGCTACTTGCTTGATTGTTTGCTGGTGCTCTATATTCATAAAACTCCCTCCTACTCTCAAAACTCATCTCCTTGCTCCAAATCTTTGCCCAATGATCATGCCATGTGTATAGGACATAAAACTATTTTTATAAAATATTATTTTGGCCAAAAAGGATTTATTCAAATTAGGTTTTCCAAAACCCCTGAATTGAGGTTTGTACTACAAGTCCTCAAATTGGGTGGATTGTTTTGCCACAAAGACTTTATTGGAGCCTACTATAGATAAGACTTCCCAAAACCACCAAATATTATTTTAAAGATTATTTTCACATTTTATTTAAAGGCTTTTTCTTAAGGCCAGAAATGGTCTTTTATAGGGAAAAATTATTTTTATGCTTTCAAAATATTTGAGAAAATTTAGGGACACTCAGTGGACATATATTGTCCATATATAAGAGTTTCAACACATGGTCATGTTCAAAATATTGGACAAAACCCTCCAAAACCCTTTCTGCTTATTCCATGTATTTGAAATATTTCTATAAGAAATATTCTCAAATAAATCCAGGAAAATTCCAGCAAGTCACAAATGCTATATGTGATGATCTTGCCAAGTTTCATATCAATCCCAATTGTTTTGGTTCACCAAAATATTCCAAAATCCTTCCTGTCCAGATCCAAATTTGAGCAGCTCTACATTGCCAACTGTCTCCTATTGATCTCAAACTTTGTGGACATGTTCTGATACTCCAATAATGCATCCACACCAAGTGGTGCATAAAGGAGAATGGATTTGCATAGCTAGATCTAATGAAACCCATTTCTGTCCATTTCTAGGGTTTACCAAGTTTGCATTGTCAACTTCCTTCAATTAAGCTGAAAACTTGTGATCAGGACCAAATGTACTTACCATTTACCCCTGGTGAATCTCAAGGCCATAGGATTCCTCTACCTAGCCCAACCACAGCACAAACACCTTCTTCCATAAACTAGTGGACAAGCATAGTTGACCCAGAAAGATTCCCCTTGCCTCCAACTTTTTACCACAGTATATTCTAACCCCAAATTACCTGTAGTAACTTTTCCATGGCCTCTGATCAATTATTGAGGGGGGGGGGGGTAACTCCCTCATTTCCCCTCTCTTTTTTACCATGACAAGGCCTATTCTTCCTCTCCCCCACTATTCTGTTCATGCTAATGACCCCAAACTTTTCTACAACCTCACTTGCATGCCTATGCATCAAACCAAACCCAAATATGGCAGGCTCATGTGGAAAATATGAGCAGTTCATCTAAACCTACATTATGGCAGCAAATATGGCTTTGTATTGCAAGTACCAGTTATACTTGTCTCCCTGAGCTAAAATTTGGGGTGTTAGTACTCCTTCCATACCTAAGGAGCCTAGACAACTTTTTACCCCCTAAGCCCTTCAGTAAAATCCACTGATCTAGCCCCCAAGTTTGCTGGTGCAAACTTGTCCTTAGTGGAAAACCACCCCACCTAGATCCTTAGGCAATGCAACCCCACCAGTGCTCTCCTGCATGCATGCCTTGCTCCCCAGACAACTTTGGCCGACCAAAAGGGTGCCCTAGACACGCCCTAGCGTGGTGACCACGCAACAGGCATGCAGAAATGGTGCTCTCCCGACAAGGGTTGTCCTGTAGCTCATGTCCGGCAACAACAGAGTGCCCCAGCGTGCCGGGCATCTCCCCTTGACCTCGCACGCCCCTCCCCGATGCTCAAAAACTTCCAAGGCACCTCTGGCGTGCGTGCTCGTCACGCCCAAAGCGCATCCGAGGCCACCCGAGCTCCCCTTAGTCGCCCCTCTACTTCCACCCCTCCTCGAGCCCCCCTGCAGTGCCCATTTGCTCCCTCTCACTCCCACGAGGCTCCTGGACCGAGCTATTGGAGCTCCCATGCCCTCCTCCTTCTCCCACGAACGCCATGGCATCGCCTCGGCCTCTGGCGAATTCGTGCTGCCCCGCCTCTCTCCTCTCCTCCGGACGGCATCCGAGCACCCTAGAGCCACCACAAACCCCCCTTCGCTCATCATTTCCTCCCCTCTGCGGCTACCGCACCATGCCCGTCGCCGCCGTCGGTCACCTCCGCCGTGGCCGAAGCCTCGCTCGGCCTCGACTTTTCCCGGGGCCAAGAACCCACCAGGCGAGTGCGGTCGGTCGCCCCAAGCCCACCGGCGGCCGGAGCGCCGTCGGAGGTGGCCAGAGCCACTGGGGCGGGCGCCGGCCGACGCTCGGTCGGGCTCCTCTGCCCTCCCCTGTGCTGGCGGGAGGTGGAGGGAGACCCTGCCAGCGGGGCCCGCCGGTCAGCGGCTAAGGCCCGGGCTCCCCCGTTTAAGTGGCCGCGCCTCCCGTGGAAGGCGTCTTCCCGCCGAGAAGACATACTCCCTGGAGTACGCAACCGATGTGGCCGTTCCACCGCCAGGCCGAGCCACTGGGCCGGCCCATCCCCTATCCTGCGCCCGGTGCGCCTCTTAGCCCAATTAGGTGAGTGATTTTTTCCTTTTCTTTTATCAGAGGAGATTCAAATATTCATAAAGAATTCATTTTAGCTCCAAATTTGGTGATTCAAGTTTCTACAGATTCCTAAAATCATGCCCTATCCAAATATGTGCATTGCACATTTTTAGAGCAAACTTTTCTGTGTAGTTCAAACTCAAATTTAAATTTGAACTATGAAGGTCCCCCATTACAAAATCCCTAGGGGATTCAAATTAACTCCAAATGGAGTGGTTCAAGTTCCTAGGTGTATCTAAATACATGCACTAAGTGGTGAACATTTTGCCTTACACTTATTCTGCTATGACAAATATTGGACCATTTCTTCATGTATGATCCACATTGAAAATCCCTAGGAAAATCATGCCAACTCCAAATCCAGTGAAACCACTTCCTAAAATTTTCTAAAATCATTCCCTATCTGTTGGGACCATCCACCTATTTTTATAAAAATATTTTTTGTAGACTTCTTATAGGATCATCATTTCCTTCATTTCCACCGTTCAAAAATCCCCCTTGAACCACATCCAATGAAACCTCCTTGGCTATTTTTCTTGTGACCAGAGGTGTCCAAGAAAATAAAACTCCTATTTATAGAGCACTTTTATTTCTCTGCTTGTTGTGTTGCTCATTGTGGTTGTTTCCGACGATAGTTAACGAAGTAGACGAAGTGCTCGGAGTGGACGAGAAGCGTGTGAAGACCTCGAAGACTTTCCTGAGCCAGACAAGCAGCCCTTTGACCATGACTAAGAACCCTTTTTCATTGCATGGCATATAGCACTTATTTCCATGATGTTGATCATGTTGGTGTGGTGACCACTTTGGTGGGATGCCTCTGATACTTTACCATTGATACTTGCATCGTGCATGACCCTACAATTCTTATGAGGGTTGTGCGGGTGGGAGTAGTTAGGTTGTTAGTAGATGCTACGCAAGTGGGATCGGGAGTATGCATGGTGATGGAAACAAAAATGATTTCAAAGACTTTTCGAAAACCCCGTCGGGTGCCACTAATGCCCGAGGGAGATGAAGTTGATCTAGGTAACCACTTGACAAAGAAGTGGTGTACCGGAGCAAGTTGTGTGTGTGTGTGTGTGTGTGTGTGTGTGTGTGTGTTTGAAAACGGAGAGATTTAAGATTTGCTGACCATCCCAACCTTACATGCACAACCACGATACCCCTTATGGGACGGGGCTTTGTTGATTACTTTGGTGGGTACTAGCATAGAGCCCGCATTACTAGTGGCAGGAGTGACGTGGTCACTCTCGATACGGGGTCGTGCCGGTAAGGACGATCATGCGCTGTCTTCACAGGCACCGGGCACACCGTTGCGTGCCCTCATGGATGATACGTGTGATGTATATCATGAGGGATGGCACCAACGAGTGGACTCTTTGTTTAGTATCACTAGGGGAAAGGCAATGTTCGGGTACTTACCTCGGGTATGAACAATATCGCGAGTTGTGGCTTGACACGGAAGTTTCCCGAGTCTTGTGGGTAAAGTGTGCAACCTCTGCAGAGTGTAAAACTATTCGAATAGCCGTGTCCACGGTCATGGACAGTTGGAGGTCCGGCTTAAACTACGTCTGATGTTTTCACAAACCTGGTGTGTGTGTGTTGGTGATAAAGATGGTACTTGAGCTAAGTATAATGACTTGCATGATGATGAACATGAGATGTTCAACCCCTGCTTATGATGATAATTGTGTCTTGTTCATATGGATATCTGCAAACTGTTGATGCATGCTTACATAAGTTATTTGATGATGTCATTGCACTCAAAATTGGCTTTCTGCAAAACTTACCTACTTAGTGCTATATCATGCTCTGTTGAACCTTGTTCCAAACATGGGTTGCTTGCGAGTACATTCAAAGTACTCATTGGCTTGCCACTGGTTATTTTATTGGCCAGGCATGAAAGATCAGGTTATGATGAAGATTACCTTGGTGACGAACATGCGAGCTAGGACGCTTCCCAGTCAGAATGCCTGTAGGGTTAAGGCAGATGGCATGGGTTCACGCTATCGTTGAAGATTTCCGCTGCAAGTTTATGAAGACTTGGCCATAAAGGCCATCTTTGAGTAAAACGGTACGTAATTGATGTAAGACTCTTGTTATTCAGTTTCTGTGTGTTCAGTGAGCATTGATCTCTGGGATCACCGTGCACGTACATCCGGTGATCACGACTTATGAGTCGGGGTCCCCACACAAACGTCGCAACGTAACTGGGTGACTATAAAAGTGCTCTACATGTATCTTCGAGGGTGTCTGTTGGGTTGGCGTGAATCGAGACTGGGTTTTGTCACTCCGTATGACGGAGAGGTAGCTCTGGGACCACTCGGTAATACAATATCATAGTAAGCTTGCAAGAAATGTGACTAAGGAGTTAGTCACGGGATCTTGTATTATAGAACGAGTAAAGAGACTTGCCGGTAACGAGATTGAACTAGGTATGGAGATACCGACGATCGAATCTCAGGCAAGTAACATACCGACAGACAAAGGGAACTACATACGGGATTGATTGAATCCTTGACATCGTGGTTTGACTGATAAATATCTTCATAGAATATGTGGGAATCAATATGGGCATCCAGGTCCCGCTATTGGTTATTGACTGTAGAGGTGTCTCGGTCATGTCTGCATAGTTCTCGAACCCGCAGGGTCTGCACACTTAACGTTCGGTGACGATTTGGTATTTTTGAGATATATGTGTTGGTGACCGAAAGTTGTTCGGAGTCCTGGATGAGATCCCGGATGTCACGAGGAGTTCCGGAATGGTCCGGACGTAAATATTGATATATAGGAAGTTGGTATTTGAGTTTCGGAAAAGTTCCGGGACTTACCGGTTTTGTGACGGGGATGCCGGAAGGGTTCCTGGGGTCCACCTGCCCCGGAGGGCCCCATGGGCTGTGAGAGGGTGCGCACCAGCCCCTGGTGGGCTGGCCGCACCTCCCACCAAGGCCCATGAGGCCGAAGGGATGGGGGGAACCCTAGGGGGGCGGCCACCAAACTTGGGGGCCAAGCCACCCCCTTGGCCGCCGCCCCCACTAGGGGAAACCCTAGGACGGCCCCTCCTCCACCCCCCTATATATACTTGAGGGGAGAGAGGGCAGCCACACCCTAAGGCCATGGGGCAGCCCTCTCTCTCCCTCTAGATCTGGTTCTCCTCTAGATTGGTTCCGGTAGTGCTTGGCGAAGCCCTGCCGGGACAACTCCACTACCACCGCCACCACTCCATCGTGCTGCTGGAGATCTCATCTACCTCTCCGCCCTCACTTGCCGGATCAAGGAGGCGGAGACGTCATCGAGCTGTACGTGTGCTGAATGCGGAGGTGCCGTCCGTTCGGCGCTAGATTGGAACGGATCAAGATTGGATCGTGGGACGGATCGTGATTGGATCGCGAAGACGTTCGACTACACCAGCCACGTTTCTTAACGCTTCCCGCTTAGCGATCTACAAGGGTATGTAGATGCACTCCCCCTCTCATAGATGTTGATATCCATAGATAGGTCTTGGGTATTCGTAGGAAAAAAATTGTTTCCCATGCAACGTTCCCCAACAGTGGCATCATGAGCTAGGTCTATGCGTAGATAACATGCACGAGTAGAACACAAAAGAGTTTGTGGGCGTTGATGTTCAGATTGCTTACTTCCTTAGTCTTATCTTGATTCAGCGGTATTGTGGGATGAAGCGGCCCGGACCAACCTTACTCGTCCACGTACGAGAGACCAGTTCCATCGACTGACATGCAACTTGTTGCATAAAGATGGATGGCGGGTGTCTGTCTCTCCCACTTTAGTTGAATCGGATTCGATAGAGGCGGTCCTTGTAGAATGTTAAATAGCAACTTGAATATCATCGTTGTGGCTTTGCATAGGTAAGAACGGTTCTTACTAGTTGCCCATAGTAGCCACGTAAAACTTGCAACAACAAAGTAGAGGACGTCTAACTTGTTTTTGCAGGGCATGTTGTGATGTGATATGGCCAAAGACATGATGTGATATATGTGATGTATGAGATGATCATATTTTTGTATAGATTATCATGACTTGCATGTCGATGAGCACGGCAACCGGTAGGAGCCATAGGGTTGTCTTTAATTATTTTCGCCATTTTTGCTTTACGTTTTCGCTATGAGTTAGCAATAGTTGGCGCGACATCCACATGACGTCACGATGATGGAGATCATGATGATGGAGATCATGGTGTCATGCCGGTGACGATGGAGATCATGCCAGTGCTTTGGAGATGGAGATCAAAAGCACAAGATGATGATGACCATATCATGTCACTTATATGATTTGCATGTGATGTTTATCCTATTTATGCATCTTATTTTGCTTAGAACGACGGTAGCATTATAAGATGATCCTTCACTTAAATTTCAAGATAAATTGTGTTCTCCCCGAGTATGCACCATTGTGAAGGTTCGTCGTTTCAAAGCACCTCGTGATGATCGGGTGTGATAGACTCTACGTTCGCATACAACGGGTGTAAGCCAGATTTACACACGCAGAATACTTGGGTTAAACTTGACGAGCCTAGCATGTACAGACATGGCCTCGGAACATAGGAGGCCGATAGGTCGAACATGAGTCATATAGTAGATATGATACACATGGAGATCTTCACCATTGAAACCACCTCATCTCACGTGATGATCGGACTTGGGTTGGTGGATTTGGATCATGTTACACTCGGACAACCTGAGGGATGTTGATTTGAGTGGGAGTTCTTTAGTAATATGATTAATTGAACTCATTATCATGAACATAGTCAAAATATCTTTGTAAATTATGTTGTAGACCAATAGCTCGCGCTATAGCTCCCCTATATTTTGATACGTTCCTAGAGAAAAACTAAGTTGAAAGATGGTAGTAGCAATTATGCGGACTAGGTCCACGATCTGAGGATTGTCCTCAGTTGCTGCACAAAAGGCTTATGTCCTTGATGTGCCGCTCGGTGCGCCACCCCCTCAAGCATCATCTGTGGGTGTTGAGAACATCAGAGAGGCACGTTTTTTGATGACTACTTGATAGTTCAGTGCGTCATGCTTTATGGCTTTGAATTAAGGCTCCAAAGACATTTTGAACGTCACGGATCATATGAGATGTTCCAAGAGCTGAAATTGGGATTTCAGGCTCATGCCCGCGTTGAGAGGTATGATACCTACAACAAGGTTCTTTGCCTGCAAGATGAAAGAGAATAGCTCAATCGATGAGCATGTGCTCAGATTGTCTGGGTGCTACAATCGCTTGAATCAAGTGGGAGTTGATCTTCCTGATAAGATAGTGATTGCCACAATTCTCCAAGTCACTGCCACCAAGCTGCAAGAGTTTTGTGATGAACTATAACATGCCAGGGATGGCGATGATGACCCCTGAGCTATTCGCGATGTTTTACACCACGAAAGGTAGAAATCAAGAAGGAACATCAAGTGTTGATGGTAGGACCACTAGTTTCAAGAAGGGCAAGGGCGAGAAAGGAAACTTCGAGAATGGCAAGCCAGTTGTCGCTCCAGTGAAGAAACCCAAGGTTGGACTCAAACCCGAGACTAAGTACTTCTGTTATGAGGGGAACGGTCACTGAAGCGGAACTGCCCCAGATACTTGGCAGATAAGAAGGCTGGCAATGTCAACAAAAGTATATTTGATATATATGTTATTGATGTGTACCTTACTAGTATTCCTAGTAGCACCTGGGTATTAGATACCGGTTCAGTTGCTAATATTGGTAACTCGAAGTGAAAGCTATGGAATAAACGGAGACTAGCTAAGGGTGAGGTGATGATGTGTGTTGGAAGTGTTTCCAAGGTTGATGTGATCACCATCGCATGCTCCCTCTACCTTCGGGATTAGTGTTGAACCTAAATAAATGTTATTTGGTGTTTGCGTTGAGCATGAACATGATTAGATCGTGTTTATTGCAATACAGTTGTTCATTTAAGTCAGAGAATAATAGTTATTCTGTTTACATGAATAATGCCTTCAATGGTCATACACTCAATGTGAATGGTTTATTGAATCTCGATTGTAATGATACACATGTTCATAGTATTGATGCCAAAAGATGCAAAGTTAATTATGATAGTACCACATACTCGTGGCACTGCCGCAAAGTCATATTGGTGTAAAGCGCATGAGACATGAGACATGCGGACCATGCCTCATGGGCAAGATGACTAAGACCCCGTTTTCCGGTTTGATGGAGCGGGCAAGTGACTTATTGGAAATGATACATGTTGATGTATGCGGTCCAATGAGTGTTGAAGCATGCGGTAAATATCGTTATTTTCTTACCTTCACTGATGATTTGAGTAGATATGGGTATATTTACTTAATGAAACACAAGTCTGAAACGTTTGAAAAGTTCAAGCAATTTCAGAGTGAAGTTGAAGATCATCGTGACAAGTAGATAAAATGTCTATGATATGATCATGGAGTTGAATATCTGAGTTACGAGTTTGGTATGCAACTTAAGACAATGTGAAAATTGTTTCACAACTGAAGCAACCTGGAACACCATATTGTCATGGTGTGTCCGTACGTCGTAGCCGTGCTCTATTGGATATAGTACGTACTATGATGTCTCTGATACATCCATTTTGCATCATGATTTCCTACTGGTATTTATAATGTTCTTATGCATAATAATGCTTTAGGGAGTGATTCTAATGCCTTTTCTCTCATAATATGCAAGGTTTACACAAAGAAGGAGAATACCGGCAGCTGGAATTCTGGACCTGAAAAAGCATAGCAGAGATACCTATTCTCCACATCTCCAAATAAGCTGAAACTTCACGGAGAATTATTTTGGAATATATGAAAAACACTGGAGCAAATAACTACCGGAGGGGGCCCACCTGGTGAGCACAAGACACCAGGGCGCGCCAGGCCCCCCAGGCGCGCCCTGGTTGGTTGTGCTCAGCCCAGCCCACCTCCGGTGCCCATCTTCTGGTACCTAAGGTATTTTGACCTAGAAAAAATAAGGAGAGGACTTTCGGGATGGAACGCCACCGTCTCGAGGTGGAACTTGGGCAGGAGCACTTTTGCCCTCCAGCGGAGCGATTCTGCCGGGGGAACTTCCCTCCCGGAGGGGGAAATCGAAGCCATCGTCATCACCAACACCCCTCTCATCTTTGGGAGGCCAATCTTCATCAACATCTTAAACATCACCATCTCCTCTCAAACCCTAGTTCATCTCTTGTGTTCAATCTTTGTGCCAGAACCTCAGATTGGTACCTGTGGGTGACTAGTAGTGTTGATTACAACTTGTAGATGATTACTATATGGTTTATTTGGTGGAAGATTATATGTTCAGATCCATTATGCTTTTCAATACCCCTCTGATCTTGAGCATGAATATTATTTGTGAGTAGTTACCTTTGTTCTTGAGGTCATGGGAGAAGTCATGTTGCAAGTAATCATGTGAATTTGATATGTGTTCGATATTTTGATGATATGTATGTTGTGATTCCCTTAGTGGTGTCATGTGAACATCGACTACATGACACTTCACCATCCTTGGGCCTAAGGGAATGCATTGTGGATTAGTTATTAGATGATGGGTTGCTACAGTGACAGAAGCTTAAACCCTAGTTTATGAGCTACTTCATTAGGGGCTGATTTGGATCCAAACGTTTAATGCTATGGTTAGATTTTATCTTAATACTTTTTTTGTACTTGCGGATGCTTGCTGTGACACCCTGATTTTTGGCAACTTTTTCTTTTCGAAATCTCTTTGGTTTTACTTGCCTTTTGGTTGGTTTTTCAGTCAACTAAGGACTTATGAATCATTGAATCTTTTCCGAAGTAACCCAAAACCCTCATCACCTTGCCAAAACCTTTCCACACCTCTCTTGGATCAATTTCCAATATTTAATCTCTTTCCATTAATTCTTTTCTTCCTTTGGGAAATTATGTCATCACTATGGGTTGTGAAGCGACCTATAGTTTGGATGATCAATCAAATCCCAAACCTTTGCCATACCTTCTTATCATCAGATAATACCATAATCTTCAAAAACATTCCATAGTCCAATACAAAATTTTGGCCAGAATAATTATTTCCTCTCTGGTCAGAATTGGTCAGTTGTGAAGCAGCTCCCATTTTACTAGCTCAGAAAATTCCCAATAAATTCCCTGAGATACTAGGGATCCTATCTAGCCACAATATCCAAAAATATCATCTTGTCCAGTACAAATTTTCAGCAGCAAAATTCTGACAAGTTTCTGCTCATTCCAAACCTGTGTGAAGGAAGTACTAGCTAGAAATGCCCAATTGCCCTGAAATTTTTATGGCATGTGGGCACTACCAAATGAGCTCTCTCCACCAAATTTTAGCTTCAGCAGATTATCTATATGAGTGCCTCAAGCTCATCTTGTTTCTGGTCCAATATTGCAGTTTTCACATGAACTATATTCAAATATTTTTCAAACCCTTTCAAATTTGGCCAGTTTGTAGTCCTTCTAACCCAGATCACTCTAGACATCTCCATTGGCTTCATTCATAGCTCACCACCTCTCCAGATCCCTCTCAAGATCTTAGCCAGAAGCTGTTTTGGCTCAGTTCTCTGAATCTTGCTCAACCTGATCCTATCCAGGGACTTGTAGTACCTATTTGAGGTCAAGTCGACACAATAGACAAGCTTGGGCAAGCTCGCGAGTCCTTCAGACACCAGCTCGCGTGGTGATCACCGTGCTGACATGACCAAAGACGCGCTCTGCGCGTCCAGGCGCGTCGGACGTGATCGCCCGAGCCGTCCCTCGCTGCCCCCTCTTGTCCCTTAGTACCGACAGCATTCTAGCCGCACGCGTGGCCCCTCTCGAACCCTCCTGGCCGCCGGCGAAGGCCGCCGCCGCTCGCGGCCAAGCTCCACCATGGGCGAAACAATGAGCTCCTGCCGCTGTTGTTGTCCGCAAGCTCTTAATGGCGCCGGACCCGTCCCGTCGCTCCCGCAGGCTCACGTCCCCTCCCGCAGGGCCAGCTCGACGGCCAGCTCACCCTAGCTTCGGTAGCTTCCACCGCGGCGCCATTCGGCTCGGGCACCCGTCGCCGGCTATAAATAGCCATGCCCAGCTCCTCCTCTCCTCACCACCTCACCTCACCATCACTCTATCGTCTCCAGAGCGCCCCAGCAAGAGCCGAGAGCTTGTCTCCCTCAGCTTCGGCGAAGGCTCCGCCACCCGATCCCCTCCTGACGCCAGCCATCTCCACCCCATTCCAGCCTCACCTGAGCCCACCATCAAGACCAGCAAGTCTCTCTAGACCCTCTCGAGCTCTTGGCCGACCGGATTGCTGCCGGAATCGTCGCCGCCGACGACACCCGTAGCTGCCACCCGCCGGAGAAGAAGGGGGCAACGCCGTCCGACCACCTCCGGAGGATTTGCAGGTACGAGCGTGATCGCCGTTGACTGCCCGATCCATTCCAGCCTTCTCCTGACCCCGCCACCGTCCCTATCGCCGGTGAGCCGCCTCGCCTCTGTCTCTCTTCTCCCTCTCTGTTTAAACCAGGCCGACCCCACCTGTCAACGGCTCAAACCCGTGCCCGAAGCGGTATAAGTGGAGGCACCTCTCCACTTTACGTCTCCGACGTGGCCCGCTGTGGGTTTTTCTGTATTTAGTTTAATTCCAATTTTAAAACAGGTTTGACCAGAAATTTTGACCATCTATAACTTTTTATTTATAAGCCCAAATCAATTGATTCTTTTTTGCATTGGGTTTGTCTTGAGCTCCTTTCTTTGTTGATAAATTTTGGTATTTTTCTCACACTCACAGAATTTTTGGTGATTGAAACAGTGTTATGTGACATTTTAAATTGCTGTTTAAAAATATTTTCAGAGGGAAACTTTGGTGCATTTGAAGACCAGGAGTTTTTGGCAACCCAACAGAGCAAGGCAAGCCAGGACACCCATTTCATGAAGCATTTCAATAGCATTGCATAGTTATATGAATACTTCCATTTATTTGCTATATAACAATTCATAGTAATTAATTTAAATGCCTAGTTGCTGCCATCCTTAGTATTGTGATAAACTACTATGTTTGATAAGTGAACTTAGTGGTTGATCTTGAGTCACCTGTCCGGGCTTACCCGTGCAACCACATTTGCCGGTATGGGATGGCTTTGACTTGGTCTGGCTCCATGCTCTTTCACCGGTACCTCCAGACAGGGAGGGTTATGCGTGCGTGCTACCCTGATCAGGTAGGCGGCGATAACCCTGTGAGCCCAGTTGAGTTTTGTGCCGGCGTCCCTGTTTGGGACAGTTTAGTTTGGCCATGACGGTGGCAGGTGTCACGAGGTGACACAGGGACCACCCAGGGCAGGACTCCGGGGGAGGATGAATGCCGGTGGTACGATGAGAGAGTCACGAATCAGGCGGGTTTCGTTGGAGCAACGCTGGTCCACCCAAATGGGATCACGAGGCCAGGTGCTCCATGGTGTGGGTAAAGTGCGCAACCTCTGCAGAGTGAAGAATCTATTCGAATAGCCGCGTCCACGGTATTGGACAGCCCGTCCATACCTCACTAGGTGATCAACCGTAACCGTGATAATAATGATGGAAGAACTTGTCGTATGATCGGAAGTACTCAATGGCTTATGAGTATTCCAAGGGTTGTGGGACAACCCGAAAGAGAGTAAGTTGATAACCGGTAACATTAAGTGAATTGCTTAAGTATTTAACATGTTGATTGCCATGCTATTGTTTGCTGCATTACTTGGTTGTCGTGAGCTTGCGAGTACATTCAAAGTACTCACCTGGCGTATCATGCCAGATGCAGGAGAAGCCGAGGACGGAGGTCCCGATGGTTCGTGCTACGCTAACTAGGCTGTGTCCTCAGCAGTGTCCCTGTGGATGGAGTTTCCGCTATGTTCCACTACGCCGTAGAATTACTTAGTAGTTCTGAGGCCCTGCTATGTTTCATAAATAATGTAGATACTGTCATAGCACCGAGTGTGCCTTTGGCCTCGCTATCTTTGTAAAATATGAGCTTGTACCCGAAATCTATCAATAAAGTTTAGTTCAGTTCTGTTCCAAGTTGTTGTGTGTTTCCAGAGGACGTGATCTCTGGGCTGGAAACACTGGTAATCCGGTTCTCTGAGCCGGGGTGCCACAACGCTTGGTATCAGAGCCGTGTTGACTGTAGGACACCCTAGTTAACCCGGGCTAGAACCGCGATTAGTGTAGGGCTTTGAGTGTGCATCTTGCTTGCCGCATTTGATTGTTGCATGGCATGCATCATGATTCATTGTTTTACTAACCGTTGGCATTATGAGTGTAGATGGCACCAGTTCCGTACCACTACCACCATGAGCCAGCACCATCTTCACCCCAGCCTACCTTTCCCCCACCTATGTATCCACCACCAGTTCCACCTCCACGTAGGCTTGATACTCCTTCTAGCTCTACTGCGCCACCAGGCTTTTCGTCTGGTAGCCGACGTGAGACCCCGGCAGAGTGGGCCTCACTCCTAGCCACTCCAGCTGCTCTGATGCTGAGGCGTCGTGCTCCTTCTTCCTCGGAGGGAGAACCGTCCCAGCAGCGTCGTCGTGTTTCCTTTGATCCGGAGGATGTGATCCATATCATCAGTTCTGATTCCGACTCAGGATCCGATGATGAGGAATCTTTAGTTTGGCAGTGTTCGTGCCACCCGCGCCACTAGAGTGGAGGCTTGAGTTGTAGTGCATGCATCTTTGCATATGTCAACTGCCGTATGAGCAGTCTAGGCAAGATATCCCCCTACTAGCTTGCCATGTATGATGTTGGGTTATCTTGTATAATTATGTTGTTTGCTTTATTCGCCTTTTTCGTGCATTTTCTTTCTGGTGTCATATTACTGTGTTTCCCTTATGGATGTTGCTCATCGATTTGGTATTTTGCAATGGGAACAAATTTAGGATGAAGAGAAGTTGTAGCCAAGGCGGCGATGGAACCCCCGTTCGTCGATCCGCCAGACAAGCAGGACAACCACCAGAAGATTTACCACCTCCACCATCTCAAGCACCGACCACTGATCAGATGATGAGGATGTTTGAAGAGAAAAGAAACCAGGATCTCATGGAATTTTTGAAAAGCATGCAGGCTATGGTGGGCCAGAATAACAACCAAAATGGAACCCACTCCAAGTTGTCTGACTTCCAGCGCACCAAGCCACCCAATTTCGGTCAAGCTGTGGACCCTATAGAAGCTGATGATTGGCTGAGGACCATGGAAAAGAAGCTAGACATAGCCCGCTGTGAAGAATCAGATAAGGTTCCTTTTTCCACTCACTACCTAGAAGGGCCAGCAGCTATATGGTGGGACAACACAAAGGCAGTGTGGCCTTCTGGAGAAGATATTTCCTGGGAGAAGTTCAAGGAGCTATTCCGCAAGTATCATATCCCTACAGGCATAATGAAGGTGAAGCGAAGGGAGTTCCTTGCTCTTACACAAGGAAATATGTCCGTAGGGGAGTATCTGAACAAGTTCAACAATCTGGCACGGTACTCTACCCATGACATGTCCACCGAACAAAGGAAGATTGACCGGTTTCTGGGAGGACTGAATCACACTCTCCGTTGTCAGCTCTGTATGCTGGACTTTCCGGACTTCCAGACTTTGGTGAACAAGGCTTTCATAGCCGAACAGGAGCATAAGTCCGGATATGATGACCGCAAGCGGAAGTTTGAACCCAAGAAGGATAACTGTGAGCAGTTTGCGCAGAAGCCACACACCTGGCAGCCAGGCCCATCTGAATACAAGCCCGCATGGAACAATGGCAACAACAACAACATGGCTGGCAATCAGAACAAGACCTTCGGCAAACAACCATTGATAGAGGACTGCCGCCACAATAACACCTGCTTTACTTGCGGCCAAAGCGGACACTACTCCAAATAGTGCCCCACGAACAACGGGAAGCCATCCTCCGACTTCAAGCCGCAGGTCAACACTATTGGACGCCGCCCCAATCATAACTTCTGCCACAGACGCGTCCATCATATCTCCGCCGAGGAAGCCTGCGAAGCTCCAGAAGTAGTCCTTGGTATGTTTTCTGTTAACGACATACCTGCAGTAATTTTATTTGATTCTGGGGCTTCCCATTCGTTTATTTCGCGGAGTTTTACCACCTTGCACAAATTCTCTCCTTCGCTTTTGGATAATATCATGGTGGTACAATCCCCTGGCTCCCTGCTCAGAACAAATCTGATATATAAGGGTCTGGAAATTTCGATACATGGAGTTAAATTTCCAGCTACACTTGTTGCCATTGAATCCCCTGGATTGGACATAATACTGGGGATGGACTGGCTAGCACCACATCAGGTGTGCATCAACTGTGCCACCAGGACAGTGACACTAGTTAATCCGGTAGGACAAACAGTTCAATTCCTTCCAGCAAGATGATGTCAAGAAAGGGAATGGCATACCACACTTCCGGTACGGATATGAACTTGATTCCGGTAGTTTGCGAATTCCCGGATGTATTTCCCGAGGAACTACCAGGGATGCCACCCGACCGGGAATTGGAGTTTGCAATCGAGGTGATTCCCAGTACTGCCCCTATCTACAAGAAATACTATCGTATGCCGAGTCCAGAGCTGGTAGAATTGAAGAAGCAGTTGGATGAGTTGCTGCAAAAAGGGTATATTCGCCCAAGCATCTCGCCATGGGGATCACCAGTACTGTTTGTCAAGAAGAAGGATGGAAGTCTACGAATGTGCGTAGACTATCGCCAGCTGAATGAGGTCACCATCAAGAATAAGTACCCTCTCCCTCGCATTGATGATTTGTTCGACTAGCTGAACGAAGCACGGGTATTCTCCAAGATTGACCTCCGAACCGGGTATCATCAGCTAAAAATCAGAAAAGAGGATATACCCAAGACAACTTTCACCACCCGATATGGTCTGTATGAGTTTACAGTCATGTCATTTGGACTGACGAATGCTCCAACTTATTTCATGAGCATGATGAACAAGGTCTTCATGGATTTCCTGGACAAATTCGTGGTAGTGTTCATCGATGATATCCTGATATATTCCAAGGATGAAGAAGAGCATAAACAACACCTCCGTGCTGTCCTGGAAAGGTTAAGAACCCATCGTCTATATGCCAAGTTCAGTAAATGCGAATTTTGGCTAAAAGAGGTGGGATTTCTGGGGCATATCCTGTCAGAGCAAGGAGTAGCCGTCGACCCCAGCAAAGTAACTGCAGTACTGAATTGGAAGACACCAGCCTCGATGACTGAAGTCCGTAGCTTTATGGGATTGGCAGGCTATTACCGTCGTTTCATAGAAGGCTTCTCTAAGATAGCCAAGCCACTGATAGAATTGCTAAAGAAAAATCAAAGGTTTGTCTGGATGGCGGAGTGTGACAGCAGCTTCCTAGAGCTAAAGACAAGGCTAACTACGGCCCCTGTCTTAGTTCTTCCAGACATCCATAAGAGCTTTGATATATATTGCGATGCTTCCAGACGTGGAATCGGCTACGTGTTAATGCAAGAGGGAAAGGTTGTAGCGTATGCATCCAGACAGCTATGACCTCATGAGGAGAACTACCCCACGCATGATTTGGAATTAGCAGCCGTGGTTCATGCTTTGAAGATTTGGAGGCATTACCTCATTGGACAACGTTGTGAAATATACACGGACCATAAGAGTCTCAAGTATATTTTCACTCAACCTGACCTGAATCTCAGGCAGCGAAGATGGCTTGAACTAGTCAAGGACTATGACATTGGAATAAACTATCATCCGGGAAAGGCTAATGTGGTCGCTGATGCTCTCAGCAGAAAACAAGGCACAGTGAATGCACTACTTGGAAGTATCCATCCAAGGTTACAAGAAGAATTCGCTAAGCTCAACATGGTGCTATGCGGCCCAATTACCCCGGATACCTTGGAAATTTCTCCAACACTTATGGAAGAAATTAAAGAAGCTCAAAAACCAGATGAAGGAATAAAAGAGATCAAGGAACTGATTCCGAAGGGGAAGGCCAAGTCCTTCCGCGTGGATGACCAAGGCACCTTATGGTTTGAGACACGGATATGTGTGCCCGATCAGAATAACCTGAGGCAGCAAATACTCAGAGAAGCTCATGAGTCCGCGTACTCTATCCACCCGGGAGGCACAAAGATGTATCAGGATCTGAGAGAAACCTTTTGGTGGCCAGGGATGCGAAGGGACATAGCATACTATGTCGGCTGCTGCGACATCTGCAACAAAGTCAAGGCTGAACACTAGAAACCCGCTGGGCTACTGCAACCTTTACCAGTTCCCCAGTGGAAGTGGGACGACATATCTATGGACTTCATTGTTGGACAACCCAAGTAAACAAGAGGCAATGATGCTATCTGGGTCATTGTGGATATACTCACGAAAGTGGCTCACTTTATTCCGGTAAAGACCACTTTCAATGCAAACCACCTTGCACAACTCTACATGTCCCGGATAGTAAGTCTTCATGGAGTACCCAAGTCTATCACCTCGGATAGGGGCTCCTTATTCACCTCAGCATTCTGGCTGTGATTGCACCAAGCTTTGGGAACCGTGCTAAAGCGTAGCACGGCGTACCATCCGCAAACAGATGGACAGACCGAACGAGTGAACCAGATACTGGAAGATATGCTTCAGTCTTGTGCTCTCACCCATGGACCCAAATCGGAAGATAGCCTACCCTATGCGGAATTTTCTTATAACAACAGTTATCAGTCAAGTCTCAAGATGTCGCCATTTGAAGCACTATATGGGCGGAAGTGCCGCACCCCATTGAATTGGTCCCAGACAGGAGATAGCCATATCTTTGGCACGGACTTGATGCTCGAGGCTGAGAAGCAGGTCAAGGATATTCAGGAGTGTCTTCGAGCGGCCAAGTCCCGCCAAAAGAGCTACTATGACCCAAAGCACCGAGAAGTGACTTTCGAGCCCGGAGAATATGCTTACCTTCGAGTAACCCCCATGAAGGGAGTAAAGAGGTTTCATACCCGGGGAAAGCTTGCACCAAGATACATCGGTCCCTTTCCAGTAATTGCTAGGAAAGGCAGGGTAGCATATCAATTGGAATTGCCACCAGAACTATCTGATGTACATGATGTCTTCCACATATCACAGTTAAGAAAGTGCATTGCACCACCAGTCTAGTAAGCAGATATGAGTGAGCTAGAACTGGCTAAGGATCTGACCTACTAAGAGAAACCTATCAGAATCTTGGATGAGATGGAGAGGACTACCAGGAGTAAGGTGATCAAGTTTTACAAGGTATTATGGGAGCACCATACTAAGGAAGAGGCTACCTGGGAAAGAGAAGATTTTCTAAGATCCGCATACCCGTACTTGTTCCCTGAGCAACTGAATCTCGAGGACGAGATTCATCCTAAGGGGGTAGGTTTGTGACACCCTGATTTTTGGCAACTTTTTCTTTTTGAAATCTCTTTGGTTTTACTTGCCTTTTGGTTGGTTTTTCAGTCAACTAAGGACTTATGAATCATTGAATCTTTTCCCAAGTAACCCAAAACCCTCATCACCTTGCCAAAACCTTTCCACACCTCTCTTGGATCAATTTCCAATATTTAATCTCTTTCCATTAATTGTTTTCTTCCTTTGGGAAATTATGTCATCACTATGGGTTGTGAAGCAACCTATAGTTTGGATGATCAATAAAATCCCAAACTTTTGCCACACCTTCTTATCATCAGATAATCCCATAATCTTCAAAAACATTCCATAGTCCAATACAAAACTTTGGCCAGCATAATTATTTCCTCTCTGGTCAGAATTGGTCAGTTGTGAAGCAGCTCCCATTTTCCTAGCTCAGAAAATTCCCAATAAATTCCCTGAGATACTAGGGATCCTATCTAGCCATAATATCCAAAAATATCATGTCCAGTACAAATTTTCAGCAAGCAAAATTCTGACAAGTTTCTGCTCATTCCAAACCTTTGTGAAGGAAGTACTAGCTAGAGATGCCCAATTGCCCTGAAATTTTTATGGCATGTGGGCACTACCAAATGACCTCTCTCCACCAAATTTCAGCTTCAGCAGATTATCTATATGAGTTCCTCAAGCTCATCTTGTTTTTGGACCAGTATTGCAGTTTTCACATGAACTATATTCAAATATTTTTCAAACCCTTTCAAATTTGGCCAGTTTGTAGTCCTTCTAACCCAGATCACTCTAGACATCTCCATTGGCTTCATTCACAGCTCACCACCTCTCCAGATCCCTCTCAAGATCTTAGCCAGAAGCTGTTTTGGCTCAGTTCTCTAAATCTTGCTCAACCTGATCCTATCCAGGGACTTGTAGTACCTATTTGAGGTCAGGTCGACACAATAGACAAGCTTGGGCAGGCTCACGAGTCCTCCAGACACCAGCTCGCGTGGTGATCACCATGCTGACAAGACCAAAGACGCGCTCTGCGCGTCCAGGCGCGTCGGACGTGATCGCCCGAGCCGTCCCTCGCTGCCCCCTCTTGTCCCTTGGTGCCGACAGCATTCTAGCCGCATGCGTGGCCCCTCTCGAACCCTCCTGGCCATCGGCGAAGGCCGCCGCCGCTCGCGGCCAAGCTCCGCCACGGGCGAAACAGTGAGCTCCTGCCGTTGTTGTTGTCCGCAAGCTCTTATTGGCGTCGGATCCGTCCCGTCGCTCCCGTAGGCTCACGTCCCCTCCCGCAGGGCCAACTCGACGGCCAGCTCACCCCTAGCTCCGGTAGCTTCCACCGCGGTGCCATTCGGCTCGGGCACCCGTCGCCGGCTATAAATAGCCATGCCTAGCTTCTCCTCTCCTCACCACCTCACCTCACCATCACTCTATCGTCTCCTGAGCGCCCCAGCAAGAGCAGGGAGCTCATCTCCCTCAGCTCGGGCGAAGGCTCCGCCACCCGATCCCCTCCTGACGCCAGCCATCTCCACCCCATTCCAGCCTCACCTGAGCCCACCGTCGAGACCAGCAAGTCTCTCTAGACCCTCTCGAGCTCTTGGCCGACCGGATTGCTGCCGGAATCGTCGCCGCCGATGACACCCGTAGCTGCCACCCGCCGGAGAAGAAGGGGGTAACGCCGTCCGACCACCTCCGGAGGATCTGCGGGTACGTGCGTGATCGCCGTCGACTGACCGATCCATTCCAGCCTTCTCCTGACCCCGCCGCCGTCCCTATCCCCGACGAGCACCGCCGGTGAGCCGCCTCGCCTCTGTCTCTCTTCTCCCTCTCTTTTTAAACCAGGCCGACCCCACCTGTCAGCGGCTCAAACCCGCGCCCGAAGCGGTATAAGTGGAGGCGCCCCTCCACTTTACGTCTCCGACGTGGCCCGCTGTGGGTTTTTCTGTATTTAGTTTAATTCCAATTTTAAAACAGGTTTGACCAGAAACTTTGACCAGCTATAACTTTTTATTTATAAGCCCAAATCAATTGATTCTTTTTTGCATTGGGTTTGTCTTGAGCTCCTTTCTTTGTTGATAAATTCTGGTATTTTTCTCACAATCACAGAATTTCTGGTGATTGAAACAGTGTTATGTGACATTTTAAATTGCTGTTTAAAAATATTTTCAGAGGGAAACTTTGGTGCATTTGAAGACCAGGAGTTTTTGGGCAACCCAACAGAGCAAGGCAAGCCAGGGCACCCATTTCAAGAAGCATTTCAATAGCATTGCATAGTTATATGAATACTTCCATTTATTTGCTATATAACAATTCATAGTAATTAATTTAAATGCCTAGTTGCTGCCATCCATAGTATTGTGATAAACTACTATGTTTGATAAGTGAACTTAGTGGTTGATCTTGAGTCACCTATCCGGGCTTACCCATGCAACCACATTTGCCGGTATGGGACGGCCTTGACTTGGTCTGGCTCCGTGCTTTTTCACCGGTACCTCCAGACAGGGAGGGTTATGCGTGCGTGCTACCCTGATCAGGTAGGCGGCGATAATCCTGTGAGCCCAGTTGAGTTTTGTGCCGGCGTCCCCGTTTGGGACAGTTTAGTTTGGCCACGACGGTGGCAGGTGTCACGAGGTGACACAGGGGCCACCCTGGGCAGGACTCCGGGGGAGGATGAATGCCGGTGGTACGATGAGAGAGTCACGAGTCAGGCGGGTTTCGTTGGAGCAACGCTGGTCCACCCGAATGGGATCACGAGGCCAGGTGCTCCATGGTGTGGGTAAAGTGCGCAACCTCTGCAGAGTGAAGAATCTATTCGAATAGCCGCGTCCACGGTATTGGACAACCCGTCCAGACCTCACTAGGTGATGAACCGTAACCGTGATAATAATGATGGAAGAACTTGTCATATGATCGGATGTACTCGATGGCTTATGAGTATTCCGAGGGTTGTGGGACAACCCGGAAGAGAGTAAGTTGATAACCGGTAACAGTAAGTGAATTGCTTAAGTATTTAACATGTTGATTGCCATGCTATTGTTTGCTGCATTACTTGGTTGTCGTGAGCTTGCGAGTACATTCAAAGTACTCACCTGGCGTATCATGCCAGATGCAGGAGAAGCCGAGGACGGAGGTCCCGATGGTTCGTGCTACGCTAACTAGGCTGTGTCCTCAGCAGTGTCCCTGTGGATGGAGTTTCCGCTATGTTCCGCTACGCCGTAGAATTACTTAGTAGTTCTGAGGCCCTGCTATGTTTCATAAATAATGTAGATACTATCATAGCACCGAGTGTGCCTTTGGCCTCGCTATCTTTGTAAAATATGAGCTTGTACCCGAAATCTATCAATAAAGTTCAGTTCAGTTCTGTTCCAAGTTGTTGTGTGTTTCCAGAGGACATGATCTCTGGGCTGGAAACACTGGTAATCCGGTTCTCTGAGCCAGGGTGCCACACTTGCGAGGGGGTTAATCATAAGTGGGAGGTTTGTTCAAGTAAGAACAGCACCCAAGCACTGGTCCACCCACATATCAAATTATCAAAGTAGCGAACGCAAATCAAACCAACATGATAAAAGTGACTAGATGAAATTCCCGTGTACCCTCAAGAACACTTTGCCTATTATAAGTGTCTGTTCTGGCCTGTCCTTTTCCACAAAGGATTGGGCTACCTTGCTGTACTTTATTTACCGTTACCGTTACTTGATCGTTACCAATTATCTTGCTATCAAACTATCTGTTTCCTACAATTTCAGTGCTTGCAGAAATTACCTTGCTGAAAACCGCTTGTCATTTCCTTCTACTCCTCGTTGGGTTCGACACTCTTACTTATCGAAAGGACTACGATTGAACCCATATACTTCTGGATCATCAAGACTCTTTTCTAGTGCCGTTGCCGGGGAGTGAAGCGCTCTTGGTAAGTGGAAATCGGTAAGGAAAAACTTATACTACATGCTGAAATTTATTATCACTTGCTACTATGGAAAACAATCCTTTGAGGGGTTTGTTCGGGGATTTTCACCTCGACCAGAACCACAATTAGTTACCCCTCAACCTACTGCACCTACTGAAAATATTGGTTATGAAATTCCTTCGGGTATGGTAGAACAAATTGCTAGCTAATCCTTATGCAGGAGACGGAACTGAACATCCCGATATGCATCTAATACATGTGGATGAAATTTGTGGATTATTTAAGCTTGCAAGTTTATCCGGAGATGAAGTTAAGAAGAAGTTTTCCCCTTTATATTTGAATGGAAAAGCATTGACATGGTATAGGCAATGTGATGATATTGGATCATGGAACTCGAATTGATTGCAATTATAATGCTGCCAAAAGTTTTATCCTATGCATCTAGTTCATCGTGATCGGAATTATATCTATAATTTTTGGCCTCGTGAAGGAGAAAGCATCACTCTAGCTTGGGGGAGGCTTAAGTCAATGTTATATTCATGCCCCAATCATGAGATCCCGAGAGAAATTATTATTCAGAATTTTTATGCTCGGCTTTCTAATAATGATCGATCCATGCTCGATACTTCCTGTGCTGGTTCTTTTATGAAGAAGACTATTGGATTCAAGTGGGATCTTTTAGAAAGAATTAAACGCAACTCTGAACATTGGGAACTCGATGAAGGTAATGAGTCAGGTATTAAGCTTAAGTTTGATTGTGTTAAATCTTTTATGACTACCGATGCTTTTCACAAGTTTAGCACTAAATATGGACTTGACTCTGAGATAGTAGCCTCTTTCTATGAATCATTTGCTACTCATGTTAATCTCCCTAAGGAGAAGTGGTTTAAATATCATCCCCCTATTAAAGAAGAAATTAAAGAACCGGTAAAAGCTAAGGATGAAACCATCATTTACAATGTTGATCCAGTTGTGCCTACTGCTTATATTGAAAAACCACCTTTCCCTGTTAGGATAAAGGAACATGCTAAGGTATCAACCGTGGTTCGCAAAAGTAATATTAAAGCACCTAAGCCCTCTAAACAAGTTAAAGTAGAACCTAGTGTTTCTATGGTTAAAGATCTCTTGGTAGAAAATATTGATGGGCATGTTATTTACTTCTGTGATGAAGCTGCTAGAACTGCCAAACCTGATGAAAAAGATAAACATGGACCCGTAGTGGGCATGCATGTTGTCTCAGTCAAAATAGGAGATCATTGCTATCATGGTTTATGTGATATGGGTTCTAGTGTGAGTGCTATTCCGTTTACCTTATACCAAGAAATTATGAATGATATAGCACCTCCTGAAATAGAAGACATTGATGTTACTATTAAACTTGCTAATAGAGACACCGTCACACCACTTGGGATTGTTAGAGATGTTGAAGTTTTGTGTGGGAAAATAAAATATCCTACTGATTTTCCAGTTCTTGGTTCCCCTCAAGATGATTTTTGTCCCATTATCTTTGGTAGACCTTTCTTGAACACCGTCAATGCTAAGATAGATTGTGAAAAACAAACTGTCGTTGCTAGTTTTGATGATGTGTCTCATGAATTTAATTTTTCCAAGTTTAGTAGACAACCTCATGATAAAGAATTATCTAGTAAGGATGAAATAATTGGTCTTGCTTCTATTGTCGTACCTCCTACTGATCCACTAGAACAATATTTGCGAGACCATGAAAATGATATGCACTTGCATGAAAGAAAGAAATAGATAAAAATTTCTTTGAACAACAGCCTCTCCTAAAACACAATTTGACTATTGAAACTCTAGGAGGTCCTCCTCCACCTAAAGATGATCCTATGTTTGAATTAAAACAATTGCCTGACACTTTGAAGTATGCTTATCTTGATGAGAAAAAGATATATCCTGATATTATTAGTGCTAACCTTTCAGAACACGAAGAAGAAAGACTATTAAAAATTCTGAGGAAGCACCGGGCTGCTATTGGATATACTCTTGATGATCTTAAGGGCATTAGTCCCACTCTATGTTAGCACAAGATTAATATGGAACCTGATGCTAAACCCGTTGTTGATCACCAACGACGATTGAATCCTAAGATGAAAGAAGTGGTAAGAATTGAAATATTAAAGCTTCTGGAAGCATGTATAATCTATCCCATAGCCGATAGTAGATGGGTAAGTCTCGTTCATTGTGTCCCTAAGAAGGGAGGTATTACTGTTGCTCCTAATGATAAAAATGAACTCATCCCACAGAGAATTGTCACTGGCTATAGAATTGTAATTGATTTTAGAAAATTAAATAAAGCTACTAGAAAAGATCATTACCCTCTGCCTTTCATTGATCAAATGCTAGAAAGATTATCTAAACACACACTTTTGTTTTCTGGATGGATATTCTGGTTTCTCTCAAATACCTGTATCATAATCTGATCAAGAGAAAACCACCTTTACTTGTCCTTTTGGAACCTATGCTTATAGACGTATGCCTTTTGGTTTATGCAATGCACCTGCTACCTTTCAAAGATGTATGACTACTATATTTTCTGCTTTTCATGAAAAGTGGAGGTTTTCATGGATGATTTCTCCGTTTACGAAACTTCTTTTGATGATTGCTTAAGCAACCTTGATCGAGTTTTGCAGAGATGTGAACAAACTAATCTTGTCTTGAATTGGGAGAAGTGCTACTTTATGGTGAATGAAGGTATTGTCTTGGGGCATAAAATATCTGAACGAGGTATTGAAGTGGATAAAGCTAAAGTTGATGCAATTGAGAAAATGCCATGTCCTAAAGATATTAAAGGTATTCGGAGTTTCCTTGGTCATGTTGGTTTCTATAGGAGGTTAATTAAAGACTTCTTTAAAATTTCTAGGCCTCTTACTAATCTTTTACAAAAGGATATTCCATTTGTTTTTGATGATGATTGTGTAGAAGCCTATGAAACACTCAAGAAAGCCTTAACTTCTACACCTATTGTTCAACCACCTGATTGGAACTTGCCTTTTGAAATTATGTGTGATGCTAGTGATTATGCTGTTGGGGTCGTTCTAGGACAAAGAGTTGATAAGAAATTAAATGTTATCCATTATTTTAGCAAAACTCTAGACAGTGCCCAACGAAATTATGCTACTACTGAAAAAGAATTTTTAGCAGTTGTGTTTGCCTGTGATAAATTTAGATCCTACATTGTTGATTCCAAAGTTATTGTTCACACTGGTAATGCTGCTATAAAATATCTAATGGAAAAGAAAGATGCTAAACCTAGACTCATTAGGTGGGTTCTCTTGCTTCAAGAATTTTATTTACATATCACTGATTGGAAGGGAGCTGAGAACCCCGTAGCTGATAACTTGTCTAGGTTGGAAAATATTCTTGATGACCCACTACCTATTGACGATAGTTTTCCTGATGAACAGTTAGGAACAATAAATGTTTCTCAAAACACTCCTTGGTATGCTGATTATGCTAACTACATTGTTGCTAAGTATATACCACCTAGTTGCACATATCAACAAAAGAAAAAAAATTCTTCTATGATTTAAGACATTACTTTTGGGATGACCCACATCTTTATAAAGAAGGGGTAGATGGTATTATTAGATGTTGTGTACCCGAGCATGAACATGAACAAATTCTACGAAAATGTCATTCCGAAGCTTATGGAGGACATCATGCGGGAGATAGAACTGCTCACAAGGTATTGCAATCTGGTTTTTATTGGCCTACTCTCTTCAAGGATGCCTGTAAGTTTGTCTTGTCTTGTGATGAATGTCATAGAATTGGTAATATTGGTAAGCGTCAGGAAATGCCTATGAATTATTCACTTGTTGTTGAACCATTTGATGTTTGGGGTTTTGATTATATGGGACCTTTTCCTTCCTCTAATGGGTATACTCATATTTTGGTTGATGTTGATTATGTTACTAAGTGGGTAGAAGCTATTCCAACTAGTAGTGATGATCATAACACCTCCATTAAAATGCTTAAAGAAGTTATCTTCCCGACGTTTGGAGTCCCTAGATATTTAATGACTGATGTTGGTTCACACTTTATTCATGGTGCTTTCCGTAAGATGCTTGCTAAATATGATGTTAACCATAGATGTGCATCACCCTATCATCCTCAGTCTAGTGGTCAAGTTGAACTTAGCAATAAAGAAATAAAATTGATATTATAAAAAACTGTCAATAGGTCTCGAAAGAATTGGTCTAAGAAGCTAGATGATGCACTTTGGGCCTATAGAACAGCTTATAAAAATCCTATGGGTATGTCTCCATACAAAATGGTATATGAAAAAGCTTGTCATTTACCTCTAGAGTTAGAATATAAAGCATTTTGGGCAATTAAAGAACTCAATTATGATTTCAAACTTGCTGGTGAGAAGAGGTTGTTTGATATTAGCTCACTAGATTAATGAAGAACCCAAGCTTATGAGAATGCCAAACTATTCAAAGAAAAGGTTAAAAGATGGCATGACAAAAGAATTCAAAAGCGGGAATTCAAAGTTTGAGAATATGTTCTTTTGTACAACTCTCGTTTTAGATTTTTTGCAGGAAAGCTTCTTTCCAAATGGGAACGGCCATATATTATGGAAGAGGTTTATCATTATGGAGCTATCAAGATTAATAATGCCGAAGGTACTAACCCAAAGGTGGTTAATGGACAAATAATTAAACACTATATCTCAGGTACGCCTATTAATGTTGAAAGCAATGTTATCCAAACCATGACACCGGAGGAATACATAAAAGAAACCTTCCGAACACTCCAGAATTCTGAAAAAGAGGAGGTACGTGATACGGTAAGTAAACGGACTTCGAAAAATCCGCAAAAATATTTTCTGTCAGTTTTGGAATATTACAAAAATTAAGAAAATAAGAAATAAACATGAAAGCAACCGAGGTGAGCACGATACACCAGGGCGCGCCAGCCCTGCCAGGCGCGCCCTGGTGGGTTGTGCCCACCTCGGACACCTTCCCGACTCCGTTTTCCTTCCATATTCTTGCTTCCCAAGATAGAAAATTCTCTATATATACTCCCGATTGTTTTGAACATCGCATCGCAAAAAAATCCCCTACTCTTGTTTCATGCTATTTTCCTATCAGATCTATCAAGCCAGGCATCATGTCTTCTCCCTCCTCCAAAAACATAGAAGAAGATGCCTGGCTGATGAAGATGGAGCTGAAGAGAGAGGAGCCAAAAGAAGCCAATAATGAAGACAAGGGCAAGGAAGCTATGAAGGATCAAGCTCAAGAAGGAGGGCAATCCATGCCAACAAAAGAGGAGGAGGAAGAACATATCCTTCAACCTTATTACAATCATCTCATCCCCACTGAAATTGAAGCTTTTAGGGCTTTCGAATTGGTCCGTGTTCAGAATAAATTTCTCACTCGTGAAAATATTTTGCTAGAGGAGTGCATCATCACCCTTCGGAGAGTCATTCGTAAATTGGAGTACCTATTGAGTCTGAAGTGTGACACTTCATCACCACCACCTTCATCATCTTCACCACCAAAGGAGACTTGAGTACACGAGTATGGGCACTCCCCTTGGCTTGAGCCAAGCTTGGGGGAGATGCCCCGGTATCGTATCACCATCACTTTTATTTACCTTCACCTATTTTAGTTCGATCCTTAGCTCTTTCGTGATTTAGTTGAATAAAAGTTTAGCATTATCTATTTTCGAGTGCTAGTTTCGTGATCTATCTATCTATGTAATCGAGTGAGAGTTATATAATAAGTTTTGTTTGAGCCTTTTCTTCTTTACTTTCTTGTTGCAATCAAAATAAAAAGGAAATAAATGAAAAGGATCATATGCTAATCTTATGGTAGGTAATGACATCACATAAGGAAAAGTATAAGTGCTAAAATTTATTGGAGATTGACAAACATAGCATTGGTCAATGATGCAATTCATGAAAGAATTAATAAGGGAAGAGAAGATTCACATGCAAATACACTATCTTGGACATCTTTTATGATTGTGAGCCCCCATTAAATATTATATGTCAAAATTGTTGACGTTGGACAAGGAAGACAACGTAATGATTTATGTTTGTTCATATTCACATAGAAGTTATATTATCATAGATCCTTTAACATGTGGTGCTTGCTCAACATCTTTGCTAGCCAAAAATTCCGCACTAAGTAGAGATACTACTTGTGCATCCGAAAACCCTAAACCCAAACTCATGTTTTGAGAGTCCACCTTACGTACCTACGGATCGAGTAAGATCCTTCAAGTAAGTTGTCATCGGTGCACTAAGGCAATAAAAATTGCTTCGAAATGTGTTTGATCAATTAGTGTAAGAGAAAATTGAGCGTTGCACGAACTTATGATGGCAAAGTAATAAAAGTGACGGACTGCATAATAAAGGTTGCTATCATAGGGGGCAATATAGCGTGACGTTTTTTTACATTAAGGGATTTGGCATCCAAACCAAAAAGCGCATGACAACCTATGCTTCCCTCTGCGAAGGGCCTATCTTTTACTTTTATGTATTTACTTTTATGCAGAGTCAAAGTATTCTTCCCTGTTCCTTTTTACTTTTTATTTTTGCAAGCATCATGTGGTGAGGAAAGATCTAGGCACATATATCCAGTTGGATATGAGTGAGCATGAGTTATTATTGTTGACATCACCCTTGAGGTGAATACGTTGGGAGGCGAAACTATAAGCCCCTATCTTTCTATGTGTCCAGTTGAAACTTTTTGCTCATGGGTACTAAATAATGGTTGAGTATGTGGACTTGGCAAAAGGTTCCGACACGAGACCCTTCCTAAAAATATGATGAATTGTAGTTGCAAAGTTGACTGAGAACATAGTTTGTTCGTTTTCAATATGGTTTATGCTTTATACTTCTAAGTTGCGATGAATTGTTACTTGTTCATGAGAAGTTATATGATGAAGTTATATAATAAAAGTCATATGAATAAGTTCTATGATAAAGTTTGTTGCTGCTGTGGTAATAAGCAAGATGCTACTATGTTCGTATTTTGTTTTTATCGACACCTCTCTCTCAAACCATGCGGACATGTTTTTCGATATCGGCTTTCGGTTGAGGACAAGCGAGGTCTAAGCTTGGGGGAGTTGATACGTCCATTTTGCATCATGATTTCCTACTGTTATTTATAATGTTCTTATGCATAATAATGCTTTAGGGAGTGATTCTAATGCCTTTTCTCTCATAATATGCAAGGTTTACACAAAGAGGGAGAATACCGGCAGCTAGAATTCTGGACCTGAAAAAGCATATCAGAGATACCTATTCTGCACATCTCCAAATAAGCTAAAACTTCACGGAGAATTATTTTGGAATATATGAAAAATACTGGAGCAAATAACTACCGGAGGGGGGCCACCTGGTGAGCACAAGACACCAGGGCGCGCCAGGCCCCCAGGCGTGCCCTAGTGGGTTGTGCTCAGCTCAGCCCACCTCCGGTGCCCATCTTCTGGTACTTAAGGTCTTTTGACCTAGAAAAAATAAGGAGAGGACTTACGGGACGGAACACCTCCGTCTCGAGGCGGAACTTGGGCAGGAGCACTTTTGCCCTCCGGCGGAGCGATTCCTCTAGGGGAACTTCCCTCCCGGAGGGGGACATCGAAGCCATCGTCATCACCAACACCCCTCTCATCTTTGGGAGGCCAATCTTCATCAACATCTTCAACATCACCATCTCCTCTCAAACTTTAGTCCATCTCTTGTGTTCAATCTTTGTGCCGGAACCTCAGATTGGTACCTGTGGGTAACTAGTAGTGTTGATTACATCTTGTAGTTGATTACTATATAGTTTATTTGGTGGAAGATTATATGTTCAGATCCATTATGCTATTCAATACCCATCCATTATGCTATTCAATACCCCTCTGATCTTGAGCATGAATATTATTTGTGAGTAGTTACCTTTGTTCTTGAGGTCACGGGAGAAGTCACGTTGCAAGTAATCATGTGAAGTTGATATGTGTTCTATATTTTGATGATATGTATGTTGTGATTCCCTTAGTGGTGTCATGTGAACGTCGACTACATGACACTTCACCATCCTTGGGCCTAAGGGAATGCATTTTGGAGTAGTTATTAGATGATGAGTTGCTAGAGTGATAGAAGCTCAAACCCTAGTTTATGAGCTACTTCCTAAGGGGCTGATTTGAATCTAAACGTTTAATGCTATGGTTAGATTTTATCTTAATACTTCTCTCGTAGTTGCGGATGCTTGCGAGGGGGTTAATCATAAGTGGGAGGTTTGTTCAAGTAAGAACAACACCCAAGCACCGGTCCACCCACATATCAAATTATCAAAGTAGCGACCGCAAATCAAACCAACATGATAAAGGTGACTAGATGAAATTCCCGTGTACCCTCAAGAACACTTTGCCTATTATAAGAGACTGTTCTGGCCTGTCCTTTGCCCACAAAGGATTGGGCTAACTTGCTGCACTTTATTTACCATTACCGTTACTTGCTCGTTACCAATTATCTTGCTATCAAGCTATCTGTTACCTACAATTTCAGTGTTTGTTGAAATTACCTTGCTGAAAACCGCTTGTCATTTCCTTCTGCTCCTCGTTGGGTTCGACACTCTTACTTATCGAAAGGACTACGATTGACCCCCTATACTTGTGGGTCATCAGTCTCTTACCGATTTGCCACTATCATTTTGGGGTTATGCATTAGAGATAACTACATTCACTTTAATAAGGGCACCATCTAAATCCGTTGAGATGATACTGTGTGAATTATGGTTTGGCAAAAACCTAAGATGTCATTTTTTGGAGTTTGGGAATGTGATGCTTATGTGAAAAGACTTCAACGTGATAAGCTCGAACCAAAAGCGGATAAATGCGCCTTCATAGGATACCCTAGGGAAACAGTTGGGTATACCTTCTATCTCAGATCCAAGGGAAAAGTGTTTGTTGCTAAAAACGGGTCCTTTCTCGAGAAAGAGTTTCTCTCGAAAGAATTGAGTGGGAGGAAGGTAAAACTTGACGAGGTTATTGAACCATCACTTCAGTTGGGTGGTAGCACGACACAGAAAGATGTTTCTGTGGTGCCTACACCAAATGAAGAGGAAGCTAATGATGATGATCATGAAACTTCAAATCAAGTTACTACTGAGCCTCGTCGGTCGACAAGGAATCGTACCGCCCCTGAGTGGTACGACAATCCTGTCTTGGAGGTCATGTTGTTAGACAACAGTGAACCTACGAGCTATGAAGAAGCGATGGTCGGCCCGGATTCCAACAAATGGCTAGGAGCCATGAAATCCGAGATTGGATCCATGTATGAAAACCAAGTATGGACTTTGGTAGACTTGCCCGATGAACGGCAGTCCGTTAAGTACAAATGGACCTTTAAGAAGAAGACAGATACTGATGGTAAATGTCACCATTTATAAAGCTCGACTTGTCGCAAAGTAGTTTCGACAAGTTCAAGGAGTTGACTACGACGAGACTTTCTCACCCATAGCGATGCTAAAGTCTGTTGGAATTAAGTTAGCAGTTGTTGCATTTTTCGATTATGAAATCTGGCACATGGATGTCCAATTAGAGTTTCCTTAACGGTTTCCGTGAGGAAAGGTTGCATGTGATACAACCAGAAGGTTTTGTCGGTCCTAAGGATGCTAAAAGGTATGCAAGCTCCAGCGATCCTTCTATGGACTGGAGCAAGCATCTGGGAGTTGGAATATACGCTTTGATGAGGTAATCAAAGTTTTTGGGTTTATACAAAGTTTATAAGAAACTTGTATTTACAAGAAAGTGAGCGGGAGCACTATAGAATTTCTGATAAGTATATATGTGGATGACATATTGTTGATCGGAAATAATGCAGAATTTCTGGAAAGCATAAAGGGTTGTTTGAAAGGAGTTTTTCAAAGGAAGACCTGGATAAAACTACTTAAATATTGGGCATCAAGATCTATAGACATAGATCAAGACGCCTGTTAAGACTTTCAATGAGTACATACCTTGACAAAATTTTGAAAGAGTTGAAAATGAATCAGTCAAAGAAGGAGTTCTTGCCTCATTTGTAAGGTGTGAAGTTGAGTAAGACTCAAAGCTCGACCACGACAGAAGAAATAGAAAGGACGAAGGTCGTCCCCTATGCCTTGGCCATAGGCTTTGTGTAGTATGCCATGTTGTGTACCATGACGTGGCTTGAGACTGCGTCATTATTTCCCCAAAGATGAAGGGATGATGCAGCACAGCAACGGTAAGTATTTCCCTCAGTTATGAAACCAAGGTATTGAACCAGTAGGAGGATCACCACCACTACGTAAACAACACCTGCACACAAAGAACAAATACTTTCAACCCGACGCGAAAGAGAAGTTGTTAATCTCTCCACGGTAAAAAGAAAGATTAGGATATGATAGATTGGATAGATAGATCTCTCAAGGGCAAAAAATAAAAAAAGGCAAATAAAAAGTGCAGCAAGGTATTTTTGGGTTTTTGGAATAATAGATCTGAAAACAAAAGCGGCAAAAAGATAGATCGGAAAGCAATATGTTGGAAAAGTAGACCCGGGGGCCGTAGGTTTCACTAGTGGCTTCTCTCATGAGTATAGCACACGGTGGGTGAACAAATTACTGTTGGGCAATTGATAGAATATCAAATAATCATGACGATATCCAAGGCGATGATCATTATATAGGCATCACGTCCAAGATTAGTAGACCGAAATGATTCTGCATCTACTACTATTACTCCACACATCGACCGCTATCCAGCATGCATCTAGTGTATTAAGTTCATGGAAAAAGGAGTAATGCAATAAGAACGGTGACATGATGTAGACAAGATCTATTCATGTTGGAATAGACCCCATCTTGTTATCCTTAATAGCAACGATACATGCGTGCCTTGCTGCCCCTTCTGTCACTGGGAGAGGACACCGCAAGATCGAACCCATCACAAAGCACCTCTTCCCATGGCAAGAAAAATCGATCTAGTTGGCTTAACTAAACCAAAGATTCAAAGAAGAAATACGAGGCTATAAGTAATCATGCATATAAGAGATCAAAGAAGACTCAAATAATATTCATGGATAGAAACTGATCATGAACTCAAAATTCATCAGATCCCAACAAACACACCGCAAAAGTTTACATCAAATAGATCTCCAAGAGACCATTGTATTGAGAATCAAAAGAGAGAGAGGAAGCCATCTAGATAGTGCCTACGGACCCGTAGGTCTATGATGGACTACTCACACATCATCGGAGAGGCACCAATGAGGATGATGAACCCCTCTGTGATGGTGTTAGATTGGATCTCGCGGTTCTGAATCTTGCGGTGGCTGGATGTGTTTTTCGCTGACTCCCTTAGGGTTTTTGGAATATTTGGGAATTTATAGGCATCAGAGGCGGTGGAGGGGACTCCCGAGGCGGCCACAACCCATCAGGGTGCGCCTGGGGCCCCTGGTGCGCCCTGGTGGGTTGTGGGCGGCCTGGGCTCCCTCCTGGTAACTTCTTTGGCCCACTGGCCTTCTTCTGGTCCAAAAAAATCTCCAAAAAGTTTCGTCGCGATTGGCCTCCGTTTGGTACTGATATTCCGTGAAGTAAAAAACAAGCAAAAACAACAACTGTCACTTTAGCACTATGTCAATAGGTTAGTCCCAAAAATTGATATAAAGTTGATATAAAATGATTGTAAAACATCCAAGAATGATAATATAACAGCATGGAACAAGCAAAAATTATAGATACATAGGAGACGTATCAGCATCCCCAAGCTTAATTCCTACTCGTCCTCGAGTAGGTAAATGATAAAAACAATTTTTTTGATGTGGAATGCTACCTAACATGTTCATCACATATTATTTTCTTTTGTAGCATGGACATGTGGACATTTAGATGGTTCAAATCAATAGTCTAGTTTTGACATAAAGACTTTAATACTCAAGCATGCCAACAAGCAACCATGTCTTTCAAAATATCAACACTAAAGAAAGTTATCCCTAGCCCATCATGCTCAATCATTGATCCATTCATGAAACACACTCAAATATTAACTACACCCAATGCTCAAGTATGATCATAGTGCCCCCTAGTTGGTGCATTATAAGAGAAGATGGAGACTCAAGTAAAAATAAAAATTGCATAAAGTAATTAGATAGGCCCTTCGTAGAGGGAAGTAGGGATTTGTAGAGGTGCCAGAGCTCAAAGTTTAAATTGAGAGAGAAAAATATTTTGAGTGGCATGCCTTTCCTGTCAACGAAAATGGCAAAGTAGTTCACAATACTTTCCATGCTAGATATATCATACGCGGTTCCCAAACATAAAGTAAAGTTTATTCCTTTTTCCACCATTCTTTCACAATCCATGGCTGGCCGTATCCACGGTTGCCTTCCATACCAACACTTTCCAAGGAATTTGTTATTTGACAACATAAAGTAATTTTTTTAATTTCATTTCGAGACTGGGCATCCCTATTACCGCCGTACTTTTCTACAATGACAAGTGAATAAACACTCATCTTGAGAATAACACATCTAGCATGGAAAAATATTGGATACCTCGTACCGTTTGATGAGCGGTACGAGCACACAAAAAGGAAATTTATTTTGAAAATTAGAGATGGCACATACAAATTTGCTTAGAACGACATGGAAATACCACATATAGGTAGGTATGGTGGACTCATAAGGAAAAACTAGGTTTAAGGATTTTGGATGCACAAGTAGTATTTCTACTTAGTACAAGTGGAGGCTAGCAAATAGATTGAGAAGCAACCAACCAAGAAACGAAAATTCACATAAACGAGCATTGAGCATAACTAACACTGAATAATGCACCATAAGTAGGATGTAATTTCATTGCATAACTACTGACTTTCGTACTTGCATAGGGAATCACAAACCTTAACACCAATATTTTTACTAAAGCTTAATTACTCACTAACATGACTCACATATTACTATCATCATGTCTCAAAACTATTACAAGGAATCAAGTTTAATTTGTCCAATGATCTTCATGAAAGTTTTTATTATATCCTCCTTGAATATCTATCACTTTGGGACTAGTTTCATATATTGCCATTGCTTTTGACAAGCTCAAACAAATTTAAGTGAAGAACATGAGCATAGAGATTTCATCTCTCAAAATAGTATAAGTGAAGCATGAGAGGATTTCTTCAAAATTTACTAACTCTCAAATTAATCTAAGTGAAGCATGAGAGTGTTTATTCAAAAGTTTCCAAGCACACCGTGCTCAAAAAGATATAAGTGAAGCACTAGAGCAATTCCATAGCTCAAAAAGTTTAAGTGAAGCGTATAGAGTAATTCTAACAAATCTTAGCATAATTTTGTCTCTCTCAAATAGGTGTGTCCAGAAAGGATACTAGTGACAAACTAAAAAGCAAATCAAGCAAATACTCAAATGATAGAAGACGCTCCAAGCAAAACTCATGATATGTGACGAATAAAAATATAGCTCCAAGTAAAATACCGATGGTTGTTAGAAGAAAGAGGGGATGCCACTCGGTGCATCCCCAAGCTTAGTTTCTTGTTTCTATTTGGATATATCTTGGGGGTTCTATAGCATCCCCAGCTTAGGCTCTTTTCACTTCTTATTCCTTCATCCATCGTGATCTCACCCAAAACTTGAAAACTTCAATCACACAAAACTCAACAAAACCTTCGTGAGATCCGTTAGTATAATAATGAAAATCACCACTTTAAGTACTGTTTCAAACCCATTCAAATTTTATTATTGCATTATAACTACTGTATTTTAACTTTACCATGGCTTATACCCTTCAATACAACCCATAGATTCATCAAAACAAGCACACAATGCAACGAAAACAGAATCTGTCTTAAACACAATAGTCTGTAGTAATCTGTACTCTAACCATACTTTTGTAACTCTAAAAATTCTGAAAAATTATGACAACATAAAGAATTTGTATAAAAATACTGTGTTAAAATTTCAGCTCAATATCACGCTTTGGTAAAAAATGAAAATTCGCTCACTGGAGGCAAAGTTTCTGTTTCAGATTCAGCATTGTTTCTACTCATCTCTTGAATCATCCTAAAGGATTTACTTGGCACAAACACTAAATAAAACATAAAAACACAATCATAACAGAGGTAGAATTGTGTCAACACTCAAAAACATAAATAAAAAGATGAAAATAAATTTATTCATTGGGTTGCCTCCCAACAAGCGCTATCGTTTTACGCCCCTAGCTAGGCATAACACATAGATTCAAGTATTGTCATCTTTGGTTTTTGCTCCATAGGATGCTCTCATGATTGATTCATATGGTGGCTTAATTCTTGTTCGAGGGAAGTGTTGCATACCCTTACTTAGTGTAAACTCAAATCTAATATTGCCTTCTTTCATATCAATCACGTCACCTATAGTGCGTAAGAACGGTCTACCAAGTATAATGGGACAAGACGGATAGCAATCAATATCAAGAACAATAAAATCTATGGTCACATAGTTCCTATTTGCAAGGATAAGAACATCATTAATTCTTCCCAAAGGATTTTTAATAGTAGAATCCGCCAAGTGCAAATTAAGAGAACATTCTTCAATATTGGTGAGACCAAGCACATCACATAAAGATTTCGGAATCGTGGAAACACTAGCACCCAAATAAAATAAAGCAAAAGCACTCATAATTTTTAATCTTGACCTTAATGGTAGGTCCCCACTCATCATGTAATTTTCTAGGAATAGAAATCTCTAACTCCAACTTTTCTTCAAAAGATTTCATCATGGCATCAATGATATGCTTAGTAAAAGCTTTATTTTGTTCATAAGCATGGAGTGAATTCAACATGGATTGCAGCAAAGAAATACATTCAATCAAAGAGCAACTATCATAATTAAAGTCTTTGCAATCCAAAATAGTGGGCACATCACTTGTTAAAGTTTTGACCTCTTCAAACCCACTTTCATTAATTTTTTCATCAAGATTTTCACCCTCCAAATCATTGGGACGCCTTCTAAATAAAGTTGACTATACTTCAGTACCTTCATCATCAATTTTAATATTACTAAACAAGGAATCAATAGAAGAAACACCAATCACTTTAAGATCTTCATCATTTTTCTGAAAGCAATCACCAGAAAACGCTTTTTCTAAAAATTCTCTTTTAGCTCTAAGCATAGCGGTTCTTTTCTTACTTTCATCCATAGAGACATATAAAGCTTTAATTGATTCATCAATCTTAGGTGCAACAACTTTCAACTTGAGATTTCCCACATCGTGAGAAATTCTATCAATGCTTCTAGACATATCGTCAATCTTATTCAACTTTTCTTCTATCGTAGTATTGAAAACCTTTTGCGCATAGATAAATTCTTTAATATTACTCTCAAGATCATAGGGGTTCCTATTATTATTGTAAGAAGAATTACCATAGGAATTACCATAATTATTAGAGGAATTTCCAGGAAAAGGCCTAGGATTAAAATTACCTCTATAAGCATTGTTATTGAAATTGTTTCGCGAGACGAAATTCACATCTACGGAATCACTATTTTGCTCAATCAAAGCAGACAAAGGCACATCATTAAGATCAATAGGAGCATTTTTACTAGCAACCAACTTCATTAAAGCATCAACTTTGTCACTCAAAGTACTAATTTCTTCAACCGAATTTACCTTTTTACTAGTAGGTGCTCTTTCAGTATGCCATTGTGAATAATTTGCCATAATATTATCTAGCAATTTAGTAGCTTCACCCAAAGTAATTTGCATAAAAGTACCACCTGCGGCGGAATCTAAAAGATTTCTAGAGGCAAAATTCAATCCTGCATAAATTTTTTGTATGATCATCGAAAGATTTAAACCATGAGTAGGACAATTTATTAGCATCAATTTCATTCTTTCCCAAGATTGTGTAACATGTTCATGCTCAAGTTGCTTAAAATGCATGATTTGAGTCCTAAGGGAAATAATTTTCGTGGGCGGAAAATACTTAGTAATGAAAGCATCCTTCCACTTATTCCAAGAATCGATACTATTGCGAGGCAAAGAAGAAAACCAAATTTTTGCACGATCCCGCAAGGAGAAAGGAAATAATTTCAACTTCACTATATCATTGTCCACATCTTTTTTATTTTGCATATCACACAATTCTATGAATGTGTTTAGATGGGACGCGGAATCCTCATTAGGAGTACCGGCAAATTGATCTTTCATGACAAGATTCAACAAAGCGGCATTAATATCACAAGACTCCGCACTAGTGGCGGGAGGAGCAATCGGAATACTAATAAAATTATTATTGGAAAAATCACACAATTTGGTGTTTTCTTGAGTCATCGTGACTACACAAACAAGATTGCAAGCAAGCAAGAGATCTGACAAGAAAGAGGCAAACAAAAAATAGGGCGAAAACGGCAAATTTGGTGAAGTGGGGGAGAGGAAAATGAGAGGCAAATGGCAAATAATGTAATTGCAAGGAGATGAGATTTGTGATTAGGAACTTGGTAGATGATGATGGTGTCTCCTCGGCGCCAGATATTGTCACGTAGAAGAGACCGCTTCCTCCCCAGAAACGGCGCCAGAAATTCCTTTGACGTGGCTTGAGACTGCCTCGGTATTTCCCCAAAGAGGAAGGGATGATGCAGCACAGCGACGGTAAGTATTTCCCTCAGTTATGAAACCAAGGTATCGAACCAGTAGGAGGATCACCACCACTACGTAAACAACACCTGCACACAAAGAACAAATACTTGCAACCCGACGCGAAGGAGAGGTTGTCAATCTCTCCACAGTAAAAAGAAAGATTAGGATATGATAGATTGGATAGATAGATCTCTCAAGAGCACAAAATAAAAGAGGCAAATAAAAAGTGCAGCAAGGTATTTTTGGGTTTTTGGAATAATAGATCTGAAAACAAAAGAGGCAAAAAGATAGATCGGAAAGCAATATGTTGGAAAAGTAGACCCGGGGGCCGTAGGTTTCACTAATGGCTTCTCTCATGAGTATAGCACATGGTGGGTGAAAAAATTACTGTTGGGCAATTGATAGAAGATCAAATAATCATGACGATATCCAAGGCGATGATCATTATATAGGCATCACGTCCAAGATTAGTAGACCGAAACGATTCTGCATCTACTACTATTACTCCACACATCAACCGCTATCCAACATGCATCTAGTGTATTCAGTTCATGGAAAAATGGAGTAATGCAATAAGAACGGTGACATGATGTAGACAAGATCTATTCATGTAGGAATAGACCCCATCTTGTTATCATTAATAGTAACGATGCATGCGTGCCTCGCTGCCCCTTCTGTCACTGGGAGAGGACACCGCAAGATTGAACCCATCACAAAGCACCTCTTCCCATGGCAAGAAAAATCGATCTAGTTGGCCTAACTAAACCAAATATTCAAAGAAGAAATACGAGGCTATAAGTAATCATGCATATAAGAAATCAAAGAATACTCAAATAATATTCATGGATAGAAACTGATCATGAACTCAAAATTCATCGGATCCCAACAAACACACCGCAAAAGTTTACATCAAATAGATCTCCAAGAGACCATTGTATTGAGAATCAAAAGAGAGAGATGAAGCCATCTAGTTACTGCCTACGGACCCGTAGGTCTATGGTGGACTACTCACACATCATCGAAGAGGCACCAATGAGGATGATGAACCCCTCCGTGATGGTGTTAGATTGGATCTCGTGGTTCTGGAACTTGCAGCGGCTGGATGTGTTCTTCGTCGACTCCCTTAGGGTTTCTGGAATATTTGGGAATTTATAGGCATCAGAGGCGGTGGAGGGGACCACAACCCATCAGGGCGCACCACCTGGTGGGTTGTGGGCGGCCTGGGCTCCCTCCTGGTCACTTCTTTGGCCCACTGGCCTTCTTCTGGTCCAAAAAAATCTCCAAAAAGTTTCGTCACGATTGGACTCCGTTTGGTACTGATATTCTGCGAAGTAAAAAAACAAGCAAAAAACAGCAACTGGCACTTTGGCACTATGTCAATAGGTTAGTCCCAAAAAATGATATAAAGTTGCTATAAAATGATTGTAAAACATCCAAGAATGATAATATAATAACATGGAACAAGCAAAAATTATAGATACGTTGGAGACGTATCATACCGCACCTAGTGTGTGCCTTGCCATGAGTCTGTCAAGGGGTGCAAGAGTGATCCAGGAGTAGATCACTGGACAGCGGTCAAAATTATCCTTAGTAACTAGAGGACTAAGGTAATGTTTCTCGATTATGGAGGTGATGAAGAGTTCGTTGTAAAGAGTTACGTCGATGCAAGCTTTGACACCAATCCGGATGACTGTTAGTAGCAATCCGGATACGTATAGTGGAGCAGCCATTTGGAATAGTTCCAAGTGGAGCATGGAAGCAACATCTACAGTATGACATAGAGATTTGCAAAGTGCACATGGATCTGAATGTTGCAGACCCGTTGAGTATAACCTCTCTCACAAGCAAAACATGATTAAACCCCAGATCTCATTGGGTGTTAATCACATGGTGATGTGAACTAGATTATTGACTCTAGTGCAAGTGGGAGACTGTTGGAAATATGCCCTAGAGGCAATAATGAATTGGTTATTATCATATTTCCTTGTTCATGATAATCGTTTATTATCCATGCTAGAATTGTATTGATCGGAAACTCAGATACATGTGTGGATACATAGACAACACCATGTACCTAGTGAGACTCTACCCGACTAGCTCGTTGACCAGAGATGGTCAAGGTTTCCTGACCATAGACATAAGTTGTCATCTGATAATGGGATAACATCATTAGGAGAATGATGTGATGGACAAGACCCAACCGAAAGCATAGCATTTGATCGTGTTAGTTTATTGCTAATGCTTTATCCATGTCAAGTATCTGTTCCTACGACCATGAGATCATGCAACTCCCTGACACCGGAGGAATGCCTTGTGTGTATCAAACGTCGCAACATAACTGGGTGACTATAATGGTGCTCTATAGGTATCTCCGAGGGTGTCTGTTGGGTTGGCGTGAATCGAGACTGGGTTTTGTCACTCCGTATGACGGAGAGGTATCTCCGGGCCCACTCGGTAATATAGTATCACAGTAAGCTTGCAAGCAATGTGACTAAGGAGTTAGTCACGGGATCTTGTATTACGGAACGAGTAAAGAGACTTGCGGGTAACGAGATTGAACTAGGTATGGAGATACCGACGATCGAATCTTGGGCAAGTAACATACCGATAGAGAAAGGGAACTACATACGTGATTGATTGAATCCTTGACATCGTGGTTCGACTCATAAAGATCTTCGTAGAATATGTGGGAACCAATATGGGCATCCAGGTCCCGCTATTGGTTATTGACTATAGAGGTGTCTCGGTCATGTCTGCATAGTTCTCGAACCCGCAGGGTCTGCACACTTAACTTTCGGTGACGTTTTGGTATTGTTGAGATATATGTGTTGGTGACCTAAAGTTGTTAGGAGTCCCGATTAAGATCCCAGACGCCACGAGGAGTTTCGGAATGGTCCGGAGGTAAATATTGATATATAGGAAGTTGGTATTTGAGTTTTGGAAAAGTTCCGGGACTTACCGGTTTTGTGACGGGGATGCCGGAAGGGTTTCGGGGGTCCACCGGGAGGGTCCACCTGCCCCGGAGGGCGTCATGGGCTGTGTGTAATAGCCCGAGACCGACGCTCCAGAAGATTCCCTTTTTTTTCCGTTGTCATCGTGCGATTCGTTTGGTTGTTGCATTCATCATCGCATCATTCACATCATCCGCATTGCATCGGCACTCCGTTGCCGTCAGTTTCAAAACTTGCATCCGTTATTAGTCGCCGATTCTCTCCATTCGTGTCGTCGACCGTTTCGAGACCAACCACACACGCACGCGCCCGCGGCATCTTTAGAATATTATTTTAAAAGTGGGTATAAAATATTCTCGGATTGGGTCGAAAGTTGGCGTCGGTCTTGTTTTATTGTAGGTAGACCGTCTGCCAAATTTCGTCGCAATCGGAGGTCGTTTATACCCGAACGGTCAACCGTAGCGGCACCGTCATCGGTTTATTTGTTGGACGTTTTTGTGGTTTCTAAAACTCTGTCACGGGCCACAAAACTCCCCCCTCTTCTCAGCCCACAATCCCCTACACAACACATCAACCCACACTAAGCCTACCTAACCATAGGGCGCAGCCGAAGCCGTCCGATCGCGATCGTACGGTCCGAAAATGCCCTAAAACAGCAAACCCTAGCCTCTCCTACTATAAATAGATGCCTCCCGTGCCCAAAAATGGCTCCCCTAGCCTCTCCATCGTTTACAGCTGCCTGCCATGTCGCCCCAGCGCCCCAGCCGCCGTGGCCCGCCTGACTCGCAACAGGCCCTCCCGGGGCCCGACCGCGCTCGTTCCCCGCGAGGCTGTGCCCGAGCGCCTCCCGCTCGGCTCCCCTGCCCCGAGCCTCGCGCGCAGGAGGGCACCGGCCGGACGCCGCCGCCGCTCGCCGTTGCCGTAGCTCCAGAGCCTCGCTGCCGCCGCCCCTCGCTCTCTCTCTCCCTTCCCCCTCCCGCAGCCTCTCTCCCTTCTTTAATCTCTCTCTCACCTCCCGTTCTGCAGGTCCGCCAACCATGGTCGCCGCCATCGATGTTCGTCACGTCAGTGCCAGAAATGGAGGGATCCGGCCGTCCCCAGCCCGTCTCCGCCGGGTCCGGCCTCTTCGTCGCCGCCCCTTGCGTGCCTCGCCGCCAGCGCCGCAGAGCCCGCCGCCGCCATAGCCTCCTCCCATGCGGGAGCTCGAGGGAGGCGAGCTCCTCCCCGCGTGGGCCGCGCGAGCGCCTTCAGGCCCGCCTGGCTTGTCCCGTGGGCCCAACTGCCGGCTGTCGTGGTTTTGTCACGGCACATGTCCTCGTGCAAGGACTTAGGTGTGAGGCCATCGCAGCTAGGTGGCGACTCAAAGGGGTTAAACGGGAACGGGATGCGAGTTTACCCAGGTTCGGCCCCTCCGATGGAGGCAACAGCCTACGTCCTGCTTTGTGTCTATATTGATGGTGATCTCGATTACAAGGGTGCAGAATCGCTAACCTTGCTTTCGAGGGTGTCTAAGTTGAGTCTTTTCGGCCCTAGGGGCTTGCCTTTATATACAGGCCAAGACCCTAGGGTTTACAACAGAGTCCGAGTCATATCATGACTCGTGACCTATCATGTCTCTAACACACCTTGCCTCTTAAGCAAGGAATCTTCCGGCGTTTTCTGCCCCGTGGGCCTTGAGTCGCCGTCTCCACGCGCTTGGGCCACCCGGCGGTTTACTTAGCAACCGCCTTACTTGTTTTGCTTTCACTCTACGACCCATCTTGAACATCCTTCCAGAGCCGCCATTATACTGACCCGGCCTAGTAGTGCGGGTCACACCGTGGGGTTATATCCCCAACATTAGGCCCCAGATTGATTTGAATTCATTGATCTCAATTTCTCTTCCCTTTTTTGGCGGCTCATCATCTGATTTGTGTTTTTCATGGATCACACAATGCCGGCTTGCAGTACTTCCAACCTTCGCAATTCTCTTACGCTGTCCATTAGTGACGTCACCCGCCATTAACTTAGGAGACCAAAAATGACATTATGGCGAATCTGAGTGTATCCATTTATCCCGAAAATCAAGGCGTCTTTGTTTCCCTAAATTTACTGCGTTTCCTCGATTGTCGCGCTCGTCAGTTGCCTCTTTGGGCTCCTTCCCTTTAAATATTTATCGGGGGGTCCCCTTCTCATTTTTCACTTCATCTCCTTGCTTCTTCTTCCTCGAGCCCGAAGCTTCCTTGCGCCACAGCCGCAACCTGCTCATCGCCGGTGACCGCTCCTGAGACCGTAGTGGCATTTCTCCTTCATCGGGAGCCACCCGCATGTCTTCGCTGCCATCAGTGATTACTCGTGTAAGTCTTCTCCCGCGACCTAGATCTATCGTAGTTCGTTGGAGTTTTTGAGTTCTTCGGTAGTTCTTCTTCGGTTCATCTCTATTGTCGGTTCCATGTGTAGATCCCACAAGTTTAATCATGAAAATGGAGCGATAGGAGTGACGGCCCCATTTTAGGCATATCATACTTTAATCTGTCTGAGCATTTGATGAACTGTACTGTCACCGCTTCCCTGCTCCGCCATTAGGTCTAGCAATTACCTTGCTATTTAGAAATATTCTCAGATCCACAAACATAGCTGCTCCAGTAGAAACTTTTTTGTCCCACACTATAGGAAAATTTCAGAGGTCTTTGGTTTTTAGCGTGAGTCGCCCTTACTCCTGCCGGCTCATAGTTGTAACCCGCCATGCGTTAAACTGCTGCATTAAGGTTCCGGCTCCTCACAAAGCAGCTTTTCCATTGTAGATAATCAGATCATCTTATTTGAACCATTTGCTTAAGCCGCCCCCTTTTGCTTTATCCAGGTGACTCATTATGTCGGAATCCAAAGTCTGCAACTGGGTGGCCACTCAGGTTTCTGACGCCATTTTAAAAGATTATCAAGATCAGTGGTTTCTGCCGCCTCAAGAGGTAATTGGTTGGCGGGTTGTCCTTGGAGAAGAAATCCCACACCCGAAGGAAGGAGAAGTAGTAATATTCTTGGACCATCTCCTCAGAGGTTTCTCACCTCCCGGGTCAAAATTCTTTCGAGATGTTTTGCATTTCTTCCACCTTCATCCTCAGGACCTGGGTCCCAAGTCCATATCCAATCTTTGCCAATTCCAAGTGTTTTGTGAGGTGTATCTACAAATGGAACTCTATATTTCCCTCTTCAGGGAATTCTTCTATTTAAACCGGCAGACCGAATGAGCAGACGACCCTAGCCTAGAACTTGGCGGGGTCTCGATCCAAAGGCGGATAGACGTCCTCTTTCCTGCTGCCACTTTACCAAGTCATCCTAAGGGGTGGAATAAAACTTGGTTTTATTGTCGGAACACTGCCCCTGTTGATGAGAACCCCTTGCCAGGTTACAGACCCAGCCGCCTTCCCATGGATTTCGATCCCCCTGGCTGGGCTCCTCAAGAGGAGCATTCTCAACACGCCCCCATCTACCCATAGTTGAGTGCTCTACTAGCCAACGGGCTAACTGGAGTCGATTTAACCCGGTGCTGGGTGTCTTGGAGAATCTTGCAACTGAGCCACTAATACGTCCATTTTGCATCATGATTTCCTACTGTTATTTACTATGTTTTGTTGAATAATAATGCTTTAGGGAGTGATTCTAATGCCTTTTTTCTCATAATATGCAAGGTTTACACAAAGAGGGAGAATACCGACAGCTGGAATTCTGGACCTAAGAAAAGCATATCAGAGATACCTATTCTGCACAACTCCAATGAAGTTGAAATTTTATGAAGATTATTTTTGTATTTAATAAAAAATACTGGAGCAGAAAACTACCGGAGGGGGCCAGCCAGGTGGGCACAACCCACCAGGGCACGCCACACCCCCCTGGTGTTCTATATTTTGATGATATGTATGTTGTGATTCCCTTAGTGGTGTCATGTGAACGTCGACTACATGACACTTCACCATCCTTGGGCCTAAGGGAATGCATTTTGGAGTAGTTATTAGATGATGGGTTGCTAGAGTGATAGAAGCTTAAACCCTAGTTTATGCGCTACTTCGTAAGGGGCTGATTTGGATCCAAACATTTAATGCTATGGTTAGATTTTATCTTAATACTTTTCTCGTAGTTGCGGATGCTTGTGAGGGGGTTAATCATAAGTGGGAGGTTGTTCAAGTAAGAACAACACCCAAGCACCGATCCACCCACATATCAAATTATCAAAGTAGCGAACACGAATCAAACCAACATGATAAAAGTGACTAGATGAAATTCCCGTGTACCCTCAAGAACACTTTGCCTATTACTAGAGATTGTTCTGGCCTGTCCTTTGCCACAAAAGGATTGGGCTACCTTGCCGCACCTTATTTACCATTATCATTACTTGCTCGTTACCAATTATCTTGCTATCAAACTATCTGTTACCTACAATTTCAGTGCTTGCAGAAATTACCTTGCTGAAAACCGCTTGTCATTTTCTTCTGCTCCTTGTTGGGTTCGACACTCTTACTTATCGAAAGGACTACGATTGATCCCCTATACTTGTGGGTCATCAGCCACCACAGCAACTTAATGCACACTTATTCCGGGGATTTAAATGATGCCCAAAGGTACAACAACTTTTCTTTAGATGCCGAGGAAATAAACCGGATCGTGAAGAAACTGTTGGGTGAAAATCAAGAAACTTGCAGCAAAGACGGGTTGAAGCCTTTCTATGCTCTTAACCCAACTCCTCCGGTAAAAAGTCTTTGATACTTTTATCCAGCTTTATGAATATTGTCTTTTTAGCTTTTAAACCTTCATCTGTTTGCTCTGATTGCCAATTTTCTCCAGGCCAAGTCTCCTTTTTGGGGGCAGGAAACAAGGCAAAACTCAGGCTAATAAACCCAAAGCTGCCCCAAGTAGGAAAAAGAATAAGGCGGCCACTGAAGGACCATCTCAAATGGACAAAACAACTGCAACTGATATTCAATCAGAGGTAGAATTTAACTTTGTCCATGTTTCATTGAACCTGACTGATGCCTTCTCTTCTTAGGGTGATGTCGAAACAAGCTGTGCGAGTGATGTTGAGGTAATTTCCATCTCCTCCGACTCAGAATCCTTGCCTCCATTGGAAACAAGGCGGGTTATTCGGAAAGTAAGCTTCTCTCACCCGGATGCTTATCTGGATCCCAATTTTGTTTTGAAGAAAACTCAGCACAAGTCGAAGCGTCAAACCCGAAGTGGGAATGGTGATCTTGCTGCCGGTAAGCCAATTGCCCGCAAACGACAAACTGAGGTAGTTGATGTTCCAATTCTTCAAAGGAAACCGACTTAATATGTCGATTATTTATCTTTATATTTCGGATTATCAGGAGTCGCCATCTTCATCGGGTGATTCAACGGCCTTCAAACTAGCACCCTTTGTTATGAATCCCGGGTAAATTTCTCTTTTGTCATACGCTTGTCTAAGTAAGCTTTTGTTTCTGTTTACGCCTTATACTGCTCTCTTATTTTGCAGAGCCAAGGAAAAGAAAAGGAAAGTTGATGGTTCATCCGCCGACCCTGAAGTCCCTGAGCCGGAGAACCCTGATTTGGCGGCCCCTGAAGTTCATATTGATCAGTCTGTAAATCATTAGGAAAATCAGGCTGATTTACCCCCTCCTCCCGAGTCAGCAAGCACCAATGCCATTGATACTGAAGCTGATCAAGCGACCCATCTTAATCCGCCCAGTCCTCCAAAGCCAACTGAAGATGTTCCTGAGGAAGTCATTATCACTGGGGCGAGTTACACCGCCCCTGAGGCCTCCAGGGTATTGGCAAAGATTTCTGCTATAGATCAAACAGTGCTGGTTGAGAAGGGGAAGACTAAACTGGAGGTCCCAGATTATGAAAAACTCAGCACAGAAGAGCTACATGCTAGCTATTTGGACCGCCTTGCTACAAGCCGAGAGATGGAAATCAGCCTTGTTAGCATGATGAAGAACAAATATGAGGTATACTCCTCTTCACTTGTTTATACCATATATCCTTATGTAGCCCCCAAGCGACAACCTATCTTTCTAAGATAAGCTGGGTCTTATTAATATTGTGATTGATTCGACCTGTAGCCCCCAAGGGCCGGTTCATCTTCTTGAGATGAGTCGGGCCTTGATAATTTGAAGAATTTCGACTTGTAGCCCCCAAGGGCCAGCTCATCTTCTTGAGATGAGTCGGGCCTTAATTGTCGGCGTTCTGGGATCGGGGGTACCCAGACCTGCCATCCTGCGGCCTAGCGCGTGGCCCACCTCAACGGCCCAATATGGCCCGGCGACCAACTCCTCAAGGCAAGATCCTCGCGAGGGCACCAGCCTCGCGAGGAGAGCGACGCCAGGACTCCCAAAGGAGCGGCCTCCCCCGACCGCCACCCGAGGAGCGGAGATTCCTCTGCAATGCCCGGCCTCAGGAGGTTGCGATGATGTGAGCCATGATGACCAAGGCAGGCAGGTGCCAGTGGGCGCAGCATGACATCTTCCTCTCTCGTGCTAAGGAGGCAAGGACAGACGTGGGTTCCCAAGGAATCCTCCAAAGGTTTCCGTTACAGTGCAACAAGACCAAGACCATGGGCTCGGCAGGACGGACATCATCGCCGAGCCCACCTCTGCGCCACGCCAGGAGCTTTGCAGGCGAAGACCGCCTTTAGTCAAGATAAGCTGTACCACCCGTCCCCTTTCAAATTTGGCCGTTGTGGGATCCCTTCCCGCCAGTGCAATAAGGGAAGAGGACCATGGCCACTATAAATAGGGACTAGCCACCACCGTAGAAAGGATCGAATCTAGTCCATCCTCACCCAAGAGTACTCGCTAGGTAGCTCTATCACTGTACTAGTTCATCCCCAAACCTCCTCGTGAGGCCAATCCACCTAAGGCAGGAGTAGGGTTTTACACCGCAAGGTGGCCCGAACCTGGGTAAATCGTTGAGTCCATCTCCTTGCACTTCAACGAGGCTTGAGCTGGGAAGGATCTTCACACACGCCCCAGAGTTCGAATCTTATTGGGTTTGCGGAGCCCGATTTCCGACATTTGGCGCGCCAGGTAGGGGCGTGTCGGAATCCTCCTCCCATTTCCGCTTCGCCCCGTCCCGTCGCCCCCATGGCCGACGCCCGCTGAGTTCGCACCGAGCACCGAGGTGCCCGCGTCGCCGGGCCTGGCGAGAGCAGCCTCGCGGGGAGAACTGGCGGGGTCGGCCTCGTGAGGTTGCGCAGGGCGAGCAACCTCGCGAGGCACGTCGTCAAGCTAGGCGCCATCGCGAACAGGCACACGTGTCCTCGGGCCGGGCGCTGCCTGCCTGGAGACGGAGGGTGGAACATGCGCCCATGTCTCCTGGCCGAGCGCTGCTGATACGTCTCCAACGTATCTATAATTTTTGATTGTTCCATGCTATTATATTATCTGTTTTGGATGTTTTATATGCATTAATATGCTATTTTATATTATTTTTGGGACTAACCTATTAATCTAGAGCCTAGTGCCAGTTTCTGTTTTTTCCTTGTTTTTGAGTATTGCAGATAAGGAATATTAAACGGAGTCCTAACGGAATAAAATCTTCGGAATAATTTTTCTTGGACCAGAAGCAACCCAGAAGACTTGAAGATGAAGGCAGGCAAGCCACCGTGTGGCGACAAGCCACAAGGGCGCGCCCTGGGGGCGGGGGGGGGGGGGGGGCGCCCCCCTGGCTAGTGGCCCCACGGTAGCCCCCCTAACCCTATTCTTCAGCCTATAAATTCACAAATATTACCTGGATACCAAAAAGAGCCACGAAAATACTTTTCTGCCGCCGGAAGCCTCTGTTCCCGTGAGATCCAATCTTGGAGCCTTTTCCGGTAATCTGCCGGAGGGGGATTCGATCACGGAGGTCATCTACATCAACTCCATTGCCCCTCCGATGATGCGTGAGTAGTTTACCATAGACCTTCGGGTCCATAGCTAGTAGCTAGATGGCTTCTTCTCTCTCTTTGCTCTTCAATACCATGTTCTTCATGATCTTCATGGAGATCTATCCGATGTAATACTCTTTTGCGGTGTGTTTGTCGAGATCCGATGAATTGTGGGTTTATGTTCAGATTATTTATGAATATTATTTGAGTCTTTTCTGAATTCTTATATGCATGATTTCATATCTTTGCAAGTCTCTTCAAGTTATTGGTTTGGTTTGGCCAACTAGATTGGTAATTCTTGCAATGGGAGAAGTGCTTAGTTTTGGGTTCAATCTTGCGGTGTACTCACCCAGTGACATAGTAGGGGTAGCGAGGCACGTATTGTATTGTTGCCATCGAGGATAAAAAGATGGGGTTTTCATCATATTGCTTGAGTTTATCCCTCTACATCATGTCATCTTACCTAATGCGTTACTCTGTTCTTCATGAACTTAATATTCTAGATGCAGGCAGGAGTCGGTCGATGTGTGGAGTAATAGTAGTAGATGTAGAATCGTTTCGGTCTACTTGACACGGATGTGATGCCTATATGCATAATCATTGCCTTGGATATCTTCATAATTATTCGCTTTTCTACCAATTGCTCGACAGTAATTTGTTCACCCACCGTAATACTTGCCATCATGAGAGAAGCCTCTAGTGAAACCTATGGCCCCCGGGTCTATTTTCCATCTTATACTTTCAGATCTAAAACCAAAAATACCAAAAATACCTTGCTGCATTATTTTTACTTTTGTTTTACTTTTCGTTCAAGCAATCTATCATATCTATCTCTATTAGATCTCATCCTTGCAAGTAACCGTGAAGGGATTGACAACCCCTTTATAGCATTGGGTGCAAGTGTTTGATTCTTTGTGTAGGTACATCTATTGGGGACTTGCTTGTATCTCCTACTGGATTGATACCTTGGTTCTCAACAACTGAGGGAAATACTTATCTACTTTGCTGCATCACCCTTTCCTCTTCAAGGGAAAACCAACCCATGCTCGAGAAGTAGCAAGAAGGATTTCTGGCGCCGTTGCCGGGGAGATCTACATCAAGCCATCCAAGTACCCATCACAAACTCATCTCTTGCATTTACTTTATTTGCCATTTGCCTCTCGTTTTCCTCTCCCCCACTTCTAAAACAATTTTCCAAAAAGATTTGCCCTTTTATTCACTCTCTTTCCCGCTAGATCTCTTACTTGTTGCTATGTCTAGCGTTTCTACTTCCCCCTTGTCACCAGATTTTGAAGTCCTATACTTCAAGCAAAAACAAGGGGAAAATTTGAAAGATGCCTAGTATAGGCTAATGGAATCTTACAGTATCTCCAATCTAAAAGGAGATGCCAAACTTTTGTATCTAAATCATAGAGAGCTTTTAGACTTTGCCTCAAAAGGAAATTTTATTGAGTTAGATACGAACGCTGCTTATGAAGTTTTGGAGGGGATTTTGGGGGTTCCTCCACCCAACAAAGGGTTTGCTTTCTCACAAGAAGGAGTTCAAATTCTTGACAAATTGAGTGACTTACATAAGCACTTGGTCGAGTTACAACAATATCACGAACCCCTTAAACATATTAATGGAAACCTCAATCGTTTGAATACTCGGATTACCCTTTGCAATAAGCGTTTGGATATTTTGGATATTAAGATGGATCCTTCCTCTACGAATCCGGGGAAGAGGAAAGAACCCCCCGGATTTGAGAAGGCCCTCACAAAAGTTGCCAATACCAAAGATGAAAAGACCTAGATCTATTGCGTTTTGCCTAGCTAGGGGCGTTAAACAATAGCGCTTGTTGGGAGGCAACCCAATTTTATTTTTGCTTTCTGTTTTTTTATTTCTGTTTTGGTGTGTTTTGCACATTATTACTTCTTTAATAATTGTGTTTTCTTGTTTTAAATTAGTGTTTGAGCCAAGTAAGACCTTTGGGATGGTCTACGGTGTTTGCAATTTGATTTTGCTGAAAAACAGAAACTTTTGCTCTCAGTCCAGGAATTTTATAAATTCACTGGAACGAGATTTTGATCTGAATTTTTTACAAAAGATTGATATACAAATTTCCCTGATTTTCCTAATTTTTCAGAATTTGTGGAGTTACATAAGTATTCGAAGTCTATAGATTACTACAGACTGTTCTGTTTTTGACAGATTCTGTTTTCTTTGTGTTGTTTGCTTATTTTGATGTATCTATGGGTTGTATCGGGGGGTATGAACCATGGAGAAGTTATAATACAGTAGATATTACACCAATATAAATAAAGAATGAGTTAACAATAGTATCTAAAGTGGTGATTTATTTTTCCTATACTAACGGATCTCATGAGTTTTCTGTTGAGTTTTGTGTTGTGAAGTTTTCAAGTTTTGGGTGAAGATTTGATGGACTATGGAATAAGGAGTGGCAAGAGCCTAAGCTTGGGGATGCCCAAGGCACCCCAAGCCATATTCAAGGATACCAAAAAGCCTAAGCTTGGGGATGCCTCGGAAGGCATCCCCTCTTTCGTCTTCAATCCATCGGTAAATTTACTTGAGGCTATATTTTTATTAACCACATGATATGTGTTTTGCTTGGAGCGTCTTGTATGATATGAGTCTTTGCTTTTTAGTTTGCCACAATCATCCTTGTTGCACACATCTTTTTGAGAGAGACACGCTGAATCGTGAATTTATTAGAATACTCTATGTGCTTCACTTATATCTTTTGAGCAAGGCAATGTTGCTCTAGTGCTTCACTTATATCTTTTTAGAGCACGGTGGTGTTATATTTTATAGAAATTATTGAACTCTCGTACCTCACTTATATTATTTTGAGAGTTTATTAAAACAGCATGGTAATTTGTTTAGGTTATGAATTTAGTCCTAATATAATGGGCATCCAAGAGGGATATAATAAAAACTTTCATATTAAGTGCATTGAATACTATGAGAAGTTTGATTCCTTGCATATAGTTTTGAGATAATGGAGATGGTAATATGAGAGTCATGCTAGTGAGTATTTGTGAATTGGAGAGATACTTGTGTTGAAGTTTGTGATTCCCGTAGCATGCACGTATGGTGAACCGCTATGTAACGAAGTCGGAGCATAATTTGTTTAATGATTGTCAACCTTTGTGTGAGGGTCGGGAGCGCGCGATGGTTAACTCCTACCAACCTCTCCCCTAGGAGCATGCGTCTAATGCTTTGTTTGATAACTAATAGACTTTTGCAATAAGTATGTGAGTTCTTTATGACTAATGTTGAGTCCATGGATTATACGCACTCTCACCCTTCCACCTTTGCTAGCCTCTCTAGTACCGCGCAACTTTCGCAGGTGCATCAAACCCACCTTCCTCAAAACAGCCACCATATATTTTCCTCAAAACAGCCACCATACCTACCTATTATGGCATTTCCATAGCCATTCCGAGATATATTGCCATGCAACTTCCACCGTTCCGTTTTTCATGACATGCACCATCACTTTCATATTGCATATAGAGTCATATTTTGTTCTAGAGTTGTAATTTTCTTTTTGAGTTGTAAGTAAATAAAAGTGTGATGATTTTCATTATTAGAGAATTGTCCCGTGTGAGAAAAGGATGATGGAAGCTATGACTCCCTCACAAGTTGGGATGAGTATCCGGACTTTACAAAAAAATAAAAGAGGCCAGCGAAGCCCAAACAAAAAAAAAGAGGCCAAAGATGCCCACCAAAATAAAAAAAAGAAAAAAAAAGAAAAAAAATGAATGAGAGAAAGAGAGAAGGGACAATTGCTACTATATTTTTCCACACTTGTGCTTCAAAGTAGCACCATGATCTTCATGATAGAGAGTCTCCTATTTTGTCACTTTCATATAACTAGTGGAATTTCATCTTGCACGACCACTTAGTTTTCTTTTTGAGCTTTCATACACTTATAGCTCTAAGTGCATTTGTTGCATGGCAATCCCTACTCACTCACATTGATATCTATCGATGGGCATCTCCATAGCCCGTTGATACGCCTAGTTGATGTGAGACTATCTTCTCCTTTTTCCTTGCACCTCCACCATATTCTATTCCACCTATAGTGCTATATCCATGGCTCACGCTCATGTATTGCGTGAGAGTTGAAAAGGTTTGAGAACATAAAAAGTGTGAAACAATTGCTTGACTTGTTCATCGGGGTTGTGCATGATTTAGATACTTTGTGTGGGGAAGATGGAGCATAGCCAGACCATATGATTTTGTAGGGATAACTTTCTAAGGCCATGTTATTTCGAAAGGACACGATTGCCTTGTTGGTGTGCTCGAAGTATTACTGTTTTTATGTCAATATTAGACTATTGTTTTGAATCTTATGGATCTGAATATTCATGCCACAATAAAGAATATTACATGGATAAATATGTTAGGTAGCATTCCACATCAGAAATTCTGTTTTTATCATTTACCTACTCGAGGACGAGCAAGAATTAAGCTTGGGGATGCTTGATACGTCTCCAACGTATCTATAATTTTTGATTGTTCCATGCTATTATATTATCTGTTTTGGATGTTTTATATGCATTAATATGCTATTATATATTATTTTTGGGACTAACCTATTAATCTAGAGCCTAGTGCCAGTTTCTGTTTTTTCCTTGTTTTTGAGTATTGCAGATAAGGAATATTAAACGGAGTCCAAATTGAATAAAATCTTCGGAATAATTTTTCTTGGACCAGAAGCAACCCAGAAGACTTGGAGATGAAGGCAGGGGAGCCACCGTGTGGCGACAAGCCACAGGGGCGCGCCCTACGGGGGGGTGGCGCCCCCTGGCTTGTGGCCCCACGGCAGCCCCCCTAACCCTATTCTTCGGCTTATTAATTCACAAATATTCCCTGGATACCAAAAAGAGCCACGAAAATACTTTTCTGCCGCCGGAAGCCTCTGTTCCCGTGAGATCCAATCTTGGAGCCTTTTCCGGTAATCTGCCGGAGGGGGATTCGATCACGGAGGGCATCTACATCAACTCCATTGCCCCTCCGATGATGCATGAGTAGTTTACCACAGACCTTCAGGTCCATAGCTAGTAGCTAGATGGCTTCTTCTCTCTCTTTGCTCTTCAATACCATGTTCTTCATGATCTTCATGGAGATCTATCCGATGTAATACTCTTTTGCGGTGTGTTTGTCGAGATCCGATGAATTGTGGGTTTATGTTCAGATTATCTATGAATATTATTTGAGTCTTTTCTGAATTCTTATATGCATGATTTCATATCTTTGCAAGTCTCTTCGAGTTATTGGTTTGGTTTGGCCAACTAGATTGGTAATTCTTGCAATGGGAGAAGTGCTTAGTTTTGGGTTCAATCTTGCGGTGTCCTCACCCAGTGACATAGTAGGGGTAGCAAGGCACGTACTGTATTGTTGCCATCGAGGATAAAAAGATGTGGTTTTCATCATATTGCTTGAGTTTATCCCTCTACATCATGTCATCTTACCTAATGCGTTACTCTGTTCTTCATGAACTTAATACTCTAGATGCAGGCAGGAGTCGGTCGATGTGTGGAGTAATAGTAGTAGATGTAGAATCGTTTCGGTCTACTTGACACGGACGTGATGCCTATATGCATAATCATTGCCTTGGATATCTTCATAATTATTCGCTTTTCTATCAATTGCTCGACAGTAATTTGTTCACCCACCGTAATACTTGCCATCATGAGAGAAGCCTCTAGTGAAACCTATGGCCCCGGGTCTATTTTCCATCTTATACTTTCAGATCTAAAACCAAAAATACCAAAAATACCTTGCTGCATTATTTTTTACTTTTGTTTTACTTTCCGTTCAAGCAATCTATCATATCTATCTCTATTAGATCTCATCCTTGCAAGTAACCGTGAAGGGATTGACAACCCCTTTATAGCGTTGGGTGCAAGTGTTTGATTCTTTGTGTAGGTACAACTATTGGGGACTTGCTTTTATCTCCTACTGGATTGATACCTTGGTTCTCAACAACGGAGGGAAATACTTATCTACTTTGCGGCATCACCCTTTCCTCTTCAAGAGAAAACCAACGCATGCTCGAGAAGTAGGAGCTGCCTGCCTGGAGACGGAGGGTGGAACACGCGCCCCTGTCTCCAGGCCGGGCGCTGCCTTCCTAGAGACGGAGGGTGGAACACACGCCCATCTCTCCGGGCTGGGCGTTGCCTACCAGGGGACAGAAGCTGGAGCGCTCGTTCTCGTCTCCAGGCCGGGCACTGCCTGCTTGGAGACGGAGGGACGAGTGCCCGAGCGAGACACCCGGACACCCCGGCAAGGCGTGCCAGGGTTGCTGGGGTGACGCGACGGGGGCCGGCCTCGTGCATGGCGAGGGTGTCCGGCGCCGGGCCCCATCCATGCCGCGAGGGATCGCGGCACTACCATGATGTCTACTACGCAACCTTCTTCTTGTAGACTCGTGTTGGGCCTCCAAGCACAGAGTTTTGTAGGACAGTAGCAAATTTCCCTCAAGTGGATGACCTAAGGTTTATCAATCCGTGGGAGGCGTAGGATGAAGATGGTCTCTCTCAAACAACCCTGCAACCAAATAACAAAGAGTCTCTTGTGTCCCCAACACACCCAATACAATGGTAAATTGTGTAGGTGCACTAGTTCGGCGAAGAGATGGTGATACAAGTGCAATATGGATGGTAGATATAGGTTTTTGTAATCTGAAAATATAAAAACAGCAAGGTAGCAAGTAACGAAAGTGAGCAAAAACGGTATTGCAATACTTGAAAACAAGGCCTAGGGTTCATACTTTCACTAGTGCAAGTTCTCTTAACAATATTGACATAGTTGAATCATATGTAAATCCCTCACGTGCGACAAAGAGTTCACTCCAAAGTCACAAATAGCGGAGAACAAACGAAGAAATTATTGTAGGGTAAGAAACCACCTCAAAGTTATCTTTTTTGATCAATCTTATGAGCTATCCCTATAAGTGTCACGAACAGCCCTAGAGTTCGTACTAAAATAACACCTTAAGATACACATCAACCAAAACCCTAATGTCACCTAGATACCCCAATGTCACCACAAATACCCATGGGCTTGATTATACGATATGCATCACACAATTTCAGATTCATCATGTTCAATCCAACACAAAGAACTTCAAAGAGTGCCCCAAAGTTTCTACCGGAGAGTCAAGACGAAAACGTGTGCCAACCCCTATGCATAGATTCCCAAGGTCACGGAACCCGCAAGTTGATCACCAAAACATACATCAAGTGGATCAATAGAACATCCCATTGTCACCATAGATATCCCATCGCAAGACATACATCAAGTGTTCTCAAATCCTTGAAGACTCAATCCGATAAGAAAACTTCAAAGGGAAAACTCAATTCATCACAAGAAGATAGAGAGGGGAAAACTCCATATGATTCATCTATATCAATAAAGCTCGCGATACATCAAGATCGTGCCATCTCCAGAACACGAGAGAGAAAGAGATCAAACACATAGCTACTGGTACATACCCTCAGCCCCGAGGGTGAACTACTCCCTCCTCGTCATGGAGACCGCCGGGATGATGAAGATGGCCACCGGTGATGGTTTCCCCCTCCGGCAGGGTGCCGGAACGGGCTCCCGATTGGTTTTTCGTGGCTCTGGAGGCTTGCAGCGGCGGAACTCCCGATCTAGGTTTCTTTCTGGGGGTTTTGGTATTTATAGGAATTTTTTGCGTCGGTCTCACGTCAAGGGGGTGCTCTAGGAGTCCACAAGCTAGGAGCACCCTCCCGGGGGGGTAGGGCGCGCCCCCTGGCTTGTGGCCTCCTCGGGTTAGTTCTAATAAAATCATACCAAAATCATATAAAATTATTGTAAACATGGCATGAATACTTCATAAATTATAGATACGTTGGAGACGTATCACACCACAACGGCGGCGGCCGCCTCTGGGCCCTCAGGAGCCGGAGGCCTCGACCGGGAGCAGGTTCTCCCAAAAAGGGCGCCCGTGGGCTCCCGCCCCGCGGGAGGATCCGTTCGGGGCCTGACGCGCCCCAGGCTCGCTGCTGCATGCCTGGGGACAAGGGATGGGGTCCATGACCCGGAGGCATGGAGAACCCTATGCCTCCCCAGGTTCTACCCGTGACACTCTCACGTAATAATGAATGGGATGTATATGCCCGGGGTCCCCCGAGGACGTGGAGGGGCCCCCACCCACGCCCAAGTGGAAGCCCCATGCTCCGCGCTGGCAGACGACACGGTCCCCCAATGACTATGCCCACGCCTAGTGGAATCCCTATGCTCCGCGCTGGGGGAAGACGAATACTAGCTTAGGTGCCGGACGCAGCCGTTCCTTGCTCCTTTTTGTACCCGAATTTGCCACTTTTTGGAATGAAGTTTGGAGTTTTCGCGTCTTTATTCGAAAAGAGGGGTGGGGGATTTTTCTCCTTGCAGTGTTTCTTGTCTTGAGACTTGTTTCTCCATGCCAACTCTCTCTCTATCTCGCGCCCCGCGAGCGGGGACTGGGCACGGTGTGCACATTGTGACAGTCCCAGCGGCGTTGAGGGTCCCCCCGGGGGCCCAGGTCACAACAGCCGCAGGACTGCTCGCGTGCACGTCTCACCAAGGCTTCGGTGTCCGAATCCTCGCGCGACGCTCTTAAGCTAGCCATCAGGCACGCGTGGCCCGAAGCTCCTGTCGAGACATCCGCCTCCCGACCTTGGCCGGGCACCGCGACCCGGTTTAATGGTAATGACCCACCCCTCCTCAGGGGTCGCGACCCGCGACAAGAAAAGGAAAGGCGACGCAAGGAAGTACAACGTTATTTGATACATCATAAAGGTGTTTTCTTCCAAAATACTCTCACTTCCCCGCGGGGTCGTATTCAAAATCTTGACAGGAAAAAACAGGAAAAAGACGACCTAGGGAGATGTGTCGTCACCATCGCCGCTGTCGCTGTCACCACCGTCAGACTCGCACTCCTCGATCAAAGGCCGGTCCTCGCCCCCAGCCGGGAAAACTCCGCGATCAGGTCGTCCACGTGATCCTCCACCCAGTCCCCGTGGGCACCTTGAATCACCTCGGGCACGGGGGCTATCACGGTGTCGAATTCGAAGTTGGGATCGAAGTGAAGAAGGTGGCTGAAGACGCGCAAGGATGCCCGCGCGAGGAGGTCACGACTCTTTGATAACCCACAAGTATAGGGGATCAATTGTAGCCTTTCTCGATAATTAAGAGTGTCGAACCCAACGAGGAGCTAAAGGTAGAACAAATATTCCCTCAAGTTCTATCGACCACCGATACAACTCTACGCACTCTTAACGTTCGCTTTACCTAGAACCAGTATGAAACTAGAAGTACTTTGTAGGTGTGATAGGATAAGTTTGCAAGATAATAAAGAGCACGTAAATAAAAACTAGGGGCTGCTTAGATAAAGAAACAACTAAGTTAGTCTTAGTAGAGAGCTTTTTTTCACAAGAAAGTTATTTGTCCCTAGGCAATCGATAACTAGACCGGTAATCATTATTGCAATTTTATATGAGGGAGAGGCATAAGCTAACATACTTTCTCTACTTGGATCATATGCACTTATGATTGGAACTCTAGCAAGCATCCACAACTACTAAAGATCATTAAGGTAAAACCCAACCATAGCATTATAAGGTATCAAGTCCTCTTTACTCCCATACGTAAACAACCTACTTACTCGGGTCTGTGCTTCCGTCACTCACGCCACCCACCATAAGCGAATCATAAACATAATGCAAACCCTACAGAGGGGATCCCTCACGCTTGCGCGACACAGAGAGCACCATAGGACAGCACCAATAATAAAACATGCAACTCAAACCAATCATAATCATCAATCAACCCATAGGACAAAACGGATCTACTCAAACATCATAGGATAGCCATACATCATTGGGAAATAATATATAGCGTTGAGCACCATGTTTAAGTAGAGATTACAGTGGGGAGAAGAGGTGTTGAACCGCTGCATAGAGGGGGAGAGAGTTGGTGATGACGGTGGCGAAGTTGTTGGTGTAGATCGCCGTCACGATGATGGCCCCGACGGCGTTCCGGCGCCACCGGGAGAGAGGGGGAGAGAGCCCCCCTCCTTCTTATTCTTCCTTGTACTTCCCCCTAGATGGGAGAAGGGTTTCCCCTCTAGTCCATGGCCTCCATGGCGGCGGAGGGGCGAGAGCCCCTCCGAGATTGGATCTCTCTCTCTCTCTGTTTCCTTCTGTTTCTGCATTCCAGATTCTGGCCTTTCACCATTTCTTAAATTCCTAGAGATCCGTAACTCCGATTGGGCTGAAATTTTTACACGATTTTTATCCGGATATTAGCTTTCTTGCGGCGAAAGAAGGGCACCAACCGCCTTACGGGGTGACCACAAGCCACCCTGGTGCACCCTACCCCCCAGGGCGCGCCCCAATGGCTTGTGGGCCCCTCGGGCACCGCCTTCTGTTGATTCCACTTCCCAAAATTCACATATATTCCAAAAAAAATCTCCATAAGTTTTTATCCCATTTGGACTTCGTTTGATATGGATTTTCTGCGAAACAAAAAACATGCAACAAACAGGAACTGGCACTGGGCACTGGATCAATATGTTAGTCCCAAAAATAGTATAAAAAGTTGCCAAAAGTATATGAAAGTTGTAGAATATTGGCATGAAACAATCAAAAATTATAGATACGATGGAGACGTATCACTCTTCTCTTCCGCGAGTTGGCGGGATTTCTCTGCCCCTCCTTCAAGGCGCTCCACGATCCTGGTGAAGAAGCCAAGGTAGCCGGCGTCATCAGGAAATAGCGGGTTGGAGATGCTCTCGTCGCAGATACTGCTCAGGGCTTGATGGGCCCTCCTCTCGAGAGCCTGGAACATCTGGGAGCGCATGTGCTGTAGCCCCCGGGCGCGGTTCGCCTCATCCGAGGCCTTCTCCGCGAGGTCGTCGCGCCGCTGGCAGAAACGGGACTCCTGAAGCTTCATCTTCCCGCGATAGTCCTTGGCGAGGGTACGACGAACCCCAGCCACCTTCTTGCCGACCTCTTCCTGGATCTTTGCCTACCGAGAGGCGAGGGAGTCCTCGGCGACAGCCAATTGGCGCTCCATCACCTCCAGCCGTTCGCGCTCCAGGCTTTGTTCCAGTGCTTCCAACGTCAGCGTATACTCAAGCGTGCGGAGCTTCGCTTCGCCCGTGGATGGCCTGCTCGCCGAGGCGGTGAGCGCAGCCTTGCGCGCTTGGACTTGCCGCTCGAGGGCGGCATTGGAAGCTTGGAGCTCTTCCCCGCACTTCTCCGCAGCCTCATGCCGGCGGTCCATGGCCCGGGCCTCCTCAAGGGCACGATCGTGGGCCTCCCTCGTCGCGACGAGGGATTCTTCGACTTCCGTGCAAGCATGCTCACGTTGCAGACGACCGAGGTTGACGGCGATCTCGAGCCGGTGCCATTCGCGTGCCAAGCGCGAGCACTCCGCCTCAAGGCACGCGTCGACGTCATTAAGCTCGGCCCCGAGACGACCCAGCGCGCTCACCGCGCCTTGGAGGAGGCCATGCCGGGCGGCGCTGCGACCGCAAGCAAACTCCAACGCTTGACCGGGGATTTCCTTCGCTCCTCGGTCGGCAGGGAAGCCCCATGAGGGGCCACCCGTCTCCAGCGGGGATCCGGAGGCTGAGGGCCCATAGTCTGGTCCCCCGGCCCATGTCCGGGCATCATAAGAACTCGCCCCACCACTCGAAGAAGGAGCCGACGCCTTGGGCATCCAGTTACCAGTTAGAATCATCAAGGGAGGCCTCGGCCCTGCCCTCACAAGCCGGAGGCCATGCCTGAAGAGGAACGCCGGAAACTCGGGCTCGAGGCCCCCCAGGAATGGCTTGGGCCCCGCGGACACCTCTTCGCGCGCGGTCACGTGGCTCGCGAGGCATGGGGCCGCTACATGCCCAGCATCTACGGGAGGTGGCGGCGGAGGCGCACTCTTTCCTTCGCGAGGAGAAGACCTGAGGAGCAAAGGCTCAGAAGTGCACGACATGCGGAAATCAAGGGAGGTCGGGCGCTTACTCATCCAGGGCGATCCACTTCCTCTTCCTCAGGGTTCCCCGGGCCGGGACGCTGCGACCCCCGGGCCTCGTCCTCCTCTGGCGTGCGTAGGAACTGGGGGACGGCTCGCTAGCGTCCGGCACACGGCACCCGACGGCAGGAGCCGTGGTCGTGCCTCCGGGCGTGGCGTCACCTGCGCTGATTGGAGGGCTGGAGGCGGACGATTGAGGGGCAAGCGACTCAGGGCGCTCCTCCGCGGTCGCGCTAGGGGCGCTGACCTCAGGGCCCCCAGAGGCTGGAGCCGTCACGAGAAGGGCATCGCGAGGGTCCGCATGGGCCTCGGGAAGCGGCCCCCACTCATCGAAGCGTGGCATCTTCTGGACGAAGGCCCCCCTATTCGGGTAATCATACAAGGGGAGCCCTCCCGGAAAGAGTGTGGCAGGTTCCCCGCCAGTCAGGAGGCGGAGCACCTCGCGTAGCGTGCTGGAAGGAAGGGAAGACACCTGAAGCCTCATGGCATCGTCGGGGCTGGCAAAGTCCCACATGGGGCGAGAGTGATGTTGGAAAGGGGCGATCCGCCAATGGACGAACGCTCTCACCACCATCTCCATCGTCACGCCCGCCTTCTTCAGGACGGCCAACCTGGCCATAACCCACGCAAGCCGCGGGTCAACGAGCTTTGCGTGCCCCCAGCCGGGGCTCAGCACCGCGGGGGCTTCCTGAGCTTCGAGCAGGGGGATGTACGCAGCGGGGTCGATGTACACCCACTGCCTCCGGAAGCCCTCCGTGTCAGGATGGAGCTCGGCGTCAAGCGCCGCGCCCGCCATCGCGTCCGCCGCTCGGAATGACACGAACCCCAAGCACTGCCCGCTGGCAACCATCTGGAGGGAGAAGAAGTGGCGAAGCAGAGCCACGGACGGGGAGATGCCCACGAAGGCCTGATAACCCACAAGTATAGGGGATCGCAATAGTTTTTGAGGGTAGAGTATTCAACCCAAATTTATTGATTCGACACAAGGGGAGCCAAAGAATATTCTCGAGTATTAGCAGCTGAGTTGTCAATTCAACCACAACTGAAAGACTTAATATCTGCAGCAAAGTATTTAGTAGCAAAGTAGTATGGAAGTAACGGTAACGATGGCAAACGTGACAGTAGCAGTATTGTAGTGATTGTAACAGTAGCAACGAAAAAGTAACTTGGCAGAGATTAATATGTGAAAAGCTCATAGGCAATGGATCAGTGATGGATAATTATGTCGGATGGCATTCATCATGCAACGGTTATAACATAGGGTGACACAGAACTAGCTCCAATTCATCAATATAATGTAGGCATGTATTCCATATATAGTCATACGTGCTTATGGAAAAGAACTTGCATGACATCTTTTGTCCTACCCTCCCGTGGCAGCGGGGTCCTAATGGAAACTAAGGGATATTAAGGCCTCCTTTTAATAGAGAACCGGACCAAAGCATTAGCACTTAGTGAATACATGAACTCCTCAAACTACGGTAATCACCGGAAAGAATCCCAGTTATTGTCACCCTGGGGGATGCGGATCATAACTCGTAATAGGTGTCTACAACTTGCAAGATAGGATCAAGAACACATATATATATTCATGAAAACATAATAGGTTCAGATCTGAAATCATGGCACTCGGGCCCTAGTGACAAGCATTAAGCATAGCAAAGTCATAGCAACATCAATCTCAGAACATAGTGGATACTAGGGATCAAACCCTAACAAAACTAACTCGATTACATTGTAAATCTCATCCAACCCATCACCGTCCAGCAAGCCTACGATGGAATTACTCACGAACGGTGGAGAGCATCATGAAATTGGTGATGAAGGATGGTTGGTGATGACGACGGCGTCGATTTCCCCTCTCCGGAGCCCAAAACGGACCAGATCTGCCCTCCCGAGGAAGAACAGGATGTGGCTGCGGCTTCGTATCGTGAAACGCGATGAACTCTTCTCCTTTATTTTTTTCTCCCCGAATAGGAATACATAGAGTTGGAGTTGAGCTCGGAGGAGCTCCAGGGGGCCCACAAGCCTGCAGGGCGCGCCCTAGGGGGGGGGGGGGATGGCTTGTGGCCAATGGGTGGGCCCCCTCCGGTTGATTCTTTCGCCAGTATGTTTTATTAATTCCAAAAATATTCTCCGTAAATTTTCAGGTCAATCCGAGAACTTTTATTTCTGCACAAAAATAACACCAAGGCAATTCTGCTGAAAACAGCGCAAGTCCGGGTTAGTTCCATTCAAATCATGCAAATTAGAGTCCAAAACAAGGGCAAAAGAGTTTGGAAAAATAGATACGATGGAGACGTATCAACTCCCCCAAGCTTAACCCATTGCTTGTCCCCAAGCAATTCAGTTGACAAACTGAAAGTGACCAAGAGAAACTTTTACAAACTCTGTTTGATCTTGTTGTTGTAAATATGTCTAATTGATGTTCAGGTTTTCAACAAAGATTATGGACTAACCATATTCACAATAACATTTAGGTCTCACATTTACTCATATCAATGGCATAATCAACTAGCGAGCAATAATAATAAATCTCGGAGGACAACAATTTTATCAAAACAATCATGATACAATATGATATAATGGTATCTCGCTAGCCCTTTCTGAGACCGCAAAACATAAATGCAGAGCACCTCTGAAGAACAAGGACTGACTAGACATTGTAATTCATGGTAAAAGAGATCCAGTCACAATCATACTCAATATCAATTAATAGCTAAGCATACAAATGACGGTGGTGCTCTCTAACTGGTGCTTTTTATAAGAGGAGGATGACTCAACAGTAAAGTAAAATAGATAGGCCCTTCATAGAGGGAAGCATTGATTTGCAGAGGTGCCAGGGCTTGAGCTTTTAAAACAGGGATAAATAATAATTTTTGAGCGGTATGCTTTCATTGTCAACATAACAACCAAGAGATCTCGGTATCTTCCATGCTAGATACATTATAGGCGGTTCCCAAACAGAATGGTAAGTTTTTACTCCCCCTCCACCAATCAATCACACTCCACGGCGAGCCGAATCCACGGGTACCGTCCATACAAACAACAATCTTGGGGGAGTTTTGTTTCATTATATTTTGATTTGATTTTTGAGCATGGAAATGGGCATCCCGAATACCAGCCACTTTCCCGTGAATGATAGTGAATCAACACATATCATGAGAATAACCCACCTAGCATGGAAGATACTGACAACCCCTAGTCACTACATGAGCGATTCGGGTATACAAAACAGAATATTATTTGAAGGTTTAGAGTTTGGCACATGCAAATTTACTTGGAACGGCAGGTAAATACCGCATATAGGTAGGTATGGTGGACTCATATGGAACAACTTTGGGTTTATGGAAATGGATGCACAAGCAATATTCCTACTTAGTACAAGTGAAGGCTAGCAAGATACTGGGAAGCGACCAACTAGAGAGCGACAACAGTCATAAACATGCATTGAGATTAACCAACATTGAATGCAAGCATGAGTAGGATATAAATCACTATGAACATAAATATCGTGGAGGCTATGTTGATTTTGTTTCAACTACATGCGTGAACATGTGCCAAGTCAAGCCACTTGAATCATTCAGAGGAGGATACCATCCTATCATACTACATCACAACCATTTTAAAATGCATGTTGGCACTCAAGACGAACCATTATACACTCTTAGCTAATTAAGCATGGCATGAGTAACTATAATCTCTAATTGTCATTGTAAACATGTTTCATCCATAATGAGCTGAATTCAGAACGATGAGCTAATCATATTTACAAAAACAAAATAGGTCGAGTTCATACCAGCTTTTCTCCATCTCAATCTCTTCATCATATATCGTCATTATTGCCTTTCACTTGCACGACCGAACGACGTGAATAATAATAAGAGTGCAAGTGCATTGGACTAAGCTGGAATCTGCAAGCAATAACTCAAAGGAGAAGGCAAGGTAATATGGGCTCTTTGTAAGATAAACAATAATGCATATAAGAGCCACTCAACATTTTCATTGTGGTCTTCTCCTTACGACCCAAAGAAAAGAAATTTCAAAACAAGAACGAGAAAGACTATTTAAATGGGAAAGCTCCCAACAAGCAAAAGAAGAACGAGAAATCTTTTTGGGTTTTCTTTTAATGCTACAACTAAACAAACTAAAAGGTAAAGCTAGAACTAATTTTTTTTGGATTTTCTCAAGGTTAATTAAGCACACAAGAAGAAAGCGGAAAGAAGAAATAAAATACCATGGATGATTCAATGAAAAAGTATAAGCACCGACTACTAAGATGAGTGTGTGAAAATGAATGTAAGGTCGGTGAGAAATACGTACTCCCCCAAGCTTAGGCTTTTGGCCTAAGTTGGTCTAGTGCCATGGCTGAAAATAACCATCTCCTGGATACTCCGGAGGGTCCTGAGGGTTCCACTGGTTGGGGAGCTCCTGTGGCTCCCACTGAAAAATTGGATCCTGATACGGATCAAGGGCTGGTGCCCGCTCAGGTGCTGGGGGTTGTGACAGACCCCAATATCTATAGATGTCCTCGGGCATAATAGTGTACCTGCCTGAATGGATATCGAACAAAGAAGAAGCATGCAGAGCAATAATCTCACAAGTACCCTGACTAAATACTAAATTGTAAAGCAGCCTCCTATCATTATCCTTCCTAATAAAATCATGTGCTACCATACTGTCATAGTCTAAATATCTTGTAGGTAGTAGCATTTCCTCTTCCTCGTCAAGCCTAATGGGTATCTTAAAGTGTTTAGCTAGACGAGATGCATAGACACCTCCGAATATGGGCCCCTTCGAACGGTTTAAGTTCAACCGTTGGGCCACCATAGCGCCCAGACTAAAAGTTCTATCAGCAAGTAAAGCGTGGCGCAGAATAGCAGGGTCGGGAGCACTAAGGCTTCCACTCTCCCCACGACCAACTAAACATCTCCCTTAATGAATAATAGCATAGAACAGGAAAATGTAAACTAGCTGCTCTTACCTTTGACACCCCTCTCTCTTCCCCCACAGTGGTTGCGGCAATAAAGTCCTCCATGTCTCTAGGACGTGGTTCACTGATGCTGCCCTCATAAGGTATTTTGCAAACATTGCAAAAAAGTAAAGTTTCGTCTCCTTAAGCACATCATATAAGTAAAACTCTACCATGGGAGGGTTCTTCCTAGGATAAAAGTGAAAGTTTTGCACGAAGATATTAGTGAGTAGGAGGTACTGGTCACACTTATCGTTGAGGAAGTCAGTGATGCCTGCATTCTTTGCCAAATAATAAAAATCTTCATAAATTCCGGTCGCCCTCAAGAATTCATCACTTGGCCATTCACATGGCCGAACTTCCGCGACGCGAGGAAGATTGTATTTGGACTTCTTCTTCGCCTCATTTTCATCTTCTTTAGAGCCCCGGCTTGAAGAACCTCTTAACAATCTCCTCATCATTTCTTTCTCTGAAAAATTTCTGAAATTTTTAGTGACTCAAAATAAAGGTGAACAAAACTCAACAAAACTTATAGCAACTACTCCCACAAGTGCCTAGAGGCTATATCATGCATCAAAACTACTTGGGACCATACAAATTTGGCATGCAAGCTCAAGGACAAGGTCACCACAGCAGCAAAAATTTGCAATATATAAAGCAATAGAACAAAAACTAATTGGACCATTGGAGGAGTCACATACCGAAGAACAATCCCCCAAAACAGTTTTGCAAATGGAGCTTTGCACAAGGAGATCGACAATGGCAGCAAAATGAGCTAGGACACGGGTTTGAGCAATGGTGGGATTTTTTTCTGGAGGAAGACAAAGTGGATGGGTGCTGGAATAAGTGAGGGGGGCCTACGTGGGACCCACAATCCAGGGGGGCTCGCCCAGGGGGGTGGGCGCGCCCTGTAGGCTTGTGGCCCACTGGTGCAGCCCCCTGATGTGTTCTCAGTGCCAGAAATTCTTAAATATTCAAGAAAAAATCATACTACATTTTCAGGGCATTTGGAGAACTTTTATTTTTAGGTCATTTTTTATTGCACAGATAAATCAGAAAACAAAAATAATAATAGCATTTTTACTTGATTTAATCTAAAAAAACAGAAAGTAAAAGTTGGGTACAGAAGGTTGTGCCTCCTAAATTCATCCATCTCATGCTCATCAAAAAGAATCCATCAATAAGGTTGATCAAGTCTTATTGACAAACTTTTTTCGAATGACACGGAACCGGAGAATCTTTGAATAACACCAGGTTACCTCAATGGGGATATGCATGTCCCCAACAATAAGTATATCATATTTCTTTTTGGCAGTAGGGAGAGGGAATTCAAAATCTCCAATAATAATCGTTGAAATTTTTCCAATGGAGTTGATACTATGAACTTGAGGTTGTTTCTTCGGAAAGTGTACCGTATGCTCATTACCATTAATATGAAAAGTGACATTGCCCTTGTTGCAATCAATAACAGCCCTTGCAGTATTCAAAAAAGGTCTACCAAGGATGATCGACATACTGTCGTCCTCGGGAATATCAAGAATAACAAAGTCCGTTAGGATAGTAACATTTGCAACTACGACTGGCACATCCTCACAAATACCGATGGGTAAAGCAGTTGATTTATCAGCCATTTGCAAAGAGATTTCAGTAGGTGTCAACTTATTCAAATCAAGTCTACGATACAAAGAGAAAGGCATAACACTAACACCAGCTCCAAGATCACATAAAGCAGTTTTAACATAGTTTCTTTTAATAGAGCATGGTATAGTAGGTACTCCGGGATCTCCGAATTTATTTGGTATTCCACCCTTAAAGGTATAATTAGCAAGCATGGTGGAAATCTCAGCTTCCGGTATATTTCTTTTATTTGTCACAATATCTTTCATATACTTAGCATAAGGAGACATTTTCAGAATATCAGTCAAGCGCATACGCAAAAAGACAGGTCTAAGCATTTCAACAAAGCGCTCAAAATCCTCATCATTCTTTTTCTTGGATGGTTTAGGAGGAAAGGGCATGGGTTTCTGAACCCAAGGTTCTCTTTCTTTACCATGCTTCCTAGCAACGAAGTCTCTTTTATCATATCTTTTATTCCTAGGTTGTGGGTTATCAAGATCAACAACAGGTTCAATCTCCACATCATTATCATTACTAGGTTGAGCATCAACATGAATATCATCATTAATATTATCACTAGGCTCATGTTCATTACCAGATTGTGTCTCAGCATCAAAAATAGAAATATCATTTGGGTTTTCATGTGTATCTATAACAGGTTCACTAGCAGCATGCAAAGTCCTATCGTCATTCTTTTTCCTTTTGTTACTGAGACGACTAGGTGCATCAGTATTAATTCTCTGAGAATCTTGCTCAATTCTCTTAGGATGGCCCTCAGGATACAAAGGTTCCTGAGTCATTTTACCACCTCTAGTCACAACTCTAATAGAATGATCATTGTTCTTACCATTCATCTCATTAAGCAAATCATTTTGTGCCTTAAGTACTTGTTCTACTTGAGTAGTTACCATGGAAGCATGTTTACTAATAAGCTTAAGATCATTAATAGTTCTACTCATATAATCTCCTAAGCGATCAAGCATGTAAGCATTATGTTTCAATTGTCTACTAACATAAGCATTGAAATTTTCTAGCTTAACAATAAAGTTATCAAACTCATCCAAGCATTGGCTAGCAGACTTATTATAAGGAATATCACCTTCATCAAATCTACGGAGAGAATTTACCTCTACTACCTATGTCGGGTTATCAAGACCATGTATCTCTTCAATAGGTGGTAGATTCTTAACATCTTCAGCTTTAATACCGTTTTCTTTCATAGATTTCTTTGCCTCTTGCATATCTTCAGGACTGAGAAATAGAATACCTCTTTTCTTCGGGGTTGGCTTTGGAGGTGGTTCGGGAATAGTCCAATCATTATCATTGCTCAATATATTATTCAATAGTAGTTCAGCTTGTTCAACAGTTCGTTCCCTGAAAACACAACCAGCACAACTATCTAGGTGGTCCCTAGAAGCATCGGTTAGTCCATTATAAAAGATATCAAGTATTTCATTTTTCTTGAGAGGATGATCAGGCAAAGCATTAAGCAATTGGAGAAGCCTCCCCCAAGCTTGTGGGAGACTCTCTTCTTTAATTTGCACAAAGTTAAATATTTCTTGCAAGGCAGCTTGTTTCTTATGGGCAGGAAAATATTTTTCAGAGAAGTAATATATCATATCCTGGGGACTACGCACACAACCAGGAGCAAGAGAATTAAGCCATATCTTAGCATCACCCTTTAATGAGAAAGGAAATAACTTAAGAATATAGTAATAACGAATTTTTTCCTCATGAGTAAATAGGGTGGCTATATCATTCAATTTAGTAAGATGTGCCACAACAGTTTCAGATTCATAACCATGGAAAGGATCAGATTCAACCAAAGTAATTAACTCAGGATCGATAGCGAATTCATAATCCTTATCAGTAACAAAGATAGGTGAAGTAGCAAACTTAGGATCATATTGCAATCTAGCGTTCAAGGATTTTTCCTTCCACTTGCATAGTAATTTCTTAAGATCATCTCTATCCTTACAATCAAGAAAGTCCCTAGCTACCTCTCCCTCCATAACATAACCCTTAGGTATATTAGGCAATTCATATCTAGGAGAGCTAGGTCTAAGAGGTGTCTCATAGTGTTCAGTTTCAATAATTTCATCAGTTTCAGAAATATCATCAGTTTCAGCATTAACTCTAGCAATTTGTTCATCAAGAAATTCACCCAGTGGCACAATATTATCAAGCAAAGTATCATCATAAGCATCATGCATAGCAGATGTGGCATCATCAATTGCTTGCGACATCTCAGAATCAATAGCAGGTGGTGGTGTCGCAAATTTACTCATAACAGAAGGTGAATCAAGTGCAGAGCTAGATGGCAGTTCCTTACCTCCCCTCGTAGTAGAGGGATAGATCTTGGTTTTCGGGTCTTTCAGATTCTTCATAGTGGTCAACAGATATAAATCCCAAGTGACTCAGAGAATAGAGCTATGCTCCCCGACAACGGCGCCAGAAAAAGGTCTTGATAACACACAAGTATAGGGGATCGCAACAGTTTTCGAGGGTAGAGTATTCAACCCAAATTTATTGATTCGACACAAGGGGAGCCAAAGAATATTCTCGAGTATTAGAAGCCGAGTTGTCAATTCTACCACACCTAAAAGACTTAATATCTGCAGCAAAGTATTTAGTAGCAAAGTAGTATGGAAGTAACGGTAATGATGGCAAACGTGACAGTAGCAGTATTGTAGTGATTGTAACAGTAGCAACGGAAAAGTAACTTGGTAGAGATCAATATGTGAAAAGCTCGTAGGCAATGGATCAGTGATGGATAATTATGTCGGATGGCATTCATCATGCAACGGTTATAACATAGGGTGACACAGAACTAGCTCCAATTCATCAATATAATGTAGGCATGTATTCCATATATAGTCATACGTGCTTATGGAAAAGAACTTGCAAGACATCTTTTGTCCTACCCTCCCGTGGCAGCGGGGTCCTAATGGAAACTAAGGGATATTAAGGCCTCCTTTTAATAGAGAACCGGACCAAAGCATTAGCACTTAGTGAATACATGAACTCCTCAAACTACGGTAATCACCGGAAAGAGTCCCAGTTATTGTCAACCCGGGGGATGCGGATCATAACTCATAATAGGTGTCTACAACTTGCAAGATAGGATCAAGAACACATATATATTCATGAAAACATAATAGGTTCAGATCTGAAATCATGGCACTCGGGCCCTAGTGACAAGCATTAAGCATAGCAAAGTCATAGCAACATCAATCTCAGAACATAGTGGATAGTAGGGATCAAACCCTAACAAAACTAACTCGATTACATGGTAAATCTCATCCAACCCATCACCGTCCAGCAAGCCTATGATGTAATTACTCACGAACAGCGGAGAGCATCATGAAATTGGTGATAAAGGATGGTTGGTGATGACGACGGCGTCGATTTCCCCTCTCCGGAGCCCAAAACGGACCCCAGATCTGCCCTCCCGAGGAAGAACAGGAGGTAGCGGCGGCTCCGTATCGTGAAACGCGATGAACTCTTCTCCTTTAGTTTTTTCTCCCCAAATAGGAATATATAGAGTTGGAGTTGAGGTCGGAGGAGCTCCAGGGGGCCCACAAGCCTGCAGGGCGCGCCCTAGGGTGGGGGCGCCCCCTGGCTTGTGGCTAATGGGTGGGCCCCCTCCGGTTGATTCTTTCACCAGTATTTTTTATTAATTCCAAAAATATTCTCCGTAAATTTTCAGGTCAATCCGAGAACTTTTATTTCTGCACAAAAATAACACCAAGGCAATTCTGCTGAAAACAGCATCAGTCCGGGTTAGTTCCATTCAAATCATGCAAATTAGAGTCCAAAACAAGGGCAAAAGAGTTTGGAAAAGTAGATACGATGGAGACGTATCGAGGCCACACACAAGAACGCGAAGGCAGAGAGGAGGACGATGGACCCAGGTTCGAGGTGTAGTGCGTGGACTTGGTAGTGCGCAAGCACGGCGTTGAAGAACTTCGAGAACGGCGACAGCAAGCCGGAGAAGATGGCGTGAAGATGGAGGGGGATATTGGTCGCCTCCAGATCAGCTGAAAGCCGAGTGGCGAGCCAGATCTTCGTTGCCCCCCATTCATTGGTATTGGCGGCGGTTGTCGACCAGACCTTGTCCAGCCCCTCGAGATTAACCACGGAGGACCGGCCCAGCACGGGCTCTGGTCCTAGCCGGGGCTCCGGTGTCATCAAGGCCCTCCCCCTCTTCTTCTTGGGAGCCATGGCGGAGGGGCGAATTGGAGCAAGCGCGAGATCTGGCGAGAAAGGCGCGAGCTTACGGAGGAAGAAGGAGCAGAAGACAGGCACAGGGGAGAAGAGCAATGATGGCCCCATTGCGCGCGCCGGGTTTTTGTCAGCACGGGCGGTTGCCGAGGCGACGAGGGGAAGTGGAGGCGTCCGTGTACCGTCGTGCGCCACGCGTCGAGTCTGGCCCGTAGGCAATTGGGGCCCGCGGCGCTTCGGCCTTCCCTCCTTGGCTTCGCCCCGAAGCCAACCCGAGCTCGCCTTGGGCCCGGGGGACTACTGTCGGTGTTCTGGGATTGGGGGTACCCAGACCTGCCTGCCTGCGGCCTAGCGCGTGGCCCACCTCAACGGCCCAATACGGCCCGTCGAGCAACTCCTCAAGGCAAGATCCTCACGAGGGCCCCAGCCTTGCGAGGAGAGCAGCGCCAGGACTCCCAGAGGAGCGGCCTCCCCAGGCCGCCTCCCGAGGAGCGGAGATTCCTATGCAGTGCCCGGCCTCAGGAGGCTGCGATGATGTGAGCCATGATGACCAAGGCAGGCGGGTGCCAGCGGGCACAGCAGAGACAGCTTCCTCTTTCGTGCTAAGGAGGCAAGGACAGACGCGGGTTCCCAAGGAATCCTCCAAAGGTTTCCGTTCCAGTGCAACAAGACCAAGACCACGGGCTCGGCAGGACGGATGTCATCGCCGAGCCTACCTCTGCGTCACGCCAGGAGCTTTGAACGCGAAACCGCCTTTAGTCAGGATAAGCTGTACCTCATGTCCCCTTTCAAATTTAGCCGTTGTGGGATCCCTTCCCGCCAGTGCAATAAGGGAAGAGGACCAAGGCCACTATCAATAGGGACTAACCACCACCGTTGAAAGGATCAGATCGAGTCCATCCTCACCCAAGAGCCCTCGCGAGGTAGCTCTACCACTGTACTAGTTCATCCCCAAACCTCCTCGTGAGGCCAATCCACCTAAGGAAGGAGTAGGGTTTTACACCGCAAGGTGGCCCGAACCTGGGTAAATCGTTGAGTCCATCTCCTTGCACTTCGACGAGGCTTGAGCTGGGAAGGATCTTCACACACGCCCCAGAGTTTGAATCTTCTTGGGTTTGCGGAGCCCGGTTTTCGACATTGATAATTTGAAGAATTTCGACCTGTAGCCCCCAAGGGCCGGCTCATCTTCTTGAGATGAGGCGGGTCTCTTCGTATGATGCATTTGAGGAAAGTTTGCATACATTAGCCCCCAAGTGCCAAATATATTGCTTGCAATCTGCTTGGGACTTGTTATAATACCTCCTACTATGCAGGAAACTCTGAAGACGACCGAGTCAAACACGGCCGGATTGAAAAAGGACATGGAAGCGGGGCAAGCCTCCTGAGGAGAGATTGAAGAAAAACTTTGCCTCTCCTTGGTAGAACTGGAAAACAACAAGGCGAATTTCTTAAAATAGAAAAAAAATCCTTTGAAGCTGAAAAGGCGGATCTGCTGAGGCGTGCAGAGGATGCTGAGGGCCAGCTAAAGGCCATCACTGAGGAGCTATCCAGGTTAAAATGGCACATCGCCCAGATGACCAAGGCTGTTTTTGGTAAGTATCTATTACTTCTCGTCTTCTTGGGATACGAATATAAATCACCTGGCGACTCATGTATTGATGCTATTTTGCAGGCCCCCGGACTAGCAACCTTCATGATAATAGCCTGCTGATGCTCAAGGCTATTTATTCACTGACAGAGCAACTCTATGCTGGGAGTCACCTTGCAATCAAGGCAGTGATGGGGGATAAGCAGCCATTGGGGTTTATCAAAAATGTGTTATAATGTCTTTCCACCATCCCGCAACAAATTGAGGAGTTCAAAAGGTCAGCTGCCCACTCTCGCACAATATATTCTTTGAGCCGGGCTCTAGCTTACTCAGCAAAGCTTGATCCGACAGAAATGGCAAAGGGCTTCCCCGAGTTTAAGGTTGATGGGTCAGAATTTACTGAAAGCGACTACACATCTTGCGTCAAAGCCGCTCGAGTATTGTCCACCCAGATGGTTTCTGAAATGAAGCTGAACAGGCGGCTTATGATGCCAACCATTCACAGATTCCCCCGCCTACCTTTAAATCGGTGAATCTGACTCCTCAACGGCGTAAGCACATCTTCGCCCCTGAAGTTGACCCATCTTCCATCCTTGATGATGAAGCCATATTCCACGCTTTAACCCATTGTAACTGGGATGCGAGCAATCTTTAGATACAAGAACCAGAAGACCCAGTGGCGGATAGCCCGGAGACATCTCAAGCGAAGGATCAGACCGCAGCTAACCCGGATGGTACAGAAGGCGAGTTGCCAAAATGATGACATGAACTTTTTAAGTCGCCAGCCAGATGGCACGAACCCCCGAGTATGGGGCCAAATATTTTGTGGCTTCTTGAGCTTGTAATAGGGGTAGCTTTAAAAACTTCTGAAATACCTTGTCATGCCATCGTGCACGTTTGCGCCTTTGTTGGCGTAAGATTTAATCTTCTTGGCTTGATATCATTTTGCTACTCTTTCAGCCTGTCTTGCACATCTCTATTATCATGATTAATGAATGTTTTGACAGGGAAGTTTTGAGCAAAATAAGCCGGCAGAAGGTCTTGGCCTTTGAGACTCAAATTTTGTCAACTTACCCTCGAACGATTTTGAAGTCGTATGATTTGACAATTGGTCACAATGTGAACTCAATTGCTTAACCCGGTCGTTCAAGTATGAGCCGGCAATATTGTACCTGGAAATTACTGTGATAGCCGAAGTAAATAATATAATTTTGATAAGCCGGCTCGGTGAGACTCGGCAAAGAGAGACTTGCTTTCGAGGCTCAAGTCTTAAGAGTTTTTCCCCAGCAATACAATCTCGCGCTGGTCATTGTTTTGACTGTAACTGATAATCCGGATGCTCATGCGTGAGCCGGCAATGAAAACAGGGCATACCTGAAAGCATTATGTGGTGATAGCATAGTTTTTGTAACAATATGAAGTACTTGTTAATAAGCCAGCCCAGTGGGACTCGGCAAAAACAAACTGGCTTTTGAAGCTCAGAAATATAGACCAGCTCTTTGGAGCCAGTTTTGAGGGCTCCAATCATTAGACCCTGGTCATAATAAACCATGGTGTGGATCGGCCAAAAAACTTTTATTTGTTCCTATAGGTGTTTATGATGTATCCCGGTCTGAAGACCTGCTTTCCGTACAAGCATGAATATGCAGGTATGATGTAATGATGCGATGATGCAATGCAAATGATGTATGCATATGATATCAGAACATATAAAAATTACCGGCTTTCAAGTCTCGACGTAAAGACCGGCTTTCGAGGCTCAAGTCTTGCTTCAATGAAGCGGGTATGATAACCCATGGTTTATCCTAGCTCTTTGTATGCCGGCTCTCACATGACTCAAGCCGATGTTTTAACCTTGGTAAGTTCAGGGTCCAACGAGGATTGACTTTTCAAGAGTACAAGGGGTCATCCGATCAGAGTCACATCAAGCGTACAGGCAGGTTTAACCATATGTGGCATCTTTTTTGCCGGGTCAAGAGGGTGTTGAAGCTGAACTCGATGAGTTGGAAGCCACCAGATGCCCAAAGAATTATGGTGTTTCTTCACCGGGTCGCAAAGGTGAGAAAGCTGAACTCGATGAGTTGGAAGCACCCAAGCGCCCAATGTTTCGAAAAATAAAGACTCATGCTTAATTTGCAGTTTTGAAACAAAAAAGAGCCCCGGCTTTATTATACTCGAAACATAAAGAAGTATATACAGAAACTGCATGGGGGGGATTACAAAAGGAGTCGGTGGCTTTAAGTATAGTAAGGCCTCAGGTGTTCCAAGGCCGGCTTGTTTTCTTGTTGGAGATATAGAATTCTTCTTGTAAAATCCTCCATAGTATGAATTTTATTCAGGGATTCAGGTACTAGTGGTACTGATCGCTATTCAGCTACTTGGCATTACTTTGGAATCCACCTTGGTTATTATGCTGACTGCCCTGGCGAGGATGCTGTCCATTGCCATGATTTCCCTGATGCTGAAACCCAGCCCCCGAGCCGCCCTGCGACCCTCCAGGACCGTGCTGACCCGGGTGTCCTCCACCATTGCCTCCTGGATTATTCTGGAAAGCCTGATTACGGAACTCCTGCATGATGTAACAGTTCTCCCATGAGTGGGTAGTGATATGTCTCCAACGTATCTATAATTTTTGATTGTTCCATGCTATTATATTATCTGTTTTGGATGTTTTATATGCATTAATATGCTATTTTATATTATTTTTGGGACTAACCTATTAACCTAGTGCCTAGTGCCAGTTTCTGTTTTTTCCTTGTTTTTGAGTATTGCAGATAAGGAATATTAAACGGAGTCCAAACGGAATAAAATCTTCGGAATGATTTTTCTTGGACCAGAAGAAACCTACCAGACTTGGAGACAAAGGCAGGAGACCTGCCGTGAGGTCACAAGCCACCAGGGCGCGCCCTGGGGGGGGGCCTGGCTTGTGGCCCCACGACAGCTCTCCTAACCCTATTCTTCGGCGTATAAATTCCCAAATATTCCCCCAATACCAAAAAGATCCACGAAAATACTTTTTTGCCGCCGGAACCCTCTGTTCCCGTGAGATCCCATCTTGGTGCCTTTTTCGGTAATCTGCTGGAGGGGGATTCGATCACGGAGGGCATCTACATCAACTCCATTGTCCTTCCGATGATGCGTGAGTAGTCCACCATAGACCTTCAGGTCCATAGCTAGTAGCTAGATGGCTTCTTCTCTCTCTTTGTTCTTCAATACCTTGTTCTTCATGATCTTCATGGAGATCTATCCGATGTAATACTCTTTTGCGGTGTGTTTGTCGAGACCCGATGAATTGTGGGTTTATGATCAGATTATCTATGAATATTATTTGAATCTTCTCTGAATTCTTATATGCATGATTTCATATCCTTGCAAGTCTCTTCGAGTTATTGGTTTGGTTTGGCCAACTAGATTGGTAATTCTTGCAATGGGAGAAGTGCTTGGTTTTGGGTTCAATCTTGCGGTGTCCTCACCCAGTGACAAAGTAGGGGTAGCGAGGTGATACATCTCCGTCGTATCTACTTTTCCAAACTCTTTTGCCCTTGTTTTGGACTCTAATTTGCATGATTTGAATGGAACTAACCCGGACTGACGCTGTTTTCAGCAAAATTGCCTTGGTGTTATTTTTGTGCAGAAATAAAAGTTCTCGGATTGTCCTGAAAATTTACGGAGAATATTTTTGGAATTAATAAAAAATATTGGCGAAAGAATCAAGCCAGGGGGGTCCACCTGTTGGCCACAAGCCAGGAGGGCGCGCCCCCCCTAGGGCGCGCCCTGGTGGCTTGTGGGCCCCCTGTGGCTCCTCCGACCTCGATTCCACTTCTATATATTCACATCCGTGGAGAAAAAAATCGGAGAGAAGAGTTCATTGCGTTTTACGATACGGAGCCACCGCCACCTCCCGTTCTTCCTCGGGAGGGCAGATCTGGAGTCTGATTTGGGCTTCGAAGAGGGGAAATCGACGCCGTCGTCATCACCAACCATCCTTCATCACCAATTTCATGATGCTCTCCGCCGTTCGTGAGTAATTCCATCGTAGGCTTGCTGGATGGTGATGGGTTGGATGAGATTTACCATGTAATCGAGTTAGTTTTGTTAGGGTTTGATCCCTAGTATCCACTATGTTCTGAGATTGATGTTGCTATGACTTTGCTATGCTTAATGCTTGTCACTAGGGCCCGAGTGCCATGATTTCAGATCTGAACCTATTATGTCTTCATGAATATATATGTGTTCTCGATCCTATCTTGCAAGTTGTAGACACCTATTATGAGTTATGATCCGCATCCCCTAGGGTGACAATAACTGGGATTCTTTCCGGTGATTACCGTAGTTTGAGGAGTTCATGTATTCACTAAGTGCTAATGCTTTGGTCCGGTTCTCTATTAAAAGGAGGCCTTAATATCCCTTAGTTTCCATTAGGACCCCGCTGCCATGGGAGGGTAGGACAAAAGATGTCATACAAGTTCTTTTCCATAAGCACGTATGACTATATATGGAATACATGCCTACATTACATTGATGAATTGGAGCTAGTTCTGTGTCACCCTATGTTATAACCGTTGCATGATGAATGCCATCCGACATAATTATCCATCACTGATCCATTGCCTACGAGCTTTTCACATATTGGTCTTTGCTAAGTTACTTTTCCGTTGCTACTGTTACAATCACTACAACACTGCTACTGTCACTTTGCCATCGTTACCGTTACTTCCATATTACTTTGCTACTGAATACTTTGCTGCAGATATTAAGTCTTTCAGGTGTGGTTGAATTGACAATTCAGCTACTAATACCCGAGAATATTCTTTGGCTCCCCTTGTGTCGAATCAATAAATTTGGGTTGAATACTCTACCCTCGAAACTGTTGCAATCCCCTATACTTGTGGGTTATCACGAGGCACGTATTTGTATTGTTGCCATCGAGGATAAAAAGATGGGGTTTTCATCATATTGCTTGAGTTTATCCCTCTACATCATGTCATCTTACTTAATGCGTTACTCTGTTCTTCATGAACTTAATACTCTAGATGCAGGCAGGAGTCGGTCGATGTGTGGAGTAATAGTAGTAGATGCAGAATCGTTTCAGTCTACTTGACACGGACGTGATGCCTATATGCATAATCATTTCCTTGGATATCGTCATAACTATGCACTTTTCTATCAATTGCTCGACAGTAATTTGTTCACCCACCGTATTATTTTCCTTCAAGAGAGAAGCCTCTAGTGAAACCTATGGCCCCCGGGTCTATTTTCCATATTATATTTTCAGATCTATAAACCAAAAATACCAAAAATACTTTGATGCAATCTTTTTACTTTTGTTTTACTTTTCGTTTTAGTAATCTTCTATATCTATCTCTATCAGATCTCATCCTTGCAAGTAACCGTGAAGGGATTGACAACCCCTTTATAGCGTTGGGTGCAAGTGTTTGATTATTTGTGTAGGTACATCTGTTGGGGACTTGCTTGTATCTCCTACTGGATTGATACCTTGGTTCTTAACAACTGAGGGAAATATTTATCTACTTTGCTGCATCACCCTTTCCTCTTCAAGGGAAAACCAACGCAAGCTCAAGAAGGCGCAAGAAGGATTTCTGGCGCCGTTGCCGGGGAGATCTACATCAAGCCTACCAAGTACCCATCACAAACTCATCTCTTGCATTTACATTATTTGCCATTTGCCTCTCGTTTTCCTCTCCCCCACCTCACCAATTTGCCGTTTTATTCGCCTTTTTCTCGCCGGATCTCTTTTTGTTTGCTTGTGTTGCCACGAGCCTTCTATTTGCTTGCATCTTCGCTTGCTAAAAATCTATTGATATGGATCGTCATCCACTTGCTAATCTTTTCAAAAGGCCAAATTATGATGAACCAATTGCTAGTGAGTTGAGTGCACTTGATTATCTCTATGAAGTTTTGTTTGAAAATCATGAATCTGAAAATTTTGATGAAGTGTTGAAAGAAGAAATTTATAAGGTGATTCATGATAGTCCCTTGAATGATGAGCATGATTGCAATGTTGCTAGTATGAATTCTCTAAATATCTATGATGCTTATGATATGCAAAGCCACAAGCTTGGGGATGCTATGTTTGATGAAGATGATATTTTTTGTCCCCCAAGTTTTGATGAGAAAATTTATTATGATGAATGCATGCCTCCTATTTATGGTGATGGTGATGACACGTATGCTATAAGTAGTAATGATAACCATGAAACTTATCATCATGATTTTAATTTGCAATGTGGTTATGTCAATCAATTGTCTCATGATAGTTATATTGTTGAATTCCTTCATGATGCTACTGAAATTTATTATGAGGTAGGAATATATGCTTGTAGGAATTGCAATAACATCAAGTTTCCTCTCTATGTGTTCAAAGTTTTGAAGTTATGCTTGTTTTGCCTTCCTATGCTAGTTGATTCTTGTTCCCATAAATTGTTTGCTCACAAAATCCCTATGCATAGGAAGTGTGTTAGACTTAAATGTGTTTTTCATGAGATTCATGATGCTCTTTTGCATATTTCAATTACTACTACCAACCTCTCCCCTTGGAGCATGCGTCTAACACTTTGCTTCGATAACTAATAGATTTTTGCAATAAGTATGTGAGTTCTTTATGACTAATGAGAGTCCATGGATTATACGCACTCTCACCCTTCCGCCATTGCTAGCCTCTCTAGTACCGCTCAACTTTCGCCGGTGCATTAAACCCACCTTCCTCAAAACAACCACCATACACCTTCCTCAAAACAGCCACCATACCTTCCTATTATGGCATTTCCATAGCCATTCCGAGATATATTGCCATGCAACTTTCACCGTTCCATTTTTTATGACACGCACCATCATTGTCATATTGCTTTGCATGATCGTAAGACAGCTAGCATGATGTTTTCATGGCTTGTCCGTTTTTTGATGTCATTTGCTATGCTAGATCATTGCCCATCCCGGTTCACCACCGGAAGCATTCATATAGAGTCATATCTTGTTATAGGTATCGAGTTGTAAGTAAATAAAAGTGTGATGATCATCATTATTAGAGCATTGTCCCATGTGAGGAAAGGATGATGGAGGCTATGATTCCCTCACAAGTAGGGAGGAGCCTCCGGACTTTACAAATAATAAAAGAGGCCAATGAAGCCCAAATAAAAAAAGAGGCCAAAGATGCTCACCAAAATAAAAAAAATGAAAAATGAGAGAAAAGAGAGAAGGGACAATGTTACTATCTTTTTTCCACACTTGTGCTTCAAAGTAGCACCTTGATCTTCATGATAGAGAGTCTCCTATTTTGTCACTTTCATATACTAGTGGCAATTTTTCATTATATAACTTGGCTTGTATATTCCAATGATGGGCTTCCTCAAATTGCCCTAGGTCTTCATGAGCAAGCAAGTTGGATGCACACCCACTTAGTTTCTTTTTGAGCTTTCATACACTTATAGCTCTAGTGCATCCGTTGCATGGCAATCCCTACTCACTCACATTGATATCTATTGATGGGCATCTCCATAGCCCGTTGATACGCCTAGTTGATGTGAGACTATCTTCTCCTTTTTCCACAACACCTCCACCATATTCTATTCCACCCATAGTGCTATATCCATGGCTCACGCTCATGTATTGCGTGAAAGTTGAAAAGGTTTGAGAACATAAAAGGGGTGAAACAATTGCTTGACTTGTCATCGGGGGTGTGCATGATTTAGATACTTTGTGTGGTGAAGATGGAGCATAGCCAGACTATATGATTTTGTAGGGATAACTTTCTAAGGCCATGCTATTTTAAAAGGACACAATTGTTTGTTAGTATGCTTGAAGTATTACTGTTTTTATGTCAATATTAAGCTTTTGTTTTGAATCTTATGGATCTGAATATTCATGCCACAATAAAGAATATTACATGGATAAATATGTTAGGTAGCATTCCACATCAAAAATTCTGTTTTTATCATTTACCTACTCGAGGACGAGCAGGAATTAAGCTTGGGGATGCTTGATACGTCTCCAACGTATCTATAATTTTTGATTGTTCCATTCTATTATATTATATGTTTTGGATGTTTTATATGCATTAATATGCTATTTTATATTATTTTTGGGACTAACCTATTAACCTAGTGCCTTGTGCCAGTTTCTATTTTTCATTGTTTTTGAGTCTTGCAGATAAGGAATATTAAATGGAGTCCAAACGGAATAAAATCTTCAGAATGATTTTTCTTGGACCAGAAGAAACCTGCCAGACTTGGAGACGAAGGCAGGAGACCTGCGTTGAGGTCACAAGCCACCAGGGCGCGCCCTAGGGGGGGGGGCGCCCCCTGGCTTGTGGCCCCACGACAGCTCTCCTAACCCTATTCTTCGGCCTATAAATTCCCAAATATTCCACAGTACCAAAAAGAGCCATGAAAATACTTTTCCGCCGCCGGAACCCTCTTTTCCCGTGAGATCCCATCTTGGCGCCTTTTCCGGTAATCTGCCGGAGGGGGATTCTATCACGGAGGGCATCTACATCAACTCCATTGCCCTTCCGATGATGCGTGAGTAGTCCACAACAGACCTTCGGGTCCATAGCTAGTAGCTAAATGGCTTATTCTCTCTCTTTGTTCTTCAATACCATGTTCTTCATGATCTTCATGGAGATCTATCCGATGTAATACTCTTTTGCGGTGTGTTTGTCGAGATCCGATGAATTGTGGGTTTATGATCAGATTATCTATGAATATTATTTGAATCTTCTCTGAATTCTTATATGCATGATTTCATATCCTTGCAAGTCTCTTCGAGTTATTGGTTTGGTTTGGCCAACTAGATTGGTAATTCTTGCAATGGGAGAAGTGCTTGGTTTTGGGTTCAATCTTACGGTGTCCTCACCCAGTGACAAAGTAGGGGTAGCGAGGCACGTATTTGTATTGTTGCCATCGAGGATAAAAAGATGGGGTTTTCATCATATTGCTTGAGTTTATCCCTGTACATCATGTAATCTTACTTAATGCGTTACTCTGTTCTTCATGAACTTAATACTCTAGATGCAGGCAGGAGTCGGTCGATGTGTGGAGTAATAGTAGTAGATGCAGAATCGTTTCGGTCTACTTGACACGGATGTGATGCCTATATGCATAATCATTGCCTTGGATATCGTCATAACTATGCACTTTTCTATCAATTGCTCGACTGTAATTTGTTGACCCACCGTATTATTTTCCTTCAAGAGAGAAGCCTCTAGTGAAACCTATTCCCCCCAGGTCTATTTTCCATATTATATTTTCAGATCTATAAACCAAAAATACCAAAAATACTTTTCTGCAATCTTTTTACATTTGTTTTACTTTTTGTTTTAGTAATCTTCTATATCTATCTCTATCAGATCTCATCCTTGCAAGTAACCGTGAAGGGATTGACAACCCCTTTATAGCGTTGGGTGCAAGTGTTTGATTATTTGTGTAGGTACTTCTTTTGGGGACTTGCTTGTATCTCCTACTGGATTGATACCTTGGTTCTCAACAACTGAGGGAAATACTTATCTACTTTGCTGCATCACCCTTTCCTCTTCAAGGGAAAACCAACGCAAGCTCAAGAAGTAGCAGGTAGCTGGCTTGTCCTGGGTACTGTGTTTGGGACACAGTCCCTTGAGCGCTTCCTCATAATTACGAGGCTTATTTCCATTATAAGTCCCTCCAGGGTGACCGTTACGCGTTGGTTTTTGAAGCCAACATTAGTGTTGGCCACAAAATCTGACCCGCCATCTGGCAGCTTCCGCTTGCCAGTATTACTCTGGGTTCCCTGGTTACCACCATGATTATTGTCGTGGTTTTGTCACGGCATGATGTCCTCGTGAGAGAACTTGTGTGAGGCCATCGCAACTATGTAGCGGCTTGAGAGGGGTTGGTCGGAATCGAGAGACGCGAGTTTACCCAGGTTCGGCCCCTCCGATGGAGGTAAAAGCCTACGTCCTGCTTTGTGTCTATATTGATGATGGCGACGATCTCGATTACAAGGGTGCAGAGTCGCTACCTCTAATCTCGAGAGCCTCTAATCTGTCTATCTCTAATGACTTGAAGTTCTCCCTCTAGGGGTTCTCTACCCCTCCTTATATAAGTGGAAGGGGTAGGTTTACATGTAGAGTCCTACTAGGATTAGGACTAGTCTCTCTTGAATCCTAATCCGGGTCTTGTTTCCTTTATAAGGGAATCCTTCCTCTCCTTTGGGCCTTCTCTGTGAGCCGCCTGCGCCGGCTTACACGTTGGGCCTTGGGCCTGGTCGTCCTGTGACCCGGTAATAGAGGTGACCTATGAGCCGCCATACGATGGGCCGGGTCATACCTCCTGCCGGGTCATACCTCCAGCCGGGTTACCAATGAGTCGCCAAGCTCGGCTAGCGCAGCAGTGAGTCATCGAGTCCCGGCCGGGTTATACTGCGGGGTAATATCCCCGACATTAGCCCCCAGGTTAGCTTGAATTTATTCATGGTAAGCTCCTGAAATAAGAATAACAAATATGTTAAAGGACCGGCTTGCTCCACTGGCCGGCTTAATGAAGTAGCTCATTGAAGATCCGGGTTTCTTCATATTAACGAGCCGTCTTCACGATCATACTGTAGATCCACGTCATTTGCAAAATATTGAGGATAAAACACCCATATGCCGTTGAGTCGGCCGCCAATGCTTTGGCTTGATGAAATTATTGGAGATAAGAAAACCATATGAAGTTGAGCTGGCTTCCATTGCTTCGGCTTGATAAAAATATTGGGAAACAGAATTTCATCCATTGTTAAACCACTTCAACCTGTGGAGCCGGGTTGTTTATATAGAATCTGCCAGGTCATGATTTTTGACAATGCCGGGTCATGATCGCTGGTGACACCGGGTCAAAACAAGCGGACTCCAGTTGACTTGATAACATTATTGGGAATAAAGAAACCCGGGTGATGCTGAGCCAGCTTTCAATGCTTTAGCTCCACCAACACATGAGACCTAGCTCACTCAAAATTGATAGCTTGAAGATGTTCTTCTATTTTTTTTATCTCCATATTACCTGTAGCCCCCAAGCTCCAAGTTTATCCATGATGACTTGGTGCTTTGTACTAATATATTGGACTGTGTAGCCCCCAAGTTCCGGGTTGTCTTGCCTGCAGCAGCCTGGGACTTTAAACTTGGTGTTGAATGTTGTAAATATATAGCTTTGGAGAAAATCCGGGTTGTCATCTAAGTCGCCCGATGTGGTTGAATGACTTGAATTTCACATGTGTAGCCCCCAAGGGCCGGCTCATCGGTGTGTGATGGGCCGGGTCTTCAATTTGGACCTCATAATCTGTTTAGACAGCTGAATACTATAGCCCCCAAGTGCCGGGTCGCATGCCTGCAGCGACTTGGGACTTTTTAGAAATTTTGATCTGAGTAGTGTAGTCCCCAAGGACCGGGTCATTATGCAATAATGAGCAGGGACTTCTGTAGAGCTGACTTATGTAGACTTGATGAGCAATGTGTAGCCCCCAAGGGCCGGCTCAGTAAGACAATATTGGGCTGGGACTTAGAAAAAGATAGAAAGGCCGGCTCATCTCCCTGAGATAACCGGGTTCGTTGATAATGTGATGAGTTGAAAAACAGCTTGCATTAGCCCCCAAGTGCCGTGGTGCATGCTTGCAGTGACATGGGACTTGCATACTTGATATAAACAGGACTTGAATAATGTAGCCCCCAAGTGCCGGTCGTATGCCTGCAACGATTCGGGACTATTCCTTCCATTGTAGAATAAAATTTTATCCACTGTCCAGATGATGTTTGCTGAAAACCTTGCATATCAATGTTGAACCATGCTCCTTGCTGTAAGCTGGTATTTTTGGGATGAAGGAATAATAGCCATTACTCTGAAGGGGCTTTGAAAACCTCAATCATCCAATGCTGGTTATGACAACCATAATGAAAAATCCAGCCATGTTGGCTATTTGAGATTTGAATAATATAACCCGGTTTGAAAGAACCGGTTCCTGCAATGTAGACCAGGATATCCATGCATATATGATGCATGGTAAGATGATGCAATGATGATGCAATGTATGATGCAATGTATGATGTTCTTACTTTGAAGGCACAACCAGAAGAGATCAACTCTTGTATATGTCCTTGCTTTTTCTTTTTCGAAAACTCATATACCGGCTCTCCTGGCATGAACTCGTTGTTTGAACTCTTAACAGTACAGGGTCTCTAGTGAGAGTGACCGTCAACTCCTTTGAGCGGCGCAGGGTCTCTAGCCGAGATTAACTCGTAAGAGCACAACAAAACATAGAGAGGCGCAGCAGGGCATGAGTACCCCCCAGGCCCATAAGCTACTTCTCACGTGACATAAATCCGTCGTTTGAACCTTAAACAGTGCAGGGTCTTTAAAAGAGTAACTGTGTATGAGTACGGACGGGCCACATAGCGGAGAGTATGCAGCAGATGGGTGAGTTTATCCTCGCTTTCCGTAAGCCGGCCCTCACGTGACAAGAGCCGCCGGTTTAACCTTGACCAGTACAGGGTCTCTAGCGAGAGTGACTGTCAAATATTTTGAACAACTCAGGGTCTCTAATCGAGATTAACTGGCAAGAGTTCGGCGGGTCACCTAGCGGAGCAGCAGCAGCATACAGGCAGGTTTAACTCGAACTTGCGGTGGCTGAAGAGCCGATCAAGAGGGTGTGTAAGCTAAACCCGGTGGGTTGGAAGCCCCCAAATGACCTTGTTGACGGAGTCAACTTTTTGGGTATACAACCCGGCCTTACGGTGGCTGAAGAGCCGATCAAGAGGCTGTGTAAGCTAAACCCGGCGGGTTGGAAGCCCCCAAATGACCTTGTCGACGGAGTCAACTTTTTGCACCATCTTGTAAGCCGCCATCTTGTATGAAGAAACGGCAGAAGCCTCCAAGTGACTTTATGATGATCCAATAAATCCGGGCACCCATGTTTGAATGGTGCATCATGGCGGTTCGTCCTCTTGGGCGACTTTTAATTGTTCCGCCAATAATGTAGTAGCCCCTGGGGTCGGGTTAACTTCCTTACAATGACCCGGGGTTCTTGTTTAAAACGACCAAATGTGTCGAGCCATGTCTGTAGCCCCCCGAGTCTTAAGTCGACTCGAAGAGTTGGCTTGAGATTCTCCATACTTGACCGTGGCATAAACCGGCATATAGTTGACACCGGAAACACTTGAACGTGCTGAAGGCGCGTCTGTTAGGTGGCTCAGATAGGCGAGCCCTGCACCGATGATTCGATGTAAACCGGACCGCGGGCACGGCGGCTTGCGCGCGTCCGTTGGGCGGCTCGTATAGGCGAGCACCGCACCGGTATGTTGATGTAGATCAGACCACAGGGCGGTAGCTCATAAGCATCCGTTGGGCGGCTCGTACTGGTGTATGCGGCCCCTGGCGTGTTGATGTAAATGCGGGAGTCGGCGGTGGCGTTTGTAAACCGGCACAGACGTGTGAGTCGGCTATGGCATTGTAAGCCGGTGCGGTCGCGAGAGACGGCCGCGGCGTTGTAAGCCGGTGCGATCGCGAGAGATGGCCGCGGCGTTGTAAGCCGGTGCGGTCACGAGAGACGGCCGCGGCGTTGTAAGCCGGTGCGGTCGCGAGAGACGGCCGCGGCGTTGTAAGCCGCTGCGGTCGCGAGTGACGGCCGCGGCGTTGTAAGCCGGTGCGGTCGCGAGAGGCGGCCGTGGCATTGTAAGCCGGTGCGGTCGCGACACGAACAAAACGTTGGTCCAGCCTGATGTTGGCGTGCCTCCGTCTCCGTGGTATAAAGCCACTTAAATAATTGTCCTGCGTAAAAACATTGCAGGCCAAAGTAATTGCTCTCGAAGAAATTTAACATACATGGAAAAATAGATAGGGGAAACACCACCTGGTATTTTTGTCGGACGAACGCGAACGTCAGCGATGGATAATGCTTTACAGTGAACACACGTCCAGCCGGGTTGCAGAGGCGTCTGGTCCAGCAGACTCCGTTCGTGTCCGTTGTACAACAGGGACACTGGCGCGGCCTCCGGATGGTCATTGTAGAGAGAAACGTATGGACGGCGGACGGTGCACATTCGTCGTCCAACGTGCAGACACGGGATGATGCTGGCTCGGCCTCCGTTGAGTCGCCATAGACTGGACCACATTGACAGCTGACTGCGCGCGTCCGTCATCCATGCACGGGATGATGCTGGCTCGACCTCCGTTGAGTCGCCGTAGACTGGACCACATTGACAGCTGACTGCGCGCGTCCGTCATCCATCAGGCGGACAGATGCTTGGTTCAGTATGATGTTGGCGCAGCCTCCACCGTGTCCCCCATGGCTTGATCAACCCATGTCTTTTTTGTTGTTGTTGTTTCACGTAATGTCCATGCAACCATTGTAGCAAGCTAGCTAGCAACTGTCTCTTGTTCCTTTCCTTGGTAGCCTTCCGTGTACGTTTGGAACACAAGAACAAATACTCAAAAAAGAACTTGAACCACACCGTGATGTTTCATGCACACAGGTCACAACATCAGGACTTGCTTCCCCCCTTTTCTTTTTGTTCCGAAACAAATCTGATTACCAGTTGCTCACACGGAAATCGATCTCAGCCTGACTAAGTACCTGTATCACATCAGCTCCTACGGCATGCTCGCGTCCCGTCAGGCCGCGCTAGGGCCAGCCCATCGCAGCCAATCAGCCAGCGTATCATGGGCTTTTGCAACTTCCGTACCGCCGCCACCGACGTACGCGCTTTGGACTTGCTGGCCAACCAGTTTGCGAATTTGATCCGGACCGGCTAGACGAGGCTGCGGCGGCGGAGACGGGTCAACTAGAGGAGGCCGACGAGACGAGTCGGAGAAGGACGGTGGGGTTAGGAGGAGCAGCGCCGGGTCAATGGAGACGCGCTGCGCGAGGACGGGCACGATGGCGCGCGCTTTGGCGAGGTGCTGCAGGTCGCCGTTTGTGGCAGAGGCAGCATCCGAAGATCAGTAGCCTTTGACCAAGCTGACGAATTCCTTCAGTGGAAGTTGGACGAAGAAACTACAGGCTGCTTCCATCCGTGTAGAAGAGCAAGACAGCTCCGCGCCCCGGTGGCCGGTGGTGGCGACGGGAGGCTGTGCTCGGAGCGCGGACGCGGCACTGGCGGACCGGCCGTGGGCGAGGCGTGCGGACCGGCCGCGATGCTGGCGCGGCGCGGGAGCTGGCTCGGGAACAAGCTAGGCGAGCCATGGCAGCAACAATGTTGGGAATGAGCTAGGCGAGCCATGGCGGCGGCTCAAGTGCGAGGTGGTCGAGTGAGGCCGGCTCAAAGGCGCAGCGGCAAGGTGAGGCGAGGCAGCAGCAACGACGCGGGCGTGCCGCAGTGAGCGCAGTGGGGTGGAGGCGAGGCAGCCGCGGCGCGGCGGACGGGCGAGGGCTAGGTGAGCCATGGCGCGACGGGCGGGCGAGGCTGAGGCGTCCACGGCGCAGTGGCGGTAGTCGGAGACCGAATCCGTGGTGGATAGGTGAGCGTGAAACGAAGGCGAGGCAGAGCCATGGCGACGTCAATGCGCGGTGATTCCTTTTTTTCTTTATCAGACAAAATCCTGCTCTTGCCTAGGCCTTGTGCTAATTTGTTGATCAATTAAGGATTGCTGCCGCCGTAGGTCCTTGGATGGACCCTTCGAAGCTGACAGCTCGCATACAGATTTTTCCATGGTCTTGATTACCTCCAATCCGATTATTAAGATTGAACTGCTTCAAGACGGGCTCTTCTTCATCCGATGAATCGCGAGCTTCTTGATCCCCGCGAGAGCTCCCTCCAAGAACACAAATCCACCGTGTGCAACCCCACGGTGGGCGCCAACTGTCGTGGTTTTGTCACGGCACGATGTCCTCGTGAGAGAACTTGTGTGAGGCCATCGCAACTATGTGGCGGCTTGAGAGGGGTTGGTCAGAATCGAGAGACACGAGTTTACCCAGGTTCGGCCCCTCCGATGGAGGTAAAAGCCTACGTCCTGCTTTGTGTCTATATTGATGATGGCGACGATCTCGATTACAAGGGTGCAGAGTCGCTACCTCTAATCTCGAGAGCCTCTAATCTGTCTATCTCTAATGACTTGAAGTTCTCCCTCTAGGGGTGCTCTACCCCTCCTTATATATGTGGAAGGGGTAGGTTTACATGTAGAGTCCTACTAGGATTAGGACTAGTCTCTCTTGAATCCTAATCCGGGTCTTGTTTCCTTTATAAGGGAATCCTTCCTCTCCTTTGGGCCTTCTCTATGAGCCGCCTGCGCCGGCTTACACATTGGGCCTTGGGCCTGGTCGTCCTGTGATCCGGTAATAGAGGTGACGTATGAGCCGCCATACGGTGGGCCGGGTCATACCTCCTGCCGGGTCATACCTCCAGCCGGGTTACCAATGAGTCGCCAAGCTCGGCTAGCGCAGCAGTGAGTCATCAAGTCCCGGCCGGGTCATACTTCCGGCCGGGTTATACTATGGGGTAATATCCACGACAATTATGCTGGCCCTTTCCACCTTCACCTTTCTTTCCCTTGTCGGTCTTGTCTTCATCCGAGACGGGATCCTTCGCGCTGTCTGACTTGGCGTATCTGGTGAGGACATCCACCAAGTCGGCCATGTCCTGTACCTTACGCTTGAGCCGCCCGAGCTTCTGGACCAGCGGCTGGAAGTGGCAATTCTTTTCTAGGATCAGGACGGCTTGAGCCACCGTAATACTGTCTGACGAGTGTATGATTTCCGCGACCCGACGAGTCCAATGATGAGCCGACTCATCTACCCGTTGGACGCAGTGTTGAAGGTCCACAATCATCATTGGCTTCTTGCACGTTCCCTGAAAATTCTTGATGAAATGTTCTTTAAGCTTAGCCCAAGTGTTGATGGAGTTGGGCGGCAAGTTCTTTAACCATGTTCGAGCCGGTCCTTCCAGCATCATGGTCAAGTACTTGGCGCACACAGCGTCACTGACTTCCAACATATCCATTGCTAACTCGTAACTTTCGATCCAGGCTGCCGGCTCAAGATCCGCCGTGTAGTTTGGCACCTTGCGTGGTCCCTTGAAATCTTTGGGCATACGCTCGGCACAGAGAGCCGGGGACAGGCAAGGTATCCCAATCATCCTACTATTGGTCCCAGTCTCGGGTTGAGGATGAAGCTGTTGAATCGCCCGTGCTGCTGCTTCCGCCTGTGCCTGCCGCGCTCCCCTAGCCGCGTCAATGATCACCTGAGCTCCAAATGGATAGGACGGGTCGGGGAAACTTGAGGCTGCTACCTGCGCCCACTGCTAGAAACAGCCGAAGAGTCCGGATGGCGACTCTAGTTGCGACTAGCATATGGAGCGGAGTGCATCTGATCGCGACTGTAAGAATACCGCGCTTGCCGTACCACTACTATTTTCAACATCTCTATGGCGTTCCTGGCTTCAACATCAACAGGGGTATTTCCAAGAATAGGTAGTGATTCCAAATGCCGGGTTGCAGCCAGCACATTGTCAACAGGGTGAGAAAACTGACCCCGTGGTGTTTGGAAACGTTGTGGTGGTGAAGGAATTGGTGGTGGCTGAGGCGGCTCGTTTTGTTGATTTCCAAGCAGCTGCCCAGCCCCCGGTGTCTGCTAAGGGGTGTTGAAGAGTTGTTGTGGCTCGAGGTTCAGTGGCAGCCGGCTCTGATGTCTCCTTTGGTAAACTGCCTCAGATGCTTCTCTCTGAAGTCCTAACTGCCAAGCTTCGGCCTTAAGGCGCTCCGACTCATTATGTATGCAAGCCTGTAGTTCCGCCATCCTGGCGTTCTCAGCGTCGATTTCCCTCTGTACCTCGGCCATCTGGTCTCGCAACTTGATCAACTCCGTGTTACAATCTTCCTGATTTTCTGCCATGACGGGATTCTCCACGAGCTTTGCCATCTCAGCCATCAAATCCGTCATGGCTTGAGCCGACATCTTGCCAGACCCACCAGATCCTCCCGCTGCTCCGGATGCGGACGGGTTCTGAGCCGCCGCGGTTCTTGCCATGTAGACAGCAACCTCACGAGGTGACTCGTGGAATTCTTCAGGGGCTTCAATATCCAATGATCCCCCAAGTCCGCCATCATAAAGAGGACAGATCGATTCAGTTTCTCCCATGGAAGACTCGCCATCTGAGTTGACGAGGATGTCGTCGCTACCCGCTGGCTCATCCGGGAGGCAAACTCCCTGAGTGAAGCCGATGAACACATGACACCGCCCGGCTTGATCCTGGCCGGTTCGGGTGCGCTGAGCCGGTTCGTCGATGTTGGTGCAGATGTCCGACTCGGAAATCATAGCGCCGATCCCACCGAAGGGGACCCGGTATTGGGGCTCAGTTGAGCCAGCCTCGGTGCCCCAGAGTCGATGTAGATCTTGTCGCGGTGACTCTTGATCATCTAGTCAACCGTGAATTTCCCGAACCCTGGACAGGTTCCCTTCAAGAACTCAACTCCACCGGGCGAGAGCCCCACGGTGGGCGCCAACTGTCGTGGTTTTGTCACGACAGATGTCCTCGTGCAAGGACTTAGGTGCGAGGCCATCGCTGCTAGGTGGCAACTCAAAGGGGTTAAACGGGAATGGGAGGCGAGTTTACCCAGGTTCGGCCCCTCCGATGGAGGTAACAACCTACGTCCTGCTTTGTGTCTATATTGATGGTGATCTCGATTACAAGGGTGCAGAATCGCTAACCTAGCTTTCGAGGGTGTCTAACTTGAGTCTTTTCGGCCCTAGGGGCTTGCCTTTATATACAGGCCAAGACCCTAGGGTTTACAACAGAGTCCGAGTCATATCATGACTCGTAACCTATCATGTCTCTAACACACCTTGCCTCTTAAGCAAGGAATCTTCCGGCGTCTTCTGCCCCGTTGGCCTTGAGTCACCGTCTCCACGCGCTTGGGCCGCCCGACGGTTTACTTAGCAACCGCCTTACTTGTTTTGCTTTCACTCTACGACCCATCTTGAACATCCTTCTAGAGCCGCCACTATACTGACCCGGCCTAGTAGGGCGGGTCACACCGTGGGGTTATATCCCCGACACCGGCTGTCGTGGTTTTGTCAACCCGGCAGATGTCCTCGTAAAATGACTTAGGTGTGAGGCCATCGCCGCTAGGTGGTGACTCGAAGGGGTTGAACGAGAGAGAGAGAGTCAGGTTTACCCAGGTTTAGCCCCTCCGATGGAGGTAATAGCCTACGTCCTACTTTGTGTGTATTTGATTTGTAGATCTCGATTACAAGGGTGCGGAATCGCTAACCTAGCTATCGAGAGGTTGTCACTTGACCTCTTTTCGCCTTAGGGACCGGCCTTTATATATTGGTTAAGCCCTAAGGTTTACAATAGAGTCCGGGTCATATCATGACCCGTGACATACAACGTCTCTAACTTGTCTTGCATTTTAAGGAAACTCGGCCGACATCTTTAGCCTCGTGGGCCTTGAGCCGCCGTCTTCAGGTGTTGGGCCGTCTGGCGACTCGAGTCAGCCACCGCCTCGTTTGTCTTCATCTTCATGACACGACCCATCTTAACTTCACCGTGGAGCTGTCAATATATCCACTCGTAGATAAATTTTCATAGAAACCTGTTGTGACCCAGTGTTTCTTGCTAAGTGCTGGGGATGTCCCTTCGACTTTCTCAAATCTCGCCGGCTCGTAACAACACTTTAGTATAGGCGGCTTATAATCTGCTCTGGCTTATTTCCCCTGTTACTCTTGTAGCTATTGCATAATCCGCCATGGCTCCGAAAAACCCAAAAGTTTCCAACTGGGCCAAGACCAAAGAGTCCAAGCTTACCTTGGATAACCTCGTGGACTAAGGCTTCTTGCCAGCTCGAAAGATTATAGAATGGTGGGTTCCCGAAGAAGAGCCGTTCCCACAACCATGGCTAGGAGAGGTTGTGGTCTTCACTCATCATTTGCGTAGAGGCTTCCGCCCTCCCGGCTCAAAATTCTTTAGGGACCTCTTGCACTTCTTAAAGCTCAGGCCTCAAGACATTGGTCCAAACTCTATGACCAATATTTGTCAATTTCAAGTGTCATGTGAAGTATACCTTCAGATTGAGCTATCCATAACTCTGTTTAGATAGTTCTTTTATCTCAACCGCCAAACGGAAACAAAGGGTGGTGCTTCCTGCGAGCTTGGTGGTGTTTCCATCTAGAAAAGAAAGAAGAGCACCTTCTCAGAATCAAAGCTAGCGAGTCACCCGAAAGGGTGGAACAAAACCTGGTTCTACTGCAGAGATACTTCACGTGAAGGGGAAAATCCCCCGTCGGGTTTCAGATTGGAAAGACTTAGTAGTAAGGTGGAATTTCTGGGTTGGCCAACTGATGAAGAGAGAGATCCTTTGGCACCTCTTCATGCAAAATTGAGAACCCTGACCGCACATGGTCTGACCGGGATAGATCTGATTCGCTGCTGGTTAAAGTTGCGGATCCAAACCGTCAGCTTGAGGGACAGCTTGATGTCTGACTATTCAGGCGCCTCAAATGATACTTAGCGGTTTTCCCGTGAAAATCTCACTGACGACGCTCTTACCAAGGAAACAAAGAAGTCTTTCTCTGACTCAAAAGAGCTATGCAGCGTCACCGGCTTGGGTCCGTTCTATCTTCTCAACCCGCCGCCTCAGGTATTAACCATTTCCATTGGCTTTTGTCGATGTTACTTTCGACTCGTCATTATTTATTATATACTTCTTGTATCTGCTGGTGGATTCTAATTTTTGGAAAGTTGCACCTCAGGCCTCCGTTCCAGCTACGGGTAGAAAGAATGCCCCAGTCTCCGTGTCATCTTCAGAGGAGGAATGTGAGGTACAACTTGACTCTCTCGGCCGCCTGTTTAATGAGCTTGCTGACGCACCTTCTTGCCAGGGCGATTAGGAATTTAGCCAAGCTGGTGAAACTGAGGTAACTCCAATTTCCCCTAGTCCTTCAGAAATGTTTGTTCCCTGGAAACCAAGAAAAACCGCCCGGAAGGTTAAATTGTCACATCTAGAAGCTCATTTGGCTCCTGATTTTCTTTTGAAGAAAACACAGTTTGCCGGCTTGTCAAAACGCAAAACTCTAGATGATGAAGATCCTAGTTTATCTCATGCGCCGCCGGCTCGTAAACCATGCCTTGAGGTGCCCCATAGTCTAACCGATTCTCGTCCTAGAGCCAGTTTGTTTAAACAACCTCTCAGTCCTTCAAATTCCCTTTATTAGGATTCTCCTTCATCATCAGGCGACTCAAGTGCGTCACAACCTCCCCCTTTCAACGTTAACCACGGGTAACCTTCTGTTTTTGCAATGTTGCCTTATGTCTTTCATTGTTTTGATCCCAACCTATAATAACTTTTCGTTGTACTGACAATCCACAGAGCCAAAGCTGTTGTGTCTACACGAGCAGGCGGGTCATCCTCTGGGACAACAGGCCAAGAGGCGCCAATTCTTCTGAAGACAACTCCAATGGTTGACTCTTCTGTTGAAAAGGAACTTGATACGAGGGTAGAGCCGGAGGCTGCCACTAAGATGCCCGGAGCAAATGAGCCGGTTTTTATGGATGCTCGTCTTGAATCATCCATCCTTCCTTCCAAGTCGGCTTGTGCAAATGAACTTATGGCGTCGTCTGACCACAACATTCCAGACGTTGTGTTTGTTAAAGAAAGTTTCCAGGCCTCAACTTCTTCCACCTCCTTGGATAAAATCATGAGCAAGGATGAACCAGTGACTTTGGACAAGGCAAAGGCCAAGATGGATTTCCTGGAATTATCCGTACTTGGTGTTGAAGATCTGTATCAAGAGTACTTGACCCGACTATCTGAGAGCCGGGAAATTGAAAAGAGTATGATAAATACTATGAAGGAGAAATATAAGGTAATCTTCTCATTTTACCATTTATTCTGTATACTACCATTAGCTTCCAAAGACCAGCTTGTTATGATAAGCTTGTTTTATAGAATAGCTAAAGCCTGTAGTAACTGTGTAGCCCCAAGGGCCGACTCATCTTCTTGAGATGAGTCGGGTCTTTAAGACTGAAGAAGTTCGACCTGTAGCCCCCAAGGGCCGACTCATCTTCTTGAGATGAGTCGGGTCTTTAAGACTGAAGAAGTTCGACCCGTAGCCCCCAAGGGCCGACTCATCTTCTTGAGATGAGTCGGGTTTTTAAGACTGAAGAAGTTCGACCTGTAGCCCCCAAGGGCCGACTCATCTTCTTGAGATGAGTCGGGGTTTTAAGACTGAAGAAGTTTGACCTGTAGCCCCCAAGGGCCGACTCATCTTCTTGAGATGAGCCGGGTCTTCTCCATATCTTAGTTTCGAAAAAACTGATATGCATTAGCCCCCAAGTGTCAAGGATATTGCTTGCAATCTTCTTGGGACTTGTAAAAAATAATTTCTGATGCTTGTTGCTCGTCCACCAGGGATATGTTGAAGATGTTGAGTCTGTTGCTGTGAGACTGCATAAACGGCTTAAAGAAGAAAGAAGATTGAAAACTGAAGCCGAGTCCATGGCGGCTCACTTTGAAGATTCTGCACGTCAGGCGAATGAACGTCTGGAACAGGCCATAAAACTGTTCGAGGCGGAAAAAGCTGTCCTGACAAAACGTGCGAAAAAGGCCGAGAAAAACTTCGGCCCCGTGAAGGAAAAATATGCCACTCTCGTGAAACAGATCAACAAGATGTTGGCAGCAATCTTTGGTATGTGTTCCGTCCCGCCTTTGTCAATGTTCCGGCTTATGAACCTTGCGGCGACTTATTGTACCTTCTTTAATTTGCAGGGTGAAAAAACCACAACCTTGTAGAGCTGCCAATTGTGAAGTTGAAGACTATTTTCACGTACGTAGAGCAACTGTTTACAGGCTCTGTATATTCCATCATGGCAGTGAAGAACCTGAGGCATCCGCCAAGAAGTATTAAGGACATGTTGAAGCAGCTCTCTACCGTGCCACAATGGGTGATCGAAACCCGGAAATCGGCGGCTCGAGTAGGAGCGAACATGGCACTTGCTCGGGCAAAAGCGTATCTGCCAGAATTGGATGTGGAGCTTCTGAAAGGCGGCTTCCCAGAGTTTAAACTCGACGGGTCGGCATTCACTCATGAGGATTACGCAAAGTGCCTTACAGAGACATGGCCACTGGTGTCTTTGATAGCTGAGGAGGTGGATCTTTCAAAATACAACCCAGCATACACCGTCGATAATGAGCATGTTAACGCGCCCAAAGACGAGCCGTCTGACCTGGTGCCCCCTCGTCATAAGACAACTTTTGCTCCTGACATTGACGCGTCAGCTCTTGTTGAAGGGACTGCAAATTTTGAATCTTTGCTCTCAATTCGTTGGCAACAGAAAGGCCAGCAGGTTGATGATGACGAGCCGGCGGGGTCACATCCAGAGGCGGCTGATGATAGAGCCTAAAGACACCTCGGAAGCTGGATGAATCGTCCCTATAGAGCGAGCCCCCTGGTGTAAGAAAAACTTTTGTGAAGGATTATGTGGCCTCCATTGTGAGCTTGTAATAGGAGTAGTGTTCTCCACAACTTTGAATTTGCTCTGCCGTGCCATCGTGCACATAGGCGCCTTTTGTTGATGTTAAACTCCAAACTGGCAAGCTTCTATCAATGCGCCTATGCCACTTGTTCATTGCCTGTTCCTGTACTTTTCCTTGTTTTGTGCCCGATGAATTTTGTTTATGAGGTGAATCAGAAACAGGCCAGCAAGATAACTTGGTTTTCGAAACTCAAGTCGATTTAATTCTCCTTCAATGATATTGAAGATTGATGATCCGGAAACTGGTCATAATATGAGCTCAGTTGTGTAACCCAGAAGTTTTGAATATAAGGCGGTAATAAGGGTAACATTGTACCTGAAAAAAATATGAGTATATATTTTTCTTCTGTAAATAAGCCGGCCCCGTGAGACTCAGAAAAAAGGGGACTGGCTTTCGAGGCACAAGTCTTGCTTCAATGAAGCGGGTATAATAACCCATGGTTTATCCTAGCTTTCAGTATGTCGGCTCTCACATGACTCAAGCCAATGTTTTAACCTTAAAAGTTAAGGGTCCAAAAAAGGATTAACTTTTTAAGAGCACATGGGGTCATCTGATCGGAGTCGCATCAAGCATACATGCAGGTTTAACCATATTTTGATGGCGTTTTTTTGCTGGGTCAAGAGGCTGAGAAAGCTAAACACGATGAGTTGGAAGCCCCCAAATGACCTATGATGCAAACAATAAAGACTCATGCTCAATTTATAGGCTGAAACAATAGAGACCCCGATGTTCGGGGGGTGCCAGCTTTATTATATTTGAACATAAAGAAGTATATACAGAATTCTGCAGAGGGGGAGAAAAATTACAAAAGGGTGAGCTGGTGGCTCCTAAGTGTAATAGGGCAGTAGGTGTGCGATATTCCAGGGCTGGGTTGTTTCCTCCTCATAAGTGTATGAACCTTCTCGTAAGTCGACCAGGTAATATGAACCATTATTGAGGTTTTGACTGATTACGAAATGTCCCTCCCAAGGCGGGGAGAGCTTGTGCATCCCCGTTTGGTCTTGGATCAGACGGAGGACTAAGTCGCCTTCCTGAAAAGTGCGGCTTCGGACTCTACGGCTGTCATAACGATGCAGGTCTTGCTGGTATATCGTAGATCTGGCTGCTGCTAAATCACGCTCCTCTTCCAAGGCGTCCAGGGAATCTTGGTGTGCTTGCTCATTATCTGCCTCGACATAGGTAGTCACCCGAGGCGAGTCATGACGGATATCACTTGGGAGAACCGCCTCAGCTCCATAAACCAAGAAGAAAGGAGTGTATCATGTGGATCTATTTGGCATTGTTCGAATAATCTAAAGTACTAAAGGGAGTTCTTCAACGCAACAACCCGGCGTGCGCTCAAGAGGCACCATGAGCCGGGGTTTGATTCCTCTCAATATCTCCTGGTAGGCTCTTTCAGCTTGTCCATTGGACTGTGGATGCGCCACTGCTGCTAAATCAAGCCGGATGTGCTCTCGTTGGCAGAATTGTTCCATGGCTCCTTGGATAGATTGGTACCATTATCAGTAATAATGTTGTGAGGGTAACCAAAACGGAAAATTAGCTTCTTCAAAAATTTGACCGCAGTTTCTACATCGCAATTGCTGACCGGCTCTGCTTCAACACACTTAGTGAACTTAACAACTGCCACTAATAAGTGGGTTTTCTTGTTGGAAGACGGTTTAAACGGGCCAACCATATCTAGCCCCCAGACGGCAAACGGCCAGGTAATTGGTATCATACGCAATTCCTGAGCCGGTACATGAGCTTGTCGACCAAACTTTTGGCACCCGTCACACTTGCGCACAATCTCCTCAGCGTCGGCATGAGCCGTTAGCCAATAAAATCCATGCCACGAAGCTTTGGCCACCAGTGATCATGAGCCGGCATGATGTCCGGAATCGCCAGAATGAATTTCATTAAGTATCTCTTGGCCTTCCTCAGGCGAAACACACCATTGAAATACGCCAGTGCTGCTTCGATGATGTAACTCGCCATTGATGATTGTCATCGACTTTGAGAGCCGGATGATTTGACGAGCGTCGACTTCTTCTTCTGGGAGTTCCCCTCGGGTCAGGTAAGCCAAATACGGCACCGTCCACTCAGGGGTGATATGTAGAGCCGCCACCAAGTGTGCCTCTGGGTCAGGGATAGCTATGTCCTCTTCATATGGTAATTTGACTGATGGATTGTGAAGGACGTCTATGAAAATGTTAGGCGGCACCGGCTTTCTCTCTGAGCCAAGTCTAGACAAAGCATCAGCCGCCTCATTGAGCCGGCGATCTATATGATCGACTTGGTAACCTTGAAAATGACCCGCCACATTAGAGACTGCTCATCGGTAAGCCGCCATGAGAGGGTCTTTGGAATCCCAAGTCCCTGAAACTTGCTGAGCCACTAGATCTGAGTCGCCCAGGCATCTAACCCGGCTAAGATTCATCTCTTTGGCTATTCTGAGCCCATGTAGGAGGGCTTCGTACTCAGCTGCATTGTTAGTACATGGGAACATGAGCCGTAAGACATAACAAAATTTGTCACCTTTTGGGGAAGATAGTACGACTCCAGCCCCCGAGCCTTCCAGCTGCCTAGACCCATCAAAGTGTATGGTTCAGTACGTGGTATCTGGCCTATCTTCCAGAATCTGTATCTCTGTCCAATCGTTGATGAAATCCACCAATGCTTGGGACTTGATAGCGGTTCGGGGCATGTACTTCAAGTGGTGATCACCAAGCTCAATGGCCCACTTGGCAATCCTACATGTGGCCTCTCGGTTTTGTATGATATCATCGAGAGGCGCCGAACTAACCACGGTGATCGGGTGTTCCTGGAAATAATGCTTCAACTTCTGGCTCGCCATGAAAATCCCGAGGACCAGCTTCTGCCAATGCGGGTACCGCTGCTTGGATAGGGTTAAGACTTCGCTCACAAAGTAAATCGGATGCTAGATGATATGTCTCCAATGTATCTATAATTTTTGATTGTTCCATGCTATTATATTATCTGTTTTGGATGTTTTATATGCATTAATATGCTATTTTATATTATTTTTGGGACTAACCTATTAACCTAGTGCCTAGTGTCGGTTTCTGTTTTTTTCTTGTTTTTGAGTATTGCAGATAAGGAATATTAAACGGAGTCCAAACGGAATAAAATCTTCGGAATGATTTTTCTTGGACCAGAAGTAACCTGCCAGACTTGGAGATGAAGGCAGGAGACCTGCCGGGAGGCGACAAGCCACCAGGGTGCGCCCTAGGGGGGGCGCCCCCTGGCTTGTGGCCCCCCAGCAGGCCTCCTAACCCTATTCTTCGGCCTATAAATTCCCAAACATTCCCCCAATACCAAAGAGAGCCACGAAAACACTTTTCCGCCGCCGGAACCCTCTGTTCCCCTGAGATCCCATCTTGGAGACTTTTCCGGTAATCTGCCGGAGGGGGATTCGATCACGGAGGGCATCTACATCAACTCCATTGCCCTTCCGATGATGCGTGAGTAGTCCACCACAGACTTTCGGGTCCATAGCTAGTAGCTAGATGGCTTATTCTCTCTCTATGTTCTTCAATACCATGTTCTTCATGATCTTCATGGAGATCAATTCGATGTAATACTCTTTTGCGGTGTGTTTGTCGAGATCCGATGAATTGTGGGTTTATGATCAGATTATCTATGAATATTATTTGAATCTTCTCTGAATTCATATATGCATGATTTCATATCTTTGCAAGTCTCTTCGAGTTATTGGTTTGGTTTGGCCAACTAGATTGGTAATTCTTGCAATGGGAGAAGTGCTTGGTTTTGGGTTCAATCTTGCGGTGTCCTCACCCAGTGACAAAGTAGGGGTAGCGAGGCACGTATTTGTATTGTTGCCATCAAGGATAAAAAGATGGGGTTTTCATCATATTGCTTGAGTTTATCCCTCTACATCATGTCATCTTACTTAATGCGTTACTCTGTTCTTCATGAACTTAATACTCTAGATGCAGGCAGGAGTCGGTCGATGTGTGGAGTAATAGTAGTAGATGCATAATCGTTTTGGTCTACTTGACACGGACGTGATGCCTATATGCATAATCATTGCCTTGGATATCTTCATAACTATGCGCTTTTCTATCAATTGATCGACAGTAATTTGTTCACCCACCGTATTATTTTCCTTCAAGATAGAAGCCTCTAGTGAAACCTATGGCCCCCGGGTCTATTTTCCATATTATATTTTCAGATCTATAAACCAAAAATACCAAAAATACTTTGCTACAATCCTTTTACTTTTCGTTTTAGCAATCTTATATATCTATCTCTATCAGATCTCATCCTTGCAAGTAACCGTGAAGGGATTGACAACCCCATTATAGCGTTGAGTGCAAGTGTTTGATTGTTTGTGTAGGTGCGAAGATTGGGGACTTGCTTGTATCTCCTACTGGATTGATACCTTGGTTCTCAATAACTGAGGGAAATACTTATCTACTTTGCTGCATCACCCTTTCCTCTTCCAGGGAAAACAAACGCAAGCTCAAGAAGTAGCAAGAAGGATTTCTGGCGCCGTTGCCGGGGAGATCTACATCAACCCTACCAAGTACCCATCACAAACTCATCTCTTGCATTTACATTATTTGCTATTTGCCTATCGTTTTCCTCTCCCCCACTTCTAAAACAATTTTCAGAAAAAACCCAAAAATATTTGCCGTTTTATTCGCCTTCTTTCTCGTTCGCCTTTTTCTCGCCGGATCTCTTTTTGTTTGCTTGTGTTGCCATGTGCCTTCTATTTGCTTGCATCTTCGCTTGCTAAAAATCAATTGATATGGATCCTCATCCACTTGCTAATCTTTTTCAAAAGGCCAAATTATGATGAACCAATTGCTAGTGAGTTGAGTGCACTTGATTATCTCTATGAAGTTTTGTTTGAAAATCACGAATCTGAAAATTGTGATAAAGTGTTGAAAGAAGAAATTTATAAGGTGATTCATGATAGCTCCTTGATTGAAAAGCATGATTGCAATGATGTTACTATAAATTCTATTAATGTCAATTATGCTAATGATATGCAAAGCCACAAGCTTGGGGGTACTATGTTTGATGAAGATGATATTTTTTGTCCCCCAAGTTTTGATGAGCAAATTCATTATGATGATTGCATGCTCGTGTATCATGAAAAGAATGATTTATGTGATAGTTATATTGTTGAATTCCTTCTTGATGCCACTGAAATTTATTATTAGGGAGGAACATATGCTTGTAGGAATTGCAATAATATCAAGTTTCCTCTCTATGTGTTCAAAGTTTTGAAGTTATGCTTGTTTTGCCTTCCTATGGTAGTTGATTCTTGTTCCCATAAATTGTTTGCTCACAAAATACCTATGCATAGGAAGTGGGTTAGACTTAAACATGTTTTTCATGAGATTCATGATGCTCTTTTGCATATTTCAATTAGTACTTTTTATGTGAGCATCATTGAAATCATTATGCCTAGCTAAGTGCGTTAAACAATAGCGCTTGTTGGGAGGCAACCCAATTTTATTTTATGTTTCTGTTTTTTGCTTCTGTTCATGAGTGTTTTGCACATTATTACCTCTGTAGTAATTGTGTTTTATTGTTTTAATTAGTGTTTGTGTCAAGTAAGACCTTTGGGATGGTTTACGGTGATTGTTGATTTGGTTTTTCTGGAAAACAGAAACTTTTTGCTCAGTCCAGGAATTTTATAAATTCACCAGAGCGTCAATTGGATCTGAATTTTTTACAAAAGAGTGATATACAAATTGCCCTGATTTTCCTAAGTTTTCAGAATTTTTGGAGTTACATAAGTATTCGACGTTTACAGATTGCTACAGACTGCTCTGTTTTTTGACAGATTCTGTTTTCTTTGTGTTGTTTGCTTATTTTGATGTATCTATGGGTTGTATCGGGGGGTATGAACCATGGAGAAGTTAGAATACAGTACATATTACACCAATATAAATAAATAATGAGTTCACAACAGTACCTAAAGTGGTGATTTATTTTTCTTATACTAACGGATCTCACGAGTTTTCTGTTGAGTTTTGTGTTGTGAAGTTTTCAAGTTTTGGGTAAAGATTTGATGGACTATGGAATAAGGAGTGGCAAGAGCCTAAGCTTGGGGATGCCCAAGGCACCCCAAGCCATATTCAAGGATACCAAAGAGCCTAAGCTTGGGGATGCCCCGGAAGGCATCCCCTCTTTCGTCTTCAATCCATCGGTAAATTTACTTGAGGCTATATTTTTATTCACCACATGATATGTGTTTTGCTTGGAGCGTCTTGTATGATATGAGTTTTTGCTTTTTAGTTTGCCACAATCATCCTTGATGCACACATATTTTGAGAGGGACACGCACTAATCATGAATTTATGAGAATACTCTATGTGATTCACTTATATCTTTTGAGCTAGGCAATGTTGCTCTAGTGCTTCACTTATATCTTTTTAGAGCATGGCGGTGTTTTATTTTATAGAAATAATTGAACTCTCGTACCTCACTTATATTATTTTGAGAGTATTTAAACAGCATGGTAATTGGTTTAGGTTATTAATTTAGTCCTAATATAATGGGCATCCAAGAGGGATATAATAAAAACTTTCATATAAAGTGCATTGAATACTATGAGAAGTTGGATTCCTTGCATATAGTTTTGAGATATAAAGATGGTGATGTTAGAGTCATGCAAGTGAGTAATTGTGGAATGGTAAAAATTCTTGTGTTAAAGTTTGTGACTCCTGTAGCATGCACGTATGGTGAACCGTTATGTAACGAAGTCGGAGCATGATTTGTTTAATGATTGTCATCCTTTGTGTGAGGGTCGGGAGCGCGCGATGGTTAACTCCTACCAACCTCTCCCCTAGGAGCATGCGTCTAACACTTTGCTTCGATAACTAATAGATTTTTGCAATAAGTATGTGAGTTCTTTATGACTAATGTGAGTCCATGGATTATACACACTCTCACCCTTCCGCCATTGCTAGCCTCTCTAGTATCGCGTAACTTTCGCCGGTGCATTAAACCCACCTTCCTCAAAACAGCCACCATACACCTTCCTCAAAACGGCCACCATACCTTCCTATTATGGCATTTCCATAGCCATTCCGAGATATATTGCCATGCAACTTCCACTATTCCGTTTTTTATGACACGCACCATCATTGTCATATTGCTTTGCATGATCGTAAGACAGCAAGCATGATGTTTTCATGGCTTGTCTGTTTTTTTTATGTCATTTGCTATGCTAGATCGTTGCACATCCCGGTACTCTACCGGAAGCATTCATATAGAGTCATATCTTGTTGTAGGTATCGAGTTGTAAGTAAATAAAAGTTTGATGATCATCATTATTAGAGCATTGTCCCATGTGAGGAAAGGATGATGGAAGCTATGATTCGCTCACAAGTAGGGAGGAGTCTCCGGACTTTACAAATAATAAAAGAGGCCAATGAAGCCCAAAAAAAGAGGCCAAAGATGCCCACCCCAAAAAAATGAATAAAAATGAGAGAAAAGAGAGAAGGGACAATGTTACTATCATTTTTCCACACTTGTGCTTCAAAGTAGCACCTTGATCTTCATGATAGAGAGTCTCCTATTTTGCCACTTTCATATACTAGTGGGAATTTTTCATTATATAACTTGGCTTGTATATTCCAATGATTGGCTTCCTCAAAATTGCCCTAGGTCTTCGTGAGCAAGCAAGTTGGATGCACACCCACTTAGTTTCTTTTTGAGCTTTCATACACTTATAGCTCTAGTGCATCCGTTGCATGGCAATCCCTACTCACTCACATTGATATCTATTGATGGGCATCTCCATAGCCCCTTGATTCGCCTAGTTAATGTGAGACTATCTTCTCCTTTTTCCACACAACCTCCACCATATTCTATTCCAACTATAGTGCTATATCCATGGCTCACGCTCATGTATTGCGTGAAAGTTGAAAAGGTTTGAGAACATAAAAGGGGTGAAACAATTGCTTGACTTGTCATCGGGTGTGTGCATGATTTAGACACTTTGTGTGGGGAAGATGGAGCATAGCCAGACTATATGATTTTGTAGGGATAACTTTTTAAGGCCATGTTATTTTGAAAGGACACAATTGCTTGTTAGTATGCTTGAAGTATTACTGTTTTTATGTCAATATTGAGCTTTTGTTTTGAATCTTATGGATCTGAACATTCATGCCACAATAAAGAATATTACATGGATAAATATGTTAGGTAGCATTCCACATCAAAAATTCTGTTTTTATCATTTACCTACTCGAGGACGAGCAGGAATTAAGCTTGGGGATGCTTGATACGTCTCCAACGTATCTATAATTTTTGATTGTTCCATGCTATTATATTATCTGTTTTGGATGTTTTATATGCATTAATATGCTATTTTATATTATTTTTGGGACTAACCTATTAACCTAGTGCCTAGTGCCGGTTTCTGTTTTTCCTTGTTTTTGAGTATTGCAGATAAGGAATATTAAACGGAGTCCAAACGGAATAAAATCTTCGGAATGATTTTTCTTGGACCAGAAGAAACCTGCCAGACTTGGAGATGAAGGCAGGAGACCTGCCGGGAGGCGACAAGCCACCAGGGCGCGCCCTAGGGGGGGGCGCCCCCTGGCTTGTGGCCCCCCAGCAGGCCTCCTAACCCTATTCTTCGGCCTATAAATTCCCAAATATTCCCCCAATACCAAAGAGAGCCACGAAAACACTTTTCCGTCGCCGGAACCCTCTGTTCCGGTGAGATCCCATCTTGGCGCCTTTTCCGGTAATCTGCCGGAGGGGGATTCGATCACGGAGGGCATCTACATCAACTCCATTGCCCTTCCGATGATGCGTGAGTAGTCCACCACAGACCTTCGGGTCCATAGCTAGTAGCTAGATGGCTTATTCTCTCTCTATGTTCTTCAATACCATGTTCTTCATGATCTTCATGGAGATCTATCCGATGTAATACTCTTTTGCGGTGTGTTTGTCGAGATCCGATGAATTGTGGGTTTATGATCAGATTATCTATGAATATTATTTGAATATTCTCTGAATTCTTATATGCATGATTTCATATCTTTGCAAGTCTCTTCAAGTTATTGGTTTGGTTTGGCCAACTAGATTGGTAATTCTTGCAATGGGAGAAGTGCTTGGTTTTGAGTTCAATCTTGCGGTGTCCTCACCCAGTGACAAAGTAGGGGTAGCGAGGCACGTATTTGTATTGTTGCCATCAAGGATAAAAAGATGGGGTTTTCATCATATTGCTTGAGTTTATCCCTCTACATCATGTCATCTTACTTAATGCATTACTCTGTTCTTCATGAACTTAATACTCTAGATGCAGGCAGGAGTTGGTCGATGTGTGGAGTAATAGTAGTAGATGCAGAATCGTTTCGGTCTACTTGACACGGACGTGATGCCTATATGCATAATCATTGCCTTGGATATCGTCATAAGTATGCGCTTTTCTATCAATTGCTCGACAGTAATTGTTCACCCACCGTATTATTTTCCTTAAAGAGAGAAGCCTCTAGTGAAACCTATGGCCCCCGGGTCTATTTTCCATATGATATTTTCAGATCTATAAACCAAAAATACCAAAAATACTTTTCTGCAATCTTTTTACTTTTGTTTTACTTTTCATTTTAGCAATCTTCTATATCTATCTCTATCAGATCTCATCCTTGCAAGTAACCATGAAGGGATTGACAACCCCTTTATAGCGTTGGGCGCAAGTGTTTGATTGTTTGTGTAGGTGCGAAGATTGGGGACTTGCTTGTATCTCCTACTGGATTGATACCTTGGTTCTCAACAACTGAGGGAAATACTTATCTACTTTGCTGCATCACCCTTTCCTCTTCAAGGGAAAACCAACGCAAGCTCGGGAAGTAGCACTGGACTGGATATTCCTTTCCTTCCTCTTTCCGCTCAACCACAACTGCGACGCTTACCACCTTGGAGTTGGCAGCAACGTACAGGAGTGATACGTCCATTTTGCATCATGATTTCCTACTGTTATTTACTTTGTTTTGTTGAATAATAATGCTTTGGGGAGTGATTCTAATGCCTTTTCTCTCATAATATGCAAGGTTTTCACAATGAGGGAGAATGCTGACAGCTGGAATTCTGGACCCAAGAAAAGCACGCCAGAGATACCTATTCTGCACAACTCCAATGAAGCTGAAACTTTACGGAGATTATTTTTGGAATTAATAATAAATACTGGAGCCCGAAACCACCGGAGAGGGGGCCCAGGGTGCACAACACCCACCAAGGCGCGCCAGCCCCCTCCTGGCGCGCCCTGGTGGGTGGTGCTCACCCAGGCCCACTTCCGGAGCCCATGTTCTGGTATAAATTCCCAAAAAACCTAAAAAAATTAGGAGGAGGACTTTCAGGACGAAGCGCCGCCGCCTCGAGGCGGAACTTGGGCAGGAGCACTTTTGCCTTCCGGCGGAGCGATTCCGCCGGGGGAACTTCCCTCCCGGAGGGGGAAATCGAAGCTATCATCATCACCAAAACCCCTCTCATCTTTGGGAGGCCAATCTTCATCAACATCTTCAACAACACCATCTCCTCTCATACCCTAGTTCATCTCTTGTGTTCAATCTTTGTACCGGAACCTCAGATTGGTACCTGTGGGTGACTAGTAGTGTTGATTACCTTGTGTAGTTGATTACTATATGGTTTATTTGGTGGAAGATTATATGTTCAGATCCATTATACTATTCATTACTCCTCTGATCTTGAGCATGATTATTATTTGTGAGTAGTTACCTTTGTTCTTGAGGTCACGGGAGAAGTCATGTTGCTTTGTTCTTGAGGTCACGGGAGAAGTCATGTTGCGAGTAATCATGTGAATTTGATATGTGTTTGATATTTTGATGATAGGTATGTTGTGATTTCCTTAGTGGTGTCATGTGAACGTCGACTACATGACACTTCACCATTCATGGGCCTAAGGGAACGCATTGTGGAGTAGTTATTAGATGATGGGTTGCTAGAGTGACAGAAGCTTAAACCCTAGTTTATGCGCTACTTCGTAAGGGGCTGATTTGGATCCACATGTTTAAGGCTATGGTTAGACTTTGTCTTAATATTTTTCTCGTAGTTGCGGATGCTTGCGAGGGGGTTAATCATACGTAGGTTGTTAGTTCAAGTAAGAACATCACCTTAGCACCGGTCCACCCACATATCTAATTATCAAAGTAGCGAACACAAATCAAACCAACATGATAAAAGTGACTAGACGAAATTCCCGTGTACCCTCAAGAACACTTTGCCTATTACTAGTGATTGTCCAGGCCTGTCCTTTGCCTCAAAAGGATTGGGCTACCTTGCTGCACCTTGTTTACCGTTACTGTTACTTGCTTGTTACAAATTACCTTGCTATCAAACTATCTGTTACCTACAATTTCAGTGCTTGCAGAGAATACCTTGCTGAAAACCGCTTGTCATTTCCTTCTGCTCCTCGTTGGGTTCGACACTCTTACTTATCAAAAGGACTACGATTGATCCCCTATACTTGTGGGTCATCAAGGAGCATAGGCTCTTTCTCTGTGGGAGCAGCCAAGGCGGGCGGGTTAACAAGATGTTGCTTGAGTGCTTCAAAGGCTTTGCCAGCTTCGTCCGTCCACTTAAAGTCACCCAATTTTGTCAACAACTGGTAAAAAGGGATCGCCTTCTCTCCTAGGCGGCTTATAAACCGGCTTAAGGCCACAATGCGTCCGGTGAGCCGCTGGACTTGATTTACGTTTGCCGGCTCGGACAAGGATGTCACCTCCATGATCTTGTCCGGGTTGGCCTCGATGCCTCGCTCAGAGACCAGGAACCCTAGTAGCTTGCCCGCAGGAACGCCAAAAACACACTTCGCCGGGTTAAGTTTCATCTTGTACACTCGAAGGTTGTCAAAGGTTTCCTTGATGTCATCTAAGAGCGTCTCTTTCTTCTGAGATTTCACCACGATGTCATCAACGTAGGCATGAACGTTGTGCCCAATCTGTGGACTAAGGCAGTTCTGGACGCAGCGCTGATAAGTCGCCCCGGGGCTTTTGAGCCCAAAGGGCATGGACACATAGCAGAAAGCTCCAAAGGGAGTGATGCAAGCCGTCTTCTCTTGGTCTTCAACACCCATCTTGATCTGATGATACACAGAGTACGCATCCAAGAAGCATAAACGCTCGAAACCCGCCATCGAATCAATGATCTGATCGATACGTGGAAGGGCGAAAGGATCTTTGGGACATGATTTGTTGAGATCTGTGTAGTCGACACACATGCGCCAAGTGTCGTTCTTCTTCAAAACAAGCACCGGGTTAGCCAACCACTCAGGATGAAAAACTTCTACGATGAACCCGGTAGCTAGGAGCCGAGCCACTTCTTCTCCAATGGCCTTACATCTCTCTTCGTTAAAATGGCGGAGGTACTGGTGCACTGGCTTCATCTTGGGATCTACGTTAAGGTGGTGCTCAGCAAGTTCTCTCGGGACTCCAGGCATGTCAGATGGCTTCCATGCAAAGATGTCCCGGTTCCCACGGATGAACTTGATGATCGCGCTTTCCTATTTGGGATCCAAGCCGGTCCCAATGGTGAACTGCTTGGACGAGTTGCCCGGTGTGAAGTCGACCTGCTTCGTATCCTCGGCCGGCTTAAATTTAAGCGTAGGTTCCGACTCTTGGGTTTCTTGAGCGGGCTCATGTCAGCCGAGTCGACATTGGCCATGTAGAACTTCAACTCTTCTGCCGAGCAAGCTGACTCGGCATAGGCTGCATCTCCTTCCTCGCATTCCTGGGCTATCTTCTGGTTCCCGTCTACGGTTATGGTGCCTTTGAGTCCCAGCATCTTGAGCTTGAGGTAGACGTAGCACGGGCGGGCCATGAAACGAGCGTAGGCCGGCGCCGCAAGAGAGCATGATAAGGGATCTTTATTTTAACAACTTCAAACATCAAAGGCTCGCATCTGTAGTTGAACTCATCTCCGAAGGCCACATCGAGCTTAATCGGCCCGATTGGATAAGCAGACTTTCCAGGGACGATCCCATGAAAAACTATCGTTGAAGGAATCAACGTGCTCTCTGACATATTCATTCGACGGAAGGTCTCATAATATAATATGTTTATGCTGCTGCCTCCATCCATGAGAACCTTGGACAGAGTATATCCGCCAACTTGTGGTGCCACCACCAAAGCTAAGCCGCCCGGATTGTCAACCCGGGGGGGATGATCCTCTCTGCTCCAGGTGATCGCATGCTCGGACCAGTTAAGGTACCGGGGGACCGCCGGCTCAGCCATGTTGACGGCCCTACTCTTGACCTTGTTGTCCCGCTTGCAGGTATTGGTGGTGAACACGTGGTATTGACAACAATTTAGCCGCCTTGGATTTTTCTTAAAAGCACCTTGGCCATCATGCTGCTGGAGCTCCGTTCCTGAGTCGCCGTGCGCTTCATCAGAGCCGCTAGAACCATCGCGCCGATCTTGTCGATGAAGACATGGACCTTGCCGAAGGGGACCCGGTAACCGTACTCAATCGAGTCGGCTTTGGGGCCTCAGCCAAAGTCATCGATGCAGATCTTGCTGCGGCGGCTCTTGGTCATACGACCGACCGCGTAACTCCCGAACCCTGGAAGGGCTCCCTTTGAGAACTCAACTCCACCGGGCGAGAGCCCCACGGTGGGCGCCAACGGTCGTGGTTTTGTCAATCCGGCAGATGTCCTCGTAAAAGGACTTAGGTGTGAGGCCATCGCCCCTAGGTGGCGACTTTAAGGGGTTGAACGAGAGAGAGAGTCGGGTTTACCCAGGTTTGGCCCCTCCGATGGAGGTAATAGCCTACGTCCTACTTTGTGTGTATTTGATGGGTAGATCTCGATTACAAGGGTGCGGATTCGCTAACCTAGCTATCGAGAGGTTGTCACTTGACCTCTTTTCGCCTTCTTGATCCAGCAAGAGGGAACGTAGAGGTAGATGAGTTTTCCTACAGCGCGACGGCCCGGCGGCGGTGGTGGTGCAACTATTCCTGCAGGGCTTCGCCTAAGCGCCGCTGAAACTAGAGGATTTGATCTATCGGGGAGAGAGGGCTGCACCGTGGCTAGGGTTTCTTGTGTTGCTGCCCTCTCTACCCTCTAGTATATATAGGAGGGAGGGGAGGGGCTGGCTGACCTAGGGATCCTCCTAGGAGTCGGCCGAAGGAGGTGGAGGTGGAGGAGTCCACCTCCAATCCTACTCCTAGTAGGATTCCTTCCCTCCCACACTTGGACTTTCCTTTTCCCAAAATTCTAGCCGCATAGGCCCACTTGGGCTGGCCGCCCAGCCCACCAGGGGCTGGTGCGCCACCCTAAGGCCCATGTGGCCCTCTTGGGGTGTGGTGGGTCCACTTGGTGGCCCTCGGAACCCATTCGTCACTCCCGGCACACTGCCGGAAATGCCCGAAACTTTTCCGGAGTTCAAACACCACTTTCCTATATATCAATCTTTACCTCCGGACCATTTCGGAGCTCCTCATGATGTCCGGGATCTCATTTGGGACTCCGAACAACCTTCAGTCACCAACATACATAACTCAACTATACTGAAACGTCACCGAACCTTAAGTGTGCAGACCCTGCGGGTTCGAGAACTATGTAGACATGACCGAGACACCTCTACGGTCAATAACCAATAGCGAGACCTGGATGCCCATATCGGTTACTACATATTCTACGAAGATCTTTATCGGTTGAACCTCTATGTCAAGGATTCAGTTAATCCCGTATGATCTTCCCTTTGTTCTTCGGTATGTTACTTGCCCGAGATTCAATCGTCGGTATCTCTATTCCTAGTTCAATCTCGTTACCGGCAAGTCTCTTTACTCGTTCCGTAATACAAGATCCCGTGGCTAACACTTTAGTCACATTGCTTGCAAGGCTTATTGTGATGTTGTATTACCGAGTGGGCCCTGAGATACCTCTCCGTCATACGGAGTAACAAATCCCAGTCTCGATCCATGCCAGCTCAACAGACACCTTCGAAGATACCTGTAGAGCATCTTTATAGTCACCCAGTTATGTTGTGACGTTTGATACACACAAGGTATTCCTCCGGTGTCAGTGAGTTGCATGATCTCATGGTCATAGGAACAGATACTTGACATGCAGAAAACAATAGCAATAAACTGACACGATCATATGCTACATTCATAGTTTGGGTCTTGTCCATCACATCATTCTCCCAATGATATGATCCTGTAATCAAATGACATCTCATGTCTATGGCTAGGAAACCTTGACCATCTTTGATCAACAAGCTAGTCTACTAGAGGCATACTAGGGACACAATGTTGTCTATGTATCCACACATGTATCGGTGTTTCCAATCAATACAATTATAGCATGGATAATAAACGATTATCATGAACAAGGAAATATAATAATAACTACTTTTATTATTGCCTCTAGGGCATATTTCCAACAGTCTCCCACTTGCACTAGAGTCAATAATCTAGCTCACATCACTATGTGATTTACATTGAAATGAATCTAACACCCATACGGTTCTGGTGTTGATCATGTTTAGCCGTTGGAAGAGGTTTAGTCATCGGATCTGCAACATTCAGATCCGTGTGTACTTTGCAAATATTTATGTCATCCTCCTTGATGTAATCGCGGATGGAATTGAAACGCCGCTTTATGTGTCTAGTCGTCTTATGAAACCTTGGTTCCTTGGCTAGAGCAATGGCACCAGTGTTGTCACAGAACAGAGTCATTGGGTTTAGTGCACTAGGCACTACTCCAAGATCTGTCATGAACTCCTTCATCCAGACACCTTCCTTCGCCGCCTCAGAATCAGCTACCATGCTCTGCTTGGAACTGCACCAGCTTACCGCACCCCCATTGAGAATAAATACGTATCCGGTTTGAGACTTAGAGTCATCCGGATCAGTGTCAAAGCTTGCATCGACATAACCCTTTACGACGAGCTCTTGATCACCTCCATAAACGAGAAACATGTCCTTAGTCCTTTTCAGGTACTTAAGGATATTCTTGACCACCGTCCATTGTTCCATTCCTGGATCACTTTGAAACCTTCCGGCCATACTTATGGCAAGGCTGACATCGGGTCTTGTGCACAACATTGCATACATGATAGAGCCTATGGCTGAAGCATAGGGAACGACACTCATCTTTTCTCTATCTTCTGCAGTCACTGGGCATTGAGTCTTACTCAACTTCACACCTTGCAACACAGGCAAGAACCCCTTCTTGGACTGATCCATTTTGAACTTCTTCGGAACTTTGTCAAGGTATGTGCTCTGTGAAAGTCCTATTAAGCAACTCGATCTATCTCTATAGATCTTGATGCCTAATATGAAAGCAGCTTCTCCTAGGTCCTTCATTGAAAAACTCTTGTTCAAATATTCCTTCACGCTTTCCAACATTTCTATATTGTTTCCAATCAGTAATATGTCATCCACATATATATTAGAAACGCTATAGAGCTCCCACTCACTTTCTTGTAAATACAAGCTTCTCCGTAAACTTGTATAAACCCGAACGCTTTGATCACCTCATCAAAGCGAAGATTCCAACTCCGAGATGCTTGCACCAGTCCATAAATGGATCGCTGGAGTTTGCAAACTTTGGCATCATTCTTTGGATCGACAAAACCTTCTGGTTGCATCATATACAACTCTTCCATAAGAAAACCGTTAAGGAACGCTGTTTTGACATCCATCTACCAAATTTCATAATCGAAAAATGCAGCTATTGCCAACATGATTCTGACGGACTTAAGCATCGCTATGGGTGAGAAGGTCTCATCGTAGTCAACTCCTTGAACTTTTGAAAAACCCTTTGCCACAAGTCGAGCTTTATAGACGGTGACATTACCGTCCGCGTCCGTCTTCCTCTTAAAGATCCATTTGTTCTGAATGGTCTTTCGCCCTTCAGGTAATACTTCCAAAGCCCATACTTTGTTTTCATACATGGATCCCATCTCGGATTTCATGGCCTCTAACCATTTCTCAGAATCCGGGCCATCATCGCTTCTCCATAGCTCGTAGGTTCATCGTTGTCCAACAACATGACCTCTAAGACAGGGTTGCCGTTCCACTCAGGAGCAGTACGCGTCTTTGTCGACCTACAAGCTTCATGATCATCATCATTAACTTCCTCTTCAACCGATGTAGGCTCTACAGAAACATCTTTCTGCGCTGCGCTACTCTCAGGTTGAAGTAAAGGTTCAACAACCTCATCAAGTTCTATTTTCCTCCCACTCAATTCTTTCGAGAGAAACTCTTTCTCAAGAAATGTTTCCGTTTTTAGCGACAAACACTTTGCCTTCGGATCTGAGATAGAAGGTATACCCAACTGTCTCTTTTGGGTATCCTATGAAGATGCATTTCTCTGCTTTGGGTTCCAGCTTTTCAGGCTGAAGCTTTTTGACATAAGCATCACATCCCCAAACTTTAAGAAACGACAACTTTGGCTTCTTGCCAAACCATAGTTCATATCGCGTCGTCTCAACGGATTTCGATGGTGCCCTATTTAAAGTGAATGCAACTGTCTCTAATGCATAACCCCAAAACGATAGTGGCAAATCGGCAAGAGACATCATAGATCGCACCATATCCAATAAGGTTCGATTACGATGTTCGGACACACCCTTACGCTGTGGTGTTCCAGGCGGTGTCAATTGTGAAACTATTCCACACTGTCTTAAGTGACTGCCAAACTCATAACTCAGATATTCTCCTCCTCGATCAGATCGCAGGAATTTAATCTTCTTGTTACGATGATTCTCAACTTCACTCTGAAATTGCTTGAACTTTTCAAACGTTTCAGACTTGTGTTTCATTAAGTAAATATACCCAAATCTACTTAAGTCATCAGTGAAGGTGAGAAAATAATGATATCCACCGTGTGCCTCAATGCTCGTCGGACCTCACACATCAGTATGTATGATTTCCAACAAGTCACTTGCCCGTTCCATTGTTCAAGAGAAAGGGGTCTTAGTCATCTTGTCCATGAGGCATGGTTCACATGTGTCAAGTGATTCAAAATCAAGTGACTCCAAAAGTTCATCAGCATGGAGCTTCTTCATGCGTTTTACACCAATATGACCTAAACGGCAGTGCCACAAGAAAGTGGTACTATCATTATCAACTCTACATCTTTTGGCATCAATGTTATGAACATGTGTATCATCACTATCGAGATTCAATAGGAATAAACCCCTCACATTGGGTGCATGACCATAAAATATATTACGCATATAAATAGAACAACCATTATTCTCTTATTTAAATGAGTAACCGTCTCGCAATAAACAAGATCCAGATATAATGTTCATGCTTAACGCAGGCACTAAATAAGAATTATTCAGGTTCATCACTAATCCCGATGGTAATCGAAGAGCGAGCGTGCCGACGGCGATCACATCAACCTTGGAACCATTTCCCACGCGCATCGTCACTTCGTCCTTTGCCAGCCTCCGTCTATTCCGCAGTTCCTGTTTTGAGTTGCAAATGTGATCAACCGCACCGGTATCAAATACCCAGGCACTACAACGAGAGTTGGTAAGGTACACATCAATAACATGTATATCATATATACCTTGTTTGTTGTTGGCCGCCTTCTTCTCAGCCAAATACTTGGGGCAGTTCCGCTTCCAGTGACCAGTTCCCTTGCAATGAAAGCAGTCCGTTTCTGGCTTGGGTCCAGCCTTGAGTTTCTTCACGGGAGGGGCAACTGCTTTGCCACTCTTAGACGCATGGTCCTAGGGGAGAGGTTGGTAGGAGTTAACAATCGCGCGCTCCCGACCCTCACACAAAGGATGACAATCATTAAACAAATCATGCTCCGATTTCGTTGCATAACGGTTCACCATACGCGCATGCTACGGGAGTCACAAACTTTAACACAAGTATTTTTACCATTCCACAATTACTCACTAGCATGACTCTAACATCACCATCTTCATATCTCAAAACTATATGCAAGGAATCCAACTTCTCATAGTATTCAATGCACTTTATATGAAAGTTTTTATTATATCCCTCTTGGATGCCCATTATATTAGGACTAAATTCATAACCTAAACCAATTACCATGCTATTTAAAGACTCTCAAAATAATATAAGTGAGGTACGAGAGTTCAATTATTTCTATAAAATAAAGGCACCACCGTGCTCTAAAAAGATATAAGTGAAGCACTAGAGCAACAGCTAGCTCAAAAGATATAAGTGAAGCACATAGAGTATTCTAATAAATTCACGATTAGTGCGTGTCCCTCTCAAAAGATGTGTGCAGCAAGGATGATTGTTGCAAACTAAAAAGCAAAGACTTATATCATACAAGACGCTCCAAGCAAAACACATATCATGTGGTGAATAAAAAATATAGCCTCAAGTAAATTTACCGATGGATTGAAGACGAAAGAGGGGATGCCTTCCGGGGCATCCCCAAGCTTAGGCTCTTTGGTATCCTTGAATATGGCTTGGGGTGCCTTGGGCATCCCCAAGCTTAGGCTCTTGCCACTCCTTATTCCATAGTCCATCAAATCTTTACCCAAAACTTGAAAACTTCACAACACAAAACTCAACAGAAAACTCGTGAGATCCGTTAGTATAAGAAAAATAAATCACCACTTTAGGTACTGTTGTGAACTCATTCTTTATTTATATTGGTGTAATATCTACTGTATTCTAACTTCTCCATGGTTCATACCCCCCGATACAACCCATAGATACATCAAAATAAGCAGACAACACAAAGAAAACAAAATCTGTCAAAAATAGAACAGTCTGTAGCAATCTGTAGACTTCGAATACTTCTGTAACTCCAAAAATTCTGAAAAATTAGGACAATCAGGGAAATTTATATATCAATCTTTCAGATCCAATTGACGCTCTGGTGAATTTATAAAATTCCTGGACTGAGCGCAAAAGTTTCTGATTTTCAGCAAAACCAAATCAACAATCACCGTAAACCATCCCAAAGGTCTTACTTGGCACAAACACTAATTAAAACAATGAAACACAATTACTACAGAGGTAATAATGTGCAAAACACTCAAGAACATAAGCAAAAAACATAAACATAAAATAAAATTGGGTTGCCTCCCAACAAGCGCTATTGTTTAACGCCCCTAGCTAGGCATAACGCAATAGATCTAGGTATTGTCATCTTTGGTATGCAATCCATAAGTAGCTCTCATAATAGATTCATAAGGTAATTTAATTTTATTTCTAGGAAAGTGCTCCATGCCTTTCCTTAACGGAAATTGGAATCTAATGTTTCCTTCTTTCATATCAATAATTGCACCGATCGTTCTATGGAAAGGTCTACCAAGAATAATAGGGTATGTAGGATTGCAATCTATATCAAGAACAATGAAATCTACGGGCACATAATTCCTATTTGCAACAATAAGAACATCATTAATCCTTCCCATAGGTTTCTTAATAGTGGAATCCGCTAGATGCAAATTTAAAGAGCAATCATCAAGATCATGGAAACCTAGCACATCACATAAAGTTTTCGGAATCGTGGAAACGCTAGCACCCAAATCACACAAAGCATGGCACTCATAATCTTTAATTTTAATCTTAATAGTAGGTTCCCACTAATCATAAAGCTTTCTAGGTATAGAAACTTCCAACTCAAGTTTTTCTTCAAAAGATTTCATCATAGCATCAACAATATGTTTAGTAAAAGCCTTATTTTGATTATAAGCATGCGGAGAATTCAACATGGATTGCAACAAGGAAATACAATCAATCAAAGAACAACTATCATAATTAAATTCCTTGAAATCCAAAAGAGTGGGTTCATTGCTATTTAAAGTTTTGACCTCTTCAATCCCACTTTTATCAATCTTTGCATTAAGATCTATAAACTCCGAATCATTGGGACGCCTTTTAACTAAAGTTGAATTATCTCCAGTCCCATCTTTATCAAGATTTGTATTAGAAAACAAAGATTCAATAGGAGTCACATCAATCACTTTAAGATCTTCATCATTATTCAAAGATTCTGGCTTCGCGGCCATTTTATTGACTAAACTAGCTTGTTTATCAGAAATTTGGCCAACTAAATTTTCAAGATAAGCAAACTGAGATTTCAATCCTTAAAATTCCTTAGAAATATCATCAAGCTCTTTATTCATGTATTCCAGCATAGTCTTTTTTTCTTTAAGCTCGTTTCTAAAGAAACTATTATGGTCAAATTGGAGCGACATGAAACCTTTAGCATTATTCTCAATATCTTCTAACTTCCTAAGATAAGGATCAAAGCTTTTGGGTTGAGCCATAAAGACGAGCAAACGATCTAACACGCAAACAAAAAGCAAACGAAAAGATGGACGGAAGAAGGGCGAATAAAAAGGCGAATCTTTTTGGTATTTTTCTGAAAATCGTTTTAGAAGTGGGGGAGAGGAAAACGAGAGGCAAATGGCAAATAATGTAAATACAAGAGATGAGTTTGTGATGGGTACTTGGTAGGCTTGATGTAGATCTCCCAGGCAACGGCGCCAGAAATCCTTCTTGCTACTTCTTGAGCTTGCGTTGGTTTTCCCTTGAAGAGGAAAGGGTGATGTAGCAAAGTAGATAAGTATTTCCCTCAGTTGTTGAGAACCAAGGTATCAATCTAGTAGGAGATACAAGCAAGTCCCCAATCTTCGCACCTACACAAACAATCAAACACTTGCACCTAACGCTATAAAGGGGTTGTCAATCCCTTCACGGTTACTTGCAAGGATGAGATCTGATAGAGATAGATATAGAAGATTACTAAAACGAAAAGTAAAACAAAAGTAAAAAGATTGCAGCAAAGTATTTTTGGTATTTTTGGTTTATAGATCTGAAAATATAATATGCAATAGACCCGGGGGCCATAGGTTTCACTAGAGGCTTCTCTCTTGAAGGAAAATAATACGGTGGGTGAACAAATTACTGTCGAGCAATTGATAGAAAAGCGCATAGTTATGACGATATCCAAGGCAATGATTATGCATATAGGCATCATGTCCGTGTCAAGTAGACCGAAACGATTCCGCATCTACTACTATTACTCCACACATCGACCGACTCATGCCTGCATCTAGAGTATTAAGTTCATGAAGAACAGAGTAACGCATTAGGTAAGATGACATGATGTAGAGGGATAAACTCAAGCAATATGATGAAAACCCCATCTTTTTATCCTCGATGGCAACAATACAAATACGTGCCTCGCTACCCCTACTTTGTCACTGGGTGAGGACACCACAAGATTGAACCCAAAACCAAGCACTTCTCCCATTGCAAGAATTACCAATCTAGTTGGCCAAACCAAACCAATAACTCGAAGAGACTTGCAAAGATATGAAATCATGCATATAAGAATTCAGAGAATATTCAAATAATATTCATAGATAATCTGATCATAAACCCACAATTCATTGGATCTCGACAAACACACCGCAAAAGAGTATTACATCGGATAGATCTCCATGAAGATCATGAAGAACATGGTATTGAAGAACATAGAGAGAGAAGAAGCCATCTAGCTACTAGCTATGGACCCGAAGGTCTGTGGTGGACTACTCACGCATCATCGGAAGGGCAATGGACTTGATGTAGATGCCCTCCGTGATCGAATCCCCCTCCGGAAGATTACCGGAAAAGGCTCCAAGATGGGATCTCACGGGAACAGAGGGTTCCGGCGGCGGAAAAGTGTTTTCATGGCTCTCTTTGGTATTGGGGGAATATTTGGGAATTTATAGGCCGAAGAATAGGGTTAGGAGACCTGCTGGGGGGCCACAAGCCAGGGGGCGCCCCCCCCCTAGGGCGTGCCCAGGTGGCTTGTCGTCTCCCGGCAGGTCTCCTGCCTTCATCTCCAAGTCTGGCAGGTTGCTTCTGGTCCAAGAAAAATCATTCCAAAGATTTTATTCCGTTTGGACTCCGTTTAATATTCCTTATCTACAATACTCAAAAACAAGGAAAAAAACAGAAACTGGCACTAGGCACTAGGTTAATAGGTTAGTCCCAAAAATAATATAAAATAGCATATTAATGCATATAAAACATCCAAAACAGATAATATAATAGCATGGAACAATCAAAAATTATAGATACGTTGGAGACGTATCAAGGCCATGTATGTACATGCTAGGCTCATCAAGTTTAACCCGAGTGTTTCGCACGTGCAACACTGGGTTGCACCCGTTGTATGCGAACGTAGAGTCTATCACACCCGATCATCATGTGGTGTCTCGAAACGACGAACTTTCGCAACAGTGCACACTCGGGGAGAACAGAGTTTTATCTTGAAATTTCAGTGAGGGGTCACCTTATAATGCTACCGTCGTCCTAAGCAAAATAAGGATTAACATCACATGCAAATCATAAGTGACATGATATGGCCATGAACTTGTGCTTTTGATCTCCATCTCCAAAGCACCGGCATGATCTCCATCGTCACCGGCATGACACCATGATCTCCATCGTCACCGGCATGACACCATGATCTCCATCATCTTGAACTCCATCAACGTGTCGCCATGAGGTTGTCGCGCCAATTGTTGCTTCTACGACTATTGCTAACTCATAGCGATAAAGTAAAGCAAAAATGCGAACATTAATTAAAGACAACCCTATGGCTCCTGCCGGTTGCCGTATTCATCGACATGCAAGTCGTGATATTCTATACAATACATGATCATCTCATACATCACATATATCTCATCATGTAATTAGCCATATCACATCACAACATACCCTGCAAAAACAAGTTAGACGTCCTCTAATTGTTGTTGCATGTTTTACGTGGCTGCTACGGGTATCTAGCAAGAACTATTCTTACCTACGCAAAAACCACAACGGTGATACAAAAATTGCTATTCAACCTTCTCAAGGACCGCCTTTGTCAAATCCGATCTGACTAAAGTAGGAGAGACAGACACCCGTCAGCCATCTTTATGTAACGAAGTTACATGTCAGTTGATGGAACCGGTCTCTCATAAGCGTACGAGTAAGGTTGGTCCGGGCCGCTTCATCCCACAATACCGCCGAATCAAGAAAAGACCAAGGGAGGAAGCAATCTGAATATCAACGCCCACAAACTCCTTTGTGTTCTACTCGTGATCTCATCTAGACATAGACCTAGCTCATGATGCCACTGTTAGGGAACGTTGCATGGGAAACAAAAAATTTCCTACGCACACGCAAGATCTATCCATGGTGATGAGCATCTACGAGAGGGAGAGTGGATCTACATACCCTTGTAGATCGCTAAGCGGGCAGCGTTAAGAAACGCGGTTGATGTAGCCGAACGTCTTCGCGATTCAAATCGCCGAGCGTCCCGCGATCCAATCACGATCTGTCCCGATCTAGCGCCGAACGTACGACACCTCCGCATTCAGCACACGTACAGCTCGATGACGATATCTGCCTTCTTGATCCAGCAAGAGGGAGAGGAGAGGTAGATGAGTTCTCCGGCAGCGCGACGGCACGGCGGCGGCGGTGGTGGAACTATTCCAGCAAGGCTTCGCCTAAGCACCGCTGAAACTAGAGGATTTGATCTATCGGGGAGAGAGGGTTGCACCGTGGCTAGGATTTCTTGTGTTGCTGCCCTCTCTACCCTCTAGTATATATAGGAGGGAGGGGAGGGGCTGGCCGACCTATGGATCCTCCTAGGAGTCGGCCGAAGGAGGTGGAGGTGGAGGAGTCCACCTCCAATCCTACTCCTAGTAGGATTCCTTCCCTTTCCCACTTGGACTTTCCTTTTCCCAAAATTCCAGCCGCATAGGCCCACTTGGGCTGGCCGCCCAACCCACCAGGGGCTGGTGCGCCACCCTAAGGCCCATGTGGCCCTCTTGGGGTGTGGTGGGTCCACTTGGTGGCCCCCGTAACCCATTCGTCACTCCCGGCACACTACTGGAAATGCCCGAAACTTTTCCGGAGTTCAAACACCACTTTCCTATATATCAATATTTACCTCCGGACCATTTCGGAGCTCCTCGTGATGTCCGGGATCTCATCCGGGACTCCGAACAACCTTCGGTCACCAACATACATAACTCAACTATACCGAAACGTCACCAAACCTTAAGTGTGCAGACCCTGCGGGTTCGAGAACTATGTAGACATGACCGAGACACCTCTATGGTCAATAACCAATAGAGGGACCTGGATGCCCATATTGGTTCCTACATATTCTATGAAGATCTTTATCGGTTGAACCTCTATGTCAAGGATCCAATTAATCACGTATGTTGTTCCCTTTGTTCTTCGGTATGTTACTTGCCCAAGATTCGATCGTCGGTATCTCTATACCTAGTTCAATATCGTTACCGGCAAGTCTCTTTACTCGTTCCGTAATACAAGATCCCGTGGCTAACACTTTAGTCACATTGCTTGCAAGGCTTATTGTGATGTTGTATTACCGAGTGGGCCCTGAGATACCTCTCCGTCATACAGAGTAACAAATCCCAGTCTCGATCCATGCCAGCTCAACAGACACCTTCGGAGATACCTGTAGAGCATCTTTATAGTCACCCAGTTACGTTGTGACGTTTGATACACACAAGGTATTCCTCCGGTGTCTGTGAGTTGCATGATCTCATGGTCATAGGAACAGATACTTGACATGCAGAAAACAATAGCAATAAACTGACACGATCATATGCTACGTTCATAGTTTGGGTCTTGTCCATCACACCATTCTCCCAATGATATGATCCTGTTATCAAATGACATCTCATGTCTATGTCTAGGAAACCTTGACCATCTTTGATCAACAAGCTAGTCTACTAGAGGCATACTAGGGACACAGTGTTGTCTATGTATCCACACATGTATCGGTGTTTCCAATCAATGCAATTATAGCATGGATAATAAACAATTATCATGAACAAGGAAATATAATAATAACTACTTTTATTATTGCCTCTAGGGCATATTTCCAACATGTTTGGCTATGTTACCGCTTGCTCAGCCCTTCTTATAGCGTTGCTAGTTGTAGGTGCAATTGTTTCCATGTGCCAACATGGATGTTTTGAGATATCACAATTGTTGGAAATATGCCCTAGAGGCAATAATAAAAGTAGTTATTATTATATTTCCTTGTTCATGATAATCGCTTATTATCCATGCTATAATTGTATTAATTGGAAACACTGATACATGTGTGGATACATAGATAACACTGTGTCCCTAGTATGCCTCTAGTGTACTAGCTCATTGATCAAAGATGGTCAAGATTTCCTAGCCATGGACATGAGATGTCATTTGATAATGGGATGACATCATTAGGAGAATGATGTGATGGACAAGACCCAAACTATGAACGTAGCATATGATCGTGTCAGTTTATTGCTACTGTTTTCTGCATGTCAAGTATCTGTTCCTATGACCATGAGATCATGCAACTCACTGACACCAGAGGACTACCTTGTGTGTATCAAACGTCACAACGTAACTGGGTGACTATAAAGATGCTCTACAAGTATCTCCGGGGGTGTCTGTTGAGTGGGCATGGATCAAGACTGGGATTTGTTACTCCGTGTGACGGAGAGGTATCTCAGGGCCCACTCAGTAATACAACATCACAATGAGCCTTGCAAGCAAAGTGACTAAAGAGTTAGCCACAGGATCTTGTATTACGGAACGAGTAAAGAGACTTGCCATTAACGAGATTGAACTAGGTATGGAGATACCGACGATCGAATCTCGGGCAAGTAACATACCGAAAAACAAAGGGAACAGCGTACGGGATTAACTGAATCCTTGACATAGAGGTTCGACCGATAAAAGATCTTCGTAGAATATGTAGGAGCCAATATGGGCATCCAGGTCCCGCTATTGGTTATTGACCGTAGAGGTGTCTCGGTCATGTCTACATAGTTCTCGAACCCGCAGGGTCTACACACTTAACGTTTGGTGACGATATAAGTATAGTTGAGTTATTATGTTGGTGGCCGAAGGTTGTTCGGAGTCCCGGATGAGATCCCGGACATGACGAGGATCTCCGGAATAGTCCGGAGGTAAAGATTGATATATGGGATAATAGTGTTTGGTCTCCGGAAAGGTTCCGGAATTCACCGGAAGGGGCTTCGGATGTTTCCCGAAATGTTCGGGTACGAGAACACTTTATTTGGGCCAAGGGGTAAAGCCCACGAGGCTTTAAGGAAGGTGCAAAACGAGTTTTGCGGAGGCGAGGGGCCAGACGCCAGGAACCCTGGCGTCTGGGGCCAGACGCCGAGGACCCTGGCGTCTGGTCCTGGAGTCCGAGGAGGACTCTTGCCTTGCGGGCCAAACCAACTTTGAGGAGGCTCTTTCTCCAAGTTTCGACCCTAGGGCTCAACATATAAATAGAGGGGCAGGGCTAGCACCCGGAACACATCAAGAAATCCCCAAGCCGTATGCCAGCAACCCCGTCCCTCTAGTTCATCCTCCGTCATAGTTTCCGTAGTGCTTGGCGAAGCCCTGCAGAGATTGTTCTTCACCACCACCGTCACCACGCCGTCGTGATGCCAGAACTCATCTACTACTTCACCATCGCTCGCAGGATCGAGGAGGTGAAGGCGTCATCAAGCTTTACGTGTGTTGAACGCGGAGGTGCCGTGCGTTCGGCGCTAGATCGTGATTGGATCGTGGGACGACTTGCGATTTGGATCGCGAAGACGTTCGACTACATCAACCGCGTTTCTTAACACTTCCGCTTAGCGATCTACAAGGGTATGTGGATCCGATCTCTCCTCTCGTAGATGCTCATCACCATGGATAGATCTTATGTGTGCGTAGGAAAAATTTTGTTTCCCATGCAACGTTCCCCAACAGTGGCATCATGAGCTAGGTCTATGTGTAGATGAGATCTCGAGTAGAACACAAAGGAGTTTGTGGGCGTTGATATTCAGATTGCTTCCTCCCTTGGTCTTTTCATGTTTCGGCGGTATTGTGGGATGAAGCGGCCCAGACCAACATTACTCGTACGCTTACGATAGACTGGTTCCATCAACTGACATGTAACTTCGTTGCATAAAGATGGCTGACGGGTGTCTGTTTCTCCCACTTTAGTCGGATTGGATTTGACAAAGGCGGTCCTTGAGAAGGTTGAATAGCAATTTTTGTATCACCGTTGTGGTTTTTGCGTAGGTAAGAATTGTTCTTGCTAGATACCCATAGCAGCCACGTAAAACATGCAACAACAATTAGAGGACGTTTAACTTGTTTTTGCAGGGTATGTTGTGATGTGATATGGCCAATTACATGATGAGATATATGTGATGTATGAGATGATCATGTATTGTATAGAATATCACGACTTGCATGTCGATGAGTACGGCAACCGGCAGGAGCCATAGGGTTGTCTTTAATTATTTTCCCTGTTTTTCTTTACTTTATCGCTATGAGTTAGCAATAGTCGTGGAAGCAATAGTCGGTGTGACAACCTCATGGCGACACGTTGATGGAGATCAAGATGATGGAGATCATGGTGTCATGCCGGTGACGATGGAGCTCATGCCGATGCTTTGGAGATGGAGATCGAAAGCACAAGTTCATGGCCATATCATGTCACTTATGATTTGCATGTGATGTTAATCCTTTGATGCATCTTATTTTGCTTAGGACGACGGTAGCATTATAAGGTGATCCCTCACTTAAATTTCAAGATAAAATTGTGTTCTCCCCGAGTGTGCAGCATTGCGAAAGTTCGTCATTTCGAGACACCACGTGATGATCGGGTGTGATAGACTCTACGTTCGCATACAATGGGTGCAAGCCAGTGTTGCACATGCGGAACACTCGGGTTAAACTTGACGAGCCTAGCATGTATAGACATGGCCTCGGAACACAAGAGACCGAAAGGTCGAACATGAGTCATATATTAGATATGATCAACATGAAGATGTTCACCATTGAAACCACCTCAACTCTCGTGATGATCGGACTTGAGTTGGTGGATTTGGATCATGTGACACTCGAATGACCGGAGGGATGTCAATTTGATTGGGAGTTTTTAAGTAATTAACTAAACTCATTATCTTGAACAATAGTCTAAGTTGTCTTTGCAATATTTATGTTGTAGATCATGGCTCGCGCAGTAGCACCCCTGAATTTTAATGCGTTCCTAGAGAAAGCTAAGTTGAAAGATGATGGAAGTAACTTTGTGGACTGGGCCCATAATCTGAGGATTATCCTTACGGCTTCCCAAAAGGGTTATGTCCTTGATGCACCGCTTGGTGATCCACCCGCTCCAGTTGAGTCTCCAGACGTTGTGAACGCCTGGCAGGCTCGTTTTGATGATTACTCAATGGTTCAATGTGCAATGTTGTATGGCTTAGAACCGGGACTTCAAAGACGTTTTGAACGTCATGGAGCATATGATATGTTCCTAGAGTTGAAGTTTATCTTTCAGAAGACCGCCTGGATCGAGAGGTATGAGACCTCCGATAAGTTCTATGCCTGCAAGATGGAGGAGAACGGGTCTGTCAGTGAACACATACTCAAAATGTCTGGGTATTCCACACGTCTAGCTGAATTAGGGATGCCCCTTCCAGCAGAGGCAATCACTGACAGAGTTCTTCAATCATTGCCACCTAGCTACAAGAGCTTCGTGTTGAACTATAACATGCACGGGATGAACAAGTCAGTCGCCGAGCTGTTTGCGATGTTGAAAGTCGCTGAGTCTGAGATTCAGAAGGAGCATCAAGTGTTGATGGTCAATAAAACCACTAGTTTCAAGAAGAATGGCAAGGGTAAGAAGGGTAACTCCAAGAAGAGTGGCAAAGCAGTTGCCCCTCCCGTGAAGAAACCCAAGGCTGGACCCAAGCCAGAAACTGAGTGCTTTCATTGCAAGGGAACTGGTCACTGGAAGCGGAACTGCCCCAAGTATTTGGCTGACAAGAAGGCGGCCAACAACAAACAAGGTATATGTGATATACATGTTATTGATGTGTACCTTACCAACTCTCGTTGTAGTGCCTGGGTATTTGATACCGGTGCGGTTGCTCACATTTGCAACTCAAAATAGGAACTGCGTAATAGACGGAGGCTGGCAAAGGACGAAGTGACGATGCGCGTGGGAAATGGTTCCAAGGTTGATGTGATCGCCGTCGGCACGCTCGCTCTTCGATTACCATCGGGATTAGTGATGAACCTGAATAATTGTTATTTAGTGCCTGCGTTAAGCATGAACATTATATCTGGATCTTGTTTATTGCGAGACGGTTACTCATTTAAATCAGAGAATAATGGTTGTTCTATTTATATGAGTAATATCTTTTATGGTCATGCACCCAATGTGAGGGGTTTATTCTTATTGAATCTCGATAGTGATGATACACATGTTCATAACATTGATGCCAAAAGATGTAGAATTGATAATGATAATACCACTTTCTTGTGGCACTGCCGTTTAGGCCATATTGTCGTAAAACGCATGAAGAAGCTCCATGCTGGTGGACTTTTGGAGTCACTTGATTTTGAATCACTTGACACATGTGAGCCATGCCTCATGGGCAAGATGACTAAAACGCCGTTCTCTGGAACAATGGAACGCGCAAGTGACTTGTTGGAAATCATACATACTGATGTGTGCGGTCCGATGAGCATTGAGGCGCGCGGTGGTTATCGTTACTTTCTCACCTTCACTGATGACTTAACTAGATATGGGTATATTTACTTAATGAAACACAAGTCTGAAATGTTTGAAAAGTTCAAGCAATTTTAGAGTGAAGCTGGGAATCATCGTAACAAGAAGATTAAATTCCTACGATCTGATCGAGGAGCAGAATATCTGAGTTATGAGTTTGGCAGTCACTTAAGACAGTGTGGAATTGTTTCACAATTGACACTGCCTGGAACACCACAGCGTAATGGTGTGTCCGAACGTCGTAATCGAACCTTATTGGATATGGTTCGATCTATGATGTCTCTTGCCGATATGCCACTACGTTTTGGGGTTATGCATTAGAGACAGCTGCATTCACTTTAAATAGGGCACCATCGAAATCCGTTGAGACGACGCCATATGAACTTTTGTTTGGCAAGAAGCCAAAGCTGTCGTTTCTTAAAGTTTGGGGATGTGATGCTTATGTCAAAAAGCTTCAGCCTGAAAAGCTGGAACCCAAAGCGGAGAAATGCGTCTTCATAGGATACCCAAAAGAGACAGTTGGGTATACCTTCTACCTCAGATCTGAGGGCAAAGTGTTTGTCGCTAAAAACGGAACATTTCTTGAGAAAGTTTCTCTCGAAAGAATTGAGTGGGAGGAAGATAGAACTTGATGAGGTTGTTGAACCTTTACTTCAACCTGAGAGTAGCGCAGCGCAGAAAGATGTTTCTGTAGAGCCTACATCAGCTGAAGAGGAAGTTAATGATGATGATCATGAAGCTTCGGATCAAGTTGCTATCGAACCTCGTAGGTCGACAAGGACGCGTACTGCTCCTGAGTGGTACGGCAGCCCTGTATTAGAGGTCATGTTGTTGGACAACGATGAACCTACGAGCTATGGAGAAGCGATGATGGGCCCGGATTCCGAGAAATGGTTAGAGGCCATGAAATCTGAGATGGGATCCATGTATGAAAACAAAGTATGGGCTTTGGAAGTATTACCTAAAGGGCGTGAGGACATTCAGAACAAATGGATATTTAAGAGGAAGACGGACGCGGACGGTAATGTCACCGTCCATAAAGCTCGACTTGTGGCAAAGGGTTTTTCACAAGTTCAAGGAGTTGACTACGATGAGACCTTCTCACCCATAACGATGCTTAAGTACGTCAGAATCATGTTAGCAATAGCTGCCTTTTTCGATTATGAAATTTGGCAGATGGATGTCAAAACAGCGTTCCTTAACGGTTTCCTTAAGGAAGAGTTGTATATGATGCAACCAGAAGGTTTTGTCGATCCAGAGAATGCTGACAAAGTTTGCAAACTCCAGCGATCCATTTATGGACTGGTGCAAGCATCTCGGAGTTGGAATCTTCGCTTTGATGAGGTGATCAAAGCGTTCGGGTTTATACAAGTTTACGGAGAAGCTTGTATTTACAAGAAAGTGAGTGGGAGCTCTATAGCGTTTCTAATATTATATGTGGATGACATATTACTGATTGGAAACAATATAGAAATGTTGGAAAGCGTGAAGGAATATTTGAACAAGAGTTTTTCAATGAAGGACCTAGGAGAATCTGCTTTCATATTAGGCATCAAGATCTATAGAGATAGATCGAGACGCTTAATAGGACTTTCACAGAGCACATACCTTGACAAAGTTTTGAAGAAGTTCAAAATGGATCAGTCCAAGAAGGGGTCCTTGCCTGTGTTGCAAGGTGTGAAGTTGAGTAAGACTCAATGCCTAGTGACTACAGAAGATAGAGAAAAGATGAGTGTCGTCCCCTATGCTTCAGCCATAGGCTCTATCATGTATGCAATGCTATGCACAAGACCCGATGTCAGCCTTGCCATAAGTATGGCCGGAAGGTTTCAAAGTGATCCAGGAATGGAACACTGGACGGCGGTCAAGAATATCCTGAAGTACCTGAAAAGGACTAAGGACATGTTTCTCGTTTATGGAGGTGATCAAGAGCTCGTCGTAAAGGGTTACGTCGATGCAAGCTTTGACACTGATCCGGATGACTCTAAGTCGCAAACCGGATACGTATTTATTCTCAATGGGGGTGCGGTTAGCTGGTGTAGTTCCAAGCAAAGCGTAGTAGCTGATTCTACATGCGAAGCGGAGTACATCGCTGCCTCGGAGGCGGCGAAGGAAGGTGTCTGGATGAAGGAGTTCATGACAGATCTTGGAGTAGTGCCTAGTGCACTAAACCCAATGACTCTGTTCTGTGACAACACTGGTGCCATTGCTCTAGCCAAGGAACCAAGGTTTCACAAGAGGACCAGACACATAAAGTGACGTTTCAATTCCATCCGCGATTACATCAAGGAGGACGACATAAATATTTGCAAAGTGCACACGGATCTGAATGTTGCAGATCCGATGACTAAACCTCTTCCAAGGGCTAAACATGATCAACACCAGAACTGTATGGGTGTTAGATTCACTACAATGTAAATCACATAGTGATGTGAGCTAGATTATTGACTCTAGTGCAAGTGGGAGACTGTTGGAAATATGCCCTAGAGGCAATAATAAAAGTAGTTATTATTATATTTCCTTGTTCATGATAATCTCTTATTATCCATGCTATAATTGTATTAATTGGAAACACTGATACATGTCTGGATACATAGACAACACTGTGTCCCTACTATGCCTCTAGTGGACTAGCTCGTTGATCAAAGATGGTCAAGCTTTCCTAGCCATGGACATGAGATGTCATTTGATAACGGTATCACATCATTAGGAGAATGATGTGATGGACAAGACCCAAACTATGAACGTAGCATATGATCGTGTCAGTTTATTGCTATTGTTTTCTGCATGTCAAGTATCTGTTCCTATGACCATGAGATCATGCAACTCACTGACACCAGAGGAATACCTTGTGTGTATCAAACGTCACAACGTAACTGGGTGACTATAAAGATGCTCTACAGGTATCTCCGGGGGTGTCTGTTGAGTGGGCATGGATCAAGACTGGGATTTGTTACTCCGTGTGACGGAGAGGTATCTCAAGGCCCACTCGGTAATACAACATCACAATGAGCCTTGCAAGAAAAGTGACTAAAGAGTTAGCCACAGGATCTTGTATTACGGAACGAGTAAAGAGACTTGCCGGTAACGACATTGAACTAGGTATGGAGATACCGACGATCGAATCTCGAGCAAGTAACATACCAAAGAACAAAGGGAACAGCGTACGGGATTAACTGAATCCTTGACATAGAGGTTCGACCGATAAAAGATCTTCGTAGAATATGTAGGAGCCAATATGGGCATCCAGGTCCTGCTTTTGGTTATTGACCGTAGAGGTGTCTCGGTCATGTCTACATAGTTCTCGAACCCGCAGGGTCTACACACTTAACGTTTGGTGACGATATAAGTATAGTTGAGTTGTTATGTTGGTGATCGAAGGTTGTTCGGAGTCCCGGATGAGATCCCGGACATGACGAGGATGTCCGGAATAGTCCGGAGGTAAAGATTGATATATGGGATAATAGTGTTTGGTCTCCGGAAAGGTTCCGGAATTCACCGGAAGGGGTTTCGGATGTTTCCCGAAATGTTCGGGTACAAGAACACTTTATTTGGGCCAAGGGGTAAAGCCCACGAGGCTTTAAGGAAGGTGCAAAAGGAGTTTTGCGGAGGCCAGGGCCAGACGCCAGGAACCCTGGCGTCTGGGGCCAGACGCCGAGGACCCTGGCGTCTGGTCCTGGAGTCCGAGGAGGACTCTTGCCTTGCAGGCCAAACCGACTTTGAGGAGGCTCTTTCTCCAAGTTTCGACCCCAGGGCTCAACATATAAATAGAGGGGCAGGGCTAGCACCCGGAACACATCAAGAAATCCCCAAACCGTGTGCCGGCAACCCCGTCCCTCTAGTTCATCCTCCGTCATAGTTTTCGTAGTGCTTGGCGAAGCCCTGCAGACATTGTTCTTCACCACCACCGTCACCACGCGGTCGTGCTGCCGGAACTCATCTACTACTTCACCATCGCTCGCTGGATCGAGGAGGTGAAGGCGTCATCAAGCTGTACGTGTGTTGAACGCGGAGGTGCCGTCCGTTCGGCGCTAGATCGTGATTGGATCACGGGACGACTTGCGATTTGGATCGCGAAGACGTTCGACTACATCAACCGCGTTTCTTAACGCTTCCGCTTAGCGATCTACAAGGGTATGTGGATCCGATCTCTCCTCTCGTAGATGCTCATCACCATGGATAGATCTTATGTGTGCGTAGGAAAATTTTTGTTTCCCATGCAACGTTCCCCAACAACAATATTATTGCTATTTAATTTAATGCACATATATACTTGGTAAAAGGTGGAAGGCTTGGCCTTTTGCTCGGTGTTTTGTTCCACTTTTGCCGCCCTAGTTACTTGTGTACCGATGTTATGTTCCATATTGAGCGCTCCTAAGATGCTCGGGGTTGTTATGGGGACCCCTTTGATTTTCGTTTTGCAATAAAACTCTTCTGGCAAGGACCAACTTTGGTACTACATTTGCCTAATAACTAATAAACCTGCATAGGGAGTAATTAACCCGAGGATATTTAATGAACAACCCGGGCCAGTGCTCCTCATGAGTGTTGGTCCAAACTAGAGTTGTGTGCGGGGCCAACCCGGGGCAACTCGAGAGATTTCTATCAGGCCACTGTACGCTGCGCTCATCCGGTTGTGCCCTGAGAACGAGATACGCGGCTCCTATCGTGATTGCGGCACGTTAGGCGGCCTTGTTGGATTTGTTTTACCTTTCTCGAACGTCTTGTGTATGGGATTTCGAGGACACTTCGGGCTATCTAGAGGTTGAGATTTTCCAACGCAATTACGCGAATACTACGGGTCATCCCGCGGTTGAGGAGTTCCAACGCAATGTGTGGCTAGTTTGTGATGGATGAGTTGGAGCACCCCTGCAGGGTCAAATCTTTTTGAGAAGCTGTGCCCGCGGTTATGTGGCAACTTGGAAATTTGTTTAACATCCGGTCATAGAAACCTTGAAGTAAACTCAATTAAAATACAACAACCGCATGCGTAACCGTGACTGTCTCTTCTCGTGAATTTCTTATCCGAGAGAGAACACGGTGGGGTTATGTTTGACTCGTAAGTAGGTGTTCAGGATCACTTAGTGATCATCACTAGTTCACGTCCGTTTATGCGACGATCGTAAGTAGGTGTTCAGGATCAATAAGGATAGGACCGCATCTTGGGCGTTACAAGTTGGAATCAGAGCAGTACCGACCTAGGAGCCCCCTTGATTGATCGAACTTGGTCGAGTCGAGTCTAGTGAAAAAAACTATTTGAGTCTAGTTATATATCGGAGAGTAGGATTCTTTTTACTCCTCTTCTATGCTCTGGTGATAAATCCTGACGTAGGAATTTTAATTCTACCACTCTTCTCACTCAAATTTTTTTAGGATCGCGCGGGTATTTTGGAGCCCCTATGATACCGATGTGACAGAATTCTGTACTTGGTGCCTCCTGTTTCCGAGGAGTAGAGCTCCAAGGGATTCATGACACGTCGTTATCGTTCAGTTTCCTTAGTACCTTAGGACGTGAATGTTCGAAATTGCTTTAATACTATTCGTGGTGCGAAGAGTGTGGCGGCACCCAGTACTGGGGAGCGGGATCACATGTACTGCCATGTTTAGTATCGTTGTGATTACGAGAGTCTGAGGTAGATGGATTTCCGAGACCTCTAGTTGTGTGTTGACGGATGTGATACATTGGAGAGTAGTATTACTGCTAGGAGTTGAGTGATGGGTTTTACTCCGTGTTTCCATGGACCCGATTGCATAACCAAAGATTTCGGAAATTCCTAGGTGGGATTTCAAGTAGTTACCTAGGATTATCCTTGCAACAAGTTCATAATGGGTTATGTATTTGTTCCCGGCTTAATTCTCAAGCCCCATCCTTTGTTTTGTTGGAGTATGGTAATTCGAGTTGCTTTGATGTCAAATGTTGATTGCATATCTTTCCTAAGGAGTGTTCTCATATTGCTACGGGAGTGCTAATTCTTTTGACCAATCAAATTGTCATGTCAAATCTTATTCCTAACCGGAGTGCTTCTCTTCAAGTGAATTCAATCCTTTCCAATATTAGCAAGATCTATCCTCATATTTCTTTTCGGAGTTCATTTCATCCGTCCCAAGTTGTCTTTGTTTTCCCCGCCCTCCCACCCTTTTTCTTCAATGATTAAATTCTCATCCAAGTTCCTTTCTTTTCATCAATGCTTCCGCTATCTTTTCTTGCATATCATATCCGGTGATTCATTGTGAAGATGCTCAAGTGCTAAGTTCATCATTTTTTCGTTCTTTATTTCTTTTCGGTGGATTCGATTCAACCTCTTGATGTTCATCATATCCTCTCAATCGATAAATGTTTTTCCCATGTTGGAATTCTTATTCAAGCCTCTCTTGTTTATTCCCCTCTTTCTATTCTATCAGGATGGCTGAAGACATCTCAGAAGATTCGTGTTCCCGTTCAAAATATTTTCAATTATTTTGAGGTTCTAACCTCATCAAGTTTTCATTTGTACCGGTGCAATCTCTCTTGCTGAGCAATCGTTTCAATGGTGGTTTCTTTTCAGTGGCCCATAACACACAGGTTTTTCCCAGGATCTTACCTGGCTCTTCTAATCTTTCCGGAGATGTCCTCAAGTCCTTTTCAACGTGACATAAGAATGAATTCCATCAGTCTTATTCCTTCTCGAAGATCGCTTCTAATTCATTTTCATCGCGGCCTCAACCTTTCCTTATTCATTGTTCCGGAGTATCTCAGTAATTCGTGGTGGTGTTTCTCGTCATCATTCTCAGCATCGAAGACCGAAGAAGTGTTTCTCTTAAATCTTTGTCCGTTCTTCTGAAGATTCGTCATGTCAGCTTGTTGTGATTCTCTTAAATTGTTTTTGATCATGAGAAAATTCCTTCCATATCTAGCCGGAGCATTTCAGAGTTGTTTTCATTTATCGATCCTCCAAAGACCATCATTTCCGAAGATGTCTTCGTTCTCAACTTTCAGCTTTTGTTCTCAAATTCTTCTCAATTATTGTCTCTTTGGTCGTATCTCAATTATTCCGGTGCTTCGTTCGAGAATTCTCTAGGCGGATCATGATCTCTTCATTCTTGTGTATCCCCATTCATTCGAAGTATCCCGCATCCATCTTCAAATTCTTACCGACGTTTCTTTAAATACTTCGGCAAGTTGTGCATTTATCTCTTGAATCTTTTCAAGAAGAATAAGTGGTATGCCAAATCCGTTGCTTGTCATCAATTTAACTTGATGAAGGATAAGCATAACATAAATATTATTCTTGTCTCATCGAGGTGACTTCAATCCTTCTTTCAGATTTGTTCATGATATCAAATTCTCGGTTCTAAGTGCTCGTCGTCTCTTTTCCGGAGTTCCAAGTTTTCTCAAGTATCTTGTCGCGAAGCTTCATCTAAATCTTTGCAAGGCCTCAATCTTGTTCTTTTTGAAACCTTCAATTCTTTTCTATCGTCCTTGGATTCCGGAGTTCTTCCAAAGGTTCTTCATGGTAGTTCTTCAAGGATTATTTCATTCTCAAAGTTTTTTTTCAAGATTCTTGTGGTAGTACCTCAAGTATTCTTTATCTTGCATTTCAAAGTGCAATCCATTTCCCCTTATCTTTTGAGATGGTTGCATAGCATTCTTGCTTCATGAGGAGTCTCGAAGATAATTTGTCAAGAATGACATAATTAAAACCATCATTTCTTTCTCGGAGTTATCTTGGATTGGATTTCACCTAAAGCGTTTCCTAAGAATTGTTGATATCATGGTGCTTATCAATGATCCAAGTTCTCAATGTATCCTAGTGGTGAAAGAAGTTTTGTATATCTTGGTGCTTCCAAGCAATCAATTGTTTCCGTTTGTGGCTGGTTGTCAACTCATAATTTTGATATGTTTTCCATAAGCCCACAACAAAAATATTCTTTTCGTTGTTGATTTTACAACAACTCCGTTCAATCTCTTCTTGTAAGGATGTTTTTCAAATTCAATTGTGTTAGAAGTTGTCATTTGATTCTCCATTCTTTCTTTCCAATGATCTAGCTTCTATTCTTTCGTTCCGGAGGCATTGTAATGTTTCTCTCTTCAAGCCATTATATCGTTTTATCAAAATCATGTTCTTTCCATGCTTATTCATTTAAGCGGAGTGTTGTGTCCTCTTTCAAGTTCTTTCCATCTTATCAAGTTTTGCATCTATTTTCTATCGAAGGGCTGCCTAAATTTCTTTTGAATTCTTGCTTGTTACTTGTTTCATTCTTCATCTCTTTTCAACCTCGACGTTTTGTTGGTTTCACTCATTTTTCAACGAAGCAACTAAGTTTTACCTTTTCCTTTCCTCTTCCCCTTCTCATTCTTAGATCTCGGGGCGAGATATCTTGTTAGTGGAGGAGAGTTGTAACAGCCCGAGACCGACGCTCCAGAAGATTCCCCTTTTTTCCGTTGTCAACGTGTGATTCGTTTGGTTGTTGCATTCATCATCGCATCATTCGCATCATCCGCATTGCATCGGCACTCCGTTGCCATCAGTTTTCAAAAATTGCATCCGTTATTAGTCGCCGATTCTCTCCGTTCGTGTCGTCGACCATTTCGAGACCAACCACACACGCACGCGCCCGCGGCATCTTTAAAATATTATTTTAAAACTGGGTATAAAATATTCTCGAATTGGGTCGAAAGTTGGCGTGCGGTCTTGTTTTATTGTAGGTAGACCGTCTGCCAAATTTCATCGCAATCGGAGGTCGTTTGATACCCGAACGGTCAACCGTAGCGGCACCGTCATCGGTTTATTTGTCGGACGTTTTCACGGTTTCTAAAACTCTGTCACGGGCCACAAAACTCCCCCTCTTCTCAGCCCACAACCCCCTACACAGCCCATCAACCCACCCTAAGCCTACCTAACCCTAGGGCGCAGCCGGAGCCGTCCGATCGCGATCGTACGGTCCAAAAATGCCCTAAAACAGCAAACCCTAGCCTCTCCTACTATAAATAGATGCCTCCCCTGCCCAAAAATTGCTCCCCTAGCCTCTCCATCATTTACCGCTGCCTGCCATGTCGCCCCCAGCGTCCCAGCCGCCGCGGCCCGCCCGGGGCCTGACCGCGCTCGTTCCCCGCGAGGCTGCGCCCGAGCGCCTCCCGCTCGGCTCCCCTTCCCCGAGCCTCGCGCGTAGGAGGGCACCGGTCGGACGCTGCCGCCGCTCGCCATTGCCGTGGCTCTAGAGCCTCGCTGCCGCCACCGGAGTCCGGTTCTGCCGCCCCTCGCTCTCTCTCTCTCCCTTCCCCCTCCCGCGGCCTCTCTCCCTAATCTAATCTCTCTCTCCCCCTTCTGCAGGTCCGCCAACCATGGCCGCCGCCGCCGATGTTCGTCACATCAGCGCCAGAAATGGAGGGATCCGACCGTCCCCAGCCCGCCTCCGCCAGATCCGGCCTCTCCGCCACCGCCCCTTGCCTGCCTCACCGCCGGCGCCGCAGAGCCTGTCGCCGCCATGGCCTCCTCCCATGCGGGAGCTCGAGGGAGGCGAGCTCCTCCAAGCGTGGGCCGCGCGAGCGCCTTCAGGCCCGCCTGCCTCGTCCCGTGGGCCCAACCACCGGCCCACCTCGCGCCCGCCTCGGCCTGCTCCAGATCCGGCCACGAGGCCCATAGTGAGCACCCTGCCTAGTCCCTCAAAAACGACTAAGTCCTTTGTTGTTTGCGCGTTAACATTAATTGCACAAATTAAATTGGCTACAACTTTTTATTTGTTGATCCTATGAAAATGTTTTATATAGGAAAGTTGTTCTACATTTTGTGCTCTACATGATGGCATCATGTTCATGCATATTAAGGATCATCTACATGCATAAATCGCTGTTGCAAAAGTGCATCTCATCGTAAACTGTTAATAACTATGAATCTGTTTACGTTAAGTTCCGTTTTGCGAGCATCGTATTAATTGATCCATGCATCTTTTGGACTTGTGGAAATGGCATAATTTGTAGTATGCAATGTATACTTGCTTTTAGTGTATTTGGCATGCCATGTATTCCTTGTGTAGCTGTAGTTTTCATCATGCGTACATGGGTACTCAATGTTGCCGTTTTGAGGGGTCTATATAATTCTAAGTCTGAAACTGTTATTTTGTTGTCATGTTGCCATGTGATTTGCTAGTGTTCTAGGACTCTTTTGTTGTTGCCACCATGGAGTCTTTTGTTAAGCATGTTATGCTCTGCAATGTTGTGCCATTTTTTCTCATGTAGAGGTTTTGCATCCTAATTAATTCTGCTGTCAAAGATGTCAATCTGTTAAAAACTGCTGCTCTTGTCTACTCTAATTTTCACCAAGTCTGAGAATCTGGTTATTTCAGAATGCCATGTTGTGTTGATGTTCGCCATGATTCTGTGCATAATTTGATGTTACCATAATGGAATGAATTGTAGTGCATCATGTCATATACCTTGCTGTTAAATTTCATGCCAATATATGACTTGTAGCATATAGTTTTAGTGTTGTCAATATGCCTTCAGGTTAACTTTGCTATGCTAAAACTGGTATTTTTCACTAAGTCCTTAACTGTTGTTCCAATATGCCATCTTGTGAGCTCATATCCTATTGATCCATGCTTTAGCTCAAGTTGCTTCCATGACATGAATTGTTGTGCATCATGTTGCCTACATCCCCATGCCCTTGTTGTGCATTTTAGTGTATTATATCTTCTTGTTGTGTGGGTTGCAATATGCTATGTTGCTGTTTTGAACAGATTTGAACTAAAACTTGTGTTGGTTGTCGTGGTTGAACCGTTGCTCCGTTTTGGACATGCCGGATATGAAACTTTCTTAGAATTTCATGTAGTTTCATAATATCTTGCTGCATCTATGATTTTGAATGCTTATGGTGGTAATTTTCATGCATTTGCATCCATGACATGTTCATCTAGTGTGTGACATAACTTTTAGACCGTAGCTCCGTTTTAGATGATCCATATATGTAAATCGACTAGAATGACGTGTAGAATCACATGGTCTACTTTATTTTCATGTTTAATAAATATAAAATATGGTTAGTTCAGATCTGGACTAATTTCGAAATTAACATATGGGGTCACTTCAGAAATACTATAAGTTGTTTCCGACCTCATTTAAGATGCCTAGATAGTGTAGTTTATTTATGCTTCACCTCTTGCCATGTTTAACAACCTTTAAACTTGTTGTGTAAATAAACAAGAGTGAACTAAATGATTCGAACGTGGAGTTCCGTCAATATGCAACTCGTTGCATATTGAGCTTCACTTAATGTGTAGGAGTTGATTGTTGTGCTTTGCCATGTCATGCATAACATGCATCATCCTTGTTGTGCATCATATCATGAATATGTTGTGGTGTTTATCGTGTGTTGATTGTTTGTTTATGGATTGCTTCTTCTCGATAGAGTTCCGAAAGCATTCGGGGTGTGAGGATTCGTTCGACTACGTCGGTTCGTCTTCTTCATGGATTCGCTCTTCTTCCAAGCGGGATCTCAGGCAAGATGACCGTTTCCCTGGATACCACTACTATCATTGCCATGCTAGTTGTCTCGTTTCTATCGCTATGTCTCGCTACCTACCACTTGTTTGTCAAGCCTCCCAAAATGCCATGATAAGCCTCTAACCCTCCATATCCCAGCAAACCATTGTTTGGCTATGTTACCGCTTGCTCAGCCCTTCTTATAGCGTTGCTAGTTGCAGGTGCAATTGTTTCCATGTGCCAACATGGATATTTTGAGATATCACAATATTATTGCTATTTAATTTAATGCACATATATACTTGGTAAAAGGTGGAAGGCTTGGCCTTTTGCTCGGTGTTTTGTTCCACTTTTGCCACCCTAGTTACTTGTGTACCGGTGTTATGTTCCATATTGAGCGCTCCTAAGATGCTCGGGGTTGTTATGGGGACCCCCTTGATTTTCGTCTTGCGATAAAACTCTTCTGGCAAGGCCCAACTTTGGTACTACATTTTCCTAATAACTAACAAAACTTGCATAGGGAGTAATTAACCCGAGGATATTTAATCAACAACCCGGGACAGTGCTCCTCACGAGTGTTGGTCCAAACTAGAGTCGTGTGCGGGGCCAACCCGGGGCAACTCGGGAGATTTCTATCAGGCCACTGTATGCTGCGCTCATCCGGTTGTGCCCTGAGAACGAGATACGCGGCTCCTATCGGAATTGTCGGCACGTTGGGCGGCCTTGTTGGATTTGTTTTACCTTTCTCAAACGTCTTGTGCACGGGATTTCGAGGACACTTCGGGCTATCTCGAGGTTGAGATTTTCCAACGGATTTACGCGAATACTACGGGTCATCCCGCGGTTGAGGAGTTCCAACGCAACGTGTGGCTAGTTTGTGATGGATGAGTTGGAGCACCCCTACAGGGTTAAATCTTTTCGAGAAGCCGTGCCCGCGGTTATGTGGCAACTTGGAAATTTGTTTAACATCCGGTCATAGAAAACTTAAAGTAAACTCAATTAAAATACACCAACCGTGTGCGTAACCGTGACTGCCTCTTCTCGTGAATTTCTTATCCGAGAGAGAACACGGTGGGGTTATGTTTGACTCGTAAGTAGGTGTTCAGGATCACTTAGTGATCATCACTAGTTCACGTCCGTTTATGCGACGATCACCCCCCCCCCCTTATTCTTGTACTCGTAAGTTAGCCACTCAAATAAATGCTTAGTGATTCTTGATGCCTCACCACTTACCCATATCTCACCCATTAAGCTTTGCTAGTCTTGATACCCTTGGAAATAAGATTGCTGAGTCCCCGTGGCTCACAGATTACTACAACAACAATTGCAGGTAAAGGTAAAGCGATGCTATGATGTGAGCGTGGTGCTTGTTTGATTTGGAGTTCTTCTTCTTCTTCATCGATCATAGGCTGGGTTCAAGGCCGGCAGCTTAGGATAGCAAGGATGGATGTCATTTTTTATCGTTTGTTTTCGTCTGTAGTCGGACCCTGCTCTTATATATGATGTTTGGGTATGAGGTTGTATTGATGTGACATTGATTTACCTTGTGGCGAGTGTAAGCCAATTCCATATACTCATCTCCTCTTTACATGTACTTGTAACGATATCCATTCTTGCGAAACGACGAGATGCGCTTCTGTCGCTATCGAGGCCCTCGAGCCAAAATAAGGATAGGACCGCATCTTGGGCGTTACACTGTGAGAGGGTGCGCACCAGCCCCTGGTGGGCTAGCCGCACCTCCCACCAAGACCCATGCGGCCGAAGGGCTGGAGGGACCCTAGGGGGGCCGGCCACCAAACTTGGGGGCCAAGCCACCCCCTTGGCCGCCGCCCCCCACTAGGAGAAACCCTCGGCCGACCCCTCCTCCACCCCTCCCCTATATATACTTGAGGGGAGAGAGGTAAGCCGCACCCTAAGGCCACGACGCAGCCCTCTCTCTCCCTCTAGATCAGTTTCTCCTCTAGATTCGTTCCGGTAGTGCTTGGTGAAGCCCTGCCGGGACAGCTCCAAGACCACCGCCGCCATGCCGTCGTGCTGCCGGAGATCTCATCTACCTCTTCGCACTCGCTTGCTGGATCAAGGAGGCGGAGACGTCATCGAGACGTACGTGTGCTGAACGCGGAGGTGCCGTCCATTGGACGCTAGATCGGAACGGATCAAGATTGGATCGCGGGACGGATCGTGATTGGATCGCGAAAATGTTTGACTACACCAACCGCGTTTCTTAACGCTTCCCACTTAGCGATCTACAAGGGTATGTAGATGCACTCCCCCTCTCGTAGTTGTTTATCTCCATAGATATATCTTGGGTGTTCATAGGAAATTTTTTGTTTCCCATGCAACGTTCCCCAACACCAAGTCCTTCTCACCCAAATCCCACCACAACAACTAATGCTATGGAGGAAAATGAGAGGAAGAACGAAGAAGAACACGAAGAACTCCAAGATCTAGATCCAAGGGCTTCCCCTCACATAGAGGAGAAAGTGGTTGGTGGAAATGTGGATCTAGATCTCCTCATCTTTTCCCTCAAGAACTAGCAAGAATCATTGGAGGGATTGAGAGTTAGCAAGCACGAAGAAGGTCAACAATGGGGGGCAAACTCGAGCTCAAAGGATGGGAACCATTGGGGAAGAAGACCCCCTTAAATAGGTTCCCCCAAATCCAACCGTTATGCACGCAGCTCGTGCATAAGCGGTAGTACCGCTCATGTGAGAGGTACTTCTGCGGGTACAGAAGTATCAAACCATAGCCTGCAACAGAGGAGCTCAAAGGAGGCGGTAGAGCCGCCGAAGCGGTACTACCGCTTCCTCCAGCGGTACTTCTGCCCGGAGCGGTACTGCGCAGAAAACCAACCTATCCAAAGAGCAAAATATAAGCGAAAGTAGCAGTGGTGGTACACAGCGGAAGTACCACCCAAGCGGTACTACCGTGGTACCGAGCGGTACTACCGCCTGATCAGAGAAAAACTGCTCTCGCACTAAAACTTCCATAACTTTCGCATACGAGCTCCGAATTGAGCAAACTCAAGCTTGTTGGATTCAGGACGACAAGAGTTATCTTAAGAAGAGGCAGTATAACAATGCCAATGATATAGAGATTTGAAACCTCTATCAATGAAGAGCCGGCAAAAACTCCAACATCGAAAACATCATAGAAGAAGCATATGGACTCCGTTTTCGATGAACTCGAGCTTGTCATGAAGATGGCCATAAGATCTAAGACTCACAAAGAGAAAAAACAAACAAGAACCAAGAAAGATGATGCAAGGATGCGAATGGTTTGAGCTCTGAACGAACGATATGATCAAGCTACTCACTTGAGAGCCCCCCTTGATAGTACGACAATCGATCCTATAACCCGGTCTCCCAACTACCACCATGAGACCGGTAAAATAGAAACCTATCAAGGGCAAACCTATACCTTGCACATAGTCAACTTGAGCTAGATGATGACGATTTTGACTTCCTCAAGATGGACCACATTTCTTCATTGCGTTGGCACGATGAAGACTAGTTGATTGCTCCCCCATACTCCACTATGGGTGAGCCACTCTTCGGCACATCTTCACAAGTCCATTGTCACCACAATGGACGGCAAGCTTCAAGCATGATCTCTTTGTGATCCTCCACTTGAACTTGCACACCGCAAACTTGATGACGATCTTCACTTGACGTCATCCTCCATGGGTTGTATGAGATCTTCCTATTGACACATACCATACCATGGGATCACTTGATCCCTCTCGGTACTTCTTGTACGCTTTGTATGTCGATCAACTTGATTCACTCTTTGACTTAGTCTTGATCAACCTTGTATCTTATCTTCTCTCTTCAAAAAGCCGATGTCTTGAAGGTAAACATGAATGCTCACACAATCTTCTTCTTCAAGACATGCTTGCAATAAGCTCAACTCTCACATGATCAATCTTTGTATAAAACCTTGAATACCACCTTGGTCACCATATAAACTCCTTGAAACCAACAGATGGACTTCAAGAAGTGCCTATGGACAAATCCTTCCAATATAACTCAAGGCAACCATTAGTCCATAGGGATTGTCATCAATTACCAAAACCACACATGGAGAAATGTGCTCTTACAACTCTCCCTCCCTCCTCTCTCCTACTCCCCCCCCTTCTCCCTCCTCCCTTTGTTCTAGATAAGATGAATGGATGGATGAATTGATGCATTTAGATGGTAATGAATGGATGCATTTAGATTGTTAGATGGATGGATGGATGCATGCATTTAGATGATTGGACGCATTTAGATGGTTAGATGGATGCAATTAGATGCATATCAGAATTCATCCACATGCTGTAAATTGTGTTACAAAGGTGCTTCGCGTCGTAACCGTAAAAAATGTTTAAACTTGCAAACTTTCGTGGATGATTGCATCTAAACCGTTGCTCCTATGGATGTGATTTCTTCATGAGATTTGTTCTATGTGACGTCTACTTTGATGCCATGCCTCTGGTTGCCATGTAAACCGTCATTAGCATGTTCATTTGTTGCTCTAAATGTGCTATCATGTTAAATCTGCTAATCTATTAACGATAAGTTCCGTTTTGATTTAAAAAATCGCCAAATTTCTCGCACTTAATATGTCCATTGTTAAACAAATGTCATGCCAAATTTACAGGGATTCCATGTCTCCTATACGTTCTCGTGAACAAGAGTTGGAGTGGCGGAGGAAGTTGGTGGCACGGGGAAAAAGGATTGACGATGCAGTGTTCGGATGGAGAAATTGTATGCGGGAGCTGAAAGAGGCAGAGAATCTGCTCCGGGAGACTCAGTGTAGTCACTGGGAGCACGAAGTCAATATGTGCAAGAGTTATGCCGAAACACAACTAAAATTTGCGGCACACGTCATCTTCTCGGAGGCCAACGCTGCAGAGCATGCTCGGATGCCGCCTCAAAGTAGTCCCCACTTGGTTATGAATTGGGCGTTACAACAAGTGACAACTTCCTGCCCGGCTCAGAGAGCCCGATGGGGAAGTATTGTCGGGATACTTCCGCTGAGAATGCCCCCACCACCATCAGATTCTGCTCATTATTAGTATTGTATTAAGATTAAGCTATAGTTTAAGGCTTAACAGTTTTATCATTATTGGTCTCGATCTAGCAGTTCGGTCTAGACTTGTAAGATTTTTGAAATCTAGTTATTTGTTTGAACTCAAGTTGTCATCAATAATGATATATATAAACCCATCCACTTCTACTTACTAATGACACTGCTACTACATGGGGCCCACCAGCGATACTGCTAGTTAAACTAGTGATGTCATTAGTAAACCCAAAAAGCATAAAATTATTAGCAGTAGCGCTATGCCCAGAATTACCAGCAACACGTGTATAACAGTAGCGCCCTTTCAATACACGCTACTGATATAGGATTTTACCAGTAGCGCTGGCTGAAAAGCGCGCTACTGCTAAAAATAGCTGTAGCGCCGTAGTTGTAGCGTGCCTACCAGCGCTATTGGTAACTAAAAACCCAGCGCTACTGGTAGGATTTTCCCTAGTAGTGAAAGCTAGCCAAAATGCACGGGCTCGCCTAGCAACGGCTAGCATGCGACGGCCAGGGGCGCGCGCTGCACGCACACGTCGGCTAGGACGTGGGCATCGACGCGCACACGACGGCCGCACGCTCGCGGGAGACTATGCCAGATGCGTCATGCGAGCGTCCGGAGGTGCAGAGCCATCCCAAAATCTCCGAGTGGGAGCGCAGGCATTCGTCTCCGCCACCCTGGTCGTCATAACGGTCGGCTCAATGCTCGACCCGATAGCCAGACTCCCCGCCGGCGACCCGCTCCTCCAGGACATCCTGATGTATTGGGGCACTGCCTCCTTCACCTATGTCATGGCCGACAGAGGCAGTCGTTCTCGGGCGCGCACCAAGGAAAGATATGAGAGAGAGAGGTGAGGCTTGAATGGTTGTGTATGGGGCGAGTGGGCTGGCTATGAGGGAGGTGTCTGGGCGCGATCGAACAACCTCGTATTACCCCGAGATGGGTTTGACGTACACCGGTTATTTTGGATGTGTAGAAAGGAAGTAAAGTTTGGTTGGGTTAACTTTTTTTGACCGAACACTGATCAGACTGACGTTTTGAACGTTTACGGATAAAATAGGAGGGTACGACTGTAGCTCTACGGGCGCTATAGAAGCGATCATATAGCAGAGCAGCCGTAACAGTTCCAGTCAGATGCTCACATCACATTTAGTATTTAGGTAATCGTTTCGTCATGAAACAATACAAATGATTGTCGTCGCTCTTGAGAAAAGAATGATTGGTCTTACTTTTAAATGTCTCTCCAACTCCACTAAGACGTGGTTGGAAGCAGGATGCGCGAGTTCTTTCATTGTTAGCAAGCCTGGAGACCTTGTCTGTTCGGTGGGTAAACGAGTTTAACCCGCATTATGTGTCACTTCTATGAGCACCCTTTTCAGCGAAATGAAATACGCGCGTGTAAATGAAGTCTTAATTCACATGTCACTCTTTTATTGAAATATAAGATTATAACTGAGCATCATAGATGTGATTTCATTTTTGGCACAACCAAATTTCGGAAAGGTACAGTAGATAATCGATGTCGATTTTCTTTTTTTGTTTCTTCTATCATTTGAGTTTTGCAGGAAGCTGCTTTGTTAGTCAAGGAATGGATAATCGGTGTAGCCCACGACAGGGTCGGAGGTATAGAATGTCATCCTGTCATAGTCATTGAGCGGTGCACTGAGCTCAAACCTCCTCGGCAGGTCTGGGTTTGCCAGGAACAACCGCCCATAAGCGACAAGGTCAGTGTACCCCTCGTCGACCACCTTGTTCCCCTCCTCCAGGTCATACCCTCCGTTGGCGATGAAGGTGTCGTTGAAGGCCTTCCTGCAAGGCAGCAGGCGGTGCGGGACCTGGCGCCGGCCATCGACGTGCGCCATCCTTGGCTCGATCATGTGGCAGTAGAGGATGCCATAGTCGTTGAGCTTGTTGACGAGATGGAGGGCGAGAGCCTGAGGGTCCGAGTCATGGCAGTCCATGTAGTCGGTGAAGGGAGACAGACGGATGCCCACGCGGTGGCCTCCCACCTCCCCGACGACGGCATCAACCACCTCCAGCGCGAAGCGACATCGGTTCTCGAGGCTGCCGCCGTACTCATCGGTGCGGTCGTTGGCGCTGTCCTTCAGGAACTGCTCGATGATGTAGCTGTAGGCGCCATGGATCTCAACGCCGTCGAACCCTGCATGCATGTACAAAAAGCAGCCAAGTGTTGATTGGGCAGAATACGATCGATGTACTCTAGCAAAGTGAAGTAGTATTGGTGAGTAATACGTACCGGCTGTGATGGCGTTCCGTGCGGCTTTTCTGAAGTCGTCGACGACGTTGAGTATCTCGTCCTTTGCGAGCCTCCTCGGCGGTGAGAACTCCACGAGACGGCCATCAACGCTCATCTGAGGGCTCACCTGTTTGTCGGTGCTCGATATTGGTGCCTGCCCATTAGGCTGTAATTCTACATATTTTTGAACAATCAACACAAAATCAAACGTATCACTACAACCAGACATACTTGAAAAATCGAAATTTTGTCCAAAAGGACCACCTGCCGAGTGGAATTGCCAAAATAGACTACCTGCGAGTCAAATTGTCAGATCAGACCCCCCTGCCGCCACCAGCGCAGGCGGCTGGGGCCTACCGCCACCAGCGCAGGCGGCCGGCCAGGCAGCTGGGGCCTTCCGCCACCAGCGCTGGCGGCCGGCCGGAATCCCGTTTCGGCCACTGCTCACACGGAACGGACAAGGGGCCGTGGGCCCTGCCGCCACCACGCCAGGCGGCAGCCCTGTGCACATGCACGCGCGGAAAGCGACACTCCCGGCGCTGATTCCGAGGCTGACGGCGTTGATTCCGCTGGTGCTTTATTTTATGAAAGGAGACGCCCGTGCGCGCGCTGTGATTCGGCCGAGCGTGGGAAACGGCTGATTCCTGCTGTCTGCTTTGTCTGAAACGCCGGAGACAGCGGTGCGATGCTGTGCTGTTGCTGCGGCGGACGCGCGTGTTTTATTTTCTTCTACCGACAACACAGTGCTCCTCATCTTTATATACGAGATGCCGTTGCCGGCTCTCTCACGCTCTTCTCTTTGCTTCTGCCCACACTGCTTGCTCTTTCTCACTCTCTTCTCCATCGTCCAGCCGCACTTCAAAACACGAACGCGCTAGTCATTATGAGTTTGCCTTGCTCGGATCAAAGCATTAGGCCTACGAAAATAAAGAGTGCGACTTTGCCTCGGGGGGTGGAAATACTTCGTTGTTGGTGTGGCGATCTCTGCAAGGTGAAGGAGGTGACGGATTTTTCAGATTGGTTGGGCATGAAGTTTTTCATGTGCGCCAATTACGAGGAAGATCCACCCGTTGCTACTTCACCGTACATCAGGCCTCCGGTATGTTTCAGTAACCAAGAATAAACACGTTGTTGATATTATTGTTGATTTGATATTTATATTTCTATTTTTGTTGTAGTCTCCTCCGTCTCTGTGCATGTACTATCGTTGGATTGACACGAAAAAACCGGACTGGACAGTGACCGAAATTCGTGAAAGAGGTCGCCGTGCATGGGCAAGTTTGGACGTGGAAGAGCGCCGCGCGAAGGCGGCAGCAGAGGAGCTCCATCTTGTACTCCGGAGGACCTGACAGAAGGGTAGCCCGTCCGCGTCGCCGTTGCACCACCCCGGCAGCCTCGTCCGGTTGTCCTCGAAGATCCTCAGCATGTACGCGTCCCGTATCTACTGGAAGAAGAAGAAGAAGCAAAGCGCTTGACTGATCAGCCGAGATCAGGAGCAAGTAAACGGGCAAGCAAGCTTGACTGAAGCGGCCGGCGGCACTCACGGTGAACTCCGTGACCTGGATGGACTCCGTGAAGGGGGCGAACACCCCGGCCGCCTTGTACATCGCGAGGATGAAGGCGACGCAGGTCGTCGATTTGCCGTCGCTGTACTCCCACTCGTCCTGCTCCGGGATGGTCAGCAGCTGGTTGAAGGACATGCCCCGTCGCTCCGTCTCGCTGATGATGCCATGCAGGTCGAGTTGCTACACGGGCGGAATTAAGCACAGCATCGTCATATATACTTGCTGTCAATTTCTGAGTCCTCTGTTCCAATATGAAGTGAAGTTTATTGCAAGATATAGTTATAAGAACCTCGGTCCCAAGTCGTTTATTAAGAGCCTCGTTCCACATGTTAGAAGCATAGTGTGGTTGTAATCTGGTCCACATCGACATAGCAGCCATTACCTGAAAACAGAATATCAGCAAGTATTCTACAAGATTAATAACAGACGAAACCAACATGACAATACAATTGACGTATGGAATCAAGTGTTCTACAAGAACTATTATCAGCAAGTATAATAAATATATAAAACCAAATACAGATAATTATTGACTTAGTCATGAGGTAAATTCAGCCTAGCCTGAACAAGTTTAGGAGGACCTGTACAGCCGTAGCTTACAACATCTGCTGTTTACAGCACCTCACTATGTCACTGTCAGTTTTCCTTTTTTAGGAGAAAGGCAGGAGCACTGCCCAATTCATTAAGATATGAAAAGGAGAACAAAGGTTATTTACAAGAGAGAACTGAAAAGGAAAAAAAAAACTCAAGTCCCCAATTACAGGCAGAGAGAACCGGAAAAAAAAAACTCAAGAGCGAGCGCGAAGGCCAGCCTCACTAGATTAATGTTCTCCATGACAAGGTATGCAACATCAAGCACGGTGAGGGAGGAGCCAGTGTTGTGGAATGTTTGGAAGGAGCGGAAGCGCCGTATCTTCAGAAGATTAGAAATCTTACTATCTACCTCTATGCATTATTATTGCTGCAGAATAAAACTGGAACCAACATAGAATGCACATAGCACTTTCAAGACTCAATATACCTAGTTTTAGAATTACTCTTATACATAGTGAATCCCCTCAAGAAAATGTTAGTGAAAAAGTACCCACATGAATGAAGAAAAGACAGCATGAATTATGCCAAAGGACCAAAGAGCCGAAGGACCAACATGCAGCAAGAATTTTTAACTTATAAAAAACTTAGAAATTTAAACAACTATGCCGAAGGACCAAAGAGCAACGGAGATTATACCAGGTTAGCATCGAGAGGTGGAGGATAATTTTCCGACATTGTATCAATCCAACTAAATATCATATTATGATAGCCATAGGGTTTCCCATACATGCTTCGGGCAAATTCCCATGCAGCACTTTCGTTGAATTTGGCCCTCACGTCAGGGTGCAAGGGCAGCAATGCTACTTGTGGATTTGAGTCATCTTTGAGTGCCACTCCCCACCATTCATCCCATGGAACTATAGCAATGACTTCTTCACCCTATAATTGTACCACATAAAGCCCAACATAAGTATGCAATAAACACTTGTCAATGTTCACAAAACAATTCATAGATTTGACATAACCTCAAATTTTTTTTTTTTGAAAGGAACCAACTTCAAACTTGGTGAGGCCTAGCATTACAAAAAATATCATATATAACGGGCATTTTACTGTAACCAGATGACAAATAGCAAATATACCGGAAGGAAAAACTGGTCACCAGATGTGATTACAAGATTAAATTTAAAAGATATAAAAAGATGAGGAAAATAATACAACATGACGAAATATTTACTGCAAGATATGACCAACTTAGCATTCTCGTTTTCACCATTTCCGGTTTTTCAATGAGAGCATAGGAGAAATGTCATACGTTATCCACTGGAACAAGAGGTTGCATGCGGTACCTTCTTATTTTCATAACCTGATTCTGCAACCCAGAGAGTGCCGTTCTCATCTTTCAAGCAGACCGCGGTATGCCCAGCAAACGCACCAGTCACCCATTTCTCCAAAGTCTGAAACCCACCCCAGCGCCCTCGAATCTTGGAAAGAGCCAAGAAATCACCAGAGTGCACATCCTCTTTACGTATGTTGGCGGACCAAGGTTGAGAACGCTTCTCAAATGAAGCCCCCATGTGCTTCTGAAGAAATGCCAAGTTGGTGTCCTGGCCCCAAATGGTGTTCGAAAACAGCGGAATCACATCGATCAGAGATAACAGTGTCCCGAGCATTCCGGATGGCATGAGAAAAATGGCAACCCCGTGCAGCTTCACCTAATCACAGATCGATCCAGAGACGCCGACTGTTAGAGTTTAGTAAGGCAAAACTAAGTGGCCATGTAAAGGAGGAGATATCTGAAAACAACCTACGTAGAGGGACGAGACGTACATATTCCATTTCTCCTGCTTCTTCCCACGATTTGATCTCGAAGGTGTGTTGATGTGCTCTGGTGTAGTAATCCCACCCTATCCTGTACGGTGTTGCGAATACATACAGGTCCATGCATGTCCAGCTCTGAGCCGATGCAGTCTATATATACCCACAAGGGCACAAGAAATCTTTCGTCAGGGCAAAACTCGTCATATATAAGGGACTATGGTTCAGTAAACGAGAACAAAAGCATAGGAACCATGCATGCCTCTAATTGTCCATTACATTGACAGATTCGTATGAAGATGCTCACTTGCAATTTGGCGTTGTTATGATTGCAACTTGCCACTAACGAATGATATAACTCGTGAGCATCCTATTAAAAACATGCGAGTTCTTTCTTTGTCTTCTTATAGCATTACTTTTGGTTCTCCGATCAACTTCATTTTCTATTTTTAGCCTTGTCGTATGTCTCGTTTGGATCACATTCATATGAAGACAATTTCCTAGCTACTAGTAATATTTTTACTAATGATGAGAACCAAATACTGGGAATCCTATGGGAAATTGAGAAGATGCATGTACGGTAAAAATCAAACAGAAGTTGTTACCGCTTCAAAGGTGAATTAATCAAAAGGCAATTCACACAGACAAAAAAGACTATCAAAAGGCAATTCGGAGGGCAATGTAAGGGGACCTTGAGGTGTAGGACGGCGCCGCCGAGGCCGGCGGCCGTGCTGTTGCTTCCACGGGGACCGGGCGTGAGGCTGAGGACCGCCTCGTTCTCCGCGAAGCACGCGCCGCGCCAGGCGGCCGCGGGCCCGCCGAGCGCCGCGAAGGCGACGAAGGTCGGGAGGAGGTCGACGGCGCTGTGTATGGTATCGCCCATGAGCGACCACGCTTGCCGGCGCGGCAGAAGGTCCCTTGCCGCGGCCTGTCATCGCGACGGGGCAGGAAAAGGTGGAGGAGGGCGAGGAGGACACGCACGGTTGTGCCCTGAGAACGAGATACGCGCCTCCTATCGGGATTGTCGGCACGTTGGGCGGCCTTGTTGGATTTGTTTTACCTTTCTCAAACGTCTTGTGCACGGGATATCGAGGACACTTCGGGCTATCTCGAGGTTGTGATTTTCCAACGGAATTACGCGAATACTACGGGTCATCCCGCGGTTGAGGAGTTCCAACGCAACGTGTGGCTAGTTTGTGATGGATGAGTTGGAGCACCCCTACAGGGTTAAATCTTTTCGAGAAGCCGTGCCCGCGGTTATGTGGCAACTTGGAAATTTGTTTAACATCCGGTCATAGAAAACTTAAAGTAAACTCAATTAAAATACACCAACCGCGTGCGTAACCGTGACTGCCTCTTCTCGTGAATTTCTTATCCGAGACAGAACACGGTGGGCTTATGTTTTACTCGTAAGTAGGTGTTCAGGATCACTTAGTGATCATCACTAGTTCACGTCCGTTTATGCGACGATCACCCCCCCCCCCCCTTATTCTTGTACTCGTAAGTTAGTCACTCAAATAAATGCTTAGTGCTTGTTGATGCCTCATCACTTACCCATATCTCACCCATTAAGCTTTGCTAGTCTTGATACCCTTGAAAATGAGATTGCTGAGTCCCCGTGGCTCACAGATTACTACAACAACAGTTGCAGGTGCAGGTAAAGCGATGCTATGACGTGAGCGTGGTGCTTGTTTGATTTGGAGTTCTTCTTCTTCTTCATCGATCATAGGCTGGGTTCAAGGCCGGCAGCCTAGGATAGCAAGGATGGATGTCGTTTTTTATCGTTTGTTTTCGTCCGTAGTCGGACCCTGCTCTTATATATGATGTTTGGGTATGAGGTTGTATTGATGTGACATTGATTTACCTTGTGGCGAGTGTAAGCCAATTCCATATACTCATCTCCTCTTTACATGTACTTGTAACGATATCCATTCTTGTGAAACGACGAGATGCGCTTCTGTCGCTATCGAGGCCCTCGAGCCAAAATAAGGATAGGACTGCATCTTGGGCGTTACACTGTGAGAGGGTGCGCACCAGCCCCTGGTGGGCTGGCCGCACCTGCCACCAAGGCCCATGCGGCCGAAGGGCTGGGGGACCCTAGGGGGGCGGTCACCAAACTTGGGGGCCAAGCCAGCCCCTTGGCCGCCGCCCCCCCATTAGGGGAAACCCTAGGCCGACCCCTCCTCCACCCCTCCCCTATATATACTTGAGGGGAGAGAGGTAAGCCGCACCCTAAGGCCACGACGCAGCCCTCTCTCTCCCTCTAGATCAGTTTCTCCTCTAGATTGGTTCCGGTAGTGCTTGGTGAAGCCCTGCCGGGACAGCTCCAAGACCACCGCCGCCATACCGTCGTGCTGCCGGAGATATCATCTACCTCTTCGCCCTCGCTTGCTGGATCAAGGAGGCGGAGACGTCATCAAGACGTACATGTGCTGAACGCGGAGGTGCCGTCCGTTCGACGCTAGATCGGAACGGATCAAGATTGGATCGCGGGACGGATCGTGATTGGATCGCGAAGACGTTTGACTACACCAACCGCGTTTCTTAACGCTTCCCACTTAGCGATCTACAAGGGTATGTAGATGCACTCCCCCTCTCGTAGTTGTTTATCTCCATAGATATATCTTGGGTGTTCATAGGAACTTTTTTGTTTCCCATGCAACGTTCCCCAACACCAAGCCCTTCTCACCCAAATCCCACCACAACAACTAATGCTATGGAGGAAAATGAGAGGAAGAACGAAGAAGAACACGAAGAACTCCAAGATCTAGATCCAAGGGGTTCCCCTCACATAGAGAAGAAAGTGGTTGGTGGAAATGTGGATCTAGATCTCCTCATCTTTTCCCTCAAGAACTAGCAAGAATCATTGGAGGGATTGAGAGTTAGCAAACACGAAGAAGGTCAACAATGGGGGGCAAACTCGAGCTCAAAGGATGGGAACCATTGGGGAAGAAGACCCCCTTAAATAGGTTCCCCCAAATCCAACCGTTATGCACGCAGCTCGCGCATAAGCGGTAGTACCGCTCATGTGAGAGGTACTTATGCTGGTACAGAAGTATCAAACCATAGCCTGCAACAGAGGAGCTCAAAGGAGGCGGTAGAGCCGCCGAAGCGGTACTACCGCTTCCTCCAGCGGTACTTCTGCCCGGAGCGGTACTACCGAGCGGTACTGCGCAGAAAACCAACCTATCCAAAGAGCAAAATATAAGCGAAAGTAGCAGTGGTGGTACACAGCGGAAGTACCACCCAAGCGGTACTACCGTGGTACCGAGCGGTACTACCGCCTGATCAGAGAAAAACTGCTCTCACACTAAAACTTTCATAACTTTCGCATACGAGCTCCGAATTGAGAAAACTCAAGCTTGTTGGAATCAGGACGACAAGAGTTATCTTAAGAAGAGGCAGTATAACAATGCCAATGATATAGAGATGTGAAACCTCTATCAATGAAGAGCCGGCAAAAACTCCAACATCGAAAACATCATAGAAGAAGCATATGGACTCCGTTTTCGATGAACTCGAGCTTGTCATGAAGATGGCCATAAGATCTAAGACTCACAAAGAGAAACAACAAACAAGAACCAAGAAAGATGATGCAAGGATGCGAATGGTTTGAGCTCTGAACGAACGATATGATCAAGCTACTCACTTGAGAGCCCCCCTTGATAGTATGACAATCGATCCTATAACCCGGTCTCCCAACTACCACCATGAGACCGGTAAAATAAAAACCTATCAAGGGCAAACCTATACCTTGCACATAGTCAACTTGAGCTAGATGATGACGATTTTGACTTCCTCAAGATGGACCACATTTCTTCATTGCGTTGGCACGATGAAGACTAGTTGATTGCTCCCCCATACTCCACTTTGGGTGAGCCACTCTTCGGCACATCTTCACAAGTCCATTGTCACCACAATGGACGGCAAGCTTCAAGCATGATCTCTTTGTGATCCTCCACTTGAACTTGCACACCGCAAACTTGATGACGATCTTCACTTGATGTCATCCTCCATGGGTTGTCTGAGATCTTCCTATTGACACATACCAAACCATGGGATCACTTGCTCCCTCTCGGTACTTCTTGTACGCTTTGTATGTCGATCAACTTGATTCACTCTTTGACTTAGTCTTGATCAACCTTGTATCTTATCTTCTCTCTTCATAAAGCTGATGTCTTGAAGGTAAACATGAATGCTCACACAATCTTCTTCTTCAAGACATGCTTGCAATAAGCTCAACTCTCACATGATCAATCTTTGTATAAAACCTTGAATACCACCTTGGTCACCATATAAACTCCTTGAAACCAACAGATGGACTTCAAGAAGTGCCTATGGACAAATCCTTCCAATATAACTCAAGGCAACCATTAGTCCATAGGGATTGTCATCAATTACCAAAACCACACATGGAGAAATGTGCTCTTACAACTCTCCCTCACTCCTCTCTCCTACTCTCCCCCCTTCTCCCTCCTCCCTTTGTTTTTGCACTGCTAGATAAGATGAATGGATGGATGAATTGATGCATTTAGATGGTAATGAATGGATGCATTTAGATGGTTAGATGGATGCATGCATTTAGATGATTGGATGCATTTAGGTGGTTAGATGGATGCAATTAGATGCATATCAGAATTCATCCACATGCTGTAAATTGTGTTACAAAGGTGCTTCGCGTCGTAACCGTAAAAAATGTTTAAACTTGCAAACTTTCGTGGATGATTGCATATAAACCGTTGCTCCTATGGATGTGATTTCTTCATGAGATTTGTTCTATGTGACGTCTACTTTGATGCCATGCCTCTGGTTGCCATGTAAACCGTCATTAGCATGTTCATTTGTTGCTCTAAATGTGCTATCATGTTAAATTTGCTAATCTATTAACGATAAGTTCCGTTTTGATTTAAAAAATTGCCAAATTTCTCGCACTTAATATGTCCATTGTTAGGCAAATGTCATGCCAAATTTACAGGGATTCCATGTCTCCTATACGTTCTCGTGAACAAGAGTTGGAGTGGCGGAGGAAGTTGGTGGCGTGGGGAAAAAGGATTGACGATGCAGTGTTCGGATGGAGAGATTGTATGCGGGAGCTGAAAGAGGCGGAGAATCTGCTCCGGGAGACTCAGTGTAGTCACTGGGAGCATGAAGTCAATATGTGCAAGAGTTATGCCGAAACACAACTAAAATTTGCGGCACACGTCATCTTCTCGGAGGCCAACGCTGCAGAGCATGCTCGGATGCCGCCTCAAAGTAGTCCCCACTTGGTTATGGATTGGGCGTTACAACAAGTGACATCTTCCTGCCCGGCTCAGAGAGCCCGATGGGGAAGTATTGTCAGGATACTTCCGCTGAGAATGCCCCCACCACCATCAGATTCTGCTCATTATTAGTATTGTATTAAGATTAAGCTATAGTTTAAGGTTTAATAGTTTTATCATTATTGGTCTCGATCTAGCAGTTCGGTCTAGACTTGTAAGATTTTTGAAATCTACTTATTTCTTTGAACTCAAGTTGTCATCAATAATGATATATATAAACCCATCCACTTCTACTTACTAATGACACTGCTACTACATGGGGCCCACCAGCGATATTTCTAGTTACACTAGTGATGTCATTAGTAAACCCAAAAAGCATAAAATTATTAGCAGTAGCGCTATGCCCAGAATTACCAGCAACGCGTGTATAACAGTAGCGCCCTTTCAATACACGCTACTGATATAGGATTTTACCAGTAGCACTGGCTGAAAAGCGCGCTACTGCTAAAAATAGTTGTAGCGCCGTAGTTGTAGCGTGCCTACCAGCGCTATTGGTAACTAAAAACCCAGCGCTACTGGTAGGATTTTCCCTAGTAGTGACAGCTAGCCAAAATGCACGGGCTCGCCTAGCAACGGCTAGCATGCGGCGGCCAGGGGCGCGCGCTGCGCGCACACGTCGGCTAGGACGCGGGCATCGACGCGCACACGACGGCCGCACGCTCGCGGGAGACTATGCCAGACGCGTCATGCGAGCGTCCGGAGGTGCAGAGCCATCCCAAAATCTCCGAGTGGGAGCGCAGGCGTTCGTCTCCACCACCCTGGTCGTCATAACGGTTGGCTCGATGCTCGACCCGATAGCCAGACTCCCCGCCGGCGACCCGCTCCTCCAGGACATCCTGATGTATTGGGGCACTGCCTCCTTCACCTATGTCATGGCCGACAGAGGCAGTCGTTCTCGGGCGCGCACCAAGGAAAGAGATGAGAGAGAGAGGTGAGGCTTGAATGGTTGTGTATGGGGCCGAGTGGGCTGGCTATGAGGGAGGTGTCTGGGCGCGATCGAACAACCTCGTATTACCCCGAGATGGGTTTGAGGTACACCGGTTATTTTGGATGTGTAGAAAGGAAGTGAAGTTTGGTTGGGTTAACTTTTTTTGACCGAACACTGATCAGACTGACGTTTTGAACGTTTACTGATAAAATAGGAGGATACGGTTGTAGCTCTACGGGCGCTATAGAAGCGATCATATAGCAGAGCAGCCGTAACAGTTCCAGTCAGATGCTCACATCACATTTAGTATTTAGGTAATCGTTTCGTCATGAAACAATACAAATGATTGTCGTCGCTCTTGAGAAAAGAATGATTGGTCTTACTTTTAAATGTCTCTCCAACTCCACTAAGACGTGGTTGGAAGCAGGATGCGCGAGTTCTTTCATTGTTAGCAAGGCTGGAGACCTTGTCTGTCCGGTGGGTAAACGAGTTTAACCCGCATTATGTGTCACTTCTATGAGCACCCTTTTCAGCGAAATGAAATACGCGCGTGTAAATGAAGTCTTAATTCACATGTCACTCTTTTATTGAAATATAAGATTATAACTGAGCATCATAGATGTGATTTCATTTTTGGCACAACCAAATTTCGGAAAGGTACAGTAGATAATCGATGTCGATTTTCTTTTTTTGTTTCTTCTATCATTTGAGTTTTGCAGGAAGCTGCTTTGTTAGTCAAGGAATGGATAATCGGTGTAGCCCACGACAGGGTCGGAGGTATAGAATGTCATCCTGTCATAGTCATTGAGCGATGCACTGAGCTCAAACCTCCTCGGCAGGTCTGGGTTTGCCAGGAACAACCGCCCATAAGCGACAAGGTCAGTGTACCCCTCGTCGACCACCTTGTTCCCCTCCTCCAGGTCATACCCTCCGTTGGCGATGATGGTGCCGTTGAAGGCCTTCCTGCAAGGCAGCAGGCGGTGCGGGACCTGGCGCCGGCCATCGACGTGCGCCATCCTTGGCTCGATCATGTGGCAGTAGAGGATGCCATAGTCGTTGAGCTTGTTGACGAGATGGCGGGCGAGAGCCTGAGGGTCCGAGTCATGGCAGTCCATGTAGTCGGTGAAGGGAGACAGACGGATGCCCACGCGGTGGCCTCCCACCTCCCCGACGACGGCATCAACCACCTCCAGCGCGAAGCGATATCGGTTCTCGAGGCTGCCGCCGTACTCATCGGTGCGGTCGTTGGCGCTGTCCTTCAGGAACTGCTCGATGATGTAGCTGTAGGCGCCATGGATCTCAACGCCGTCGAACCCTGCATGCATGTACAAAAAGCAGCCAAGTGTTGATTGGGCAGAATACGATCGATGTACTCTAGCAAAGTGAAGTAGTATTGGCGAGTAATACGTACCGGCTGTGATGGCGTTCCTTGCGGCTTTTCTGAAGTCGTCGATGACGTTGAGTATCTCGTCCTTTGCGAGCCTCCTCGGCGGTGAGAACTCCTCGAGACGGCCATCAACGCTCATCTGAGGGCTCACCTATTTGTCGGTGCTCGATATTGGTGCCTGCCCATTAGGCTGTAATTCTACATATTTTTGAACAATCAACACAAAATCAAACGTATCACTACAACCAGACATACTTGAAAAACCGAAATTTTGTCCAAAAGGACCACCTGCCGAGTGGAATTGCCAAAATAGACCACCTGCGAGTCAAATTGTCAGATCAGACCCCCCCTGCCGCCACCAGCGCAGGCGGCCGGCCAGGCAACTGGGGCCTGCCGCCACCAGCGCTGGCGGCCGGCCGGAATCCCGTTTCGGCCACTGCTCGCACGGAACGGACAAGGGGCCGTGGGCCCTGCCGCCACCACGCCAGGCGACAGCCATGTGCACATGCACGCGCGGAAAGCGACACTCCCGGCGCTGATTCCGAGGCTGACGGCACTGATTCCGCTGGTGCTTTATTTTATGAAAGGAGACGCCCGTGCGCGCGCTGTGATTCGGCCGAGCGTGGGAAACGGCTGATTCCTGCTGTCTGCTTTGTCTGAAACGCCGGAGACAGCGGTGCGATGCTGTGTTGTTGCTGCGGCGGACGCGCGTGTTTTATTTTCTTCTACCGACAACACAGTGCTCCTCATCTTTATATACGAGATGTCGTTGCCTGCTCTCTCACGCTCCTCTCTTTGCTTCTGCCCACACTGCTTGCTCTTTCTCACTCTCTTCTCCATAGTCCAGCCGCACTTCAAAACACGAACGCGCTAGTCATTATGAGTTTGCCTTGCTCGGATCAAAGCATTAGGCCTACGAAAATGAAGGGTGCGACTTTGCCTCGGGGGGTGGAAGTACTTCGTTGTTGGTGTGGCGATCTCTACAAGGTGACGGAGGTGACGGATTTTTCAGATTGGTTGGGCATGAAGTTTTTCATGTGCGCCAATTATGAGGAAGATCCACCCGTTGCTACTTCACCGTACATGAGGCCTCCGGTATGTTTCAGTCACCAAGAATAAACACGTTGTTGATATTATTGTTGATTTGATATTTATATTTCTATTTTTGTTGTAGTCTCCTCCGCCTCTGTGCATGTACTATCGTTGGATTGACACGAAAAAACCGGACTGGGCAGTGACCAAGATTCATGAAAGAGGTCGCCGTGCATGGGCAAGTTTGGACACGGAAGAGCGCCGCGCGAAGGCAGCAGCAGAGGAGAAAGCAGAGCAGGAGAGAGAGTGGCAAGAGTATTGTGTGAAGCAGAGGGCTTTTCTTGATGAGATGAAGAAGAAAAACCGAGAAGAGGCACTTCGACTGGCGGAGGTTCAACGACAGCGACAGGAGGCCCGTGAGGCTGAGAGGCAGATAAAGAAAGAAAGGGCTCGTGCAGCCAAGGCAGCAGAAGAAGCTGGTGATGGAAAAGGAAAATATCCACGTTGGACTCAGTAGATTTATGTTATTGTATCCTAAAATTCGCATTGCAGCAAGTTGTATCTTAATTTGAACATGTTAATTTTTATGTATCTTATTTTATGCATGTTATTTTATGTATCTTATTTTATGCATGTTATTTTCAATGCATCTTAATTTCCACAGTTTAATGTATCTTATTTTATGCATGTTATTTTCAATTTAAAAAGAATGCCTCGAAATAAACCGAGAACTTTTATTTCGTCATACTACATAGATGTCTCGTACATACATCTGGAAGTTGGAAACTGACATAGATAGATACAATAGTTCGCACACATAGATAGACGAATCACCCTACGCGACGACGGCCAGCTGGCCTTTCCCGACGACCGGAAGGTGACAAGCGAGTAGGGGGTCGGTGTTCACGAAGACCACGACCGTACTGCCCCTCTTCTTCCTGTGTCTGCGACTCATGCATAGGTGGTGGAGTCTGTAATCCATATTGAGATGATGATTCGAAATTATAGGTGTATGGTTGTGACTGGGAAGGGATATAAGATGGGCCAATAACGTCCGTCTCGAAAAAGTCATTCAATAATCCTGGGACCCTGCATCGAGGATCAAGGGATTCTGTGAGTATGTCTTTGTTTATGCCACGCTGGGTTTCTTCATCTTCCCATGATGTATCATTACTTTCCTGCACAGAAAAACCGTATGTAAATAAAATTCATGTAAATGTTGTACGCTTGTAAATGCTTATTATGGTTGAACATACCTGAGCGGTGTTGTAGCTTTGTGATCCCTCGCCCCTAGTGTGCTGGTTTATGTCAGGAAAACGAGTCTCCTCGGGCATCCTGATCCCTCGCGTGGAGGGATACGGCTGAGATCCGTCGCCTTGGGTGTATGCGCCATATCCTGTGTCCACATTTTGGTCCACGAAATGAGTCTGCTCGGGCATCGAATCCAAGCCTGCACCATGTACCTGGGATGTATGCCCCTGTAGTGGCAGAGACGAGTCATGTCGTGGAAATGTCGTTGTAGTATTTGGACCCTCTCCCCACCGCCTGGATGACGACGGCGCTGCACTCGTTCTAGCTGACCTCGGTTCCGGCATGTTGTACGCTCCAGTGTCAACATCGTTTCGTCTACCGCATCTCATCGTTTTGGCGACGAATTCACCAATTTTTTTTAAGGCAGGCGTTTGACCTGGTGTGTCTCGGGCTTGCATGCCTTCCCTCGCCATCTCCCCTACTTCGTTGCAAATATCAATCTAAAAAAATAGGTTGTTGGTTGCTTGAATTGTTCATGAAATGATGGACTTGAATAGTAAGTTGTTGATGATTATCGTGTAGTCACGATAGTAAGCTGATGATGTGTCTATCCGTCTCTGCAACTGTTCCATATGTGTGGGATGTGTTGCATCGTAGGTGGTTGATACGTCAGTCGAGTACGCGTGCTCATGCAATACCACTCGTAATACGCTTGTGTTGTAGTCGCGTCGTACGGTCTGCATAATTAAATAATTACATCAACTTGTGTATGTACATAAATTACCGTAAATAAAATTTACCTATGTTCATGCACTATCATTTTCAGTGCTTCATTATTCCACTGGTTTACCCATTGAATGTTCTCTTCACGGTAATCGACACCAGTTCTGCCACTATTGTTCATTCTGAAATTTACGTAACAAAACGTAAGTTTTATGAATTAAAAAGACATTAACTATTTAGGGAGGTCACATCTTACTTATGAGTATGTTCGTCGATACATCTTGGAACAGGTGGTGGAATATCTTGATGTAGACCGAACTATCTCATGACACGGTCAGGATTGTACGGTTCAACAAACCACAGATATAGTAAATTGCAACGAGTCATCCAGAAGCCACTATCTCTCACGCATTCCACTGGGATGGGTTGCGAACCAAATACCATGTTAATGTGTAGCTCGGTCCACGGGTTCCATGTGATTAGTGAGTCCTCAAGAAGCTCAAACTGATCATGGTATATGGGGTAACAACTTTTCGCAATTTTTGTAGCCCATTTTTTTCGACCGAGCGTCCACCGTCTAGACATAGTTACAATGCCCTCACCACAGTCGTATGGGGTTACGGGATTTACTATCTGGGGTCGTCCAACAGGTAGGTATTCCCATGACCACAACTGTAGAAACTCGTACGAGACACAAAGTAATGGAGCTTTAGCTGCGAATGAAGATTTCTGAGTGGCATCACACAACCCTCTATATGTGTGAGAAAGTATAGCAGAACCAAAGCTGTATGTTGGATCCGCGGGTAAAGGTTCATCCACTATCTTTGCGACAAAGTAGATGAGACCAGGGAGGACTACCTCACCATGAGAATTAGGAAACATCACACCAAATAGCCACAACAAATATGCAAACAAGTGTCTCTTCCTCGTCTCAAGATCAGCGTAGCTAGATAATGTTTCAAAGTTATTAAAAAGCCAGCTGAGTGGGACACCCCGAGGCGGACCAGGACGATTTGATTTTGGCATTGTAAGTCCAAGACGGACCGAGACATCTTCTGGCCAAGTTGCAGAAACTAGTGGAGGGACCACTGGCTCACCTCTAATTGGTAAAGCTGTGATCATTGACACATCTTTTAGCGTAGGTGCGAGCTCTCCACAGCGAAAGTGAAAGTTGTGGGTCTCAGGTCTCCATCGGTCAACGAGGGATGTCAAAAGCGATGGGTCAGAAGTGAAAGTGCCTGGACGAGTTGCGAGGTTAGCAAAATGAAGGAGTTCATAAGCCTGAAGGTGTTGACGGAAACAATTGTGTATTGGCCATCTGTTCTTTACAGTTCGAAGCCTGAAGGTCTGAGGAGGATTTTCATGATTCGGGTTTAAGAAAAGGTGGCAACAGTGGTGGGCGTCGTGATGCCGCTGCAAAAGCGCTGGCATTTCGGCCATAACCTGCAATCACGATTTAATGAAATTAAATATCCGAAGATTACATCAAGATTAAATGTAATTAAATATCCAAAGATTACATCACGATGAAATGAAATTAAATATCCGAATATTACATTACATCATGATTAAATGTAATTAAATATCCGAAGATTACATCACGATGAAATGAAATTAAATATCCGAAGATTACATTACATCACGATTAAATGAAACTAAAATACATAGCATGATTAAATATCATGCGATGTTGTTGGTACGATACGGACATTCCCTACGCGAGTGTCCAGGGCACCTGCAAACAAGACATCGCCTTGGTTCTCCCGACTGGCTATGGTCCATGTCATTGTGATGACGCCTAGACTGACGACGTCCCTTGGTGGTTCTCATCAACTCGGGATCAGGAACCCATGTGGACCCGTTTGGCCACAATAGCTTGTAGTCCATATCAATGCCCCATGCCCAGAACTCACCGTTCCAAGTGTTGTATAAATTGTGCATGTTAAAGAACAGCGATACGTAAGGTTCGACACTGATTTTTTGATCGACAGCTGCCCGGAGTACGTGACTGCAAGGGTATCCCAGAAGCTTGGGCTTGTTGCAAGTGCACTCACACGAGGTTGTGCCAAGGGTCACGGCTTGTTTTTTTTTATCCTCTGTGGTGACCCTTAACAAACTTGGCTCGCACATTGACTTCCCATTTATTCCTAAGTGCATCTACCTTCCTGCAACCATGGCTTTGCGACTTCTTTGCTTTCTCATCAAGATGTCTTTGCATCTTCTCAGACCATGGCTTGTTCAAATCAACCAGTGCCTTGGCGACTGTGACTCTGTCTGCAAAGTATGACACAGTCCGATTCCAAGTTTCATCGATTAGGGCTGTGATAGGTAGGGCCCTCACCCCTTTAAGAACACCATTGTACACCTCTGACATGTTGCTTGTCATTATACCGTACCGAGCCCCACTGTCGTGAGACTGCGCCCACTTGTACAAATGGGGACAATTCTCGCTGATCCACTGGCTCAAATTTATTGCTGTCCGACGACCCCTCCGGTCTTCTCTCTCCGGCAGGGATGCGCGCTCGATCTCACCATTGATACCTGCCCAGATAGCATTCATTTTGGCTTCAGTTTTCTGCATGCACATCCTCTTGAATAACTTGAACCAATCTTTGTTTTTGAATTTGGAATAAAAATTAGCTGCCAAATGCCGCATGCACCACCTTGTCTCCAGATCGGGCCACTTCCAGTCTGGATCTTCTGAAGCCTTAATTATGTCGAGCGCGCTTAATAGCCCAGTGTTGCGATCAGAGATGATGCAAACCCCTTCGCGATCTTTGACGACCCCCATCTTTAGGCAACTCAGGAACCACAGCCAGCTATGTTTGTTCTCGCTCTTGACTATTGCATACGCAATAGGTAGAAGTTGATTATTTGCATCTGCAGCAATTGCCACCAAGAGTGTGCCCTTGTACTTTCCATTGAAAAATGTACCATCGATTGATAAAACCGGACGACAATGCTTGAATGCTTGTATAGTCTGGGCGAATGCCCAGAATAAGCGGTCCGGGATTAGCTCGTCCCGGTTCATTGGGTTTGGACGTTGTTTCCGGAAAACTTGAGTCCCCCTGTTAGCAGTTGTTGTCTGATGCATCATTCTGGGGGCAAAAGAATACGCCTCCTCATAAGTTCCGTACAACCTCTGGAATATCTTTTCCTTTGCATGCCTTGCCTTGCTGTAGCTGACAGTGAAGCCAATCTGATCAGCTGTAGTTTTTTGCAAAGCCCTAATACTAATATTAAGACTTTCCTGCACAGTCGTTTGCATGATCTGTGACACAAATTCTGCAGTCACATTGCGGTGGTCTGGAAGAGTGCCGGTTTGCTCACAGCCATGTTCCACTATTTTTGTGACATGCCATGGCTGACATACCCCAGGCTTCCGGCGAGCAATAACTCTTCCGCGGCAACCATTCGACTCGCGATGGATGCATATGACCTTCAACTCCTCTTTATCAGACTGCATCACTTTATGCTGCCGGTGTATGGCAATTGCATAGCTATTCATTGCTTGGTAAGCAGATTTCTTATCTGGGAAAATCTGCCCAACGGCCAGACTTCCCGCTTCCAGGCCAGAAACAGAGTGAAATTCATTGGTGATGCTCATAACCTGTAAAAACTCTGGGTTCATTGGTGGAGCGACCGCCTTCTAAGGAGGAACAACTTCATCATCATCTGATTCCGAAGAGGCAGAAGAATGACCATCATCGTCATCATCTAGCGCCTCCGGCAATCCCTCCACGTGTTCGCTCATGTCAACGACCGCAGACCAATATCCTGTGGCATACACTTGTTGGCCGCCTGTTGGTTCCGATGGACCGGCGCCGGGGGCTACACTGATTGCCAACTCGGCCTCACCGCCCCCGCTACTGCACTCGGCGACATCAGTGACAGAAATGAACTCCACATACACCATGGGCTGTCCAAACATGGAGTTATTGGGATTGCTTGCAAACCCCATGTACGACGACCAGGCTTTTTCACCAGTAACCCGCCGCAGACCCCAACGGGATACTGTCCCATCATTTCCTCCGTCAACCACGAAAGCCTCCATGGTCATTTTTTTTCCATCCATCGCTGAACCAAACACCGATCGGATGCACCTTCTAACTGCCGCATACCCTACATTAACCATGTCTCTCACTACAACCGTAGTCATCTCGCACCTAGACACATCCACACCGGAAGGACCGTCGCGTACGATGTCCCCATAGAACACTAACAAATTTTCCATAGTACCTAACGAGCAGCCATATTTACATCGTTAGTCAATTTATATTCTAATAACTTACGGTAATAATCGTTTATTTACATATAATAATCCGACTAATATTCACAACACAACAGTAACATCATTCACAGCAGTACATCAACACAAAAAATAATTGTTCAAAAAATTACACCACAGCATTTATACCTCTTGTTCAATAAGGATATCCTTCCGAATAGAAAAATCTGTTAGCGTGAATATATCACCGGTAATATATCAACGAGGTCGACCTATTATCACATGAAAAAAAAATTAGACGCACAATTTTCTTCTGCTGCCAAAAGTTTCAAAATAGCAGTAGCATGCATGTGGTCATCACCTCTAAAGAGGAACCGAAGACCGAAAAACAATTTGCATCAATCACGTCATCTCCTCCTAGTTTGCTACCCAGACGATATTTTCTTTTACGGTTTACATACATCATCAAGGATATTAGCATTTATCTTGCATTTCATTTACGGTTTCCTACTCTACCAAATTAGCTAATAAAGTCTACGTATGATTTCCTTACTACAGAACTTATTAAAAAACATGACACATGAAATAACAACACATTTAATCATGCAATGACCAATTATAGTACAATCATTTTCTTAATTAACATTTTAAGAACTGCTGAAGCTCCAAATTGCATGCATGTGGTCATCACCTCACAAGGGACATCGAAGACCGAAAAACAATTTCTTCAATCACGTCATCTCCTCCTTGTTTGCTACTCAGACGATATTTTCTTTACCTAATTACATACATTATCAACGATATTAGCACTTATGTTGCATGTCATGTACGGTTTCCTAGTTTACCAAATTAGCTAATAAAGTTGACCTACGATTTCCCAACTATAAAACTTATTAATAAACATGACACATGAAATAACAACACATTTAATCATGTAAATGACCAACTGCGGTTTCTTAATTAGCATTTTTAGAACTTCTTGCATGTCTAATGAAAATGATGCATCTTAAAGGCATATCACTCATCTACAATACAGTCAAAAATTTGTTGTCTAAATTTTGGCTCTAACTCTACCTAAACGTTTAACACAAGTCCTAATTACGACTTACAGACAAAAATAACAACATCTTGCATGTCCAAAAAATAGTACTAATGGACATAGCTAACATTGATCTATAACATCTTCAACATACTGTTCTGACAAATATTACTTCCAAGAAGTTAACATCGCATAGCTAATGACGGGCTACAGAACTAACTAATTTCCAATGTGCATGCACACAAATATTCATGTATTGCAAAGATCATACCTTGATCTTCAACTTAGTAGTTCACTTCACACGGCAAATCATACTCCTGAAGCTCCAAATTACTTCACAAAGTGATGAAATATTACCTAAAACAGCAGATAATACATGTAACATCCCCATGTAATAGCTACAGTAATCACCCTTTTGATCATGCCATGTCACTATGATTAACTATGCTTGATCATCATTGCATCATATCTCATTTCAAATTCCAATTCAAATTATAATTCAAATTCAAAGTGGAAAAAAAAAGTTGTCCAAATTGAAAACTAAAATGTTAATTTAATAGCAAATAATCCATTACTAATTATGTTCAGAAAAGCAACATCACTAAAAATGCCTAAGTGACTCTATCAAACTAAAACAGTAGCTAACAGCAACATTTTAACACCATTTTATTTAATAGAATTACAAATGAAATTATATTTTGCCCAAACCAATTTTTTTTGTGGTAAAGAATATTGCACTGTAATATTTGAGCTAAGTCACACATTTAATAAAAGTCCAATAGTGGTCAAACATTTGCAAAACAGAAGAGTTTAAAAGAAATCAGAAAAGAAAAGAAAACGGTTAACGACTAACTGTGGCGCTGCGCCTTAGTGGAACAGTAGCGCTCGGCCCAGCCCAACCTGGTCGTCGTCCTCCTCCGTCGCGCTGTCGGCTGGCGCGCGCGACAGAGCCGCCGATCGCCGCGTGTCGCTCATCCCGCGGTTCCCCGTCGCCGCTAAAGCCTCCCCGAGACCTCCCTCAACCCTAGCTGGCCCCCAGTTCCCCCCCCCCCCGCACTCTCTCCCTCGCCCACCATCCTCCTCCTCGCGCAGCCGCCCGAAAGTCGCCGCCGACCACCGCCCAAATCCGCGGCCACCGCCTCCCGATCGCCTCTCCGACAAGCCCGACCACTCCGCCTCGCTCGACTGCTTCGGCTACGCCTCGCCATCGAGCTCGGGGACGACCACATGCCCGGGATCGACCTCGTCCCCGTCTTCTCTGTCGCCGGCGACCGCCGCCGTCTCCGTCGTCCTCTGCTGCTCCAAAGCTTTCGCGGGCATTTCGTTGCCGCTAGGTGAGCTCCTCCCCTCCCCCATTGCTCTCCTCGCGCCGCGTAGCTCGCCCTAGACGCCTCCCCATAGCATCGCCCGAGAGCTCCGCCGCCGCCGTCGTTGCCGGCGAGCATTCCGGCCTCCCCGACTCCGACCACCCCCACCACTGGACGCGCCGTCGAGTGGCCGTTCCAGAGCAACAAACGGCGCCCGATTTGGCGCACCGTAGACGAAACCCAGGCTCGCCGAAGTTGCCGCCGCTTCGGGCTCGCCGGAGAGAGCTCCGGCGCGACTCCGGTGGCCGGCGCCGACGTGTCCGGCTGGGTCCTCCCGCTGTGCCACTGACTGTGGGCCCCGCGGGTCCCGTTGACCGGTCCACTGGCTGACGTGGCGGCCCTGTGTGGCTGACATGCGGGTCCCGCCGTTTAAAACGATTTTAAAAAAAAAAAATTAAATAAAACGTTAATTAAATCAGTTAATTAAATTAATTAGTTAATCACTCACTGACTAATGGGCCCCACCTAGCTAATTAACCGGTTAGTTAGTTTAGTTAGCCCCGTGTCTATGACAGGTGGGTCCCGCAGGTCAGAGTTGACTGGTGAGAGGACCTGTTGACTGCTGACGCCGTGCTGACGTCATGATGACGTCACTGGCTACTGTTTTGGATAATTCGTATTTATTAATTAAATAAATTCCAGAAAATTAATAAAACTTTGAAAAATCATATCTTTAAACCGTAAGTCAGATGAAAATAATTTATATATGTAAAACGATCAGAAAAATATGAAGATTCTGAATATGTAGTCAAAACGCCTGTCCAACACTCCTAGCTAGGTGAACATGAAACTTTTTGACTGTTTTTGATAAATGAATAGTGCACAACTTTAATAAAATAAATCCAATTAAATTCCTAAATTAACCAAATCATTTAGTTAGGCAGTAAAACACATCTGCATATCATTTAGGCATGTCATGCATAAGTGATTGTATTTTTGCCGTGAAATTTATTGTTTCTTCCCCCTCCTTCTCTCTCGATAGACGCCGAGACCGACGCCGTTGCAGCAGAGCTCGACTACACCCCCGACGAGCAGCCTACCGACGATCAGCCACTCTTAGCAGAGCTTCCAGGCAAGCAATCCCCCCCTTGACGCATGCCGTTGTCTCCTATTCTTTCTCCCTCCTGCTTGCATTAGAAATTGCCGCTGCCATGCTTTAACCTATTCTGATGCATAGCCTGGTTTTGTCGCCTGCTACTGATACATTACCTGTTATCCCATGATGCCTAGTTAGCTATGCTGTTGTTCCATCCTTTGCCCTTCGTCTTGTCCGTATGCCATGCTTGTTACCGGGCTGTGATCACTCTGGGTGAGGATCACGGAAATGCTTACATTACTACATTCATTCACTGTTACGGGGCTGAAGGGCTGGTGGTACCATCCAGTCAGAGATGGACCTGAGTCCCGACAGCGCCCAATGTTAAAGTCGGGCTGGCCCCAAGGGTACCCGCGAGTGTATATCATTAAAGATGGGTCGGCTCCAAGAGCACCCGCGCGTCATGTTTTACCAAGTCGGAGCGACAGAAACTCTGATCGTCTCTGCGAGTTACTAAATACGCCTAACGGAACTGGGTATTTGATCTGAGTGGGTCGTCGTGCCCTATACGCACTACCACCACGTGGGATAATGGTTTAATGGGGCCCTCTACGTCGTATGTATCAGCCGAAAGCTCTTCAGACGTCACAGCTCAGAGATGCGGGCTGATTGTTGGGGTTGGGCTGGTTACGTCACTGGTGTATTCAGTGTCGCGCCTGCTTCCCGGCCAGTCTCGCAACGTGCAGGAGTGCAAAGGGCGATGGGCCCAAGACCCCTTCGCACTTAGGATTTAGACCGGCGTGTTGACCTCTCTGCTGAGCTCTAGGTCGGGCTGCGATGTGTCGATCACCCGAGGCCGGGTATTACCCAGCCAGTGTGTCCGGTCGGAGGTAATCGAACGTGTTGGGTAACAGTAGTGCACCCCTGCAAGGAAGTTATCTATTCGAATAGCCGTGTCCACGGTAACAGGACGCTCAGAGTTGTATCCGGATCTATGACAACTACAAACTGATGATGATATATATTAAACTGTTACTACTGCTCTCGGGATTACTTTCTCGCGGGATAGTCGAGAAAGGATCTCAGGGAATTGCTACCATACAACCACTATTATATGCTACTAAATTCTACTCTCTTCTGATGCTGCAAGATTGCTTGAAGATGCTAGTCTTCGATAGGCTAGGCTTCTCCCCCTCTATTCTGGCATTCTGCAGTTCAGTCCAAAGATATAGCCCCATTCCTTTGATACCAGTGCATAACTAGCATAGTTCTGATGTCAGTCTTGCGAGTACTTTGGATGAGTACTCACGGTTGCTCTGCTCTTCTTTTTCCCATACCCATTTGATGATACATCAGACGACGGAGCCCAGGAGCCAGATGCCACCGCAGGAGCTTACTACCAGGAGGGTCCCGACGGCACTTACTACTGGATCGAGCCAGCCGACCAGGAGTAGTTAGGAGGCCCTAGGCAGGAGGCCTTCGCCTTTCGATCTGTATCGTTGTTTGCGCTAGCCTTCTTAAGGCAAAACTTGACTAACTATGTCTGTACTCAGATATCATTTGTGTGGGTGACTTATGTATTCGGGTCCTCGCGACCCCTGGCTTGTAATATGATGTTTTATGTTTAATTTGGGTTTAGAGTTGTGTTGTGATATCTTCCCGTGAGTCCCTGTGCTTGATCGTGCACGTTTGCATGTATGATTAGTGCACGATTAAGTCGGGGGCGTCACAATACATACTTAGAAACTAATCAAACAAAGTAAAAACATCATGCATGCGAACACAACCAACAAAAATGGACTGCTCTGACCTGCTGAGCTATGCTTCCTCCGTGTTCTTAACAGTCAGAAACATAGGAGAGGGAGCAGTGTGTGTGCGCGAGAGAGTAGGCAGTGTGTCTGTGCGAGAGAGCAGACAGGGTGTGTGTGCGAGAGAATACGGGCACTGTAGTGTCGGCACAACGCGTTAGAATTTGCTGTCGCGTCCGCCGCAGCAACAGCAACGCTGCCTGCTTCTCCACCAGCAGCATCTAATTATCTTGAAAATCAGAGCCGTCATCGTGGAAAGCAGCAGCGCCTGGGAATCAGCATCTAGCAAAAAAACACCCCCATCTCGAACGTGCCCGGCAGCGAGAATCAACATCCTTTAAAAAAGCAGCGGGAATCAGCATCTTCGCGGCATAGAAATCAACGCCGTCACGTGGTAATCCGCGCCGTCACAGTGTCCATGCAGAGCCAGCAGTGCGGTCGGGCCCCAGAGGCATGCCGCCTCGGTAGGTGGCGGCAGGCCCCACCATCAGCAGCCCGTTCCGTGCGAGCAGTGGCCGAAACGGAATTCCGGCCGGCCGCCAGCGCTGGTGGCGGCAGGGGGGTCTGATCTGGCAATTTGACTCGCAGGTGGTCTATTTTGGCAATTCCACTCGGCAGGTGGTCCTTTTGAACAAAAATTCTGAAAAATCAGGAGGAGGCAGCAGGGCCATTACCGTAGTTTGAGACGCGCCCGGCGTGCCATATCTGGCAGAAGAAGAGCGCGCCCTTGGCGTGCACGGCGTCGACCACGGGTTTCCACGCGTCGACCTGCTCCTCCGTCCACACGCCGGGGGCGTTCTTGTACCCCTGCGCCGTGTCCGACACTCCTGTCGCCTCCGCGATGAGCAGCCCGCCCTTGGTCGCCCGCTGCGCGTAGTACACCCCCGCGTGCGGCTGCGGCACGTTGCCGTAGGACCTTTGCCTCGTCAGTGGCGCCAGCACAACCCTGCACGGACGCGGCATGGATGAACAAGGCTGCACGGCTTTCGGCCGGGAGCACCAAATTTGCAGGCCCCCGTCAGGACTGATGGTTTATTTATATCGCTGATACCAATATTATTTCAGGCAGATTTGGTCAAAATTTTGAGAAAACAATTTTGGAAATTTGGCCTGAAATTTGCAGACACAAACAATCTGGTAGTCCTCATCGAAGCTGAATGAAAAATTCAGGAAAAATAATCCAAACGCATGTGCATGATCGATCTATCATCAGAACAACAAAGAAGAGAACATGAGCTACTATTGGGAAGGCATGATTGGAAATTGTGCTGGTTGGTTCCCATTCGGCCATGCCTGTGCGAGAGGTCGAACTGGCCCATCTTGTGAGGCGTCAGGAGAGGAGGAGCCGGCGTGGACTCCATGCGGCCGAGTGAGTGGTGTGTGATTGGTAGATTGGTTTCAACTGAGTGAGTGCTGTGGAGTGTGGAGGTACTCATTTTATAGAGCGGATGCGATCATACGAGGTACATATATTAAGATAAGAATACGGTGCGATGGTGTATGGAGGGACCCGGCCGGGTGTTAATTTTAAGTTAATTGAAAGCTTTCTGCCTGAGTCCCGGGCGGCTGCTAAGCGCACTTTCTCTCGTCCATTATATAATCCTCAGTGCAAGATGACGCCGATGACGCAACTACCCACGCAGGGGAGTCGGATTCACGAGGAGAAAACTCGATGTGGCTGCTTTGCCTGCCTCTGGCTACCCAGCAGCGCGCAAGTCCGGGCGGAGAAAATTACAAACAAAACATCACATTTTGGTCTATGTCATCGTACAGGAAAAGTAGCAGATGAACCCTAGCTCGTCACCCACGGTGCACCCACGCAAAAAAAACATAGAAAAACATTTTAAAAAAATTCAAAAACTTTGTAAGAATGATCATCAACAAATGTTATGGACATTTAAAAAGTTTGATGGTCAAATAACATTCGAGGAGCTCTATAAAAAAGCCAGTTTCTGAATTTGTTGGAATGTTTTACTATTTTTACTGGGTGCACCGAGCAGGGATGTAGAAAAACCGCTCTCCATCATATAACTACCATTCGTGCCAAAAATTATATATAAAAAAAACATCACAATTAGGGCAGGTGCGTAACATATTACTACTACTGTACTTCTTTACATGGTGGTGGATGGACGAGAGCGTACCGCGTACGATGTGGAGTAAAAGCGTACGTGGTCTATTTACGTCCTAATTGACCGCACAGGGTACACATGAGGAAACGCGGATACGCATCTTTCCTTGCGACGGAGGGAATGATCCATGGACGATCAACATCGCAGCGGCCTGTTGTAGGTGGGCGGCGAGGAGGGGCAGTTCTCGTTCATGTTGGCGTATGGCTGGATGGTGTTGTACTCCGGGAGCTCCATCTTGTACTCCCCGAGGACCTGACAGAAGGGGAGCCCGTCCGCGTCGCCGTTGCACCACCCTGGCAGCCTCGTCCGGTTGTCCTCGAAGATCCTCAGCATGTACGCGTCCCGTATCTAGGGGAAGAAGAAGAAGAAGCAAAGCGCTTGATTGATCAGCCGAGATCAGGAGCAAGTAAACGGGCAAGCAAGCTTGACTGAAGCGGCCGGCGGCACTCACGGTGAACTCCGTGACCTGGATGGACTCCGTGAAGGGGGCGAACACCCCGGCCGCCTTGTACATCGCGAGGATGAAGGCGACGCAGGTCGTCGATTTGCCGTCGCTGTACTCCCACTCGTCCTGCTCCGGGATGGTCAGCAGCTGGTTGAAGGACATGCCCCGTCGCTCCGTCTCGCTGATGATGCCATGCAGGTCGAGTTGCTACACGGGCGGAATTAAGCACAGCATCGTCATATATACTTGCTGTCAATTTCTGAGTCCTCTGTTCCAATATGAAGTGAAGTTTATTGCAAGATATAGTTATAAGAACCTCGGTCCCAAGTCGTTTATTAAGAGCCTCGTTCCACATGTTAGAAGCATAGTGTGGTTGTAATCTGGTCCACATCGACATAGCAGCCATTACCTGAAAACAGAATATCAGCAAGTATTCTACAAGATTAATAACAGACGAAACCAACATGACAATACAATTGACGTATGGAATCAAGTGTTCTACAAGAACTATTATCAGCAAGTATAATAAATATATAAAACCAAATACAGATAATTATTGACTTAGTCATGAGGTAAATTCAGCCTAGCCTGAACAAGTTTAGGAGGACCTGTACAGCCGTAGCTTACAACATCTGCTGTTTACAGCACCTCACTATGTCACTGTCAGTTTTCCTTTTTTAGGAGAAAGGCAGGAGCACTGCCCAATTCATTAAGATATGAAAAGGAGAACAAAGGTTATTTACAAGAGAGAACTGAAAAGGAAAAAAAAAACTCAAGTCCCCAATTACAGGCAGAGAGAACCGGAAAAAAAAAAACTCAAGAGCGAGCGCGAAGGCCAGCCTCACTAGATTAATGTTCTCCATGACAAGGTATGCAACATCAAGCACGGTGAGGGAGGAGCCAGTGTTGTGGAATGTTTGGAAGGAGCGGAAGCGCCGTATCTTCAGAAGATTAGAAATCTTACTATCTACCTCTATGCATTATTATTGCTGCAGAATAAAACTGGAACCAACATAGAATGCACATAGCACTTTCAAGACTCAATATACCTAGTTTTAGAATTACTCTTATACATAGTGAATCCCCTCAAGAAAATGTTAGTGAAAAAGTACCCACATGAATGAAGAAAAGACAGCATGAATTATGCCGAAGGACCAAAGAGCCGAAGGACCAACATGCAGCAAGAATTTTTAACTTATAAAAAACTTAGAAATTTAAACAACTATGCCGAAGGACCAAAGAGCAACGGAGATTATACCAGGTTAGCATCGAGAGGTGGAGGATAATTTTCCGACATTGTATCAATCCAACTAAATATCATATTATGATAGCCATAGGGTTTCCCATACATGCTTCGGGCAAATTCCCATGCAGCACTTTCGTTGAATTTGGCCCTCACGTCAGGGTGCAAGGGCAGCAATGCTACTTGTGGATTTGAGTCATCTTTGAGTGCCACTCCCCACCATTCATCCCATGGAACTATAGCAATGACTTCTTCACCCTATAATTGTACCACATAAAGCCCAACATAAGTATGCAATAAACACTTGTCAATGTTCACAAAACAATTCATAGATTTGACATAACCTCAAATTTTTTTTTTTTGAAAGGAACCAACTTCAAACTTGGTGAGGCCTAGCATTACAAAAAATATCATATATAACGGGCATTTTACTGTAACCAGATGACAAATAGCAAATATACCGGAAGGAAAAACTGGTCACCAGATGTGATTACAAGATTAAATTTAAAAGATATAAAAAGATGAGGAAAATAATACAACATGACGAAATATTTACTGCAAGATATGACCAACTTAGCATTCTCGTTTTCACCATTTCCGGTTTTTCAATGAGAGCATAGGAGAAATGTCATACGTTATCCACTGGAACAAGAGGTTGCATGCGGTACCTTCTTATTTTCATAACCTGATTCTGCAACCCAGAGAGTGCCGTTCTCATCTTTCAAGCAGACCGCGGTATGCCCAGCAAACGCACCAGTCACCCATTTCTCCAAAGTCTGAAACCCACCCCAGCGCCCTCGAATCTTGGAAAGAGCCAAGAAATCACCAGAGTGCACATCCTCTTTACGTATGTTGGCGGACCAAGGTTGAGAACGCTTCTCAAATGAAGCCCCCATGTGCTTCTGAAGAAATGCCAAGTTGGTGTCCTGGCCCCAAATGGTGTTCGAAAACAGCGGAATCACATCGATCAGAGATAACAGTGTCCCGAGCATTCCGGATGGCATGAGAAAAATGGCAACCCCGTGCAGCTTCACCTAATCACAGATCGATCCAGAGACGCCGACTGTTAGAGTTTAGTAAGGCAAAACTAAGTGGCCATGTAAAGGAGGAGATATCTGAAAACAACCTACGTAGAGGGACGAGACGTACATATTCCATTTCTCCTGCTTCTTCCCACGATTTGATCTCGAAGGTGTGTTGATGTGCTCTGGTGTAGTAATCCCACCCTATCCTGTACGGTGTTGCGAATACATACAGGTCCATGCATGTCCAGCTCTGAGCCGATGCAGTCTATATATACCCACAAGGGCACAAGAAATCTTTCGTCAGGGCAAAACTCGTCATATATAAGGGACTATGGTTCAGTAAACGAGAACAAAAGCATAGGAACCATGCATGCCTCTAATTGTCCATTACATTGACAGATTCGTATGAAGATGCTCACTTGCAATTTGGCGTTGTTATGATTGCAACTTGCCACTAACGAATGATATAACTCGTGAGCATCCTATTAAAAACATGCGAGTTCTTTCTTTGTCTTCTTATAGCATTACTTTTGGTTCTCCGATCAACTTCATTTTCTATTTTTAGCCTTGTCGTATGTCTCGTTTGGATCACATTCATATGAAGACAATTTCCTAGCTACTAGTAATATTTTTACTAATGATGAGAACCAAATACTGGGAATCCTATGGGAAATTGAGAAGATGCATGTACGGTAAAAATCAAACAGAAGTTGTTACCGCTTCAAAGGTGAATTAATCAAAAGGCAATTCACACCGACAAAAAAGACTATCAAAAGGCAATTCGGAGGGCAATGTAAGGGGACCTTGAGGTGTAGGACGGCGCCGCCGAGGCCGGCGGCCGTGCTGTTGCTTCCACGGGGACCGGGCGTGAGGCTGAGGACCGCCTCGTTCTCCGCGAAGCACGCGCCGCGCCAGGCGGCCGCGGGCCCGCCGGGCGCCGCGAAGGCGACGAAGGTCGGGAGGAGGTCGACGGCGCTGTGTATGGTATCGCCCATGAGCGACCACGCTTGCCGGCGCGGCAGAAGGTCCCTTGCCGCGGCCTGGCATCGCGACGGGGCCAGGAAAAGGTGGAGGAGGGCGAGGAGGACAGACACGGCGAGGCGTCGGCGTCGCTGCCGCGGCTTGCTCGCCGGCGCCGCCATCGCCCGCGTGCCGCGGTGGCCGCGCTGGGGCACCACTTATCGTTGCGCCCGCGGCCCGCCCGTGACTAGACTAGAGCTCCGTGAGCGTCAGGGCGTTTGCTGCTCTGCCGAGTTTTCGGCTCAGTAGTTTGTTTGCTTGCTTGGCCTCGTGCCTCGTGAATGGCCGCGTCGTGACGAACGTTTTCTTTTCTTCCCTTTTTCTTTCCACCGCCGGCAGCGTACAAAGGGAGACGGCGGGTGCACGGGGATTTTGGACCGCTCGAGGTTTGATCCATGCGCTTGCACCGCCGCGGCGAGAACTGAAGTTAATTGTGGTCCGCTGGGCAGTGGGTCCGGACATACAACTCTAACGGACCTCGTGAAAGTGACAGCGATCTTTGCATTCCTTACCAGAGTGTTTTTTTTCTACCATGCACATGCATGGATCCACCGTCCTATTGTTGCTTTGAGATATGTGCTACATTTTGTGGTTGTTGATGAGTTTTGTCTTGTTTTGAAGTATTATACGCGATGTTTTATTGAGTTTTTTTTCTTCCTTATTTCAAATTGAGACATCTTATATTATTAACTAGTCGCAACCCACTATTTATTTTTTCTCCTCATGCAACCGTGTCACATCATCAAGTCATGCATGTGGTTATAGTACTTATTTTTTTTTCACTTTATGTAACCATGTCACATCATCAAGTCATGCACGTGCTCATAAATTTTCCTCCTCATGCAACCATGTCACATCATCAAGTCATACATGTGGTTATATTACTTATTTTTGCTCCTCATGTAACCATGCCACATCACCATGTAACCATGTGGTTATAGTACTTTTTCTTTTCTTTTTATGTAACCATGTCACATCATCAAGTCATGCATGTGCTCATAAATTTTCCTCCTCATGCAACCATGTCACATCATCAAGTCATGCATGTGGTTATATTACTTATTTTTGCTCCTCATGTAACCATGCCACATCATCAAGTCATGCATGTGCTCATAAATTACAATTTGTGCACTAATCTACTCATTGTTTCACTAATTTTTGTGTGAGCATAAACTGTATATACATTGAACGCTTAGAGCAAATATATGTAGATCATGTTACACATTTTTGTTTAAAATGGCACCCCGTTTACTTCAATCCAATAGTTTCTATTTTATACATCATTTTGTCAAATGCTTCATATGATTTATTGTTCTTAAAATATAAACCGAGAGCAATCCTAATTTGTTTCTACAATAGTTTTAATTTTTAGCACCTATGTATCCATTTGTTTGTCATGTCTCACGCAGCTCGCGCGGTGCATCATCTAGTTTTTATGCTTTGTTGTATTTTTTTGGTGCCCCTTCCCTTGTCGTGGGCCAGCACTTGCCTAAACCGAAAAAATCTATACCTACTAATAGCGAAAACAGTGCTTCTGTTTGCTCGCAGTTTTGCAGAAAACCTTTGTAGTTTCGGTAAATCAAACAATTGTCATGTTTTAAGTCAGTTTTTTATTTTTTCAGAGAAACCCATGTAGTTTTGGTTAATAAAACCGTGGTCCTATTTTAAGTCAGAATTTCATCTTTGCATAAACCCCCTGTAGTTTTGGTTAATAAACCTACAGTCCAGTTTTAAGTTAGATTTTCGTTTATGCACAAAACCCCATGATGGTTGAGTTAATCAACAAGCATTATGTATCAAATGATTTTTTTAAATATCCATATCTTTTAAATTATAACTCCAAATTTAACATATTATATGAAATTTGATTAGAAAATGTATAGAATCTGGTTATGATATTATTTTACTCGTTAATTTTAAAAATACTATTTAGGGTGCAACCTTAATCAATAGCGCATGATTCGTCTTTCTTTCGTACCAGTGTGGTCCGGATTGGAAATGAACACCTCAACAAAGATAGGAGACGAAAGAAACCATCTATAATCATGGATGCATGCCTCGCCAAAATCTCGTAGAAAAAAAGATCGGATTTCTCATCTTATGCCAAGAGAGACACACTTTATAATGGACCATATCCAAATGCATTGTGATTGTATGAGCACTGAGACCACCGTCGATGAGGGTTGGAAGAAGGATAAGTGGCATTACAGATGGGATGTCATGTGTTGAAATAAAGGACGTGGACCTATCGGCATCTTGAGTCATGGTTATTGGGTTGAAGACATGTGATTTTTTTACTCCCGCTGCAACGCACGGGATCTTGTGCTAGTGACTACCCGTAGATAGTTCTCTTTGTAGCTAATCACCCCCCATGATCTGCCTCGACCCATGTCCTGGTGGGCACATGAACCGCAACCATCCTACCCTGCAATTGATCCAATTGTTTTGCCAGCCAGGCTCATCTGACCGGCAAGATGAATTGATGATGATGAGAGATAGGGGGCTTCATTTGGATAGACCAATAGGGAACATTTGTCTAATTGATGGGAGAGACCGAGAGAGTGTTGCACATGTTTTTTCTATACTGCGATTCATCTCCCAGACATTAACCACGTCCTAGACTTCAGACGCCCACTAGCTAACGAATGTTCAAGCCATGGTACACATTATACAATTCCTTTTACCAAATAATGTAGGGAAACAACTCCACAACTCAACATTTTATTAAAAAAACCACATACTATACAATATTTAAATGAAAGAAAAAGAAAAATATGAAAGAAAATAAAAACCCATTAAGGAGGGAGGAAATAAAACCATCTAATATGCTCCTCCATATATCTGGACTTGATCCTATGAGCTATCAATGAAATGTCATGTATGAATCCATACCTCCATCTCACAAAATACTGTACTATATTTACATTCATGGAAAAAAATGCAAAGATGAAAGAAATGGGCATTGAGATAGAGCAAAATTTAGCAGATGCAATCTACCACCTCGAGCAAGGAAAGATGAACTAGCACTGAGCCTCCATTCCATATTATCAACTAGTCGCATGAGCTCAGTAGTCCTAGGTGGTAGTCCCAATAGTCAAACCCAAATATGTGAAGGGCAACTTGCCAAGCTGACATCCAAATACAACAACTAACCTCTCAGCTTTGGAAGGGTCAGCATTTGTAGAAATCAAAGATGATTTGTGTCAGTTAACATCTAGGCCAGTTGAGAGAGAAAACAGAGAGCATGCTCTTAAGGGCCACCAGCTGGTTATCCACAACATAAAAAATCAAGAGAGTGTCATCTGCATACTAAATGATGGGGAATTCTGGGTCATGACAAGGTATGTGCAAATGAATGACACCTCTTGCAAACGGATCATTAACCACAAACCGCATCAACCCAGTAACAAGCACAAAAAGAAGTGAGGACGATGGATCACCCTGCCTTGCACTTCTCCTACATGAGCATGCACTCCATTGAACAGAACAGAGGAAGAACATGAAGATAGAATCTCTTTAATCCAAGAAATCCGCTTCTCATAAGATCCCTTGAATTGATAATCTGAATGATGGCCTCATGTTCAATGGACTCAGAATCTTTTTCAAAATGAATTTTGAATATGAGGATTGACCTCTTGGACTAGTGACACCGATATAAGTGCTCCTGTTCCATGCAATACGGTCCTAGATGGTCCTTGAGTTAATAAAACACATTGGTTCTTATGTACTCATCGTATGATTTCCCCTTGGAATATACTGGCACAAATTTTAGTAGGAAATTTTAAACTGGCCCCCGTTAAGGAGATTGGGCTAAACTCCCCAGTACATTCAAGAGAGGCATTTTTAGGTACTAGTGTGATAAAATGCCCATTAATGTTTTCCACCCTCGCGTTTCCTACATGAAAATTGTGAGTCGTACAATAAAAATCATCACAAACAATGGCCCGACACTTATTAAGAAATAAACCATTGAAACCATCTTGGCTAGGAGCTTTATTAGTGGGCATGCATTTGACAACCCTATCCATCTCATTTTTCTCCAAAGGCACAGGGAGATAATCCATCTCACTAACATGTACCAGTGAGGATGCCAAATAAATCCCCATGGAAGTGCCACTCGCAAGGCCCATTCAATTTTTACAACAATCCCAAACAATTCTTTCCCTCTGTGCACGATCTGAGGCAAAAGAGCTAGCTTCCAATTGCAGGCTAGCAATAGAATTCCTTCTGGATCTCTCAGTGTCCATTGCCTGAAATAACCTAGTGTTCTCCTCACCCACTTTGATCCACTTGATAGTGCATCTCTTCTTACAGTAGGTAAACATGAGGTGTAACAAATTTCCCGTGTGTAGTTTAACAATTTTCCTGAAGTTAAACTCGGGCCTAAACAAAGGCCTAAATCCTCAAAGTTATCCGGCAAAAAATGACCTTGTTGCATTTCTAGATAAGAACTCAGCCTTGAAATACCGAGTTGATGTATCTTCAAAGCATATCTCAAATATTTGAACTTATCAACAATAATAGTAGTAATATGACTTTTATGAGATGACGTTTCCCAAACCTTTTTAACACATTCCACAAAGCCCTGCTGCTTCACCTAGTAATTTCAAACCTAAAAATATTACATTTGGGTATGTAAGTACCAATAGAAACCACACATGACACATAATCTGAGGTAGTTTTAGCCCGTGGCGATACCTGAGTCATTGGGCAGCAAGAAGTCCAATTAGTTGATGCATAGAGAACCAATCCAATTGCTCAAGAAGGGGGTTGTCCTTCATATTATACGAAATTATATATGATATCCCCTTTAGAAGGTTTCCAAGAAGCCCATGTCGCCAATGATCTCATTAAATAATAATAAATGCCATTGGCACCCCCCATGCAAATTCATGTTATCACCTGAGCTTATGAAGTTAAAATGACCTAGAAACAACCAATTTCATCCACGGTAATATTAATACTATAAAGACGTCTCACAAAATTATCTCAAGCTTCCCCTTGACAAGGATCATGATCCATATTTCTCTGTTATGTTTGGCAATGAAAGAAATTATAACACCAAAAGACTAAATATCCATCAAAACCCTATCTAGGATAGTTGAATTCCATAGAACTAGGATACCACCAGAAGCTATGCAAAATGATAAAACCTTTTGGGGAAGAACTTCCTATTAAACCTATGATAAAACACACATTTTTCCGTTTCATGTAAGCAAACAAAAACACCTTGGCTTTGTATCATACATACCCCATCCAAATACATAGGGATGACTTTGGGCCTGAGCGGGAGGGGCAATCACCTAGGGGGCAGGCCTGTGGGGGGCAAGAGTTCAATTGCATGAATGCATTTGTTTGCGTAGAACATCAATACTCTGATACATAGCCAACCGCCAGAGAAAATTAAATGTCGTCGATTGTTATCCATGAGGAAAGGAAGCATCATCGTCGCCCATCTGTTCGCGCTCGGGGCTGGACGGTTTCCTAAGCATTAATTTCTTCCTTGTTATATGTACTATGGATGAATCTGAGTTCAAATAAGTCAATCTTTACCCACGTCTGTGTTCGGCGTTTGTTCATCGCCTCTACATGATCTATGTCCCTTGTTGATGCAACATCATATCTTGTGTTATGATAACGGGCTGGCGGATTCGGTTAGATTCAGTCGGCGCTCGTGGTCGTGCATGTGTTTGCAAGTATGATCTTTCTAATCTGTGTTTTTCTTCATCGACGTTTGATGTTGGATTGGTACGCTGGTTGATACGTCTCTGATAACCCACAAGTGTAGGGGATCGTTTGTAGCTATTTCGATAAATAAGAGTGTCGAACCCAATGAGGAGCTAAAGGTAGAACAAATATTCCCTCAAGTTCTATCGACCATCGATACAACTCTACGCACACTTTAACGTTTGCTTTACCTAGAACAACTATGAAACTATTTTGTAGGTGATAGGATAGATTGCACGAATAAAACTAGAAGTACTTTGCGGGAATAAAACTACGAGTAAATTGCAAGATAATAAAAGTTAGTTGTTTAGTAGAAAGCTTTTGTCAAATAAGAAGTTTATTTGTCCCTAGGCAATTGATAACTAGACCTGTAATCATTCTTGCAATTTTATATGAGGGAGAGGCATGAGCTAACATACTTTCTCTACTTGGATAATATGCACTTATGATTGGAACTCTAGCAAGCATCCGCAACTACCAAAGATCATTAAGGTAAAACCCAACCATAGCATTAAGTATCAAGTCCTCTTTACTCCCATATGCAACAACCCACATACTCGGGTCTGTGTATTCTGTCACTCATGCCACCCACCATAGGCAAATCATGAACACATTGCAACACCCTACAGCGGGGATCCCCCACGTTTGCGCGAGACGGAGGGCACCGTAGGACAGCACCATAATAAAATATACACTCATACCAACCACGATCATCAATTAGCCCATAGGACAAAGCGGATCTACTCAAACATCATAGGATAGCCACATATCATTGGGAAATAGTATATGGAGTTGAGCACCATGTTTAAGTAGAGATTACAGTGGGGAAAAGAGGTGTTACACCGCTGCATAGAGGGGGAGAGAGTTGGTGTTGACGGCGACGAAGTTGCTGGAGTAGATCGCCGTCACGATGATTGCCCCGGTGGCGTTCCGGCGCCACCGGGAGAGAGGGGGAGAGAGCCCCCCTCCTTCTTCTTCTTCTTCTTCCTTGTCCTCCCCCTAGATGGGAGGAGAGTTCAACCTCTGGTCCATGGCCGCCATGGCGGCAAAGGGGCAGGAGCCCCTCCGAGATTGGATCTCCCTCTCTGTTCTCTTCTGTTTCATGTTCCTGTTTTCTCGCCGAAAACCGTTTCTTATATTCCCGGAGATCCGTAACTCCGATTGCGCTGAGATTTTAACACGATTTTTTTTTTCAAAAATTAGCTTCCTTGCGCCCGAAGGAGAGCTCCAACCGACTTACGAGGTGACCACAACCCACCATGGCGCGCCTGGGCCCTAGGGCCCGCCCTGGTGTCTTGTGGGGGCTGTGGGCCTCCTTTTGCGTTGATTCCACTTCTAAAAATTCACAAATATTCCAAAAAAGTTCTCCGTAAATTTTATCGCGTTTGGACTTCGTTTGATATGGAATTTCTGCAAAACAAAACACACACAAAAAAAAGGAACTGGCATTGGGCACTGGATCAATAGGTTAGTCCAATAAATCATATAAATTGTTGCCAAAACTATGCGAGAGTGGTATAATATTGGCATGAAACAATCAAAAATTATAGATACGACGGAGACGTATCAGCATCCCCAAGCTTAATTCCTGCTCGTCCTCGAGTAGGTAAATGATAAAAAAGATAATTTTTGATGTGGAATGCTACCTAGCATAATCTTGATCGTATATCTAATCATGGCATGAATATTAAGACACAAGTGATTCAAAGCAATAGTCTAGTTTTGACATAAAGACATTAATACTCGGGCATCCCAACAAACAATCACGCCTTTCAAAATATCAAGGCTAAAGAACGCTATCCCTACAAAATCATATAGCCTTGTCATGCTCTGTCTTCTTAACACAAAGTATAAATCATGTACTACCCCGGTGTCAGCCAAGCAATTGGTTCATACTTTTTAACGCGCTTCAGCATTTTCAACTCTCACGCAATACATGAGCGCAAGCCATGGATATAGCACTATGGGTGGAATAGAGTATGATGATAGGGGTAAATATACAGAAGACAAAAAGGTAAGAAAGTCTCACATCGAAGCCGTTAATCAACGGGCTATGGAGATGCCCAACAATAGATATCAATGCGAGGAGTAGGGATTGCCATGCAACGGATGCACTAAGAGCTATAAGTGTATGAAAGCTCAATATGAAAACTAAGTGGGTGTGCATCTGATGTCTACTACGCAACTTTATTCTTGTAGACTTTGTTGGGACTCCAAGCGTAGAGTTTTGTAGGACAGTAGCAATTTTCCCTCAAGTGGATGACCTAAGGTTTATCAATCCGTGGGAGGTGTAGGATGAAGATGGTCTCTCTCGAATAACCCTGCAATCAAATACAAGAAATCTCTTGTGTCCCCAACACACCCAATACAATGGCAAATTGTATAGGTGCACTAGTTCGGTGAAGAGATGGTGATACAAGTGCAATATGGATGGTAGATATAGGTTTTTGTAATCTGAAAATATAAAAACAGCAAGGTAACAAATAGTAAACAGCGAGCAAACCGGTATATTAATGCTTGGAAACAAGGCCAAGGGTCCGTACTTTCGCTAGTGCAATCTCTCAACAATGCTAATATAATTGGATCACATAACCATCCCTCAACGTGCAACGAAGAATCACTCCAAAGTTCCTATCTAGCGGAGAACATAAGAAGAAATTGTTTGTAGGGTACGAAACCACCTTAAAGTTATCCTTTCCGATCGATCTATTCAAGAGTTCGTACTAAGATAACATCAATTTAACCTTTCCGTTCGATCTATCTAAGAGTTCATACTAGAATAACACCATATGATACGCATCAACCAACTCTAATGTCACCTAGATACTCCAATGTCACCACAAGTATCCATGAGTCAATTATATGATACACATCAAACAATTTCAGATTCATAATACTCAATCCAACACAAAGAACCTCAAAGAGTACCCCAAGATTTCTATCGGAGAAAGTAGGACAAGAACGTTTATGAACCCCTATGCATAGATTACCCCAATGTCACCGCGGGAATCCGCAAGTTGAGTACCAAACCATATATCAAGTGAATCAATAGAACACCCCATTGTCACCACGGGTATCCACATGCAAGACATATATCAAGTGTTCTCAAATCCAATATTCAATCCAACATAACGAGATCTCAAAGGGAAAGATTCAATTCATCACAACAAGATAGCAAGGGAAACATCATATGATCCGACTATATTAACAAAGCCCGTGATACATCAAGATCGTGACATCTCAAGAACACGAGAGAGAGAGAGAGAGAGATTGAACACATAGCTACTGATACATACCCTCAGCCCCGAGGTGGACTACTCCCTCCTCGTCATGGCCTCCGCCGGGATGATGAAGATGGCCACCGGAGATGGATTCCCCTCTCCGGCAGGGTACTGGAACGTCTCCAGATTGGTTTTTCGTCGATACAGAGAGGTGGGGCAGCGGAGTGGAGAGTCTAGGGTTATTTCTGATGGTTTCTATATTTATAGGATTTTTGGGCGTCGGTTTCATGCCAAGATGGGCCACGAGGAGGGCACGATACACCAGGGCGCGCCTGGGCCCTCTGGCGCGCCCTGGTGGGTTGTGCCCACCTCGTGGCTCTTCTCCGGTGGTTCTTCGCTCCAATATTGCTTATTTCGTCCAGAAAAAATCACCAAAAAGTTTCGGGCGATTCCGAGAACTTTCATTTTCTGCACAAAAACAACACCACGGTAATTCTGCTGAAAACAGCGTCAGTCCGGGTTAGTTCTAAATAAATCGTATAAAGTGCATCAAAACCATATAAAAGTATTGTGAACATAGATGAATATGGCATGAATACTTCATAAATTAACGATACGTTGGAGACGTATCAGCATCTAACTCTATAATGAAAAAATCCCACTAGTATATGAAAGTGACAACATAGGAGACTCTCTATATGAAAAACATGGTGCTACTTTGAAGCACAAGTGTGGAATTAGCATGCCCCTTCTCTCTTTGTCTCTCATCATTTTTTTCATTTTTTTCTGTTCTTTCTTTTTCTTTCTTTTCTTTTTTACTTTTCTCTTTTTTTTCTTTTTTTCTATTTTTTACCTTTTTCTTGTCCGGAGCCTCATCTCGAATTGTGGGGGAATCATAGTTTCCATCATCCTTTCCTCACTGGGACATGCTCTAATAATGAATAATGATGATCATCACACTTCTATTTACTTACAACTCAATATTACAACTCGATAGTAGAACAAAGTATGACTCTATATGAATGCAATGATCTAGCGTAGCAAAGATATCAAAAAACGGACAAGCCATGGAAACATCATTCTAGCTATCTTACGATCATGTAAAGCAATATGACAATGAATGCTCAAGTCATCAAAACGGAAGCGGTGGAAGTTACATGGCAATATATCTCGGAATGGCTATGGAAATGCCATAATAGGTAGGTATGGTGGCTGTTTTGAGGAAGATATAATAAGGCTTATGTGTGATAGAGCGTATCATATCACGGGGTTTGGATGCACCGGCGAAGTTTGCACCGACTCTTGGGGTGAGAAAGGGCAATGCACAGTACCGTACAGACTAGCAAATTGCGGAAAGATAAGAGTGCGTATAATCCATGGACTCACATTAATCATAAAGAACTCACATACTTATTGCAAATGTTTATTAGCCCTCAAAGCAAAGTATTACTACGCATGCTCCTAGGGGGGAGGTTGGTAGGAGTTAACCATCGCGCGTCCCCGACCTTCACACAAAGATAGACAATCAAGAATAAATTGTGCTCCAACTTCCTAGCATAACGGGAGACTATATGTGCATGCTTCGGGAATCACAAACCTTAACACCAATATCTTACTAAACACGATCATACAATAGTACCTCCCACATATTATCATCTCTATGTCGCAAAACTATTGCAAGGAATCAAACATATCATATTCAGTGATCCCTAAGTTTTATGTAGGATTTTATGACTAACCATGTGAATGACCAATTCCCGTTGACTCTCTAAATAGATATAAGTGAAGCAAGAGATTTTAATTCTTTCTACAAAAGACCATGCTCTAATAAATATAAGTGAAGCAAAAGAGCATTCTATGAATAACGGTTTTCTATGTGAAGAGAAACAGGCAATCCAAACTTCAAATGATATAAGTGAAGCACATGAAGCATTCTATAAAGCCATACTCAAAAGATATAAGTGAAGTGCAATGAGCATTCTATAAATCAACCATGGACTATCTCATACCAGCATGGTGCATAAAATAAAAGTGACAACTAAACACAAAAGACGCTCCAAGATTTACACATATCACATGAACGAAACAAAAAGGAAAACATACCGATACTTGTTGAAGAAAGATGGGATGCCTTCCGGGGCATCCCCAAGCTTAGACGCTTGAGTCTCCTTGGATAATTAGTTGGGGTGCCTTGGGCATCCCCAAGCTTGAACTCTTGCCTCTCCTCCTTCTCCTCATATCGAGACCTCCTCGATGTTCGAACACTTCATCCACACAAAACTTAACAGAAGACTGGTGAGATCCGTTAGTATAATAAAGAAAATTCCTACTTTAAGTACTGTTGCAAACCCATTCATATTTTATATTTGCATTATCCCTGCTGTATTATAACTTTTCCATGGCGTATACCACCGATAAAATTGATAGTTTTATCAAAACAAGCAAAACAACGCATCAAAAACAGAATCTGTCTTAAACAAGATAGTCTGTAGTAATCTGAACTTTGACCATACTTATTTAACTCCAAAACTTCTGAAACATTAGGACAAAATAAAAAATTTCTATATAAATACTGTGTAAAAATTTCAGAAACTTTTGACGTTCCAGTAAAAAATGTAAATTCACGCACTACAGCCAAAGTTTCTGTTTTTACACCGCACATACCAACAAGCAATCTAATCATCCTAAAGGCAAATCTTGGCATATTATTTTTATAATACAATGGATTTGTACAAGGGGATAATTATTTTTGTTGAAAAGTTTCTGTGATTCAAGATTCATAAAGTTTCCATGGGCATGAACAACGTTCAAGGCTAGCCCCCACTTCAACGATGCTCATCATCTCTCTCACTTTGACCTTTCCTTTTTTGTGAAGTTTTAGGTTCCTCTCTATATTTTTTTGTTTTTAAAATTTATAAAAGCACTCAACAGAATAAAATGACTCTCTAAAACTTCCGAGTTGTCTCCCTGGCAGCACTTTCTTTAAATCCATTAAGCTAGGCATAAAGTGCTCAAGTAATGGATCCACCTGGATCCCAAGGTATCTCAAAACCAATTTTAATTAACAATGATTTGTAATTTAGTAGTGAGAACAAACCAACATATATCATGCAATGACGAAGTCTAACTCTCTTACTATGCATCGGCATGTCATAAAAGAACAATTCATGCACATCAAGTAAAGACCAATGCATAGTATAAACAGTTTCTTGCAATTTTATCGTATTGGAAACATAAAGAGGTGGAGATGTAGTTCCTCTCTCATAATAATTGCAAGTAGGAGCAGCAAGCACATGCATATTATATTCATCAAAATCATCATGTGTAGTAGCAAAACACAACCCATCAATATAATCCTTTTATGCTCATGTGCTTGACTTAAATTTGTTTGAGCTTGCCAAAAAGCAATGGCAATATATGAAACTAGTCCCAAAGTGATAGATATCCAAGGAGGATATAATAAAAACTTTCATGAAGATCATTGGACAAATTAAACTTGATTCCTTGTAATAGTTTTGAAACATGATGATAGTAATATGTGAGTCATGTTAGTGAGTAATTATGCTTAGTAGGAATATTGGTGTTAAGGTTTGTGATTCCCTATGCATGTACGAAAGTCAATAGTTATGCAATGAAATTATATCCTACTTGTGGTGCATTATTCTGTGTTAGTTATGTTCAATGCTCACTTATGTGATTTTTCATTTCTTGGTTTGGTTGCTTCCCAATCTATTTGCTAGCCTTCATTTGTACTAAGTAGAAATACTACTTGTGCATCCAAAATCCTTAAACCAAGTTTTGCCTTATGAGTCCACCATACCTACCTATATGCGGTATTTCCATGCCGTTCCAAGCAAATTTGTATGTGCCATCTCTAAATTTTCAAAATAAATTTCTCTTTTGTGTGCCCGTACCGCTCATGAAACGGTGGGGAGTGTCCAATATTTTCCATGCTAGATGTGTTATTCTCAAGATGAGTGTTTATTCACTTGTCATTGCACGAGAGTGCGGCGGTAATAGGGATGCCCATTCCCGAAATGAAAAATAAAAAATATTTACTTTATGTTGTCAAATAATAAATTGCTTGGAAAGTGTTGGTATGGAAGGCAACCGTGGATACGACCTGCCATGGAAAGTGAAAGTTTGGTGGAAAAAGGAATAAACTTTATTTTCTGTTTGGGAACCGCCTATGATATATCTAGCATGGAAAGTATTGTGAGCAACTTTGTCGTTTTCGTTGACAGGAGAAGCATGCCACCCAAAATATTTTTCTCTCTCAATTTAAAACTTTGAGCTCTGGCACCTCTACAAATCCCTACTTCCCTCTGCGAAGGGCCTATCTATTTACTTTATGCAATTTTTATTTTTGCTTTGAGTCTCCATCTTCTCTTATAAGCACCAACTAGGGGGCACTATGATCGTACTTGAGAATTGGGCATAGCTAATATTTGAGTGTGTTTCATGAATGGATAAATGATTGAGCATGATGGGCTAGGGATAACTTTCTTTAGTGTTGATATTTTGAAAGACATGGTTGCTTGTTGACATGCTTGAGTATTGAAGTCATTATGTTGAAACTAGACTATTGCTTTGAATCATTTACAAGTCCAAATGTCCATGCTATACAAAGAAGAAAAGAATATGATGAACATGTTATGCAGCATTCCACATCAAAAATTCTGTTTTTATCATTTACCTACTCGAGGACGAGTAGGAATTAAGCTTGGGGATGCTGATATGTCTCCAACATATCTATAATTTTTGCTTGTTCCATGCTGTTATATTATCATTCTTGGATGTTTTACAATCATTTTATTACAACTTTATATCAATTTTTGGGACTAACCTATTGACATAGTGCCAAAGTGCGAGTTGTTGTTTTTTCTTGTTTTTTACTTCGCAGAAAATCAGTACCAAACGGAGCCCAAACGTTGCGGGCATTTTTGTGGATTTTTTTATGGACCAGAAGAAAGAGGATGGGCCAAAGAACACCAGAAGAGGGGGCCTAGGGTGGCCAGCACCCACCAGGGCGCGCCAGAGGCCCCCTGGCGCGGCCTGGTGGGTGCTGGGCACCTCGGGCACCCCCTCCACCGCCTCTGACGCCTATAAATTCCCAAATATTCGGAAACCCCAGAATATAACCCTAGACTCTCCGCTCCGCCGCTGCAACTCTCTATATCGACGAAAAACCAATCTGGAGACGTTCCAGTACCCTGCGGGAGAGGGGAATCCATCTCCGGTGGCCATCTTCATCATCCCGGCGGAGTCCATGACGAGGAGGGAGTAGTCCACCCTCGGGGATGAGGGTATGTACCAGTAGCCATGTGTTCAATCTCTCTCTCTCTCTCGTGTTCTTGAGATGTCACGATCTTGATGTATCACGGGCTTTGTTAATATAGTCGGATCACATGATGTTATTCCCTCCCTATCTTGTTGTGATGAATTGAATCTTTCCCTGAGATATCGTTATGTTGGATTGAATATTGGATTTGAGAACACTTGATATATGTCTTGCATGCGGATACCCGTGGTCACAATGGGGTGTTCTATTGATTCACTTGATATATGTGTTGATACTCAACTTGCGGATTCCCGCGGTGACATTGGGGTAATCTATGCATAGGGGTTGATACATGTTCTTGTCCTACTTTCTTCGATAGAAATCTTGGGGCACTCTTTGATGTTCTTTGTGTAGATTGAGTATTGTGAATCTGAAATTGTTTGATGCGTATCGTATAATTAACTCATGGATACTTGTGGTGACATTGGAGTATCTAGGTGACATTAGAGTTGGTTGATGCGTATCATATGGTGTTATTCTAGTATGAACTCTTAGATAGATCGAATGGAAAGGATAATTTGATGTTATCTTAGAACGAAATCTTGAATGGATCGATCAGAAAGGATAACTTCAAGGTGGTTTCGTACCCTACAAACAATTTCTTCTTATGTTCTCCGCTAGATAAGAACTTTGGAGGGATTCTTCGTTGCACGTTGAGGGATGGTTATGTGATCCAATTTAGTAGCATTGTTGAGAGATTGCACTAGCGAAAGTACGGACCCTAGGCCTTGTTTTCAAGCATTGCAATACCATTTGTGCTCACTTTTGTTACTTGCTACCTTGCTGTTTTTATATTTTCAGATTATAAAAACCTATATCTACCATCCATATTGCACTTGTATCACCATCTCTTCGCCGAACTAGTGCACCTATACAATTTGCCATTGTATTGGGTGTGTTGGGGACACAAGAGATTTCTTGTATTTGATTGCAGGGTTGTTTGAGAGAGACCATCTTCATCCTACACCTCCCACGGATTGATAAACCTTAGGTCATCCACTTGAGGGAAAATTGCTACTGTCCTACAAAACTCTGCGCTTGGAGGCCCAACAAAGTCTACAAGAATAAAGTTGCGTAGTGGACATCATTCACCAAGGATACTTAATTGTCATTATGAAGAATCTGAAGATACAAGAACTAAGATCATACCCTCTGAGACGAGGGGAGGTAAGGAACTGGCATCTAGCTTCGCATTTGATTCACCTACTATTTTCAAGCAGCTTATGACACCTCCACATGTTATGCAATCTACTACTTCTTCCACTATGGATGATACTAATGATGATTCTACTACTATGCTTGATGAAACTGAATTTGTGCCACTGAATGAATTACTTGATGCTCATATTGCTAAAGCTAGAAAACTTGAGAATGTTGAAATTGATAAACACTTTGATTCACCTATTATGCCTAGATCTCCTAATCGATGTGATATGCATGAGTTACCTGAGGGTTATGTTATGGAGGGGGAGATAGCTAGAGACTTTCTTGCTTGTAATGAAGAAACTTCTATGCAAACTGAAAGAAAAATCTATGATGGAGAAAATGAAACGTGATCCTAAATTTGCTACTTCTCCTATATGTGTTACTGATAAGGATTATGAATTCTCTGTTGATCCTGAGTTAATCACTATAGTAGAATCTGGTCCTTTCCATGGTTATGAAACAAAAACTATTGTGGCACACCTTACTAAATTGCATGATATTGCCACCTTGTTTGTTCTTGAGGAAAAGATTCGCTACTTTTACATACTTAAGCTTTTTCCTTTTTCACTAAAAGGTGATGCTAAGAATTGGTTCCTTTCTCTTGCTCCTAGTTGTGTGCATAGCCCCCAGGATATGATCTATTACTTTACTGAAAATATTTTCCTGATCATGAGAAACAAGTTGTTTTATAGGAAATATTTAACTTTGTTCAAATTGAAGAAGAGAATCTCCCTCAAGCTTGGGGGAGGCTTCTCCAGCTACTTAAAGCTTTGCATGATCATCCTCTTAAAAAATGAAATACTTGAGATCTTTTATAATGGACTAATCGTTGCTTCTAGGGACTACCTAGATAGTTGTGCTGGTTGTGTTTTTAGGGAACAAACTATTGGAAAGGCTGAAGAACTATTGGATAATATTGTGAAGAATGCTAATGATTGGACACTTCCTGAACCACCGTCGGAACCTATTCAAAAGAAGAGAGGTATTCTATTCCTCACTCCAGAAGATATGCAAGAAGTCAACAGAACTATGAAAGAAAATGGTATTAAATCTAAAGATGTCAAGAATTTACCACCTATTGAAGAAATACATAGACTCGATATCCCTACACAGGTAGTAGAGGTAAATTCTCTCCGTAGATTTGTTGAAAGTGATATACCTTACACTAAGACTCCTAGTCAATGCATAGATGAATTTGATAATTACATTATTAAGAAAGAACATTTCAATAATTGTGTTAAGGATCAATTACAACGCAATGCTATAATGATAGATCGCTTGAGTGACTTGATGTTTAGAATTGCTAATGATGTTAAAGGTCTAGGTAAACATGCTTCCATGGTTCACACTCAACTAGACCAAGTTACTAAGTCACAAAATGATTTGCTTGCTGAAATAAATGATAGTGTGAATGATCATGTTGTTGGAGTAATGACTAGAGGAGGTAGAATGACTTAGGAACCTCTTTATCCTGAAGGTCATCCTAAAAGAATTGAACAAGATTCTCAGAGAATTAATGATGATGCACCTAGTCCAATGATACGTCTCCAACGTATCTATAATTTTTGATTGTTCCATGCTATATTACTATCATTCTATGATACTTTTTGGGTATTTATTTGCCAATTCATATTATTTTTGAGCATTAACCTATTAACCCGGTGCCTAGTGCTAGTTGTTGTTTCCTGCGTGTTTTTGGCTTTGAGGTTAACCGTACCAAACGAAGTCCAATTGCCACGAAACTTTTTTATGATTTTTCCTAGACCAAAAGAAGACCTGGAAGCTTCAGGAGGAGACCAGAGGCTGCACGAGAGAGGTAACACACATCAGGGCGCGCCCAGGGGGTGGCCGCACCGTGTTGTGTGCTGGCCCCTCCTATGTCTCCCGACGCCCCTCTCTGGTCTATAAATTCCAATATATCCCCAAAACCCTAGGGAACCCCCCGAAACACTTTTTCCGCTGCCGCAAGTCTCTGTTCCGTCATGCGCCCATCTGGAGCCCTGTTCCAGTGCCCTGCCGGAGGGGGGTTTGATCACGGAGGGCCTCTACATGAACCTTGCTCCTCCCATGGTGATGTGTGAGTAGTTCACCACAGACCTACATGTCCGTAGTTAGTACCTAGATGGCTATCTCTCTCTCTCTTGACCTTGAATACAAAGTCCACCACATCTTCGCGGTGATCTATTCGATGTAATCACTTTGTGCGGTGCGTTTGTTGGGATCCGATGAATTGTGGGTTTATGTTCAGATTGTTCATGAAATTATATCGAGTTCCTTGCTGGTCCTTCTTTACATACGCGTGATTATATGATAGCTTTGTAATTCTCTCCGATCTATTGAAATAGTTTGGCCAACTAGATTGATATTTCTTCAGTGGGAGAGGTGCGTTGTAGTGGGTTCAATCTGGCGGTGCTCTATATCCCAGTGACATAAGGGGACAAGACACGTCTTTGTATTGTTGCCGCTAAGGATAGCGATGGGGTTGATTCATATTAATTGGATTTACTTTGTCTACATCATGTCATTGTTCTCCAGGCATTACTCTATTTTACTTAATACTCTAGATGCATGCTGGATAGCGGTCGATGGGTGGAGTAATAGTAGTAGATGCAGGAAGGAGTCGGTCTACTTGCTTACGGACGTGATGCCTATATGTAATGATCATTGCCATAAATAAATATTGCATAACTATGTGCTTTTCTGCCAATTGCCCAACAGTAATTTGTTTACCCACCGTATGCCTACTACATGAGAGATGCCACTAGGGAAAACTATGCCCCCCGGGTTTATCCACTTACATATTTACAAAAGCCTCCATTACCTTGCTGCCATTTATTTATCTTTTATTTATTTTGCAATTTACAATTATCAATTATCATCTACACACTTCATTTGCTTGCAAATAACGAGTCCAAGGGGATTGACAACCCTCTTGCCCGCGTTGGGTGCAAGTGTTTACTTCTTTGTGTGTAGTCGCTGAAGATGGGGTTTGGGTGCTACTCCTATTGGTTCGATAACCTTGGTTCTCACTGAGGGACATACTTATCTATACTTTGCTGCATCACCCGCTCCTCTTCGGAGAAAACCCAACACAGATCACAAGTATCAGGAAGGATTTCTAGCGCTGTTGCCGGGGAGTATCGCCAACCTACTATCAAGCACCTTCGCACAAATTATCATTCACTTGTTCTAATTTTGTTATATTTTTCTTGCTTTCATAAAAATCAAAAAGACAAAATTTTTTATCTTTGCTAGTTTGCTAGTTTACTTGTCCATTTGTTACTTCGCTTGCTCGGTCACCATGTCCCAAGATAGATTCTATAATATTTCCTACTACCAAAGGATGTCTGAAATTGAAAGGTCCATGAAAACTTTCATGACCTCACAATACGAGCACAATAAAAAATTTGCTGCCGAAATTAACGAACACTCAACTATCCTTGATGCAATTAGTAAACAACTTGATGAAGTCAATCAAGAAGTATCTAATCTTCAATTACAATTTGCTCAAGCTGAAGAATTAACAGGGAAGATTTCAGACAAACAAACCACTCTAGTAAATAGGATGGCTGCTAAACCGGAATCTCTCTCCATTAGTAATCATGATGAAGATCTTAAAATGATTGGTACTTCTCCTATTGATTCCTTATTTACTAATATGAAAGTAAATGATAAAGGAACTGGAGATGAGTCAGCTTTAGCTAAAAGGCATCCCGTTTGCTTGGAGGGTGATAATTCTAATGATAAAATTGAAAAATGTGGGTTTGGACAGGTCAATACTTTAACTAGTGATGTGCCCACTATCTTGGATCACAAGGACTTTAATTATGAAAGTTGCTCTTTAGTAGAATGTATTTCCTTGTTGCAATCCATTATTAGCTCACCCAATGCTTATGAACAAAACAAGGCTTTTACTCAACATATAGTAGAAGCGATGATAAAAGCTTGTGATGAGAAACTTGAGCGAGAAGTCTCTATTCCTAGAAAGTTGCATGGTGAATGGGAACCTACTATCAAAATAAATCTTAAAGGTTATGAATGCAATGCTTTGTATGACCTTGGTGCTAGTGTTTCAACAATACCTAAATCTCCTTGTGATGTGCTTGGTCTCATCCATATTCAAGATTGTTCCCTTAACTTGCATCTTGCGGATTCTACCATCAAAAAACCTTTGGGTAGAATAAATGATGTGCTTATTATTGCAAATAGAAATTATGTGCCTGTAGATTTCATTGTGCTTGATATTTATTGCAATCCAACTTGTCCATAATACTTGGAAGACCTTTCTTATGAACTGTAGGTGCAATTATTGATATGAAAGAGGGAAACATAAGGTTACAATTTCCATTAAAGAAAGGGATAGAACACTTCCGTAGGAAGAGAATGAAACCACCTTATGAATCTATCATGAGAGCTACTTATGGGTGGAGTGTCAAAGATGACAACACTTGAAACTATGCATTATGCCTAGCTAGTGGCGTAAAACAATAGCGCTAGTTGGGAGGCAAGCCAATAGTTATCTTATTTTCTTGATTTTACTTTCTATTTGTTTTTGATAACATGATTATTTCCTCTGTAATGATTGTGTTTTTCTGTTTAAATTAGTGTTTGTGCCAAGTAAAGCCTTTGGGATGACTTGCATGATAACTAGAATTGATACGGTGTAAAAACAGAAACTTTAGCGTCCAGTGCAGAATTTCTCTGATTTTACTAGAACATATTTTTGATCTGAAATTTTTACACGGTATTTATATACAAGTTCCCCTGGATTTCCTAATTTTTAAGAATTTTTGGAGTTGCATAATTATAGGTTCTCTACAGGTCATTCTAGACCGTTCTGTTTTAGACAGATTCTATTTTTGCTTGCATAGTTTGCTTGTTTTGATGATCCTATTGATTGTATCGGGGGGTATAAGCCATGGAGAAGTTAGAATACAGTACCTTATGCGATAATAAAATAATAATAAATTTATAACAGTACCTAATGTATTTTATATGTTTATTATACTAATGGATCTCACGAAGGTTTCTGTTGAGTTTTGTGTGCTGAAGTTTTCAAGTTTTGGGTGCTATCACGATGGATGAAGGAATAAGGAGCAGCAAGAGCCTAAGCTTGGGGATGCCGAAGGAACCCCAAGGTAATATTCTAGGAAGAATCAAGCGTCTAAGCTTGGGGATGCTCCGCAAGGCATCCCCTCTTTCATCTCAATCCATTGGTATGTTACTTGGAGCTATATTTTTATTCATCACATGATATGAGTTTTGCTTGGAGCGTCGTTTGCTTTTGCTTTAGTTTTCCACAATCATTGTTTTCTAGACACACCCACTTGAGAGAGACACAAGATCACCATGATTTATTAGAATACTCTTTGCGCTTCACTTATATCTTTTGAGCTAAGCAGTTGCTCTAGTACTTCACTTATATCTTTTAGAGAACGGTGGCGTATAGATTTTAAAGAAATAATTTCACTCTCATTCTTCACTTATATTTTTCTGAGAGTTAATAAATAGTGACAGTAATTTGCATGGGTTATAAGACTAGTCCAAAAATAATAGTTATTTAAGGAGTGCATAATCAAAACCTTCATGTAGCACATAAAAGAGAAATCTTGAGTTAATGATATTAATGTGGTAATATGAAAGGGCATGAGTGCATGATCATTGGTTAATAAGAATATCGTAAATTAGAGCATGTTAACTTGCTGTTCACCTAAATATTTTTTATGGCATGGTGACGATGTGTGAGCATTCTTATTCCTCGTTGAAATCCTAGTGCTATTTAAGTCGGAGGCGCACGATGGTTAACTCCTCCCAACCTCATCCCTAGGGGCATGCGAGTAGTACTTTGCTTCAAGAGAGCTAATAAAACCTTGTAATAAGTATGTGACTTCTTTATGACTAATGTGTATCCATGGATGTACGCACTCTCACCACCTCATATTTGCTAGCCTCTTCGGTACCGTGCATTGCCCATTCTCACCTCGAGGATTGGTGCAACCTTCGCCGGTGCATCCAAACCCCGTGACATGATACGCTATGGCACACAGAAGCCTCATTATATTTTCCTCAAAACAACCATCATACCTACCTATTATGGCATTTCCATAGCCATTCTGAGATAGATTGCCATGCAACTTCCACCGTTACATCATATGAGTAGTACTTTCATTATCATATTGCTTTGCATGATCATATAAGCTGACATAGTATTTGTGGCAAAGCCACCGTTCATCATTTTTTATACATGTTATGCTTGATCATTACACGTCTTGGTACACTGCCAGAAGCATTCATATAGAGTCATACTATAATTTTTCATGTTGAGTTGTAAGTAAATAAAAGTGTGATGATCATCATTATTAGGGCACTGTCTCAGCGACCAAAGGATGATGGAGACAATGATTCCCCCACAAGTCGGGATGAGACTCTAGACGAAAAATAAAAGAAAAAAAGAAAAAAAAGGGAAAGAAAGAAAGAAAAAAATAAAAGAAGGAGAAAAAGAAAAGAAAAAATGAGAGAAAAGAGAGAAGGGACAGTGCTACTACCTCTTTTTCCACACTTGTGCCTCAAAGTGGCACCATGTTCTTCATATAGAGAGTCTCTTGTTTTGTCACTTTCATATGCTAGTGGGAATTTTTCATTATAGAACTTGGCTTGTATATTCCAATGACGGGCTTCCTCAAATGCCCAAGGTCTTCATGAGCAAGCAAGTTGGATGCACACCCACTTAGCTTCCGTTTAGCTTTCATACACTTATAGCTCTAGTACATCCGTTGCATGGCAATCCCTACTCCTCACATTGATATCTATTGATGGGCATCTCCATAGACCGTTGATACGCCTAGTTGATGCAAGACTTTCTTCTCCACTTTTACCCCTTTGAAACCTACCACCACATTATATTCCACCTTTATGCTATATCCATGGTTCATGCTCATATATTGCACGAGTAATAAAAAGTTGAAGCGCGTTAAAAAGTACGATCCAATTGCCTGACCTAACACCGTGGTGCTTGACATTTGTATTTATGTGGTGAAGACGGAGCCATGCCATGCTAATATGATAAAATGAATAGGGGGTGAACATTCTTTAAGGATTGTATGTTTTGAAACTTGATGATTATGTTACTTATGTTTATGAATATTACTATGTTGATGTTTATTAATTAATCGTTTCTCAATGATCATACCTGCAATAGATTACATGTTGGGTAGCATGTCACATCAAAAATTCTGTTTTATCATTTACCTACTCGAGGACGAGCAAGAATTATCCAGCTAAAAAGAAAAAGAAAAAGAAAAGGAAAAATAAAGATGATGTGACTTTGCGTGCTTCTAGTGAACCTGTTATAGAAAAACATACTCAAAGTCATAATGATGTTTCAATTTCTGATGCTGAGACACAATCTCGTGATGAACCTCCACCTAGTGATAACGATAATGATAATGTTCATGATGATGCTCCACCAGATAATGATAAGAAAAATGATAATGATGTAGAAATAGAACCTGATGTTGATCTTGATAACCCACCTCTTAAGAATAAACGTTATGATAAGAAAGACTTTGTAGCTAGAAAACACGGTAAAGAAAGTGAACCATGGGTCCAGAAACCCATGCCTTTCCCTCGTAAGCCTTCTAAGAGTAAGGATGAGGAGGATTTTGAGTGCTTTCCTGAAATTATTAGACCTGTCTTTTTGCGCACTCGCTTGACTGATATCTTGAAAATGCCTCCATATGCTAAATACATGAAACATATTATCACTAATAAAAGAAAGATACCTGAAACTGAGATTTCCACCATGCTTGCTAATTATTCTTTTGATGGTGGAGTGCCTAAGAAGTTGGGAGATCCGGGTATACCCACAATACCTTGCTCCATTAAACGAAGTTATGTTAAAACTGCTTTATGTGATCTAGGAGCCGGTGTTAGTGTTATGCCTTTCTCTTTATATAAAATGCTTGATTTGAATAAGCTCATACCTACTGAAGTATTTTTGCAAATGGCTGATAAATCCACTTCTATACCTATTGGAATTTATGAGGATGTTCCTGTTGTGGTTGCAAATGTCACTATCTTAACAGACTTTGTCATTCTTGAGATGCCCGAGGACGACAACATGTCAATTATCCTTGGTAGACCTTTTCTAAATACCGCATGGGCTGTTATTGATTGCAACAAAAGAAGGGTTACTTTTCATGTCAATGGTAAACAACATACAATGCACTTCCCGAAGAAACAAGTTTTGGGGAATAATATTAATGCCATTGAGCAAGTTGCCACAATCACTTTCGGGGAGTTTAAATTTCCTCTTCCTACTGCCAAGAAGAAATATGATATTCTTATTGTTGGGGATATGCAAATCCCCTTTGAGGTAACCTAGTGTTATACGAAGATTCTTCGGTTTCATGTTAACCGGAAACGGTTTGCTAATAAGACTTGATCAACCTTATTAATGGATCCTTTTGGAGGGGCATGTGGTCGATGAATTTAGTAAACAAAACTTTCTATACCATTGGTTTGCTCTCTATTATTTCTAGTTTAATAAAATAAAGTGATTTCTATTTTTGTGCCCCTCCTTGCTTAGTTCTCCTTAGTTTTGCCCCCGCTCTTTTGCAGCCCTCACTTTCCCCCTCCACCGCGTGACCCACCCTCTCAAAAGCCCAAACTGAGGTATGCCATTGGGTCAAAGCCTTTGACCATAACTTGGCGCGGTTACTGACTCGTGGGTGATGTCTACTACGCAACTTTATTCTTCTAGACTTTGTTGGGCCTCCAAGCGCAGTGTTTTGTAGGACAGTAGCAATTTTCCCTCAAGTGGATGACCTAAGGTTTATCAATCCGTGGGAGGTGTAGGATGAAGATGGTCTCTCTCAAACAACCCTGCAATCAAATACAAGAAATCTCTTGTGTCCCCAACACACCCAATACAATGGCAAATTGTATAGGTGCACTAGTTCGGTGAAGAGATGGTGATACAAGTGCAATATGGATGGTAGATATAGGTTTTTGTAATCTGAAAATATAAAAACAGCAAGGTAACAAATAGTAAACAGCGAGCAAAACGGTATATTAATGCTTGGAAACAAGGCCTAGGGTCCGTACTTTCGCTAGTGCAATCTCTCAACAATGCTAATATAATTGGATCACATAACCATCCCTCAACGTGCAACGAAGAATCACTCCAAAGTTCTTATCTAGCGGAGAACATAAGAAGAAATTGTTTGTAGGGTACGAAACCACCTTAAAGTTATTCTTTCCGATCGATCTATCCAAGAGTTCGTACTAGAATAACACCATATGATACGCATCAACCAACTCTAAAGTCACCTAGATACTCCAATGTCACCACAAGTATCCATGAGTTAATTATACGATACCCATCAAACAATTTCAGATTCATAATACTCAATCCACACAAAGAACCTCAAAGAGTGCCCCAAGATTTCTATCGGAGAAGGTAGGACAAGAACGTGTATCAACCCCTATGCATAGATTACCCCAATGTCACCACGGGAATCCGCAAGTTGAGTACCAAAACATATATCAAGTGAATCAATAGAACACCCCATTGTCACCATGGGTATCCGCATGCAAGACATATATCAAGTGTTCTCAAATCCAATATTCAATCCAACATAATGATATCTCAAAGGGAAAGCTTCAATTCATCACAACAAGGTAGCAAGGGAATAGCATCATGTGATCTGACTATTTTAACAAAGCCCGTGATACATCAAGATCGTGACATCTCAAGAACACGAGAGAGAGAGAGATTGAACACATAGCTACTGGTATATACCCTCAGCCCCGAGGGTGGACTACTCCCTCCTCGTCATGGCCTCCGTCGGGATGATGAAGATGGCCACCGGAGATGGATTCCCCTCTCCGGCAGGGTACTGGAACGTCTCCAGATTGGTTTTTCATCGATACAGAGAGTTGCGGCGGTGGAGAGGAGAGTCTAGGGTTATTTCTGATGGTTTCTATATTTATAGGATTTTTGGGCGTCGGTTTCACGCCAAGATGGGCCACGAGGAGGGCACGATACACCAAGGCGCGCCTGGGCCATCTAGCGCGCCCTGGTGGGTTGTGCCCACCTCGTGGCTCTTCTTTGGTGGTTCTTCGCTCCAATATTGCTTATTTGGTCCAGAAAAAATCACCAAAAAGTTTCGGGCGATTCCGAGAACTTTCATTTTCTGCACAAAAACAACACCACGGTAATTCTGCTGAAAACAGCGTCAGTCCGGGTTAGTTCTAAATAAATCATATAAAGTGCATCAAAACCATATAAAAGTATTGTAAACATAGGTGAATATGGCATGAATACTTCATAAATTATCGATACGTTGGAGACGTATCAGCATCCCCAAGCTTAATTCCTACTCGTCCTCGAGTAGGTAAATGATAAAAGTAATTTATGAAGTGTGAATGCTAGCATAATATATAAGTTTGATCATTGATAATTTTCAGTCAATTTTCTAGCATCATAACCAGCAACTTGTTCTCATAAAAATCATCATGATGGAGTAGCAAGCAATTCACATGATATGGTTCAAACAATGAATTCTCTTGAAACTTAACAACCTATGTTCTTAGTCACCAAACAATTGCAATTCAACTTATTCTCAACAAAGTATAAGTAAGAGCTCCACATACTCAATCATCATATAGTCTTCTATGATTGCTAGTACTCAAAGCATATTCTTAGAACAAATGGCATCCATCGAACACAGAGAAAGATAGGGGCTTAATGTTTCGCCTCCCAACTCATTTGTTATAGAGATAATTGTCAACAATAATAAGTCATGATCAAATAAATTTGACATGATATATATGTTTGGATCTGTCCCCACCACATGATGCTTGCCAACTAATAGACTGAGTTTGGAATAAGAAGTTGACTCAACATGAATAGTAAATAACATGAAAGTAAATAGATTGTCCCTTCGCAGAGGGAAGCATGGATTTGCAAAGGTGCCGGAGCTTAAAGCTTAAATCAGAGATAAATAATTTTGGAAGGTGCACCCTTCCTGTCAACGTTACAACCAAGAGTTATCAATATCTTCCATGTTAAACACATTAGCGGCGGTTCCCAAGCGGTAAAAGTAAAGGTTTACTCCCCCTCCACCAACAAACACACTCCACGGCTAGCCGAATCCACGGGTACCGTCCATACCAACAACATTCCTGGGGGAGTTTTGTTTAATTATTTGCATTTTTTTATTTCGGGACTGGGAATCCCTATTACCGCCCCTCTCGTGCAAGGACGAGTGAATAAACACTCCTCATGAGAATAACCCGCTTAACATGGAAGATACTGACCGCCCCCGTCGCTCCATGAGCGGTCCAGGCACACAAAACAGATGTTTATTTGAATGTTTAGAGGTGGGACATGCAAATTTACTTGGAATGGCAGTGAAATACCATATATAGGTAGGTATGGTGGACTCTTATGGAAGAAACTTGGCTCAAGGATTTGGATGCACAAGTAGTATCTCTACTTAGTACGAAATGTTGTCTAGCAAAAGGTTCTAAACAAGCACCACATGTTGGAGGATCCATAACAATATAACTTCTATGCAAATATACACAACCATAACTCATTACGTTGTCTTCCTTGTCCAACTTCAACTAATTTGCTCAAGTTTGAAAATAATTGATGGGTATTCACAATCATAGAAGATGTCCAAGATAATATATTTGTATGTGAAAGTTCTCTTCCTTATACTAATCATTCACGAATTGCTTGTATGACCAATATTGTGATTGTTAAAATTTAATAGATTTTACATTCTAAACCAGATGTGAAGCTACTACTAAGCATAAAGCACATTGATAATTTTGGATTTATGATATTCCGTTCTTTCACAATTTACTCTTAGGATATAAGTGAAGCACAAGAGTAAACATCAAACTACTCTCAAAAGATATAAGTGAAGATCAATGTGTAGTCAAACAATTAAGTAGCTAAATGAGGACTCTCTCTCAATAAAGATTTTCAGATCTGAGTATTTTATTCAAACATCAAACTAAATAAAAATAGCACTCCAAGGATAGCACATGTCGTGTGAACGAATAAAAATTTAGGCTCAACATAAGCTAACCGATAGTTGACGAAGAGAGGTGGGATGCGTAGCATCCCCAAGCTTAGATGCTTGAGAATTATTCAAATATTTACTTGGGGTGCCTTGGGAATCCCCAAGCTTGAGCTTTTGTATCTCGTTCAATCCTCTCATATCCCGGTTTCACCTATTCTCAAAAACTTCATCCACACAAAACTCGAAAAGAACTCGTGAGATAGGTTAGTACACATAAGAATAAATCAACACTTCATGTACTGCCAAGACAAGTTGCATAGTAATTTCCAAACATTATCTACTGTATACTTTCATTTCCACAATTTATATCTACCAATATAGGCTATGGAAACTATAGGATAAGTAGATAACAAAACTATGACAGCAATCTGTCCAAACAGAACAGTCTGTAGCAATATATTAAACCAGTGTACTTGTGTAACTCAAAGAATTATGAAAATTTAGGACATGCTATATAATTTATATGACAACACTTTGTAAAAATTTCAGAAACTTTCCATGTTCCAGTAAAATATGAAAATTCAAACACTACAGAGAAAGTTTCTGTTTTTACACAGCAGACATCAAACATGCAATGCAAGCATCCTAAAGGCAATTCTTGGAACTTTTTATTGAAAAACAAGATTATAAATAACACCTAACATATACCAACAAAATAAAATGATGCTCCAAGTAAAACACATATTATGTGACGAATAAAAATATAGCTCTAAGTAAGATATACCGATAGTGTTGAAGACGAAAGAGGGGATGCCTTCCGGGGCATCCCCAAGCTTAGGCGCTTGAGTCTTCCATGGATATTACCTTGGGGGTGCCTTGGGCATCCACAATATTAGGTTCTTGTAACTCCTTATTCTCCTCATATCGGTGTCTCACCCAAAACTTGAAAACTTCAATCACACAAAACTTAACGGAACTTCGTGAGATGGGTTACTGTAATAAAGATAAATCATTCACTTAGGTACTGTCAAGACAAGATTCATAATTGTTCCCACATGATACCTACCGTATTATATCATTCCCATAATTTATGCCACTAAATATAAGCTATGGAAACACTAAAACAAGCAAACTATGCATGCAAAACAGAATCTGTCAAAAACAGAACAGTCTGTGAAGATTTGTAGTATAGGCATACTTCACTGTGTCTAAAACTTCTGACAAATTAGGACAACCTTAATAATTTGTATATGAAGGATGTGTAAAAATTTCAGATCATTATCACGCTCCAGTAAAAAATGAAAATTCCTGTACTTGAGTCAAAAGTTTCTGTTTTGGTTCAGCATCAATTCTACTCATCTTGTGAGTCATCCCAAAGGCTTTACTTGGCACTTTATTGAAACAAAAGACACAAAACATGATTACTACAGTAGATAAATCATGTGAACACATAAAAACAGAAAGTATAAGTGTTGGGTTGTCTCCCAACAAGCGCTTTTCTTTAATGCCTTTTAGCTAGGCATGATGATTTCAATGATGCTCACATAAAAAGTAGTAATTGAAACATGCAAGAGGGCATCATGAATCTCATGACAAGCACATTTAAGTCTAACCCACTTCCTATGCATAGGGATTTTGTGAGCAAATAATTTATGGGAACATGAATCAACTAGCATAGGAAAGCAAAATAAGCATAACTTTGAATCTTTCAACACATAGAGAGGAAACTTGATATTATTGCAATTCCTACAAGCATATGTTCCTCCCTCATAATAATTTTCAGTAGCATCATGAAGGAATTTCACAATATAACTATCACATAAAGCATTCTTTTCATGATCTACAAGCATAGAAAATTTATTACTCTCTAGATAAGCATATTTCTTCTCATTCATAATAGTGGGAGCATCAAATGAAACTCGAATACTATAAATTGTTTCCACATTAAAAGAGTAATGTTCAGTAAAAGTATATTCAAAATTATGAAAATAGTTATCACTACTTTTTATAACATAAGTATCATCATAATAATCATCATAAGTAGCAACTTTGTTCTCATCATAGTCAAGTGAAACCTCTTCCGAAATAGTGGAATCATTACTAAATAAAGTCATGACCTCTCCAAATCCACTTTTATCATTATAATAAAATTCAACACCCTCCAAAATAGTGGGATAATAATTATCTAAAGTTGACACTCTTCCAAACCCACTTTCATAAATATCGCAATCATCATAAATAGGAGGCATGCAATCATCATAACAAATTTCATCATTCAAAGTAGGGGAACTAAAAAGATCATCTTCATTAAACATAGCATCCCCAAGCTTGTGGCTTGGCATATCATAAGAATAATCACTCTCATCATTAATAGTGTGAATAGCACCAATAGTATAACAATTATCTTCATCATAATTTACCAAGTTGGTGCGAAAAAGATTTTCAAGATTATAAGAAGTATCATTATCTTCCCAATCATAGTCATCACAACAAGCAATAGGCATAACAAAATCATCATCAAGTGTATCATCTTCCACAATTATTTTTGATTCAACCTCGTGAGGCACAACAATAATAGGAGCAACATCATTTTGTAGAGATACCTCTTTACCTCTACTCTTTCTTCTTTTCTTCTTCTTCACCACATCATGTGTGGGTTTAATTAATTTTTTCGATCTTCTTATTGATGAGATTGGTTGAATAGGGAGCTCCTCCTCATCACCTATTTCATCATGAGAGACAATAGGAGGGAAATTGGAAATCTTTACCCTTTCATCAGTATTCCTTTTATATTCTTTTGGTTTTCCCATCTTTCTATAGTTGGCAATATAAGCATTCTCATTGCAATTTACCATGCAAAACATATAGATATTTTTTAGATTAGTTTCAATGTCGTCCGTGAGAATGAATACTTCAAACCAACTATTTTTGTGTGTCAATTCTTCACTCCCCAAAAATATAGAAAGCTCATTATAAAGTTCAAGGGTGATCAAGACATTACAATATTTGGTCATGATTTGATCATGAAAAAGTTTGCATTGAAAATTAAGATGACCAACTTTATTACAAAGTTCACAAGTAATAGGACAAAGAGAACATAATTTTCTAGCAAATTCATCTATCACTTTGAGCAAAGAATTGGTTCTATCATGTTTATGCTTCTTACAAAATCTATCATCCCTATAAGGCATGTCTTCACAAACTTTATCCACTCCACAAAAATTGACATGCTTATAAGAAACATTTTTATCATGACTAGTGGAATCACCATTAGTATTTTGGATATTCATAGAATTCATACTAGCAACATTGCAATCATGCTCATCATTCAAGGAATTCTCATTAAGTATTTTCATAAACTCTTCCTCTACCAATTGAGCACAATTTTCCGAACCATCATTTTCACGAAAGACAATATAAAGACGAATAATATCAGGCCACCTCAATTCCATTTTTTAGTTTTCTTTTATAAACCAAACTAGTGATAAAACAATAAACTAAAAGATTCAATTGCAAGATCTAAAGATATACCTTTAAGCACTCACCTCCCCGGCAACGGCGCCAGAAAAGAGCTTGATGTCTACTACGCAACTTTATTCTTGTAGACTTTGTTGGGCCTCCAAGCGCAGAGTTTTGTAGCACGGTAGCAATTTTCCCTCAAGTGGATGACCTAAGGTTTATCAATCTGTGGAGGTGTAGGATGAAGATGGTCTCTCTCAAACAACCCTGCAATCAAATACAGGAAATCTCTTGTGTCCCCAACACACCCAATACAATGGCAAATTGTATAGGTGCACTAGTTCGGCGAAGAGATGGTGATACAAGTGCAATATGGATGGTAGATATAGGTTTTTGTAATCTGAAAATATAAAAACAGCAAGGTAACAAATAGTAAACAACGAGCAAAACGGTATATTAATACTTGGAAACAAGGCCTAGGTATGTACTTTCGCTAGTGCAATCTCTCAACAATGCTAATATAATTGGATCACATAACCATCCCTCAACGTGCAACGAAGAATCACTCCAAAGTTCTTATCTAGCAAAGAACATAAGAAGAAATTTTTTGTAGGGTACGAAACCACCTTAAAGTTATTCTTTCCGATCGATCTATCCAAGAGTTTGTACTAGAATAACACCATATGATACGCATCAACCAACTCTAATGTCACCTAGATACTCCAATGTCACCACAAGTATCCATGAGTTAATTATACGATACGCATCAAACAATTTTAGATTCATAATACGCAATCCACACAAAGAACCTCAAAGAGTGCCCCAAGATTTCTATCGGAGAAGGACGTGTATCAACCCCTATGCATAGATTACCCCAATGTCACCGCGGGAATCCGCAAGTTGAGTACCAAAACATATATCAAGTGAATCAATAGAACACCCCATTGTCACCACGGGTATCCGCATGCAAGACATATATCGAGTGTTCTCAAATCCAATATTCAATCCAACATAACGATATCTCAAAGGGAAAGCTTCAATTCATCACAACAAGGTAGCAAGGGAATAGCATCATGTGATCCGAGTATTTTAACAAAGCCCGTGATACATAAAGATTGTGACATCTCAAGAAAACGAGAGAGAGAGAGATTTAACACATAGCTACTGGTACATACCCTCAGCCCCGAGGGTGGACTACTCCCTCCTCGTCATGGCCTCCGCCGGGATGATGAAGATGGCCACCGGAGATGGATTCCCCTCTCCTGCAGGGTACCGGAACGTCTCCAGATTGTTTTTTCGTCGATACAGAGAGTTGCGGCGGCGGAGCAGAGAGTCTAGGGTTATTTCTGATGGTTTCTATATTTATAGGATTTTTGGGCGTCGGTTTCACGCCAAGATGGGCCACGAGGAGGGCACGATACACCAGGGCGCGCATGGGCCCTCTGGCGCGCCCTGGTGGGTTGTGCCCACCTCGTGGCTCTTCTCCGGTGGTTCTTCGATCCAATATTGCTTATTTGGTCCAGAAAAAATCAACAAAAAGTTTCGGGCGATTCCGAGAACTTTCATTTTCTGCACAAAAACAACACCACGGTAATTCTGCTGAAAACAACGTCAGTCCGGGTTAGTTCTAAATAAATCATATCAAGTGCGTCAAAACCATATAAAAGTATTGTAAACATAGGTGAATATGGCATTACTACTTCATAAATTATCGATACGTTGGAGACGTATCAGTGGGATACCCCTGTCAGTGGCTGCGTGGTCGTAGGTGGGTGGTCTCACTGACGTGTAGGATACCATGTCAGCGGTAGCTTGGTCATTGGTCGTGTGCGTAGTTACTGACGCGTGGGACCGCAACGGAGGGCCCATCGGTGAGCGGTTGTGCGGTGGGCAGAGGGCAAAGAAGGCGGCTTATTACGGCAGGAAGTTTACTCGAACTCGAGATGCAAACACCAACTGACCAAGTACGTCTACGCGTCATTTGAAATACCCCTCGCTCTTCCTTTCTGTTTTCCAATATTGTTTACACCATTTAAGTATTAATGGTTCAATTGGACACCAAAAATCAAGTTCTTTCAGTTTCTTCTTTTTAAAATCTTTTCATCCAAAGAGTACCTTATGTATTTCACTCCAAAGATAACCACATTAAAATTCAATTTGATGTAATTAAATATTCGAAAAATAGATAGGTCCCTACATAGATAGGCCCCTACACCACCAAGTTCACTCCGGGCACCCGCTCACTCCTCATCCTTGGGAAAGATGTAAGGGAGAGTGTGCATGCCTTCGCGGGTGGGGAAGATGTTGTCGAAGTTGGTGAAGATGTTGTAGGTGGTGAAAGCGATGAACTTGCACCCACACCAGAACACTTTGCCGAGGAGGAAGTAGGCGTCGAAGCGGTCGGTGAAGTGAGCAAGGAGCTCAATCACAAGGTGATACATCTCCAACGTATCTACTTTTACAAACACTTTTTCTCTAGTTTTGGACTCTAATTTGCATGATTTGAATGGAACTAACCCAGACTGACACTGTTTTCAGCAAAACTACCTTGGTGTTATTTTTGTGCAAAAATAAAAGTTCCTGGAATTGGACAAAACTTTTTGTGAAGTATTTTTTAAATAAATAATGAACTGTGGAGCGAATATCCACCGGAGGGGGCTGCCTGTGGGCCACAAGCCAACATGGCACGCCCAGATGGCTTGTGGGGCCCACGTGGCTCCCCCGACCCTAATTCCACTACTATAAATTCACATCTTTGCGTTTCACGATACGAAGCCGCCGCCACCTCCTGTTCTTCCTCGGGGGGGGGGGGGGGGGCTGATCTGGAGTCCATTTGGGGCTCCGGAGAGGGGGATTCATCGCCATTGTCATCACCAACCCTCCTTCATCAACACTGCCATGATGCTCACTACCTGTAGGATTGAAAGTATGTCTAGAGGGGGTGATTAGACTACTTGACCAAATAAAAATCTAACATTTTCCCAATTTTAGTTGCTGGCAGATTTTAGCAATTGTAGCAACTCAAATTCACCCTACACATGCAAGTCTAAGAGTATAGCAGCGGAAAGTAAAGACATGCACATGAAAGTAAAGGAAGGGATAAGAAGATCAAACGCAATTTGGAGACACAAAGATTTTTCCCGTGGTTCCGATAGGTGGTGCTAACATACGTCCACGTTTATGGAGACTTCAACCCACGAAGGGTAACGGTCGCGAGAGTCCACGGAGGGCTCCACCCACGAAGGGTCCACGAAGTAGCAACCTCGTCTATTCCATGATGGCCTACGTCCACGGAGGACTAGCCTTACTCGGGGTAGATCTTCACGAAGTAGGCGATCTCCTTGCCCTTACAAACTCTCTTGGTTCAACTCCACAATCACGAAGAAGGAGGCTCCCAAGCGACACCTAACCAATCTAGGAGGCACCACCCTCCAAAAGGTAATAGATGTGGTAGTATGATGAACTCCTTGCTCTTGTGCTTTAAAAGATAGTCTCCTCAACACTCAATCACTCTCTCACAAATTTGACATGGATAGAAGAGATTGATTGGATGGAAAGCAACTTGGGGAGGCTAGAAATCAAGATCCATATGATTGGAGTGGATGATCTTGACCTCAACACAAGGGTAGGTGGTTCTCTCTAAGAAAATTGGATATGGCAAGTGGGTTTATGTTCTGAGTGCTTCTCTTGCGAGTGAGAGGTGGTGGGGGGTATATATAGGCATCTCCAAAAATCCAACTGTTACAACATTATTGTCCAACTCGGTGAAACCGAAGTGAAAACTCGGTTGCACCGACTAGTGCAAAATGTGGCAACTTTGGCCTTTTCGGTGAGACCGATATATGAATCTCTGTGGTACCGATATGGGTGAGCTAGGCAATTACCAAAACTCGGTGAGACCGATTCCTCAAACTCGGTGGGACCGATTTTAAGAAACTGGTTAACATAGTATTGGTCCAACACTCGATGAGACCGATTCTCAAGACACGGTGGGACCGATTCTTAAAAAATGGCTAACAGAGAGTTGGTCACTGGTTTCGGTTGCACCGAATGGAATGTTGGTAGTACCGAGATGCTAGGGTTTGGCTTGGCTTCTGTCTAGGGTAAAACTCGGTGGATCCGAATGGGAATGTTGGTGTCACCGAATTTTGACTTTAGGCTTTGGACAGAAGATTTGTGTGGGAAAGTGGGTGATTATTTTTGGGGGCTAATCTCTAAGCACTTGAGCAACCGGATCATCATTTTTACCTCATCCCCTTTTAATAGTATTGGCTTTCCTATGGACTCAAAAGTGATTTCTCACAAAATGTAAAATGTAGAGTCCTCATCCTTGAAGCATGGCCAATCCTATTCCTTCCTTTCCTTGGTGAGGTTCTCCACACAATCCTTTAGCCATCCCATCATTGAACTTGTTCCTGAAATACCCTTGGTGGAAACATTAGTCCAATGAAATATATGTTGTTATTAATTACCAAAACCACCTAGGGAGAAGTTGTGCTTTCAATCTCCCCCTTCTTGGTAATTGATGAAAACATATAGATCAAAGCTTCGATAAAAGATATAATCAATGAATAGCATCGTCGCTTTGAGAAGTATGTGATAAGCAAGAGCTCCCCCTAAATTTGTGCATAATTTTAAATTTGCGTTTGAATGCAAATGCACAATCGATTAGGATTATGGGTCACTCTTCCATGTCACATACAACTTGGTGGTGCGCAAAAATTAATATGAATGAATTGCATAAGCACATCACATCAAACATTAAGTGATTGATCATCTCATAGATATCTCAAAGATAGCAAAGTAGTAGCATCACACAAAGGTATATGATCAATCACCAACAAAGTTTTCAACCAAATGATAAACCAAATGTTTTTAAATGGCAGAGAGGAATCAAAATGCAACTCTCTCTCTCTCTCTCTCAACCATATGATCTATAACCTCTCCCCCTTTGGCAACAAGTTACCAAAAAGTTCGAAGCTATAGAGCTAATCATCGCTCTGGGCATGATCTCCTCCATGAGACGATGAATCTGCTCCTGTAGTGATCGAAGGAGTCGAGAGAAGAGCATCCACAAATGCTTCGTCAGAAGTCCTCTGAGGTGGTGGAGTAGACATTGGAGGTGTAGGAGGAACTGATGGAGCTATGGCAGGTGCTGATGAGGTAGGCCTCGTATTTGGAACTGGCATGGTGGGAGTCCCGGACTGGGTCTTGAACTGAGTGCTGGTCCTGAGAGGTGGACTATCATCATCATCAGAGGAATGAGGGCTAGGCATTGCGTCCACTTCCTTCTTGAGCTCATCCACAGTCGTTGTCGGCTCATCCACTTTGTTGTTCAATGTAGTGAACCTATCTTCCACTATCATCTCAAGGCTTTCTTGATTGAGCAAGATGTTCTTGATGTCCTTCTGCATACCCTGGATGGTGCTAATGAGAATATCCATTTGCTCGCTCTTAGTCCTGGGTACTTGAGCACTAGTGGCTCTAGCTGCCTCTGTCTCTGCCTGTGCATTAGATGAAATGGGATGACTGGGATCCATCACCACAACATTATCCTCAAAGTATGGTTGAAGTGGAATATGAGGACGATCAAGTGCATATACATTCTTCTCCCGCTTGGAGTTGATTAGCATTTGAATGTAGGGTGCATATACACATGATCGTTTTTGATCGGCAGCTGTCCTCTTGACTGTCTCAATTATCAAGTCCATCACTCTGAATCTGGTGTGGGTGTCTATGTGGTGCAGCATATTGATGGAGTACCCCCTGATCATCTTGTCATCTCCAGACTTGGGCATCAAGGTATACCTCAAGATGGTGTTAGTGGTGGGTAGCCCTGCTTGCAAATGATAGATAGACCCAAATTTATGTGAATGCACATGAGTGGCTAGAATCTCCTTGTACATATTTGCCATTGAGTTGTGATTCATCTTGGCTTCAGCATAGACATCCAAGTCTCCTTCTACCTGTGGGGCTCCTAAGATGGTAGCCCACTCATCAATAGTGGATTGGTACCTGACTCCCTCAGTCATCCATATGATACGGCCATCTGGGTAGAAGTGAGCAGTAGAGTAGACCTGGATGATCATCTCATCGTTCCAGGATGTTAACTCTCTCCCAACAAAGTTTTAAATGTCAATGCACTTGAAGTTATCTTGCACACTGGGAAAGAAGTCCTCATTCTCCTTGATATAAGCCCAGTCAACATACCTCATATCACTGACAGATGGGCTCTAGTCCAGAAGGACAGTCTCATAGAAGTCATGTTGTTCCTTGGTGTAAAATCTGTCATCTACATCAGTCTTTCTCCTGGAGGCATATGGATCATTAGCTCTCCACATCCTCATACATGCATCCTTTCTCTTCTTCATATCTTCAGCTATTGGGTGTGCATCATTTTGTACTGGCAAATGTGGTCTAAGCTTCCTCAACACTGAAATGTCATCCTCTTTTTCCATGGTGTAAGATCTCTTGTTCTTAGCTGCAAGAGGAATGTCCCTGGTAGTCTTCTTAGACTTAGATGCTGCTGGCGTCTTGGGGGCAGACTGCTTGCTCTTTGATGGAGCTTGCTTGGGCATAGCATCTGTAAGTAGTTTCTTCTTCTTAGAAGGAGGAGGTTTTACAACTGGTTCTTCCTCCTCTTCCTCTTCCTCTTCATCAAGGTACTCTGGTGTAGAGGGGTGAACAGTAGCTTTGACATACCTAGTTCTTTTCCTCTTCTTCTCTCCTGCCTTCTTAGGCACAGATCTCTTTGGAGGCTCAACAGATAGTGATGTGTTTGCTCTAGCACTCTCAGGTGCTTTCATAGTCTCAGAGCTAGCATACTCTTTCCTGACAGTTCTCTTAGCTGAGGTGGCCTCTGAAGCAGATCTCTTTGCAACTTTTTCTTTCTTGTCTTGCTACTTCTTGGCAAGAACTTTCTCTGGCACAAAGTCTGAATCCTCCTCATCAGAATTCAACTTCTTTCTTTCCCTGATGGCAGCCTTGGGCAGCCCATGGGAACTAGGGGTGCCTGGATCTTTTGAAGAAGAAGAACTGACATCTTGGCTTGTGCCTGAACTCATGTCCACTTCCCTCTCCCTGAAGTCATTCTAGCTATCATCAGAATCTGACGTGCTGACCCTGTGAATAGAGTATAGAAGAGCAGAGGGGCTGAGCATCACAAAATACAAAAAGTTTTCTCAAATTTGAACTTAGAATCTTAAGTTTAAACTTCTACAAAAAGGATATCGGTTCCACCGAGTCCAAAATTTCGGAGCCACCGAGACACACAACTTCCTTAACAGAGACTTGGCAGCTTCTTCGGTTTCACCAAAAATAGCCACTCAGTCTCACCGAAGTTTTTCTCAGTAACCCTAAAACCAAAATCGGTAGAACTGATTTTTATGACTCGGTGACACCGAGATTCGATTTGCGGACGGTTAAACCGAAAAATTCGTCGTTCTCTAATCTAACGGAATTTCTTGTGGTTGGAATTTGTTCACACGGTGGGAAGATTATAGAACTTAGTCTTTTGCACATGAATTGGACGGGGAGTGCAAAGAATTGAGGCGTTACCCTAACTCGGCGACGACCTCCTATGGCGGCGATGGCGGGGGTGATTTCCGTCGACGGCGAGGACCTCCTGTGGTGCAGACGCACGGGAGCGAGGGAGAAGTCCGAAGACGATGGAACGGCAGCTAGGGTTTTGCGAGGACCACGGGATTTGAAGAAGTTATTTCAAAAACCGGTTCCGCTGAGTATATGTATCCCATAGCTGTCGGTGACACCGGTTCTAAAATGTCGGTGCCACCGAGTTCCTCTACTGTTAGTTGACAGGGAAACTCGATGAAGCCGAGATTATGGAATCGGTGCTACCGAGATTCACAAAATCAGATCAACCCTAGGCTTTGGTGGAACCGAGATTTTGAGGTTGGTTACACCGAGATTGCACTCGGGAGGTTTTGGAAGTCAGCTCTTAACGAAATGGAACTTCGAGTGCTCCTCACACAAAGGGTTCGAGAAGTGCTTGCTCAAATTTTGTGATGAAGCATGAATAGAAATTGAGACAAGAGAGCATACATAGCTAGAGGGAGGTACTTAGGCATTCTTGCATATCCAATTGGCCAAATAAAAAATGAAAGCCAAATAACAACAATTGGATATCCTCGAATGAGAAAAGATATGCATACCAACATGCTGACACAATAAATTGTCAAATGAAATATGGCAAGCATGCAAAACCACTCTAGTATCTACCAAACACTTTGGCGATGACGGAGTCATCTATATATGAGTATATTGACTTAGGAGCCAAGTAAGAATACTTGATCATAGGTCATACTCATTGTTTAAGCACAAGTGGGGTTGCCACTTTTACATAAAGCATTTAATGTGTTCACATCTTTAAGAGATGCTTTAACTCAAGTCTTAGAGTAAAGCTCCCCCTTGATGGGACATCCCCCCTAAGAGGGATAAACTAACATCGGGTTTGTCGTAGAATACTTCATGTGGGTGAGGTAGTGGTGGATGCTCAATGTTGATGAAGATCATCTTGAGTTGGGAGCAATCCTCATTGTTTTCTTACTCTTCTCACCTACATGGGTTAGTCCCACACAAGAGACAAATACAAGGATATCTATGGACATGGAGTGCAATGTATACATGATGACGTCCATGGATTCATTAATTACCTTGTCCCTTGCTTACCTTTGAGGGAATGTGTGACTCCTTGAACTATTGCATAAAGTTGGAGTTGATTGCAAATAGTCCTTGCCAATAATGAATGTGAGTGACTTTCATTGGCGGAGTCACCCCTCAACAACTTCTCTAGTTCTTCTTCTTGGGGACCCACATCAAGTTGATGGGAATCCTTGGAGTTGAAGTAGCACTAGTTGAAGTAGAACTTGGAGTAGCCTTGGGAATCCACTTGACCATGGCTTGGGACTCCTATTCAAACGTATCAATCTCCTCTTGAAGCTTGTCCTTGCCCTTGAGCTTGTGGTCTTGTGGTGGAATGTCATCTTGAGCTTTTGTTCCCTTGGGAAGGGTATGGTCATACTTCTCCTTTTGGGGAACAAACTTTGGCTTGGGGTATTGATCTTCTTCCCATTCAACTCCATTGGCGTTGAAGTAGCCAATGCATTGGTTCTTTCGGTATCCTCCATGCTTGCGTACAATCTCCTCGAATTGCTTACATCCGGCAAGACTTTTGTAGATACCCTTTTCTATAATTCCTTTCAATAGATCATTTTCTTGCTCAAGTGTAACTTGGCTAAGAGAATCATTAGTGGAATCAACAGAACTACTAGAAGCAATATCATTGGATTTATCATTTTTATTGCTACTAGTTGAAGAACCTTTCTTGCCTTTCTTACTAGTTTGCTTAGTCTTAACTTGTGGAATGAACGTAGACAAGACTAGTCGTTTGGCTAGATAAGAAGAAGTCTTCTTTCGGAGATCGTCATTGATAGCTTTAAGAAACTCATGTTCTTGCTCCAAATTGAGCTTCTCGAAGCATAGCTTCTCATGAGTTCTTACAAGCTCTCTATGATCTTCTAGAATAGATTCATGGGCTAACTTAATAGTATTTAATTCTTTAGTTAGTCGCTTTATTTCCCTCTTATCATCATCACACGACTTATCTTGACTAGCATGGTTATCATCTAGCTCATTTTGACTAATATCACTAGTTTTGTCAAATAGCAAGTCATCATCTCCAAGTAGGTCATCCTCATCACTATTGAAGTCAATGTATTCGGGGGGTGATACCTTGGGGCCTTTAGCCATGAAGCAACTTCCACTCCCTTCATTTGGTGAATCAAATATGTCATAGGAGTTGGAGGAAACGAGTGCAAGTCCGGCAACACCTTCATCTTGACTATAGTCGGAGTTGGAGTGATAGATTCTCTCAGAGTGATTGTTGGATTAGGAGCCGGAAATCCATTCACCAACATGAGCTTGATGTCTTCTTCTTGTGTAGCTCTTGGTGTACTTGTCATTCTTCTCCGAGACCCTACTTCTCCTTGAGGGTCTTCGTTCATAACGATCATCTCTACTCCTTCTCTTTCTCTCTCTCTTCGAGGTGACTCATCTCTTGAGCTCTTTCTTCTAGGTGACTCTTCTCTTCTTTTGTGGGGGGCCGTGCACTCATTTGAGCAGTGTCCGGGCCTTCCACAATTGTAACAATTCTGGTCATGACTAGATGAACGCTTCTCTTTGTATCTTGAATTGGAGCTTCTTTCTTTGCCTCTACTATTGTAGAACTTGTTGAATTTCTTGACCATCAGGCTTATCTCTTCATTGGTTACAAGGTTGTCACTTGATGTAGCGGGAGTGTCACTCGTAGCTTTGTATGCAACGCTTGACTTGGTGTGAAGTTCTTCTTTGTCCTTGAGTGACCTCTCATGAGCAACAATCCTTCCAATGACTTCCGTAGGCTTGAGATCTTTGTAGTTTGGCATTATTTGGATCAATGTGCACACGGTGTCGTACTTTCCATCCAAGGCTCTAAGGATCTTCTTGATGATGAATTTATCAGTTTTCTTCGCTTCCTAAGCCGACAATCTCATTGGTGATGAGAGAAAGCCTAGAGTACATCTCCGCGACTCCTTCACCATCCTTCATCTTGAACTTGTCAAGTTGACTTTGTACCACATCCAACTTAGATTCCCTGATGGATTCGGTACCTTCGTGCATATCAACCAAAGTATCCCAAATTTCCTTTGCATTCTCAAGACGGCTAATCTTGTTGAATTCTTCGGGGCATAGGCAGTTGAAAAGAATGTCACATGCTTGAGCGTTGTATTGCAACTTCTTCAATTCTTCCGCGGTTGCTTCACGATCCGGTTTCTTTCCATCACCAAAGAATTCACCTTGCAAGCCAACACGAACAATAGCCCATACGGAGGGGTTATGACCAAGAATATGCATTTTCATCTTATGCTTCCAACTAGCAAAGTTTTTACCATCAAAATATGGACCTCTACGGTGATAATTTCCCTCACTAGATGCCATACTCTCCTAGGTTGTGAGACCAATGCAATGGAGACCAAAGCTCTGATACCACTTGTAGGATCGAAAGTATGTCTAGAGGGGGGTGATTAGACTACTTGACCAAATAAAAATCTAACATTTTCCCAATTTTAGTTGTTGGAAGATTTTAGCAATTGTAGCAAGTCAAGTTCACCCTACACATGCAAGTCTAAGAGTATAGCAGCGGACAAGATAGACATGCACATGAAAGTAAAGGAAGAGATAAGAAGATCAAACGCAATTTGGAGACACGAAGATTTTCCCCGTGGTTCCAATAGGTGGTGCTATCGTGCATCCACGTTTAAGGAGACTTCAACCCATGGAGGGTAACGGTCGTGAGAGTCCATGGAGGGCTCCACCCATGAAGGGTCCACGAAGTAGCAACCTCGTCTATTCCATGATGGCCTACGTCCATGGAGGACTAGCCTTACTCGGGGTAGATCTTCATGAAGTAGGCGATCTCCTTGCCCTTACAAACTCTCTTGGTTCAACTCCACAATCATGAAGAAGGAGGCTCCCAAGCGACACCTAACCAATCTAGGAGGCACCACCCTCCAAAAGGTAATAGATGTGGTAGTATGATGAACTCCTTGCTCATGTGCTTCAAAAGATAGTCTCCTCAACACTCAATCACTCTCTCACCGATTTGGTATGGGTAGAAGAGATTAATTGGATGGAAAGCAACTTGGGGAGGCTAGAAATCAAGATCCATATGGTTGGAGTGGATGATCTTGATCTCAACACAAGGGTAGGTGGTTCTCTCTCAGAAAATTGGATATGGCAAGTGGGTTTATGTTCTGTGTGCTTCTCTTGCGAGTGAGAGGTGGTGGAGGGGTATATATAGGCATCTCCAAAAATCCAACCGTTACAACATGATTGCCCAACTCGGTGAAACCGAAGTGAAAACTCGGTTGCACCGACTAGTGCAAAATGTGGCAACTTTGGCCTTTTCGGTGAGACCGATATATGAATCTCGGTGGTACCGATATGGGTGACCTAGGCAGTTACCAAAACTCGGTGAGACCGATTCATCATACTCGGTGGTTCCAATTTTAAGAAACTGGTTAACACAGTGTTGGTCCAACACTCGATGAGACCGATTCTCAAGACTCGGTGGGACCGATTCTTGAAAAATGGCTAACAAAGAGTTGGTCACTGGTTTCGGTTGCACCAAATGGAATGTTTGTAGTACCGAGATGCTAGGGTTTGGCTTGGCTTCTGTCTAGGGTAAAACTTGATGGATCCGAATGGGAATGTTTGTGTCACCGAATTTTGACTTTAGGCTTTGGACAGAAGATTTCTGTGGGAAAGTGGGTGAGTATTTTTGGTGTCTAATCTCTAAGCACTTGAGCAACCAGATCATCATATTTACCTCATCCCCTTTTAATAGTATTGGCTTTCCTATGGACTCAAAAGTGATTTCTCACAAAATGTAAAATGTAGAGTCCTCATCCTTGAAGCATGGCCAATCCTATTCCTTCCTTTCCTTGGTGAGGTTCTCCACACAATCCTTTAGCCATCCCATCATTGAACTTTTTCCTGAGATACACTTGGTGGAAGCATTAGTCCAATGAAATATATGTTGTTATTAATTACCAAAACCACCTAGGGAGAAGTTGTGCTTTCACCACCGGGAGTGAGTAATTCCTTTGTAGGCTTGCTGGACGGTGATGGGATTGGATGAGATTGATCATGTAATCGAGTTAAGTTTGATAGGGCTTGATCCCTGGTGTCCCCTATGTTCTGAGATTGATGTTGCTATGACTTTGCTATGCTTAGTGCTTGTCACTAGGACCCGAATGCCATGATTTCAGATCTAAACCTATTATGTTTTCATGAATATAAGAGTGATTTGGATCCTATCTTGCAAGTTGTATGCACCTATTACGTGTCTTGATCCGCATACCCCCAAGGCTATAATAATTGGGATTCTCTCTGGTGATTGCCGTAGTTTGAGGAGTTCATGTATTCACCATGTGTTAATGCTTTGTTCTGGTTCTCTATTAAAAGGAGGCCTTAATATCCCTTAGTTTCCAATAGGACCTCGCTGCCACGGGAGGGTCGGACAAAAGATGTCATACAAGTTCTTATCGCAAGCACGTATGACTATATACGGAATACATGCCTACATTACATTGATGAATTGGAGCTAGTTCTGTGTCGCCCTAGTGTGCAACTGTTACATGATTGATGTCATCTAAATCATTATCCATCACCGATCCACGTGCCTACGCTTTACATATACCAAATCTTGCTGAGTTACTATTGTTGCTGCTACTGTCACAACTGCTACAAAGTTACTGCCGTCACTACTACTGTTACTTTTGCTACTACTATTTGCCGTGCTACTAAATCTTTGCTGAAGAGAGATAGCCTAGGTGCGGTTGAATTGACAACTCAACTGTCAAGGCCGATAAATATTCTTTGGCTCCCCTTGTGTTGAATCAATAAATTAGGATGAAATACTACCCGCGAAGACTATTGCGATCCCCTATACTTGTGGGTTATCAAGACCTTTTTCTGGCACCATTGCTAGGGAGCATAGCTATATCTATTGTTTTAACTTGAAGATATCCAATTTCCACTATGAAGAATCTGAAAGATAATCGAACTAAGATCGTTCCCTCTCGTACGAGAGCAGGTAAGGAACTGCCATCTAGCTCTGCTTTTGATTCACCTACTGTTTTGAATCGGCTTATTACACCGCCACCTGTTGATTGTCCTGATTTTTCGCATGAACTTGAGGATGCTACTTCTGAAATTAATGATGATACTATTGCTACACATGATGAAACTGAAACTGTCCCACTGAGTGAATTACTTGATGCTCATATTGCTAATGCTAGAGAACTTGAAAATGCTGAAACTGATGAAGATTTTGAATCACCTGTTACACCTTGCTCTCCTAATAGATATGAATTGCCTTATGTACCTGAAGGTTATGTTATGGATGGAGAGATAGCTTGGGGCTTTCTTGCTTGTGAGAATAGAGATGATTTGAGGAAACCAGTATGCAAATTGAAAGAAAAATCTATGATGGAGAAAATGAAACATGATCCTAAATTTGCTACTTCTCCCATATTTGTTACTGATAAGGATTATGAAATCTCTGTAGACCCTGGGTTGATTCCTATAGTAGAGTCTGATCCTTTCCATGGTTATGAAAATGAAACTGTTGTCGAACATCTCATGAAACTGAATGATATTGCTGCTTTGTTTACTAATGAGGAAAATATGCGTTACTACTTTATCCTTAATCTTTTTTCCTTTCTCGCTAAAAGGTGAGGATAAAGAATGGTTTCTTTCAATTGATCTTGGTTGTGTGCGTAGCCCCCGGGATATGATTTATTACTTCTTAGAAAAATATTTTCCTGCTCATCAGAAACAAGCTGCTTTACAGGAAATATTTAACTTTGTGCAAATTGAAGAAGAGAATCTCCCTCAAGCTAGGGTGAGGCTTCTCTAGTTACTTAGAGCTTTGCCTGATCTTCCTCTTAAGAAAAATGAAATACTTGATATCTTTTATAATGGACTAACCGATGATTCTAGGGACTTTCTAGATAGTTGTGTTGGTTGTGTTTTTAGGGAAAGAACTGTTAGACAAGCTGAAGAACTATTGAATAATATATTTCAAAATGCCAATGATTGGACACTTCCTGAACCACCGCCGGAACCTATTCAAAAGAAGGAAGGTATTCTATTCCTCAGTCCTGAAGATATGCAAGAAGCAAAAGGATCCATGAAAGAGAAAGATATTAAAACTGAAGATGTCAAGAAATTACCACCTATCAAAGATATGCATGGCTTGACACCCCGACACAGGTAGTAGAGGTAAATTATCTCCGTACCTTTAATGAGAGTGATATACCTTATACTAAGACTCCTAGTCAATGCATGGATGAATTTGATAATTATATTGTTAAGCAAGAGCAATTCAATAATTATGTTAACGATCAATTAAGACGTAATGCCATGATGATAGATCGCTTGAGTGACTTGATGTTTAGAATTGCTAATTATGTGAAGTGTCTAGGTAAACATGCTTCTATGGTCACACCCAACTAGACCAAGTTGCTAAGTCACAGAATGATTTGCTTGCTGAAATAAATAATAATATGAATGATCATGCTGTTAGAGTAATGACTAGAGAAGGTAGAATGACTCAGGAACCTCTTTATCCTGAAGGTCACCCTAAAAGAATTGAACAAGATTCTCAGACAATTAATGATGATGCACCTAGTTCATCTAAGAAGAAAAATAAAAATAAAAATGATAGAACATTGCATGCTTCTAATGAACCTACTATAGAAAAACCTATTGAGAAACATAATGAAGTTTCTATTTCTGATGCTGAGACAGAATCTGGTAGTGAACATGCACCTAGTGATAATGAAAATGATAATGATAATGATGATGTTCACGTAGACGCTCAACCTAATGATAATAAAGAACATGATAATGACGTGGAAATAGAACCTGCGGAAGATCTTGATAACCCACATCCTAAAAATAGACGATATGAGAAAAAATACTTTGTTTCTAGGAAACACGGTAGGGAAAGAGAGCCATGGGTTCAAAAACCCGTGTCATTCCCTCGCAAGGCTTCTAAAAGTAAGGACGATGAGGATTTTGAACGCTTTGCTAAAATTATTAGACCCGTCCTTTTGCGCACTCGCTTGACTGATATATTAAAAATGCATCTGTATGCTAAGTATATGAAAGTTATTATTACCAACAAGATAAAAATACCTGAAACTGAAATTGCTACCATGCTTGCTAATTATTCTTTTGATGGTGGAATACCTAGGAAGTTGGGAGATCGAGGTATACCCACAATACCTTGCTCTATTAAAAGAAGTTATGTTAAAACTACTTTATGTGATTTAGGAGCCGGTGCTAGCGTTATGCCTTTCTGTCTATATAAAAGACTTGATTTGAATAAGCTTACACCTACTGAGATATCTTTGCAAGTGGCTGATAAATCCACTACTTTACCTATTGGAATTTGCGAAGATGTTCCTGTTGTGGCCCGAGGACGACAACATGTCGATCATCCTTGGTAGACCCTTTCTAAATCTTGCAGGGGTTGTTATTAATTGCAACAAAAGCAAGGTTACTTTTCACATCAATGGCAAACAAAATACCGTGCATTTTTCGAAGAAGCAGGTTTTGGTTAATAATATTAATGTCACTGAGCCTAGTGGCATGGTTATCATTGGAGGTTTTAAAATCCCTCTACCTACTGCCAGGAAGAAGTATTATAATCTTATTGTTGGGGAGATGCAAATCCCCATTGAGGTAACTTAGTGTGATATGAAAATTCTTCGGTTTCATGTCAATCGAAAACGGTTATTAATAAGACTTGATCAACCTTATTAATGGATCCTTTTTGAAAGATATATTATTGATGAATTTAGTATGCACAACTCTTTGTATCATAAGTTTATCCTCCGTTACTTTTAGTCAAGAAAAAAAAATGCCATGATTATCCTATTTTCTGATTTTCCCATGCAATAAAAAATGACCCAAAAATTAAAAGTCTCATATTGCCATAAAATTTTAACATGAATTTTTCTAAATGTTTAAGAATTTTTGGCATTAAAATTATAGCAGGGAGGCGCACCTATGGGCCACAAGCCAACAGGGCGCGCCCAGATGGCTTGTGGGGCCCATTGGTGCCTTATCCCTTCGGCCCACTTCATCCCTTACCTCCAGAAAAATTCTCTAGCTCTCTCTCTCTCTCTCTCTCTCTCTCTCCCGTGTTATTTCTCTAGAAACTGAAATTTTTGATCTCTTTGCTCGGAACTCCATTTCCGGAATTGTTTTGAGGAATTGCTCCTTGGTATGTAACTCTCCCATTCCTCTAATTAGTTTTTTGCTTTATTGGTTTATATTTTGCATATTTTTCTACACTTGGTGCTACAGAAAATGAGTGTGCATGTTGAATTCTTCGAGTTCTAAGTAGTATGGATGTTTGATATGGCCTCTAGGTACCTATATGAGTAGTTGCTATCAATCTTACAAAGGTTTATTGACATAAATTTGTGGCTCAAAATTTTCAGAAATTTGTGCTTAGGGAAATGAATTTCCTAAGGAAAGGTTCTTCGAGCCGGAGCCCCAAGGGAGTTGTTGGGAGGACTCAAGATCGTGACATCAACATTTTTCTTCACACAGAGGTTAGGCCTTTTGAATGACCACATTCACCCTTCATGAACGAAGTGGGTTTCTATGTAGAATTTATGCAATTCGTTGCAAATGCCGGGCTGACCAACTTCCTCGCAGATGAGTGTGACCAATACTATCTCCTCACTAATTCCTTCGTGCAAAATTTTTACTTCTCGAATATGCTCGGTGCTCCCATAGTACGTTTTGATTTATATGCAACAAACTATGAAATGCCCCTAGATGAATTTTGTGAAATATGTTTGCTTCCCTCTGACGGGGGATTGCGTGATCCTAAACCCGAGGAGTTTGAGGATTTCCTCCGCACCTTAACTGTGGGAGAAACTAGGGGCGTATCAAATGCAGGGCCACTAGTTTGCATTTTCCGTCTGTGCACTATTTTTCTCTGCTTATAGGAAAATGCATAACTGCTATGGAGCAGGGTGGTGGTCTCACTGCCCTCACCCTTGCTATTTTGTGTCGCGCACTTTATGGTGATATCATTACAACTTAGGAGCTATTGTCGCGCGCCGCTTGCATCTTAACAGAATCAAGGGCAAGGTTCATGGTGGTATTTTTGCCACATGCTTAGCAAAGCGTTTTAATGTCGGCATACGCCCCACTGACTACTTGTTGCCTAAGGTTTATCTTGATCACCAGTATATGCTAGAGCACCAGTTCATTGAGGAACCTCGGCCACCGCAACACATTCCTTACAACTTAGTATACAACGAGAATACTCGTGATATTATTGTGTTGCCTGCACCTTCTTTGTTTAAATATCATGCCAGCAAGGATACACCATCATGCCACCAGACATAATTGCTTACTGTAACGAGTTGGCCGAGGCGGAGGCCGCAGCCCAGGAGTGGAATGCTCAGGTGCCTCAGCCCAACTACTTCCCTCCAGGACCAGATGGATTCTTCGGATGGTGATCACCAAGCTTGGCAAACGCCTAAGCTTGGGAGAGTACGTATTTCTCACCGACATTTCATTCATGTTCAGACACTTCATATAAAATTGTCGGTGTTCATCCTCTTTCATTGTATGTCCATGTTAGCTTTATTTTTCTGTCTTCTTCTTGTGTGTTTGAAAAACTTTAAAAATCCAAAAATATTTCTCGCTTCTTTTCGGTTTTTCTTTCCCGTTTAATTAGTTGTACTATTAAAAGAAAACCCAAAAATATTTCCTTTGCTTGTTGGGAGATTTCCCGTGTAAATAATTTTTCTCGTTCTTGTTTTTTCCTTTGTTTATTTGCTTTCTTGAGAAAAACAAAAACTACAAAAATATTTCAGTGTGTTTCTCTGAATTTGTTTTCTTTTTATTGAGTCGTCAAAAGGAGAAGGCCACGATGAAAATGTAGAGTGGCTCCCGTATGCTTTATTGTCGATCTAACAGAGAGCCAATATTACCTTGTCTTCTCCTTTGTATAAAACTGCCCTGCAGATTCTAGCTTAGTCCACGACATTCTTGCATTATTATTATTATTATCACATCATTCGGTCATGGAAGTGAAAGGCAATAATGACGATAATTGGTGAAGTGATCGTGGCAAAGGAAGCTGGTATGAACTCTTCTCGTTTTCCATTTTTGTAAATATGTTTAGCTCGTTTGATCTTGATTCAATATATCATGAGTGAATATGTTTATGATGACAATTAGATATTATAGTTTCTCATGCCATGCTTAAATAGCTAGGAGTGGATAATGATTTATCTTATGTATCAACATGAATTAAAATGGTTATGATGTGGTATGGTAGTATGGTATTTCCCTCTGAGTAATTTGAGCTTGACTTGGCCCATGTGCAAACATGTAGTTGATTCAAAACCAATGCAGCCTTCATGATGTTTAAATTTAGAGTGTTCATATCCTACTCATGCTATGTCCAATGTTAATTATTCACAATGCATGTTTATGACCGTTTTCGCTCTCTAGCTGATCGCTTCTCAATATATTGCTAGCATTCACCTGTACTAAGCGGAAATGCTGCTTGTGCATCCAAAATCCTTAAACCAAGTTATTCCACATGATTCCACCATATCTACCTATACACAGTATTACCCCGCCGTTCCAAGATAATTTGCATCTGCCACCTCTAATATTCAAATAAACATCTGTTTTGTGCACTCGTACCGCTCATGGAGCTACGGGACGGTCAATATCTTCCTTGCTAAGTGGGTTATTCTCAGGACGGGCATTTATTCACCTATCATTGCACGAGAGAGGCTGGTAAAAAGGATGCCCAGTCCTGCAAAAATAAAATTAATTAAACAAAACTCCCGGGACAGCTGAAATGTTGGAGGGCATCCGTGGATTCGGTCAACCATGGCTTGTGTATGTTTAGTGGATGGGAGTAAACTTTAAAATTCCTCTTGGGAACCGCCAATAATGTGTTTAGCATGGAAGATATTGAAATCCTTTGTCGTAACATTGAAAGGAAAAGTGCACCACCTAAAAACTACAATTTCAATCATGTTTTAAATTTTGAGCTCTGGCACCTCTACAAGTCAATGCTTCCCTCTGCGAAGGGCCTATCTATTTACTTTTATGTTGAGTCATTCATACGTCTCCAACGTATCTATAATTTTTGATTGTTCCATGTTGTTATATTATCATTCTTGGATGTTTTACAATCATTTTATAGCAAGTTTATATCATTTTTTGGGACTAACCTATTAACATACTGCCAAGTGCCAGTTGCTATTTTTTGCTTGTTTTTTACTTCGCAGAATATCAGTACCAAACGGAGTCCAATCGCCTGGGAGCCAAGGAAGACAACATGGGAGCCAAGGAAGCACCTGGGAGGAGGCCCGTGGGACCCACAATACACCAGTGCGCACCAGAGGCCCCAAGCGAGCCCTGATGGGTTGTGGGGCCCATGGGGGTCTCCTTCACTTCCTCTCAGCTCTATAAATACCCAAATCTTCCAGAAACCCTAGAGGAGTCGACGAAAAACACTTCCAGCCACTGCAAGTTACAGAATCGCGAGATCCAATCTAACACCATCACGGTGGGGTTCATCATCCTCATTGGTGCCTCTCCGATGATGCGTGAGTAGTCCACCATAGACCTACGGATCCATAGGCAGTAGCTAGATGGCTTTCTCTCTCTCCCTTTTGATTCTCAATACAATGGGCTCTTGGAGATCTATTTGATGTAATGACTTTTTGCGGTGTGTTTATTGGGATCCGATGAATTTTGAGTTCATTATCAGTTTCTATCCATGAATATTATTTGAGTCTTCTTTGATCTCTTATATGCATGATTACTTATAGCCTCGTATTTCTTCTTCGAATCTTTGGTTTAGTTAGGCCAACTAGATCGATTTTTCTTGCCATGGGAAGAGGTGCTTTGTGATGGGTTCGATCTTGCGGTGTCCTCTCCCAGTGACATAAGGGGTAGCGAGGCACACATGTATCATTGCTATTAAGGATAACAAGATGGGGTCTATTCCTACATGAATAGATCTTGTCTACATCATGTCATCGTTCTTATTGCATTCCTCCGTTTCTCCATGAACTTAATACACTAGATGCATGCTGGATAGCGGTCGATGTGTGGAGTAATAGTAATAGATGCAGAATCGTTTCGGTCTAATAATCTTGGACGTGATGCCTATATATTGATCATCGCCTTGGATATCCTCATGATTATTTGATCTTCTATCAATTGCCCAACAGTAATTTGTTTACCCACAGTGTGCTATACTCATGAGAGAAGTCACTAGTGAAACCTACGGCCCCCGGGTCTACTCTTTCAACATATTGCTTTCCGATCTATCTTTTGCCGCTTTTATTTTCAGATCTATTATTCCAAAAACCAAAAATACCTTGCTGCACCTTTTATTTGCCTCTTTTTTTGTGTTCTTGTGCGATCTATTTATCCAATCTCATACAAACTAATCTATCTTTTTACCGTGGAGAGATTGACAACCTCTCTTACACGTCGGGTTGCAAGTATTTGTTCTTTGTGTGCAGGTACCGTTTACATAGTGTTGTGTGGTTCTCCTACTGGTTCGATAACCTTGGTTTCATAACTAACGAAAATACTTACCGTAGCTATGTTGCATCATCCCTTCCTCTTTGGGGAAATACCGACGCGGTCTCAAGCCACGTCAAAGGAATTTCTAGCGCCGTTACCGGGGAGACATCATCAACATCTACCAGGTTCCTAATCACAAATCTCATCTCCTTGCAATTTACATTATTTGCCATTTGCCCCTCGTTTTCCTCTCCCCCACTTCACCAAATTTGTCGATTTATTCGCCCTCTTTTTCGTTGCCCTTTTTCTTGTCAGATCTCTTGTTTGCTTGCAATCTTGTTTGCGTAGTCACGATGACTCAAGAAAATACCAAATTGTGTGATTTTTCCATTACACATAATAATGATTTTATTAGTACTTCAATTGCTCCTCCCGCCACTAGTGCGGATTCTTGTGATATTAATGCCGCTTTGTTGAATCTTGTCATGAAAGATCAATTTTCTGGTACTCCTAATGAGGATGCCGCGTCCCATCTAAACACATTCGTATAATTCTGTGATATGCAAAAGAAAACAGATGTGGACAATGATATAATGAAGTTGAAACTATTTCCTATCTCCTTGCGGGATCGTGCAAAAATTTGGTTTTCTTGTTTGCCTCGCAATAGTATTGATTCTTGGGATAAGTGCAAGGATGCTTTTATTACTAAGTATTTTCCTCCCGCGAAAATTATTTCCCTTAGAACTCAAATCATGAAATTTAAGCACGCTGAGCATGAACATGTTGCACAATCTTGGGAAAGAATGAAATTGATGCTAAGAAATTGTCCTACTCGTGGTTTAAATCTTTGGATGATCATACAAACAAATTATGCGGGATTGAATTTTGTCTCTAGAAATCTTTTAGATTCCACCGCGGGTGGTACTTTTATGGAAATTACTTTGGGTGAACATACTAAATTGCTAGATAATATTATGGCAAATTATTCACAATGGCATACTGAAAGAGCACCTACTAGTAAAAAAGTTAATTCGGTTGAAGAAATTAGTACTTTGAGTGAAAAAGTTGTTGTTCTTATGAACTTGGTTGCTAGTTAAAATGCTCCTATTGATCTTAATGATGTGCCTTTGTCTACTTTGATTGAGCAAAATAGTGATTCCGTAGATGTAAATTTCATCTCACGAAACAATTTTAATAACAATGCTTATAGAGGTAATTTTAATCCTAGGCCTTTTCCTGGAAATTCCTCTAATAATTATGGCAATTCCTATGGTAATTCTTATTACAATAATAATAGGAACCCCTCTGATCTTGAGAGTACTATTAAAGAATTTATCAATGCTCAAAAGGTTTTTAATACTACGATAGAAGAAAAGTTGAATAAGATTGATGATATGTCTAGAAGCATTGATAGAATTTCCCATGATGTAGAAAATCTCAAGTTGAAAACTTTTTCACCTAAGATTGATGAATCAATTAAAGCTTTATATGTTTCTATGGATGAAAGTAAGAAAAGAATCGCTATGCTTAGAGCTAAAAGATATTTTTTAGAAAAAGTGTTTTCTAGTGATTGCTTTCATAAAAAAGATGAAGATCTTAAAGTGGTTGGTGTTTCTTCTATTGATTACTTGTTTAGTAATATTAACATTGATGATAAAGGGACTGAAGTAGAGTCAACTTTAGCTAGAAGGCGTCCCAATGATTTGGAGGGTGAAAATTTTGATGAAAAAATTGATGAAAGTGGGTTTGAAGAGGTCAAAACTTTAACTTGTGATGTGCCCACTATTTTGGATTGCAAAGACTTTAATTATGATAGTTCCTCTTTGATTGAATGTATTTCTTTGCTACAATCCATGATAAACTCACCCCATTCTTATGAACAAAATAAAGCTTTTACTAAACATATTGTTGATGCCATGATGAAATCTTTTGAAGAAAAGTTGGAGTTAGAGATTTGGGTGCTGGTGTTTCCATAATTCCGAAATCTCTATGTGATGTGCTTGGTCATACCAATATTGAAGAATGTTCTCTTAATTTGCATTTGGCGGATTCTACTATTAAAAAGCCTTTGGGAAGAATTAATGATGTTCTTATTCTTGCAAATAGGAACTATGTGCCCATAGATTTTATTGTTCTTGATATTGATTGAAATGTTGGGGAACGTTGCATGGGAAACAAAAAAATTCCTACGCTTCACCAAGACCAATCTAAGAGATGACCATCTATAAGAGGAGAGATTGCATCTACATACCCTTGTAGATCGCTAAGCGGAAGCGTTAAGAAATGCGGTTGATGTAGTCGAACGTCTTCGCAATCCAATCAAGATCAGTCCCGATCTAGCGCCGAATGGACGGCACCTCCGCGTTCAGCACACGTACAGCTCGATGATGTTCTCCGCCTCCTTGATCCATCAAGCGAGGGCGGAGAGGTAGGTGAGTTCTCCGGCAGAACGACGGCGTGGTGGCGGTGGTGGTGGAGCTGATCCGGCAGGGCTTTGCCAACCACTACCGAACCGATCTAGAGGAGAAAGTAATCTAGAGGGAGGGAGAGAGAGCTGCGCCGTGGCTTGGGTGCAGCTGCCCTCCTCCCTCTCTCATACATATAGGGGCAAGGGGAGGGGCTGGCCGCCCTAGGGTTTCCCTAGGGTTGGGCGCGGCGGCTTGGGGGGCTGCCTTGGCCCCCAAGGCAAGGGGGGCGGCGGCCACCCCAGGGCCAGCCTTTGCCCTTGGCCGCATGGGCCCTTGGGAGGCGGGGCGCCCAGCCCACCAGGGGCTGGTGCGCATCCCTCTTAGCCCATGGGGCCTTCCGGGGCAGGTGACCCTCCACGGTGGACCCCTGGAACTCCTTCCGGCACTCCCGATAGAATCCGGCAAACCTCGAAACCATTCCGGTGCCCGAACATCACTTTCCTATTTATCAATCTTTACATCAGGACCATTCCAGAACTCCTCGTGATGTCCGGGATCTCATCCGGGACTCCGAACAACTTTCGGTCACCAACATATATAACTCAACAATACCTAATCGTCACTGAACGTTAAGTGTGCAGACCCTGCGGGTTCGAGAACTATGCAGACATGACCGAGACACCTCTACGGTCAATAACCAATAGCGGGACCTAGATGCCCATATTGGTTCCCACACATTATACGAAGATCTTTATCGGTCGAACCACGATGTCAAGGATTCAGTTAATCCCGTACTTCGTTCCCTTTGTTCATCGGTATGTTACTTGCCCGAGATTCGATCGTCTGTATCGCCATACCTAGTTCAATCTCGTTACCGGCAAGTCTCTTTACTCGTTCCGTAATACAAGATCCCGTGGCTAACTCTTTAGTCACTTTGCTTTCAAGCTCATTATGATGTTGTATTACCGAGTGGGCCCTGAGATACCTCTCCGTCTCACGGAGTAACAAATCCCAGTCTTGATCCATGCCAACTCAACAGACACCCTCGGAGATACCTGTAGAGCATCTTTATAGTCACCCAGTTATGTTGCGACGTTTGATACACACAAGGTACTCCTTCCGGTGTCAGTGAATTGCATGACCTCATGGTCATGGGAGCAAATACTTGACATGTAGAAAACAATAGCAATAAACTTGACACGATCATATGCTACATTCATAGTTTGGGTCTTGTCCATCACATCATTCTCCTAATGATGTGATCCCGTTATCAAATGACAACTCATGTCTATGGCCAGGAAACCTTGACCATCTTTGATCAACGAGCTAGTCCTATAGAGGCTCACTAGGGACACAGTGTTGTCTATGTATCCACACATGTATTTGAGTTTCCAATAAATTCAATTATAGCATGGACCATAAACGATTATCATGAACAAGGAAATATAATAATAATCACTTTATTATTGCCTCTAGGGCATATTTCCAACAGTCTCCCACTTCACTAGAGTCAATAATCGAGCTCACATCACTACGTGATTTACATTGTAATGAATCTAACACCCATACAGTTCTGGTGTTTATCATGTTTTGCTCGTGGAAGAGGCTTAGTCAACGGGTCTGCGACATTCAGATCCGTGTGCACTTTGCAAATATTTATGTCCTCCTCTTTCATGTAATCGCGGATGGAATTGAAGCGTCGCTTTATGTGTCTGGTCCTCTTGTGAAACCTTGGTTCCTTAGCTAGAGAAATGGCACCAGTGTTGTCATAGAACAGAGTCATTGGGTCCAGTGCACTGGGCACAACACCAAGATCTGTCATTATTTGCTTCATCCAGACACCTTCCTTTGCCGCCTCCGAGGCAGCTATGTACTCCGCTTCGCATGTAGAATCAGCTACCACGCTTTGCATGGAACTTCACCACCTAACCGCTCCCCCATTGTGAATAAATATGTATCCGGTTTGAGACTTAGAGTCATCTGGATCAGTGTCAAAGCTTGCATCGACGTAACCCTTTACGACGAGCTCTTGATCACCTCCATAAACGAGAAACATTTCCTTAGTCCTTTTCAGGTACTTAATGATATTCTTGACCGTCGTCCAGTGTTCCACTCCTGGATCACTTTGAAACCTTCCGGCCATACTTATGGCAAGGCTGACATCTGGTCTTGTGCACAGCATTGCATACATGATAGAGCCTATGGCAGAAGCATAGAGGATGACACTCATCTTTTCTCTATCCTCTGTAGTCACTGGGCATTGAGTCTTACTCAACCTCACACCTTGCAATACAGGCAAGAACCCTTTCTTGGACTGATCCATTGTGAACTTCAAAACGTTATCAAGGTATGTGCTATGTGAAAGTCCTATTAAGCGTCTCGATCTATCTCTATAGATCTTGATGCCTAATATAAAAGCAACTTCTCCTAGGTCCTTGATTGAAAAACTCTTGTTCAAATATTCCTTCACGCTTTCCAAAAATATTGTTTCCAATCAGCAATATGTCATCCACATATAATATTAGAAATGCTATAGAGCTCCCACTCACTTTCTTGTAAATACAAGCTTCTCTGTAAACTTGTGTAAACCCAAACGCTTTGATGACCTCATCAAAGCGAAGATTCCAACTCCGAGATGCTTGCACCAGTCCATAAATGGATCGCTGGAGTTTGCAAACTTTGTCAGCATTCTCTGGTTTGACAAAACCTTCTGGTTGCATCATATACAACTCTTCCTTAAGGAAACCGTTAACGAATGCTGTTTTGACATCCATCTGCCAAATTTCATAATTGAAAAATGCAGCTATTGCTAACATGATTCTGACGGACTTAAGCGTCGCTACGGGTGAGAAAGTGTCATCGTAGTCAACTCCTTGAACTTGTGAAAAACCCTTTGCCACAAGTCGAGCTTTATAGACGGTGACCTTACCGTCCGCGTCCATCTTCTTCTTAAAGATCCATTTATTCTGAATGGCCATTCGCCCTTCAGGTAATACTTCCAAAGTTCACACTTTGTTTTCATACATGGATCCTATCTCGGATTTCGTGGCATCTAACCATTTGTTCGAATCCGGGCCCACCATCGCTTCTCCATAGCTCGTAGGTTCATCGTTGTCCAGCAACATGACCTCTAAGATAGGGTTACCGTACCATTCAGGAGCAGTACATGTCCTTGTCGACCTAAGAGGTTTGATAGTAACTTGATCTGAAGCTTCATGATCATCATCATTAGCTTCCTCTTCAACTAACGTAGGTTCCACAGAAACATCTTTCTGCGCTACGCTACTCTCTGGTTGAAGCAAAGGTTCAACAACCCTATCAAGTTATATCTTTCTCCCACTCAATCCTTTCGAGAGAAACTGTTTCTCGAGAAATGATCCGGTCTTAGCGACAACCACTTTGACTTCGGATCTAAGATAGAAGGTGTACCCGACCGTCTCTTTTGGGTATCCTGTGAAGACGCATTTGTTCGCTTTGGGTTCGAGCTTTTCTGGCTGAAGCCTTTTGACATAAGCATCGCATCCCCAAACTTTAAGAAACGACAACTTTAGTTTCTTGCCAAACCACAGTTCATACGGCGTCATCTCAACGGATTTAGATGGTGCCCTATTTAAAGTGAATGCAGTTGTCTCTAACGCATAACCCCAAAATGATAGTGGCAAATCGGCAAGAGACATCATAGAATGCACCATATCCAATAAGGTTTGATTACGACGTTCGGACACACCATTACGCTGTGGTGTTCCAGGTGGCGTCAACTGTGAAACAATTCCACATTGTCTTAAGTGATAGACAAACTCATAACTCAGATATTCGCCTCCTCGATCAGATCATAGGAATTTAATCTTCTTGTTACGATGATTCTCAACTTCACTCTGGAATTGCTTGAACTTTTCAAACGTTTCAGACTTGTGTTTCATTAAGTAAATATACCCATATCTACTTAAGTCATCGGTGAAGGTGAGAAAGTAATGATATCCACCGCGCGCCTCAATGCTCATCGGACCGCTCACATCAGTATGTATGATTTCCAACAAGTCACTTGCCCATTCCATTGTTCCAGAGAATGGGGTCTTAGTCATCTTGCCCATGAGGCATGGTTCACATGTGTCAAGTGATTCAAAATCAAGTGACTCCAAAAGTCCATCAGCATGGAGCTTCTTCATGCGTTTTACACCAATATGACCTAAGCGGCAGTGCCACAAGTACGTGGTACTATCATTATCAACTCTACATCTTTTGGCATCAATGTTATGAACATGTGTATCATCACTATCGAGATTCAATAAGAATAACAACCTCACACTGTGTCGGGGCACGGATGCTCACGATCACCTATTGGATCAGAGGTCCCTTGTGGTTCGGCAAGTGGGGTCACGTTGCACGAAGAGCGGAGAACATGAGACGGCGCGATGATCAGGACACAGGCATTTTACCCAGGTTCGGGCCACTGTTAAGCGTAAAACCCTACTCCTGCTTTTTGGTAGATTGATTGGAGGAACACGAAGAACGCTCACTGCCTAACCCCGGCAAGGACTGATGTCGGGGAAAGAGCTGTTGTGCGAGTACAAGTGTTCGGGGGTCCGAATCCTGAGCTAGGTAGCCTTGGGCCTCCTTTTATAGTGCAAGGGGTTACCCCAGTGGCAAAACAGTCATTATATGTTGATTAGATAGCTAAGCAGAGCTATCGTACCTAACTCTGGCATTTAGGAAAAATGCCATGAGTACCTGCCTAGGTGGCGCTCGGGGGTGCATCCCCGACAAGCTCTTGCCACCGCTTGGCCGGTCGTTGCTTATGGTCTTGACACGCTGCAGGGCGGGTGTCAACCGAGCGTAACTTGCATTCCGATGTGTCGCCACGTGCTTAGCGAGAGCTGATTAGCCGCCTGAGGGATCGACCCCGCATCGATAAGTGACAGGCGTAGCGATGCGGTGGAGCGGTGGCCGGTTGGCTCGCACCTGTCGGGGAATGGCTTGCCGGGTCTTCTGGGAGGTGTGCATGTCTTGGTCCCCGGCAAGCGTCGGGGACGTGCTTGGCGCGTTGCAGTCCAGGCTTGGGCTGTCGCATTGGGTTTGCTGGAGTCTGGTCTTGATCACATGTCGGGTTTTTGCTTCTACCGCCTATGCATAAGTCAGGGGCACTGGGTACCCCTGTACTAGTGCACCGACAGGAGCCCCCGGGACTGGCCCATACATGCTCGCAAAGTGCCATTGGGTCAGGCCCAAGTTTCATGCACAGGCGCGCAATGTGAGGGAGTAACTGCCAATCTATTGGTCAGCACTGACCCACCACCTCAGGCCATTTCTGCCACGTGCGCCGCATGCGTAGCGGGGAGTTAGCGACGGGCGCGCGTGACTTAAAGCCCTGGTCGTGGCAGAAACCGCAGCGCCATGGATTGGAGCGGCGGGGCAGTTACCTGTTCGCCCGTGATCGTGGGCGATGGAATTGGTGGAGACGGGTGGCAACCCTTGGAGCGGAGGAGAGCCAGCCCCCGCGTCCTCCCCTATAAATAGGGGGTCGCGAGGGGCGATGCTCATCCATCCTTTCTTCCTCCTTGAGTCCAAATCCACAGAGCTTGCCCTTCTGCTTCCTTGTCTTGAGCCGCGCTCGCTCTCCTGATGCTCAGGGGGAGGGGCCGAGCGAGCGTGCTTGCAGAGCCTTCCTTCCGGACCCCTGCTCAGTTCCCGTCATGGACAGACGGTTCTGAACTGAAGGCTGATCGGGGAAGCCTCGGATGGGGGAACGGGCAGCGTGGTGGCCGTATCGGGGACGGTTGCGGTGGTACGCCTGCCGCCGCGTTGCCCGCTCCTTTAATATTGACGGAGCTCTATGCGGTTGACATCGCGCCAGGATCTATGTTGGAGGTGCAGTGTCGCGGCGGTCCGCGATTCCCGCATTCCTTCTTCAAGGTGATGGAGAAAAAACGCCCACACGTCCACCACGGGCGTGCGTGTGGTTGCAGCCACGCATCATCATTTATCGCGGTGAAGCTTTCCTCCCGCGGCACTTTGGATGGAGCGCACGGGAGGGAGCTCTTCATCTTCGCGTGCTCTTCTAAGGCGGGGGATGGAATTCCCCGCCTTTGGCCACCGAGGATGACCATGCTCTTTGTGGGGTCCCCGGGTCGCCACGCCTAGAGCTTGGGTGATGGTGGGGGCGTCTCCTCGGGCAGTGGCGATGAGGAAGACGATGGCGGTCGGGGATCTATGATGCATCAGGAGCACGGATGAGGTCTCCGACGCGTCGCGTTCCCCGACAGCACCATCATCACCAGCTGGGCTCCGGTAGCGCCACCATCTGCACCTGCCCTCCTCCTTCTTTCCCCTTGTCGGTCTTGTCCGCTCCGTCGGCTTCGTCCACCCTGCCCGGGGACAGGGCCCTTCTGCTCGCCGGTCGTGTCCCTCTGGTCCTGGCTGGGAAGAGTCGAATCCCGGCCACGCGCTTCTTTTGCCCTCTGTTCCTTCTCCACCTAATCCCTAAGAGGAGAGGGACAAGAAAGGGATTACGAGGCACTTATCTTTTTTATGTCAAAAGATGTAGGCGCTTGCCAAGTTTTAATTAATCATAATGTAATCTCTATCCATTTTGTATCGAAAATGAATGAGAATAAAGTTCCATTTTCTTCCTGCAAGTACTATCCTTTTCTTTCCTTGTTTATGCTGTTTTGGGATGTTTGGTCCTTGCTACACGGAGCCACTTGCCGGATCACAACTTAACCATGAGTGCCAAGGGGAAACGAGCCCTCGGCAATAGGTTGGCGTTGTTCCCCGGCAGAGCTCCTTGCCGGTGTCGGCGCAGCTCCCCGTAGTTGTTGATCACAAAACAGGGGGGCGGCTCGTCCCGGCAAGGGTTTTCACCACGTGGAAGACTCCACTACCCACAGCGAGGGAAATACTACAGATTTCCTTAGGCATCGGGAAAACACTGAACTTGGGATGTGTAATTGTACTTATCTTTTCCAATTTGTATCCCTCTTGAGGGCTTGATGGGTCGTCGTCTTCGTTCTTTTGCTTCTCTTCCCTATCTTCCCGACGGTCCGTCGCGTAGGGAGAGAAAAGTAACAAAGATTATGGGTTCATCAAGTACTCTAGCAAATCTTATATCTTAAAAGCAATAACACTGCAATCATGAAAATGCGTAATGAGCATGTAAGATGTCGATATGATGCAGTGCCTAGCTTTATTATTGTCGCACAAGGTTTGCGCCTGGCTTTGTACAAAGGGTTACATGCAACATCGGCAATGCTTGTACAAAAGGTGGCTGCCGGGGGCTGCGCCCGGCAGCGGCGCCTTACGGGTAGAACTTACGAAGATGCTCAATATTCCATGATTTAAGCACCTTGGTGCCATCTTCGGTCTCCAGACGGACAGCGTCGGGTCTGGTGACTCGTGCTACCCGGTAAGGTCCTTCCCACTTCGGCATCAACTTGTTGGTACCCTTGGTGGACTGAACACGCCAAAGGACAAGGTCGCCTTCCTCAAGGCTCCGGGCGTGAACTCTACGGCTATGGTAGCGGCGCAGAGCTTGCTGGTAGCGTGCTGCATGCACATCAACCCAGAGACGGTCTTCCTCGAGGAGCGTGGCATCATCATGCCGTAGCTGCTGTTGCTCTACTTCATCGCAGGCAAGCACTCGAGGTGAGCCATATATGAGTTCTGTGGGGAGCACTGCTTCCGCCCCGTACACTAGGGAGAAGGGCGTCTGGCCGGTAGCTCGATTTGGTGTCGTCCTGAGGGACCAAAGAACCACCGACAGCTCATCTATCCAGCGCGAGCTGCTCTTCCGCAGCTTATCAAAAGTCCTTGTCTTGAGTCCTCGCAGCACTTCAGCATTCATCCTCTCGACTTGCCCGTTGCTTCTTGGGTGAGGAACAGAGGCGAAGTAGACCTTGCTTCCAAGGCTTTGGATATATTGCATGAAGGCGCGACTCGTGAACTGGGTGCCATTGTCGGTGATCACTCTGTTGGGCACTCCAGAGTGGCACACCAGTCCTTTCATGAACTTGATAGCTGCCTGTGCGGTCACCTTTCTCACTGGTTCCACCTCAGGCCACTTTGTGAACTTGTCGGTTGCCACGAACAAGAACTCAAAGCCCCCGACAGCACGGGGGAAGGGGCCCAAGATAGCGAGCCCCCAGACAGAGAATGGCCAGGATAGAGGGATTATTTGCAGGGCTTGTGCTGGCTGATGGATGTTCTTGGAATGGAAGTGGCAGGCTTCACACTTGGTGACCAGCTCAGTAGCGTCCTGGAGGGCAGTGGGCCAATAGAAACCCAGTCGGAAAGCTTTCTCGGCAAGGGCCCTTGATCCAATGTGAGAACCACATACTCCTTCGTGAATCTCCGCCAACAGCTTCAGTCCATCCTCCCGGCAGATACACCTTAATTTCACACCGTTCGGTCGTCTTCTGTACAGGATGTCATTGACAAACTGGTACATACTTGACTGACGGGCTACTCTTTCGGCTTCCTCTTGCTCTTCGGGGAGTTCTCCTATTTGAAGGAAATGGACTATATGTTGCGCCCAGGTTGGAGCATGTGGCTCGACAACAAGGACTAAAGGCATCTCTTTGTCTCTGGGAGCGCTGCTCTCAACCGCTAGACCCTGAGGTCCTACAAGAGGGAGCTGCTCTTCAACCGGAAAGGAATTTTCCCCGGCAGCTTCTCTACCAGCGGCTTTGGGAAGCTCTGTCGGGAAATGCTTGCAGGAGTTCAGCTTTCTTCTCTTCTTGGACATCGTTGATGGGGATACTGGTGGTTGAGTGAGGCGGAGAACAAAGGTTCCTGGTTCCACAGGAAGTTTCTGCGCAGTGCACTTTGATAAATGGTCAGCAATGCAGTTTTCTGCCCGTGGCACATGCTCTGTTTACAGTCCATCAAAATGCTCCTCCAATTTCCTCACTTCTTCTACGTATGCCTCCATCAGTGGGCTCTGGTAATCCTTGTTGACTTGCTTTATCACAAGCTGAGAATCTCCTTGGACGATCAGCCTCTTTATTCCCAACTCCACTGCGATTCTGAGTCCGGCAAGGAGCCCCTCGTACTCAGCGGTATTGTTGGTGGCTTCCTCCCAGGGAAAGTGCATCTGGACGACGTACTTGAGGTGCTCTCCGGTAGGGGCGATGAGGAGCACGCCTGCTCCAGCGCCCTAGAGTGAGAAAGCACCGTCAAAGTACATGATCCAATCCTTAGGTGCTTCTTTGCCGGGGAGGATTGTCTCCGGAGCTTCATCATCTGGCGTGGGTGTCCATTCTGCAATAAACTCCGCCAACGCCTTGCTTTGAATGGTGGAAGTGCTCTCATACTTTAATCAGAAACTTGACAATTCCAATGCCCACTCAACTATCCTGCCAGTGGCTTCGGGGTTTCTCAGTATGCGTTGCAACAGGAAACGGGTGACAACTGTTATCTCATGGGCTTGGAAGTAGTGGCGCAGCTTCCTCGAGGCCATGATGTGGTGCCCCGCCTAATTACCACTGTAGCTAGACGATCGCCACGCATGCCAGCCCAGGAAATCACTCTGGCATGCGCGTTTACAACAAGTATCATGAACACAGGCATTTCTATTAATGGATATATAAGTCTTACAAGATGTATTACAAGAGTGATGGCAGCGGAAAAGCTCTATCTAAGGCAGCATGGTCTTGGTGCGGCTCCAATCCACAGGGATCTGACTGGGTTACTCTCCTAGCTCGCGAACACTCTAACTCCTTGACGACGGACGACGGATCCTTATGTGAACCTGGCCATGTTAAAGGCCGCTGAGTACTTTTGAATGTACTCGCAAGCAAACCAAACTAACATATACACCAAGCAAAGCAATCCATGGCATTCAAGCATGCATTTGTTATTAGAGCAACATTAATTATCATGGCATAGCATACCTATCTAGCAGTATTAATTATTATGAAATACAGTAAGGTAAAGCATATCCAGTAAGTAATCCATACTCCGAATAATCTCAGGATCCAATCCAACTCTTAACCAGATCCAACTTACTCTCTTACGGGTTGCCCCACAACCCTCAGAACATCCATGATCCACTGAGTACTTCAGGGCATAAGACAAGTTCTTCCATCATTAGTATCATTGTTACGGTTGACCACCTAGCGAGGCCTGGACGGACTGTCCAATACCGTGGACGCGGCTATTCGAATAGATTTTACACACTGCTGAGGTTGCGCACTTTACCCACACCATGGAGCACCTAGCCTCGTGATCCCATTCGGGTGGACCAGCGTTGCTCCAACGAAACCCACCTAACCCGTGACTCCTCCACCGTACCACCGGCAATCATTCTCCCTCGGAGTCAAGCCCTGGGTGGCCCCTGTGTCACCCCGTGACACCTACCACCGTCGTGGCCAACTAAATTGTCCCAAACGGGGACGCCGGCAAATAACTCAACTAGGATCACAAGGTTATCGCCGCCTACCGGGCCAGGGCAGCGGCGCGCATAACCTTCCCTGTCTGGTGGTACCGATAAAAGAGCACACGATCAGACCAAGTCAAGGCCGTCCCATACCGGCAAATGTGGTTGCACGGATAAGTCCGGACAGGTGACTCTAGAACAACCGGCTAGGTTTCACTTAGCAAGCATGGCGGTTTATCACAATAACTTGAGATAGCATCAGCTAGGCATTAAATCAGTTTACTTTGAATTATTATATAGCAGGTAAATGAAAGTGAGGTAAACAGTAAGTGCAATCTAGCAGAAGTTTAATTATTTCTATCACAGGCATAATCATTAATTAAACATGCAAGAATAACACAGAGCAATGCTTTAGGGCATATATCAGATGGTCGGCTTGCCTGGGGTCGAAGAATACTCCGGGAAGAAGTGCGGAGAGTCCGCGGAAAGTATCGCCGGAAACTGTTCTCTCTCAAAGAGGGTTGTTGAAGGGCAAGGGCAAAATGGTCATTTTCATAGTGTGAAAACCTTATGAAAATGATACCATCGGGACGGGCTCGACGAACTGAAGACGTGAGCGTTGGTTTCACCTGAATCGGAGTTACGAAGGAGAAGGTATGAGGGGTTGAAGTGGGAGGACCTTTCTGTAAATATAATATTTACTTCTAGGTCCTCAGCAGTTTTTTTCCGGAAAATAATAAATGGACAGTGCGCCTGGGCCGACTTGGGCTACATCTCACCGCCGCCTCTACTGCTCCCCTGGGCCGAGCCCATCTGCACGGCCACCACTAAAAAACCAGAGGGAGGCTCTGAGCCGCTGCCGGGCCGGGCCCGCCCGCAGGTCTCCTCCCTCCTCCCTCTGTCCCGATCGAAACAGAGGAGGAGCAGGGGAGGGGCGACGCCGGCGATGGTTCCCGGCGGCTCCGGCCACTCCGGGCCAGGGTGAGGATGCCGGCAGACTCGCCGTGAAGCGCCGCGACCAGGGGAGGTGGTGGGAGCGGCGGGGATCGACTGCGGCGACGGCGACGGTAGGTGGCAGTGGCAGACTCCGGCGACGGACTCGGCTAGCTACGGCCACCCCCGGACGAGGAGAGGCCACCGGCGGGTCCGTGGGGACACGCAGCATCTGTCCAGGCGGTGCCCGGCCGTCAGGGAGGGGCGGAACGGTGGCGCATCGTGGAGGCAGAGGACGGCGTTGGCCGGACTTGAGGAAAACATGGCCTGAGGCACTCCGGCGAGGACTGGGGAAGATGGGGAGGTGCGCCGGAGTGGGGTGGAGCTTGTGGTGCGGTCAGGAGAGGGAGGGAGAGTGCTAGGGCACCGGAATTCCTCGCGGGCGCCGGCAGTAGAGCTTCGGCCATTGGGGAGGCAGAGAGCTCCTCGAGCTCGAAGAGGAGGGGGATGTGGCTGCAGTTGAAGAGGAGGGGCTCGGGGATACTTTAAGTAGGCTCGGGGAGGAGCTAGCCGACGCCGGCCGAGGCTCCCAGAAGCTTGTCGTCGTGGCGGCGATCCGGGGGAGCACCGGAGGTCGGCACAAGTGGCCAGGAGCTAGGAGACAAAGGGGAGAGGCCTCCAGAAGATCCACGCGTGCGGTGGGCAGCTCGTCGGCGCTCCCGGACGAGCCGGAGCTTGCTAGAAGCGGGCTCCCGAAGGCTCCAATGCACAGAGCATGCATTTGGCGCGCTCTGCCCGTGGTCACCGCGTGGCCACGGCATCGCCACGCCCCACTCGCAGCCAAATCAAGTCTGGGGTCTTCTCCTTGCTTCGCTGAGTTGACTAGTGAGGGTTTGGAGGGAAGTGGCTGCAAGAAATGACAGATGGGAGCTAACTTAGGTTCTGGCCAGCAGGTGTTTGACATGTGGTGTGGCCACCACAGTGCTCACCTTCGCCTGTTCTTTGGCAAAGAGTGATCACTCACTAGGGTGACCATCCTTCCCAAAATTCAGCACCAATGGATTGCTCTAGATGGCACCTCTTTTGCAAACTTGCACACTGGTCAGAAAGGGAAATGAGGATGCTGGGGAAGAATGGCTAGATAGATCTGGCTCAAATTTGGTGGAGAGAGGTTATTTGAACATATGAAGCCACTGTAAAAGTTTCATACCATTTGGGTACACCAAAATGGTACTTCCTTCACAGTGCTTCCAAATGGGCAGAAACTTGAGAAAATTTCTGTGGATGAATGGTTGGATGGATTGAGCTTATTTTTGTTTTCCATGAGTGATTTAGCGATGTTAATCACCATGAAAAATTTCAGCTCAAATAGATAAAGGAATAAAGCACTTCCTTTGCAATTTGCCTCACTGGACAGAATTTGCAAATTGATGTTGTGCTCAAAGTTTGAACTATGGAACTTGGGTTCTTGATGCAAATGGTGAAGATATGGATAGGAGAAGCTCCACAAATTATTTGGGATTTTTCCTGGCTACCAAAATAGAAGCTCCTTTAGAAACTGCCCAAAATGCAATATTAGTATTAAATAGGAAAATGCAATTTCCCTTATTTAATTATGGCCAATATTTTTATGGGAGCTCAATATAATCACACAAAATATCTCAACAAGTTTTCATGAACTTTGGAGATGGATAGATATTTTCCTGGATTTAATTCCTTTAACTGGCAGAAAAAGGAATTAATTATAAATGAAAAATATAGCAAATGACTTGGCAATATTTTTGCATATCCAGGGTTTATAGATAAAGGATGATCACTGGGAAAAGTTTGGGAGGCAGAAGATCAAAGGAAATTAGGGTTCCTTTGTAACTGAAAGGATTAGGGTTTCCCTTCCGGCAACTCGGAAGGTAGGGTTTCGGTGGAAAGTCCCGAGAATAGATCTTCGGTGGCAAGGTTGGACTGGAGAGAATCTCTGGTTGGATAGGGAAGGCAAAGCTAGATGACCATCTTCATATACCCAAGAGTGAAAGAAATCCGATAACACCGAGAAAAAGGACGGAAGTCAAATCCCGCAAAGGAAAAAAAACAGGAGCGAAAACCAGGGTGTTACAAACCTACCCCCTTAAGAAAATCTCGTCCTCGAGATTTCCGGGCTTACCTCCCGGTGAAGGGGAACTTACCTGTGTGTGACTTGGATCCATCAGTTGTCCTGTCTTCGCTGGTTCACTGACCTTTTAACTGCCTCTTCTGAGGGACCATGGGTTGTCTCTGCACACAGCTTTCTTGAATCCTTCTCTTTCCTGTCAGGTGTACCTTTTGTGCTGGTAGTGGTGTTGTTGGGTGGGGTAGCGAGTAGTACCAACAGACAGCTCGGGTTCCATGGCATGGAAGTAACTGCTTCGGTTTTATTGCGATGCTTCGTACCCTGACTGTTATGGGCAAGACATCATTTCCTGGTACCAGGCTTACGTGCTCGTATGGTCTTGAGTGAGTGGGAGTGGCTTTCTTTTTTGCTGTGTTAGAATTCTCAGTCTGGCTATGGGTTCCATTCTGATGTTTCCTTTTGGCCTATGCATCCTGACTTTGCCTTTAGGTGATCAATAATTCAAGGAATCAACATGACTGAACTATGGCTGCTATATCCTCAACTGAAATTTCAGGCATGATCACAAAGTAATCATAGATAGTAATCTCTTATTCCAATGATGTCATGATGTCTATGAGCTGTTGATGTTGATGTGCTTTGAGCCATTCTATCTGAATGTCTTGTTTCAAACTCTATCGCTCGTGGAGATGGCTCTGTCATATATATAGCCTCTGTAGTCCTTGTTGTGACCACTGAGCTAAGCATAGTACTGCTATCATCTGGTGTATCTTTCGGAGCATAGCATTTTACCTTAGTTGGTAGCCCATATTCATGAGGAGTGCGGCAAGCTCATTTGTAGCCGCAGGTAGGGCATTGATGTGGCCGCATATGCAAGAGTCTGATAAGGGTTGGTAATACCACCCTGTTCGTGAAGCTGTATCTTGTTAACCGTCACGGAGGTTGTTTGTCCACAACTTCTTTGTTCTTGAGGATTCCTTTGATGGACCTGTCATGACCTGCCAACACGGCTCCTTGATTATTTTCCCGGCTTGTCGGGCTTGTTTCTACAACTTACTCTTGCATATCTCGTAGGGGTTGATGTGCTCATATTCTTCCTTTCAACATAGGGCCAATTTTTCTCTGAACACAGTCATACCCGACGAGTGGCTCGCATGAACTGATCCACTGGACTGCATGCTCACAACATATGCAGGTGTAGGATAAATCCTTTCATAACCACTGAGTTCTGAGGCGGACGGGTGTCCTGACTAGTTCTTGCTTCTGACAAGCTTGTTGTAGGCACGATGGCGTGTTGAAGATGGTTGAATTCCTTATGCTTGAAGCTTCTGCCAGGGTAGTGTGCTGAGGAAGGCTGGGTATCATGCCTCGAAAGTTTTCCTTCATGTGGCTTACTGCGGAAGATCAGGTGCCTTATGCTGAAAGTTTTCCGCGGTAGCATGCTGTGGAAGATGGGAGTGTTGTACCCCAGAAGATTTTCTCACCAAGTGGCGTAGTGAGGAAGGTTGACAATCTGGTGTCGTAGGCCCCTTCTGATGGCCTGCGAAGGAAGGCTGGGTTGCTTATTCCAGAAGCCTTGGGTACGCAGTCGGGTCTATGGCCGATTCTGGCTTCCTTCCGAAGTATTCGGAATTTTACCCATAGCGGAGCCAAACTTGGTATAGGCCATACCTTGACTGAAGATATTCCGATGGTCGTGCACATCGCTTGTCTTCTGTTGGTCTGATCATTGTTGCTGTAAAGGTTGCACAACTGGTCCAGACTTCATGTCGTTAATTAATTCAGAATACCCTTTGCATTCAACCCAGGTGTTGCCGATAATAAGCAGTTGACAGATAATTCCATTTGGTTCAGTTGAGCTTCCAAGCATGTGAAGTTCTTATTGATTCTGGCAACCGCAAACTTATCCATATTCCTTGCAGACCTTGTTCACAGTTCCTAGAAAACTTTGTATTTGTACCGGTGAACTTCAAAATATGCTTTGAAATTTGTACCAACGTACCGGAGTTTTGTTGCTGCTTTTGGCTCATTCACATTCTTGAAATATGTCCTCGGTGGGTGATAAATGATTCTTGGGTCCACTGAGAAAAGACTCAAGGTTCACCCCACTAACTGAAATAATCCTTGTGTCGAGGACGGAATCATTTGTCCCTACTGGTGTTTATTCTTGGTAGCTCATCTGCCTGTTCCTTAGGCGTGATTTGTTCTGAAGCAAACTCTCTCGGGTATATTCTGGCCTTGTTTGTTGCACACGGATTTTGCTCCTGACCCATTCTTCATTCTTGACAGATCCGGTGGTAATGTTCTGAATATCAGGTAGTTGGCTGGACCGGACTCTTGCTGAATTGGGACTATTGGGTATTATCCCAGTTGCATGTTGATCTTCTTAGGCAACTCTTGCGGATGGATCCAGTCGGAGCAGAGAGACGGAATCGACAAAAGAAACAAGAACCGCGAAAAACCAAAAAGCAAATAAAGCTCAAATTTTTGCGGACCTTACATATGTGGCAAAGGATCCACTAGTATAACTAGTATAGCGCACTCGATGCACCTCTAACTATTTAGAAGCGAAACCACACAATGCTCCTGGTAGCACTAGTGTCAAGCACCTACTACTTCCTTAGGGAGCATCACACTCGACGCAGGACCATAGCCAAAGTGGCTTAGTCAACGTTCCTAAGGTTGTCGAGGAGAGATAGAATTTATAAGCGTTTCCCAAAGGAAACTAGAGTAAGAAGAGAAATGCCATGGCTAGTAAGCATGGTAAGGATATCTGGTTTACCTAGGGGTTTCAGGGCTCACGGGTTGTTGCCCGGTGCGAGTGTTTCACACCAGAGGCAAGGGCCACGAGAGTTGGGGTCTGATGGAGCCAAAGACCTATGGGGTTGCCTTATGATCAATAGTAGCCCTGCCAGGTGGCAAAGATGGCTGAAATCCATCTGGGCATTCTACTGAACACAAGACAGTGAAGTCTGGCTAGGGTAGCCTATAGTCAGCCTGGCTGCTCTGATACCATCCGTTGTGGTGCCCCGCCTGATTACCACTGTAACCAGACGGTCGCCACGCACGCCAGCCCAGGAAATCACTCTGGCATGCGCGTTTACAACAAGTATCATGAACATAGGCATTTCTATTAATGGATATATAAGTCTTACAAGATGTATTACAAGAGTGATGGCAGCGGAAAAGCTCTATCTAAGGCAGCATGGTCTTGGTGCGGCTCCAATCCACAGGGATCTGACTGGGTTACTCTCCTAGCTCGCGAACACTCCGGCTCCTTGACGACGGACGACGGATCCTTATGTGAACCTGGCCATGTTAAAGGCCGCTGAGTACTTTTGAATGTACTCGCAAGCAAACCAAACTAATTAACATATACACCAAGAAAAGCAATCCATGGCATTCAAGCATGCATTTGTTATTAGAGGAACATTAATTATTATGGCATAGCATACCTATCTAGCAGTATTAATTATTATGAAATACAGTAAGGTAAAGCATATCCAGTAAGTAATCCATACTCCGAATAATCTCAGGATCCAATCCAACTCTTAACCAGATCCAACTTACTCTCTTACGGGTTGTCCCACAACCCTCAGAACATCCATGATCCACTGAGTACTTCAGGGCATAAGACAAGTTCTTCCATCATTAGTATCATTGTTACGGTTGACCACCTAGCGAGGCCTGGACGGACTGTCCAATACCGTGGATGTAGCTATTCGAATAGATTTTACACTCTGCAGAGGTTGCGCACTTTACCCACACCATGGAGCACCTGGCCTCGTGATCCCATTCGGGTGGACCAGCGTTGCTCCAACGAAACCCGCCTAACCCGTGACTCCCCCACCGTACCACCGGCAATCATTCTCCCCCGGAGTCAAGCCCTGGGTGGCCCCTGTGTCACCCCGTGACACCTGCCACCGTCGTGGCCAACTAAACTGTCCCAAACGGGGACGCCAGCAAATAACTCAACATGGCTCACAAGGTTATCACCGCCTACCGGGACAGGGCAGCGCGCGCGCACAACCTTCCCTGTCTGGTGGTACCGGTAAAAGAGGACGCGATCAGACTAAGTCAAGGTCGTCCCATACCGGCAAATGTGGTTGCACGGATAAGTCCGGACAGGTGACTCTAGATCAACCGGCTAGGTTTCACTTAGCAAGCATGGCGGTTTATCATAATAACTTGAGACGGCATCAGCTAGGCATTAAATTAGTTTACTTTGAATTATTATATAGCAGGTAAATGAAAGTGAGGTAAACAGTAAGTGCAATCTAGCAGAAGTTTAATTATTTCTATCACAGGCATAATCATTATTTAAACATGCAAGAATAACACAGAGCAATGCTTTAGGGCATATATCAGATAGTCGGCTTGCCTGGGGTCGAAGAATACTCTGGGAAGAAGTGCGGAGAGTCCGCGGAAAGGATCGCCGGAAACTGTTCTCTCTCGGAGAGGGCTGTTGAAGGGCAAGGGCAAAATGGTCATTTTCATAGTGTGAAAACCTTATGAAAATGATACCATCGGGACGGGCTCGACGAACTGAAGACGTGAGCGTTGGTCTCATCTGAATCGGAGTTACGGAGGAGAAGGTATGAGGGGTTGAAGTGGGAGGACCTTTCTATAAATATAATATTTACTTCTGGGTCCTCAGCAGTTTTTGCCGGAAAATAATAAATGGACAGTGCGCCTGGGCCGACTTGGGCTGCATCTCACCACCGCCTCTACTGCTCCCCTGGGTCGAGCCCATCTGCGCGGCCACCACTAAAAAAACAGAGGGAGGCTCTGAGTCGCTGCCAGGCCGGGCCCGCCCGCAGGTCTCCTCCCTCCTCCCTCTGTCCCGATCGAAACAGAGGAGGAGCAGGGGAGGGGCGACGCCGGCGATGGTTCCTGGCGGCTCCGTCCACTCCGGGCCAGGGTGAGGATGCCGGCAGACTCGCCGTTAAGCGCCACGACCAGGGGAGGTGGTCGGAGCGGCGGGGATCGACTGCGGCGACGGCGACGGTAGGTGGCAGTGGCGGACTCCGGCGACGGACTCGGCCAGCTACGGCCACCCCCGGACGAGCAGAGGCCACCGGCGGGTCTGTGGGGACGCGCAACATCCGTCCAGGCGGTGCCCGGCCGTTAGGGAGGGGCGGAACGGTGGCGCACCGTGGAGACAGAGGACGGCGGTGGCCGGACTTGGGGAAAACATGGCCTGAGGCACTCCGGCGAGGACTGGGGAAGATGGGGAGGTGCGCCGGAGTGGGGTGGACCTGGTGGTGCGGTTAGGAGAGGGAGGGAGAGGGCCAGGGCACCGGAATTCCTCGCGGGCGCCGGCGGCAAAGCTTCGGGCGTTGGGGAGGCAGAGAGCTCCTCGAGCTCGAAGAGGAGGGCGATGTGGCTGCAGTTGAAGAGGAGGGGCTTGGGGATGCTTTAAGTAGGCTCAGGGAGGAGCTAGCCGACGCCGGCCGAGGCTCCCAGAAGCTCGTCGCCGTGGCGGCGATCCGGTGGAGCACCGGAGGTCGGCACAAGCGGCCAGTAGCTAGGAGACGAAGGGGAGAGGCCTCCAGAAGATCCTCGCGTGCGATGGGCAGCTCGTCGGTGCTCCCGGACGAGCCGGAGCTTGCTAGAAGCGGGCTCCCGAAGGCTCCAATGCACAGAGCATGCATTTGGCGCGCTCTGCCCGTGGTCACCGCGTGGCCACGGCATTACCACGCCCCACTCGCAGCCAAATCATGTCTGGGGTCTTCTCCTTGCTTCGCTGAGTTGACTAGTGAGGGTTTGGAGGGAAGTGGATGCAAGAAATGACAGATGGGAGCTAACTTAGGTTCTGACCAGCAGGTGTTTGACATGTGGTGTGGCCACCACAGTGCTCACCTTGGCCTGTTCTTTGGCAAAGAGTGATCGCTCACTAGGGTGACGATCCTTCCCAAAATTCAGCACCAATGGATTGCTCTAGATGGCACCTCTTTTGCAAACTTGCACACTGGTCAAAAATGGAAATGAGGATGCTGGGGAAGAATGGCTAGATAGATCTGGCTCAAGTTTGGTGGAGAGAGGTTATTTGAACATATGAAGCCACTGTAAAAGTTTCATACCATTTGGGTACACCAAAATGGTACTTCCTTCACAGTGCTTCCAAATGGGCAGAAACTTGAGAAAATTGCTGTGGATGAATGGTTGGATGGATTGAGCTTAGTCCGTGAGTGATTTAGCGATGTTAATCACCATGAAAAATTTCAGCTCAAATAGATAAAGGAATAAAGCATTTCCTTTGCAATTTGCCCCACTGGACAGAATTTGCAAATTGATGTTGTGCTCAATTTTTGAACTATGGAACCTGGGTTCTTGATGGAAATGGTGAAGATATGGATAGGAGAAGCTCCACAAATTATTTGGGATTTTTCCTGGCTACCAAAATAGTAGCTCCTTTAGAAACTGCCCAAAATGCAATATTGGTATTAAATAGGAAAATGCAATTTCCCTTATTTAATTATGGCCAATATTTTTATGGGAGCTCAATATAATCACAGAGAATATCTCCACAAGCTTTCATGAACTTTGGAGATGGATAGATATTTTCCTGGATTTAATTCATTTAACTGGAAGAAAAAGGAATTAATTATAAATGAAAAATATTGCAAATGGCTTGGCAATATTTTTGCATATCCAGGGTTTACAGATAAAGTATGATCACTGGGAAAAGTTTGGGAGGCAGAAGATAAAAGGAAATTGGGGTTCCTTTGTAACTGAAAGGATTAGGGTTTCCCTTCCGGCAACTCGAAGGTAGGGTTTCGGTGGAAAGTCCCGAGAATAGATCTTGGGTGGCAAGGTTGGACTGGAGAGAATCTCTGGTTGGATAGGGAAGGCAAAGCTAGATGACCATCTTCATATACCCAAGAGTGAAAGAAATCCGATAACACCGAGAAAAAGGACGGAAGTCAAATCCCGCAAAGGAAAAAAACAGGAGCAAAAACCAGGGTGTTACACATGATGAGGCCGAAGATCAGCTTTTGTACTCCATAGTACCTTGATCTAGCCCCTTGTAGCAGGGAATTGACAAAGTACACGGGCCGCTGCACCATTTTCTTCTTTGCCACTTCTTTGGATTCGCTGTCAATCATTTGCTGAGATCCCCCTTGATCTATGTCGAGTCCTGTCGCGTGCGTTTCTTTCCCGCTCCCGGTAGCATCAGCAGCGACTGCTGAATCTCCATCTACTCCCCGCTGCGCCACCAGCGCTGCACTAACCACTTGATTCGTCGCTGCCAAATATAGCACCAACGGCTCTTGCGGTTTAGGAGTGACCAAGGTGGGATCAGAGGATAGGTATTTCTTCAGGTCTTGCAGCGCTACATCTTCCTCTAGGGTCCACTTCATCGGGCCAGCCTTCTTCAAGATTTTGAAGAACGGCAAGGCGCGCTCAGCGGACTTGGAGATGAACCTACTCAACACGGCAACACATCTGGTCAGGCGTCTGATATCTTTGATGGTCTTGGGTGCCTGTATCTGTTCAATCGCCTTGATCTTGTCGGGATATTCCTCGCTGAGATACGAAGAACCCAAGCAGCTTGCCGGATGAGATACCGAACACACACTTTTCAGGGTTGAGCTTCAGGTTGATCTTGCACAAGTTTGCAAAAGTTTCTTCCAGATCTTGTATGAGAATGGCTTCATCCTTGGTCTTGACCACGATGTCATCCATGTAGGCTTCCACATTTCTGTGCAGCTGAGGTCCAAAACCAATTTGAACAGCCCTGGCGAAGGTCGAACCAGTACTCTTTAACCCGAAGGGCATACGCACAAAGCAGTACGTGTCACAGGGAGTTATGAATGCGGTCTTCTCCTCATCTTCCTTAGTCATAAATATCTGGTGGTAGCCGGAGTAGGCATCCAAAAAGGAGAGCAAGTCACGTCTGGAGGTGGAATCAACAATTTGATCTATGCGCAGCAAGGGGAAAGGGTCCTTCGGGCAAGCCTTGTTCAAGTCAGTGAAGTCTATGGAAAGCCTCCATTTCCCATTTGCCTTTCGTACCACCACCGGGTTTGCCAGCCAAGTTGTATGCAGCACCCCTCTGACCAAACCAGTTGCTTCAAGCTTCTTGATTTCCTCGGCAATGAACTGCTGCCGCTCCAAGGCCTATTTCCTAACCTTTTGCTTGACGGGTTGGGCATGAGGACAGACAGCAAGGTGGTGCTCAATTACCTCCCTGGGAACACCGGGGATGTCAGATGGTTGCTAGGCAAACACGTCGACATTCTCCCGTAGGAAGGTAACGAGCGCGCTTTCCTATTTGTCAGTAAGGGTAGCACTAATGGTGAAGGTACCACCAGCACAATCCTCCCTTGCCGGGACTTTCTTCGTCTCAGGATAGGCGACCCTGGTCTTCTTGCTAGCGGAACTCTTCGGCAGGTCATCGTCGAGTGTTGCACACTCCGAAGAGGCGCGCTTCCTGGAGTCCTTGCCGGTGTTCTTGCTAGCCTTCTTCATTTTCTCTGTGTCCTTGGCGGGAGCTGGGATTTCTGTGGCTTCAGCTGCTACCGTGTCACGATACATCTAGTCCACGCAGATAACTGTGTTCTTCTTGTCGGATGGGCTGGAAATGACCCCAATGGGCCCTGGCATCTTTAAGGTATTGTAGGCATAGTGGGATGCTGCCATGAACTTTGCCAGGGCTGGGCGACCGAGGATTCCATTGTAAGGCAGCGGGATTTCGGTGACGTCGAACACTATCCTCTCTGTCCGGAAGTTCAACTCTCCGCCAAATGTCACAGGCAAGGCGATCTTTCCCTTGGGTCGGCTCCTGCCGGGGTTGATTCCTTGGAATGTACCCGTAGCTTCGAGCTCTTCATCAAGGATCTGTAGTTTCTCAGCCACTCTAGGGGAGATCAAGTTCAATCCGGCCCCGCCGTCAACTAACATCTTAGACACCTTGAGGTTGCGGATTGTCGGGGAAACCAACAATGGCAAACATCCGACCGTAGTGGTACGGTCAGGATGATCCTCTTTGTCAAAGATGATAGGCGTGTGGGACCATCTGAGTGGCTTCCTAGATTCTGCAGTCTGTTCCACAACATTGACCTCTCGTGCCCACTTCTTGAGTTGGCGGCGAGAGGAATGCAAGGATGCACCCCTGTCAACGCACATGGCTTCGGTTGCTTTCTGAAACTCCCTGTCGCTGGAATCCTCAACATCATCCTCATCTTCACTCATATCGTTTGTTTCCTTCTTCTCTCGGCCTCTGGCGGGTTTTTCCTTTTGCTGCGGGGTTTTGCCGCGATGACCTCCTCTGCTGCCATTGCCTTTCCCGACAGCATCGTCCTGGCCTTTTTCTTTGTCGCGCTTCTCGTATTCGGCCCTCTGTTTCTCAACAAGTTGCTCGACCTGTCGGCATTCTTGGAGATCATGGCCCTTGGTGCGGTGAATTTTGCAGTACGGCCCGTCGGACTTCCCGGTCTTCTCAGCGGCAGCAGCCTCCTGGCAATCAGCGCACGCGGCAGCTCCCTTGCCGGGGGTTTCGGCTTTCGCCTTCTTGCCTGCACTGAGGTCTCCGGAGCTCTCGACAGCCAATACTGCTTTTCCCTTACGCTTCTTGTTGCGCTTCCTGCTCCTTCCCTTTGGATCGGGGGCATCGTCGTCATCATCAGAGTCCACTTCGACGCCCGCCTCCTCCCCGGGAAGTCGCCTTCCTTCTTCAGCTCGAGCGCACTTATCCGCCAAGGTGTAAAGCTCATTAACAGTCTTGGGGAGCTTGACATTCATCTTGGATCGCATCCTCCTGTTGCGCACGTTCGAGTGGAACGCGGCAATCACCGCTGCGGGATGGATCTCTGGGATGTTGCGGTGCACTCGGCTGAATCTCTGGATATACTTCCTCAAGGTTTCTCCCTCCTTTTGCGGGAGGACTTGGAGATCGCTGGGCTGGCCTGGTTCTTGATGACCACCGGTGAAGGCGCCAACGAACTCGTTGAATAGATCAACCCAAGATGAAATGGAATTCTCTGGCAGGTGCATCAGCCATGATCTCACATTGGGCTTGAGTGCCAAAGGGAAATAGTTGGCGAGCACCTTTTTCATCTCTTCCTCCCGCAGCTTGAATAGCTATCGTGTAGATGCCCAAGAACTCCGCAGGGTTCAGCTTCCCGTCGTATTTCTCAGGTAGCTCAGGCTTGAAAGCTCGGGTCGACGCTCAGCGGACCCGTCGCAGCTCGCTAGTGAAGCAGGGCAACCAACCTCGTAAGGAAGGTACCCGCCAGCACTGGGCGTGGGGTCACCGACGTCTGGACCGTTGCGCTTGTCGGATTGACGGTGCGCTTCCTGGCGTCGCTCGATGGTGATGCGCGCATCTTCTTTCCGCCGGTCTTCAAGGACACGCCGTTGATCCTGGCGGTCGCGCGGGCTAGACGAGACTATGGAAGCCTCGTCGTGCTCATTAGCACGCGAAGCTTGCTGCGGCTACCTCTGGGCCTGTTGTCGCGGAGGGGACTACACCGTTGGGGTGGCCCCTTCGACGCGCACGCCTCCCCGGGCCGCTACTGTTGTTCGCGTACGTCGTGACGGCTCTGCATGCTGGGTCTTGTTGGCTTCAACGAAAGAAATCAAACTCTGAATGGTGGCTCTCCATTCACCCATCTTATCAGCCGCTGGCATGAAGTTGAGCAGCATCTGGACTCGCGCCACGGCCTCCTCTGCGGTGCTCGGCATGGCAAAAGAGGCGGACTGCGACGTCGCTCGACTCTTGGTAGGGCCAAGAGAAGCATCGCCGCATCCTTGATGCCGTGCGCCACTCGCCGGAGCTTTCTGTGTAACACCCTGCTTTTGGCTCCTGTTTTTTTTCCTTTGCGGGATTCGACTCCCGTCCTTTTTCTCGGTGTTATCGGATTTCTCTAGCTCTTGGGTATATGAAGATGGTCATTTAGTCTTGTCTCTCCTATCCAGTCAGAAATTCTCTCCAGTCCAACCTTGACACCCAAGATCTATTCCCAGGACTTTGTCATCAGAATCCTACCTTCCGAGTTGCCGGAAGGGAAACCCTGATCCTTCCAGTTGCAAAGGAACCCCAATTTCCTTTGCTCTGTTGCCTCCCAAACTTTTCCCAGTGATCATCCTTTATCTATAAACCCTGGATATGCAAAAATATTGCCAAGTCATTTGCAATATTTTTCATTTATAATTAATTCCTTTTTCTGCCATGTAAAGGAATTAAATCCAGGAAAATATCTATCCATCTCCAGAGTTCATGAAAACATGTGGAGATATTATTTGTGATCATTTTGAGCTCCCACAAAAATATTGGCCATAATTAAATAAGGAAAATTGTCTTTTCCTATTTAATGCCAATATTGCATTTTGGGCACTTTCTAAAGGAACTACCATTTTGGTAGCCAGGAAAAATCCCAAATAATTTGTGGAGCTTCTCATGTCCATATCTTCCACATTTCCATCAAGATCCCAAGTTCCATAGTTCAAATTTTGAGCACCACATCCATTTGCAAAATTCTATCCAGTTGGGCAAATTGCAAAGGAAGTGCTCTATTCCTTTATCTATTTGAGCTGAATTTTTTCATGGTGGTTAACATTGCCAAATCACTCATGGATACCAAAAATCAGCTCGATCCATCTATCCATCTTTCCCCAGCAATTTTTCCAAGTCCCTGTCCATTTGAAAGCTTTGTGAAGGAAGTACCATTTTGGTATACCCAAATGGTATGAAACTTTTACACTGGCTTCATATATTCATATATCCTCTCAAAACCAAATTTGAGCCAAATTCATATAGCCAATTTGTCCCAGTAAATTCATTTCTTTTTCTGGCCAGACTGCAATGTTACAAAGGAAGTACTAGCTAGCCCTACCCATTTGTGCTGAAATTTTGCTATCATGGTCACCTTACTGAGTGATCATACTCAGCCAAAGATCAGATCAAATGGAGTAGTGAGCTGTGTACACCTCAGATCAAATAGTCTGCTGCCAGAATACTTTTCTGTAAGTTTCTTCCACCCCAGAGTCTTCCAGTTGACTCTAGCCTCATATCTTATCTATTGGAGCAGTGAAGGACCTGTTGGACAAGGTGTGACAAGCAGACACGGGCCAGAGCGCGTTGTGCACGTGGTGACCAAGCAATGGCCATGCAGAAACTGCGCTCTGCACTCTGTTGTCTCCGGGTCGTCGCCTCCGGCCAGTCCCCGCTTGTCTGAGCATGTCCAGTGGCTCCCCGGCGTTCACGCGACCCTCTCCAGGCCCTTCTCCACTTCTCTTCCTTCCTCTCCACGCCACGGCAGTCGCCGACATGCCGCTGTCCCGCCCGTGACGCCGTCGTCTTCCTGTTCGTTGGCCTCTTCCACCCCGAGCTGTCCCCTCCCCCTGTTGCTCGTCAGGTCGGCCGCTCCCCGACGCCCGCAACCAGCCAGCCACGCTACCCCGAGCTCCAGTGTGGCGATAAGGGCGCCGCGGCGGCCGTGTCTATCCTTCCGCATAGCTCGGCTATAAATAGCAACGGCCACGCTCTCCCCGAGTACACCCACCACTCCAGCAGCTCCCTCTCCCTCCTAGCTCCCCTCCAGACCCCTCATTTGAGCTCGGGAAGCTCCCGTGCTCTTCCATTGCCGCCATAACCTCCGACAGCCTTCGCCTAAATTGACTCAACGCCGAGCTCCCCTTGCCTTCTTTTCTCCATCATGGTCTCCCTACAGGTCCGACGGAGCACCACCTCCACTTCCCCGCCCTTCCCAGTGCTTCGAAGCCCGAGCTCAAGCTCGCCCGAAGCTGTCGTTCGCCGCAGCCATAGGATCGCTCGACCCCAAGCTCTCTGGTGCCCATGGAGGCGATAGGCGGGTGCGCCTCGTCGCCCCAATTACTCCGGTGGTCCGAGCTCCACCGGAGGTGGCCGGAGTCGGCCGGGCGCACGCCGGCGCCGGCGGCCTCCCTCGGCCTGCGAGCGGGAGTCGGGGAAAGAGAAGGGGGCGGGAGGAGAGGAAGGAGAGACCTGACAGGTGGGCCCTGACCCCACCCGTCAGTGAGAGAGGCACCCGCCAGCGTGGATAAGTGGAAGCGTAAATTCAAAAATACACTTTCGTCTCTGAAAAACGTATTTCATTAGCACTTTGGCTTGAAATGCGCTTCTCTGTGCAGAACGCGTATTTCTTTCAAATAAGTTTTCTGTTTTATCCACCAAGGGCCTGTTTGTGAAGAATTTTTTGCAGATTGGTCCCTGATCTTTCACCTCTCATATCTCCGCGACCGTAACTCCGATTCCGGTGATTCCAACGCTCTCAGTTTCTATTCGTCAAGCCCGACCCGATGGCATCATTTTCACAATGTGTTCACACTGTGAAAATGAACATTTTGCCCTTGCCTCTCATTCATCCCCTCCGAGAGGGAATCCTTTCCGGCGGACTATCCTGCGAGGCTACCGCACTGCTTCCCGGAGTACTCCTTCACCCCCCCAGGCAAGCCGACCATCTGATATATGCCCTAAAGCATTGCTCTGTGTTATTCTTGCGTGTTTAATTAGTAATTATGCCTGTGATAGAAATAATTAAACCGCTGTTAGATTGCATCTACTGTTTACATTACTTGCATAGTTTGCTATGTAGTTTACTTAAGTGCATAGTTGTTGCCACCTCAACTTGTTGTGATACATAACCCTGCTTGCTAAGGCTAAACCTAGTCGGTTGATCTAGATTCACCTGTCTGGGCTTATCCGTGCAGCCACATTTGCCGGTATGGGACGGCCTTGACTTGGTCTGATCGCGTGCTCTTTCACCGGTACCTCCAGACAGGGAAGGTTATGCGCGCGTGCTACCCTGGCCCGGTAGGCAGCGATAACCTTGTGAGCCCAGTTGACTGGTTAACCCGGGAGTCCCCGTTTGGGACTGTTTAGTTTGGCCACGACGGTGGCAGGTGTCATGGGGACACATGTGTCATGAGGACACAGGGGCCACCCAGGGCAGGCCTCCGGGGGAGGATGAATGTCGGAGGTACGATGAGAGAGTCACGGGTCAGGCAGGTTTCATTGAAGCGACGCTGGTCCACCCGAAGGGGATCGCGAGGCCAGGTGCTTCATGGTGTGGGTAAAGTGCGCAACCTCTGCAGAGTGTAAAATCTATTCGAATAGCCACGTTCACGGTATTGGACAGCCCGTCCAGACCTCAGTAGATGGTCAACCGTAGTAGTGATAATAATGATGGAAGAACTTGTCTTGTGCAGACATCAGATGATGTCAGGAATATGATATGTTAGCCATGGGATGGCTATGAGATGAGTGGTCGGATGACCACATGATTTGGATTGGATTTGGATCCGATTCGGATTGGATCCTAAGATTATTCGGAGTATGGATTACTTACTGGATATGCTTTACCTTACTGTATTTCATAATAATTAATATTGTTAGATAGGTATGCTATACCATGATAATTAATGTTGCTCTAATAACAAACGCATGCTTGAATGCCATGGATTGCATTGCTTGGTGTATATGTTAGTTTGGTTTGCTTGCGAGTACATTCAAAAGTACTCAGCGGCCTTTAACATGGCCAGGTTCACATAAGGATCCGTCGACCGTCGTCAAGGAGTCGGAGCGTTCGCGGGCTAGAAGAGTAACCTAGTCAGATCCCTGTGGATTGGAGCCGCACCAAGACCATGCTGCCTTAGATGGAGCTTTTCCGCTGTCATCACCCTTGTAATAAACCCCATGTAAGACTCATATATCCATTAATAGAAATGCCTGTGTTCATGATACTTGTTGTGAACGCGCATGCCAGAGTGATTTCCTGGGCTGGTATGCGTGGCGACCGTCTGGCTACAGTGGTAATCAGGCGGGGGCGCCACAAACAATGGTATCAGAGTAGCCAGGCTGACTATAGGTTACCCTAGCCAGACTTCATTGTCTTGTGCTCAGTAGAAAGCCCAGATGGATTTCAGCCATCTTTTTCACCTAGCACGGCTACTATTGATCATAAGGTAACCCCATAGGTCTTTGGCTCCATCAGAGCCCAACTCTCGTGGCCCTTGCCTCCGGTGTGAAACGTTCGCACCGGGCAACGACCCGTGAGCCCTGAAACCCCTAGGTAAACCAGATATCCTTACCTTGCTTGCTAACCATGGCATTTCTCTTCTGACTCTAGTTTCCTTTGGGAAACGCTTATAAATCCTATCTCTCCTCGACAACCTTAGGAACGTTGACTAAGCCACTTTGGTTATGGTCCTGCGTCGAGTGCGATGCTCCCTAAGGAAGTAGTAGGAGCTTGACACCAGTGCTACCAGGAGCATTGTGTAGTTTCGCTTCTAAATACTTAGAGGTACATCGAGTGCGCTATAATAGTTATACTAGTGGATCATTGGCCATGTGTATAAGGTCCGCAAAATTTTTGAGCTTTATTTGCTTTTTGGTTTTTCGCGGTTCTTATTTCTCTTGTCGATTCCGTTTCTCTGCTCCGACTAGATCCATCCGCAAGAGTTGTCTAAGAAGATCAGCATGCAACCGGGATAATACCCAATAATCCCAATTCAGCAAGAGTCCTGTCCAGCTAACTATCTGATATTCGAAACATTACTACCGGATCTGTCAGAGATGAAGAATGGGTCAGAAGCAGAATCCGTGTGCAACAGACAAGGCCAGAATATACTTGAGAGAGTTTGCCTCAGAGCAAATCACGCCTGAGGAACAGTCAGATGAACTACCAAGAATGAACATCAGTAAGGACAAATTATTCCGTCCGCGATACAAGAATTATTTCAGTCAGTGGGGTGAACCCTGAGTGTTCTCTCCATGGATCCAAGAATCATTCCCCACCAGAGACATATTTCAAGAATGTGAATGAGCCAAAAGCAGCAACAAAACTCCGGTACGTTGGTACAAATTTCAAGCATATTTTGTAGTTCACCGATGCAAATACAAAAATTTCCTGGGCACTGTGAACAAGGTTTGCAAGAAATATGGATAAGTTTACGGTTGCCCAGAATCAATGAGAACTTCACATGCTTGGAAGCTCAGCTGAACCAAATGGAATTATCTGTCAACTGCTTATTATCAGCAACACTGGGTTTGAATGCAAAGGGTATCCCGAATTAATTATTAACATGAAGTCTGCATCAGTTCTGTAACCTTTACAACAACAATAATCAGACCAGCAGAAGGACAAGCGATGGGCATGACCAATGAACATCAAGGTATGGCCTATATCAAGTTTTGGCTCTGCTATGGGTAAAATTCCGGATACTTCGGAAGGAAGCCAAAATCGGCCATAGATCCGACTGTGTACACAAGGCTTCTGTTATAAGGAACCCAGCCTTTCCCCGCAAGCTACCGAGAAGAGCTTACGATACCAGACTGCCAATCTTCCTCGATACGCCACTCGGTGAGAGATACTTCTGGGATACGACACTCACAGCGTGCTACCACGGAAAACTTCTGGCATAAGGCACCCAACCTTGCGCAGTAAGCCACATGAAGGAAAACTTTTGAGGCACGATACCCAGCCTTCTTCAGCACACTACCCTGGCAGAAGCTTCGAGCATAAGGAATTCAGTCTTCTTCAACACACCATCGTGCCACACAACAACCATGTCAGGAGCACGAACTAGTCCGGACACGCGTTCGCTTCAGAACCCAGTGGTCATGAAAGGATTTATCCTACACCTGCATATGTTGTGAGCATGCAGTCCAGTGGATCAGTTCATGTGAACCACTCGTACACGGGAATGACTATGTTTAGAGAGACATTGGCCCTATAATTCAAAGAAGAATATGAGCACGTCAACCCCTACGAGATATGCAAGAGTAAGTTGTGAAAACAAGCCCGACAAGCCAGGACAACAATCAAGAAGCCGTGTTGGCAGGTCATGACAAGCCCATCAAAGGAGTCCACAAGAACAAAGAAGTCGTGGACAAACAACCTCCGTGACGGTCAACAAGATACATTTTCACGGACAGAGTGATATTGATAACCCTCGTCAGACTCTTGCATATACAGCCACAACAATGCAACCAGCATATCATACTCATCTGAAATACGGGCCATCAACCGAGATAAGAGGCTATACTTCTAAAGATACACCGGATGATAGCCGTACTATGTTCAGCTCAGTGCTCATAGCAAGGACTACAGAGGCTATATATATGACAGAGCCCTCTCCACAAGCGACGGAGTCTGAAACAAGACATTCAGATAGAATGGCACAAAGCACATCACCATCAACAGCTCATAGACATCATGACATCATGAGAATAAGAGATTACTGTCTATGATTATTTTGTGATCATGCCTGACATTTCAGTTGGGGATATAGCCGCAACAGCTTGGTCAAGTTGTTCCTTGAACTGTGGATCACCTAAGGACAAAGTCAAGATGCCGAAGAAAAAAAAAGGAAAATGTCAGTATGGAACCCACAGCCAGACTGAGCATTCTGACACGGCAAAAAGGAAAGCTACTCTCACTCACTCGAGGCCATACGAGCACGTAGGCCTGGTACCAGCAAAGGATGTCTTACCCATGACAGTCAGGGTACGAAGTATCGCAATAAAACCCGAAGCAGTTACTTTCAGACCATGGAAACCGAGCCATTTGTTGGTATTACTCGCTACCCACCCAGCAACATCACCATCAGGACAAAAGGTACACCTGGCAGGAAAGAGAAGGATTCAAGGAAGCTGGGTGCAAGAACAACATATGATCCATCAGAAGAGGCAGTTAAAAGGTCAGAGAACCAACAAAGACAGGACCACTAATGGATCCAAGTCGCGCGCAGGTAAGTCCCCCTTCCCCAGGAGGTAAGCCTGGAAATCTCGAGGACGAGATTTTCTTAAGGGGGGTAGGTTTGTAACACCCTGGTTTTCGCTCCTGTTTTTTTCCTTTGCGGGATTCGACTCCCGTCCTTTTTCTCGGTGTTATCGGATTTCTCTAGCTCTTGGGTATATGAAGATGGTCATTTAGTCTTGTCTCTCCTATCCAGTCAGAAATTCTCTCCAGTCCAACCTTGCCACCCAAGATCTATTCCCAGGACTTTGTCATCAGAATCCTACCTTCCGAGTTGCCGGAAGGGAAACCCTGATCCTTCCAGTTGCAAAGGAACCCCAATTTCCTTTGCTCTGTTGCCTCCCAAACTTTTCCAAGTGATCATCCTTTATCTTTAAACCCTAGATATGCAAAAATATTGCCAAGTCATTTGCAATATTTTTCATTTATAATTAATTCCTTTTTCTCCCAGTTAAAGGAATTAAAACCAGGAAAATATATATCCATCTCCAGAGTTCATGAAAACTTGTGGAGATATTCTTTGTGATCATTTTGAGCTCCCACAAAAATATTGGCCATAATTAAATAAGGTAATTTGTCTTTTCCTATTTAATGCCAATATTGCATTTTGGGCACTTTCTAAAGGAACTGCCATTTTGGTACCCAGGAAAAATCCCAAATAATTTGTGGAGCTTCTCATGTCCATATCTTCCCCATTTCCATCAAGATCCCAAGTTCCATAGTTAAAATTTTGAGCACCACGTCCATTTGCAAAATTCTATTCAGTTGGGCAAATTGCAAAGGAAGTGCTCTATTCCTTTATCTATTTGAGCTGAATTTTTTCATGGTGGTTAACATTGCCAAATCACTCATGGATACCAAAAATCAGCTCGATCCATCTATCCATCTTTCCCCAGCAATTTTTCCAAGTCCCTATCCATTTGAAAGCTTTGTGAAGGAAGTACCATTTTGGTATACCCAAATGGTATGAAACTTTTACACTCGCTTTATATATTCATATATCCTCTCTAAACCAAATTTGAGCCAAATTCATATAGCCAATTTGTCCCAGTAAATTCATTTCTTTTTCTGGCCAGACTGCAATGTTACAAAGGAAGTACTAGCTAGCCCTACCCATTTGTGCTGAAATTTTGCTATCATGGTCACCTTACTGAGTGATCATACTCAGCCAAAGATCAGATCAAATGGAGTAGTGAGCTGTGTACACCTCAGATCAAACAGTCTGCTGCCAGAATACTTTTCTGTAAGTTTCTTCCACCCCAGAGTCTTCCAGTTGACTCTAGCCTCATATCTTATCTATTGGAGCAGTGAAGGACCGGTTGGACAAGGTGTGACAAGCAGACACAGGCCAGAGCGCGTTGTGCACGTGGTGACCAAGCAATGGCCATGCAGAAACTGCGCTCTGCACTCTGTTGTCTCCGGGCCGTCGCCTCCGGCCAGTCCCCGCTTGTCTGAGCATGTCCAGTGGCTCCCCGGCGTTCACGCGACCCTCTCCAGGCCCATCTCCACTTCTCTTCCTTCCTCTCCACGCCACGGCGGTCGCCGACATGCCGCTGTCCCGCCCGTGACGCCGTCGTCTTCCTCTTTGTTGGCCTCTTCCTCCCCGAGCTGTCCCCTCCCCCTGTTGCTCGTCAGGTCGGCCGCTCCCCGACGCCCGCAACCAGCCAGCCACGCTACCCCGAGCTCTAGTGTGGCGATAAGGGCGCCGCGGCGGCCGTGTCTATCCTTCCGCATAGCTCGGCTATAAATAGCCACGGCCACGCTCTCCCCGAGTACACACACCACTCCAGCAGCTCCCTCTCCCTCCTAGCTCCCCTCCAGACCCCTCATTTGAGCTCGGGAGGCTCCCATGCTCTTCCATTGCCACCATAACCTCCGACAGCCTTTGCCTAAATTGACTCAACGCCGAGCTCTCCTCGCCTTCTTTTCTCCATCATGGTCTCCCTACAGGTCCGGCGGAGCACCACCTCCACTTCCCCGCCCTTCCCAGTGCTTCGTTCGCCACGGCCATAGGCTCGCTCGACCCCAAGCTCTCTGGTGCCCGTGGAGGCGATAGGCGGGTGCGCCTCGTCGCCCCAATTACTCCGGTGGTCCGAGCTCCACCGGAGGTGGCCGGAGTCGGCCGGGCGCACGCCGGTGCCGGCGGCCTCCCTCGGCTTGAGAGCGGGAGTCGGGGAAAGAGAAGGGAGCGCGAGGAGAGGAAGAAGAGACCTGATAGGTGGGCCCTGACCCCACCCGTCAGTGAGAGAGGCACCCGCCAGCGTGGATAAGTGGAAGCGTAAATTCAAAAAATACGCTTTCGTCTCTGAAAAGCGTATTTCATTAGCACTTCGGCTTGAAATGCGCTTCTCTATGCAGAAGGTGTATTTCTTTCAAATATGTTTTCTGTTTTATCCACCAAGGGCCTGTTTGTGAAGAAATTTTTGCAGATTGGTCCCTGATCTTCCACCTCTCATATCTCCGCGACCGTAACTCCGATTCCGGTGATTCCAACGCTCTCAGTTTCTATTCGTCAAGCCCGACCCGATGGCATCATTTTCACAATGTGTTCACACTGTGAAAATGACCATTTTGCCCTTGCCTCTCATTCATCCCCTCCGAGAGGGAATCCTTTCCGGCGGACTATCCTGCGAGGCTACCGCACTGCTTCCCGGAGTACTCCTTCACCCCCCCAGGCAAGCCGACCATCTGATATATGCCCTAAAGCATTGCTCTGTGTTATTCTTGCGTGTTTAATTAGTAATTATGCCTGTGATAGAAATAATTAAACCGCTGTTAGATTGCATCTACTGTTTACATTACTTGCATAGTTTGCTGTGTAGTTTACTTAAGTGCATAGTTGTTGCCACCTCAACTTGTTGTGATACATAACCCTGCTTGCTAAGGCTAAACCTAGTCGGTTGATCTAGAGTCACCTGTCCGGGCTTATCCATGCAGCCACATTTGCCGGTATGGGACGGCCTTGACTTGGTCTGATCGCGTGCTCTTTCACCGGTACCTCCAGACAGGGAAGGTTATGCGCACGTGCTACCCTGGCCCAGTAGGCAGCGATAACCTTGTGAGCCCAGTTGATTGGTTAACCCGGGAGCCCCCGTTTGGGACTGTTTAGTTTGGCCACGACGGTGGCAGGTGTCATGGGGACACAGGTGTCATGAGGACACAGGGGCCACCCAGGGCAGGCCTCCGGGGGAGGATGAATGCCGGAGGTACAATGAGAGAGTCAAGGTTTAGGCAGGTTTCGTTGAAGCGACGCTGGTCCACCCGAAGGGGATCGCGAGGCCAGGTGCTTCATGGTGTGGGTAAAGTGCGCAACCTCTGCAGAGTGTAAAATCTATTCGAATAGCCGCGTCCACGGTATTGGACAGCCCGTCCAGACCTCAGTAGATGGTCAACCGTAGTAGTGATAATAATGATGGAAGAACTCGTCTTGTGTAGACATCAGATGATGTCAGGAATATGATATGTTAGCCATGGGATGGCTATGAGATGAGTGGTCGGATGACCACATGATTTGGATTGGATTTGGATCCGATTCGGATTGGATCCTGAGATTATTCGGAGTATGGATTACTTACTGGATATGCTTTACCTTACTGTATTTCATAATAATTAATATTGTTAGATAGGTATGCTATACCATGATAATTAATGTTGCTCTAATAACAAACGCATGCTTGAATGCCATGGATTGCAGTGCTTGGTGTATATGTTAGTTTGGTTTGCTTGCGAGTACATTCAAAAGTACTCAGCGGCCTTTAACATGGTCAGGTTCACATAAGGATCCGTCGTCCGTCGTCAAAGAGTCGGAGCGTTCGCGGGCTAGAAGAGTAACCTAGTCAGATCCCTGTGGATTGGAGCAGCACCAAGACCATGCTGCCTTAGATAGAGCTTTTCCGCTGTCATCACCCTTGTAATAAACCCCATGTAAGACTCATATATCCATTAATAGAAATGCATGTGTTCATGATACTTGTTGTGAATGCGCATGCCAAAGTGATTTCCTGGGCTGGTATGCGTGGTGACCATCTGGCAACAGTGGTAATCAGGCGGGGGCGCCACATTCTGGTGGGCAGCGGGCCGATCCTACGGGGCTGCGGCTCCGCTGGGCGCTCCGTCTCGTTCCGCATGAGGTGCATGCCCAATAATCTCGCTGGCAACAGGTGCGGCCGGAGGGTCACAGCTCGCACCGGACCGGGCGCCGCTGAGGCGGCCTTGGCCATCCGCGCGGCGGGGAGGTGATGGACGGTTGTTTCCCTCGCCCGTGGCGTCGGGGCCGACCTCGCCATGTTGTTGTTGTAGTTGCTCCTCTCCGGCGCCTCCTGCTCCATCTCCGGCCGTGAAGGACTGGACGGGGGCGCCGCCTGCGCCGACCGCGTCGTCCATGATGCCCGCCTCGCACACAGCCGCCGCGGTGTCTACGGCGCCGGCGACCGCGTGTGAGGGAGCCTTCGAAGTGGAGGGATGTGTGGCCGCACCGGATTTCTTCTTGGGAGCCATTGTTGAAGAAGATGATGATGAAGATCGATTCGCCGTTAACGAACTCGGGTTCGCGCAAATGACGCACGCCCCCTACCTGGCGCGCCAAAGATGTCGGGGCACGGATGCTCACGATCACCTATGGGATCAGAGGTCCCTTGTGGTTCGGCAAGGGGGGTCACGTTGCACGAAGAGTAGAGAGCATGAGACGGTGTGACGATCAGGACACATGCATTTTACCCAGGTTCGGGCCGCTGCTAAGCGTAAAACCCTACTCCTGCTTTTTGGTGGATTGATTGGAGGAACACAAAGAACGCTCAGCGCCTAACCCCGGCAAGGACTGCTATCGGGGAAAGAGTTGTTGTGCGACTACAAGTGTTCAGGGGTCCGAATCCTGAGCTAGGTAGCCTTGGGCCTCTTTTTATAGTGCAAGGGGTTACCACTGTGGCAAAACAGTCATTATCTGTTGATTAGATAGCTAAGCAGAGCTATCATACCTAACTCTGGCATTTAGGACAAAATGCCATGTTTACCTGCCTAGGTGGTGCTCGGGGGTGCATCCCCGGCAAGCTCTTGCCACCGCTTGGTCGGTCGTTGCTTATGGTCTTGACACGCTGCAGGGCGGGTGTCAACCGAGCATAACTTGCATTCCGATGTGTCACCACGTGCTTAGCGAGAGCTGATTAGCCACCTGAGGGCTCAACACCGCATCGATAAGTGACAGGCGTAGCGATGCGGTGGAGCGGTAGCCGGTTGGCTCGCGCCTGTCGGGGAATGGATTGCCGGGTCTTCTGGGAGGTGTGCATGTCTTGGTCCCCGGCAAGCATCGGGGACGTGCTTGGCGCGTTGCAGTCCAGGCTTGGGCTGCCGCGTTGGGTTTGCTGGAGTCTGGTCTTGATCACACGCCGGGTTTTTGCTTCTACCGCCTGTGCATAAGTCAGGGGCACTGGGTACCCCTGTACTAGTGCACCGACACATTGGGTGCATGACCATAAAAGATATTACCCATATAAATAGAACAACCATTATTCTTTGATTTAAATGAGTACCCGTCTCGCATTAAACAAGATCCAGATATAATGTGCATGCTCAACGCAGGCACTAAATAACAATTATTTAGGTTCATCACTAATCCCGATGATAATCGAAGAGCGAGCATGCCGACGGCGATCACATCAACCTTGGAACCATTTCCCATGCGCATCGTCACTTCGTCCTTTGCCAGCCTCCGTCTATTCTGTAGTTCTTGCTTTGAGTTGCAAATGTGAGCAACCGAACCGGTATCAAATACCCAGGCACTACAACAAGAGTTGGTAAGGTACACATCAATAACATGTATATCATATATACCTTGTTTGGTGTCGGTCGCCTTCTTGTCAGCCAGATACTTGGGGCAATTCCGCTTCCAGTGGCCAGTTCCCTTGCAATTAAAGCACTCAGTTTCCGGCTTGGGTCCAGCCTTGGGTTTCTTCACGGGAGGGGCAACTGCTTTGCCACTCTTCTTGGAGTTACCCTTCTTGCCCTTGCCATTCTTCTTGAAACTAGTGCTTTTATTGACCATCGACACTTGATGCTCCTTATGGATTTCTGACTCGGTGACTTTCAGCATCGCAAACAACTCGGTGACTGATTTGTTCATCCCTTGCATGTTATAGTTCAACACAATGCTTTTGTAGCTAGGTGGCAATAATTGAAGAACTTTGTCAGTGATCGCCTCTGGCGGGAGAGTAATTCGCAACTCAGCCAAACGGTTGGAATACCCAGACATTCTGAGTATGTGCTCACTGACAGACCCGTTCTCCTCCATCTTGCAAGCATAGAACTTATCGGAGGTCTCATACCTCTCGATCCGGGCATTTTTCTCAAAAATAAACTTCAACTCCTGGAACATCTCATATGCTCCATGACGTTCTAAACGTCTTTGAAGTCCCAGTTCTAAGCCATACAACATAGCACACTGAACTATTGAGTAGTCATTAGAACGCGCCTGCCAGGCGTTCGCAACGTCTACAGACGACACTGGAGCGGGTGGCGCACCGAGCGGTGCATCAAGGACATAAGCCTTTTGGGAAGCTGTGAGGATAATCCTCAGATTATGGGCCCATTCTACAAAGTTACTTCCATCATCTTTCAGCTTGGCTTTCTCTAGGAACGCATTGAAATTCAGGGGAGCTACTGCGCGAGCCATTGATCTACAACATAAATTTGCAAAGATTACTTAGACTATTATTCAAGATGATGAGTTTAGTTAATCATATTACGTAAAACTCCCACTCAAATTGACATCCCTCTAGTCATCCGAGTGTTACATGATCCAAATTCACCAACCCAAGTTCGATCATCATGTGAGATGAGGTGGTTTCAATGGTGAACATCTCCATGTTGATCATATCTACTATATGGCTCATGTTTGACCTTTCGGTCTCTTGTGTTCTAAGGCCATGTATGTACATGCTAGGCTCATCAAGTTTAACCTGAGTGTTCCGCATGTGCAAAACTGGCTTGCACCCGTTGTATGTGACCGTAGAGTCTATCACACCCGATCATCACGTGGTGCTTCGAAACGACGAACTTTCGCAATAGTGCACACTTGGGGAGAACACAATTTTATCTTGAAATTTTAGTGAGGGATCACCTTATAATGCTACCATCGTCCTAAGCAAAATAAGATGCATAAAAGGATTAACATCACATGCAAATCATAAGTGACATGATATGGCCATGAATTTGTGCTTTTGATCTCCATCTCCAAAGCACTGGCATGATCTCCATCGTCACCGGCATGAAACCATGATCTCCATCATCATGATCTCCATCATCGTGTTGCCATCGGGGTTGTCACGCCAACCATGCTTCTACTACTATTGCTACCGCTTAGTGATAAAGTAAAGCATTACATAGCGCTTAATGAGTGACACGCATGCCACATAATAATTAAAGACAACCCTATGGCTCCTGTCGGTTGCCGTATCAACATGCAAGTCGATATAAACTATTACAAAAGATGATCATCTCATACATCAAATATATATCATCATGTCTTTGGCCATATCATATCACAACATACCCTGCAAAAACAAGTTAGACGTCCTCTAATTTGTTGTCGCGTGTTTTACGTGGCTGCTATGGATATCTAGCAAGAACGATTCTTACCTACGCAAAACCACAATGGTGATATACAAGTTGCTATTTAACCTTCTACAAGGATTGCCTTTGTCGAATCCGATTCAACTAAGGTGGGATAGACAGACACCCGCCGGCCATCTTATGCAACAAAGTTACATGTCAGTCGATGGAACCGGTCTCATGTACGTGGACATGTAAAGTTGGTCTGGGCCGCTTCATCCCACAATACTGCTGAATCAAAATAAGACTAAGGAAGGAAGCAATATGAATATCAACACCCACAAACTCATTCATGTTATACTCATGATGTCATCTACGCATAGACCTAGCTCATGATGCCAGTGTTGGGGAACGTTGCATGGGAAACAAGAAAATTCCTACGCTTCACCAAGACCAATCTAGGAGATGACCATCTATGAGAGGAGAGATTGCATCTAAATACCCTTGTAGATCGCTAAGCGGAAGCGTTAAGAAACGCGGTTGATGTAGTCGAACGTCTTCGCGATCCAATCATGATCCGTCCCGATCTAGCGCTGAACGGACGGCACCTCGGTGTTCAGCACACATACAGCTCGATGACGTTCTATGCCTCCTTCATCCAGCAAGCAAGGGCAGAGAGGTAGATGAGTTCTCCGGCAGCACGACAGCATGGTGGCGGTGGTGGTGGAGCAGATCCGGCAGGGCTTCGCCAAGCACTACCGAACCGATCTAGAGGAGAAAGTAATCTAGAGGGAGGGAGAGAGGGTTGTGCCGTGGCTTGGGTGCGGCTGCCCTCCTCCCTCTCTCATATATATAGGGGCAAGGGGAGGGGCCGTCCGCCCTAGGGTTTCCCTAGGGTTGGGCTCGGCGGCCTGGGGGGGCTGCCTTGGCCCCCAAGGTAAGGGGGCGGCGGCCACCCCAGGGCCAGCCTTTGCCCTTGGCCGCATGGGCCCTTGGGAGGCGGGGCGCCCAGCCCACCAGGGGTTGGTGTGCCTCCCTCTTAGCCCATGGGGCCCTTCGGGGCAGGTGGCCCTCCCCGGTGGACCCCTGGAACTCCTTCCGGCACTCCCGATAGAATCCGGCAAACCCCGAAACCATTCCGGTGCCCGAACATTACTTTCCTATATATCAATCTTTACATCCGGACCATTCCGGAACTCCTCGTGACGTCCGGTATCTCATCCGGGACTCCGAACAACTTTCGGTCACCAACATATATAACTCAACAATACATAATCGTCACCAAACGTTAAGTGTGAAGACCCTGCGGGGTTGAGAACTATGCAGACATGACCGAGACACCTCTCTATGGTCAATAACCAATAGCGGGACCTGGATGCCCATATTGGTTCCCACACATTATATGAAGATCTTTATCGGTCGAACCACGATGTCAAGGATTCAGTTAATCCCGTACTCCGTTCCCTTTGTTCATCGGTATGTTACTTGTCCGAGATTCGATCGTCGATATCTCCATACCTAGTTCAATCTCGTTACCGGCAAGTCTCTTTACTAATTCTGTAATACAAGATCCCGTGGGTAACTCTTTAGTCACTTTGCTTGCAAGCTCATTATGATGTTGTATTACCGAGTGGGCCCTGAGATACCTCTCCGTCACACGGAGTAACAAATCCCAGTCTTGATCCATGCCAACTCAACAGACACCCTCGGAGATACCTGTAGAGCATCTTTATAGTCACCCAGTTATGTTGCGACGTTTGATACACACAAGGTCCTCCTTCCGGTGTCAGTGAATTGCATGACCTCATGGTCATGGGAACAGATACTTGACATGCAGAAAACACTAGCAATAAACTTGACACGATCATATGCTATGTTCATAGTTTGGGTCTTGTCCATCACATCATTCTCCTAATGATGTGATCCCGTTATCAAATGACAACTCATGTCTATGGCCAAGAAACCTTGACCATCTTTGATCAACGAGCTAGTCCTATAGAGGCTCACTACGGACACAGTGTTGTCTATGTATCCACACATGTATTTGAGTTTCCAATAAATTCAATTATAGAATGGACCATAAACGATTATCATGAACAAGGAAATATAATAATAATCACTTTATTATTGCCTCTAGTGCATATTTCCAACATGCAATCCGTCTTGTCCCATTATACTTGGTAGACCATTTTTACGCACTATAGGTGACGTGATTGATATGAAAGAAGGCAATATTAAATTTCAATTTCCACTAAGAAAGGGTATGGAGCACTTCTCTAGAACAAGAATTAAGCCACCATATGAATCAATCATGAGAGCATCCTATGGATCAAAAACTAAAGATGACAATACTTGAATCTATGCATTATGCCTAGCTAGGGGCAACCCAATGAATAAAATTATTTTTACCTTTTTATTTATGTTCTTGAGTGTTGACACAATTATGCTACTGTTATGATTGTCTTTTTTTATGTTTTAATTAGTTTTTGTGCCAAGTAAAGCCTTTAGGATGATTCACAAGATGAGTAGAAACAATGCTGAATCTAAAACAGAAACTTTAACTCCGGTGAAGGAATTTTCATTTTTTACTGGAGCGTTATAATGAGCTGAAATTTTAATACAGTATTTATATACAAATTCTTTAGGTTGTCCTAAATGTTCAGAATTTTTAGAGTTACAGAAGTATCCTTAGAGTACAGATTACTACAGACTGTTCTGTTTTTGACAGATTCTGTTTTCGTTGCATTGTGTGCTTGTTTTGATGAATCTATGGTTTGTATTGGAGGGTATAAGCCATGGTAAAGTTAGAATATAGTAGATATAATTCAATGATAAAATATGAATGGGTTTGCAACAGTACTTAGAGTGGTGATTTGCTTTATTATACTAACGGATCTCACGAAGGTTTTGTTGAGTTTTGTGTGATTGAAGTTTTCAAGTTTTGGGTGAGATCACGATGGATGAAGGACTAAGGAGTGAAAAGAGCCTAAGCTTTGGTATGCTATGGAACCCAAAGATAATATCCAAAGATAAACAAGCAACTAAGCTTGGGGATGCCCGAGTGGCATCCCCTCTTTCTTCTAACGACCATCGGTATTTTACTTGGAGCTATATTTTTATTCGTCACATATCATGAGTTTTGCTTGGAGCGTCTTGTATTACATGAGTCTTTGCTTGATTTGCTTTTTAGCTTGTCACAAGTATCCTTGCTGGACACCTATTTGAGACAGCCAAAATTATGTTATGATTTGTTAGAATTGCTCTGTATGCTTCACTTAAATTTTTTGAGCTATGGAATTGCTCTAGTGCTTTACTTAGTGCTTTACTTATATATTTTTGAGCACGGTGTGCTTTAAATTTTTGAAGAAATACTCTCATGATTCACTTAGATTAATTTGAGAGTTAGTAAATTTTGAATAAACACTCTCATGCTTCACTTAGATTAATTTGAGAGTTAGTAAATTTTCAAGAAATTCTCTCATGCTTCACTTATACTACTTTGAGAGATGAAATTTTTATGCTCATGTTCTTCACTTAAATTTATTTGAGCTTGTCAAAAGCAATGGCAATATATGAAACTAGTCCCAAAGTGATAGATATTCAAGAGGGATATAATAAAAACTTTCATGAAGTTCATTGGACAAAGTAAACTTGATTCCTTGTAATATTTTGAGACATGATGATAGTAATATGTGAGCCATGTTGGTGAGTAATTATGCTCTAGTAAGAATATTGGTGTTAAGGTTTGTGATTCCCAATGCAAGCACGAAAGTCAATAGTTGTGCAATGAAATTACATCCTACTTATGGTGCATTATTTGGTGTTAGTTATGCTTAATGCCCGTTTATGTGAATTTTCGTTTCTTGGTTGGTTGCTTCTCAATCTATTTGCTAGCCTCCACTTGTACTAAGTAGAAATACTACTTGTGCATCCAAAATCCTTAAACCCAGTTTTGCCAAATGAGTCCACCATACCTACCTATATGAGGTATTTCCGTGTCGTTCTAAGAAAATCTGTATGTGCCATCTCTAATTTTCAAAATGAATTTCCTTTTTGTGTGCTCGTACCGCTCATGAAACGATAGGGGGTGTCCAATATTTTTCCATGCTAGATGTGTTATTCTCAAGATGAGTGTTTATTCACTTGTCATTGCACGAGAGTACGACGGTCATAGGGATGCCCAGTCCCGAAATGAAAAGGAAATTTACTTTATGTTGTCAAATAATAAATTCCTTGGAAAGTGTTGGTATGGAAGGCAACCGTGGATACGGCTAGCCATGGGTTGTGAAAGAATGATGAAAAAAGGAATAAACTTTATTTTATGTTTGGGAACCGCCTATGATGTATGTGAAAGCACATTTGCTCCCTTGGTGGTTTTGGTAATTAATAACAACATATATGTCATTGAACTAATGTTTCCACTAAGCATATTTCAGAAAAGTTCAATGATAGGATTGGCAAAAGGATTGTGGAGATTGTGGAGATACCCCAAGATGCAAGGAAATGGATTGGCAAAGCTTCAAGCAAGAGGACTCTACATTTTACTTTGTGAGAAATCACTTTGAGTCCATAGGAAAGCCAATACTATTAAAAGGGGGTAAGGTACTGTTGGTGAACAAAATGCTCATACGTGCACAAGTGATAGTCACCAAAAACACCCACAAGCTCTTCCACAAAAGTCTGTCCAAAGTCAAATATCCAAAATCGGTGCAACCAACACTTTCCACTCGGTGCCACCGATTCCCAAACTCAGACAGACCCATGCCAAATCCTAGCACATTGGTGCAACCGATTCCACTTCCGTGCCACCGAGTTTGGGTTGCCAACTTTCTGTTACCTCGATTCACAAAATCGGTACCACCGAGTTTGTTGAATCGGCGTCACCAAGATTGGGCAATCTGACCGTTGGTTACCTAATCAGTGCAACCGAGATTTATATATCGGTCTCACCGAGATTCAAAAGTTACTGCCTTTTGGTCACTTTGGTACAACCGAGATTCACACATCGGTGTCACCGAGTTGGTCACTTTAGGTGTAACAGTTGGATTTTTGGGATGCCTATATATACCCCTTCACCACCACCCACTCGAAAGAGAAGCACTCAGAACTATTCCATACTTGCCCCATCCAGTTTTCTGAGAGAGAGCCACCTACTCATGTGTTGAGATCATGCCATTCCATTCCATCCATATGAATCTTGATCTCTAGCCTCCCAAGTTGCTTTCCACCAATCCAATCTCTTCCACCAAGCCAAATCTGTGAGAGAGTGATTGTGTGTTGAGGAGTCTATCATCTTGAAGCACAAGAGCAAGGAGTTCATCGACATTGCCGATCCTATTACCTTTTGGAGGGTGGTGCCTCCTAGATTGGTTAGGTGTCGCTTGGGAGCCTCCTACTTCGTGTTGTGGAGTTGAACCAAGAAGTTTGTATGGGCAAGGATATCACCTACTTCGTGAAGATCTACCCATAGTGAGGCTAGTCCTTCGTGGACGGAAGCCGTTATGGAATAGTCAAGGTTGCTACTTCATGGACCCTTCATGGGTGGAGCCCTCCATGGACTCTCACGACCGTTACCCTCTATGGGTTGAAGACTCCATAAATGTGGACGTACGATAGCACCACCTATCGGAACCACGGGAAAAATCTTCGTGTCTACAAATTGCGTTTGATCTTCCTACCCTTCCTTTACTACTCATGCTTGTTGTTACTTTCCGCTGATATACTCTTAGACATGCATGTGTAGGGTGTGCTTGACTTGCTATGAATGCTAAAATCTGCCAACAATTAAAATTGGGAAAAAGTAGATTTTTATTTTAGTCAAGTAGTCTAATCACCCCCCCCTCTAGACATACTTTCGGTCCTACAAGTGGTATCAGAGCTTTGGTCTCCATTGCATTGGTCTCACAACCTAGGAGAGTATGGCGTCTAGTGAGGGAAATTATCACCGTAGAGGTCCGTACTTTGATGGCACTAATTTTGCTAGTTGGAAGCACAAAATGAAAATGCATATTCTTGGTCATAACCCCGCCGTATGGGCTATTGTTCATGTTGGCTTGCAAGGTGAGTTCTTTGGTGATGGAAAGGAACCGGATCGTGAAGCGACCGCGAATGAATTGTAGATGTTGCAATACAACGCTCAAGCATGCGACATTCTCTTCAACTGCCTATGCCCCGAATAATTCAACAAAATCAGCCGTCTTGAGAATGCAAAAGAGATTTGGGATACTTTGGTTGATATGCACGAAGGAACTGAGTCCGTGAGAGAATCCAAGTTGGATGTTCTTCAAAGTCAGCTTGACAAGTTCAAGATGAAGGATGGTGAAGGAGTCGCGGAGATGTACTCTAGGCTAGCTCTCATCACCAATGAGATTGCCGGCTTAGGAAGCGAAGAAATGACCGACAAATTCATCATCAAGAAGATACTTCGATCTTTGGATGAGAGATACGACACCGTGTGCACATTGATCCAAATGATGCCCAACTACAAAGATCTCAAGCCTACGGAAGTCATTGGAAGGGTTGTTGCTCATGAGATGACACTCAAAGACAAAGAAGAGCTTCACAACAAGTCTAGCGGTGCTTACAAAGCCACAAGTGATGCTCCCTCAACTTGAAGCGACAACCTTGTCACCAATGAAGAGATAAGCCTCATGGTCAAGAAATTCAACAAGTTCTATAAGAATAGAGGCAAAGAACGAAGCTCCAACTCAAGATATGAAGAGAAGCGTTCGTCAAGTCGTGACTGCAATTGCTACAATTGTGGGAAGCCCGGACACTACTCCAATGAGTGCACGGCTCCATACGAACAAAGAGAAGAGTCACCTAGAAGACGAAGCTCAAGGATTGAATCACCTCAAAGAGAGAGAAGGAGTAGAGATGATCATTATGAACGAAGACCCTCAAGGAGAAGTAGGGATTCGGAGAAGAAGGACAAGTACACCAAGAGCTACACAAGAAGAAGACAACAAGCTCATGTTGGTGAATGGGTTTCCGGCTCTGATTCCGACAACAACTCCGAGAGAAGCTATCACTCCAACTCCGACTATAGTCAAGATGAAGGTGTTGCCGAACTTGCACTAGTGACTACCAACTCCTATGATCTATTTGATTCACCAAACGAAGGGAGTGGAAGTTGCTTCATGGCTAAAGGCCCCAAGGTATCACACCCCGAGTATCTTGATTTCAATAGTGATAAAGATGATTTGCTTTGTGATGATGACTTGCACTTTGATGAAACTAGTGATGTTAGTCAAAATGAACTTGATAATTCTCATGCTAGTCAAGATAAGTCATTTGATGATGATAAGATGAAAATAGAACAACTAACTAAAGAACTAAACACTCTTAAGTTAGCCCATGAATCTACTCTCGAAGATCATAGAGAGCTTGTAAGGACTCATGAGAAGCTACGCTTCGAGAAGCTCAACTTGGAGCAAGAGCATGAGTTTCTTAAAGCTATCAATGACGATCTCCGAAAGAAGACCTCATCTTATCTAGCCAAACGACCGCTCTTGTCTACATTCATGCCACAAGTTAAATCTAAACAAACTAGTAACAAAGGCAAGAAAGGCTCTTCATCTAGTAGCAACAATAAAAATGCTAAATCTGATGATGTTGCTTCTAGTAGTTCTATTGATTCCACTAATGATGATTCTCTTAGCCAAGTTACACTTGAGCAAGAAAATGCTTTATTGAAAGGAATTATAGAGAAAGGTATCTACAAGAGTCTTGCCGGGTGTTAGCAATTTGAGGCAATTGTACGCAAGCACGGAGGATACCGGAAGAACCATGGCATTGGCTACTTCAACGCTAATGGAGTAGAATGGGAAGAATGTCAATACCCCAAGCCCAAGTTTGTTCCTCAAAAGGAGAAGTATGAAAATACTCTTCCCAAGGGAACAAGCACTCAAGATGACCTTCCACCACATGACCACAAGCTCAATGGCAAGAACAAGCTTCAAGAGGACATTGACTCATATGAAGATGAATCCCTAGCTTTGGTGGAGTGGGTACCCAAATCTACTTCAAGCTCAACTTCTACAAAGGCTACTTCAACACCAAGGATCCCCATCAAGTTGATGTGGGTCCCCAAGAAGAAGAACTAGAGAAGTTCTTGAGGGGTGACTCCGCCAATGAAATTCACTCACATTCATTATTGGCAAGAACTAATTGCAATCAACATCAACTCTATGCAATAGTTCAAGGAGTCACACATTCCCTCAAAGGTAAGCAAGGGACAAGGTAATCAACAAATCAATGGACATCATCACACATGCTTTGCACTCCATGTCCATAGATATCCTTGTATTTGTCTCTTGTTTGTTGGGACTAACCCATGTAGGTGAGAAGAGTAAGGAAACAATAAGGATGCTCCCAACTCTTGGTGATCTTAATCAACCTTGAGCATCCACCACTACCTCACCAACATGAAGTCTTCATCGACAAAACCCAAGGTTAGTTTATCCCTCCTATGGGGGGATGTCACTTCTAGGGGGAGCTTTACTCTAAGACTTGAGTCAAAGCATCTCTTAGTATGTGACAACACTAAATGCTTTATGTAAAAGTGGTAACCCTACTTGTGCTTAAACGATGAGTATGACCTATGATCAAGTATTCTTACTTGGCTCCTAAGTCAATATACTCATATATACATGACTCCGTCATCGTCAAAATGCTTGTTAGATGCTAGTATGTTTGTGCATGTTTGCCATGATTTCATTTGACATCTTATTGTGTGAGCATGATGGTCTGTATTTATTTATCCATTCGAGGACATCCAATTGTTGCTATTTGGCTTTTGTTTTCTCTTTTGCCAATTGGATGGACAAGAATGCCTAGGACCACTCTCTAGCTATCTATGCTTTCTCACCTCATATTCTATTCATGCTGCATCACAAAATTTGAACAAGTTCTTTTCGATCCCTCTGTGTGAGGAGCACTCGGAGTTCCGTATCGACAAAGGACTGACCATTAAAACCTCCCAAGTGCATCTCGGTGGAACCAACCCAAAAATCTCGGTCTCACCGAATGCCTAGGGTTGATCTGGTTTTTCTTTTCCAGTACCACCGATTCCATATTCTCGGTTACACCGAGTTTCCCTGTCAGCTGACAGTTGAGAAACTCGGTGACACCGAAAATTTAGAGTCGGTGTCACCGACAGCAAGGGGTATATATGTTGTGGACCCGACGCTTTGAAATTCACTCCTCAAACCGTCGCGCTCCAAAACCCTAAGCTGCCGAAAAGGACCCCCTGGTCGTCGCCCTTGTCTCCCCGCGCTCCTCCGCCGCTGGGATCCTCGCCGTCGATGGGCATCTTCACCGCCATCTTCGCCGTAGCGGATCTGTCACCAAGCTAGGGTATGGATCCGGCCCTCCTTGTGCTCCCCGTCCAAATCTTGCGCATTGGAGTTAAAGTTATCGATAAGCCACAGATTGCAAACCTCCCTATCCTCTAAAAGTTCCAGTAGATTAGCGAACGATTGATTTTTTAGGTTTTGTCGTCCGCCACATGAATCTCGGTAGAACCGATGCAAAAGAATCGGTAGCACCGATTTGGTTTTCTAGCCAACTGAGAACACCTCGGTGGAACCGAGTACCAATTTTCGGTGTGACCGAAAATGGTGCCAAGTTTCTAGAAAGCGGGTTGTTTGTCTCGGTGGGTCCGAAAATTTTGCCTCGGTTGTACCGACATACATTTGGCAGAATGCAAAATTTGAGAAATCTTAGTTCAAACTTTTGAAATGTCTGCATTTTGTGATGACTTATCTTCTTCCACTCTTCTACACTCTATTCACAGGGTCAGAGATGTCTGCTTCAGATGACGGTGAGAACAACTTCAGAGAGCAGAGTGTTGACTTGGACTCAGGCACTAGTCCTGAAGAAAGTTTTGATGATGTGCCTAGTTCCCCTGATTTGCCCAAGGCTGCTACAAGAACTAGGAGAAAGTTCAATTCTGATGAAGTGCCTCCCAAGTCAAAGCAGGACAAGTCTATCAAGGACACTGCTGCTGCCACTTCTTCCAAGAAGAAGAAAGCTGTCAGAAAGGAGTATGCTAGCTCTGAGATATTGAGAGCACCTGAGAGCTCCAGAGCAACCATGACCATTGAGCCTCCCAAGAAGTCTATGTTGGGAATATGCCCTAGAGGCAATAATAAATTGGTTATTATTATATTTCCTTGTTCATGATAATCGTTTATTATCCATGCTATAATTGTATTGATTGGAAACTCAAATACATGTGTGGGTACATAGACAACACTGTGTCCCTAGTAAGCCTCTAGTTGACTAGCTCGTTGATCAAAGATGGTTAAGGTTTCCTAGCCATAGACATGAGATGTCATTTGATAACAGGATCACATCATTAGGAGAATGATGTGATGGACAAGACCCAAACTGTAAACGTAGCATTTGATCGTGTCAGTTTATTGCTATTGTTTTCTGCATGTCAAGTATCTGTTCCTTTGACCATGAGATCATGCAACTCACTGACACCGGAGGAATACCTTGTGTGTATCAAACGTCGCAACGTAACTGGGTGACTATAAAGGTGCTCTACAGGTATCTCCGAGGGTGTCTGTTGGGTTGGCATGGATCAAGACTGGGATTTGTTACTCCGTATGACGGAGAGGTATCTCAGGGCCCACTCGGTAATACAACATCACAATGAGCCTTGCAAGCAATGTGACTAAAGTGTTAGCCACGAGATCTTGTATTACGGAACGAGTAAAGAGACTTGCCGGTAACGAGATTGAACTAGGTATAGTGATACCGACGATCGAATCTCGGGCAAGTAACATACCGAAGAACAAAGGGAACAGCATACGGGATTAACTGAATCCTTGACATAGAGGTTCGACCGATAAAGATCTTCGTAGAATATGTAGGAGCCAATATGGGCATCCAGGTCCCGCTATTGGTTATTGGCCGTAGAGGTGTCTCGGTCATGTCTACATAGTTCTCGAACCCGCAGGGTCTACACACTTAACGTTTGGTGACGATTAGTATAATTGAGTTATTATGTTGGTGACCGAAAGTTGTTCGGAGTCCCGGATAAGATCCCGGACATGACGAGGATCTCCGGAATAGTCCGGAGGTAAAGATTGATATATGTGATAATAGTGTTTTGATCTCTGGAAGGGTTCCGGAATTCACCGGAAGGGGTTCCGGATGTTTACCGAAGTGTTCGGGTGCAGCAACACTTTATATGAGCCAAAGGGATAAAGCCCACAAGGTATTGGAAAGTGCAAAAGTAGTTTTGCTGCCGCGTAAGCGGTACTACCGCTTGGTGAAGCGGTACTACCGCCGGAGCGGTACTACCGCTTGTGTGAAGCGGTACTACCGCCCAAGCGGTACTACCGCTTGTGTGAAGCGGTACTACCGCTTGTGCGCGGCTGTGCACGATTCGGCAGGGTCCGAATTGGACTCTTTTCCTGCGGGCCAAACCGACCTTGTGCAGGCAAAACCGACCCGGAGGAGACTTTTACTCCAAGTTTAGACCCCAAGGCTCAACATATAAATAGAGGGGCAGGGCTAGCACACGGGACACATCAGGATTTCCCAAGCCGTGTGCCGGCAACCCTAGCCCTCTAGTTCCTCCGTCATAATCTCCGTAGCGCTTGGCGAAGCCCTGCAGAGATTGTTCCTCACCACCATCACCACGCCGTCGTGCTGCTGGAACTCAACCACTACTTCACCATCGCTCGTTGGATCGAGGAGGTGAAGGCGTCATCAAGCCGTACGTGTGTTGAACGCGGAGGTGCCGTCCGTTCGGCACTAGATCGGAAGGATCGTGATTGGATCGCGGGACGCTCGGCGATTTGGATCGCGAAGACGTTCGACTACATCAACCGCGTTTATTAACGCTTCCGCTTAGCGATCTACAAGGGTATGTAGATTCACTCTCTCTCTCGTAGATGCTCATCACCATGGATAGATCTTGCGTGTGCGTAGGAAAATTTTTGTTTCCCATGCAACGTTCCCCAACAGTGGTATCAGAGCTAGGTCTATGCGTAGATGAGATCTCGAGTAGAACACAAACGAGTTGTGGGCGTGGGTGTATACATATTGCTTGCCGTTACTAGTTGATACTTGATTCCGCGGTATTGTGAGATGAAGCGGCCCGGACCGACATTACGCGTACGCTTACGCGAGACTGGTTTCACCGCTGCGTGCACTTGTTGCATAAAGGTGACTGGCGGGTGTCTGTCTCTCTCACTTTAGTTGAATCGGTTCAATGAAGAGGGTTCTTTTAGAAGATCAAAAAGCAATCACTACACCACGTTGTGGTTTTGCGTAGGTAAGAATCGTTCTTGCTAGATACCCGTAGCAGCCACGTAAAATTTGCAACAACAATTAGAGGACGTCTAACTTGTTTTTGCAGGGTATGTTGTGATGTGATATGGCCAATTACATGATGAGATATATGTGATGTATGAGATGATCATGTATTGTATAGAATATCACGACTTGCATGTCGATGAGTACGGCAACTGGCAGGAGCCATAGAGTTGTCTTTAATTATTGTATGACCTGCGTGTCAATCATTAAGCGCTATGTAATGCTTTACTTTATCGCTAAACGTTAGCTATAGTCGTGGAAGCAACAGTCGGCGCGACAACCTTATGGCGACACGTTGATGGAGATCAAGATGATGGAGATCATGGTGTCATGCCGGTGACGATGGAGATCATGCCGGTGCTTTGGAGATGGAGATCAAAAGCACAAGTTCATGGCCATATCATGTCACTTATGATTTGCATGTGATGTTAATCCTTTTTATGCATCTTATTTTGCTTAGGACGACGGTAGCATTATAAGGTGATCCCTCACTTAAATTTCAAGATAAATTGTGTTCTCCCCAAGTGTGCACCGTTGCGAAAGTTCGTCGTTTCGAGACACGCCGTGATGATCGGGTGTGATAGACTCTACGTTCGCATACAACGGGTGTAAGCCATGTTACACGTGCGGAACACTCGGGTTAAACTTGACGAGCCTAGCATGTACAGACATGGCCTCGGAACACAAGAGACCGAAAGGTCGAACATGAGTCATATAGTAGATATGATCAACATGAAGATGTTCACCATTGAAACCACCTCAACTCACGTGATGATCGGACTTGAGTTGGTGGATTTGGATCATGTTACACTCGAATGATCGGAGGGATGTCAATTTGAGTGGGAGTTTTTTAAAATATGATTAACTAAACTCATTATCTAAGAACAATAGTCTAAGTTGTCTTTGCAATATTTATGTTGTAGATCATGGCTCGCGCAGTAGCACCCCTGAATTTTAATGCGTTCCTAGAGAAAGCTAAGTTGAAAGATGATGGAAGTAACTTTGTGGACTGGGCCCGTAATCTAAGGATTATCCTTACGGCTTCCCAGAAGGCTTATGTCCTTGATGCACCGCTTGGTGATCCACCTGCTCCAGTTGAGTCTCTAGACGTTGTGAACGCCTGGCAGGCTCGTTCTGATGATTACTCAATAGTTCAATGTGCAATGTTGTATGGCTTAGAACCGGGACTTCAAAGACGTTTTGAACGTCATGGAGCATATGAGATGTTCCAGGAGTTGAAGTTTATCTTTCAGAAGAATGCCCGGATCGAGAGATATGAGATCTCCGATAAATTCTATGCTTGCAAGATGGAGGAGAACGGGTCTATCAGTGATCACGTGCTCAGAATGTCTGGGTACTCCACCCGTCTGGCTGAGTTAGGGATGCCCCTTCCGCCAGAGGCTATCACTGACAGAGTTCTTCAATCATTGCCACCTAGCTACAAGAGCTTCGTGTTGAACTATAACATGCACGGGATGAACAAGTCAGTCGCCGAGCTGTTTGCGATGCTGAAAGCCGCTGAGTCTGAAATTCAGAAGGAGCATCAAGTGTTGATGGTCAATAAAACCACTAGTTTCAAGAAAAATGGCAAGGGTAAGAAGGGTAACTCCAAGCAGAGTGGCAAAGCAGTTGCTCCTCTCGTGAAGAAACCCAAGGCTGGACCCAAACCAGAAACTGTGTGTTTTCATTGCAAGGGAACTGGACACTGGAAGCGGAATTGCCCCAAGTATTTGGCTGACAAGAAGGCGGCCAACAACAAACAAGGTATATATGATATACATGTTATTGATGTGTACCTTACCAACTCTCGTTGTAGTGCCTGGGTATTTGATACCGGTGCGGTTGCTCATATTTGCAACTCAAAACAGGAACTGCGGAATAGACGGAGGCTGGCAAAGGACGAAGTGACGATGCGCGTGGGAAATGGTTCCAAGGTTGATGTGATCGCCGTCGGCACGCTCGCTCTTCGATTACCGTCGGGATTAGTGATGAACCTAAATAAGTGTTATTTGGTGCCTGCGTTAAGCATGAACATTATATCTGGATCTTGTTTATTGCGAGACGGTTACTCATTTAAATCAGAGAATAATGGTTGTTCTATTTATATGAGTAATATCTTTTATGGTCATGCACCCGATGTGAGGGGTTTATTCTTATTGAATCTCGATAGTAATGATACACATGTTCATAACATTGATGCCAAAAGATGTAGAATTGATAATGATAATACCACTTTCTTGTGGCACTGCCGTTTAGGTCATATTGGCGTAAAACGCATGAAGAAGCTCCATGCTGATGGACTTTTGGAGTCACTTGATTTTGAATCACTTGACACATGTGAGCCATGCCTCATGGGCAAGATGACTAAAACGCCGTTCTCTGGAACAATGGAACGGGCAAGTGACTTATTGGAAATCATACATACTGATGTGTGCGGTCCGATGAGTATTGAGGCGCGCGGTGGTTATCGTTACTTTCTCACCTTCACTGATGACTTAAGTAGATATGGGTATATTTACTTAATGAAACACAAGTCTGAAACATTTGAAAAGTTCAAACAATTTCAGAGTGAAGTTGAGAATCATCGTAACAAGAAGATTAAATTCCTACGATCTGATCGAGGAGGAGAATATCTGAGTTATGAGTTTGGCAGTCACTTAAGACAGTGTGGAATTGTTTCACAATTGACACCGCCTGGAACACCACAGCGTAATGGTGTGTCCGAACGTCGTAATCGAACCTTATTGGATATGGTGCGATCTATGATGTCTCTTGCCGATTTGCCACTATCATTTTGGGGTTATGCATTAGAGACAGCTGCATTCACTTTAAATAGGGCACCATCGAAATCCGTTGAGACGACGCCATATGAACTTTGGTTTGACAAGAAGCCAAAGCTGTCGTTTCTTAAAGTTTGGGGATGTGATGCTTATGTCAAAAAGCTTCAGCCTGAAAAGCTGGAACCCAAAGCGGAGAAATGCGTCTTCATAGGATACCCAAAAGAGACAGTTGGGTATACCTTCTATCTCAGATCCGAAGGCAAAGTGTTTGTCGCTAAAAACGGAACATTTCTTGAGAAAGAGTTTCTCTCGAAAGAATTGAGTGGGAGGAAGATAGAACTTGATGAGGTTGTTGAACCTTTACTTCAACCTGAGAGTAGCGCAGCGCAGAAAGTTGTTTCTGTGGAGCCTACATTAGCTGAAGAGGAAGTTAATGATGATGATCATGAAGCTTTGGATCAAGTTGCTATCAAACCTCGTAGGTCGACAAGGACGCGTACTGCTCCCGAGTGGTACGGCAACCCTGTCTTAGAAGTCATGTTGTTAGACAACGATGAACCTACGAGCTATGGAGAAGCGATGATGAGCCCGGATTCCGAGAAGTGGTTAGAGGCCATGAAATCCGAGATGGGATCCATGTATGAAAACAAAGTATGGACTTTGGAAGTATTACCTGAAGGGCGTAAGGCCATTCAGAACAAATGGATCTTTAAGAGGAAGACGGACGCGGACGGTAATGTCACCGTCTATAAAGCTCGACTTGTGGCAAAGGGTTTTTCACAAGTTCAAGGAGTTGACTACGATGAGACCTTCTCACCCGTAGCGATGCTTAAGTCCGTCAGAATCATGTTAGCAATAGCTGCCTTTTTCGATTATGAAATTTGGCAGATGGATGTCAAAACAGCGTTCCTTAACGGTTTCCTTAAGGAAGAGTTGTATATGATGCAACCAGAAGGTTTTGTCGATCCAGAGAATGCTGACAAAGTTTGCAAACTCCAGCGATCCATTTATGGACTGGTGCAAGCATCTCGGAGTTGGAATCTTCGTTTTGATGAGGTGATCAAAGCGTTCGAGTTTATACAAGTTTACGGAGAAGCTTGTATTTACAAGAAAGTGAGTGGGAGCTCTATAGCGTTTCTAATATTATATGTGGATGACATATTGCTGATTGGAAACAATATAGAAATGCTGGAAAGCGTAAAGGAATATTTGAACAAGAGTTTTTCAATGAAGGACCTAGGAGAAGCTGCTTTCATATTAGGCATCAAGATCTATAGAGATAGATCGAGACGCTTAATAGGACTTTCACAAAGCACATACCTTGATAAGATTTTGAAGAAGTTCAAAATGGATCAGTCCAAGAAGGGGTTCTTGCCTGTTTTGCAAGGTGTGAAGTTGAGTAAGACTCAATGCCCAGTGACTGCAGAAGATAGAGAAAAGATGAGTGTCATCCCCTATGCTTCAGCCATAGGCTCTATCATGTATGCAATGCTGTGCACAAGACCCGATGTCAGCCTTGCCATAAGTATGGCCGGAAGGTTTCAAAGTGATCCAGGAATGGAACACTGGACGGCGGTCAAGAATATCCTGAAGTACCTGAAAAGGACTAAGGACATGTTTCTCGTTTATGGAGGTGATCAAGAGCTCGTCGTAAAGGGTTACGTCGATGCAAGCTTTGACACTGATCCGGATGACTCTAAGTCGCAAACCGGATACGTATTTATTCTTAATGGGGGTGCGGTTAGCTGGTGCAGTTCCAAGCAAAGCGTGGTAGCTGATTCTACATGCGAAGCGGAGTACATCGCAGCCTCGGAGGCGGCGAAGGAAGGTGTCTGGATGAAGGAGTTCATGACAGATCTTGGAGTAGTGCCTAGTGCGCTTAACCCAATGACTCTGTTTTGTGATAATACTGGTGCCATTGCTCTAGCCAAGGAACCAAGATTTCACAAGAGGACCAGACACATAAAACGACGTTTCAATTCCATCCGCGATTACATCAAGGAGGACGACATAAATATTTGCAAAGTACACACGGATCTAAATGTTGCAGATCCGTTGACTAAACCTCTTCCAAGGGCTAAACATGAACAACACCAGAACTGCATGGGTGTTCGATTCATTACAATGTAAATCACATAGTGATGTGAACTAGATTATTGACTCTAGTGCAAGTGGGAGACTGTTGGGAATATGCCCTAGAGGCAATAATAAATTGGTTATTATTATATTTCCTTGTTCATGATAATCGTTTATTATCCATGCTATAATTGTATTGATTGGAAACTCAAATACATGTGTGGGTACATAGACAACACTGTGTCCCTAGTAAGCCTCTAGTTGACTAGCTCGTTGATCAAAGATGGTTAAGGTTTCCTAGCCATAGACATGAGATGTCATTTGATAACAGGATCACATCATTAGGAGAATGATGTGATGGACAAGACCCAAACTGTAAACGTAGCATTTGATCGTGTCAGTTTATTGCTATTGTTTTCTGCATGTCAAGTATCTGTTCCTTTGACCATGAGATCATGCAACTCACTGACACCGGAGGAATACCTTGTGTGTATCAAACGTCGCAACGTAACTGGGTGACTATAAAGGTGCTCTACAGGTATCTCCGAGGGTGTCTGTTGGGTTGGCATGGATCAAGACTGGGATTTGTTACTCCGTATGACGGAGAGGTATCTCAGGGCCCACTCGGTAATACAACATCACAATGAGCCTTGCAAGCAATGTGACTAAAGTGTTAGCCACGAGATCTTGTATTACGGAACGAGTAAAGAGACTTGCCGGTAACGAGATTGAACTAGGTATAGTGATACCGACGATCGAATCTCGGGCAAGTAACATACCGAAGAACAAAGGGAACAGCATACGGGATTAACTGAATCCTTGACATAGAGGTTCGACCGATAAAGATCTTCGTAGAATATGTAGGAGCCAATATGGGCATCCAGGTCCCGCTATTGGTTATTGGCCGTAGAGGTGTCTCGGTCATGTCTACATAGTTCTCGAACCCGCAGGGTCTACACACTTAACGTTTGGTGACGATTAGTATAATTGAGTTATTATGTTGGTGACCGAAAGTTGTTCGGAGTCCCGGATAAGATCCCGGACATGACGAGGATCTCCGGAATAGTCCGGAGGTAAAGATTGATATATGTGATAATAGTGTTTTGATCTCTGGAAGGGTTCCGGAATTCACCGGAAGGGGTTCCGGATGTTTACCGAAGTGTTCGGGTGCAGCAACACTTTATATGAGCCAAAGGGATAAAGCCCACAAGGTATTGGAAAGTGCAAAAGTAGTTTTGCTGCCGCGTAAGCGGTACTACCGCTTGGTGAAGCGGTACTACCGCCGGAGCGGTACTACCGCTTGTGTGAAGCGGTACTACCGCCCAAGCGGTACTACCGCTTGTGTGAAGCGGTACTACCGCTTGTGCGCGGCTGTGCACGATTCGGCAGGGTCCGAATTGGACTCTTTTCCTGCGGGCCAAACCGACCTTGTGCGGGCAAAACCGACCCGGAGGAGACTTTTACTCCAAGTTTAGACCCCAAGGCTCAACATATAAATAGAGGGGCAGGGCTAGCACACGGGACACATCAGGATTTCCCAAGCCGTGTGCCGGCAACCCTAGCCCTCTAGTTCCTCCGTCATAATCTCCGTAGCGCTTGGCGAAGCCCTGCAGAGATTGTTCCTCACCACCATCACCACGCCGTCGTGCTGCTGGAACTCAACCACTACTTCACCATCGCTCGCTGGATCGAGGAGGTGAAGGCGTCATCAAGCCGTACGTGTGTTGAACGCGGAGGTGCCGTCCGTTCGGCACTAGATCGGAAGGATCGTGATTGGATCGCGGGACGCTCGGCGATTTGGATCGCGAAGACGTTCGACTACATCAACCGCGTTTATTAACGCTTCCGCTTAGCGATCTACAAGGGTATGTAGATTCACTCTCTCTCTCGTAGATGCTCATCACCATGGATAGATCTTGCGTGTGCGTAGGAAAATTTTTGTTTCCCATGCAACGTTCCCCAACAGTCTATGCCCAAGAAGGCAGGGGAGAAGAAGAAGTCAAGGAAGAGGATTATCCATGTTGTTGGCAGGCCTACATCCATGTATGAGGACCCAGAGGAGACTGCTGGTGCTGCTGCTGAGGAGGAGGAGGAGTAAGAGAAAGTTGTCAAGGCCCCTCCCAAGAAGAAGCAAAAGAAGCTTCTGGCAGATGCTATGCCAAAGCAAGGTCCTTCCAAGAGCACCAAGTCTGCCCCTAAGAAGGCTGCTGCTGAAAAATCCAAGAGGTCATACAGACATATTCCAGCTTCTGAGAAGAACAAGGGAACTACCTCCAGAGATATGGATGAGGATGCCATGTCTGCTTTGATGAAGCTTAGACCACACCTTCCAGAGCACAATGCCAGCCATCCACTTGTTGAAGACATGAAGAAGAGGAAGGATTCTGGTTTGAGGGCATGGAGAGCAATTGATCCTTACGCCCAGAGGAGAAAAACAGCTGTGGACTATAGGTTCTACACCAAGGAGCAATAGGATTTCTATGAGACTATCTTGCTTGAGAAGAGTCCAGCTGTCAGTGACATGAGATACGTTGACTGGAAGTATATCAAGGCTAATGAAGATTACTTTCCAAATGTTCAAGACAACTTTCATTGCACTGGCCTAGATGAGTTTGTTGGCAAAGAGTTCACTGCATGGAACGATGAGATGATCATGCAATTCTACTCCACTGCTCACTTCTATGGAGATGGTAGAATTGTATGGATGACAGAAGGAGCTAGATATGAGTCTACTGTTGATGAATGGGCTGCCATCTTAGCAGTCCCAGAGGTGCAAGATGGTGACTTGGATGTCTACTCTGAATCCAAGGAGAGCCATGATGCTATGAAGGACATGTACAATGCTATCCCTACTGCTAACTTGAAATCTCACAAGTTAGGATCTATTTACTTCCTCCAGGCTGGCCTCCGCACCATGAACACCATATTGCGGCATACCTTGATACCTAAGTCTGGAGATGAGAAGATGATCCGAGGCTATTCCATCAACATGCTGATCCATCTTGATAGACACACCAGGATACGAGTGATGGACTTGATAGTAGAGACAGTGAAGAGGGTTGTTGCTGATCAGAAGCGCTCATGCTGCTATGCACCCTACATTCAGATGCTCATCAACTCCAAGCTGGAGAAGCACATCTTTGCTCTGGACAGACCCCATTTGCCCCTACAGCCAGATTTAGAGGACAACGTTGTGGTGATGGACCCAGAACATCCCACATCAGCTGCAGCTCAAGCACAGGCAGAGGCAGAGGCAGCTAGAGCCACTAGTGCTCAGGTCCCCAGATCCAGGAACGAGCAAATGGATCTTTTGATCTAAACCATTCAAGGCATGCAGAAGGACGTCAAGGACATACTGGAGAACCAGAACAGTCTTGTGAGGATCTTTGAAAACAGGATCAAGACCCTCAATGACAAGGTGGATGGGCTGACCAAGACCGTGAATGAGCTTAAGAAGGAAGTTGACTTTGTGCCTCTTCCTCATTCTTCAGATGATGATGATGATGATGATGATGAGGATGACTCTCCTCTCAGGCCGGGCACACATTTCACCACCCAGGCCTGATCAGCCACAGTGCCAGCTCCAGAGTTGAGGCCTTCTTCATCAGCACCTGCTACAGTCACTTCAGCTCCTCCAGTGCCTCCGAGTGGAAAGTGTTGGTATGGAAGGCAACCGTGGATACGGCTAGCCATGGGTTGTGAAAGAATGATGGAAAAAGGAATAAACTTTATTTTATGTTTGGGAACCACATATGATGTATCTGAAAGCACATTTGCTCCCTTGGTGGTTTTGGTAATTAATAACAACATATATGTCATTGAACTAATGTTTCCACTAAGCATATTTCAGAAAAGTTCAATGATAGGATTGGCAAAAGGATTGTGGAGATTGTGGAGATACCCCAAGATGCAAGGAAATGGATTGGCAAAGCTTCAAGCAAGAGGACTCTACATTTTACTTTGTGAGAAATCACTTTGAGTCCATAGGAAAGCCAATACTATTAAAAGGGGGTAAGGTACTGTTGGTGAACAAAATGCTCATACGTGCACAAGTGATAGTCACCAAAAACACCCACAAGCTCTTCCACAAAAGTCTGTCCAAAGTCAAATATCCAAAATCGGTGCAACCAACACTTTCCACTCGGTGCCACCGATTCCCAAACTCAGACAGACCCATGCCAAACCCTAGCACATCGGTGCAACCGATTCCACTTTGGTGCCACCGAGTTTGGGTTGCCAACTTTCTGTTACCTCGATTCACAAAATCGGTACCACCGAGTTTGTTGAATCGGCGTCACCGAGATTGGGCAATATGACCGTTGGTTACCTAATCGATGCAACCGAGATTTATATAGCGGTCTCACCGAGATTCAAAAGTTACTGCCTTTTGGTCACTTCGGTACCACCGAGATTCACACATCGGTGTCACCGAGTTGGTCACTTTAGGTGTAATGGTTGGATTTTTGGGATGCCTATATATACCCCTTCACCACCACCCACTCGAAAGAGAAGCACTCAGAACTATTCCATACTTGCCCCATCCAGTTTTCTGAGAGAGAGCCACCTACTCATGTGTTGAGATCATGCCATTCCATTCCATCCATATGAATCTTGATCTCTAGCCTCCCAAGTTGCTTTCCACCAATCCAATCTCTTCCACCAAGCCAAATCTGTGAGAGAGTGATTGTGTGTTGAGGAGTCTATCATCTTGAAGCACAAGAGCAAGGAGTTCATCGACATTGCCGAGCCTATTACCTTTTGTATTGTGGAGTTGGACCAAGAAGTTTGTACGGGCAAGGAGATCGCCTACTTCGTGAAGATCTACCCATAGTGAGGCTAGTCCTTCGTGGACGGAAGCCGTTATGGAATAGTCAAGGTTGCTACTTCGTGGACCCTTCGTGGGTGGAGCCCTCCGTGGACTCTCGCGGCCGTTACCCTCCGTGGGTTGAACACTCCATAAACGTGGACATACGATAACACCACCTATCGGAACCATGGGAAAAATCTTCGTGTCTACAAATTGTGTTTGATCTTCCTACCCTTCCTTTACTACTCATGCTTGTTGTTACTTTCCGCTGCTATACTCTTAGACATGCATGTGTAGGGTGTGCTTTACTTGCTATGAATGCTAAAATCTGCCAACATTTAAAATTGGGAAAAAGTAGATTTTTATTTTAGTAAAGTAGTCTAATCACCCCCCCCCTCTAGACATACTTTCGGTCCTACAGTATCAAGCATGGAAAGTATTGAGAACTACTCGGTCGTTTTCGTTGACAGGAAAGGCATGCCACCTAAAATATTTTTCTCTCTCAATTTAAGCTTTGAGCTCTGGCACCTCTACAAATCCCTACTTCCCTCTACAAAGGGCCTATCTATTTACTTTATGCATTTTTTATTTTTTATTTGAGTCTCCATCTTCTCTTATAAAGCACCAACTAGGGGGGCACTATGATCATACTTGTGCATTGGGTGTAGCTAATATTTGAGTGTGTTTCATGAATGGATCAATGATTGAGCATGATGGGCTAGGGATAACTTTCTTTAGTGTTGATATTTTGAAAGACATGGTTGCTTGTTGGCATGCTTGAATATTAAAGTCTTTATGTCAAAACTATACTATTGCTTTGAACCATCTAAAAGTCCAAATGTCCATGCTACAAAAGAAAAGAACATGTGATGAACATGTTAGGCAACATTCCACATCAAAAATTCTGTTTTTATCATTTACCTATTCGAGGACGAGTAGGAATTAAGCTTGGGGATGTTGATACGTCTCCAACGTATCTATAATTTTTTATTGTTCCATGTTGTTATATTATCATTCTTGGATGTTTTACAATCATTTTATAGCAACTTTATATCATTTTTTGGGACTAACCTATTGACATAGTGCCAAGTGCTAGTTGCTATTTTTGCTTGTTTTTTACTTCGCAGAATGTCAATACCAAACGGAGTCCAATCGTGATGAAACTTTTTGGAGGGTTTTTTGGACCAGAAGACAACTTGGGAGCCAAGGAAGCACCTGGGAGGAGGCCCTTGGGGGCCACAAGACACCAGGGTGCACCAGAGGCCCCCGGCGCGCCCTGATGGGTTGTGGGGCCCACGGGGGTCTCTTCGTCCGCCTCTCAACTCTATAAATACCCAAATATTCCAAAAAACCCTAGAGGAGTTGACGAAAAACACTTCCAGCCGCCGCAAGTTCTAGAACCGCGAGATCCAATCTAACACCATCACGGAGGGGTTCATCATCCTCATTGGTGCCTCTCCGATGATGCGTGAGTAGTCCACCGTAGACCTACGGGTCCATAGGCAGTAGCTAGATGGCTTTGTCTCTCTCTTTTGATTCTCAATACAATGGTCTCTTGGAGATCTATTTGATGTAATGACTTTTTGCGGTGTGTTTGTTGGGATCCGATGAATTTTGAGTTCATGATCACCATGAATATTATTTGAGTCTTCTTTGATCTATTATATGCATGATTATTTATAGCCTCGTATTTCTTCTTCGAATCTTTGGTTTAGTTAGGCCAACTAGATCGATTTTTCTTGCAATGGGAAGAGGTGCTTTGTGATGGGTTCGATCTTGCGGTGTCCTCTCCCAGTGACAGAAGGGCAGCGAGGCACGCATGCATCGTTGCTATTAAGGATAACAAGATGGAGTCTATTACTGCATGAATAGATCTTGTCTACATCATGTCATCATTCTTATTGCATTACTCCGTTTCTCCGTGAACTTAATACACTAGATGCATGCTGGATAGCGGTCGATGTGTGGAGTAATAGTAGTAGATGCAGAATCGGCTCAATCAAAGAAGACAAAGGCATATCATTGGGATCGACATTAGCATTTTTATTAGAAACCATATTCATAAGAGCATCCACTTTTTCACTCAAAGTAGCGATTTCTTCAACGGAATTTACCTTCTTACCATTTGGAGTTCTTTTGGTATGCCATTGAGAATAATTGGTCATAATGTTGTCCAGAAGTTTTGTGGCCTCTCCTAAGGTCACATCCATGAAGGCACCACCTACGACAGAATCTAGAAGATTTCTAGACACAAAGTTTAGTCCAGCATAGAAATTTTGGATAATCATCCACAAGTTTAAGCCATGAGTTAGACAATTTCTTATCATCAATTTCATTCTCTCCCAAGCTTGAGCAACATGTTCTTGATCTTGCTGTATAAAATTCATTATTTGATTTCTAAGGGAGATGATCTTAACAGGGGAAAAATACTTGGCAATAAAAGCATCTTTAAACTTATCCCACATTCCAATACTATTATGAGGTAAAGATGAAAACCAAGCTTTTAGCTTTGTCTCTTAGTGAAAAAGGAAATAATTTTAATTTCACAATATCATTATCCATATCCTTTTTATTTTTTATGTCACATAATTCAACAAAGGTATTAAGATGTGATGCGGGATCCTCATTAGGACTTCTCGAAAATTGATCTTTCATGACAAGATTGAGCAAAGCAGCATTAATATCAAATGCCTCCGTGATACGTCTCCAACGTATCGATAATTTATGAAGTATTCATGTCATATTTGCCTATGTTTTTACTATGGTTTTATTATTTATTGGTACCAACCTATTAATGGTTGCAAAAATGCACAAGTTCTTGTTTCACACTTTGATGTGCAGGAATTAATTGGAAATTGTTGAAAAAACGCAAAAGGAGTCTTGTTGGAGGAGGACTTTGACTTTCCTGAAATCTGTCCACGAACAGTTTTTAGAGATCATCCGTTTGACCCCCGAAGACGGCTTCAAATGGAAAAAGCTAAAACTAGGAAAGTGTGGGGAATTTTATGGCATTGATTCTGGACTCCAAATTCGTCCAAAACGGATTTCGGATGCGATCTGTAGACCCGTTTTACTGGAGGAAAATATCTGATTACGGGATTACGAGAATTGATGACGTGATTGAGTCCAACTCTTACCATATGTAATGTATTCGGCCGAGCCACGACTTTGAGGACTCATGAGGGCTTTGAGGAGTCCCTAGGAAGGTTCTAGAGGTGCCCAAGAGCCATTGGATCAAGGGTCCATCCATCGGAGGGCCATGGAGCACCACAGAGGCACATATAAGGAGAGAAAAACCCTAATTTCGGGGGAGCCACCAAAAGCCACGAATTTGCCTCTCCCTTGGCAGCCGCCAAGAAGGGGAGAGGCTCCTCCATTGCAGCACAAATACCAAGGAAGAAGGGGAGGCAAGGGGCTGCCGCCCGTCGCCACCGCCGCCGTCCGTCGCCGGCGCCGTGGCCGCCATCGCCTCCATCTCTTTGGGGCTGCACCTCTCCATCAATAACTCTCTCTTTCTCACCATGTAAATTGTCGGCGTCCTGGGAACGGGGGTACCCAGAACTGCCAGCCTGTGACCCAGGGTGTGGCCCACTGCGGAGACCCGGTACGGCCCGACGCGGCCTAACTCAAGACAAGGCCCTCGCGAGAGCCTCGCGCTCGCGAGGGAGACGACACCAAGGCCCTCGGAGGGGAGAGACCTCCCCAGGCCCCCTCCTGAGCGGCGGAGATCCCTATGAAATGCTCGGCCTCGGGAGGTCAAGGATGACGCATATGGGCCAGGCGGGCACCAGCGCGCCAGAGGAGACAGTTTCCTCTTTGGTGCAAAGGAGGCAGGGGCAAGCGCAGGTTCCCAAAGCACCCCCCCCCCAAAGGTTTCCATTCCGGTGCAACGAGACCAAGACCACTAGCTTCGCAGGGCGGGCGTCATCACCGAGCCCACCTCTGTATCACCACTGGCTACTTTGCACGTGAAGACCACCTTTCGTCAGGATAAGATGTACCTCTTCTCCCCTTTCAAATTTGGCCGTTGTGGGATCCCTTCCCGCCATTATAGTAAGGGAAGAGGACCCAGATCACTATAAATAGAGGCTAGGCTGCTCTGTAGTGGGGGAGAGGAAGAACACCGCCCGAGCATCCTCGCGAGGCGACTGGCCACTGTACTAGTTCATCCACCAACCTCCTCGTGAGGCAATCCACCAAAAGGCAGGAGTAAGGTTTTACGCTTCGCAGGGCCCGAACCTGGGTAAATCCTCGTGTGCTAATCTTCTTCCTGAGAGTGTGCGAGCTTGTTTGGCTAGACCGTCGAGCTATGAGCTAGAGGGTGAAGCTGTTGGGGATCTTCGCACACGCCCCTGTGTTTGAACTCCTTAGGGTTTTGTGGAGCCCGAAATCCGACATTTGGCGCGCCAGGTAGGGGGCGTGTCGGAGTCTTCTGCAAGCTTCGCTTCTCCTTCGCTCCGTCGTGTCGATGGCCGACGCTCGACAAGCTTCCTTCGACCCCGGCGGATCCGCCTTCGCCAACCTCGCCGCTACCACCCAAGACGCGCGCCCTGGCAGCTCGGTGCTGGGTAGTCGTTACCAGGCCACCAGCGTCGTCTCCACCGCCGTCGCCACTCGTGCCGGCCAGGCGCGCGGCGGGCGAGCGGCGCCCCCGGGACCGACATCACACTGTGCCCACGTGGGAGACCTCAACGCGCATGACGCGCTGCTGATGGCGAGTGAGATGCTTCGCCACCGCCCGACGCACAGGGGCTTCGACGCCTGGGACGACCACATCGCCGAGTTAGTCACCGTCGCAAGGAGGGCCTGGGTTCCGCACCTCTCTTCTTGACCACAGGCGCCGGGCGCCGGGGGCTCGCTCACCATGCCTCTCACCTCATCTGCGGACGGCGTGCCCGTCCCATGCCCGAGCGAGCCCGGACAGGGCCCGCTGCACGCCGTGCTCCTTATCCTCCAGATCCCGGTGACCGGCTTCGGGGCGCCATCCGGCCCCGCCAGTGGAGCCTTTGAAGAAGGTGATGGGGCGCTTCGCGCGTGCCTCAACGCGCGCACTCATGCCCCGGTGGATCATCAACAGCCTGGGTCGTCCCGGCGAGAGCGCGCTAACCGACGCAGGGATCAGGCGGCTCAAGCTTCCGGGCAGACAGGTAACCATAACGGAGGCGCGATGGATAACCAAGGAGGCAACCCACGTCAAGACACACGCGATCAACCCCGCGTCGTCGGCAGAGGTAAGCAACTCCAGGCGGAGGCCCGCCGCAGGAGGGTTTGTGGGCCACGTGCCCAGGGCGGCGTCGCCTTGCCACCCAGGGAGGCTGCCCATGGGGCACGCGGAGACGGTTTAGGAGGAGACCAAGGCCTTTACACATAGGCCTATGTTCCGAGCTATGTCATACCTGCGGATGGCGCGGTTGATCATGCGGCCCCCCGCGGGAGCCAGCATCCTCCCAGAGTAGGGAGATATCCTGGACGACCCCTCTAAGCCGGGCCTGGGGGCTTCCATTGGGAAGGCACCAGGCCAAGTTGGTGCAAGCGAGGGGGCGTCCCGAGATGCGCGGGGGCGCGGCACAGCCGCCGCCCTCACGAGCAAGCAGCACGCAGCCGAGCCCTCTAGGCCGCAGGGACAACCGCCTAGGGTGACCGGCACGATATGAGCAGCGCGGGCCACGCGCGGCAACGGGGGCGCCGGTGCGGCCCTCAGGAGGCAGGGCCTTGCGAGGTCCTCAGGTCGTGGTCTGGCCGGCGCCCCAACGCCTCACAAGGCGGCTTCACCGACACAACACCCCTATGGCTGCGCTGGGTGCATTGTGCTTATGTTTGGGCTGCAGGAGCGCAATCCCGTGGCTACGCGGGACACGATGCACTTAGGTTTAAGCTATAGGGGCGCGAAACCGCGCAGAAATGCGCGGGATGGCTCTTAACAGAGTTGGGAGCACCTGGGCCATGCGCCTGGGGGCTTGCCCAGCTATCTTCGGCCGTGACACTCTCACGTAATAATGAGTGGGCCGTATACGCCCGGAGCCCCAAGAGGACGCAGAGGGGTTCCATCCCATGCCCAAGTGGAAGCCCCATGCACTGCACTGGCGGACAATACTGTCCTCCAATGACTATGCCCATGGAACGTGGATGACCTATGCTCCGCGCTGGGGGAAGACGAAGACGAAGACTAGCCTAGGTGCCGGACGCGGCTGTTCCTTGCTTTTCTTGTATTCGAATTTGCCATTTTTCCTGCAATGAAACCCGCGGTTTTTCGACTATATTTAAAGAAAAGGGGGCGGGAATTTTTCTCCTTGCAGTTTTCTATCTTGAAGTTTCCTTCTCCGGGTTAACACCTGCCAGCCTCTCCCTCTTGCGCCCCGCGAGCGGGGGCTACGGGCACGGTGCGCACACCTCGCCAAGGCCTTGGCGTCCTGGTCCCCACGTGGCCTTGGCGTCCTGGTCCTCGCGTGGCGCTCTCGAGTGAGCTAGCAGGCGTGTGCCGCCTCACCCTCGCTCGGGGGCTCTGCCGCGGCCCAACGCGCTATCTTAGAGCCTCTAGAGGCTCGCGCCTCCTGGGGCAAGAATCAGTGGAAAGGAATGGTCGCCGCTTGAGCGTCAAGGGGGGGCTCCTGAGCAACACGCCTCGGGAGCCTCACCGATCACGTAGCTCCTCGCCCCTTGGTCTCATCCTGGTGATCCGGACGCCCCAACGGCGGTCGAGGCCTCACCCCTTGGTCTCGTCCTGGTGATCCGGACGCCCCAACGGCGGTCAAGGCATGTGCGGGATCGGGCCCCGCCGACGTAGAGCGCCGCTTGTGAGGGATCACTAGAAGAGTGTCTAGAGGGGGGTGAATAGACTACTAGCAGGAATTTAAAACCTAACCTTTTCCCAAGTTTATTGGTTGGTAGATTTTAACAGTTTTAGCAAGTCTAGCAAGTCTAACAGCCCTACACATGCATGTCACAAATATGGCAGCGGAAAGAAGAGACATTGCACATGAAATAAAGGGTAGAGATAGGAAGATCAAACGCAATTGGAGACGCAATGATTTTTTCCCGTGGTTCCGATAGGTGGTGCTATCGTACATCCACGTTTATGGAGTCTTCAACCCACGGAGGGTAACGGTCGCGAGAGTCCACGGAGGGCTCCACCCATAAGGGTCCATGAAGTAGCAACCTTTCTATTCCATAACGGCTTCCGTCCACGAAGGACTAGCCTCACTATGTGTAGATCTTCATGAAGTAGGCGATCTCCTTGCCCGTACAAACTTCTTGGTTCACTCCACAACACGAAGTAGGAGGCTCCCAAGCGACACCTAACCAATCTAGGAGGCACCACCCTCCAAAAGGTAATAGGCTCAGTAATGACGATGAAATCCTTGCTCTTGTGCTTCAATATGATAGACTCCTCAACACACAATCACTCTCTCACAGATTTGGCTTGGTGGAAGAGATGGGATTGGTGGAAAGCAACTTGGGGAGGCTAGAAATCAAGATCCATATGGTTGGAGTGGAAGATCTTGACCTCAACACAAGGATAGGTGGTTCTCTCTCAGAAAACTGGATGGGGCAAGTATGGAATAGTTCTGAGTGCTTCTCTCTCGAGTAGGTGGTGGTGGAGGGGTATATATAGGCATCCCCAAAAATCCAACCGTTACACACAAAATGACCAACTCGGTGACACCGATGTGTTAATCTCGGTGGTACCGAAGTGACCAAAAGGTGGCAACTTTTGAATCTCGGCGAGACCGATATAGGAAACTCGGTTGCACCGATAAGGTGACCAACGGTCAGATTCCCAATCTTGGTGACGCCGATCCAACAATCTCGGTGGTACCGATATTGTGAATTTGCGTAACAGAAAGTTGGCAACCTAAACTCGGTGGCACCGGTATGGAATCGGTTGCACCGAAGTGGCTAGGGTTTGGCTGAGTCTGTCTATGGTTGAGAATCGGTGGCATCGGGATGGAAATGTTGGTTGCACCGATGTTGAGTATATGGCTTTGGACAGACTTTGGTGGGAGAGTTTGTGGGTGTTTTTGGTGACTATCACTTGTGCACGTATGAGCATTTTGTTCACCAACAAAACCTTACCCCCTTTTAATAGTATTGGCTTTACTATGGACTCAAAGTGATTTCTCACAAATGTAAAATGTAGAGTCCTCTTCCTTGAAGCTTTACCAACCTATTTCCTTGCATCTTGGGGTATTCCACAATCTCCACAATCCTTTTGCCAGCCCTTCTCTATGGACTATATCTGAAATACACTAGGTAAAAGTATTAGTCCAAGAGACAATGTATGTTGTCATGGATTATCAAAACCACCAAGGGAGCATGTTGTGTTTTCAATCTCCCCCTTTTTGGTAATTGATGACAACATACAATCAAAGCTTCAAATAAAGATATGCATGGATATAATGAAGACTTTGAGAGGCACATGACTTTGATTTGCTCCCCCTAAATGTGTGCAGTCCTTTAAAGGATAGTTGCTTTGGAATGCATGGGCACACAAATAGTAGAAAGGATATAATGAGTCATGTGTATCTTGGCTATATGCATCAAATATATGTGAATGAGATGTATCCTTGTTCAAGACTTCACTCTTGCAAACAATATGTGCAAGAAGCAAGAGATTATCTTGACCAAAGATATGATGCATATACTTACCTTGAGTTCTTGAGCACTCTTGTAGTAGAAATACACTTGAGAAAACAATGTTAGGAAACACAAGAGTATTTTACCAATCAACAAGGCAATAGAACTCAAAAGTACCAAGATATGGAGAACATATAGAAGATAGTGTGTCTTAAGATTGATATGTCTCCAAAATCATTTCTTTCTCCCCTTAGATATGACAGTATTAAAACATCCTCTCCCCCTGAATCTCAGCACGTAGATATTGGGATTGGATAGGGTGAGAAAAGTAAACTTCCAACACATCTTAGATAATCCTCCAAATATGTTTTTCTCCCCCTACTTTGATATTCTCACCTTATATGAATATTGATATTGGCTCTCCCCCTTGATCATATCTCCCCCTTTGCATAAGCATGTATCTTCCTCTTTAGCATGAAGCTTTGGTATTCTCCCCCTTTGGCATTAATTTCCAAAAAAGGTCAAACACAGGAATAGATACAGGGATCATTGATAGCAAGGGATCCTTGAGAACAAGGGTCATTGAATGTAGGGTTCATGGAGATGAAAACTGAGGGAATCATTGAAAAGAATTTCTCTCCTTCTGAGATTTTGTAAGACTGCTCCTCCTTTGAGTTAGGGATCCTTGAATAAAGAATTTCTTTTGCTATTCTCCCCCTTTTTTTATTTATTTTTTTATTTAAAAAAAGAAGGGATCATCGAAGTAACAAAATCCTCACATGAAATGGCACAAGAGAAACATAGATTTGCAACAGCGATCATAAATAAGAAAAGAAAACACATCGGTGACTCCGAGACAGATAAATCGGTGGTACCGAGATCTTGTGGTGCAGCTTATCTGCAATGTCGGTAGAACCGAGAAATATGTATCGGTGGATCCGAGGCTAAAACAGCAAAGGAAATAAAGGACCAAGTTTCTGTTTTCAAAGTGTTGCCAGAAAAAAAATTCAAAGGGAATGTGAAGGTTTTTACAAAGGGATATCAGCTAGAGAAGATTTGAGCGGTTCCAAGAAGTCTTCGCAAAATAGAAAGTGAACCATCTAAAATACATAACTAGATGATGGGCGGTGACTAGGTCACCTATATTAGAGTACATTGACTTAGGAGTCAAGCAAGAATGCTTGATCATGGGTCATACTCTACGTTAAGCTCAAAATGGGGTTACCATTTATCGATTAAACATTTTAATGTCTTCATATCACTTGAGTTGCTTTCTCCCATGACTTGGAGTAAAGCCTTTTCAAGGATATGAATACATACCTTTGAGTGATGTTGATGACGTGGCTTGTAGGTGAACTTGTTGAGGATGCTCGAGGTTGATGAAGATCATCTTGAGTTGGGAGCAATCCTTCTTGTTTTAGTACACTTGTCACCTGCAAAGGTTAGTCATGCAAGGAAGAGCAATGGACATATCCATTTGACATGATACCAACTTGAGAATTATAAATATATGTCAAGGATATGATTGAGGTGTCTTCTTCCTTTCATCATCAAGAGGGGTTGTGAATACTTAGTAATGACAAGATTGCTTATGATTGGAGTTGATGGCAATCTTGTGGAATGAAAATCTTCCAAGTACCTACAAAAGATTAGATGCAATACAAGGGAGCATAGAATTCCATGGCACAAGATAACATGTTAGGATCAACATGGAAATATCAAGAAAGCTTATGCCCTTGCATGCAACCGAGTGAGTCTAGCTCAAGTTTGAAGCATCAATGATGTTCAACTCACTCCTCAAGTAACAAAATGTTTTCTCATCAAGTGGCTTAGTAAAGATATCGGCCAATTGCTTGTTAGTGCGAACATGCTTAAGATCAATATCTCCTTTGGCAACATGATCACGAATGAAATGATGTCTAACTTGAATATGTTTAGTTCGAGAGTGTTGCACAGGATTATGACCAATTTTAATAGCACTTTCATTGTCACAAAGCAATGGAACATTTCTAACATGGATTCCATAATCCTTAAGCGTTTGTGTCATCCATAACAATTGTGCACAACAAGATCCAGCAGCAATATACTCAGCTTCGGCAGTAAATAGAGATACCGAGTTTTGTTTCTTGGAGGACCAAGATACAAGAGATCTGCCCAAAAATTGACAAGTACCCGAGGTGGATTTTCTATCAACCTTGTCACCGGCATAATCCGAATCGGAATAGCCAACAAGGTTAAAGGAAGATCCCTTGGGATACCAAATGCCAAAATTTGGTGTTTGTATCAAATATCTCACAATACGTTTCACGGCCCAAAGATGACATTCTTTAGGTGCAGCTTGATATCTAGCACACATGCAAACACTAAGCATAATATCGGGACGAGAGGCACATAGATATAGCAATGAACCAATCATAGATCGATAAACCTTTTGATCAACCGGTTCATCCTCTCTGGTAAGATCAACATGTCCACTAGTAGGCATTGGGGTTTTCATACCTTTGCACTCCTGCATGTTGAACTTCTTGATCAAGTCCTGTCAGGACTGGTTTTCCAGGATATTAATTTCCCAGTAAATGGTCCTTGTGCTCACCAGCCCCAAGATTACTGTTAGCTGATGAGGCACAATCTTGATACAGAAATTCCAAGAAAAATACAAAATATGGAGTACAAGACCATTCTGGTCTATGAGTACAACAAAAGGTTTCTAGTGGTTGATGGCGGAAGCGGTTTGCGGATCATCAGCGTCTATGGGACCCCATTTCCCACAGGAACAGCTGACCTGGATAACTCCTATCTTCACAAGGCTGCTATCTTTGTTGCCTAGGTTCCGGGCTGTCGTCGTTGCGCTCCTCTTCAAACAAGTAATCTGGCCAAGACAATATCCAGGGACAAGCCAGTGAGTACTTTGAATGTACTCGCAAACATCATGAAAACAGGTATAATACAGCAGGTGATAATCATGCACTGAAACAATCCACGATCACTTAGTCAGTCACAAAATAAAATTCATGATGCACGCAAGCAAGTCATTCATATTAAACAGGAATAAGCAATCAGAGAATAAAAATCAGATAAACTGATCGAGTGTCTGAATGCGACGCCTCGAAAGGATAAAAATATAAAGCATGCCTCAGTCGGGCGTCTGGGCGACACCACATAAAGGGTTTATATGGAAAATAAATAACAAGCATGCCACAGTCGGGCGTCTGAGCGACACCACATAAAGGGCTTATAAGGAAAATAAATAACAAGCATGCCACAGTCGGGCGTCTGAGCGACACCACATAAAGGGCTTATAAGGAAAATAAATAACAAGCATGCCACAGTCGGGCGTCTGAGCGACACCACATAAAGGGCTTATAAGGAAAAATAAATAACAGGCATGCCACAGTCGGGCGTCTGAGCGACACCACATAAAGGGCTTATAAGGGAAAATAAATAACAGGCATGCCACAGTCGGGCGTCTAAGCGACACCACATAAAGGGCTTATAAGGGAAACTAAATAACAATAAGTATCCAGGAGGTAGAACCGTCCCAAGGATACTCAATAATACAAATATTAAAAATGGTTAGTCCACAATAATAATAGTCAAAATCATCATTATCACATGCCAAGATCAATATTCTGGTTTAGAAGTTTTTCCTCCGAAGACCGACACTAAGACCGACACTTGACCCATCCCAGACTGTAGTCCTTAACCGCGGACACGGCTATTCGAATAGATATAAACTCTGCAGAGGGTGTACTCTTTACCCACGAGTAACGGATTCCCTTAGTCCACCAGGACTAATTCCGTTTACGGTCTTTGAATTGACAACACACCTGACCCGCACACACCAGCTTAACTTACCGGTGTCTGGAATCACCCATGACACTCGTTAAGCAAAACTCTAAGTGGGGAGGCTCCAACCTCGATTAGCATGGGATCAAATTTATATCGCGCGCTCTAAGGGGTGCCCCCCTCTCGGTCCAACTGGAAACACCCATGCCCCCGGACCAAGTGACATGCCTACCAGTGGCCACTGGTATCTTTCACTATGGCCTCTCTGTACGGTGTGTGCCAAGAAAGGAGTTGACAACTTACTGGACCGTACCCTACCTGCGGCAGGGACAAGTGGTAGTACGGAACAAGTATGGGGGTTACTGGAACAAGACTCGATCTATGGTCGACTCAGGAGGCTTATGTGTTCCCTGCATGGTTAGCACAACAATTATTTTTCACAGTTTCCAAACAGAATCACCACTCATCACACCCCTTCATGCATCACTGACCACTCTCGCTTCAACGAGATGTCAACACCAAGCTCGTGTCTACCCGAGACAGAGACTTCTCCGGATCCCTTCCGGTAGGCATGAGAGGTGTAAGAGTATGAATACTGTCACAAGTATTTAAATTCCAACAGCAAGGAATTTCTATCATGCACTCAGGAGCATGATCACGTCACATAAAATATTGCATGCTTCGAGTCAATATGGTGTTGTAGTTACGTCAAACAACACCAAACAATTATTATGCCCGGGTTCAGAATGCTTGCCTTTCAGGTGCAGAGGTGTAGGGTGCACCACAAAACTTTTGAAAGTTTTTTCTTCTCTCTCCGTTTCCTATTTTGAAAAATATTTGAATCAACACGCAATTCAAAAATAGTACAAAAAGTTGTCTTGGAAAATTTTCAAATAAATATGAAAATAAACTAGATGAGATTCCAGAGAAGTAGGAAAAAGAATCAATTCATTTGGAGTTTTACTTAAAAAGATATGTCCAGTCAAAGGTTCAGTCAAACTCTGTTTTTAAATAAAACAGAAAATAGAAAACGGTTCGCAGTGAAAACGCTTTCGGAAGAAGAAAACGTACTTCGGGGGTTTTACGCTTTCTGAAAACTGTCGCGCACTTCCTGGAATACGTTTCCTCTTGAAGAAAACGCATTGTGGGTTAAGACGCCAACAGGCCAGGGCTTGACTCGCCGACAGGCGGGGCCCGCCTGTTGGGTTCCTCTTCTTTCTCCCCACACAGGAGGCAGAACCAGAGGCGAGCTTCCGGTGGCGATTGCCGGCGCCAGGAGGCACCTCTCCCGGAGCTGTGCACACCGACGTGCTCAGAAGGGAGGGCCCCATCCTCTGGAGGGCAAAGGAATCACCGGGGAGCTCGGGGGTGAGCACCCTTTCCTCCGAGGCGGACCGAGAGCTCCGGCGAGCACGGTGTCGGCCTACTGCTGCTACGGCTCAAATTAACAGGGGGAATGGGCTTGCGGTGTCGAGAGGAAGCTACGGGTGAGGAAAGAATGGGACGGGAGGCTCTGGCTGCGGAGAAATTAACAGGAGGTTGGCGGCGGCTGGCTCGGCCGAAGATGGGGGAGAAAGGTTCCTCCGGTCGAATTGGAGCTAGGGGGGTTCACAGGGGGCTGCAGGTTTGCGGTGAGGGCGACAGAGAGCTTGAGGGGTCCGATTTATAGCGCGACGAGGTCGGTACCGAGGCGGCCGTGGATAAGATCGCCGGAGAACCGACGTTCTGTTGCTGCAGGGCGACATGGCGGCGACTAGCGGTGTTGGCAGGGCGAGAGGATGAGGACGGCCTGTTCCAGGGGCAGCTGGCGGGCTGAGAGAGCTTGGGCGGTGCCGTGCGCGGCAAGCTCTGGCGGCGGCAGTGGCTGGTTGCGGGGGCGGCGCTGCGGCGAGTCAGGGAGCGGCTTGGCTGGTCTTGGCGCGTCGCGGCATAGTCAGGAGACAGGGGAGATGAACTGGAGCTAGCGGGGGAGGCGCTACTCGTCGCGGCGGCTCGGGCGCGGCACGAGCAAAACGTGCGCTCTGGGCGCGCCCAGAGCACGCACGGCGCCTGCTCGACGGAATGCTAGGGGGGGCTAATCATGCTTGGATGCAAATGAAAATTAACAGGTTTCGGTTAAATACAATGAAAGGTTTAGGGGACATGGTGGTTTGGCAATTAGAACAAGCTCACAGTGCAATTTTAAAACCATGCCAAAATCTGGACATGCACTACAGATGCTCGACAAAATGCCAGGGGCATCTAGGGATCTGCTATGGCCACCAAAATTTCAAGATGAGAGTCTCTTTAGATGTAGGTGATAATGGTAAAGTTAGTTTGGGAGAAACAGAAACTTGTTAATGCAATTTTTGGTGAAAAACAATTCTGGACAGAAAATTAAAAGGGTAATTTGGTCAACTTAAAACATTCCTATGGGTTTGATCTCTTGGACTTAAGGTTTTGGTAGGGTTTACTACAAGTAGGAAAAATCCCAAGGCAACTAGAGCAATATAAAATAGGGTTGCAGTACAAATCACCAAACTGGACCAGAATACAAATGTGGATGGTTTGCTCAAATTTTCAAAGAACTCAAATGGATTTTTGCATAAACATGAGTTATATACCTCTACTGACATCCCCAAATTTTTATGGAATTTTTAAAGAGATATTTAAATAGGTTGCAGTGCAAACTACAAACTGAACCAGATTTGAAAGCTTGAAGTGGAGCTTAAAATTTACAAATGGCCAAGCTGGGTTTTTGCATAAAAGTGATCCAGGGACATCCCATGACTTCTACAAATTTTTGTGGAATTTATAAATGGAGTTATAAAATAGTTGTAGTGCAAATGAGGCTCTTAAAAGGGGTAAAATGCTATTAAATGAATTTAAATCTTGACAATTTTTATTTCTGAATTTTTTTTCCACTGGTTTTAATGAATGCAATAAAATGATTAAATAAAACACTCAAGCCACACAACGCTATTCAAAAGTTTTCAGATAAGAGGGAAAAAATTGAAATCCAGAGAAAAGAAGTGGTTCTGAAATCCATAGAAAAATCCAGAAAGATAGAAAATAAATACTCCTGGCAAAATTTTAATTTATAAAACATGATTAAATTTTTTTGGGGTGTTACAAGTCCTTGGTATACTTAGTTTGAGAGATGAAAGTTTCTTCTCTCGTTTGCTTGATTTGCAAACCAAGAAAGAATTTCAGCTCACACATCATGGACATCTCATACTTCTCGGACATCAACCTTCCAAATATTTCACTAAATTGTGGGTTAGTAGACCCAAAGATAATATCATCCACATAGATTTGGCCCACAAATAATTCACCATTAACTCTCTTAGTGAATAAGGTTGCGTCAATTTTACCAATCTCAAAACCTTTTTCAATGAGGAACTTCGTTAAGCATTTGTACCAAGCACGAGGGGCTTGCTTAAGACCATAAAGGGCTTTACGAAGCTTGTAGACATGATTAGGTTTCTTAGGATTCACAAAACCAGGTGGTTGCTTAACATAAACCTCTTCTTCAATTTCACCATTTAAAAAGGCACTTTTAATGTCCATTTGATAAAGCGTGATATCATGGTCATTAGCATAAGCAAGAAGAATGCGAATAGCTTCAAGTCTAGCGACGGGGGCGTAGGTCTCACCGTAGTCCATACCTTCGACTTGCGTATATCCTTGGGCTACGAGACGAGCCTTGTTCCGTACGACTTGACCGTCTTCATCTTGCTTGTTCCGAAACACCCATTTGGTTCCGATGACGTTTTGCTCATCCTTGGGCTTCTCCACGAGTGTCCACACTTCGTTCCTCTCGAAGTTGTGAAGCTCTTCATGCATCGCGTTCACCCAATCAGCATCTTCAAGAGCTTGTTCTACCTTCAAGGGCTCAATGCTAGAGATGAAAGAATAATGCTCACAAAAGTTAGCTAGGCGAGTTTTAGAGCGAGTGATTCTCCATGTTTGTATATCACCAAAGATTTGGTTTAGGGGATGGTTCTTGGTCACTTGTGCTCGAACTCGGGTCAGCTTCCGATTGTTGGATGGTGGAGCTTCTTCTTCTTCATCATCTCCTTCATCTTCGTTGTTGTTGAAGGTGTCATTCCCTTGAGGTGGTGGTGAAGGAGGTTGTGGTGGATCTTCATGATGCACTTCCTCCTCTTCATCATCTTGTCGTGTACCGCTTGTGGATGCCTCCATGTCATGTTGTGGTTCACCTTGATGTGAAGTGGGGGCTTCCACTTGAGTTGATGAAGTACTTTCCTTCACCTCCATGGGACGAATCTTGCCGATGGGCAAATCTTGGATAGCTTCCGAAGGGTCCTTATCACCTGCATCATTTGGCAATTGTTCGACTTGCGAACCATTAGATTCATCAAACTTCACATCTACCGTCTCTTCAACTTTTCGAGTGAAGTTGTTGTAGACACGGTAAGTGTGAGAGTTCGAACCATAACCAAGTAGGAATCCTTCATGAGATTTAGGAGCAAATTTAGTACGACGATGCTTATCAAGAATGTAGCACTTTGAGCCGAATACTCGAAAGTATCCAACTTGGGGTTTGTTACCGGTGAGTAGCTCGTATGCCGTTTTACCGAGAAGCTTGTGCAAGTAAAGTCGGTTTGTGGCATGACATGCTGTTTCCACGGCTTCTGCCCAAAAGTGTCTTGGCGTCTTGTATTCGTCAAGCATCGTTCTTGCCATCTCAATGAGCGTTCGGTTCTTCCTCTCAAAAACTCCATTTTGTTGAGGCGTGTACGTAGCCGAGAACTCATGTGAAACACCTTCTTCGTCAAGAAAGGTATCCACATGGGTGTTCTTGAACTCCAATCCGTTATCGCTCCGAACCTTCTTGATCTTCACTTCAAACTGATTTTGCGCTTTGCGAGCGAAGTTCTTGAAGATCTTTTGAACCTGCGACTTATCATCAAGAAAGAATACCCACGTAAATCTGGAAAAATCATCAACTATAACTAGACCATAGGAATTTCCACCGAGACTCTTGTAAGCATTGGGACCAAAGAGATCCATGTGAAGTAACTCGAGTGGTCTCCTAGTAGTCATGATATTCTTAACTGGATGACTTCCACCTACTTGCTTTCCAGCTTGACAAGCACTACAAAGTCTATCTTTGTCAAAGATAACATCTTTGACACCAAGTATGTGATCACCTTTGATGAGCTTGTCTAGATTACGCATGCCAACATGTCCTAGTCTTCTATGCCAAAGCCATCCTTTAGAAGATTTTGCAATTAAACAAGTACGAGGTTTGGATCTCTTAGTGAAATTGACAATGTATAGATCACCTCTACGGAAACCGGTAAAGACCATTTTATGACTATCTTGACGAAACACTTGGCAATCTACTTTCGTGAATAGCACATTAAAACCAAAGTCGGCAAGTCTAGATACGGAAAGAAGATTGTAGCCAAGAGATTCAACAAGCATAACATTTTGAATAGAGCTATCATGGGATATGGCCACCTTACCAAGACCAAGTACCTTACCCTTGGAGTTGTCTCCAAACGTTACGTACCTTCGCGGTCCATGGTTTGGCGTGATCTCTTCAAACATTTCTCTATCTCCGGTCATATGATCGGTACATCCGCTATCGAGAATCCACTCTTTTCCTCCGGACATGTAATCCTTGAAGTTTGCCATGAGACTTAGATTCTTCATGATCTTCTCATACTCGATGTCGAACAGCTCATCTTCATCATAGTAGCCATGTTCCACATTGTCATCATCAAGTGGGAAATCCTCGTCATAAAGAACAAGAGATTCGTCAGGGGTATGATCATGACAATGTTCAAATTTATGAATGTGAATGGCTTCAATAATGATGTTGTTGATAGTAGTGACATCTCCTTTAGCACGCATGAGGTCTCTAAGCTCAAAAAGACAATCATCAAACTTAGGATCATTAGGCGTCATTTTGTGGAAGACAATAGTTTTATGAAGAATTTCATCAAGATTACTTAGTGAATAATTTGGATATCGTTTCTCCAAATCATTCCACAAAGTGTAAGCGCATACAAAATTCTTCATTTGATTAAGCACATTTCTAGGTAAAGCTCTAACAATAAGATTGACAGTTCTAAGATTGCATAGCATATCAACTTCCTCTTCGTGTGTGGGATGCAAAGGATCAATGGGGGGAACATAGGGGCACTTGACATATTTGCTCAATTGGAATTCATTAAATAGCTCAAGCATCAAGGTTTTCCATTGACTATAGTACTCTCCATCAAGAATAGGCACTCTACAACTCAAACTCCCTATACTAGACACATCCATCTTCCTCCTCGGTGATTAAACCGAAGCAATGGAGACCAATGCTCTGATACCAATTCAGGGATCACTAGAAGAGTGTCTAGAGGGGGGGTAAATAGACTACTAGCAGGAATTTAAAACCTAACCTTTTCCCAAGTTTATTGGTTGGTAGATTTTATCAGTTTTAGCAAGTCTAGCAAGTCTAACAGCCCTACACATGCATGTCAACAAATATGGCAGCGGAAAGAAAAGACATTGCACATGAAGTAAAGGGTAGAGATAGGAAGATCAAACGCAATTGGAGACGCAATGATTTTTTTCCCGTGGTTCCGATAGGTGGTGCTATCGTACATCCACGTTTATGGAGTCTTCAACCCACGGAGGGTAACGGTCGCGAGAGTCCACGGAGGGCTCCACCCATAAGGGTCCACGAAGTAGCAACCTTGACTATTCCATAACGGCTTCCATCCACGAAGGACTAGCCTCACTATGGGTAGATCTTCACGAAGTAGGCGATCTCCTTACCCGTACAAACTTCTTGGTTCACTCCACAACACGAAGTAGGAGGCTCCCAAGTGACACCTAACCAATCTAGGAGGCACCACCCTCCAAAAGGTAATAGGCTCGGTAATGACGATGAACTCCTTGCTCTTGTGCTTCAAGATGATAGACTCCTCAACACACAATCACTCTCTCACAGATTTGGCTTGGTGGAAGAGATGGGATTGGTGGAAAGCAACTTGGGGAGGCTAGAAATCAAGAGCCATATGGTTGGAGTGGAAGATCTTGACCTCAACACAAGGATAGGTGGTTCTCTCTCAGAAAACTGGATGGGGCAAGTATGGAATAGTTCTGAGTGCTTCTCTCTCGAGTAGGTGGTGGTGGAGGGGTATATATAGGCATCCCCAAAAATTCAACCGTTACACACAAAATGACCAACTCGGTGACACCGATGTGTTAATCTCGGTGGTACCGAAGTGACCAAAAGGTGGCAACTTTTGAATCTCGGTGAGACCGATATAGGAAACTCGGTTGCATCGATAAGGTGACCAACGGTCAGATTCCCAATCTCGGTGACGCCGATCCAACAATCTCGGTGGTACTGATATTGTGAATTTGCGTAACAGAAAGTTGGCAACCTAAACTCGGTGGCACCGGTATGGAATGGGTTGCACCGAAGTGGCTAGGGTTTGGCTGAGTCTGGCTATGGTTGAGAATCGGTGGCACCGGGATGGAAATGTTGGTTGCACCGATGTGGAGTATATGGCTTTGGACAGACTTTGGTGGGAGAGTTTGTGGGTGTTTTTGGTGACTATCACTTGTGCACGTATGAGCATTTTGTTCACCAACAAAACCTTACCCCCTTTTAATAGTATTGGCTTTCCTATGGACTCAAAGTGATTTCTCACAAATGTAAAATGTAGAGTCCTCTTCCTTGAAGCTTTGCCAACCTATTTCCTTGCATCTTGGGGTATTCCACAGTCTCCACAATCCTTTTGCCAGCCCTTCTCTATGGACTATATCTGAAATACACTAGGTAAAAGTATTAGTCCAAGAGACAATGTATGTTGTCATGAATTATCAAAACCACCAAGGGAGCATGTTGTGCTTTCAGCTTGAGCGTCAAGGGGGGGCTCCTGGGCATCGCGTCTCAGGAGCCTCACTAATCGCGTGGCTCCTCGCCCCTTGGTCTCGTCCTGGTGATCCGGACGCCCCAACGGCGGTCGAGGCCTCACCCCTTGGTCTCGTCCTGGTGATCCGGACACCCCAACGGTGGTCGGGGCATGCACGGGATTGGGCCCCGCAGACGTAGAGTGCCAAAAGGGGGCCCCCAACCGCCTCACTCCCAGGAAGGAGGAACCCCCCGAGCTCCCCAGGTGCTACTGCTGGACCTCACGACACAGAAACCCGCCGTTGATGCATCAAGCTAAGTACCCTAACCTCGACCAACAAGAAGTCTCGATTAACAGTAACACGGGGACCGCAATACATGGTGAGAATGCTAATATAAGGATGCAAGCGCCAAAGTTCATTACACGCCCAGAAGGGCCCCCATGATTTTTTGGTTACAAGGGAAGGAAAAGAAAAAGAAGACGAAGGAGCCCCCCCCAGGGGGGGGGGCTACCACTCTTGAGGCCCTGGCTCCAGCGCGCCGGCGCTCAGTCGGAGCCCTCCTCCTCCTTGACGGGGCCGTGGTGGCACGCCGACGTAGCCGCTGCCCGGGCGGGGGAGCGGCGCCGTCGCGGCTCGCTACCCCCCCCCCCCCGAAGTCCGAGCGCGTCGACGCGGCGGGGCGTCGTAGCTGTCGTCGCTCGGACTCTCCTCGGAGGAGGTGTCGCTGCTGCTGGAAGCATGGCGGCCGTCGCCAAGGCCAAGCTCACCTCCAAGATCGCCGCTGCCGCCGTCCTCCGGGAAGCACCCCAAGCGCCTACCGTCCTCCCCGAAGATCATGACGAAAAGCGCCGCGGCGCCGTCGTGCTTGAAATGGAGCATGTGCCTTCCCTCTAGGCCGTGGGTGCGGGCGAAGGTCTGCCACCCACGGCTCAAGAAGGCATTGCCTGCGGGGGTAACCTCGACCTCCACCCACAACGCACCGCTGCAATAACCATCGGCCTGCAGCCACAGACCTGCGGGCCCGCTGACTCACAATGTCTCCGCGAAGAAGCACGGGAGCTGCAACCAGGTGCTCGCCGGCCTCTCCACCAGCACCAGGAACTCCTGGCCCGTGTCGGTCGTGCGGGCTTGCGCACGCGGTGGCCGAGCACCAACTGCGGGTCTCCCTCCCCGGCCACGGCCGCCGCGCCCGCCGCCTCTGGCTACGCCAGCAGAAGCACCAATCCTAGTGGAAGGACACCCACGCCCACGGGGCGCCGCCGCCGATGCCTCAGTAGACTTGCGAGGACGACCCCGGCTCCTCTTGGGAGGCTGTTGGTCCGGCACCTCCTGGCAGGCCTTCCCCTTCTCGGCGGCCGAAAACCTCCTCACCGGCGTCATGATAGAGGAGGCGAAGGACGAAGGCGGGGGAGCGAGGAGTAGGAATGGGCTGGGGGCTCGGTTTCCCCCCGCCCATTTAAAGCCGGGTGGAGGCCAACCGGCACCTTCCCCCATCCCAAGCAATGATGGCCCTACGACGTGCACCAGTTGCTGGACAGATGGAGCGGTTGTCGAGGCGCCATGGGGAAGTGGAGGCGTCCGCGCTTCGTTGTTTGCCATACGACAGACTGGGCTCGCAGGCCTTTAGGGCCCGCGGCGCTTTGGGCCATCTTCTCCGGCCTCGCCCCGAAGCCAGCCCGAGCGCGCCTTGGGCCCGGGGGCTACTGTCGGCGTCCTGGGAACGGGGGTACCCAGAACTGCCAGCATGTGACCCAGGGTGTGGCCCACTGCGGAGACCCGGTACGGCCCGACGCGGCCTAACTCAAGACAAGGCCCTCGGGAGAGCCTCGCGCTCGCGAGGGAGACGGCACCAAGGCCCTCGAAGGGGAGAGACCTCCCCAGGCCCCCTCCTGAGCGGCGGAGATCCCTATGCAATGCTCGGCCTCGGGAGGTCAAGGATGACGCATACGGGCCAGGCGGGCACCAGCGCGCCAGAGGAGACAGTTTCCTCTTTGGTGCAAAGGAGGCAGGGGCAAGCGCAGGTTCCAAAAGCACCCCCCCCCCAAAGGTTTCCATTCTGGTGCAACGAGACCAAGACCACGAGCTCCACAGGGCGGGCGTCATCACCGAGCCCACCTCTGCATCACCACTGGCTACTTTGCAGGCGAAGACCACCTTTCGTCGGGATAAGATGTACCTCTTGTCCTCTTTCAAATTTGGCCGTTGTGGGATCCCTTCCCGCCATTACGATAAGGGAAGAGGACCCAGGCCACTATAAATAGAGGCTAGGCTGCTCTGTAGTGGGGGAGAGGAAGAACACCGCCCGAGCATCCTCGCGACGCGACTGACCACTGTACTAGTTCATCCACCAACCTCCTCGTGAGGCAATCCACCAAAAGGCAGGAGTAGGGTTTTACGCTTCGCAGCGGCCCGAACCTAGGTAAATCCTCGTGTGCTAATCTTCTTCCTGAGAGTGTGCAAGCTTGTTTGGCTAGGCCGTCGAGCTGTGAGCTAGAGGGTGAAGCTGTTGGGGATTGAGGGAGTACTGGTTTAAGGGGTCCTCGGGAGGCCGACCTGTTTCTTATGGGCCGGACTATATGGGCCGCATATCGAGCACTGGATTGATTGAAGGCCCTGTCTTCAGGGTGGAAGCTTCGAGAATCGTGGCTTGTACTCCACGTTTGGAGTAGTGAATAGGCATGTTTATCCCTTCGACGTGTAACCGACCATTTTGTAAACCCTGGGTACCCTCGGCGTCTATATAAGCCGGAGGGTTTTAGGTTGTAGGCCAAGAGAACTCATCTAGGGTTTTAGTCATACGATCTCGAGGTAGATCAACTCTGTAATCCTCATATCATCAATATAATCAAGCAGGACGTAGGGTATTACCTCCAAAGGAGGGCCCGAACCTGGGTAAAACCTTGTCCCCTTCGTCTCCTGTTACCCTCGATTCTAGTCTCACATCTCGAGACCCCCTACCCGAGATCCGCCGGTTTTGACACCGACATTGGTGCTTTCATTGAGAGTTCCGCTGTGATCGTCAAAGGAATCGATGGCTCGCCTAGTCATCAACGAAGAGGTCCACAACACGGGCACTTACGTCCCCGGACAGATCTTTGCTTTCGGCAGCATTGTGCTGCACGCCGACCCAACCGGCCATCTAGGCCATGTTGGAAGTTTCGCCCCTGATCAAGAGATCAGATTCGGGAACCTAGAGTTCTCCGTAGACTCTCGAGGCGACCTGTCACTGACCGGGCTCGCAGTCTTGCCTGCCACGCCCGAAGACTCTGAGGCTTTAACCTCAGATCCATCTTTCAGTCCCGCCCACGGGATCTACCCCGGCGAGGGCCCAACTTTCAGTCCGGACTCGGTCATAGTACCAGATGTCCGGACACCTGTTCTCTCCGAACACACCCCCTGTGCGGACGCATCGGAGGTTAACTCTGGAAGCTCTGAGCAGGCCGGTCCGACCAAGCTCTCGATACTCAACGAGGCCCTAGATCAGATCTCGTCGATGAAGATTGCAGACGACCCAACCCCGATCTGTGCTCGGATCGGGCTTAAGACGGGTCAGGACGAATTTTTCATCCCACCCACCACCCACTTAGTAGCCACTGTCGAGGATTTAACCGACATGTTGGACTATGCCTCTGAGGAGGCAGATTACATGGATGAGGAGGATCACGCCGTCACCCCCGTTAACACCGGGCGGTGGACTGCCACCTCCACATACGACGTCTACATGGTGGACACTTCGAAGAATGACGGCGACAAGTCGGATGAAGCACCGTCAAGACGCCGAAAGCCACATAAACGGTCAAAAGGGAAAAAGGGGAGAAGAGCTATCGATGGCACCGGGGACGGAGACACCCCGGAAGACCCAGACAATCCCGAAGTCTCCGAACACCCGTTAGAGGGTCAGGAGAGGCCGGAAGACCGGCGCAATCCCGACGATCTAAATGATTCCGAGGATGACAATTACCTCCCCCCTGTCGTGGAGGAGGACATCCCGGAGGCTGATGACTTCGCCATCCCCAATAATCCTGAAGATCAGGAACTGTTCAGGCAACAGCTTATAGCCACGGCCCGTAGCCTGAAAGCAAAAGAGCGGCAACTTAAGGCCGAACAAGACGACCTCAACGATCGATGGACGAGAGTCCTCTCAGCTGAGGAAGGATACGGCACCGGTCTATCGGACCAGCCTAAGAGCTATCCACGCAGAAGGCTGCTGCCACAATTCGATGACGAGCTCACTGACACGCCGTCTCCCAAACATACCCCATATGACAAGCCAGACCGCCCTCCTTGAGGACGAGACAGGACGGCTGACAACACCGGCTATAGGCCGACGATACCCCGTAGACGGGGAAAGGAGCCGTTAGAGCCCGATGACAGGTTCGACCTACGACACGATCTGGATGACAAAGCAGGTCGTACGCGATCCATCTACGGATCCAGAGGATACTCACCCAATAGACGGGAAGGGTACTGGCCTTGGCTCGACCGCAACCATAACGGATGGGAACAAAACCGGGCTAGGACAGACGCCGATCACCGGCGCGTCATAGCTCGGGTTAGAGGAGCTGCCCACCCACTGTGCTTCACGGACGAGGTGATGCAGCATCAGTTCCCGGAGGGATTTAAACCCGTAAACATAGAACAATACGATGGGACAACTGACCCAACCGTATGGATCAAGGATTTCCTCCTCCACATCCATATGGCACGAGGAGATGACCTCCACGCCATCAAGTACCTACCCCTGAAGCTCAAGGGGCCACCTCGACACTGGTTAAATAGCCTCCCCGAAAACTCTATTGGGTGCTGGGAGGACCTAGAGGATGCATTCCGATCTAACTTCCAGGGCACCTATGTTCGGCCGCCGGACTCCTCCGACCTAAGTAACGTCGTCCAGAAGCCAGGAGAGTTCGCGCGGCTATTCTGGAATTGTTTCTTGACCAAGAAGAACCAGATCGTGGACTGCCCGGACGCCGAAGCAATAGCCTCTTTCAGGCACAATATTCGGGATGAATGGCTGGCTCGTCAGCTCAGCCAGGACAAACCAAGGACAATGTCCGCCCTCACATCACTCATGACCCACTTTTGCGCGGGTGAGGATAACTGGCTAGCACGATGTAGCCACAACCCCGAAGACCCCAGAACCTCCGAAGTTCGGGATGGAAACGGGAAACCAAAGCGCAACAAGAACAAGCGCCGGCACAATAATATTGATGCCGATGACACGGCTGTTAACGCCGGCTTCCGCAACTCCCGGCCAGGGCAGCGGAAGAAGCCTCCTAAAGGCAATCGCGACGGACCCACCGCGCTGGACAAGATTATGGAAAGGCCCTGCCAGATCCATGGCACTCAAGAGAAGCCCGCCAACCACACCAACCGTAACTGTTGGGTGTTCAAACAAGTCGGCAAGCTCGCATCCGAGGACCAAGGTAAGAGCCCACGCAGCGAGGACGAAGATGAACCCCGCGGTCCGATCGGTGGCGGACAAAAGAAGTTCCCTCCAGAGGTAAAGACAGTAAACATGATATACGCCACTCATATACCCAAGAAGGAGAGGAAGCGTGCCCTTCGAGATGTCTACGCCGTAGAGCCTGTAGCCCCGAAGTATAACCCATGGTCGGCATACCCGATCACCTTCGATCGTCATGACCACCCGACCAGTATCCGTCACGGGGGTTCGGCCGCCCTCGTCCTCGACCCCATCACAGACGGGTATCACCTCACTAAAGTCCTAATGGACGGAGGAAGCAGCCTCAATTTGATTTACTCAGATACGGTGAAAAAGATGGGCATAGATCCGTCAAGGATCAAGCCCAGCAACACTACCTTTAAAGGAGTGATCCCAGGCGTCGAAGCCTGGTGCACGGGCTCGGTAAGCCTGGAAGTAGTGTTTGGCTCGCCCGACAACTTTCGAAGCGAGGACTTGATCTTCGACATCGTACCTTTCCGCAGCGGCTATCACGCCCTGCTCGGCCGTACAGCGTTCGCTCGCTTTAACGCCGTCCCACACTACGCATACCTCAAGCTCAAGATACCCGGCCCCAAGGGGGTCATTACTGTCAATGGCAACACAGAGCGCTCCCTCTGAATTGAGGAACATGCGTTGGCCCTGGTGGCCGAATTCCATTACACTGATGATCGGCAAGCGCCGACATCTGCCGTAAAGGCACCCAAGGCTGGGAAGCGAGCTCGGTCTCAACCCGAAGTACCAGAACATTCTTCTCCCCATAAATAGGGATTCGCCCCCCATCGCACGGCCCTAGAACCGGCAAATTATGTGCCGAGGAGGCACAACTTCGCGCTCAAAATTCCATGGGCAGCGGGGAGGGATTATTAAAGGGCAAGTGTTCGGCTGGACCGAACTATCACCATCAACATGTCTTCGGACACGCTACAGGTACCATAAAGTACCTGCTACGGCGTAAAGCTCATTCACACTTCGGCGACTTCTCAAGACTTTTCTCCAAAGTCCGCTCGCCGAACAGTACACCCATCGCGGTATACAACTCCTTGGGAGACGCAGGAGCGGACAAGCGACAGGGCACATCGAGGACGTCAGGTCACCTATCGAAGACCCTTGGTACAACCCCTCCTGTAAGGTTTATATTTCATTTTTAATACCTGTAAATAGTTGTATTGGCAATTTGAATAATAAGAGTTGTTGAGTAAAATACAGATGTATCATGCATGATCACTTCGCTGTTTTCGGCGCACTCTCTATTTTCCCTCTCTACTTGCGAACCTATTTGGTATACTTTACGATGCAACCGGCTCATAGACCGGGGGCTCGAACTTAAAAAACCGCCCTAAGCACAACTAATTTTGCGTTCGGCGTCTTGGAATTCCGCTTTATATGCATTGGTTCCGAACTATGTCTTGGGTCAATAGTTGGGTTGCCCGGATCCTGTGCTTGCCCCTTTATGTTCCGCTCGTTCGGCTAAAAGGGCAAAGGGAGAACCGCTGGGATTGTGCTTCCGGCTAGCCTGGTCAAGCGCCTCAGCGGAGAAAGCCGAAAACTGACTGTCATGGTATGTGAGAACCGGTCTGTGAATCCGAGCTTAACTAAATCTCGTCAGAGGTTACTCCGTGTCATACGATGGGTTTGGTATTAGTACAAACCATGTGATATCGGCTTAGGCCACGGTTCATCCGAACATCACAAACCCCTGGGGGCTAGTTATCAGCCCCTCGCACTCCTTTCTCGCGCCCCTACGGCTAAGTGAAAGCAATAAAGCATTATGGTCCAATTGCCTTGTCCGCCCCACACTACCGCCTTCGGGTACCGATAGCTCGGCTAAGGGTAACAGTGTGTTGGTAGAGACACTCCGCGTAGTATCTGCATGGGGGCTGAAGCTGATGACTCGCAACTTTCAGTTTCAACGGCCACACAGGAGTTATAAAGGATGCAAAACATGAAAGACATGATAAACCATGCATTTTAAATATAAATGCGTTAAAAGGTCTTCGGACATATTACAACGCTTTACTCATACATGTTCTCTCTCGAACACTGCGACTCTATGGCCCGAGCACCCTCCATTACTCCGGAAAAGTAAAGCTCGGGGCGCCTATGCTCCTTTCCAGGAGGCGGAGGGGCGGTGGCTATCTTCATCGGATCCAGCCCCGGCCAGTGCACCTTGGCCTTCGCAAAGGTCATCCGAGCTCCCTCGATGCAGGAGGATCGCCTTAGCGCGTCAATCCGGGGCGAGGCGTCGCTCAGCTTCTGCACCAGGCCGAAGTAGCTGCCCGGCAGTGGCTCGTTGGGCCATAGCCGGATGCAGAGATCCTTCAGGGCCGGCTCCGCCATCCGGTGTAGCTCCATCAGCTGCTTCAGCTGCTCGACAAGGAGAGGAGAGCACTCGGGGGCTTCAAATTGCGCCCAAAACAGCCGAGCTTCATCTCCTTCTCCCCGCGAAGCATAGAATTGGTTTGCATCTGCGGCGCTCTTCTGGAGGTCCGAGCAGGCGCCTGAGGAACGCCATACTTGGGTAAGCAATTTGAACTTGCTATCCCCGAAGACACACTGCAATAAAAACGGCTTACCATCCATGATAGCCTTGGCCTGGCTGACTTGCTCTTCAAAAGACCGCCTATCCACCCGCTCCTTTTGGAGATCGGTTTTCAGGGTGGATAGTTCGGCGGCCTGCTCCTTGCCTTTCCGCTCAAGGTCCTCGCACTTTTGGCCGGCGTCCTTGAGCTCCTGTTGAATTTCCTCCACCCGAGCCTCATGCTTGTCGCTGGTGGCTCTCAGGGCAGATAGCGCGGTAGCCGCTTCTTTGGCCGCCGCCCTCTCAACCGCAGCCTCCTACTTCGCCTTCTCAAGCTCGGCCTTGAGCCTCTCAATCTCCTTCGCCGAGGCTGCATAAGAATCAACACATATCAAAAAACACTGCGTTGACAGTACGATGATGAAGAGTTTTGATACTCTAATTCGGCTTACCTTGCGCCTCGTCGAACCTCTTGTTCAGAGCGTCAAGCTCGTCTTCGGAGCTCTTGAGCTTCCGATTTAGCTCGTCCAGCTCGGCAGCATTAGGAGCCGCCGCCGTCGACGAAGCCTGTAAAAAACAAATCCATATCAAGTTACATGGGTTCAAAACTTCCGAACTGTCATAAAATATGATCCTACATCCGGTCCCCTTAAGGGCTGTTAGGAACTGCTGAACAAACATTGTCCCGTGCATAGTTCGGATATTGACATATGACTGACCCCCAGGTAAGTTTTTCTAAACTCACCTAGGGCTCGGGGGCTACCATGTATACAATGATAACGCAAAGAAATTAATATTTCACAAATAGAGCATTACATGGCTCACCTGAAAGCCCGTCAGGAGACCGTTGAAGGCCTCCTTCAGTCCGCTGTCTACGGACTGAATGCTCTGCAATACCGCACCCTATGGGTGCGGTGCTCCCCGGAGATGGAGGCGCTTGACAGAGCCTCCCCCATAGCCGGCCACCCATTGGTCCGCAGCGCCGGTGGGGATCGGTTGACCTGATCTCCAACCGGGGATTGAACCTGTGCCTCCGGAGGCATGGTGCGCTCCGGAGACAACCTTGGAGGTGACTGGACATCTCCTCGTCCGTCTCCTCAGTATTCGGGAGGGGCTTCTCCCCCGGGTCTTCGGCGGCCGAGGTGTTAGCCTCGACCATAACGTCATCACCCCCGCCTCTGGTGTCCGGCTCCAAAGGCGCCTGTTGGGATGACACCTCCGCGGCGTCCTTCGCGGCGCCCGGAGGAGAGGGGAGCGATGCGGTCCCGCTCACCGCTAGCTCGACGGGCGGGTCTCCCCGTCCGAGATTTGGTCAGTGGGGAGAACGCGTGGTGGGCTGCAAGTCAGTATGCGCTCACATGTTAATAAACATTCAAAACTTAGCACTAATAGCTCAGGAAGTCTTCGGATCTTTACCTTCGAGGTGGGGGCTTGACCCTGAGATTCCTCCGTGGAACCCTCTCGAAGTCCTCGGACTCGGTATCCGAGTCCGAGCTATCGTCGGACAGCGCTACCTGTGTCCGGCGCGCTTTCTTCGGGGTGGGAGGAGATACATCCTCTGGGGCGTCCGATGACGCCGCCCTCTTTCCGGCGAGGGGGGAATCGCCTTCCTCCTCGCCCTCATGCTCCTCCTCTTGATTCGAGGAGGCATGGGTTTCTTCGGACACAGCCCATGGCTGGTCCCTGATGCGCAGGCCCGCTCGGCCTGGTTTCTTCTTCTGTTCCTTCTTCTCTGGCGCCTTGTAGGGCGCCACGACGAGCATCTCCGACAGCAGCTGGGACCTAGGGTCTTCGGGCTGTGGAGCCGGGCACTTGATGCCCGTGGCCTTGCTCAGCCATTCCTGCGACAATGATCGGATAGTACTTAGATTTTCTTCAGGAAAACAAAGCCGATTAAGCGAAACTGTGTTATACCTCGGAAGGGAGTTTATCGGCGCTCAGGCCCTGGTCCTCCTTCTTGGCTGGCCACTTCTCCTGCGCCTTGAGCAGCGCCTTCCACAGCTTCTCCCGAGTGGTGTGGAAGAGCTGACGGATCGTGGTATCATCGTCAGTCCGATAAGTCCACATCGGAGAATCGTGGTCAACTCGATTTTGTCCTTGATCATGGAGGCGATGCCCCTCTGCAGGTCATCCACCTCTGTATCCGACCCCCAGTCGAGGCCCTTTCGGACCCAGGAGGTCAATCTGGTCGGGGGGCCGGATCTGAATTCGGCAGGAACAGTTCCGCCCTCCTCCCTTGGCTCGGTGATGTAAAACCACTCTTTTTGCCAAGTCTTGATGGTATCGATGAAGGTGCCGGATGGCCATACCACGCGGGGAAGTTTGTCGATGACCGCCCCGCCGCAGTCTGCGTGGGCGCCTGCGACACACTTCGGCTTTATGTTGAATATCTTGAGCCATAGTCCGAAGTGTGGTTCGACCCGCAAGAAGGCCTCGCAGACGATGATGAAGGCCGATATATGCATGAAGGAGTTCGGCGGAAGGTCATGGAAGTCGAGGCCATAGAAGAACATGAGGCCCCTCACGAAGGGGTGGAGCGGGAAGCTCAATCCTCGGATAAAGTGAGGAATGAATACCACCCTCTCGCCTGGTTTGGGGGTGGGGATCACCTGGCCCTCCTCCGCAGCGCGGTGGAAGATATTGGCGGGGAGGTAGCCGGCGTCCTTGAGGTCCCGGATGTCCTGGTCTGTGACCGTGGAAGCCTCCCACTTGCCGTTGGAGCCGGAGCTGGCCATGGCTAAGCTCGGAGGAGGAAGGGTGGAAAACCTAGATCTGGGCTCTGGAAGCTCGGGAGATTGGGGAGGCAGGGATGCGAATGGGAAGTGCGGATAAGCCTTGGGGTTTTCTTTCCCTTTTATTGAGGCTTGACGCCGGTTAGCCTCCCTTCACTGCGTCGTGAATCCCTCCGCTTCCCAAGACATGCGTGCCATTATACGCGCACGATTAAACATATCCCGTGTGAAACGGGGCACGATCTGTGCATTGATGGGTCGTGCTGATGAGAATGGCCTCGAACCGCGAATCGAGTTGTTTCGACTGGTTCATCGGTCGTGGTGGGCCGTGACCTTTCATCTGAAAGGTTGTCAGGGGACACTATTTACCCTTTGACGTTTGGCCTTCAGGGCCGGTTATTCATGGTGTTCGGACGATCCATGATCGGGAAAATTACACGTCGTCGGGGGCCGAACTAAACTCGGCCGATCACTATTCGGAGAAAGGAACTCGCCTCGCAAGCCGAAGACTCTGATCATTTGAAGCAGCTGGAGCTTGGACCCTTGGCGTTGGAGGCTAGTTCGGGGGCTACAGAGGGAGTCCTGGTTTAAGGGGTCCTCGGGAGGCCGACCTGTTTCTTATGGGCCGGACTATATGGGCCGCATATCGAGCACTGGATTGATTGAAGGCCCTGTCTTTAGGGTGGAAGCTTCGAGAATCGTGGCTTGTCCTCCACGTTTGGAGTAGTGAATAGGCATGTTTATCCCTTCGACGTGTAACCGACCATTTTGTAAACCCTGGGTACCCTCGGCGTCTATATAAGCCGGAGGGTTTTAGGTTGTAGGCCAAGAGAACTCATCTAGGGTTTTAGTCATACGATCTCGAGGTAGATCAACTCTGTAATCCTCATATCATCAATATAATCAAGCAGGACGTAGGGTATTACCTCCAAAGGAGGGCCCGAACCTGGGTAAAACCTTGCCCCCTTCGTCTCCTGTTACCCTCAATTCTAGTCTCACAGCTCGGGACCCCCTACCCGAGATCCGCCGGTTTTGACACCGACAGGGATCTTCGCACACGCCCCTATGTTCGAACTCCTTAGGGTTTTGCGGAGCCCGAAATCCAACAATAATGTGTGAGTAATCCACCTTGGGGCTGAGGGTTTGTACCGGTAGCTATGTGTTTAATCTCTCTCTCGTGTTCTTGAGATTGCTATCATAGTTTTGTTATCTACTTATCCTATAGTTTCCGTAGCCTATATTGGTAGATATAAATTGTGGAAACGATAGTAAACAATAGATGATGTTTGAAAATTATTGTGCAACTTGTCTTGGAAGTACATGAAGTGTTGATTTATTCTTATGTGTACTAACCTATCTCACGAGTTCTTTTCGAGTTTTGTGTGGATGAAGTTTTTGAGAATAGGTGAAACCATGATATGAGAGGATTGAACGAGATACAAAAGCTCAAGCTTAGGGATGCCCAAGGCACCCCAAGTAAATATTTCAAGAAGTCTCAAGCATCTAAGCTTGGGGATGCTACGCATCCCACATCTCTTCGTCAACTATCGGTTAGCCTATGTTGAGCCTAAATTTTTATTCGTTCACATAATGTGTGCTATTCTTGGAGTTCTATTTTTGTTTAGTTTGTTGTTTGAATAAAATACTCAGATCTGAAAATCTTTATTGAGAGAGAGTCCTCACATAGCTACTTAATTGTTGGACTACTCATTGATCTTCACTTATATCTTTTGAGTGTAGTTTGATGTTTACTCTTGTGCTTAACTTATATCCTAAGAGTAAATTGTGAATGAATGAAATATCATAAATCTGAAATTATCAATGTGCTATATTCTTAGTAGTAAGTTCACATTTGGTTTAGAAAGTAAAATCTATTGAAGTTTGACAATCACAATATTGGTCATACAAGCAATTCGTGAATGATTAGTATAAGGAAGAGAACTTTCACATACAAATATATTATCTTGGACATCTTCTATGATTGTGAATGCACATTAATTATTTTCAAACTTGAGCAAATTAGTTGAAGTTGGACAAGGAAGACAACGTAATGAGTTATGGTTGTGTATATTTGCATAGAAGTTATATTGTTATGGATCCTCCAACATGTGGTGCTTGTTTAGAACCTTTTGCTAGCCAACACTTCGTACTAAGTAGATATACTACTTGCGCATCCAAATCCTCGAGCCAAGTTTCTTCCATAAGAGTCCACCATACCTACCTATATATGGTATTTCACTGCCATTCCAAGTAAATTTGCATGTGCCACGTCTAAACATTCAAATAAACATTTGTTTTGTGTGCCTGGACCGCTCATGGAGCGACGGGTGCGGTCAGTATCTTCCATGTTAAGCGGGTTATTCTCATGATGAGTGTTTATTCACTCGTCCTTGCACGAGAGGGGCGGTAATAGGGATTCCCAGTCCCGAATTTTTTTTTGCAAATAATTAAACAAAACTCCCCCAGGAATGTTGTTGGTATGGACGGTACCCATGGATTCGGCTAGCCGTGGAGTGTGTTTGTTGGTGGAGGGGGAGTAAACCTTTACTTCTATCGCTTGGGAACCGTCGCTAATGTGTTTAACATGGAAGATATTGATAACTCTTGGTCGTAACGTTGACAGGAAGGGTGCACCTCCCAAAAATTATATTTATCTCTGATTTAAGCTTTGAGCTTTGGCACCTTTGCAAATCCCTGCTTCCCTCTGCGAAGGGACAATCTATTTACTTTCATGTTATTTACTATTCATATTGAGTCAACTTCTTATTCCAACCTCAGTCTATTAGTTGGCAAGCATCATGTGGTGGGGAAAGGTGCAACATATATATCCAGTCAAATATATTTGATCATGACTTATTATTGTTGACAATTATCTCTATGATAAATGAGTTGGGAGGCAAAACATTAAGCCCCTATCTTTCTCTGTGTTCGATGGATGACATTTGTTCTAAAAATATGCTTTGAGTACTAGCAATCATAGAAGACTATATGATTGAGTATGTGGGGCTCTTACTTAGACTTTGTGAGAATAAGTTGAATTGGAATTTTTTGGTGACTAAGAGCATAGGTTGCAAAGTTTCAAGAGAATTCATTATTTGAACCATAACATGTGAATTGGTTGCTACTCTATCATGATGATTTTTATGAGAAAAAGTTGCTGGTTATGATGCTAGAAAATTGATTGAAATTATCCATGATCAAACTTATATATTATGCTAGCATTCACACTTCATAAATTAGTTCTTTTATTATTTAACTACTCGAGGACGAGTAGAAATTAAGTTTGGGGATGCTGATACGTCTCCAACGTATCGATAATTTATGAAGTATTCATGTCATATTTGCCTATGTTTTTACTATGGTTTTATTATTTATTGGGACCAACCTATTAATGGTTGCAAAAATGCATATGTTCCTGTTTCACACTTTGATGTGCAGGAATTAATTGGAAATTGTTGAAAAAACGCAAAAGGAGTCTTGTTGGAGGAGGACTCTGATTTTCCTGAAATCTGTCCACGAACAGTTTTTAGAGATCGTCAGTTTGACCCCCGAAGACGGCGTCAAATGGAAAAAGCTAAAACTAGGAAAGTGTGGAGAATTTTATGGCATTGATTCTGGACTCCAAATTCGTTCAAAACGGAGTTCGTATGCGATCTGTAGACCCGTTTTACTGGAGGAATATATCTGATTACGGGATTACGAGAATTGATGACGTGATTGAGTCCAACTCTTACCATATCTAATGTATTAGGCCGAGCCACGACTTTGAGGACTCATGAGGGCTGTAAGGAGTCCCTAGTAAGGCTCTAGATGTGCCCAAGAGCCATTGGATCAAGGGTCCATTCATCGGAGGGCCATAGAGCACCACAGAGGCACATATAAGGAGAGAAAAACCCTAATTTCGGGGGAGCCACCAAAAGCCACGAATTTGCCTCTCCCTTGGCAGCCGCCAAGAAGGGGAGAGGCTCCTCCATTGCAGCACAAAGACCAAGGAAGAAAGGGGGCAAGGGGCCACCGCCCGTCGCCACCGCCGCCGCCCGTCGCCGGCGCCATGGCCGCCATCGCATCCATCTCTTTGGGGCTGCACCTCTCCATCAACAACTCTCTCTTTCTCACCATGATAATGTGTGAGTAATCCATCTTGGGGCTGAGGGTTTGTACCGGTAGCTATGTGTTTAATCTCTCTCTCTCTCGTGTTCTTGAGATGTCACGATCTTGATGTATCACAGGCTTTGTTAATATAGTTGGATGATATGATGTTTTCCCCTCTCTATCTTGTTGTGATGAATTGAGTTTTCCCTTTGAGATTTTGTTATTATAGGATTGAATACTTTTATGGATTTGAGAGCACTTGATGTATGTCTTGCATGCGGATACCCATAGTGACATTGGGGTATTCAAGTGATTCACTTGATATATGTTATGGCGTCAACTTGCGGATTCCGGTGACCTTGGGGATCTACGCATAGGGGTTGATTGCACGTTTTCATGTCTTGTTCTCCGATAGAAATCTTGGGCACTCTTTGAGGTTCTTTGTGTTGGATTGAGTATTATGAATTTGAAATTGTTTGATGTGTATCGTATAATTAACTCATGGATACTTGTGGTGACATTGGAGTATCTAGGTGACATTAGAGTTGGTTGATGCGTATCATATAGTGTTATTCTAGTACGAACTCTTAGATAGATCGATCGGAAAGGATAACTTGGTGTTATTTTAGTACGAACTTTTGGATAGATCGATCGGAAAGGATAACTTTAAGGTGGTTTCGTACCCTACAAACAATTTCTTCTTATGTTCTCCGCTAGATAAGAATTTTGGAGTGATTCTTCGTTACACATTGAGGGATGGTTATGTGATCCAATTATATTAGCATTGTTGAGAGATTGCATTAGCGAAAGTACGGACCCTAGGCCTTGTTTTCAAGCATTGCAATACCGTTTGTGCTCACTTTTGTTACTTGCTACCTTGCTGTTTTTATACTTTTAGATTACAAAAACCAATATCTACCATCCATATTGCACTTGTATCACCATCTCTTCGCCGAACTAGTGGACCTATACAATTTGCCATTGTATTGGGTGTGTTGGGGACACAAGAGATTTCTTGTATTTGATTGCAGGGTTGTTTAAGAGAGACCATCTTCATCCTACACCTCCCACGGATTGATAAACCTTAGGTCATCCACTTGAGGGAAAATTGCTACTGTCCTACAAAACTCTACGCTTGGAGGCCCAACAAAGTCTACAAGAATAAATTTGCGTAGTAGACATCACTTTGCACTAGTGGCGGGTGGTATAGGAGTACTAATAAAATCATTATTATTAGTATTTGAGAAATCACACAACTTAGTGGTATCTTGAGACATGGTGACCAGACTATCAAAACAAGCAAGACAAGTAAACTAGCAAGTAAAGCAAACTAGAAGCAAACTAGTAACTAGCAAAGGTAAATATTTTTGTATTTTTGATTTTTATGAGACAAACTAAATATAACAACAAATAAAAAGAAGAACAAGTGAATGAAATTTTGTGCGAAGTTACTTGATAGTTGGTGATGGTATTCCCCGGCAACGGCGCCAGAAATCCTTCCCGATACTCGTGATCTGCCTTGGGTTTTCCGTGAAGAGGAACGGGTAATCGCAGCACAAAGTGGGTAAGTATTTCCCTCAGTTATGAAACCAAGGTTTATCTAACCAATAGGAATACCAATCCTCAACCGTCTTCAGCGGTTGCACACAAAAGAACAAATAACTTGCACCTAACGCCGGCAAGAGGGTTGTCAATCCCCTTGATCTCGTTATTTGCAAGCAAGTGAGTTGTGTAGATAATTGTAAAGTGCAAAATAAAATAAAAGGTAATAAATAACAGCAAGATAATGATAGCGTTTGTGAATTTATAAGTGAATAGACCCGGGGGTCGTAGAGTTCTCTAGTGGCATCTCTCATAAGCAAAGCATACGGTGGGTAAACAAATTATTGTTGGGCAATTGATAGAAAAGTGAGTAATTATGCGATGTTCACGGCAATGATCATGTGTATATAGGCATCATGTCCATAAGCAAATAGGCCGACTCCTGCCTGCACCTACTACTATTACTCCACTTCAAGAGCGCTTCTATGCTTTTAGGGTATATGTGAATTTATAGGCCAGAGAACGACGTCGGGGCACGCTCCAGGGGGCCACCACATATCAGCCCCCCCCTAGGGGCACGGCTGGATATGAGGTGGGCCCCTGGTGCATTGCCTGGCCCTCCTCCGAAGCTTCTAGGTCTTGTATTGGTCCCAAAAAACACCAAAGAGTGTCATGGCAATTGGACTATGTTTTTTATTGTAACTCTAAAAAGGCAAAAACACGCAGAAAACAGGAACTCGCACTGGGCACTGGGTCAATAGGTTAGTGCTCAAAAATATTATAAATTGGTAAATAAATACCCAGAAAGTATCCTAGAATGATAATATATCAGCATGGAACAATCAAAAATTATAGATACGTTGGAGACGTATCAGTGTTCATCCTCTTCCATTGTATATCCATGTCAGTTTTATTTTTCTGCTTCCTTCTTGTGTGTTTGAAAAACTTTGAAAACCCCAAAAATATTTCTCGCTTCTTTTTATTTTTATTTCTTGTTTAATTAATTTGTAGTACTAAAAGAAAACCCGAAAATATTTCTTTTGCTTGTTGGGAGCTTTCCCGTGTAAATAGTTTTCTCGCTTTTCGTTTTCCTTCATTTATTTGCTTTCTTCGAGAAAACCAAAAACTACAAAAATATTTCAGTGTGTTTCTCTAAAATTCTTTTCCGTTTGTTGAGTCATTGAAAGATAAGACCACGATGGAAAATTTGAGTGGCTCTCATATGCATTATTGTTGATCTAACAAAGAGCCAATATTACCTTGTCTTCTCCTTTGCATAAACTGTTTTGCAGATTCTAGCTTAGTCCATGGCACACTTGCACTATTATTATTTTCACATCATTCGGTCATGCAAGTTAAAGTCAAACGATATTTGATGAAGTGATCGTGGTAAAGGAAGGTGGTGTGAACTCTTCTTGTTTTCCTTTTTTGTAAATATGTTTAGCTCGTTCGATCACTCATATTATGAGTAAACATGTTTATGATGACAATTAAAGATTATAGTTGCTCATGCCATGCTTAAATAGCTAGGAGTGAATAATGATTTATCTTATGTGTCAACATGCATTAAAATGGTTGTGATGTGGTATGATTGTATGGTATCCTCCTCTGAGTAATTCGAGCGGCTTGACTTGACTCATGTGCAAACATGTAGTTGATTCAAAACCAACGCAACCTTCATGATATTTAAATTCAGAGTGTTCATATCCTACTCATGCTAGTGTTCAATGTTGATTATTCTCAATATATGATTATGACCGTTTTCGCTCTCTAGTTAGTCGCTTCTCAGTCTATTGCTAGCCTTCACATGTACTAAGCGGGAATGCTGCTTGTGCATCCAAACCCTTAAACCCAACTTGTTCCAAATGAGTCCACCATATCTACCTATATGCGGTATTACCATGCCGTTCTAAGTAAATTTGCATGTTCCACCTCTAAATATTCAAATAAACATCTGTTTTGTGTGCTCGTACCGCTCATGGAGCGATGGGGCGGGCAGTATCTTCCATGCTAAGCGGGTTATTCTCAAGATGTACGTTTATTCGCATGTCATTGCACGACAGAGGCTGGTAAAAAGGATGCCCAATCCTGCATAATCAAAAATAAATTAAACAAAACTCCCGGTATAGTTGATATGTTGGAGGGCACCCGTGGATTCGTTCAGCCATGGCTTGTGTATGTATGGTGGATGGGAGTAAACTTTATATTACTGCTTGGGAACCACCAATATTGTGTTTAGCATGAAAGATATTGAAAACCCAGTCGTGACGTTGACATGAAAAGCACACCTCCCAAATTACAATTTCATCTCAGCTTTAAACCATGAGCTCTGGCACCTCTGCAAATCAATGATTCCCTCTCGGAAGGTCCCTTCTATTTACTTTTATGGTATTTTACTTTTATTCTTGAGTCATAATCTTCTCGCTAAAGCACCAGACCGGAGAGCACTATTGTCAATTTTATGCATTGAGTCTAGTTAATGTTTGATGTGAGCATGACGGGATCTCTTCTACCCTGAATTACAATGTTTAGTCGCTGCTTGGACCTCAGAGGTGCTCTGCATTTATGTTTTGCGGTCTGAGAAAGGCCTAGCAAGATACCATATCATCATGTTATATCATGATTATTTTGACAAATTGTTGGCATGTGAGATATTTTATTATTGCTCGCTAGTTGGTTATGTTATTGCCATGAGTGAATATAGTAGCTAAGTGTTATCATCGATATGGTTATTCATGATCTGTCCTGAAAACCTGAACACTAGCTAAGCATATATACAACAACAAGAACAAAAGAGTTTGTAAAAAATTTCTTTATCACTTCTAATTTATCAACTGAATTGCTTGAGGACAAGCAATGAGTTAAGCTTGGGGGAGTTGATACGTCTCAAACACATCTACTTTTCCAAACATGTTTGCTCTTGTTTTGGACTCTAATTTGCATGATTTGAATGAAACTAACCCGGACTGACGCTATTTTCAGCAGAACTACTACGGTGTTGTTTTTGTGCAGAAATAAAAGTTCTCGGAACCGGACGAAACTTTTTGGAGAATTTTTCTGGAATATATAAAAAATATTGGAGCGAAGATCCACCGGAGGGGGGGCACCTGTGGCTGCCAAGCCAACAGGGCGCGAGCACTTCCCTGGGCGTGCCCTGATGGCTTGGGGCCACCTGGTGGCTCCGCAGACCCTAATTCCAGTCCTATAAATTCCTATTTTCGGAGAAAAATAAATAAGAGAGAAGTTTTCATTGCCTTTTACGAGACGGAACCGCTACCACCTCATGTTCTTCCTCGGGAGGGCTGATCTGGAGTCCGTTTGGGGCTTCGGAGAGGGGGATTCGTCGTCGTCGTCATCACCAACCCTTCTTCATCAACACCCCCATGATGCTCACTACCGGGAGTGAGTAAATTCCTTTGTAGGCTTGCTGGACGGTGCTGGGATTTGATGAGATTGATCATGTAATCGAGTTATTTTGATAGGGCTTGATCCCTAGTATCCACTATGTTCTGAGATTGACGTTGCTATGACTTTGCTATGCTTAATGTTTGTCACTAGGGCCCGAGTGCCATGTTTTCAGATCTGAGCCTATTATATTTTCATAAATATGAGAGTGTTTTGGATCCTATCTTGCAAGTTATATGCACCTATTACGTGTCATGATCCGCATATCCCAAGGTGACAATAATTGGGATTCTTTCCGGTGATTTGCCGTAGTTTGAGGAGTTATGTATTCACCATGTCTTAATGCTTTGTTCCGGTTCTCTATTAAAAGGATGCCTTAATGTCCCTAAGATTTCCTTATGGACCCCGCTGCCACGGGAGGGTAGGACAAAAGATATCATGCAAGTTCTTATTGCAAGCACGTATGACTATATACGAAATACATGCCTACATTATATTGATGAATTGGAGTTAGTTCTATGTCGCTCTAGTGTGTAACGGTTACATGGTTGATGCCATCCAAATCATTATACATCACCAATCCATGGCCTACGCTTTTACATACTGAATCTTGCTAAGTTACTATTATTGCTATTGCTATCATCATCACTACAAAACTGTTGCTGTTACCGTTACTACTGTCATTACTATCTTGTTGTGCTACTAAATCTTTGTGACAGAGAGTACCCTGGTGTGGTTGAATTGACAACTCAATTGCTAAGGCCGATAAATATTCTTTGTCTCCCTTTGTGTCGAATCTACAAATTTGGGTAAAATACTTCCCTCGAAGACTGTTACGATCCCTATTCTTGTGGGTTATCATTGGTCCTTCGAGGACTTAGCACGACAACTTCCCTACTGTCAACTATAACATGGCTTACCTGGCTCCTCTGAGGGAAGGCGGTAATGGAGGCGTGTGTATGTCTCATTTCAGTGCTTTTATTCGTCGCTAGATGACCCATGGACCTAGATGTAATTGTTATTAGCGAGGATCTTTGTACTACTTTTATTCAATATCAATAGATCAGTGGATATTTTCACAAAAAATGCATACGTATCAGAGGGAATGAAATCGGTTGATATCTAAACTGGATTAGGTTTTTTTATCTAAGAATACTAGCTAATTAGCTTCCTAAGATATTGAAATCTTGCGTACAACGACAACACTTCAACGGAATATATCAGTGATCCCCATATTCCGTCAGCCTTGCGGCAGCGGTGATAATGTCCGATGAGAGATGCCCTAGCGCATATATGTTGAGGTGGATTAGATTTGATCAAATATCCAGATTCTATATGGTCATATACATGGATACTTGTAGATCCTAATCGGCCATCTTGTTTGAGTTGATTTTGGCTAATCAATTATTAGGTAGGTGTGCAAAGGTAGAGTCTAATTGTCCCAAATTTTAATTAATTTTGACTATTCAGTTGTCAAACGAAGGCACCCTTTATAAGTATTTTTAGAGTGTAGCGAGCAAACTTCCTAAGAAAGCGTGGTTGAAAGCTAACTCTTAATGTTGTGCAAGTGAAAGTCGATACGTATATACACACATATAGCCGGGAGGAAATGTCTCCTTGACTTTGCCCTAGGAACCTCCAAAACATAGAGCCGGCCCTGCAAATATATAGGGCCTGGTATGTTTTTTCGAGGTTATCTTTGACCACCAGGTAACACAATGATATATGATTTATATGTTATAAAAGGCAATTGCACATACAATGTTGAAGGCCTAACCAATCCAACCACGTGACAATGGGATGACGAATTGGTTAACCAAACCTTTACGCAAATTGATGCGCGTCGTATCCATTTTATCCTTGTAATCCCACTACCTACATATGACTAGCAGACTGCCCGTGCGTTGCCACGGGCCAACAAATGAATTTGTAAACAATGCCAATTTTCCTCCCCATGTTCAACCACAACACAAATGCAAGCATCTTCATCTCTCTATTCTTACAACACAAATGCATGGAGTTTAACTAAGAATGGTATGTTCTCTGTACGCTCCACATACTGTGCCAACTGGGAGGATCAACACAACAGGAAGCTTAAACGTACAAATGATATGGGGTGGCATAGTGTGAATGGAATTTGGGATATAATACGAAGCATAAAGTTCCCAAGTAAGGTGAGAAAAATTATGTGGCACACTTTGCATGGAACTCTTGCATGTCGTGTGAATCTTGCCAATATGTATATCAAAGTGTCACCATAGTGCCCGTGCTGTCAAAGGGTCCTATTACATTCGCTATTTTCTGTTTCATCGCGAAGGCGGTGGAGGTCTCGGAAAGGTTGGGGCTTCAGGATTCTATTCACCAGGCATGTAGAACTTTCTTTTACGAAAAGCATCCGATCTGTTACAAATGTTCACCGGAAGTGCAAAACATCTCAAACATAATAAAAATTACATTGACATTCTAAGACCAACGAACAGGGGCGGAGCCAGGATTTAAGCATGGGGGGGGGGGGGGGGGGGGCAGGTCCAATGACAAATGTAGGATTTCGACATGCGGGCTAAGCCAAGTCAGATTTTTTTGCTAATTATCGTAATACTATAATAATATGTCACTTGGACACTATAAAAGTACTCCCTCCGTTCTTAAATATAGGTCTTTTAAAAGATTCCACTACGGACTACATACAAAACAAAATGAATGAATCTACACTCTAAATTATGTCTATATACATCCGTATGCAGTATTTAGTTGAATCTCTAGAAAGACTTATATTTAGGAATGGAGAGAGTATGATTTTATTTGTATTTATTTAAATTCAACTATATGATTGCCATTAAGATAAAAAAATATCAATACTCTTAATAGAACAAAGCTTAGCTGCTAATTTGCTTTCAATGTAGATTAAGATGAAATGACAAAGGAAAGTGATCTGCCATTAATCTTCATGGTGTTTGGCGGCGTTTTTCTTTGCATAACGGTTGAACTGCAAGTTTTAGAATTCACATCACATATCACCCAACCAAAAGAGCTAAAATCTGATCTATAATTTAACAAGACGAGAACTAAAAGAGATAATAATGTAATCGATGGTGCTATGGAAAAACCTTTTTACTTCGTTGGCCAGACCGACGGATTGAGGAGTGCAACAAGGATAGACTATATAATTTCGACATCAGAAAAATAGCATCAAAGATAGGAACTAGTACAAGATAATTTGCATCACGATCATGATAATTTCTAGGACATGTACTAAACAGAATAGGAACTTTTCACAGAATCATAGTGTGACAAATCACACAACCAAAACAACAAAAATCCGATGTATCAATTCAACACTGCCACAAAATGAGAATTTGAGATAGATTAGGAAATAGCGTGATGTGTTAAACCTTCGCCGGTTGCCTGGTTCGTTCGTTGGAGCCGGAAGAATTGACGGGTGCAGCAGGTAGTGTCGTGCCCTCGGCCGTCGCTGAATGCCTGAAGCAGATCGAGAGCGGCAGGGCTGAGCAGGGATCCGAGAGGAGAGGTGAGCGGGCGGCAAGGTCGTGGAAACTGGAACGGCGGCGTCGTGTCTACTAAATTTCTGTGACTATAATCCCACGCTAATTACGGTGGACTAGAGCCAATGCCCAATCAGCCGCTGCTAGTGGGCTTTTTACATGGACCTTCTTTTTGTTTTCCACGTTGAGATAGTTAGATAGGGGGGGGGGGGGGGCAAATACGTGTGTATGTACGTTTGCATCGTGGATTGCATACCAGATGTACCAGGTTCGCTCGATCGTTGGGGTGGAGGCCCTTGCTCGCCCCTGTCTTCGCCACTGCCACCGAACAACCATTACTGCCCCGCCAGAACGAGCCGCTAACACGCCCTCGTCGCTACATCGGGCCTGCAGAACTGATTGTGGAGGTGAGTCAGTCCTAGAGTACTTCGGCAACATCACATACATGGTTTAATAGCAGTGAATCGTGGTGTCTTTGGTGAAAGAGGCGCAAGTTCGTTCATGATGAAAAGATGCATGATGCAAGTCAGATAGTCTTACTTGTACGTGCTCTAACTGCAAATTATGCAGTTGTGTTGTCTTCAAAAGTAATATTGAGGTCGGGAGGGTGGGAGAAACCGCCCAGACGAGTAGGCGACAAGTAAATAAAATATTTGATACCCCCTTTGGTCATGATCTCCTTTCGGGTGTTGTTGGGGGCAGTATTTTATGATTCTTTGGGAAATTTCATCGTGGCAGCAAACAACATGATTGATATATGTGTCGATATTTTAACAGCTTAAGTTGTGGCGCTTCACTTTGGTATTTCTTTGCACAACAACGGGTTGCAACGAATTAGTTAGCTACTCTGACGGTGCATAAGTTGTTGAGATTATGAAGGAGGGAGGGAGGGAGATAACAATCTTCAATGGATGCTACCACTTAGCATGTGAATTCCTTGTAATTTCTGTTCAACATTGTTCTAGAGAGCATAATGTTGTTGCCCATGAGTTAGCTAGGAGAGGCTCTTCCAGAGAGTGGTTTGATGATGCTCCCTTTGAGCCGTTCCTCTGCTATTAAATGATGCACCCTGATTACAAGTTAATAATAAAGAGAATTTTGGTAAAAAAAAATAATATACCATTGAATTCGTATGTGAAAAGAGTTCGTAATGATGTATTTTTAAATCATATTTTATTAATGTTATCAATGGTCAAAGGCAAATTCAAAAAAACTTATTAGGCCCTAAATATTTTAAAGTAGGACGTACATATTATAATATTGTTCGGACTAGCTCATAGAACACCCACACATGGATTGCAGAGCCAGTACCCAACGAGAAAGATAGTAGGATATATGTGCTCACGTACCAAAACACTACTATGCCACTTAAGAAGGCTCGAGGCCCATAGGACCTTAAAAGTGTAGGAATAGAAGAAAAAAAACACAAGCATTAAGATGTTGTCTATCTTGAATTTATACGGAAAAACTTCATTTGGATATCATGCAGAAAAATGCAGGAATTGTAGACACAAATAGAGGAAAATATGAGGTAATACCTAATGTTAGGTCTCCTCCAAAACTAGAAGGGTTGGATGCGCTTTGTTTCAAAATATAAGGTGTATTATTTTTTAAAAAATTCAAATCTTTTAAGTTTGATTAAATTTGTAGAGAAATATATGAAAATCCATAATATCAAATGTGTATTTTTAACTTAATCATGAAATGAATTTTCATGCTTTTTTTGTTTAATATCGTGGATGTCGATATTTTTGCTCTGAACTCAGTCAAACTTAAAAAAATTGACTTTCTACAAAATTAATACCCCTTATATTTTGAAACTGATGGAATATTTAGTTTGGCTGATGGGGGAGATGATAGAGCTTGATTTATTTTTATTTATAATGTGATGATTTGGTGGGCCTTTCGTGGTGTGATTATGTGTTATCCGCTAAGTAACTTATATTTATGTGTGGAAATTTTTGTGTCGGTGGTCGCATGTACTACTATATTGATGCTATAACATCACATGGTGGCGCTCCTTTTTCTAGGTGGTGAAAGGGTGCGCGGTATTGATATATGTTTTTATAGGCTGGTTGTTGTTGATTGAGTTGAAAAACCATTGGTCCGGTAAAATCGTAAACCAAATTCAAAATGGAATACCTGAATTGAATGAAAGAGCTTCAAAATTAGGAAACATAGCGAATTAAAATAATTGGATGAGAGAGCCTGAGAAAGTGTTGACGCAATCAAAATCGGTTGATCCAATTCTAAATTGAATACCTCAATTAATTGTGAGGCCTTAGAAATTAGGAAGCATAGTGTATAACTAGAAGGTTTGGGCATGCTTTGCCGCACTGTTGATGCAGTTTTGTTTTCATTATTTATTTACTCCATCTATTTCAAAATATAAGTTGTATTATTTTTAAAAAGTCAAATGTTTTTAAATTTGACCATATTTGTGCACAAATATATCAACATCCATAATGTCAAATCAGATTTTAGATTAATCATGATATGAATTTTCATATTTTATTTATTTACTATTGTGGATGTTGATAGTTTTGGCTCTAAACTTGGTCAAAGTTAAAGGAATTTTACTTTTTAATAAAATAATACACCTTATCTTTTGGAACAGAGGGAGTATTTGATTTGGTTAGTGGGGAAGATGATGGAGTGTGTGTTTCTTTTTATTCATATAATGTGGTGTTTTGATGGGCCTTTCATGGGGTGATTTTGTGTTGTCTGCTAATCAACCTCATACTTATGTGAGGAAATTTTTTGTGTCGGTGGCTGCATGTACTATATTGGCGTTATATTATCACATGTTGATGCTTCGTTTTTCTAGGTGATGAGAGCATGCACGGAATTGGTATGGTTTTCTTGGGCCGGTTGCTTCCGATCGATTTGAAAAATTGTTGACCAAGTAAAAGTCATGAACCAAATCCAATATTGAATTTCTCAATCGAATAAGAGAGCTCAAAATTAAGGAGCATGGTGAATTAAAATAATTGAGTGTGAGATTGTTGACCCAGTCAAAATTGGTAACCCAATTTTAAATTGATAACCTCAATTGAATGAGAGACCTTCAATCCTAGGGACCTTAGTGATATAGTATATATAAAAGAATTGAAAGAGAGAGCTTTGAGAAATTGTTGAGCCGGTCAAAATCGAATGACCTGATTTTTATTAGACCTCAATTGAATGTGGACTCTTTAAAATTAGGGAGCTTAGTGTTATAAAGGATTTATATGAAACATCCCAATCAATATAAATTTCAAAGAAATGTAAGATATCAAATTCCTTTGTTTCAAATGGCACTAAAGTTTTTTTTCTTTCTATGTGGATCCTACCATCTAAACTTCCTATATATTTTCCCTCAAAAAAAATTCCTATATTTTTCCTTATTTGGAACGGTTCTATTTTTTTTTTTTTTTTTTGAGGAAATTCGAACGGTTCTAAAAAGCACAGAGGTATGGAAACAATGAAAAGTGTGAAGTTGGGGTTTGGGGCTTGCAAAGGGTGATGGCCTTGCTCGCACATGGACCGTACGGATTCGTAGGCCCAACTACCTAGGTAAAACAACCTAGCAGCCCCGCCGTGCGTTCCACGAGTAGGCCCAACTCCTCGACGGCCAGCCACAGGTGGTACCTCACTCCTGTGTTTCTCTTCCCTGAAAAAAAAAAACTCCTGTGTTTCTCCATTGCAATAGCTGTGACGGCGACGACGCAGCTTGAAAGGTAGTTGTCCGCGACCAACCCCCTCCCCCTCCTGTCGACGGAGGCCGACACCGATGGCGAGTCGGCGGGAACGGAGGCTTCCGCCCGCACCCGCTTTCCAGATGGAGAACCCCTTCAGCGTGAAGGTTCTTCAGGTCTTCACCGGCGCCGGCGTCGGCTGCGGCGTCGGAATTGGCGTCGGCCGCCCAATCTACCTAGGTAATAGAAGCAAACCTTCCGCGCGCTGCTGTTACTTCTGTTCTTAGGATAATCAGGATGGACATCGATCGAGTCCGTCACGAGTCAGCGGGTTCGGCATTTTGTCGAACAGCTGCGGTGGGTGATGAAACGGCGCACTCTGCCGAACAGTTGGTGCCGTATGTAGTTGTTGTAACCCTGCAGGATTGTATTTTAATTTAACGCGTTTAAGGCATACACCAGATCAAGATCGAAATTTGATGGTAGGAAAACACAGGGAAGTAGTGTCAGCTACTTAGTTCAATCTTGCTAACAGTGGCACCGTGCACATCTGTACTGACTGTGCTCCGACGAAGAAGAAATTGACTAAATTTCAGTGAGTGGTTGTTGTTTAAGAAAATGGCTCTTGTTCTGGTGGTCAGGTATGATACCGGGCCTTCAGCAAGTTATGAGTGCCACAAGAGGTGCAACCGATTCTTTTTCTGGTGTCACGAGACATGTTAATTCTGCTGTAAGTCACTCTCCCATGAGTGTATGCATGATTAAATTGGTTTTGTATTTAGTGTTTCTCTAGATCTGATTTTGTGTTTTCTTTTCTTGTGTTCGTGCTCTAGCTAAAGAAAGCAGGGTTAAAGAATGTTGAAGCGGGCATTGGATGCGGAGTTGGTATAGGACATGGTTTTGGAATAGGTACACGTTGCAGCTGTTCCATTTATTTAGCCTTTCTGTTGATGTTGTCCTAGAAAGACAGGTCATGGTTATTTTCAATTATAGTGGCTCTCCAAGTAAAAACATCTATCTCTTGCACGTTAAGTATATCCGTTCTTCTCTTGGTGGGCACATAATAGTGTATCTAGTTGCCTGCATATAAATCAGACTAAGAATCTAAGATTAGGATGACACTGTGATGCACCGATACTTCTATTATTCTTTAGTGTTTTCCCATTTTTATTCACTGTTGTGTGGAGTTTTCAGCGCATGTGAACATTTGCTTCAAAGATCTCTCTCTCTCTCTCTCTCTCTCTCATGTGAAATATGAAGTGACAATGGAGGACATTCATCTTGATAGAATCTTTCATGTCTATGAGACTAGAACTCTCTTTAAGTAGTGTGCATGGGCAATTTCTTAAATTCCTGCAGTGCTTCCTGCTCGATGTTTTCTTTTTACCACAACTTATGATTCTTGCCGTGTTCCCTTACATAGATCATATCCACCGCAAACGTATAGTTTAGAACTGTTAAATTTTACATTGTGAACTGCCTTTCTGCACAAGCATGTTATCTTGTTTGCCGTGGTCTTGAAGCAATGAAGTGTCTCTTTAATTTTCAGGAATTGCCTTGAAACCACGAGCTATTCATGGAATTCAATCATCGATTGCAGTACAGACCTTATAACTCTAATATGTCTCGATTTCTTTGTTTCCTTTCTTGTTGTATGAACATTAATGGAACTATTTTTTTAGGAACTTTTGTCCAAGTTAACTTCAAAGCTGAGGGATTCCCCTGGGGAGACAGACACATCAGATCTTACCTCTGGTTCGTTGCCTACCAGTGGACAAACGCCCAATGGTATGTCCATGGATCTAGAAGCTAAGGCATTCAAAAGCAATTTCCACCATACTTCAAGCAATGAAATATCACAAGTACAGCCGACTCATGAATTGCGTGGCCAGAATGGGATGCAGCAAGAGATGATAACAGGAAATCGAACTGAAAAGGTCATTGCCAACTTTCTGCAGAGTCCCCTGTTCCAGAACGATACAAAGACGGACATCAGGGATGCGGTATGCGCTAAAATCTCACCTCTATGTTCTCTCTAACATGTACCATACATATTGATACATATGTTGCAGTTATGTCTTCTACTGCTCAATTTTGCTTGTACACATTATGACACTCTCTTTTTCCCTATTATTTTAACAGGCTGTAAATTTGCATGGGGCAGATAATGTACTTCAGTTGGTGAGTTCAATCACATCTAATGCTTCTCATGCATACTTCTTGACTTTACTCTAAGGCTCGGTTCTATCCTTGTCCTTTCTGTCAGATGGGTTTTACACCCAATGTGGCCTTAAAATGATGTGTCTCTAACCTATTTAACGAGTAAAATATTACTCACATCTCAACTGACAGTAGTAGAATTGCCAGGGTGGTTATTGTTGCAAATCGTATTCTTGTACGGAATGGTTTACAATTGTTCGTCTTTCATTTCATAGCTCACTACTAACTAGTTCTGCATTTCTTTCTTATACAGGTGCTGAAGCACCAAAGAGTTATCGAAGAATTACGAGATGAGAATGAAAAGCTGCGTCGGGTGCTCATAGAGGAGCTTAAGATTTCACCAACTAAATTACAACTGGATCGAACAAGTGGAGTGAAGGCCTACTATCCATGCTCGGAGTGCTTTGACTGCCGCCGTCGAAGTCGGAAATCGAACAGATAGCAGTGGCATCAGCTCTAGTTATTTGTAGCCAAGTTTTTGCTATTTTTTCCACTAGCTGAATATTTTACTAGAGCAATAGTCATAGCTTTCTGCATGATATTCTCGACAAAACAGCCAGGCCAGCAATTTTTTGCTGAGGCACTTTATCTGATCAATACATTATGTTCCATGTAGATGGTGAAAAGTTTGAAGCTAGATGTCTCTGCTCAGTACAACGAGTGATGTGTGGCTGGCTTATCATACAATCACATATATAAGTTTGAAACGTTTTTCATGTTAACAAAAGATGAAGTTGTGGGAGCTAAATCCCTTTTTTTTTACATGTTAAGCGCTTCTGCATAGAATATGGATTTGTTCTCAGCTTAGGCCCCCTTTGGGGGGCAAAGAAATACTTGGAATATTGAGATGATGCCTCACAATTCATACCGGTGCTGGGCTCACACCAGCCCGACTCCCTGGTCGCTCCCGCGGGCGGCCGGGTGCAAACCTTAGCCGTCGCCAGCACCACACCCACTACCCCCGCCTTCCCTCGCCGCCGTCGGACGGTGTTGCCAGGCAAAGCCTGTGCGGCTGGGCAGCGGAGGGGTCTCTTCCTCATGTTCGGGGCGGTGCGGCGCGGGCCATGCCCTTCGGCGGGAGCACGGCCGGCGTGCGCGCCGGCTCGGGGCGGCGCGGCGAGGCAGCGCAGGGCTGGCACAGATCCGCGCGCAGCGGGGCTTGTCGCGGGCATCCTGGCCGGGGCGTTAGCGCGGTTCTGCGCGTGGCGCGTCGATGGGCGAGCGGAGGTGGCGGGCAGCGGCATCGAGCGGCGTCGATCTGCGGAGGGGGAGCTGGAGCGGCAGGGATGCATGGGGCACGGGCGGCGCGCGGTGGTTTCTCCTGCTGGGCGGCTGCTCTGGTCCCGGTCGGGGGCCTGCGAGGTGGTGTGCGGGTGGCTCGGGCAAGGGAGTCAAGGCGCGGCCTAGTATGGTCATGCGGTGAGGCACTGCGTGCGTGCGCTGGGCGCAGCGTGGGTGCGGTGGGCTTTCGGGCAACGCAAATCTGGTTTTGGAGCTACGGCGGTGGAGCTCGAAAGCGCGGCTCAGAGGCCAGGGCGGCTCAGAGAGGTGGCTTCATCGCACGGTGGTAGCTGATTTTCCGTCACCGGCGAGCACGCGTGGACTACAACCAAGAACCGTGGTGGTCCGTGGCTTCGGGCGGCGCTCCTCCGTGCCTTGCCGGCATGGTGCTCGGATGGCGCGGTGGCCCGTGCTGCGTCCGGTGGTCCTGCTCGGGTGGCCTCCGCGAGGTGCGGGCGACTGCGTTGATTGCAATGTGGCATGTTCGATGGTGGTGGCAGTGATGGATGGCAGGCCCTCGTGTGGGAGTTTGTTCATCAGCGATCTCCGTGAGGTGCGGTTGGTTGCGGCGGTCTCGGTGCCTGTTGATGACCCACAAGTATAGGGGATCAATCGTAGTCCTTTCGATAAGTAAGAGTGTCGAACCAAACGAGGAGCAGAAGGAAATGACAAGCGGTTTTCAGCAAGGTAATTTCTGCAAGCACTGAAATTGTAGGTAACAAATAGTTTGATAGCAAGATAATTGGTAACGAGCAAGTAAAGGTAACGGTAAATAAAGTGCAGCAAGGTAGCTCAATCCTTTTGTGGCAAAGGACAGGCCAGAACAATCTCTAGTAATAGGCAAAGTGTTCTTGAGGGTACACGGGAATTTCATCTAGTCACTTTTATCATGTTGGTTTTATTTGTGTTCGCTACTTTGATAATTTGATATGTGGGTGGACCGGTGCTTGGGTGTTGTTCTTACTTGAACAACCTCCCACTTATGATTAACCCCCTCGCAAGCATCCGCAGCTACGAGAAAAGTATTAAGATAAAATCTAACCATAGCATTAAACGCTTGGATCCAAATCAGCCCCTTACGAAGTAGCGCATAAACTAGGGTTTAAGCTTTGTCACTCTAGCAACCCATCATCTAATAACTACTCCACAATGCATTCCCTTAGGCCCAAGGTGGTGAAGTGTCATGTAGTCGACGTTCACATGACACCACTAAGGGAATCACAACATACATATCATCAAAATATCGAACACATGTCAAATTCACATGATTACTTACAACATGACTTCTCCCGTGACCTCAAGAACAAAGGTAACTACTCACAAATAATATTCATGCTCAAGATCAGAGGGGTATTGAATAGCATAGTGGATCTGAACATATAATCCTCCACCAAATAAACCATATAGTAATCAACTACAAGATGGAATCAACACTACTAGTCACCCACAGGTACCAATCTGAGGTTCCGATACAAAGATTGAACACAAGAGATGAACTAGGGTTTGAGAGGAGATGGTGCTGTTGAAGATGTTGATGAAGATTGGCCTCCCAAAGATGAGAAGGGTGTTGGTGATGACGATGGCTTCGATTGCCCCCTCCGGAGGGAAGTTCCCCCGGCGGAATCGCTCCGCCGGAGAGCAAAAGTGCTCCTGCCCAAGTTCCGCCTCAAGACGGCGGCGTTCCGTCTTGAAAGTCCTCCCCTTATTTTTCTAGGTCAAATGACCTTATATACCAGAAGATGGGCACCGAAGGTGGGCCGTGCTGGGCACAACCCACCAGGGCACGCTTGGTGGGCCTGGCGCACCTTGGTGTCTTGTGCTCACCAGTGTGGGCCCCTCCGGTAGTTATTTGCTCCAATATTTATTATATAATCCAAAATAATTCTCCGTAAAGTTTCAGCTTATTTGGAGATGTGCAGAATAGGTATCTCTGATGTGCTTTTCAGGTCCAGAATTCCAGCTACCGGTATTCTCCCTCTTTGTGTAAACCTTGCATATTATGGGAGAAAAGGCATTAAAATCACTCCCTAAAGCATTATTATTCAACAAAATATTATAAATAACAATAGGAAATCATGATGCAAAATGGACGTATCAACTCCCCCAAGCTTAGACCTCGCTTGTCCTCAAGTGAAAGCCAATATTGAAAAGCATGCCCACATGGTTTGAGAGAGAGGTGTCGATAAAAACAAAATACGGACATAGTAGCATCATGCTTATTATCATAACAGCAACAAGCTTTATCATAAAACTTATTCATATACTTTCATCATATAACTTCTCATGAACAAGTAACAATTCATCACAACATAGAAGTATAAAGCATAAACCTTATTGAAAACCAACAAACTATGTTCTCAGTCAATTTTGCAACTACAATTCATCATATTTTCAGGAAGGGTCTCGTGTCGGAGGCTTTTGGCAAGTCCACATACTCAACCATCATTTAGTCTTCTATGATTGCTAACACTCACAACATACCCATCAGCAAAAAGTTTCAACCGGACACATAGAAAGATAGGGGCTTATAGTTTCGCCTCCCAACGTATTCACCTCAAGGGTGATGTCAACAATAATAACTCATGCTCACTCACATCCAACTGGACATATGTGCCTAGATCTTTCCTCACCACATGATGCTTGCAAAAAGAGAAAAGTAAAAAGGAATAGGGGAGAATACTTTGACTCTTGCATAAAAGTAAATACGTAAAAGTAAAGGATAGGCCCTTCGCAGACGGAAGCAGAGGTTGGCATGCGCTTTTTGGTTTGTATGCTCAATCCCTTAATGTAAAAGAACGTCACGCTATATTGCCCCCTATGATAGTAACCTTTATTATGCAGTCCGTCGCTTTTATTACTCTGCCATCATAAGTTCATATAGCGCTCAATTTTCTCTTACACTAATTGATCAAAACACATTTAGAAGCAATTTTTATTGCCTTATTGCACCGATGACAACTTACTTGAAGGATCTTACTCGATCCGTAGGTAGGTATGGTGGACTCTCAAAACATGAATTTGGGTTTGGGGTTTTTGGATGCACAAGTAGTATCTCTACTTAGTGCAGAGTTTTTGGCTAGCAAAGATATTGAGCAAGCACCACATGTTGAAGGATCTATGACAATATAACTTCTTTGTGGATATGAACAAACATAAATCATTACGTTGTCTTCCTTGTCCAACGTCAACAATTTTGGCATATAATATTTAATGGGGGCTCACAATCATAAAAGATGTCCAAGATAGTGTATTTGCATGTGAATCTTCTCTTCCCTTATTAATTCTTTCATGAATTGCATCATTGACCAATGCTATGTTTGTCAATCTCCAATAAATTTCACCACTTATACTTTTCTTTATGTGATGTCATTACTTACCATAAGATTAGCATATGATTCTTTTCTATTTATTTCTATTTTCTTTTATTTTGATTGCAACAAGAAAGTAGAGAAGCAAAATCTCAAACTAAACTTTATTATATGACTCTCACTCGATTACACAGATAGATAGATCACGAAACTAGCACACAAAAATAGATCATACTAAACATTTATTCAACTAAATCAAGAAGAAACTAAAGATCAAACTAAAATAGGTAAAGGTGAATAAAAGTGATGGTGATACGATACCGGGGCACCTCCCCCAAGCTTGGCTCAAGCCAATGGGAGTGCCCATACCCGTGTGCTCAAGTCTCCTTTGGTGGTGGTGATGAAGTATTGCACTTCAGACTCAATAGGTACTCCAATTTGCGGATGACTCTCCGAAGGGTAATGATGTGCTCCTCTAGCAAAATATTTTCACGAGTGAGAAATTTATTCTGAACATGAACCGCTTCGAAAGCCCTAAAAGCGTCAATTTCAATGGGGGTGAGATGGTTGTAATAAGGTTGAAGGATATCTTCTTCTTCCCCCTCTTCTGTTAGCATGGATTGCCCTCCTTCTGGGGCTTGATCCTTCATAGCCTCCTTGCCCTTGTCTTCCTTGTTGGCTTCTTTTGGCTCCTCTCTCTTCAGCTCCATCTTCATCAGCCAGGCATCTTCTCCTACGTTATTGGAGGAGGGAGAAGACATGATGACTGGCTTGGTAGATCTGATAGGAAAACAACACAAAACAAGAACAAAGGATTTTTCTGCGATGCGGTGGTCAAAACAGTCGGGAATATATAGAGAGAATTTTTATTCTTGGGAAGCAAGCATATGGAAGGAAAACGGAGTCAGGAAGGTGTCCGAGGTGGGCACAACCCACCAGGGTGCGCCTGGCAGGGCTGGCGCGCCCTGGTGTATCGTGCTCACCTCAGTTGCTTTCCTGTTTATTACTTATTTTCCTAATTTTTGTAATATTCCAAAACTGACAGAAAATATTTTTGCGGATTTTTCGGAGTCCGTTTACTTATCGTATCACGTACCTCCTATTTTTCAGAATTCTGGAGTGTTTCGAAAGGTTTCTTTTATATGTTCCTCCGGTGTCATGGTTTGGATAACATTGCTTTCAACATTAATAGGCGTACATGAGATATAATGTTTAATTCTTTGTCCATTGACCACCTTTGGGTTAGTACCTTCGGAATTATTAATCTTGATAGCTCCAGAACGATAAACCTCTTCGATAATATATGGTCCTTCCCATTTGGAGAGAAGCTTACCTGCAAAAAATCTTAAACGAGAGTTGAACAAAAGAACATAGTCTCCTATTTTGAATTCCCGCTTTTGGATTCTTTTGTCATGCCATCTTTTTACTTTTTCTTTGAATAGTTTGGCATTTTCATAGGCTTGGGTTCTCCATTCATCTAGTGAGCTAATATCTGATGTGGCTTGAGACTGCGTCGGTATTTCCCCACAGAGGAAGGGATGATGCAGCACAGCGACGGTAAGTATTTCCCTCAGTTATGAAACCAAGGTTATCAAACCAGTAGGAGGATCACCACCACCCAATAAGCAGCACCTGCACACAAATAACAAATACTTGCAACCCGACACGAAAGAGAGGTTGTCAATCTCTCTACGGTAAAAAGATAGATTAGGTAGTGATAGATAGGAGAGATAGATCTCTCAAGAACACAAAATAAAAAGGGCAAATAAAAAGTGCAGCAATATATTTTTGGGTTTTTGGTTTTGTAGATTTGGAAACAAAGAGGCAAAAAGATAGATCGGAAAGCAATATGTTGGAAAAGTAGACCCGGAGCCGTAGGTTTCACTAGTGGCTTCTCTCATGAGTATAGCACACGATGGGTGAACAAATTACTGTTGGGCAATTGATAGAAGATTAAATAATCATGACGATATCCAAGGCGATGATCATTATATAGGCATCACGTCCAAGATAAGTAGACCGACTCCTGCCTACATCTACCACTATTACTCCACACATCTACCGCTATCCAGCATGCATCTAGTGTATTAAGTTCATGGGAAAACGAAGTAATGCAATAAGAACGATGACATGATGTAGACAAGATCTATTCATGTAGGAATAGACCCCATCTTGTTATCCTTAATGGCAATGATACATGCGTGCCTTGCTACCTCTTCTGTCACTGGGAAAGGACACCACAAGATCGAACCCATCACAAAGCACCTCTTCCCATGGCAAGAAAAATCGATCTAGTTGGCCTAACTAAACCAAAGATTCGAAGAAGAAATACAAGGCTATAAGTAATCATGCATATAAGAGATCAAAGAAGACTCAAATAATATTCATGGATAGAAACTGATCATGAACTCAAAATTCATCGGATCCCAACAAACACACCGCAAAAGTTTACATCAAATAGATCTCCAAGAGACCATTGTATTGAGAATCAAAAGAGAGAGAGAGGAAGCCATCTAGCTACTGCCTACGGACCCGTAGGTCTATGGTGGACTACTCACGCATCATCGGAGAGGCACCTATGAAGAAGATGAACCCCTCCGTGATGGTGTTTAGATTGGATATCGAGGTTCTGGAACTTGCGGCGGCTTGAATTGTGTTTCGTCGCGATTGGACTCCGTTTGGTACTGATATTCTGCGAAGTAAAAAACAAGCAAAAACAGCAACTGGCACTTTGGCACTATGTCAATAGGTTAGTCCCAAAAAATGATATAAAGTTGCTATAAAATGATTGTAAAACATCCAAGAATGATAATATAACAGCATGGAACAAGCAAAAATTATAGATACGTTGGAGACGTATCAGCATCCTCGAGCTTAATTCCTACTCGTCCTCGAGTAGGTAAATGATAAAAATAGAATTTTTGATGTGGGATGCTGCCTAACATGTTCATCTCATATTCTTTTCTTTTGTATAGCATGGACATTTGGACTTGTAAATGATTCAAAGCAATAGTCTAGTTTTAACATAATGACTTCAATACTCAAGCATGTCAACAAGCAACCATGTCTTTCAAAATATCAACACTAAAGAGAGTTATCCCTAGCCCATCATGCTCAATCATTGATCCATTCATGAAACACACTCAAATATTAGCTATGCCCAATGCTCAAGTACGATCATAGTGCCTCCTAGTTGGTGCTTTATAAGAGAAGATGGAGACTCAAAGTAAAAATAAAAATTGCATAAAGTAAATAGATAGGCCCTTCGCAGAGGGAAGTAGGGATTTGTAGAGGTGCCAGAGTTCAAAGTTTAAATTGAGAGAGAAAAAAAATATTTTGGGTGGCATGCTTTTCCAGTCAACGAAAACGACAAAGTAGATCACAATACTTTCCATGCTAGGTATATCATAGGTGGTTCCCAAACAGAAAATAAAGTTTATTCCTTTTTCCACCAAACTTTCACATTCCATGGCGGGCCGTATCCACGGTTGCCTTCCATACCAACACTTTCCAAGGAATTTATTATTTGACAACATAAAGTAAATTTTTTTTTCTTTTTCATTTCAGGAATGGGCATCCCTATTACCGTTGCACTCTCGTGCAATGACAAGTGAATAAACACTCATCTTGAGAATAACACGTCTAGCATGGAAAAATATTGGACACTCCCCACCATTTCATGAGCGGTACGAGCACACAAAAGAGAAAATTTATTTTGAAAATTTAGAGATGGCACATACAAATTTGCTTGGAACGGCATGGAAATACCGCATATAGGTAGGTATGGTGGACTCATAAGGCAAAACTTGGTTTAAGGATTTTGGATGCACAAGTAGTATTTCTACTTAGTACAAAATGGAGGCTAGCAAATAGATTGAGAAGCAACCAAACCAAGAAATGAAAATTCACATAAGCGAGCATTGAGCATAACTAACACCGAATAATGCACCATAAGTAGGATGTAACTTCATTGCATAACTATTGACTTTCGTGCATGTATAGGGAATCACAAACCTTAACACCAATATTCCTACTAAAGCATAATTACTCACTAACATGACTCACATATTACTATCATCATGTCTCAAAACTATTACAAAGAATCAAGTTTAATTTGTCCAATGATCTTCATGAAACTTTTTATTATATCCTCCTTGGATATCTATCACTTTGGGACTAGTTTCATATATTGCCATTGCTTTTTGACAAGCTCAAACAAATTTAAGTGAAGCACATGAGCATAAAGATTTCATCTCTCAAAAAGGTATAAGTGAAGCATGAGAGGATTTCTTAAAAATTTACTAGCTCTCAAATTAATCTAAGTGAAGCATGAGAGTATTTCTACAAAAAATTCCAAGCACACCGTGCTCAAGAAGTTATAAGTGAAGCACTAGAGCAATCCTATAGCTCAAAAAGTTTAAGTGAAGCATATAGAGCAATTCTAACAAATCATAGCATAATTTTGGCTCTCTCAAATAGGTGTGTCCAGCAAGGATACAAGTGACAAACTAACAAGAAAAGCAAGCAAAGACTCAAATGATACAAGACGCTCCAAGTAAAACTCATGATATGTGACGAATAAAAATATAGCTCCAAGTAAAATATCGATGGTTGTTAGAAGAAAGAGGGGATGCCACTCGGGGGCATCCCCAAGCTTAGTTGCTTGTTTCTCTTTGGATATATCTTGGGGGTGCTGTAGCATCCCCAAGCTTAGGCTCTTTTCACTCCTTATTCCTTCATCCATCGTGATCTCACCCAAAACTTGAAAACTTCAATCACACAAAACTCAACAAAATCTTCGTGAGATCCGTTAGTATAATAAAGCAAATCACTACTTTAGGTGATGTTGAAAATCCATTCATATTTTATTATTGCATTATACCTACTGTATTTTAACTTTACCATGGTTCATACCCAACAATATAACCCATATATTCATCAAAACAAGCACACAATGCAACGAAAACAGAATCTGTCTTAAACAGAACAGTCTGTAGTAATTTGTACTATAACCATACTTCTGTAAATCTAAAAAATCTGAAAAATTAGGACAACATAAAGAATATTTATAGCAATACCGTGTTAAAATTTCAGCTCAAGATCATGTTCCAGTAAAAAATCAAATACTGGACGCAAAGTTTCTGCTTCAGAATCAGCATCGCTTCTACTCATCTTATGAATCATCCTAAAGGCTCTACTTGGCACAAACACTAAATAAACCATAAAAAACACAATCATAACAGAGGCATAATTGTGTCAACACTCAAAAACAGAAAGGAAAAAATAAAAATAAATTTATTCATCGGGTTGTGTTGGGGATATAACCCCGTGGTGAGACCCACCCAGGAGGAGCCGGGTCATGAGGTTGGCAGCTTAGCAGTAAGGCCTGAGCAGGCTGAAAGGTCAGGACAAGGCCTGGAAGTGACTTGCCAGATGGGCCTAGAAGAGGCCCAGAGCCGGAAGGTTGTGTGTGACCCGGAGGCGCAAGCCGTCGGGGGATGGTTTGCCAGACAAGGCAAGGATAGTTAGAGATAAGGTCGGTTACTAGATGTAACCCGGCCCGGACTCTTGTAAGCCTAGGGCCTCGACATATGTATATAAAGGCGGGTTCCCTGGGCGGCTTAGACCACGAAACATCTGATCGAGGACTAGGTCAAGCGAATCCGCTCCCTTGTAATCGATACCCAATCAATATAACTCAAAGCAGGACGTAGGCTATTACCTCCTTCGAGAGGGGCCGAACCTGGGTAACTATGTGTCTTTCGTCCCGATCAACCCCTTCGAGTTAACCGCCGGAGCGATGGCTTCACCCCTAAGTCCTTGCATGAGGACATCTGCCGTGACAAAACCATGACAGTTGGCGCCCACCGTGGGGCAGATGCTCGGTGGTTTGGAGTACTCAAAGGGCTCTCTCCTAGGGATCGAGGGATACGCCGTCGGCAGGATGACCAAGAGTCGCCGCGGCAAGCTCTACATCAACGACGCTTGCTGGGGCCCCGAGGCCGACTCAATTGAGTACGGGTACTGGGTCCCCTTCGGCGGAATTCACGTCTTCATCGGCAAGATCGGCAGACCTAAGCCCGGGCCGGACATCTGCACCGACCTCGTCGAGTCGGCCCGGCGCGCGCGACCCGCCCAGATCAACCCGGGCCAGAAGCACGTCTTCATTGGCTTCACCCAAGGCACAAAATTTGAGGAAGGTTCTATGTCACGGGAGGAAACCCTCATCTGCTTAGAGGATGGATCCTCGAACGGGGAGGCGGAATCAATCTACCAGCTTCACAACGGCGGGCTTGGGGGCTACTTTGAGGGCTACCACGACTCGGAACACTATGAGCCGCCGAGCCGAGCCGCCGTCTTCATGGGTATATCGGCACCGGCCTCTAGCAGCACGGTGGCTGGGACAGCGGCTGCTCGCGCAACAGGATCCGGGTCAACCAGGCCACCGGCTCAAGTTTTGCTGGATCTGATAAATGAATTTACAACTCTGATGGGAACCGAGGTCACAGCGGAAAACCAAGCAGCCCGTAACACGGAGATCGCGAGGTTGAAGGATCAGATGGCCAGTGCCCAGGAGGAAATCAACACGTTGCGGGCTCAGATGGATGCTGAGTCGGAGCGTCTCAGGGCTGAAGCTTTTCGCCTTAGTCTGGATCAGCAAGCCTGAGATGCGATGTTCCGGATGAGGCATCAGACCCGCCTGCCTGATCAGTATGAGACCAGAAATATTTTTAACACCTCGGGAGCAGGGCTAAATGCGCCGCTTGCCGTGACCCGGACGGCAGAGGTGCCTGGGAGCAGGGCGGCGGCTCAGCTTCGGCAACCAGACCCGCCCCGCAGGAACCAGACCCTGCTGCAGCATTTTTCGACACCACCTGGACATTACTCTAACCCGATGGAGAACATGGTAGCAGCGGCTGCTAGGCTCAATGCGCTCCTCATCACCGATGGAACGACCTTTGCGGAAGAGGCGCTGAATGACATTGGGCACTTACAGACGGCGGTGGCCCAACAGGAGAAATATACTTACAGCCGGAGTCGTGTGCACTCGACCCCCATCCCAAGCTGCAGTTGTAGCCGGCATTTGGAGTCACCGGCGATCTCTAGCAGTGAGCGACGTCGGAACCCGCCCCGTGATGACCCCCCCGTTGTCAACGCTCAGACGGTTGTAGATCGTGCAAGAGCACAGCGTGAGGCGGCTGCGGCCGCGGCGGCTTATCAAGAATCGCCCCCAGTAACACCTTCTGTTTCAGTAGGAGCCGGAGTCACCTCCAGAGCCGTGGGAGTGCCGTGCTTAGCACCGGCTCTCCGAAACGAGCGCCTGCCGAAGGACTTCAAGGGCCCACGCAAAGTGCCTAATTATAGGGCTGATCTGCCTCCAGAAGCTTGGATCGAGAGTTATGAGCTAACCATGGAGATGTTGGATGTTAGTGATGTAGTCTGTGCCAAGTATTTCATCATGATGCTAGAAGGACCGGCTCGTACGTGGTTGAAGGGTTTGCCACCCAACACCATTAGTTCCTGGGCCAAGTTGAAGGCGAAATTCATCAAGAATTTTCAAGGCACGTGCAAGCAGCCTATGACGATTGTGGATTTGGATCATTGTGTCCAGCGTGAAGATGAGTCGGCCCACCATTGGGTCCGGCGGGTTTCAACCATTATCCACTCGTCTGATAATATCACGGTGGCTCAGGCGGTTTTGATTCTGGAGAAGAATTATCACTTTTTGCCCCTAAAGCAGAAGCTTGGACGGCTCAAGCGTTCTTGCCAGGACATGGGGGAGGTCATGGCGGCTCTCACCAAATATGCAGACTCTGACAGCACGAAGGATCCTGGGTCTGATGATGAGAAAACGGCTAAAGGAAAGAAGAATGGCAACGGCAAGGGTCAGCAGCAGAACGGGGCAGGAAATAACAATCCATGCAATGACGGTAAGCGGAAGCATCCGGACGGCGGGTCAGATCTGGTAGCAAATACTAATGCTGGGAACAACCGTGGCAGGGGGAACGGTAAACCGCCTTTCGGTAAAAATAAGCCTTTCAACATGGAAGCAATGCTTAATGACCCCTGCCCGAAGCATAGCCTGCCCAATAAGCCATCCACTCATGCTTGGAAGGATTGTTGGGTTATGCGGGAATTCCTGAATTACAGCCTTCACCAGCATCAAGGTAACGGCAACGGACCGCCCGGCGGGTCAGGATCCGGCTCTCCTGGGGCCGGCTTCGGCGCAGGCGGCTCAAACTCTAGTTATCAAGGTCAAGGTAACCATGGAGGTCATAATCAGCAGTCTGGCAATGGTGGCCAGCAGTAGAATAATCAGTCGGGGTATCAGAGTAATCCAAAACATCTTAATGGAGGCCAGTATCACGTCTTTACGACAAGCCTTGATAAGCGGGATCAGAAAGTGCGCAAGCAGGCGGTTAACGCAGCCATGCCGGCTCTTCCGCGGTACTTAAAATGGTCTGAATATGCGATAACTTGGAGCAGGGAGGATCACCCGCCGCGTGTAGATAACCCGAGGGCATTTAGCCCTTGTGGTAGCTCCCCAAGTAGGAGGCTACGTGTTCACTAAGGTGCTGATGGATGGTGGCAGCAGCATCAACATCCTATACTATGACACCTTTCGTCGGATGAACCTGGTTGACAAGGATCTCAAGCCGTCGTCTACAGTTTTTCATGGTGTGGTGCCCGGCAAATCAGGTTATCCAATAGGGAAAATTGCCCTTGAGGTAGCCTTTGGTGATGAGTTCAACTACAGGATGGAGACCTTGTGGTTCGAGGTGGTTAAGATCAAGAGCCCATATCATGCTCTGTTTGGGCGGCCGGCTTATGCCAAGTTCATGGCTAGGCCTTGTTATGTTTACTTGCAGCTCAAGATGCCTGGTCTGAATGGAACGATTACAGTGCATGGTGATCGGAAGATTGCTCTTGAGTGCGAGGAAGGCGATGCGGCATATGCAGAGTCAAGTTGTGCTGAGGCGGAGCTCAAATTTTATAAAGACAATGTTGACCCGACGGATATGACCCCGTTGAAGAAGCCCAGTACTGAATCTGAGCCGCCCCTGAAATTTGTGGCAGAAGATAGCAAGTTGGTGGATTTTGTTCCGGGCGACTCATCTCAGCAGTTCACTATTGGGACCAATATGGACCCCAAATAGGAAAGCGCGCTCATCGAATTCATCCGTGAGAATCGGGACATCTTTGCATGGAAGCCTTCTGGCATGCCGGGTGTACCGAGAGAATTCGCTCAGCACCACCTTAATGTGGATCCTAAGTTCAAGCCGGTCAAGCAATTCCTCTGTCGTTTCAATGAAGAGCGGCGTAAAGCTATTGGGGAAGAGGTAGCCCGGCTCTTAGCAGCAGGGTTTATCGTGGAAGTTTTTCACCCGGAATGGTTAGCTAACCCGGTGCTGGTGCTTAAGAAAAACGGCACGTGGCGCATGTGTGTAGATTACACTGATCTCAACAAGGCATGTTCGGTTGATCCATTTGCTCTCCCCCGTATTGACCAGATCATTGATGCAACGGTGGGTTGTGAGAGTTTATGTTTCCTGGACACTTATTCGGGTTATCATCAGATCAAGATGGCAGTCAAAGACCAAGAGAAGACGTCTTTCATCACACCTTTTGGAGCTTTCTGCTATGTGTCTATGCCTTTTGGGCTCAAAAGTGCGCAGGCGACTTATCAACGCTGTGTGCAGAACTGTCTTCATAGTCAAATTGGGCGCAATGTTCATGCTTATGTGGACGATATTGTGGTCAAGTCACGGAAGAAGGAGACTCTACTAGATGATTTGAAGGAAACTTTTGATAATCTGCGGGTTTACAAGATGATGCTTAACCTGGCTAAGTGTGTGTTTGGTGTGCCTGCAGGCAAGCTCTTGGGATTCTTGGTCTCCGAGCGAGGCATTGAGGCTAACCCAGATAAGATAAAGGCCATCACTTCTTTGTCTAAGCCGGCGTGCATTAATGATGTTCAGCGCTTGGCGGGTCGTATTGCCGCTTTAAGCCGGTTCATCAGCCGCCTAGTTGAGAAAGCTATTCCTTTGTATCAGATGATGAAGAAGAGAGATGACTTTGTCTGGAGTGATGCTGCCAATGATGCGTTTGAGGCGCTCAAAAAGCAGTTGGTTGAGCCGCCCGTCTTGGCTGCTCCGGTGGAAAAAGAGCCTTTGCTCCTGTACGTGGTGGCTAATAATAAAGCCGTCAGTGCTGCAGTTGTTGTGGAGCGCAAGGAGGCAGGCAAGGAATATCTAGTCCAGTGGCCGGTTTACTATGTCAGCGAGGTTTTGATAGAATCCAAGCAAAGATACCCGCATTGGCAAAAGCTGGTGTTTGGAGTATTCATGGCAAATCGCAAGCTGAAGCATTATTTCCTTGGGCATCCAATCACGGTGGTCAGCTCTGCCCCTTTGGGGGATATCATTCAAAATAGAGAAGCCACCGGTAGGATTGCTAAGTGGGCAATTGAGCTTGGGCCTCTTAATCTGAAGTATGTACCTCGGACAGCTGTTAAGTCTCAAGCCCTGGTGGATTTTATCAATGACTGGACATAATGTCAGGCGCCCGAGGAGAAGCCGGACAATACATATTGGACGATTCATTTTGATGGATCCAGACAATTGGAAGGCTCGGGGGCTGGAGTTGTTTTAACTTCCCCACGAGGTGACAAATTTTGTTATGTTTTATGGCTAATCTTTCCCTGTACTAACAATGCAGCTGAGTATGAAGCTTTGCTTCATGGGCTCCGTGTGGCCAAGGAAATGAATTTGAGCCGGGTCAGATGCCTCGGCGACTCAGATCTGGTGGCTCAGCAAGTTTCTGGCACGTGGGATTCTAAGGACCCTCGCATGGCGGCTTATCGCCAGGCGGTTGATGTTATTGCTAGTCACTTTAAAGGCTATCAGGTGGATCATATTGATCGTCGGAAGAATGAGGTGGCTGACGCGTTATCAAGACTAGGGTCTCAGTGTAACCCGGTGCCACCTAATGTGTTTCTGGATGTACTGCATCACCCGTCGGTCAAATTACCATCTGAGGAGGATCTTGCTATACCTGACCCGGAAGGACAATTGGTGGCGGCTCTCCGTGCAATCCCTGATTGGACACTGCCTTATCTGGCGTATCTGACCCGTGGCGAGTTACCCCAAGACGAGACCCTGGCGCGGCAGATTATGAGGCGGTCTAAGTCTATGACTATTGTCAATGGCGAGTTGCACAGGTGCAGCATGACTGGCGTTTTTCAGCGTTGTGTCTCTCCTCACGAGGGTCGTGAAATCTTGCAAGAGATACATGCCGGCGATTGTGGTCATCACGCCGGGTCAAAATCTTTGGTGGTGAAAGCTTTTCGGCACGGTTTTTACTGGTTAACAGCTCATGCCGATGGGAAGACTTGGTCAGTAAATGTGATGGGTGTCAGAAATTTGGAAGACGTGCTCATGTGTCGGCTCAAGAGTTACGGATGATTCCAATCACCTGGCCGTTTGCGGTCTGGGGGCTTGATATGGTTGGACCGTTTAAGAGGTCTAATGACAAGAAGACCCACCTCTTGGTGGCGGTTAACAAGTTTACCAAGTGGGTTGAGGCAGAGCCGATCAGTAAGTGTGACGCAGCAACGGCAGTTCAGTTCGTCAAAAAGCTGATTTTTCGGTTTAGTTATGCTCATAGTATCATCACTGACAATGGTACAAATCTGTCCAAGGGGGCTATGAAAAAGTTTTGTGACGATGAACACATCCGCCTTGATGTTTCCTTCATGGCTCACCCACAGTCCAATGGCCAAGCATAGCGTGCTAACCAGGAAATTTTGAGAGGGATAAAACCCCGGCTTATGGTTCCTTTGGAGCGAACACCGGGTTGTTGGGTGGAGGAGTTACCTTCAGTTCTTTGGAGCATCAGAACCACCCCCAATAGGTCAACAGGCTATACGCCTTTCTTCATGGTTTATGGCGCAGAGGCTGTTCTTCCCAGTGATATCCGTCATGACTCGCCCAGAGTGGCGGTTTACGTTGAAGCTGATAACGAGATGGCGCGTCAGGATGCGTTGGACGCCTTGGATGAAGAACGGGATCTTGCAGCCGCGCGTTCGGCGATTTATCAACAAGATCTACATCGATATCATAGCCGCAGAGTCAAGACCCGGACGTTTCAAGAGGGCGACTTAGTGCTTCGTCTGACTCAAGACCAGACAGATATGCATAAGTTATCACCCCCCTGGGAAGGACCTTTTGTGATCAGCAGAAATCTCAACAATGGTTCCTATTATCTCATTAACATATGGGAGAGCGACAAGTCACGCACTTCTGGGGAGGAACCTGCCAGGCCGTGGAACATTGCTCATCTTCGGCCATACTATACTTGAGCCAACCGTCTCTCATCAATGTACATACTTCTGTCATTGTATATACCACTTTTTATAATATAATAAAGTCGGCGTCCCTATAATTCGGGGCCTGTGCCGTTTTCCTGCACCAAGTTTCGTGCAGAGAGTTGATTCTTCATAAGGTCACTTGGGGGCTTCCAACCCACTGGGTTTAGCTTTCATACCCTCTTGACCGGCTTTATATGCCATATTCGAGTTAAACCTGCCTGTTTGCAACTTGCTACTCCACCATGTGACCCGCCATACGCCTGACAGTCAATCTTTTTAAGACCCTGAACTATTCAGAGTTAAAACGGCAGCTTTTGTCACGAGAGAGCCGGCTTACAGTGAGCTAGGATAAACTCGCCTTGTCTGCTGTAGTCTCTCCGCTATGTGGCATGTTCGTACTCTTAGCAAAGTCAATCTTTTTAAAAGACCCTGAACTTGTTGAGGTTTAAACGACGGATTTATGTCACGTGAGAGCCGGCTTACGAGGTTTCGGGTTTTCATGCCTAGCTTCTTTGAAGCAAAACAAGTTTTTTCTTAAAAAACAAAAGATAAGAGTTATCTCTTCTTGCCGTGCCTTTAAAGTCGGCTTACAAAGCAGGAGATATACAAGTATATATTCTATTGTTTGTTTTTGCAGGTGCTTTTCATGATAAGATTCTAAGTTTCTAGGTAATCCCAGCTTAGCATTGCTCATGGAGAATAATCCGCCAGTGGGAATCGACGAATTCATACTTTTAGTCATGTCAAGACATTCATACGAGAAAAGTTTTGAACCGCCGGCATATCAGTTGTAGAAGCTCAAAAAAGTTCACGAAGGCACAGCACAGGCAATCAAGTTTTTCTTACAGCTATTACAAGGCCTCAGAGGACCCAAAATGTGGGACTCAAGTTTTTTCACAAGTCATAACCCGGCGGCTCAGCTTTGCCCGGGTTAACATCATTGGGGACTGGCTCTTCGCCTAGCTCGTCGACGGGTCACCGTGCGCCGGGTCTTCACTCTCCTGGATCTGAAGGTTGTCCACATCCCAATTGCAGTTGAGTAAAGCTTCAAATTCAGCTTCATCATGCAAGATCTGAGACGGGTCAACGCCAGGGGCAAAGATGTGCTTACATCATTGAGGGGTCAGATCCTTCGGCTCAAATGTAGGCGCCCGTACTCGCGTGTTGTTGTCGTCGTAAGCCGCCTGTTACGTCGCCAGATCAGCTTCTGCGGCTAACCGGCTGGCCAACACTCGAGACGCTCGGAAGCAACGGGCGTAATCATCTTGAGTGAATTCTGACCCGTCGTCCTTGAGCTGCGGGAAGCCTCCCATCATTTCTTCTGGGTTGAGCTCTGGTGCATATGCCAACGCCCTGCTTAAAGCAGATACCGCACCCTCGCGGGCGGCTGATTTCTTCATCTCTTCAAAGTGCTTGGGAACGGTGGAGAGGCAATTCAGCACATCCTTGATCAATTTTGGCACCCCCTATTCGCCAAACACAGCCCTGATGGTAAAGAGGTTTCCAGCATACAACTGTTCAGTGAAGGCATATAAAGCCTTCAGCTTCAACAAGCTGTCATCTGGAAGCTGGCGAGTTCGTTTGCCTGCAAAACAGATTAAGTTTGTAAGTCGTCGGGCGAGTCTATATAAGATTATTTGAAACATGGTCATAATATAGCCAGCAATGATTACCAAAGACGGCTTTGGTCATTCGTATTATATGGCGCTTCAGGCTGGTCAGCTCTTCAGTAACAGGTTTAAGACGACCTTCGGCATCTTCCGCCCGTTTGGTCAGGGCGGCTTGGCTGGTTTCAGCAGATTTTTTATACGCCTCAAGCTCAGTCTTGATCTTCTCCAGTTTTGACGAGGCGAGCCGCCACTTTGTGTCAGCTTCAGTTCGGGCTTCTTGTTGCAATGCCAGACTCTTCTTAAGGTCCGTCACGCTAGACTCGGACACATTTAAAGATTCCTACACATGACAAGTCATAAAATAGCAAGATTGTCAATCTTAAGTCGCCCGTCCGCCTCATAGTAGTGCTTAGAGGTACTACAGAGAATTGTTACAAGTCCCAAGCAGATTGCAAGCAATATACTTGACACTTGGGGGCTAATGTGTATTAGTTCTTTCAAATTTCTACAATACAAATAAGACCCGGATCATCTTCATGAAGATGACCCGGCCCTTGGGGGCTACACATTGCTCTACAAGTCTAAGATCAGATCTACAAAAGTTTCGGCTCATTATTTACATAATGGCCCGGCCCTTGGGGGCTACACTTGGCATTTTTGAATTAATCAATACAATAAGTGTCGGCTCATTTTTGGCATAATGACCCGGTCCTTGGGGGCTGCATGTTGGTCTATTGAAGTCTACATATTATGGAAGATCCGGCTTATCTTCGAGAATATAAGCCGGCTCTTGGGGCTGCGTAAGGATATGCAGAGAATGGAAAAGTGGAGTACCTCATATTTCCTCTTCATCATATCAACTAGTTTGGCCTCCATGTCCCGGCTCGCGGCAAGACGGCTCAAATAACCCGAATGCAATTCATCCGCAGTCAGCTTCTCCAAGTTGGGCAGTTCAAGCTTAGCTCTCTCCTTTTCAAGAGAAGGCACCTCATCCTTGCTGATGTGCTTGGCTAACACGTTGGAGGGGGCCGGAGCGGCATAGGCAGAGCCGGTAATTGTGACCTCTTCTTCTTGAGCCGTCACATCTTGAGTTGTCGACAGGAGGCTGGGTGGCTTAGGATCCGTCTCCAGAGGGGCCTCAGGAATCACAACATCAGCATCCACCGGCTCAGTAGGCTGGGGAGTGTCGTCACGAGCACCTTGGCCAGCTTCGGATGGTTCCACTTGAACTCCAGGAGTGTCAAGCTTCGGGTCCTCCGGCTCTGAGTCATCCGGATGGGAAGATTGCCCGCTCAGTTTTCTCTTCTTGGCCTGGGCCCTGCGAGCAAGGACTTCATGGTCAGTTATATGCAAGGACAGAATAGTAATAAGCAGAAAGAGAATGCAAGTAAATTTACCCCGGGTTGATAACAAGGGGAGGCAGTTTGGAGGTGGTCGAGTCGCCAGACGAAGGAGGTGTCTCTTGATACAATTAAATTAAGCGGTATGAGCAAGTGACAGCACAAGAATAAAATGCAGAAGTATAAATATAAGTTATGAAGTACCTTGTTGCGATGTTTCCGACGAGTCGGAGTGTCGGGTAAGCCGGCCATCAAGTCTTCAGAGCCGCCGCTCCGGGTCTGACGTCTAGCGTCATGTTGCTGCTTCTTCAAAAGAAAGTCGGGATCTAAGTGAGCAAGAGGATGTGAAAACTTTACTTTTCGGATGACCCGCCGGATTTTCTCTGTTGGCAGAGGTTCTGAGTCGGAGGATATGATAGTTAACTCTGCAGCACCGGCTTCGCTTGCCTCCGCATCATCCTGAGAGGAGTCGGCGTCAATAAGTTGCATGAAAAGAAGACCAAGGGAATCAAGTTCTACCTCTGAGTCATCCAGCCCAAATAGCTCCTCAGTTGTTTGTTTCTTTTTACGAGCTGGAGCTCGAGCTTTGGTTGCCTTGCCTTTCTTCTTCTTGGAGGTAGTGGTTAGTTTCTTGTTCCAAAAAGAAGAGCCGGCCTGCATACAGTATATGCATTGGCAGAAAGATTAAATAGGGCATATGAAATGTAGCATCTAAAGAAAGAGTGAGGATTAGGATGAAAAGGTTCACCTCCGGAGCCGGGTTAAGAGCATAAAAAGGGCTTAACCCCGTCTTATTGCAAGCTTCTTGCGGCTCACCCAGCAAGGATTTGACGATTGCATTAAGGTCCTGGTCTGTCAAGGGGGTCCGGTTGAAGCGCTGAGGGTCATCCACCTCACCAGTATATTGGCACATTAAGGCGTTGCGGCGGCTCAGCGGCATAATTCTCCAAGAGACCCAGCAGCGGGTCAGATCGACGCCAGTTAACCCGTTGGCTAACAGGGCCCTTATCTTTGAAAAAGTTGGACCATACTGGGCGCGCTCTGCAGCAGACACCCGGTCTGGGAGCTCGGTGTCGGTGCTGAGCCGGTAAGGACGATAACCCGGCAGTGGATTCTCTCCTTCTGGGGAGGTATCTTTGCAGTAAAACCAGGTCTTATTCCAATCTTTGGGATGACTAGGCAGAATCGCCGATGGAAAGGATACATCCCTCTGTCTCTGAATGGAAACACCTCCAAGCTCAAGGCTCAGTCCATCTGCCATCTCTGTTTGGCGGTTGATATAGAAATAATCCTTGAAGAGGTCAACAGATGGCTCTTCTTGCAGATAGGCCTCACAGAGAATTTGGAACTGGCATAAATTGGTTACAGAGTTGGGGCCAATATCTTGAGGGTGCAGATTGTAGAAGTGCAGGGCGTCCCGGAAATTTTTTGATCCGGGCGGAGAGAAGCCGCGAAGAATATGATCCGTGAATACAACAACCTCACCATCCTGGGGTTTGGGAGTGACTTCGTTGCCGGGAACCCGCCAATGGATAACACCTTGAGCCGGCAAAGCTCCCATGACTACAAAGTCGTTGAGCATTTCTTCGGTAACCCCAGAGCCTACCCAGTCACAGGAGGCAGGGGCTTTAGCCATGGCGGCGGTTTAAAAGACTGTGGAAAAGCATGGATATGTGGCGGGTTAAAAACGCGGCATGACCAAAACAACTATGACTCTAAGATGACAACGCCATCTAACGAGTCATTATTAAAAATATGAGCCGCCGTCAGCTACAAGTATAAACTGGATTATAACTCGTCAGGGAGACCCGGCAGCATCCTGGCGGGTCAAGTTTGCTAGTAAGTGTTGAAAAATTGCTAAGTGTGGACAAACAACTTTCACCGATTACGGCTACCGTTTTGAGATCTACGGAAGGAAATAAAAGAAAATATTTCCTAAACCAAAAACGACAGTGAAGAACAGACAGTTCATAAGTGAGCTCCCGTGAAGGGATGGTCTATAATGAGCATAGGAAACACATCAGACGGAGAGCCGCGGGTCTTTGCTAGCGGATGAAGGCCTAAAGGTGCTTACTTTTCATCTACGGCAAAAGCTCCGATGAACGGCGGCGGACCCAAAGAAAACCCGATGAACTAATGCAGATCCAGAGGAGGAAGAAGATGGAACCTGAGATGCGCAGGAGATGCGGGCGAACGCTGGCGAGCTCTGGACACAGTCAGGGCGATGCAGCGTCCTTGATTGAAGATGGCGGCGAGGGGGAAAGTGAAAGGGATAAAGGACCCCACGTGCCTATTTATGAGGGGGATGGAACAGCAACAGTCTCGCGTGGGAATCAAGGAGACAAAATGATGATTGACCAAGAAAACGTCTCGATTCTCAGGTTGACTAGTTAATGCAAAGATCCATTGTGATGTCATCCGAATTTTTTGGATTTGTCAGAGATGACATCACCCATTTTCACATGGCGGGTCATGAAGATTTATTGTAGGTCAGATGCTTACGAAGAATGCAAGACTCGCCAACTAGAAGACTTGAAGATTGACCCGAACCGGTTCAAATCAATCTGGGGCCTAATGTTGGGGATATAACCCCGTGGTGAGACCCGCCCAGGAGGAGCCGGGTCATGAGGTTGGCGGCTTAGCAGTAAGGCCTGAGCAGGATGAAAGGTCAGGACAAGGCCTGGAAGTGACTTGCCAGATGGGCCTGGAAGAGGCCCAGAGCCAGAAGGCTGTGTGTGACCCGGAGGCGCAAGCCGCCGGGGGATGGTTTGCCAGACAAGGCAAGGATAGTTAGATATAAGGTCGGTTACTAGATGTAACCCGGCCCGGACTCTTGTAAGCCTAGGGCCTCGACATGTGTATATAAAGGCGGGTTCCCTGGGCGGCTTAGACCATGAAACCTCTGATCGAGGACTAGGTCAAGAGAATCCTCTCCCTTGTAATCGATACCCAATCAATATAACTCAAAGCAGGACGTAGGCTATTACCTCCTTCGAGAGGGGCCGAACCTGGGTAACTCTGTGTCTTTCATCCCGATCAACCCCTTCGAGTTAACCGCTGAAGCGATGGCTTCACCCCTAAGTCCTTGCATGAGGACATCTGCCATGAAAAAACCACGACAGGTTGCCTCCCAGCAAGCGCTATAGTTTTACGCCCCTAACTAGGCATGATGATTTCAATGATGCTCACATAAAAAGTAGTAATTGAAATATGCAAGAGAGCATCATGAGTCTCATGACAAGCACATTTAAGTCTAACCCACTTCCTATGCATAGGGATTTTGTGAGCAAACAATTTATGGGAACAAGAATCAACTTGCATAGGAAGGCAAAACAAGCATAACTTCAAAACTTTGAACACATAGAGAGGAAACTTGATATTATTGCAATTCCTACAAGCATATGTTCCTCCCTAATAATAAATTTCAGTAGAATCATGATGGAATTCAACAATATAACTATCACATAAATCATTATTTTCATGATGCACAAGCATAGAATTTTCATTACTCTCCACATAAGCAAATTCTTTTTCATCCATGGTAGTGGGAGCAAACTCAACAAAATAACTGTCATGAGACACTTGATTGACATAACCACATTGCAAATTAAAATCGTGATGATAAGTTTCATGGTTATCATTACACAATATAGCATACGTGTCATCACCATCATCATAAATAGGAGGCATGCAATCATCATAATAAATTTGCTCATCAAAACTTGGGGGACTAAAAGTATCATCTTCATGAAAGATAGCATCCCCAAGCTTGTGGGTTTGCATATCATTAGCATAATTGACATTAATAGAATTCATAGTAACATCATTGCGATCATGCTTTTCAATCAAGGAGCTATCATGAATCACATTATAAATTTCTTTTTCAACACTTCATCACAATTTTCAGATTCATGATTTTCAAGCAAAACTTCATAGAGACAATCAAGTGCACTCAACTCACTAGCAATTGGTTCATCATAATTTGGTCTTTTGAAAAGATTAGCAAGTGGATGAGCATCCATATCAATAGATTTTTAGCAAGCAAAGATGCAAGCAAATAGAAGGCACATGACAACACAAGCAAAGATAGCAAACAAGCAAATAAAAATAGATCCGACGAGAAAAACGCGAACGAGAAAGAAGGCGAATAAAACGGCAAATTGGTGAAGTGGGGGAGAGGAAAACGAGAGGCAAATGGCAAATAATGTAATTATAAGGAGATGAGATTTGTGATTAGGAACCTGGTAGATGATGATGGAGTCTCCTCGGCGCCTGAGATTGGCACGTAGAAGAGACCGCTTCCTCCCCGGCAACGGCGCCAGAAAATTCCTTTGACGTGGCTTGAGACTGCGTCGGTATTTCCCCAAAGAGGAAGGGATGAAGCAGCACAGCGACAGAAAGTATTTCCCTAAGTTATAAAACCAAGGTTATCGAACCAGTAGGAGGATCACCACCACCCAATAAGCAGCACCTACACACAAATAACAAATAATTGCAACCCGACGCGAAAGAGAAGTTCTCAATCTCTCTACGGTAAAAAGATAGATTAGGTAGTGATAGATAGGAGAGATAGATCTCTCAAGAACACAAAATAAAAAGGGCAAATAAAAAGTGCAGCAATATATTTTTGGGTTTTTGATTTTGTAGATCTGGAAACAAAGAGGCAAAAAGATAGATCGGAAAGCAATATGTTGGAAAAGTAGACCCGGGGCCGTAGGTTTCACTAGTGGCTTCTCTCATGAGTATAGCACACGATGGGTGAACAAATTACTGTTGGGCAATTGATAGAAGATTAAATAATCATGACGATATCCAAGGCGATGATCATTATATAGGCATCACGTCCAAGATAAGTAGACCGACTCATGTCTACATCTACCACTATTACTCCACACATCTACCGCTATCCAGCATGCATCTAGTGTATTAAGTTCATGAAAAAATGAAGTAATGCAATAAGAACGATGACATGATTTAGACAAGATCTATTCATGTAGGAATAGACCCCATCTTGTTATCCTTAATGGCAATGATACATGCGTGCCTTGCTACCCCTTCTGTCACTGGGAAAGGACACCACAAGATCGAACCCATCACAAAGCACCTCTTCCCATGGCAAGAAAAATCGATCTAGTTGGCCTAACTAAACCAAAGATTCGAAGAAGAAATACGAGGCTATAAGTAATCATGCATATAAGAGATCAAAGAAGACTCAAATAATATTCATGGATAGAAACTGATCATGAACTCAAAATTCATCGGATCCCAACAAACACACCGCAAAAGTTTACATCAAATAGATATCCAAGAGACCATTATATTGAGAATCAAAAGAGAGAGAGAGGAAGCCATCTAGCTACTTCCTACGGACCCGTAGGTCTATGGTGGACTACTCACGCATCATAGGATAGGCACCTATGAAGAAGATGAACTCCTCTGTAGGATCGAAAGTATGTCTAGAGGGGGGGGGGGATTAGACTACTTGACCAAATAAAAATTCTACCTTTTCCCAATTTTAAGTGTTGGCAGATTTTAGCAATGATAGCAAGTCAAGTACACCCTACACATGCATGTCTAAGAGTATAGCAGCGGAAAGTAACAACAAGCATGTATAGTAGAGGGTACGAAGGAAGATCAAACGCAATTTGAAGACACGAAGATTTTTCCCGTGGTTCCGATAGGTGGTGCTATCGTACGTCCACGTTTATGGAGTCTTCAACCCACCGAGGTTAACGGTCGCGAGAGTCCACGGAGGGCTCCACCCATAAGGGTCCACGAAGTAGCAACCTTGACTATTCCATAACGGCTTCCGTCCACGAAGGACTAGCCTCACTATGGGTAGATCTTCACGAAGTAGGCGATCTCCTTGCCCGTACAAACTTCTTGGTTCAACTCCACAACACGAAGTAGGAGGCTCCCAAGCAACATCTAACCAATCTAGGAGGCACCACCCTCCAAAAGGTAATAGGCTCGGCAATGTCGATGAACTCCTTGCTCTTGTGCTTCAAGATGATAGACTCCTCAACACACAATCACTCTCTCACAGATTTGGCTATGGTGGAAGAGATTGATTTGGTGGAAAGCAACTTGGGGAGGCTAGAGATCAAGATTCATATGGTAGGAATGGAATAGCTTGATCTCAACACATGAGTAGGTGGCTCTCTCTCAGAAAATTGGATGGGGCAAGTATGGAATAGTTCTAAGTGCTTCTCTTTCGAATGGGTGATGGTGAAGGGGTATATATAGGCGTCCCCAAAAATCCAACCGTTACACCTAAAGTGACCAACTCGGTGACACCGAAGTATAAAACTCGGTGGTACCGAAGTGACCAAAAGGCAGTAACTTTTGAATCTCGGTGAGACCGATACATAACTCTCGGTGGTACCGATCAGATGACCAACGGTCAGAATGCACAACTCGGTGAGACCGATTCTCAATTTTCGGTGGTACCAATTCTTGACAACGGCTAACCAGAGAGTTGGTCCAAAAACTCGGTGAGACCGATTCACAAAACTCGGTGGTACCGATTCTTGAGAATGGCTAACCAGGAAGTTGGTCCAAATCTCGGTGAGACCGATTGGCAAAACTCGGTGGTACCGATGCTTGAAAATAGCTAACTAGAAAGTTGGCAACTTAATTTGGTGGCACCGAAGTGGAATGTTGGTAGTACCGAGATGGGTTTGGCTTAGGATCTGTCTAGGGTTTGAATCTCGGTGAGACCGAATAGGAATTGTTGGTCTTACCGATTTTAGTGGTAGGGTTCTAGACAGAGTATTTATGGAAGAGCTTGTGGGTGTTTTTGGTGACTATCACTTGTGCACATGGAGCATCTTATTCACCAACAGTACCTTACCCCCTTTTAATAGTATTGGCTTTCCTATGGACTCAAAGTGATTTCTCACAAAGTAAAATGTGGAGTCCTCTTGCTTGAAGCTTTGCCAATCCATTTCCTTGCATCTTGGGGTTTCTCCACAATCCTTTTGCCAACCTATCATTGAACTTTTCCTGAAATGTACTTAGTGGAAACATTAGTTCAATGACATATATGTTGTTATTAATTACCAAAACCACCAAGGGAGCAAATGTGCTTTCAATCTCCCCCTTTTTGGTAATTGATGACAACATATAGATCAAAGCTTCGACATATGATATAATCAATGAATATAATCGTCGCTTTGTGAAGTATGTGATAAGCAAGAGCTCCCGCTAAATTTGTGCATTATTTTGAATTTGCGTTTGAATGCAAATGCATAATCGATTATGTACATGGGGCACTCTTCCATGTCACATACAACTTGGTGGTGTGCGAGAGTAATAAGAATGAATATCAAGGCACAACACAATCAAGCAAAGGTGAATGATCATCTCATAAGCATCACAAGGATAGGAAATAGTAGCAATACACATCAAGTGTATGATCAAACACCAACAAAGTTTAACACATCCAAACCAAAAGATATCAAATGTTTTGAAAAGCAATAAAAAGCAACGCTCTCTCTCTCTCTCGAAGCCTAAAGATCTATATACATCTTCTCCCCCTTTGGCAACAAGTTACCAAAAAGTTCAAAGGTATATAGCTAATCGTTCTTCTGGGGCTGATCTCCTCCGGTGGCCGATGAAGGAGTCGAGAGAACGGCATCAGCGAAGATGTCTGCAGACGTCATGGACGGAGTCGGAGTAGCAACTGGAGGAACTGGAGGAGCTGATGGAGCTGAAGAAGCTGTAGCAGGTGCTGATGAAGAAGGTCGCAACTCTGGAGCTGGCACTGTAGCTGATCTAGCCTGAGTAGTGAACTGAGTGCTTGGCCTGAGAGCTGCACGATCCTCCTCCTCATCATCATCATCTGTAGAATGAGGGCTAGGCACTGCGTCAACTTCCTTCTTGAGCTCATTCACAGTCACTGTGAGCTCATCCACCTTGTTGTTGAGAATATGAAATTTGTTGTCAACAATCCTCGACAGGCTCGCCTGGTTCTTCAATATCTCGCTGATGTCCTTCTGCATGCTGAGCACAGAGCTAAGTAGGAGATCCATCTGCTCACTCCTAGACCTTGGCACCTGAGAACTGGAGTCTCTGGCAGCCTCTGCATGTGCCTGTGCTGTAGCTGGAGTGGGATGATCTGGGTCCATCACCACAATGTTGTCTTCTAGTCTGGCAATAGTGGCAAATGTGGTCGGTCAAGTGCAAATATGTGCTTCTCCAACTTAGAGTTGATAAGCATTTGGATATAGGGTGCATAGCAGCATGACCGCTTCTGGTCAGCAGCAACCCTCTTCACAGTCTCCACTATCAGATCCATCACTCTGAATCTCGTATGTTGATCTAGATGGAGCAGCATGTTGATGGAATATCCTCTAATCATCTTCTCATCTCCAGACTTAGGCATCAAGGTATGCCTCAATATAGTGTTGATTGTGCGTAGACCGGCCTGGAGGAAGTAAATAGATCCTAGCTTGTGAGACTTCACATGTGCAGCAGGAATCTCATTGTACATATTCTTCATGGCATTGTGGCTTGCCTTGGGCTCATTGTATACATTAATGTCACCATCTTCCACCACTGGGACTTCTAAGATGGCATCCCACTCATCAACTGTGGATTCATATCTTGCACCTTCAGTCATCCACACAATTTTACCATCTCCATAGAAATGAGCAGTGGAGTAGAATTGCATGATCATTTCATCATTCCAAGCAGTAAACTCCTTACCAACAAACTCATCCAGACCAATGCAGTGAAAGTTGTCTTGCACATTTGGGAAGTAATCCTCATTGTCCTTGATGTACTTCCAATCCACAAACCTCATACCACTCACAGCAGGGCTCTTGTCAAGCAAAATTGTTTCATAGAAGTCTTGTTGTTCTTTTGTATAGAACCTGTAGTCCACAACAGTCTTCCTCCTCTGTGAATATGGATCAACAGCTCTCCACTCTCTCAAACCTGAGTCCTTCCTCTTCTTCATGTCCTTAGCAAGCAAGTGGCTGGCATTGTGCTCTGGAAGGTGTGGTCTTAGCTTCATCAAAGCAGACATAGCATCATCCTCAGCTTCCCTAAAAGTGGAAGTCTTGTTCTTGGAAGCAGCTGGGATATCTTGATACGTCTCCAACGTATCTATAATTTATGAAGTATTCATGCCATGTTTACAATAATTCTATATGATTTTGGTATGATTTTATTAGAACTAACCCGGACTGGCGCTGTTTTTAACAGAACTACCATGGTGTCGTTTTTTGTGCAGAAATAAAAGTTCTCGAAATGGGCTGAAAATTTACGGAGAATATTTTTGGAAAATATAAAAAATACTGGAGCAAAAAGATACCAGAGAGGAGTTCCGAAGCCTAGGGCGCGCCCCCCTGGCTTGTGGGCCCCTCGGGAGTCCCCCTGACTTGATTCCAACGCCAAGTACTCCTATAAATCCCGTAACCCCCAGAAAGAAACCTAGATCGGGAGTTCCGCCGCCGCAAGCCTCTGTAGCCACGAAAAATCAATCGGGAGCCCGTTCCGGCACCCTGCCGGAGGGGGAAACCATCACCGGAGGCCATCTTCATCATTCCGGCGGTCTCCATGACGAGGAGGGAGTAGTTCACCCTCGGGGCTGAGGGTATGTACCAGTAGCTATGTGTTTGATCTCTCTCTCTCTCGTGTTCTTGAGATGACACGATCTTGATGTACCGCGAGCTTTATTAATATAGATGAATCATATGGAGTTTTCCCCTCTCTATCTTCTTGTGATGAATTGAGTTTTCCCTTTGAAGTTTTCTTATCGGATTGAGTCTTTAAAGGATTTGAGGACACTTGATGTATGTCTTGCGATGGGATATCCGTGGTGACAATGGGATGTTCTATTGATCCACTTGATGTATGTTTTGGTGATCAACTTGCGGGTTCCGTGACCTTGGGAATCTATGCATAGGGGTTGGCACATGTTTTCGTCTTGACTCTCCGGTAGAAACTTTGGGGCACTCTTTGAAGTTCTTTGTGTTGGATTGAACATGATGAATCTGAAATTGTGTGATGCATATCGTATAATCAAGCCCATGGGTACTCGTGGTGACATTGGAGTATCTAGGTGACATTAGGGTTTTGGTTGATGTGTATCTTAAGGTGTTATTTTAGTACGAACTCTAGGGCTGTTCGTGACACTTATAGGGATAGCTCATAAGATTGATCGGAAAAGATAACTTTGAGGTGGTTTCGTACCCTACAATAATTTCTTCGTTTGTTCTCCGCTATTTGTGACTTTGGAGTGAACTCTTTGTCGCACGTGAGGGATTTACATATGATTCAACTATGTCAGTATTGTTGAGAGAACTTGCACTAGTGAAAGTATGAACCCTAGGCCTTGTTTTCAAGCATTGCAATACCGTTTGTGCTCACTTTTGTTACTTGCTACCTTGCTGTTTTTATATTTTCAGATTACAAAAACCTATATCTACCATCCATATTACACTTGTATCACCATCTCTTCGCCGAACTAGTGCACCTATACAATTTACCATTGTATTGGGTGTGTTGGGGACACAAGAGACTCTTTGTTATTTGGTTGCAGGGTTGTTTGAGAGAGACCATCTTCATCCTATGTCTCCCATGGATTGATAAACCTTAGGTCAGCCACTTGAGGGAAATTTGCTACTGTCCTACAAAACTCTGCGCTTGGAGGCCCAACACGAGTCTACAAGAAGATGGTTGCGTAGTAGACATCAAGCTCTTTTCTGGCGCCATTGCCGGGGAAGTGAGTGCTTGAAGGTATATCTTTAGATCTTGCAATTGAATCTTTTAGTTTCTTGTTTTATCACTAGTTTAGTCTATAAAAGAAAACTACAAAAAAAATGGAATTGAGGTTGCCTCATATGCTTCATATTTTTAATGTCTTTCGTGAAAATGATGGAAAAGAAAATTGTGCTCAAGTGTTAGAAGAAGAAGTTATTAAAATGTTTGGCACTAAATCTTTGAGTGATGAGCATGATTGCAATGTTGTTAGTATGAATTCTTTGAATATCCATAGTACTAATGATGATTGCACTAGTCATGATAAAAAGATTTCTTATAAGCATGTAAATTTTTGTGGAGTGCATAGAGTTTGTGAAGACATGCCTAAAAGGGAAGATAGATTTTGTAAGAGGCATAAGTATTTAGAAACTAAATGGTTGCAAGAGAGGCTATATGTTTGTGGTGAAAGACTTAATATTTCTCGCCGTCCTTGTGAACTTTGCAATGAAAGTGGTCATTTTAATTTCCAATGTGAATTATTTCATGATCGAATTGTGTCCAAAAATTGTGATAACCTCATTACCCTTGAGCATCATAATGAACTTAGTATATTTTTGGGGTATGAAGAAATGAAACATAAAACTAAGGATGTTCCAGCTTGGGTTCTCATGAAAATGATTGATTTTGATCTAAATGAAATCTATATGTATTGCGTGGTAAATTGCATTGAGAATCCTTATATTTCCAATTACTTAAAGACAAGAAAACAAATAGAAGATGAAGAGAATACTAATGAAGGGGAAGAGGTTTCCCAATATCCTCCTATTTTTTCTTATGATGAATCAGGTAATGAGGAGTAGCCTTTTATTCAACCAACCTCTTCAAAAAGAAACTTGGAGGAATTAAATAAACCCACACATAATGTGGTGAAGAAGAAGAAAAGTAAAGGTAAAGAGGTATCTCTCCCAAATAATGTTGCTCCCATTATTGATAGGCCTCATGAGAATGAATCAAAAATAGTTGTGGAAGATGATACACTTGAGGATGATTTTGTTATGCCTATTGCTTGTTGTGATAATATGATTGGGAAGATAATGATACTTCTTATAATCTTCAAAATATTTATGGCACCAACTTGGAGGATGATGATAATAATTGCTATACTATTGGTGCTATTCATACTATTAATGATGAGAGTGATTATGTTTATGATATACAAAGCCACAAGCTTGGGGATGCTATGTTTGATGAAAATGACATGTTTGAGAATTTATTTGCTGCAATTAATGTTTGTCCCAAGCTTGGGGATGCTATGCTTAATGAAGATGATCTTTTTATTCCCCCTACTTTGAATGATCAAATTTGTTATAATGATTGCATGCCTCCTACTTATGATGACTATTGTGATGATACTTATGCGATGAAAAAGAGTGATGCTTACTATTATGATACTTGTCATAATTATGAATATCCTTTTACTGAATATTACTCTTTTAATGTGGAACCAATTTGTAGTATTCAATTCTTTTATGATACTCCCACTATTAGTCATGAGAAGAAATTTTCTTGTGTGGAGAGTAGTAAAATTTATATGCTTGTAGATCATGAAAAGAATGCTTTATGTGCTGGTTATATTGTTGAATTCATTCATGATGCTACTGAAAAATATTATGAGAGAGGAACATATGCTTGTAGGAATTGCAATAATATCAAGTTTCCTCCCTATGTGTTCAAAGTTTTGAAGTTATGCTTCTTTTGCCTTCCTATGCTAGTTGATTCTTGCTCCCATAAATTGTTTGTTCACAAAATCCCTATGCATAGGAAGTGGGTTAGGCTTAAATGTGCTAGTCATATGCTTCATGATGCTCTCTTTGTGTTTCAATTCTTATCTTTTTTGTGAGCATCATTGAAATCATCATGCCTAGCTAAAAAGGCATTAAAGAAAAGCGCTCGTTGGGAGACAATCCAATATTTATACCTACTGTTTTTGTGTGTACACATGATTAAGCTACTTTATAATCATGTTTTATAGCTTTTGTTTCAATAAAGTGCCAAGTAAAGCCTTTGGGATAGTGTGGATGATAGTTGACTTGATTCTGTGCAAAAACAGAAACTTTTGCTCTCAGTCCAGGAATTTTGTAAATTCACTGGAAAGTGATTTTGATCTGATTTTTTTACAAAGTCCTTATATACAAATTCTTCAGGTTTTCCTAATTTTTCAGAATTTTTAGAAACAGGGAAGTATGGTTACACTACAGATCTTCACAGACTGTTCTGTTTTTGACAGATTCTGTTTTGCATGCATAGTTTGCTTGTTTTAGTGTTTCCATAGCTTATATTTAGCGGTATAAATTATGGGAATGATAGAATACAGTAGGTATCATGTGGAAACAATTATGAATCTTGTCTTGACACTACCTAAGTGAATGATCTTTGTTTATTATACTAACCCATCTCACGAAGTTCCGTTAAGTTTTGTGTGATTGAAGTTTTCAAGTTTTGGGTGAGACACCTATATGAGGAGAATAAGGAGTGACAAGAACCTAAGATTGGGTATGCCCAAGGTACCCCCAAGATAATATCCAAGGAATACTCAAGCGCCTAAGCTTGGGGATGCCCCGGAAGGCATCCCCTCTTTCATCTTCAACACTATCGGTATATCTTACTTGGAGCTATATTTTTATTCGTCACATAATATGAGTTTTGCTTGGAGCGTCATTTTATTTTGTTTTTTTATGTTAGGTGTTATTTATAATCTTGTTTTTCTATAAAAAGTTCCAAGAATTGTCTTAGGATGCTTGCATTGCATGTATTGATGTGTGCTGTGTAAAAACAGAAACTTTTGTTGTAGTGTTTGAATTTTCATATTTTACTGGAAGGTGGTAAGTTTCTGAAATTTTTACAGAGTATTGTAATATAAATTTTATATTGTTTCCTAAATTTTGATAATTTTTTGAGTTACATAAGTACACTGGTTTAATAGATTGCTACAGACTGTTCTGTTTAGACAGATTGCTGTCATAGTTTTGTTATCTACTTATCCTATAGTTTCCATAGCCTATATTGGTAGATATAAATTGTGGAAATGATAGTATACAGTACCTAATGTTTGAAAATTATTATGCAACTTGTCTTGGAAGTACATAAAGAGTTGACTTATTATTATGTGCACTAACCTATCTCACGAGTTCTTTTCAAGTTTTGTGTGGATGAAGTTTTGAGAATAGGTGAAACCATGATATGATAGGATTGAACGAGATACAAAAGCTCAAGCTTGGGGATGCCCAAGGCACCCCAAGTAAATATTTCAATAAGTCTCAAGCATCTAAGCTTGGGGATGCTACGCATCCCACCTCTCTTCATCAACAATTATCGGTTAGCCTATGTTGAGCCTAAATTTTTATCCGTTCACATGATGCGTGCTATTCTTGGAGTGCTATTTTTCTTTTGCTTGCTGTTTAATAAAATACTTAGGATCTGAAATTCTTAGATGAGAGAGTCTTCACATAGTTATTTAATTGTTGGCTACTCATTGATCTTCACTTATATCTTTTTGGAGTAGTTTGTCATTCACTCTCGTGCTTCACTTATATCCTATTAGTAAATGGTTGAATGAATTGAATATCATAAATCTGAAATTAAATATGCTTCATATACTTATCCCATGGGGAGTAATGACTTCACACATAATAAGTATAGGTGGTAAAATTTATTGAAAGTTAGCAAACACCGCATTGGTCACTCGAACAATTCATGAAAGAATATTGAAGGAAGAGAGATTCCACATATAAATATACTATCTTGGACATCTTCTATGATTGTGAGCTCATTAATTATTTTCAAACTCGAGCAAATTAGTTAAAATTGGACAAGGAAGACAACTTAATGAGTTATGTTTGGGTATATTTGTATAGAAGTTATATTGTTATGGATCCTCCAACATGTGGTGCTTGCTTCCACCTCATACTAGCCAAAACTTCCGCACCAAGTAGAAATACTACTTGTGCATCCAAACACCCTTAAACCAGTTTTGCCATGAGAGTCCACCATACCTACCTATATGCGGTATTTACCTGCCGTTCCAAGTAAATTTGCATGTGCCAAACTCTAAACCTTCAAATAATATTCTGCTTTGTATGCCCGAATCGCTCATATAGTGACTAGGGGTTGTCCGTATCTTCCATGCTAGGTGGGTTATCCTCACGATATGTGTTGATTCACTATCATTCACGAGAAAGTGGCTGGTATTCGCGATGCCCAGTTCCATGCTCAAAATTCAAATCAAAACATAATGAAACAAAACTCCCCCAGGATTGTTGTTTGTATGGACGGTACCCGTGGATTCGGCTCGCCGTGGAGTGTGATTGATTGGTGGAGGGGGAGTAAAAACTTTACCATTCTGTTTGGGAACCGCCTATAATGTATCTAGCATGGAAGATACCGAGATCTCTCGGTTGTTATGTTGACAATGAAAGCATACGGCTCAAAATTATTATTCATCCATGTTTTAAAAGCTCGAGCTCTGGCACCTCTGCAAATCAATGCTTCCCTCTGCGAAGGGCCTATCTTTTACTTTCTAGTACTTACCTTTATGCAAGAGTCATGGTGATCTTCACCACTTCCTATATTTCTCCTTTTTATCTTGGCAAGCGTCATGTGTTGGGGAATGATCTAGACATATATATCCACACAAATATATTTGATCATAAATTATTATTGTTGACAATTATCTATATGATAAATAAGTTGGGAGGCGAAACATTAAGCCCATATCTTTCTCTGTGTTCGATGGATGCTATTTGTTCTAAAAATATGATTTGAGTGTCCATAATCATGGAAGACTATATGATAGTTGAGTATGTGGAATTTGCTAGATCAAAGCTCTTACATAGACCCTTCCTGAAAATAAGATGAATTGCAATTGTTCGATGACTAGGAATATGGTTTGTTAGTTTTCAAGAAACTTTCTGGTCTATACTTTAACATGTGAATAGCTTGTTACTTGATCATGAGAAGTTTTATGAGATGAGCTACTGTTTATGGTTTATATTGATGCTAGAAAAGGTGATTGGAATTATCATTGATCAAACTTGTGCACTTGTTAGCATTCACACTTCATAAATTATTATTTTTATCATTTACCTACTCGAGGACGAGCAGGAATTAAGCTTGGGGATGCTGATACGTCTCCAACGTATCTATAATTTATGAAGTATTCATGCCATGTTTACAATAATTCTATATGATTTCGGTATGATTTTATTAGAACTAACCCGGACTGACGCTGTTTTCAGCAGAATTACCATGGTGTCGTTTTTTGTGCAGAAACAAAAGTTCTCGGAATGGGCTGAAAATTTACGGAGAATATTTTTGGAAAATATAAAAAATACTGGAGCAAAAAGATACCGGAGAGGAGTCCTGAGGCAGCCACAAGCCTAGGGGGCGCCCCCCCCCCCCCCCCAGGGCGCCCCCCTGGCTTGTGGGCCCCTCGGGAGTCCCCCTGACTTGATTCCAACGCCAAGTACTCCTATAAATCCCGTAACCCCCAAAAAGAAACCTAGATCGGGAGTTCCGCCGCTGCAAGCCTCTGTAGCCACGAAAAACCAATCGGGAGCCCGTTCCGGCACCCTGCCGGAGGGGGAAACCATCACCGGAGGCCATCTTCATCATCCCGACGGTCTCCATGACGAGGAGGGAGTAGTTCACCCTCGGGGCTGAGGGTATGTACCAGTAGCTATGTGTTTGATCTCTCTCTCTCTCGTGTTCTTGAGATGACACGATCTTGATGTACCGCGAGCTTTATTAATATAGATGAATCATATGGAGTTTTCCCCTCTCTATCTTCTTGTGATGAATTGAGTTTTCCCTTTGAAGTTTTCTTATCGGATTGAGTCTTTAAAGGATTTGAGGACACTTGATGTATGTCTTGAGATGGGATATCCGTGGTGACAATGGGATGTTCTATTGATCCACTTGATGTATGTTTTGGTGATCAACTTGCGGGTTCCGTGACCTTGGGAATCTATGCATAGGGGTTGGCACATGTTTTCGTCTTGACTCTTCGGTAGAAACTTTGGGGCACTCTTTGAGGTTCTTTGTGTTGGATTGAACATGATGAATCTGAAATTGTGTGATGCATATCATATAATCAAGCCCATGGGTACTCGTGGTGACATTGGAGTATCTAGGTGACATTAGGGTTTTGGTTGATGTGTATCTTAAGGTGTTATTTTAGTACGAACTCTAGGGCTGTTCATGACACTTATAGGGATAGCTCATAAGATTGATCGGAAAAGATAACTTTGAGGTGGTTTTGTACCCTACAATAATTTCTTCGTTTGTTCTCCGCTATTTGTGACTTTGGAGTGAACTCTTTGTCGCACGTGAGGGATTTACATATGATTCAACTATGTCAGTATTGTTGAGAGAACTTGCACTAGTGAAAGTATGAACCCTAGGCCTTGTTTTCAAGCATTGCAATACCGTTTGTGCTCACTTTTGTTACTTGCTACCTTGCTGTTTTTATATTTTCAGATTACAAAAACCTATATCTACCATCCATATTACACTTGTATCACCATCTCTTCGCCGAACTAGTGCACCTATACAATTTACCATTGTATTGGGTGTGTTGGGGACACAAGAGACTCTTTGTTATTTGGTTGCAGGGTTGTTTGAGAGAGACCATCTTCATCCTATGCCTCCCACGGATTGATAAACCTTAGGTCATCCACTTGAGGGAAATTTGCTACTATCCTACAAAGCTCTACGCTTGGAGGCCCAACACGAGTCTACAAGAAGAAGGTTGCGTAGTAGACATCATATCTCTGGAGAACCTCTTGGGTTTATCTGCAGCAGCCTTCTTGGGGGCAGTCTTGGTGCCTTTGGATGATGTGTCCTTAGGCATAACATAAGCCATGAGCTTCTTCTTCTTCTTAGGAGGAGCCTTTGTAGCTGGCTCTTCCTCCTCTTCTTCAGCAGCAGCCTCTACTGGGTCCTCATACATTGAGGTAGGCCTGCCCATGACATGAATGATCCTCTTCCTGCTCTTCTTCTTCTCTCCAGCCTTCTTAGGCATGGACTTCTTGGAGGGCTCAATAGTCATTGTTGCCCTGGCACTCTCTGGTGCTCTCACTGTCCCTGAGCTAGCATACTCCTTCCTTATAGCCTTCTTCTTCTTGGATGAAGAGGCAGCAGCAGTGTTCTTGGCAGCATCATCTTTCTTGGACAGCTCCTCAGGTATGAAATCTTCATCCTCCTCATCTGAGTTGAGCTTCCTTCTTGCCCTAGTTGCAGCCTTGGGCAGATCAGGTGAGCTAGGAACATCATCATAGCTCCCTTCAAGACTAGTGCCTGAGCTCATGTCAACACTTCTCTCTCTGAAGTCGTTTTGGCTATCATCTGAACCTGACATCTCTGACCCTGTGAAATAGAGTATAGAAGAGTGGATAGGTTGAGTCATCACAAAATTGCAGAAGATTTTCTCAAATTTGAACTAAAATTTCTTAAGAGTTGCATTCTGGCAAGTGAATTTTGGTACTACCGATGCAAACTTTTCGGACCCACCGAGATAAACAACCTGCTAAACAGAAACTTGGCACCACTTTCGGTGAGACCGAAAATGGGCACTCGGTTTCACCGAGGTTGTTCCCAGTTGACCAGAAAAGGGAATCGGTGAAGCCGATTCTTTTGCTTCGGTGTCACCGAGATTCAAGTAGCAAACGGCAAACCCTAAAAAATCGTTCATTCTCTAGTCTACTGGAAACTCTTGTGGATAGATCAATCTCAAACTTTGGCTTATCGATGGAAAAGTCCTAATGTGCAAGATTCGGAAAGGGGAGTGCACGAGGGGTCGAAATCGTACCCTAACTTGGTGACGGTCTCACTACGGCGGCGACGGGGGTGAAGATTCCGTCGACGGCGTGGACTTCCAACGGCGGAGGCGCTCGGGAAGACGAAGGCGACGACCAGGGGTCCTTGTTCGGCAGCTAGGGTTTTGGAGGGGATGACGTTTGAGGAACTAATTTCAAAAGTTGGGTCCGCCTCTTTATATACATGTGGTTGTCGGTGACACCGGTTCTAACTTTTCGGTGTCACCGAGTTTCGCTATTGTCAACTGACAGGGAAACTCGGTGTAACCAAGAAGATGGAATCGGTGATACCGAGTATGAAAACCAGATCAACCCTAGGCATTCGGTGATACTGAGAATTTGGTATTGGTTCCACCAAGATGCACTTGGGAGGTTTTAATGGTCAGTCCTTTGTCGATACAGAACTCCGAGTGCTCCTCACACAGAGAGATCAAAAAATCCTTGTTCAAATTTTGTGATGCAGCAAGAATGGAATATGAGACGAGAAAGCATAGATAGCTAGAAAGTGGTCCTAGGCATTCTTGTCCATCCAATTGGCAAAAGAAAAATCAAAAACCAAATAGCAACAATTGGATGTCCTCAAATGGTTAAATAAATGCAGACCAACATGCTCACACAAGAAGATGTCAAATGAAATCATGGCAAACATGCACATACATACTAGCATCTATCAAGCATTTTGGCGATGACGGAGTCATCTATATATGAGTATGTTGACTTAGGAGCCAAGTAAGAATACTTGATCATAGGTCATACTCATCGTTTAAGCACAAGTGGGCTTACCACTTTTACATAAAGCATTTAATGTCGTCACATACTATGAGATGCTTTAACTCAAGTCTTAGAGTAAAGCTCCCCCTTGATGTGACATCCCCCATAGGAGGGATAAACTAACCTTGGGTTTGTCGTAGAAGACTTCATGTGGGTGATGTAGTGGTGGATGCTCAAGGTTGATGAAGATCACCAAGAGTTGGGAGCATCCTTGTTGTTTCCTTACTCTTCTCACCTACATGGGTTAGTCCCAACACACAAGATACAAATACAAGGATATCTATGGACATGGAGTGCAAAGCATACATGATGATGTCCATGGATTTGTTGATTACCTTGTCCCTTGCTTACCTTTGAGGGAATGTGTGACTCCTTGAACTATTGCATGATGTTGACGTTGATTGCAACTAGTTCTTGCCAATAATGAATGTGAGTGAATTTCATTGGCGGAGTCACCCCTCAAGAACTTCTCTAGTTCTTCTTCTTGGGGACCCACATCAACTTGATGGGGATCCTTGGTGTTGAAGTGGCACTTGTAGAAGTTGAGCTTGAAGTAGCCTTGGGAACCCACTCCACCAAAGCTTGGGATTCATCTTCATATGAGTCAATGTCCTCTTGAAGCTTGTCCTTGCCCTTGAGCTTGTGGTCTTGTGGTGGAAGGTCATCTTGAGTGTTTGTTCCCTTGGGAAGAGTATTTTCATACTTCTCCCTTTGAGGAACAAACTTGGGCTTGGGGTATTGACCTTCTTCCCATTCAACTCCATTAGCGTTGAAGTAGCCAATGCCATGGTTCTTCCGGTATCCTCCGTGCTTGCGTACAATCTCCTCAAATTGCTTACACCCGGCAAGACTCTTGTAGATACCTTTCTCTATAGTTCCTTTCAATAAATCGTTTTCTTGCTCAAGTGTAACTTGGCTAAGAGAATCATCATTAGTGGAATCAATAGAACTACTAGAAGCAACATCATTAGATATAGCATTTTTATTGTTACTACTAGATGAAGAACCTTTCTTGCCTTTGTTACTAGTTTGTCTAGGTTTAACTTGTGGCATGAATGTAGACAAGAGTAATCGTTTGGCTAGATAAGATGAAGTCTTCTTTCGGAGATCGTCATTGATAGCTTTAAGAAACTCATGTTCTTGCTCCAAGGTGACCTTCTCGAAGCGTAGCTTCTCATGAGTCCTTACAAGCTCTCTACGATCTTCTAGAGTAGATTCATGGGCTAACTTAAGAGTGTTAAATTCTTTAGTTAGTTGTTCTATTTTCATCGTATCATCATCAACCGACTTATCTTGACTAGCATGACAATTATCAAGTTCATTTTGACTAACATCACTAGTTTTATCAAAGAGCAAGTCATCATCACCAAGTAAATCATCTTCATCACTATTGAAATCAAGATACTCGGGGTGTGATACCTTGGGGCCTTTAGCCATGAAGCAACTTCCACTCCCTTCATTTGGTGAATCAAATAGATCATAGGAGTTGGTAGTCACTAATGCAAGTCCGGCAACACCTTCATCTTGACTATAGTCGGAGTTGGAGTGATAGCTTCTCTCGGAGTTGTTGTCGGATTCGGATCCGGAAACCCATTCACCAACATGAGCTTGATGTCTTCTTCTTGAGTAGCTCTTGGTGTACTTGTCCTTCTTCTCCGAGTCCCTACTTCTCCTTGAGGGTCTTCGTTCATAACGATCATCTCTACTCCTTCTCTCTCTTTGAGGTGATTCATTCCTTGAGCTTCGTCTTCTAGGTGACTCTTCTCTTCGTTTGTAGGGATCCGTGCACTCATTTGAGTAGTGTTCAGGCTTCCCACAATTGTAGCAGTTTCGGTCACGACTTGACGAATGCTTCTCTTCATATCTTGAGTTGGAGCTACGTTCTTTACCTCTATTCTTGTAGAACTTGTTGAATTTCTTGACCATGAGGCTTATCTCTTCATTGGTGACAAGGTTGTCGCTTGAAGTTGCGAGAGCATCACTTGTGGCTTTATAAGCACCGCTAGACTTGTTGTGAAGCTCTTCTTTGTCTTTGAGTGTCATCTCATAAGCAACAATCCTTCCAATGACTTCCGTAGGCTTGAGATCTTTGTAGTTGGGAATCATTTGGATCAATGTGCACACGGTGTCATATCTCTCATCCAAAGCTCGAAGTATCTTCTTGATGATGAATTTGTCGGTCATTTCTTCGCTTCCTAAGCCGGGAATCTCATTTGTGATGAGAGCTAGCCTAGAGTACATCTCTGCGACTCCTTCACCATCCTTCATCTTGAACTTGTCAAGCTGACTTTGAAGAACATCCAACTTGGATTCTCTCACGGATTCGGTACCTTCATGCATATCAACCAAAGTATCCCAAATCTCTTTTGCATTCTCAAGACGGCTGATTTTGTTGAATTCTTTGGGGCATAGGCAGTTGAAGAAAATGTCACATGCTTGAGCGTTGTATTACAACATCTTCAATTCATTCGCGGTCGCTTCACGATCCGGTTCCTTTCCATCACCAAAGAATTCACCTTGCAAGCCAACACGAACAACAGCCCAAACGGCGGGGTTATGACCAAGAATATGCATTTTCATTTTGTGCTTCCAACTAGCAAAATTTGTGCCATCAAAGTACGAACCTCTATGATGATAATTTCCCTCACTAGACGCCATACTCTCCTAGGTTGTGAGACCAATGCAATGGAGACCAAGGCTCTGATACCACTTGTAGGATCGAAAGTATGTCTAGAGGGGGGGTGATTAGACTACTTGACCAAATAAAAATTCTACCTTTTCCCAATTTTAACTGTTGGGAGATTTTAGCAATGATAGCAAGTCAAGTACACCCTACGCATGCATGTCTAAGAGTATAGCAGCGGAAAGTAACAACAGGCATGTATAGTAGAGGGTAGGAAGGAAGATCAAACACAATTTGAAGACACGAAGATTTTTCCCGTGGTTCCGATAGGTGGTGCTATCGTACGTCCATGTTTATGGAGTCTTCAACCCACGGAGGGTAACGGTCGCGAGAGTCCACGGAGGGCTCCACCCATAAGGGTCCACGAAGTAACAACCTTGACTATTCCATAACGGCTTCCGTCCACGAAGGACTAGCCTCACTATGGGTAGATCTTCATGAAGTAGGCGATCTCCTTGCCCGTACAAACTTCTTGGTTCAACTCCACAACACGAAGTAGGAGGCTCCCAAGCGACACCTAACCAATCTAGGAGGCACCACCCTCCAAAAGGTAATAGGCTCGGCAATGTCGATGAACTCCTTGCTCTTGTGCTTCAAGATGATAGACTCCTCAACACACAATCACTCTCTCACAGATTTGGCTATGGTGGAAGAGATTGATTTGGTGGAAAGCAACTTGGGGAGGCTAGAGATCAAGATTCATATGGTAGGAATGGAATAGCTTGATCTCAACACATGAGTAGGTGGCTCTCTCTCAGAAAATTGGATGGGGCAAGTATGGAATAGTTCTGAGTGCTTCTGTTTCGAGTGGGTGGTGGTGAAGGGGTATATATAGGCATCCCCAAAAATCCAACCGTTACACCTAAAGTGACCAACTCGGTGACACCGAAGTATAAAACTCGGTGGTACCGAAGTGACCAAAAGGCAGTAACTTTTGAATCTCGGTGAGACCGATACATAACTCTCGGTGGTACCGATGAGATGACCAACGTTCAGAATGTACCAATTCTTGACAACGGCTAACCAGAGAGTTGGTCTAAAAACTCGGTAAGACCGATTCACAAAACTCGGTGGTACCGATTCTTGAGAATGGCTAACCAGGAAGTTGGTCCAAATCTCGGTGAGACCGATTGGCAAAACTCGGTGGTACCGATGCTTGAAAATAGCTAACCAGAATGTTGGCAACTGAATTCGTTGGCACCAAAGTGGAATGTTGGTAGTACCGAGATGGGTTTGGCTTAGGATCTTTCTAGGGTTTGAATCTCGGTGAGACCAAATAGGAATTGTTGGTCTTACCGATTTTAGTGGTAGGGTTCTAGACAGAGTATTTGTGGAAGACCTTGTGGGTGTTTTTGGTGACTATCACTTGTGCACGTGGAGCATCTTGTTCACCAACAGTACCTTACCCCCTTTTAATAGTATTGGCTTTCCTATGGACTCAAAGTGATTTCTCACAAAGTAAAATGTAGAGTCCTCTTGCTTGAAGCTTTGCCAATCCATTTCCTTGCATCTTGGGGTTTCTCCACAATCCTTTTGCCAACCTATCATTGAACTTTTCCTGAAATGTACTTAGTGGAAACATTAGTTCAATGACATATATGTTGTTATTAATTACCAAAACCACCAAGGGAGCAAATGTGCTTTCACCCTCCGTGATGGTGTTTAGATTGGATCTTGAGGTTCTGGAACTTGCGGCGGCTGGAATTGTGTTTCGTCGCGATTGGACTCCGTTTGGTACAGATATTCTGCGAAGTAATAAACAAGCAAAAACAGCAACTGGCACTTTGGCACTATGTCAATAGGTTAGTCCCAAAAAATGATAAAGTTGCTATAAAATGATTGTAAAACATCCAAGAATGATAATATAACAGCATGGAACAAGCAAAAATTATAGATACGTTGGAGACGTATCAATATCAAATAGCCTCTTCTCACCGGCAAGTTTGAAATCATAATTGAGTTCTTTAATTGCCCAAAATGCTTTATGTTCTAACTCCAAAGGCAAATGACAAGCTTTTCCATATACCATCTTGTACGGAGACATACCCATAGGATTTTTATAAGCTGTTCTGTAGGCCCAAAGTGCATCATCTAATTTCTTAGACGAATTCTTTCGAGACCTATTAACAGTTTTTTGTAATATCAATTTTATTTGTCTATTGCTAAGTTCAACTTGACCACTAGATTGAGGATGATAGGGTGATGCAATTCTATGGTTAACATCATATTTAGCAAGCATCTTACAGAAAGCACCATGAATAAAGTGTGAACCACCATTAGTCATTAAATATCTAGGGACTCCAAACCTTGGGAAGATAACTTCTTTAAGCATTTTAATGGAGGTGTTCTGATCATCACTACTAGTTGGAATAGCTTCTACCCACTTAGTGACATAATCAACAGCAACCAAAATATGAGTATACCCGTTAGAGGAAGGAAAAGGTCCCATATAATCAAAACTCCAAACATCAAATGGTTCAACAACAAGTGAATAATTCATAGGCATTTCTTGACGCTTACCGATGTTACCAATTCTTTGACATTCATCACAAGACAAGACAAACTTACGGGCATCCTTGAAGAGATTAGGCCAATAAAACCAGATTGCAATACCTTGTGAGCAGTTCTATCTCCCGCATGATGTCCTTCATAAGCTTCAGAATGACATTTCCGTAGGATTTGTTCCTGTTCATGCTTAGGTACACAATGTCTAATAATACCATCTACTCCTTCTTTATAAAGATGTGGGTCATCCCAAAGGTAATGTCTTAAATCATAGAAGAAGTTTTTCTTTTGTTGGTATGTGAAGATAGGTGGTATATATTTAGCGACAATGTAGTTAGCATAATCAGCATACCAAGGAGTGTTTTGAGAAACATTTATTGCAGCTAACTGTTCATCAAGAAAGCTATCATCAATAGGTAATGGGTCATCAAGAATATTTTCTAGCCTAGACAAGTTATCAGCTCCCTTCCTATCAACAATATGTAAGTCAAATTCTTGAAGCAAGAGAACCCACCTAATGAGTCTAGGTTTAGCATCTTTCTTTTCCATAAGATATTTTATAGCAACATGATCGGTGTGAACAATAACTTTGGAGTCAACAATGTAGGATCTAAATTTATCACAAGCAAACACAATTGGTAAAAATTCTTTTTAGTAGTAGCATAATTTCGTTGGGCACTGTCTAGAGTTTTGCTAGCATAATGGATAGCATTTAATTTCTTATCAACTCTTTGTCATAGAACAGCACCAACAGCATAATCACTAGCATCACACATAATTTCAAAAGGCAAGTTCCAATCAGGTGGTTGAATGATAGGTGCAGAAGTTAAGGCTTTCTTGAGTGTTTCAAAGGCTTCTACACAATCATCATCAAAAACAAATGGAATATCCTTTTGTAAAAGATTAGTAAGAGGCCAGAAGTCTTTAATAAACCTCCTATAGAAACCAGCACGACCAAGGAAACTCCGAATACCCTTAATATCTTTAGGACATGGCATTTTCTCAATTGCATCAACTTTAGCTTTATCCACCTCAATGCCTCGTTTAGATATTTTATACCCCAAGACAATACCTTCATTAACCATAAAGTGGCACTTCTCCCAATTCAAGACAAGATTAGTTTGTTCACATCTCTGCAAAACTCGTTCAAGGTTGCTTAAGAAATCATCAAAAGACGTTCCGTAAACGGAAAAATCATCCATGAAAACCTCCACAATCTTTTCACAAAAGTCAGAGAATATAGCAGTCATACATCTTTGAAAGGTAGCGGGTGCATTGCATAAACCAAAAGGCATACGTCTATAAGCATAGGTTCCAAAAGGACAAGTAAAGGTGGTTTTCTCTTGATCAAATTGTGATACCGGTATTTGAGAGAAACCAGAATATCCGTCCAGAAAACAAAAGTGTGTGTGCTTGGATAATATTTCTAGCATCTGATCAATGAAAGGCGGAGGGTAATGATATTTTCTAGTAGCTATATTTAATTTTCTAAAGTTGATTGCCATTCTATGGCGAGTGACAATTCTTTGTGGAATGAGTTCATTCTTATCATTAGGAACAACAATAATACCTCCTTTCTTAGGGACACAATGAACGGGACTTACCCATCTAATATCAGCTATGGGATAGATTATACCTACTTCCATAAGCTTTAATATTTCAATTCTTACCACTTCTTTCATCTTAGGATTCAATCACTGTTGGTGATCAACAACGGGTTTAGCATCAGGTTCCATATTAATCTTGTGCTGACATAGAGTGGGACTAATGCCCTTAAGATCATCAAGAGTATATCCAATAGCAGCCCGATGCTTCCTCAGAATTTTTATTAATCTTTCTTCTTCATATTCTGAAAGGTTAGCACTAATAATAACAGGATATATCCTTTTCTCATCAAGATAAGCATACTTCAAAGTATCAGACAATTGCTTTAATTCAAACACAGGATCACCTTTAGGTGGAGGAGGACCTCCAAGAATTTCAATAGGAAAATTGTGTTTTAGGAGAGGTTGTTGTTCAAAGAAATTTTTATCTATTTCATTTCTTTCACGCAAGTGCATATCATTTTCATGGTCAGGCAAATATTGTTCTAGTGGATCAGTAGGAGGCACGACAATAGAAGTAAGACCAATTATTTCATCCTTACTAGATAATTCTCTATCATGAGGTTGTCTACTAAACTTGGAAAAATTAAACTCATGAGACACATCACCAAAACTGACACCGACAGTTTGTTTTTCACAATATATCTTAGCATTGACGGTGCTCAAGAAAGGTCTACCAAAGATAATGGGACAAAAGTCATCTTGTAGGGAACCAAGAACTAGAAAATCAGTAGGATATTTTACTTTCCCACACAAGACTTCAACATCTCTAACAATTCCAAGTGGTGTGATGGTGTCTCTATTAGCAAGTTTAATAGTAACATCGATATCTTCTATTTGAGCGGGTGTTATATCATTCATAATTTCTTGGTATAAGGTAAAAGGAATAGCACTCTGATACTTCTCCAACGTATCTATAATTTTTGCTTGTTCCATGCTAATATATTATCATTCTTGGATGTTTTACAATCATTTTATAGCAACTTTATATCATTTTTTGGGACTAACCTATTGGCATAGTGCCAAAGTGCCAGTTGTTGTTTTTGCTTGTTTTTTACTTCGCAGAATATCAATACCAAACGGAGTCTAATCGCGATGAAAGTTTTTGGAGATTTTTTTTGGGCCAGAAGACATCCGGTGGGCCAAAGAAGTGCCAGAGAGGAGGGTCGAGGAGACCACAACCCACCAGGGCGCGCCAGAGGCCCCAGGCGCACCCTGATGGGTTGTGCCCTCCTCGGGAACCCTCTCCACCACCTCTGGCGCCTATAAATTCCCAAATATTCCATAAACCCTAGAGGAGTCGACGAAAAACACATCCAGTCGCCGCAAGTTCCAGAACCTTGAGATCCAATCTAACACCATCACGGAGGGGTTCATCATCCTCATTGGTGCCTCTCCGATGATGCGTGAGTAGTCCACCATAGACCTACGGGTCCGTAGGCAGTAGCTAGATGGCTTCCTCTCTCTCTTTTGATTCTCAATAAAATGGTCTCTTGGAGATCTATTTTATGTAAACTTTTGCGGTGTGTTTGTTGGGATCCGATGAATTTTGAGTTCATGATCAGTTTCTATCCATGAATATTATTTGAGTCTTCTTTGATCTCTTATATGCATGATTACTTATAGCCTCGTATTTCTTCTTTGAATGTTTGGTTTAGTTAGGCCAACTAGATCGATTTTTCTTACCATGGGAAGAGGTGCTTTGTGATGGGTTCGATCTTGCGGTGTCCTCTCCCAGTGACAGAAGGGGCAGCGAGGCATGCATTTATCGTTGCTATTAAGGATAACAAGATGGGGTCTATTCCTACATGAATAGATCTTGTCTACATCATGTCACCGTTCTTATTGCATTAATCCGTTTTTCCATGAACTTAATACACTAGATGCATGCTGGATAGCGGTCGATGTGTGGAGTAATAGTAGTAGATGCAGAATCGTTTCGATCTACTAATCTTGGACGTGATGCCTATATAATGATCATCGCCTTGGGTATCGTCATGATTATTTGATCTTCTATCAATTTCCCAACAATAATTTGTTCACCCACCGTGTGCTATACTCATGAGAGAAGCCACTAGTGAAACCTACGGCCCCCGGGTCTACTTTTCATACATATTGCTTTCCAATCTATCTTTTTGCCGCTTTTGTTTTCAGATGTATTATTCCAAAAACCCAAAAATACCATGCTGCACTTTTTATTTGCTCTTTTTATTTTGTGTTCTTGAGAGATCTATCTCTCCAATCTATCATATCCTAATCTATCTTTTTACCATAGAGACATTGATAACCTCTCTCGCGTGTCGGGTTGCAAGAATTTGTTCTTTGTGTGCGGGTGTTGTTTACGTAGTGGTGGTGATCCTCCTACTGGTTCGATACCTTGGCTTCCTAACTGAGGGAAATACTTACCGTCGTTGTGATGCATCATCCCTTCCTCTTTGGGGAAATACCGACGCAGTCTCAAGACACATCACACTCACGCTAGCACCCAAATCACATAAACCATGATAGCAATGATCTCCTATTTTGACTGAGACAACAGGCATGCCCACTACTAGTCTGTGTTTATCTTTTTCATCAGGTTTGGCAATTCTAGCAGCTTCATCACAGAAGTAAATAACATGCCCATCAATATTTTCTACCAAGATATCTTTAACCATAGCAACACTAGGTTCTACTTTAATTTGCTCAGGGGTCTTAGGTGCTCTAATATTAATTTTGTGAACCACAGTTGATACTTTAGCATGTTCCTTTATCCTGACAGGGAAAGGTGGTTTTTCAATATCAGCAGTAGGCACAACTGGATCAACATTGTAAATGATGGTTTCATCTCTAGCTTTTACCGGTTCTTTAATTTCTTCTTTAATAGGGGGATGATATTTAAACCACTTCTCCTTAGGGAGATCAACATGAGTAGCAAATGCTTCACGGAAAGAGGCTACTATCTCAGAGTCAAGGCCATATTTAGTGCTAAACTTGTGAAAAGCATCAATATTCATAAAAGATTTAACACAATCAAACTTAGGCTTTATACCTGACTCATTACCTTCGTCGAGTTCCCAATCTTCAGAGTTGTGTTTAATTCTTTCAAAGAGATCCCACTTGAACTCAATAGTCTTCTTCATAAAAGAACCAGTACAAGAAGTATCGAGCATGGTTTGATCATAATGAGAAAGCTGGGCATAAAAATTCTGAATAATAACTTCTCTCGGGATATCATGATTGGGGCATGAATATAACATTGACTTAAGTCTCCCCCAAGCTAGAGTGATGCTGTCACTATCGGCGTTCTGGGAACGGGGGTACCGAGACCTGCCTGCCTGCGGCCCAGCGCATGGCCCACCCCGAAGGCCCGGTACGGCCCTGCAATGAGCACCCAAGTCAAGGCCCTCTTGAGAGCCCCCGCCTCTCGCACCCAAGCCAAGGCCTCCGGAGGAGAGGCACCCCTTCAGGCCACCTCCCGAGGAGCGGAGATTCCTATGCAAGTACCCGGCCTCGTGAGGCCGGGGTGACGTGGGTTCTAACGAACAAGACAGGCGGGCGCCAGCGGGCGCAGAGGGAGGACAGTTTCCTCTTTGGTGCAAAGGAGACAAAGACGTACGCGGGTTCCCAAGGAACCCCCCAAAGGTTTCCTTCCCGGTGCAAGAGGACTGAGACCACGAGCTCGACAGGACGGATGTCATCGCCGAGCCCACCGCTACGTCACACCCAGAGGCTTTGCAGGCGAAGACCACCTTTAGTCAGGATAGGGTGCACTACTTGTCCCCTTTCAAATTTGGCCGTTGTGGGATCCCTTCGCGCCGGTTCAATGGGGGAAGAGGACTGTGGCCCCTATAAATAGGGATGAGCTCCCACTTTAGAAGGGAGGAGAAGGAAGGGGTCGAACGAGGGGGGGCAAGGTTGAACTGAGTCGAGTTCATCACCACCAAGAACCCTCGTGAGGCCACCAAACCACTGTACTAGTTCATCCATAACCTCCTCGAGAGGCCAATCCACCACAAAGCTGGAGTAGGGTTTTACACCGCAAGGTGGCCCGAACCTGGGTAAACCACTGTGTCCATCTTCTTCCTCGCAAGAACGTACTCGACGTAGCTAAGCCGTAGGGTGACAAGTTGGGACGTTGAGCCGGTTGAGATCTTCGCACACGCCCCAGTGTTCGAACCTTGAAGGGTTTTGCGGAGCCCCGATTCCGACATTTGGCGCGCCAGGTAGGGGCGTGTCGAAATCTTCCTCCGGTTTCACTTCGTTTCAGCTTCACCACTCCCATGGCCGACGCCCATCGAGCTCGCGCCGAGCGCCGGGCAGCCGGCGTCGCCCAAGTGACGCCTACGAGCAGCGGTGTTCCACGCCGCACCGCCACTTCTGCTGCCAACGCTGCTATCGGGTGGGCTGCTTGCGGTAGGCAGGACCCGCCGCTGCCACCCTCCAAGCGGCAAGGCGGCAGCATCGCAGCACCGTCCCCCGTCCCCACCAAGGCGTCGGCCTCCCGCACGCGCCGCGGACCGGCAGGGGCGTCGGCTGCGCTGCCCATGGCGCACGGACTGCTGTGTTACCACCCCAACGACGACAGCTCCGAAGACTGGCTTAGACGCGTCGCCGAGCCTGCTGGCGCCTCTAGCGAAGCCCTGATGCCTACCCGCTCGCTCTGCCCCCGCCCTTCCAGGCGGGAGACATGGCTCGCGGCGTGCCACCTCCTCCTTCCGCACGAGTGGCCGGTCGTGAGCCCATGTGCGAAGCTCGACGCCACGAACCACCACGTGGAGCGCCGGCATGCGCGCAGGACAAGACGAGCTGCCAGAAGATACCGCAGACGCAGGGGGGAGCGCGCGGGCTTCCCTCGAAGTTCAACCCGGTGAACGGGCGTGCTAAGGCCGAAGTAGGCCGCACCTCCCTCTGCATCCTCCCGGAGGTGGCTGCGAGGACCAGAAGGCCGAGGCCAAGGAGGCAAAACGCAAGGGCCCCACCATGCTGGTAGCTGCACCCAGGGCGAAGCGTGGTCGCGGCCCGGAGGAACCCCTCAAGAGCCACCGCCCGTTCTGCGTCTTCCACTACACCAACACCCACGAAACCAGCAACTGCCTCGAGCTCAGGGAGCTCCGCGACGAGCGCTTTGGCCGCCGCCCCGAGCGCGGCAGCAACGGCAGCGGCCGTGGGGCAGGCCGCAACGGGAACCGCTGGGACAACCATGACTCATAGCGGGACTGGCGAGACCAGCCCCACGAGGATTGTCGGCGCGACAAGCCTCGCGGCGAACCTCGGTGTGGTCATCCTCGGGAGGCCTGTCCTCGGGACAGGGCCGACATCCCTCCACTGCCACTGCCACCAAGGAAGAACGACAACCTACAGGACGGCTGGGCTGGGGGCTTCCAAGAGCCCCGCGTGATCGCTTGCGTCCTGAGCGGCGCGCAGGCCCCGGCCCACAACCGCACCTCCATGCAGCTCCTGTCCAAGAGCCGCCTGGGGGCTAGGGCCCACGCCGCTGGCGCTGCAGGCCCCATGCCTGCTGCTTGGGTGCCTTCCCTCTCCGCGTAGGAGGCAACGTCCGGCACCTCCCACGGGATGGGCTCGGGGGCTCCCGCCTGGGGAGCTCCTAATCAGACTGGCGCAACGGAGGAGGATCCTGGACACCACTCTGGGGCATGCTCCGGTGCGCAACCCCGCCAGTAGGGAGCAAGGCGCGAGGCGCCAGGAGCACAAAGATCCGGTGCCCACAACGGCGACGTGCGACGGAGGACACAAGATGCCAGTGCCTCGCGAGGCGCCGGGGCACCACGGGTCCTCAAGACATAAGGGAGCCAATCGAGCCCCCCCCCCCCCCCCCCCGTGCGCGGCCGTCAGGTGATTCCAAGGGTCGTTCCTGCTAGACAATCCTCTATGTTTTGTATCGTCCCGAACAAGAGTTTTTTGAATACATAATGAATCTGGCTAACCCCCCGCTTGAGATGGTATCATTTGTCTAAGCCTCAGGCTCTGGCGCGTCGGCACTACCGGGGACTGGCGTGCCCCACACGACTGCCCCTCGATGGTTCCACATGGGGGTTGGGCACGACGTCTGCGTAGGACTCGTCCTCGCGGTGAATCGTTGAAAAATCTAAGCACCTGGGCTCTGACCCACGGGCTGGCCACCCATGCGGATCATCTACCTTAGTGCCGCACCCCCTCGGTGAACCATCGCAGGCGGAGGAACGGAAGGCGGCATGGCTCGCGATGCCGTGGAGCAGGCAATAACGCCTCTCCTGCAGACGTGCCCTTACGGACACCTGGGGCGTGCCACGGCGCTCATGTTTGGGCCGTAGGGGCACGCAATTGGCGGATAACGCCTCTCATGCAGACGTGCCCTTACGGACACGCGGGGCATGCCACGGCGCTTATGTTTGGGCCGTAGGGGCACGCAATTGGCGGATAACGCCTCTCATGCAGACGTGCCCTTACGGACACGCGGGGCATGCCACGGCGCTCATGTTTGGGTCCTAGGGGCACGCAACTGGCGATCATCGCCTCTCCAGCAGACGCACCCTTGCGGACACGCGGGGCGTGCCGCGACGCTCACGTCCTGGCCTTAGGGGCACACAACCGCACCCCTGTGGCCGCACGGTGTACGACGGCGCTCGTACACAGGCCGTAGGGGTGCATCGCCGACCTACGCGCTCCTGCACCGAAATGTGCGGGAGCGTCCTCCCGCACCGAAATGTGCGGGAGCGTCTGAACACCGGGTTAGGAGCTCCTGAGCCTTGTGCCTGGGGTATCCACCCAATTATCGCCGCCATGACACTCTCACGTAATAATGAGTTAGGGGATGTACACGCTCCGGACCCCCCAAAGTGGAAGCCCACGACGACCCGCGTCGTGGCCGCAGAGGGAAGGGCTCCCGCCCACGCCCAAATGGAGGACCCCACGCTCGTGCTGGGGAGAAGACAAAACGTGTACGGGGGTCGCTCCCCCGGTCTAATACAGTGTCCGTGCCTGGGTCTGTCCCGACGACACAGGAAGATTCAGAGACCGAGCCCCGGCTCGTGAGCGTATCGCACGCAGAATACCCCACCAGGGCCTTGAGGTCTACCTTACTCGCGTAACGCCCAACTGCATGCGGGAACTCCCAAATGCAGGCGGGCGTGCGCCTAACACTTGGGACAGGAAAACTTCCTTGCGGGACCCTCATTTGCACGCCTAGCGGAGCAGGCCTCGCTGGCGACGCTCTTCTCGGAGTGAGTCACCCAAATACCCAAGACAGCCCCCCAAGTGTCGCGCCTCGGGAGCCCTCGCGGCGCCAACACTCGAGCATGAAAGACACAACCCCTCTCGCTGCACTCACGGGCCGGCGCGAATGCTACACGAAAACAATGCAGATGGGGGAGAATCGGGCTCTCACGACGCCGCCCCAGAGAGCCCGACGCGCGCGCCGCCCATGCTTCACGAGCAAGGCCATCACGGAGGCATCAGCCATGCAGGGCAAGTGCAGGCGTCAGGAGGAGCACAGGGGCTGCCTCCCCGTAGCCTCCACCGCACGCTAGAAGCGAGGACCTCTGGAGCCGTCATCACAAACCTCCGTCAGCGGGGGCGCAGGAGACGCGCGAAGGAAAACAAGAAACCACGCGAAGGAAGCAAGGAAACTCAAAGCACTACAGGCAACAACTACCCAAAAGCAAAGGTATCATACAATGCATAACGCCCCATGGGGGCCAAATAGTTCATGATGCAACAGGGATCAAAGAAAAGGAGCTCAGGCGGAGGAGGCGCTGCCCCCGTCGCGGCCCATGGAGGATTCGCCGCTGGAGCTGCCGTCCCCCTCGGACGACGCCGCTGGGGCAAACCGCTCGATCAGGGACTCCACGTGCTCGCGCACCTCGTCCCCGAGGGGCCTCCGGAGCTCCGCGGGCACTGGCTCCATCGCGCGGGAGAGGTCGAACGCGGGGACGTGGCAGCGCAAGTTGGAGAAGACGCGCGTCAGCGCGTTGTCCAGGAGGTCGCGCGCGCTCGATTCGACATCCTCATCCACCCGGGAGACGCCAGACTCAAGCGCCTCCACCACCTTCTGGAAGAAGGTGAGGTAGCCCCCATCGCCGTGCGCACACCGCAACGCGGGGGCTTCCCGGACGAATCGGCAGACTGCGCCGTCTGCTCGGCGGGCGATGTCCAGGTACAGCTTGGTGTGCTGCACCTCCATCATATTCGCATGCGCCGCGTCGTCCTTGGCCATCTGGACGGCGTTGGCGGCCTCCTCGACTTGGGCTTGGAGGGATGACAGCTCCGCCTTGGCATCCTCCTCGCCCCGCAGAGCGACTTGAAGGGCGGCCTCGGCGCTCAGGAGCTGGGCCCTGAGGGCGTCCGCCTCACCCTGGAGCGCGTCGAGCATGCGCCTCTTGGGCGCGGGTGCCCTGAGGAAGGACGGCAGTCAGGCCCGGCAAGACGGACACGACGAACAAGAAAAACAGAGGCGGCGGCGCACTTACTCGTCGGTGGCGGCCCAGCGCCGGCGTGCCTGGGCCGGCCTCGAGGGTTGGCCCCCGCCGCTCCCTTGAGACGATGGCAGCGCTGCAGGGCCCCGCTCGCGCTCCGGCGCCGGCAGCACCTCCCTTGGACGCCATCGAAGGGGTGAAGGACGGAGAAGGAGGTTTTCCTGTGAAGGAGAACGGACGGCGATGGAAAGAGGTGAACTGGGAGGCAAGCAAGGATGGAACCGCCCCTCGGGTGAGGCGGGTTTATAGGCGCAACCGCAATCCCCGAAGCGTCATGGGGAGCGGAGGCGACGTGAGCTCCTCGAGCGCCACGTGTCGTACACGACTCGTGGGCGGCTCTACCTCGCGTCGCCTCAGTTCCCTGGCGGGTCACCTCGGTGTGGGCTCGGGGCGACAGGAGAGCAGGAAGAGGGCATCAGTCGACGAAGAGTAATGATGATCGACATAGCTCACAAGCTATGAATCGACATGACTCGGGGCAGTTCCCGAAGCCCAGTAGAGGAGGGGGGGTCAAGCGGCCAGCGAGGCGCCACGCGCCGGTCCCACAAGCAATTTGGGGCCGCGGCGCTTCGCCCAACGCTCCTTGCCTTCGTCCAGAAGCTAAGGCCAGCACGCCTTGGGCCCGGGGGCTACTGTCAGCATTCTGGGAACGGGGTTACCCAGACCTACTTGCCTGCGGCCCAGCGCATGGCCCACCACGAAGGCCCGGTACGGACCTGCAACGAGCACCCAAGTCAAGGCCCTCGCGAGAGCCCCCGCCTCGCGAGGAGGACAACGCCAAGGCCTTTGGAGGAGCGGCACCCCTTCAGGCCACCTCCCGAGGAGCAGAGATTCCTATGCAAGTACCCGGCCTCGTGAGGCCGGGGTGACGTGGGTTCTAACGAACAAGACAGGCGAGCTCCAGCGGGCGCAGAGGGAGGACAGTTTCCTCTTTGGTGCAAAGGATACAAAGACGTACGCGGGTTCCCAAGGAACCCCCCAAAGGTTTCCTTCCCGGTGCAAGAGGACCGAGACCATGAGCTTGGCAGGACGGATGTCATCGTCGAGCCCACCGCTGCGTCACACCCAGAGGCTCTGCAGGCGAAGACCACCTTTAGTCAGGATAGGGTGTAGTACTTGTCCCCTTTCAAATTTGGCCGTTGTGGGATCCCTTCCCGCCGGTTCAACGGGGGAAGAGGACCGTGGGGCCTATAAATAGGGACGAGCTCCCACCTTAGAAGGGAGGAGAAGGAAGGGGTCGAACGAGGGGGGAGCAAGGTTGAACTGAGTCGAGTTCATCACCACCAAGAACCCTCGTGAGGCCACCAAACCACTGTACTAGTTCATCCACAGCCTCCTCGAGAGGCCAATCCACCACAAAGCAGGAGTAGGGTTTTACACCACAAGGTGGCCCGAACCTGGGTAAACCATTGTGTCCATCTTCTTCCTCGCAAGAACGTACTCGACGTAGCTAGGCCGTAGGGTGACAAGTTGGGACGTTGAGCCGGTTGAGATCTTCGCACACGCCCCAGTGTTCGAACCTTGAAGGGTTTTGCGGAGCCCCGATTCCGACATTCTCCTTCACAAGGCCAAAAATTATATATAAAATTCCGATCACGATGAACTAGATGCATTTGGTAAAACTTTTGATGGAATTCCAATTGCAATCGATTCCAGTTCCATGATCCAATATCATCACATAGCCTATACCATGTCAATGCTTTTCCCTTCAAAGATAAAGGGAAAACCTTCTTCTTAGCTTCATCTCCGGATAAACCTTCAAGCTTAAATAATTCACAAGTTTCATTCACATATAATAGGTGCATATCAGGATGTTCAGTTCCATCTCCTGCATAAGGTTTAGCAAGCAGTTGTTCCACCATAACCGAAGGAATTTCATAGCCAATATTTTCAGTAGGTGCAGTAGGTTGAGGGGTAACTAATTGTGGTTCCGGTCGAGGTGAAGATACCCCGAACAAACCCCTCAAAGGATTGTTTTCCATAGTAGCAAGTGACAATAAATTTCAGCACGTGGTATAAGTTTTTCCTTACCGATTTCCACTTACCAAGAGCGCTTCACTCCCCGGCAACGGCGCCAAAAAAGAGTCTTGATGACCCACAAGTATAGGGGATCAATCGTAGTCCTTTCGATAAGTAAGAGTGTCGAACCCAACGAGGAGCAGAAGGAAATGACAAGCGATTTTCAGCAAGGTAATTTCTACAAGCACTGGAATTGTAGGTAACAAATAGTTTGATAGCAAGATAATTGGTAACGAGCAAGTAACGGCAACGGTAAATAAAGTGCAGCAAGGTAGCCCAATCCTTTTGTGGCAAAGGACGGGCCAGAACAATCTCTAGTCATAGGCAAAGTGTTCTTGAGGGTACACGGGAATTTCATCTAGTCACTTTTATCATGTTGGTTTGATTTGTGTTCACTACTTTGATAATTTGATATGTGGGTGGACCGTTGCTTGGGTGTTGTTCTTCCTTGAACAACCTCCCACTTATGATTAACCCCCTCGCAAGAATCCGCAACTACGAGAAAAGTATTAAGATAAAATCTAACCATAGCATTAAACGTTTGGATCCAACTCAGCCCCTTACGAAGTAGCGCATAAACTAGGGTTTAAGCTTCTGTCACTCTAGCAACCCATCATCTAATAACTACTCCACAATGCATTCCCTTAGGCCCAAGGATGGTGAAGTGTCATGTAGTCGACGTTCACATGACACCACTAAGGGAATCACAACATACATCAAATTCACATGATTACTTGCAACATGACTTCTCCCGTGACCTCACGAACAAAGGTAATTACTCACAAATAATATTCATGCTCATGATCAGAGGGGTATTGAACAACATGATGGATCTGAACATATAATCCTCCACCAAATAAACCATATAGTAATCAACTACAAGATGTAATCAACACTACTAGTCACCCATAGGTACCAATCTGAGGTTCCAGTACAAAGCTTGAACACAAGAGATGAACTAAGGTTTGAGAGGAGATGGTGTTGTTGAAGATGTTGATGAATATTGGCCTCCAAAGATGAGAGGGGTGTTGGTGATGACGATGGCTTCAATTTCCCCCTCAGGGAGGGAAGTTCCCCCGGCGGAATCGCTCCGCCGGAGAGCAAAAGTGCTCCTGCCCAAGTTCTGCCTTGAGACAGTGGCGTTCCGTCTCGAAAGTCCTCCCCTTATTTTTTCTAGGTCAAAAGACCTTATATACCAGAAGATGGGCACTGGAGGTGGGCCGTGCTGGGCACAACCCACCAGGGCGCGCCTGGGGGCCTGGCGCGCCCTGGTGTCTTGTGCTCACCAGGGTGGCCCCCTCCGGTAATTATTTGCTCAAATATTTATTATATAATCCAAAATAATTCTCTGTAAAGTTTCAGCTTATTTGGAGATGTGCAGAATAGGTATCTCTGATGTGCTTTTTCAGGTCCAGAATTCCAGCTGTCGGTATTCTCCCTCTTTGCGTAAACCTTGCATATTATGAGAGAAAAGGCATTAGAATCACTCCCTAAAGCATTATTATTCAACAAAACATTATAAATAACAGTAGGAAATCATGATGCAAAATGGACGTATCACTTGTTCATCGATGGGCAACTTCGATGGTGGCGGCGATTGGTGGGCTTGTCGTCGCTGGTGCGATATGATGTATGGTCGAGGTTGTGTGCGAGCTTGGGTGAAGACCCTGTCTCGACCTTGTGCCGTGACCAGCGTTGGCGGCGACTTCGACCGTCGTAACCTTCCTGGAGGCATCGCTGATTTGTTGTTGCACCCCTCCTGCATGGATCTAGCCGTCGTGGCCTCTCCAGGGGAAACCCTTGATGTTGTGATCGGACGATAGCGGCACTTTGATGTGTCATTTTCCCTCTTGGGGGCTTCGTCTTGGAGTTCGGCATTGGCAAGCGCGACTGATGGTTTGCGGCGGTTGTGACGTCCAGACTTCTGTGGCAACGATGATGGTGGGAGCGATGTCGGCGACGCGGCAACGGTTGCGGTAGCCAGCTCTTCTTCCGCGTGTCTGCGGTATTGCCTCGGTTTGTTTGTTGCCGTGGAGTCGAAGCCGCGGTGGCAGGGCCCTGTGGTATATGATGACTGGCTGCAGGTGGCCCGTTAGGCGATCCCGTGGCACCGGTCGTGCCTGGTTTTGTCCTTTAGAGTTCTTCTTCATAGTCGGAGATGTGTTGTCTGGCCGCAGGTGGCTGAGTTTTGACGCAGATCTTCATGCAGCGTCACGCGTCCGCTACAGTGTGGGCTGAGTTGACGATCGTCTACGGCGGAGTCGGAGTCGTTTGCTCAGAGCGTATGGATGGCGATGATGCCTCTAGGGGAGGAGTGATGACGATGACGCGTGCGTGCTGTCTCGTCGAGGCCCTTTTTGGAGTGGTGTGCGTGGTTTTTTTATGTGTGCCACTTAGCGGTTGTGATGCTTTTCGTCCGGTTCTCCGCAATTAACTGGGCAATCTGGTTTTCACTCTGTTTTCCCTAATTAATTGAGCAACTCTTTTCTTCTTAATGAATGTAGGATAACTGCCATTTCAAAAGAAAAATATTAATGCTGGCAACCCAGAACAAGAGAAGAGAAACCCTTTAAAACATTGTATAACTAACAACACACAGATTTTGGAGGAAAGCAACATTTCAAGGTCAAAACCCATCTGAAGCACGAGGGTGTCAAATGCCTTTAGAGTGGTGGACTTGTCTACCTCCGGCATGGTGGACCAACCTAGTGTAGAGTGACTTCACGATACATCCCAAACCCATAAAGTTGAAACGAGTCATCATGAAATCACCCCTTTGACCACGAGCATAAAGTTTTTCTACCCCTCTCTTCACTTAGATGTAAGCTACATTGCGTGCTCTTTGTCTATCGTATCTTATCTGTGGTATATATTGTGCCTCTTGAGCTCACCCTCCACACCAACTCAAGTACTAAACAAGCATGTTATAATAGTAAGGAGCATGTGCTCATGTGCGCTGGTACAGTGCAAAATGAATATAGAGGCAAAATTCAACAACCTACCTCCCCCACCCTTGTTTAGCAACATTGAACTCCTCTTCGTGGAAGGAAAATGCAGTTATCCTATTTATCTAGTGATGCAAGAAGTATGTAATGACATCATAGGTTTTGCCTCTTGCTAGGCATTTCCTCAATTCCAAATAAGGCATTTCCTCAATTCCTCGATTATTTGGATAAGGATAATGGAGAGGGAATCTCAAAATTAAGAGGACATGATGACATTTGTGTTGATATGTGCTTTTCCTCCATCTACATCTCTAACATCAACTTAACTAAACATCAATAGTTAACGAAACACATATGATCCTACATTCAACAACAATAAACATGGACATTTTGAACAATCTCCTTTTCCTTATTATTTACGTTTGCGTGGGACGAATAATGTACTTCAGTTGGTGATTTCAACCACATCTAGTGCTCTTGATGCACACTTCTTAACTTTACTCGGGCTTGATAGTTCTATCCTTGTCCTTTCTGCCAGATGGGTTTTACTCATTTGCACCCGGTGTGTCCCTAAAATGATGTGCCCCTAACCTATTTAACAAGTAATATATAATACTCATGTCTCAACTGACAGTAGTAGAATTGCCAGGGTGGTTATTGTTGCAAATCGTATTCTTGTAAATGGTTTATAATTGTTCGACTTTCATTTCATAGCTCGCTACTAACTCTAGTTCTGCATTTCTTGCTTATCGAGGTACCGAAGCACCAAAGAGTCATCAAAGAATTATGAAACAAGAATGAAAAGTTGTGTCACGTGCTTATAGAGGAACTTAAGATTCCACCTGCTAAATTACAACCGGATCGAACAGATGGAGTGAAGGCCTACTGTCCAGGCTCAGAGTGCTTTGACCGCCGCCGTCGAAATCAAAAATCAAATAGATAGCATAGGCGTTGGCTCTAGTTATTTTGAGTCAAGTTTTGTTATTTTTTCACTAGTTGAAGATTCCGCTAGAGCAATAGTCATAGATTTCTGCATGATACCCTCAACACAAATGACCAGGCCAGCTATTTTGCTCGGATTGGTTTGTCGTTTATCCGATCCACATTTGTACTTTGTTCTTTTGGTTCTACGTGACCTTTATGTCATTATGTTGCATGTACATTGTGAAAATTTTAGAGCTTGATGTCTCTACTCGGTACAACCTCATCTTTTGTTGCATGTAGTTTGTGAGCATATCCTCAAGGGTTTTTGAAACTTATATATGTTCCGTGTATTTGTCTTATAAGTTTGAAATGTTTTCCATGCAAACAAAATACGAAGTAGTAGGAGCTGAAACCCTTGCATTCTAAACGTTTCTGTAAATAATATGGATTTGTTCTCACTTCTCGGTGTATGCCCTATTGGGGATCAAAGAAAAAACTGGAATTGAGATAATGCCTCCCAGTTCCTATCACAGTTGATAACCCAGAAAAGAAAAGAGGAGGCATTTGAAACATGGTATGACTAATACCACACATGTTTTGGAGGAAAGCATCATTTCAAGGTCCACACACTTCTCGAGCACAATGACGTCTTCTGCTTCAAGCATGGTGAACTCAATTCATGTAGAGTGACTTCGCAATACATCCCAAACCCATAAAGTTGAAGTGAGTCTAAATTTTGGTGTTACTTAATCTGTCCTCTCAACGTGAGGATAGCAATTGCCTAGCCCTCTCTTATCACTTAGATGTACCCTACATTACATGCTCTTTTTTAACGCGTCTTATCTGTGGCATATATATCATGGTTCTCGAGTTCACCCTCCATGCCTACCCAAGTAAGTAGAGTACTACCAAACAATCATGCAATAGTGCTAAAGAGCATGTGCTCTGGTATGGCGCAAAAATGAAGATATATGTATAGTCAAATTTCAAGCATTGGCTTCACCCACCCTTCCGTCACAACAATACACCCCTCTTCATGGGGGGCAAATCCCCTCGCACTACACAGTGGCGGTAGGCGGCTTCCTCCTTCTCTCTCCATCCCCTTGTGCCTTGGCTGCGGGCGCCTACCCGGATCCGTGATGCTCGCATCGGTGCCAGTGCTGCTTGGTCTTGGCTGGCCAGTGGTGGATCTAGGATCTGGGTTGTGGAGAGTGCAGCCATCGGGGCTACTGCATCGTGCCTGCTCGCGCGCCAATGGACGCTGGCCTGGGTGATACTTGTAAACTGCGTTGGGATTTTCCCCGAAGAGGAGGGGAGATGCAACACAGTAGAGGTGAGTGTTCCCCTTAGTGAGAACCAAGGTTATCGAACCAATAAGAGAACCACGCAAATTCCCGTATTCAGTGCCTACACACAAAAGAGCACACACTTGCACCCAACGCGGGCAAGAGGGTTGGCAATCCCCTTGAACTCATTACTTGCAAGCGATAAGTAGTAATATATAGATAAATTGATAAATATAAATTGAAAATAAAAAGAAAGTAAATAATGGCAGCAAAGTATTTAGAGTTTCCGTAATAATATTTGTGAAGAGACCCGGGGGCCATACTGTTCGCTAGAGGCTTCTCTCTCAAAGAAACCATACGGTGGGTAGACAAAATACTATTGGGCAATTGTTAGAAAAGCGCATAGTTATGTAATATTTATCCACGACAATGATCATGTATATAGGAATCACGTCCATAAGCAAGTAGACCGACTCCTACCTGCATCTACTACTATTACTCCACTCATCGACCCCTATCCAGCATGCATCTAAAGTATTAAGTAAAACACAATAATGCTTGGAGGATGATGACATGATGTAGACAAAGTTAATCCAATTAATATGAATGAACCCCATCATTTTACCCTTAGTGGCAGCAATATAGGTCATGTCCCTTTCTGTCACTAGGATTGAGCACCGCAAGATTAAACCCACTACAACGCACCATTCCCACCAAAGATAAACCATTCTAGTTGGCCAAACCAAACTGATAGATCGGAGAGCATTATGAAGCTATAACGATCATGCATATAAATAACCAGAAAGGATTCAATATTCATGAATAATATGAACATAAACCCACAATTCACCGGATCCCAACAAGCACACCGCAAAGATGATTGATTACATAGGATAGATCACCATGGGAATCGCGGTCATCTTTGCATTGAAGAACATAGAGAGAGATAGCCATCTAGGTACTAACTACGGACCCGTAGGTCTGCGGTGAACTACTCACGCATCACCATGGGAGCAACAAGGTTGATGTAGACGCCCTCCGTGATCGATCCCCCCTCCGACAGGGCATCGGAACAGGGCTCCAGACGGGCACACGGCGGAACAGAGACTTGCGGCGGCGGAAAAAGTGTTTCGGGAGGCTCTCTAGGGTTTTGGGGATATTAGAGAATTTATAGGCCAGAAGATAGGTCAGGAGGCAGTGGGAGTTGGCCCCAAGCCATCAGGGCACGACCATCCCCCTGGGCGCGCCATGTTGGCTTGGCATCACCCCGTGTGACCTCCAGTCTCCCTCCGAAGCTTCCAGTCTTACTTTTGTCTAGAAAAAATCATCAAAAATTTTTGGGGTATTTAGACTTCGTTTGGTACAATATTCCTGAAAGGCCAAAAACAAGTAGAAAACAGCAACCGGCACTGGGCACTGGGTTAATAGGTTAGTGCTAAAAAAATAATATAAATTAGCAAGTAAATGCTTTAAAAGTATCCTAGAATAATAATATAATAGCATGGAACAATCATAAAGTAAATATACGTTGGAGACATATCACTGGGCTGGTTAGATATGGGCAAGCTAGATGGGGCACCGTCGTGCCCTCGCCGTGGGACTTCTGGTTGCGCTCCAACCCTACCCCGGCAGTATCCTAGGACTTGGCGCCTATAACTAGGTGGGTGGGAACTACCTCCCCTTCTCACGTGCGTTGTCCCACTTCGTGGCTGACAGTGGTCGTGCAAGGTCTCATCGGAATCCACCTTTGGGACGACATCAACATACGGCATCAACAGAGCATGTGGCTTCGTGGCGCTTCTCAACGTATGAAGGTGCTTGCTTCCTCTTAGCCTTGGTGCTTTTTCGGCCTGGATCGGGAGCTGCGACGCCATCTGCCGGATGCATGCTCCTGATCCAGCAGCTCGTGTGATGTTGATCTGCATTTCTTGCTCTGGCTTTGGCCATGTTGGTCCCTGGATCGACGGGCTTGGGCAAGGCTCTCTTTGGCGAGGTTGTAGTCGACGCTGGTGTGCTCCACCATCGGTGTTGGTCCTTACGGTGACCACTCCGTTCTACGGCAGCGGACTCATTGTGGATTGCAATGGCCATCGAAAGGTCTTGGTGAGGTTTTCTTTCTCCAGACCAGGTAGTTGAATTTGACGTGGAGATGCAAACTATGGGCGACGGCTTGATGTAGAGGGATGGTTGTGCTGCGACGACAGTCCACATCGCATGCAGGAGCTGGTGAAAGGACGTGGATGTCACCTAGAGGGGGGTGAATATGTGCTTTAAAATAATTACGGTTTAGGCTTGAAAAAATATGGAATAAAAGTAGCGTTTAATCTGTCAAGCACAAAACCTAAAACAACTAGGCTCACCTATGTGCACCGACAACTTATGCTAAGCAAGATAAACAACTAAGTGATAGCAAGATATATAACATGAAACAATATGGCTATCACGAAGTAAAGTGCATAAGTAAAGGGCTCGGGTAAGAGATAAACAAGGCACACGGAGACGACGATGTATCCCGAAGTTCACACCCTTGCGGATGCTAATTTCCGTTTGGAGCGGTGTGGAGGCACAGTGCTCCCCAAGAAGCCACTAGGGCCACCGTAATCTCCTCACGCCCTCGCACAATGCAAGATGTCGTGATTCCACTAAGGGACCCTTGAGGGCGGTCATAGAACTCGTACAAATGGCAACCCTTGGGGACGGTCACTGAATAGTACACTTTGGTAACCCTTTGGGGCGGTCACCGGAACCCGTACAAATTGCTCGGGACAATCTCCACAACCTAATTGGAGACCCCGATGCTTGCCTGGAGCATTACACCATAATGATTGAACTTCGAGACACCACCAACCGTCTAGGGCGCCAAAGCACCCAAGAGGCACAAGCTCTAGGGTGCTCAAACACCCAAGAGTAACAAGCTTCTCAAACTTCACTTCCACATATCACCGTGGATAACTCAAACCTATGCACCAAATGCAATGGCAAGGGCACATGAAGTGCCCAAGTCCTTCCACACCATAACAACTAATGCCATGGAGGAACATGAGAGGAAGAGCGAAGAAGAGAACACAATGAACTCCAAGATCTTGATCAAAGGGATTCCCCTCACTCAGAGGAGAAAGTGATTGGTGGAAATGTGGATCTAGATATCCTCTCTATTTTCCCTCGAGAACTAGCAAGAATCATTAGAGGGATTAAGGATAGCAAGCTCGAAGAAGGTTAACAATGGGGGGCAAACATGAGCTCAAGGGATAAGAACCGTTGGGGAAGAAGACCCCCTTAAATAGGCCCTCCCAAATCCAATTGTTATGCCACAGCCCACACACAAGCGGTACTACCGCTCCAGAGAGCGGTACTACCACTCGGACGGTAGAACCCACAGAGCAGTGCAATGGCGAGGAGCCACGAGGCGATAGTGCCGTCGGAGCGGTACTACCGCTCGCCCCAACGGTACTACCGCCGGGGTTGCAGCTCAGGGGCCTGGAGAAACAAGGCAGAACAGGGGATCGAAGCAGTTCCGCAACAGCCGTACTACCGCTTGACGAGAGCGGTACTACGGATTATAAGCCATAGTACTGCGCACCCACTGCCGCCCTACCACCGATGAGAGCGCAACGGGTCCAGAAGGAAGCGGAAGTGGAGCGATACTACCGCCCGTACTACCATTCCGTTGCCGTGAAAACCCGACACGAAAAGTCGAGCCCCCAGAAGCAGCGGTAGTACACGCGGTATCGGACAGCTGAAGTACCGCTCATAAGCAGTACTACCACTTCCGAGAGCGGTACTACCACGGGAGTGCAACAAAGAAGCCCAAGCAAAACAGATGGATACAATAAAACATGAATTGTCATGACTTCTACAAAAGAACTCTGAATTGAGCAAACTCAAGCTTGCTGGATAGAGGATGACTATAGCTATCCAACAACGACCAAGCAGTGGAGAATAAATGCCACTAGGATAAGGAAGATGACCTTCCCAAATATGATCCGACAAAATCTCCAACATCGAAAACACAAAGTTGATGCATACGAAATCCATTTTCGATGAACTTGAGCTTATCACGATGAAGACCATAAGCTTCAAAAATCACATAGCAAAAACCCAAACAAGAACCAAGAAAGATGACGATGCCAAGAATGCAATTATTTGAACTCTCAACGAACGATACGATCAAGCTACTCACTCGAGAGGCTGATACGTCTCCAACGTATCGATAATTTTTTATTGTTCCATGCTATTATATTATCAATCTTGGATGCCTTATATGAAATTTTATGTTATTTTGTATCATTTTTAGAAACTAACCTGTTAACCCAGTGCCAAGTGCTAGTTGCTGTTTTTTGCGTGTTTTTTAGCTTTTCAGGAAACCAGTACCAAACGAGTCCAAACGCTACAAAACTTTTTGATGATTTTTTAGACCAAAAGAGGACCTGGAAGCTTTGTAAGGGAGACCATACGACACACGAGGAGACGTCAAGGCAACATGACGCGCCTAGGGGGGTAGGCGCGCCATGATGCCTTGTGGGCCCCACGAGGCTCCTTTTGACCTAATTCTGCCTCCATAAATTCTCTAAAATCGTGAAACCAACAGAGAGCCACCCGAAACACTTTTTCCATCGTCGTCTCTGTTCCTACGGGAGCCATCTAGAGACCTTTTCCGGTGCCCCGTCTGTAAGTGCATCTAGTGCCCCTTAGTGATTTTGGTGTATTGAAGACTTATAGGTTAAGAGACTGATGCGTTTGTAAGTGTACACAGGCTCTATAAGTCGCTGAGGAGTTTGATACATTTGGAGATTATCGACCCCTAAAAATGTATGTCTTCAACTGAAGACTTTGGTGAAGACTTTGCTGAAGACTTTGGTATTCCCTGAAGACTTTGAAAAAGAAGAAGTTGGTGTGACCTTGAAGATATGAACGAGGACTATGAAGCGTGAAGACTTTTGTTTTTATAGTTTCATTTCCTTTCTTTGAGTCATAGGAAACACCGTGCTGTTAAAGGGGGCCGAGGTAATACTAAGGAAAATTTCCAACTGATGCTCAACTCAAAAGCCTCAACCTATCCAATACTTTGAGTGAAGCCTTTGGAAATCTCTTGCAGTTCAGTCAAGTTCTTCAGTGACAGAGACGATGATCTTCTGGTCTCTGAGGAAATTGGTCTGACTGAGGAGTTAGGATTTTGCCAGTGCGAATTGCCTACAAGTGAGGAATATGATAAGCCTGAGGACTTTCATAGTTCGAAATTCCGACCATTGCTGTGCTAAGCGCCAGCTGTCCCCAATCATCCTATCCACATAACGGTCATATTATTGGGGGCATTTATGTCTTATCATGTCAGGTTGCACCCTGGCTATAAATAGCCACCCCCACAACCACTAGTTGGTTGGCTGCTCCGAGAGAGAACTGACACTTGTCATTTGAGAGCAACCCATCCTCCGAGGACTTTGAGAGAAAATCATCAGTGAGAGAAAAACCCAAATCCAAACCACCAAACCCAAAGTGATTGAGCATCACTGAAGAGATTGTTCCTGTGTGGAACCGACGCTTGTTACCTTTGAAGACTGTGTATCTTCCAGACGGTTAGGCGTCATGGTCTAGTGCATCCTGCAGTCAATTGGGGATCACGAAGTGACCTTGGTCTACAGCATCCAGCAGTCAATTGTGGATCGTCGGGTGACCAGTTTGTGAGGGTTTTGGAAGTCTACCCTGAAGACTTACCACGAGTGTTGGGCGAGGTCTGTGTGACCTTAGCTCAAGGAGATTACGGTAAGGACTGTGTGTCCTGGGACTGTGTGTCCTCTGGCTTAAATACCAGGCCGCTCCAAACCAGACGTACGACTGTCACAGCAGTTGGAACTGGGTCATCAAACCATTGTCTTCGTCAAGCTACCTGGTTCTATTTCCTCAACCCTTTCATTTCCTCGTATACTTGTTGATGAAATTGATCGTTACTGTTTGAAGAATTTGACAGAAGACTTTCTCAATTTCCTCACCTCAAATTCTTCAAGCTACCTTGTTCCTCACCTGCTTATCCTGTATCACGCTACCTGTAATCTGTGCATGCTTTATTTCATCATGATGACTATGCGATCGCTATGCTTCGTATGCACTTGAGTACTTATTCCGCTGCTAGTTATTCATCACATTTCAAATTCCTCAAGTTGAAATTCCTCAGTGATGAATCTGTAAAAATCGCCTATTCACCCCCCCTCTAGTCGATATAACGCACTTTCAATTGGTATCAGAGCAAGGTACTCCCTTGTTCTGTGTGATTTTGGTTTAACCACCTGGAGTTCTAGTTATGTCGACTGCAGGTATGATCAAGGTTTCCGCAGGATGTCCTACCTTCGATGGGTCGGACTATCCCTACTGGAAGAACAAGATGTGCATGCATATTGAAGCTATTGACAACGATCTCTGGTACGTTGTGGAAAATGGTGTTCCCCGCACCTCTCCGACTGTTACTGCTGCTGATGCGAAGAAATTCAAGCAACTCGATTCTCAAGCGAAGAATATCATCTGTGGTCATCTGAGCAAAGGTCAGTATGGCAGAGTGAGTGCTTTGGAGTCTGCTAAGCTTATCTGGGATAGGCTGTCCAAAGTCAACGAAGGTGTTTCCACTCAACGTGACTCCCGTGTTGATGTTCTTCGCAATCTCTTCAACCGCTTCAAAAGACTCAACAATGAGAATGTTCAGCAAACTTTTGATCGTCTCACTGACATCTCCAATGAGCTTCAAGCACTTGGTGCCACTGACATCACCGACCACGAAGTGGTGAAGAAACTGCTAAGATCTCTTGATTCCTCATTTGACACACTGACTTTGATGATTCAAGAACGTGGACACTGCAAGTCACTTGATCCTGCTGATATACTTGAGAGACTCAATACTCATGAATTCCAACAAGCTGAGAAGAGAGACCTCTACGGACCAAGCTATGGAAGATCTCGTGCACTGAAGGCCAAGGCAATTTCCTCATCCGAAGGTGAAGAATCTGATACTAGCCTTGGTGATCCTGAAGAATTGAGTCAGGAGCTGGCAATGCTGGTGAGGAAATTTCAGAAGTTCTCAAGGAGAGGCCGGTTTGGAAAGTCATCAAAAAGTGGCTTGAAGAAATCAGATTCCTCATCGAGCGACTACAAGAAGAGAACTTGTCACAAATGCAAGAAATCTGGTCACTTTATCTCTGACTGTCCTCTCTAGGAAAAAGAATCAAAGAAGAAGAAATACAAGGACTACAGTTCTGATGACTTGAAGAAAAAGAAGAAATCTTCAAAGTCCTCATCTTCAAAGTCCTCATTGCACAAGAAGAATGGTTCCAGAAAGGCTCGGGCCTTCATTGGCAAGGAAATGGATTCTGAAGAAGAATCTGAAGAATATGAAGAAGAGGAAGAATCTGAGGTGGAGTCAGAATCAGGTGTTGCTAGCCTTGCTCTCGCTACTGCTTTCGTCAGCAAGTCCATCTTCAATGATGAAGAAAATGACTACTCCAACGACTCTGACATCAGCAATGATGATTACGCTCCCACCTATTGCTTCATGGCAAAAGGTTCCAAGGTACACAAGCATCACTCCTCTTCTGAATCAAGTGAAGGTGAATCTGATGAATATGTGAAACCTAGCTATGCCAAACTTGCTAATATTGCCACTAAGCAACAAAGTGCACTTGAAAAGCTTCAGAAACTGCTAGACAAAAGCGATGATCTGTTGAATGAGGAAGTGGATCGGACTCAAACTCTGTCTGATGATCTCAAAAGTCTTCAAACAAAGTATGATAACCTTCAGAGTCATCATAATGCTCTCTTAGTTGACCATGAGAAGTTTTCTTATGAATTTCTTCAAAGAAAGCAAGATCTTGAGAAACTAAGAGTGTCTCATGAGGATCTCCAAAGGGAAAACGATTCCTTACTGGCTCAACAGATCAGTACCGCTCAGGAAGAATTTGTTCCACCGTGTTTGAAATGCATCGAACGTGAAACTGCTAATTCTTCACCTGAATGTTCAAATGCTTCTATTGCTGCAAATTCTTCAACTATCCCCGTGGTCACAAATTCCTCATCTGAGGATACCACAAGTATCACTGACGAAAATGCAGGGTTGAAGGAATTGTATGTGACAGGCATGTACAAATGTCTCAAAGGGCATCAAACCCTTTGCGATGTGCTCAAATAGCAGATTCTGAACAGGAACCCTAGGAAAGAGGGTATTGCATTTGAGAGGAAACTCAATGCTGATGGATCCTACTGGACACCCGATCAGTACCCCAAAACCTCATGGGTTGCTGCAAAAGGACCTCCTGTGGATCCATCCACTTTATCTGGCTTTACTTGTGAAACTTCATATTCCTCTGATGAGTCACTTGACTCCAACTACAAATTCTTCAAAAATCAGAAAGGTGAAGTATTTGCCAGATTTGTTGGAACTAACTGCAGGAACGGTTCACCTATGAGGAAAATCTGGGTTCCTAAGAGCTGCTTGGAAAATCTTCAAGTGAATGTCCTCACGACACCACCCATGAAGAAAAGGAACCCCAGATCAAATTCCTCATATGGACAAAAGTCTTCACTTGGACCAAATTCCTCAAATGGTCAAAAGTATCATTCTCGTGCTAATGCATCTGTTTCGCAGGGAAAATCTAAGAGTTCTGAATATGTGCATTATTCTTCAAATCATTATGTTCATAAGTCCTCGAAGAATTTCTCTGCTTATTCATATGAGTACTCTAACGCTAGTCCTGTGAAACGAAGTGCACTAGCTTCAATGCCTCCCTTCTCATATGGAGCTCACAGAATGATGAACTCTTTGCCACCCCTCCAGATGTGGGTGGTGAAGAAATTGAACTAACCTCTTATGCAGGGCCAGGTCTCCAGACGAACTTGAACGTCTGATGAATTTGCTGGAGACCTGAGGAAATGCTTGAAAGGACGCAAGCTAATCATGCAGAAATGAATTCCTCATTTCTCACGTCCTCACACTGTTTTACTTACTATGTTGTGTGATGAAATTCTGCTTGATGAATTTGATGTCATATTCTTCACTCTGAAGCATATGAGTTTGTAAGTTGTACTAATTCATCTGCAGGATGAAACTCCAAAAGCTACTGAGTGGGTCCTCGATAGTGGATGCACCAACCACATGACTGGTGACAAGAGTCTACTGATGAATATGCCACTTGCCCCATCTCATCTGAAGCATATCACCTACGCTGACAAAGGAAAAAAGCAAGGTATTGGGTCTAGGTAAGGTTGTGATCTCCAAGGACCGACACATGGACAAGGTGATGCTTGTCGAATCCCTCGGGTTCAACCTCATGTCTGTCTCAATGCTTTGTGATCTTGATATGGTTGTCATCTTTGGAAAATATCATTGTGTTGTCATCATGGAATCTGACCATTCCAATGTCTTCGAAGGCTTTAGGAGAGGAGACTTGTATATTGTTGATTTCTCTACAGGTCCTCGGCCTGCCACGTGCCTACTTGCAAAGTCCTCAGAAGGCTGGCTATGGCATCGACGACTTGGACATGCTGGTATGAGGAACTTGCGCACGCTCGTGAAGAAAAAGCACGTCATTGGCATTGAAGGTGTCAAATTCCTCAAGGATCACCTCTGTGGTGCTTGTGAGTCTGGGAAGATGACCAGATCCAAGCATCCCTCGAAGACAATCATGACCACGACTCGACCTTTTGAATTGCTTCACATGGACCTCTTTGGCCCCACTCATTATTCCACACTAACAAATTCTTCAAGTTTGTATGGCTTTGTCATTGTTGATGATTACTCTCGTTACACTTGGGTGCATATTATTATGTACAAGTCTGAAGTGCAGGATGTCTTCAGACGATTTGCTTCAAGGGCCTCAACAAACTTCGGCGTCAAGATCAAGCATATCAGAGTGATAATGGGACTGAGTTCAAGAACACCAATCTTGATGAACTTGGTATTACTCATGAGCTATCTGCCCCATATACTCCTCAGCAGAACGGCGTCGTGGAGCGCAAGAACAGGACTCTTGTTGAGATGGCTCGCACCATGCTTGATGAATACAAGACTCCTCGTCGCTTCTGGCCTGAGGCAATTGATACAGCATGCCACATCATCAACAGGGTATATCTTCACAAATTCTTCAAGAAGACATCATATGAACTCATGACTGGCAAGAAACCCAATGTAAGTTATCTCAAAGTCTTCGGTGCAAAATGCTGGATAAGAGATCCTCACCACAGTTCTAAATTTGCACCGAAAGCACATGAAGGTTTTATGCTTGGTTACGGAAAGGACTCACACACCTACAGAGTCTTCAACACCTACCATCAAAAGGTTGTTGAAACTGTAGATGTGCGGTTCGATGAAACTAACGGCTCGCAAAGAGAGCACCTGCCTTCTGTGCTAGATGAAAAGTCTCCCGAGGAATCCATTAAGTTGAAGGCTACTGAGGACGTCGTACCCACTGAAGAAAATCCTCAACCTACTGAGGAAGTCATTCCAACCAATGAAGACATTCATGCTGATACACCTGAAGAAAATGGTGCTGAAGAAAATCCTCAGCCACGTCAACCTGCTCATCCGAGAATTGCAAATGAAGTGCAAATTGACAAAATCATCGACGACATCAATGCACCAGGTCCTCTCACTCGCTCAAGAGCTTCACATTTGACTAACTTTTGTGGGCATTTTGCTTTTGTCTCTATCATAGAGCCCACCAAAGTTGATGAAGCTTTCAAGGAGCCTGAATGGATTCAAGCTATGCAAGAGGAATTGCATCAATTCAAGCTCAACAACGTGTGGGAACTTGTCAAGCGGCCAGATCCTCGCAAGCATAACATCATAGGTACCAAGTGGATCTACCGCAACAAGCAAGATGAAAATGGCCTTGTGGTAAGGAATAAGGCACGTCTTGTAGCACAAGGCTACACACAGGTTGAAGGAATTGACTTTGATGAAACTTTTGCACCTGTTGCTAGACTTGAAGCTATTCGCATATTGCTTGCTTATGCTAACCATCATGATATCATTTTATATCAAATGGATGTGAAAAGTGCATTCCTCAATGGTAAGCTTGAGGAAGAAGTATATGTTGCTCAACCCCCAAGTTTTGAAGACCCTAAGCATCCTGACAAAGTCTTCAGACTCAACAAGGCCCTCTATGGCCTCAAGCAGGCCCCTCGGGCGTGGTATGACACTCTGAAGGAATTCCTCATGAAGAAAGGCTTCAAACCCGGTTCACTCGACCCAACTCTGTTCACTAAATCCTATGACAATGAACTGTTCATATGCCAAATATATGTAGACGATATTATCTTTGGCTGTACTGACAAACGTTACAGTGATGAATTTGCCTATATGATGAGTGAAGAATATCAAATGTCTATGATGGGAGAGTTGAAATTCTTCTTAGGTCTTCAAATTCGTCAGCAAGACAATGGCATCTTCATCTCACAAGAGAAATACCTCAAGGATGTTCTGAGGAAATTCAACATGCACGAATGCAAAGGCGTCAAAACTCCAATGCCTTCAAAAGGCCACCTATGCACTGACGAAAATGGTAAAGATTTCGATCAGAAGGTATACCGCTCCATGATTGGCTCTTTATTGTATCTATGTGCATCTAGGCCTGATATTATGCTGAGTGTTTGCATGTGTGCCCGATTCCAAGCAACACCGAAGGAATCACACCATAAGGCTGTGAAACATATTCTTCGATAATTAGCTCACACACCAACGCTTGGATTATGGTATCCCAAGGGCTCAAATCTTCACCTCGTCGGATACTCAGATGCTGACTATGCTGGAGATCGTGTGGATCGCAAGTCAACCTCAGGCACATGTCATTTCCTCGGACGATCCTTAGTCTGTTGGTCCTCGAAGAAGCAGAACTGCGTGTCACTTTCTACTGCTGAAGCTGAGTACATTACTGCTGGTTCATGCTGCGCTCAGTTGCTGTGGATGAAGCAAACCTTCAAGGACTATGGCATCAAGGTGAAGAATGTGCCTCTCTACTGCGACAATGAGAGCGCTATCAAGATTGCTTACAACCCAGTTCAGCACTCCAAGACCAAGCACATCCAGATTCGTCATCATTTTCTTCGAGATCATGTACTCAAGGGCGACATCTCCATCGACCACATCCCCACTGAAGAACAACTGGCCGATATCTTCACTAAGCCCTTGGATGAAAAGAGATTTTGCAAGTTGCGGTGTGAGCTAAATATCTTAGAATCTTTGAATGTTCTTTGAAAAGACACACATCCTAACACTCATGCAAAATTGATGACTTTGATGTGCAACACACGAAGTAACGTTTTTCTTCAATCAATGAAGAATAACTCTCTAAGTGTGAAGAAATTAATGAAGAATTTGATTCTCAGAACCCTACGACAATTGTACGCGGTGTCTGAAATCATCATTCTTATACGGTGGGTCACGCCACCAACAAAAGTTGAAATTCTTCAGAGTTGAGTTTTTCATCATTTTGCAAATTCTTCAACTTTTCAAATTCTTCAAACTATGAAACTGATGTTCTTCATTGACTATATATATATATATATATATATATATATATATATATATATATATATATATATATATATATATATTTGAGTTTTCAATGTCCTCAACAACATTCACTTATTGCTAATTCTTCAAGTTGATTTTCATCTAAGTGAATGTGATCGGACCCGTTCCCCCTCTATGCTAAACTCAACCCAGTCTGTTCACAAATTCTTCATATGCGTTCTACTTTGAAACTCGTTCAAAGTCTTCACTATATCTTTGACAGCTGAAGAATTTGCGAACGGATACTTTAAAATTTTCACTATCAAATTTTTTCGGCGCTTCCCGCTCAAACCGTTCCGATTCCCACGACTAGATAAGCCACGATCCCCCACTATCTCCACTTCTCAGAACGTGGGTGACACATGTCGCATGGAGAGCAAGGGTCAGGGGCAATCTGGTCCAAAATCTTCGGGCCGATTCGTTTTTACTGCCACTATATATACCCCCTTCCCTTCACTATGCTCGAGTTACTCCTCACTCCCATCTCTCCCGAGCTCAAACCTAGCGCCGCCGCTAAAATCATCGCCGCCGGAGAGGAAGAGCTTCACTGCCTCGACCTCGCCGTCGCCGTACTCGCATCGGCCGCGGAAGTCTTCACTCCACCGCCGCTGTAGCTGTCCCCCTCTGCCAAGCTAGGGCGTGGGAGATCTGGACAGACGAACTTCCCCGATTGCATCTCTCTGTTCATCGTGTTCTTCATCAGGGTAAATAAAATCTAATTTTACTGCCCTTGTTTGATCTTCATGTCTTCCACAAAATCCTCAAAAGTGTTTATTCTTCAAGAATCATCCTCTTAAGCACCTTACATGTTTCAATCCCTTGATGTTTTTCCTAAGTTATGATTTTCTTCAAGATTCCTCAATTGTGTGGATCAACATATTCGCACAACTCTGGAACCTAAGACAAAGAACACTTAGTGAAATTCCTCAAGACATCTATGGTCAAAATCCTCAACTTGATGTATTTTGAAAAATTTCTGAGAACGCATATGACCTCTTCAAATTCCTCGCACCTATACTCTGTTCATAGGTACAAAATGTCTGCTGATGAATCACTAGGTTCTCATCAACTTAACTCATTTGTAGCGTTTCTTGAGGAAAAACTGTATACATCTTCAGAATCATCAAGAGTTCAAAGTCATCAAGTGAAGAAAATGGCAGATGGTAAAAGACCTTAGAAGGGTGGAAAGAAGGCTGAACAGAACACTGCTTTTGAGATACCTGAGCCTCTGTATGCCGGTTACTGTACTCCTGATGAGGCCATCCATGGCCAAGAGACAAAAGAGCAGAGAAAAATCAAGATTCAGAGGATTGAACGGAGGTGGGTGAAGGAGTGGAGAGACTATCGCTATGTCACTCCCAAGTACATGAAGAAATTCACCCTCAAACCTCCTTGCAAAAGGGCTCCTCCTGCTGATGATCAAGAAGTCGATCCCACTAGCGTTGCTCGTGGTGAAGACTTTCCAGCTGAATGGGCAAAGCATCAACAAAAACTTCAAAGAACTGCCAAAGCTGCTGTGAAGCAATTCAATGAAGATTCTGCTGCAGCTGCTGCCTCAGCCGGAGCCTCTGCTAGTGCTCCGAAGAAATCGATAGTGAAGAAGTCTGCAGTGAAGTCAAAAACCTCAACTTCAAAGTCCTCACTGCAAAATCCTCATGCAAGTTCTTCAAAGGCCACTGAAATGCCTTCAGTAGCTGAACAATCATCAGCTGCTGCCGCAAAGTCCTCAACACCTGTACATCTTGCAACATGTCAGAGGACTACTGGCCTCTCAGTTGCTTCAGGGGTCTCTGCAAGTTCCTCTGCCCAAGCACAGTCTTCAACAAGCCCTACTCTGATGAAGTTAAAAAGAACTGCTGGACGAGGTCAGAGACCAAGTCCTCACAATAGCAAAGCTATTGTGAATGTACCCTCAGGATCTGAGGATGCTGATGATGCTGATGATGAAGAATTGGAAGAAATCATCAGAAACAGTCAGCAGAGAGCTACAATAGCCAAGGGCAGCTCTATTCCTCTCATGCTGGACCCTAAGATGATCCTCAACTTCATCGACATATGGCATGAGGATCCCAGCACTCCACTTTTCTCACTGAACCTACCTCTTGGTGTGTACCATGTCCTCACTCACTTCATAGTTGAGGAAAAATGGAAGAGAGATCAAGCTCAGAGAGCTAAGAGAAGCAGGGCCAGAAAAGAAAAGTTCCTGAGGAACAATGTGATGAATTTGACTCCCAATCAACTCGTCACAGTTCAGTCTGAGATTCGCTGCCTTACTGAAGAACAAGCAAAGTATGATGCTGAATGGAAGGGCACCAAAGTAAGATTTGTCAGGGCAGCCCAAGCTGCAGTTAAGGAACACAACTCAAGGGTTGCAGCTCAATTGCAACCACAAATTCCTCAGGCTGAAGAATCTGCTCAGCCTGCTGAAGAAACTGCACGCACAACGGAAGAAATTCCGGCTGCTGAAGAACCTGTCAGGGCAACCTCCACTGTTGCGCCTGAAGAAACTGCCAGGACAGCTGAAACTTTTGTTGCGCCTGATGAAATTGAGACCACTAGGACGACTGCATCAGTCGTGCCTGAAGAAACTGCTCCCCCTTCACCCTCTGCTAAAACTGCAAAATCCTCAAGGGTGAAGAACATCAACCTTCCTTCTGCATCAGAAGTGAAGAAAACTAAGGCTGCGGAGAAGAAGGCTGCACAGAAGAGAAAAGCATCAACTTCAGATTCCTCAGCGGTGAAGAAATTGAAGACACTGCAAAGTTCTTCAACTGACCCGATCGATGCAACTCCCATTACCTCCGTGCCAGCCTATGAATTAGTGCCATTTGGTGTTGACTATGTCAGCCCAAATGTTGAACAAGAAGAACACCATTCTGCTGCTTCCTCAGAGCAGATTGATGAAGAAATTGATGTTGAAGCAAATACTTCAATCCCACTGGTATCATCGCCCCTGCCTCAGTTCACTGCTGAAGAGGCCGGCGTTGAAGAAATGGAAGAGGTTGTGGACATTGGAAACACAACTCCTCTTATAAATGATGAATATTGGGAAGTTGCACACCCAAATTCACCAATGACCACTCCCCTCACTCAAATTCCTCAGTCTCCAGCCCAGACTGAAGAAATTCATACAGGATCTGATGACTTGGCTGCACCTGTCCCTGAAGATATTCCAGTTGCATCAGCTGAAGAAATTGCTGCTCCAACTGCAACTGAGGAAACTGCTGTTCAAATTCCTCAGTCTGAAGGAGTTCCTCCTATGCCGAAGGAAATTGTGGGCCGCTTCAAGCCAAACCTTCAGCCGAAGCCCAAGATGCCCTACAAAAGCTCAAAGCGCCCCAAATTCATCAAGACCAATTTCTTCAACGAGCACATCTTCTTCAATGGGCCAAATCCTTATGACTCTGCAAGGGCCGGACGCACCAGATTCTGGACACCCACACAGATGAATTATTATGCATCAGTGCTGTTTGACAAGGAGAAAGTCTTCGAGCATCAGCAAATTCCTCATGCGGACATGGAAACTATCCCATGCTTCTTACCGGTGCTCGCAGTCCTTCATGATGCAGGAATTCTTCCATTCTGTGTGGACATATGCGATTGGAATGAAGAGCTGATTCTTCAATTCTATGCCACCTTGCACATCACACGTGATGCCTCTGATGTCAATTCTTGGGCCTTGGACTGGATGACTGGATCCACTCACTACACTGCTCCAGCCTCTGAACTACTTCGATCAGTCCCAATACCAATTCCCTCAGAAGGAGCAAGATGCCTGTTTGATGAACCTGCTCTGCCCAATCACATGATGCAAGTGCTGATGAAGCCATTGGCTCCTGGACAACCTCAAAGGACTTCCTTCCTTGTGAAGGATTTGCTCTATGTGCCCAGGACAGTCTATCGCATTCTGACCAAAACCCTCAGTCCTCAGAAGGGGCACAACTCTGAAGAAGAAGTGGAGGGAGTCATGAAGAACATGCTATTCAACATCATTCATGGGATTCCCATCAATTACCATGATTTCTTCATGAGGACTTTAGCCAATGCTGCTTCAGCCCCATTTGAATTGAAGCCTTACGCTCCCTGGATCATGAAATTCATCAGATCAAGGTCTTCACTTCCATTCAAGGCTGACTTTCAGAATCACTTTGGCTTTCTGCCTCCAATCGAAGTCCTCAAGAGCTCATTTTCTTCAGTTAAGGGTAAAGGCAAAGCTGTCATTGATGAAGGTACTCGTCCATTGGATGGTCAGTTTCGCAAAGCTGCATCTTATTCCACCAATGATGACACTGCTACCCAAGATTCTGCTGCAAAAGCCTCAGCGCAAAATCCTCAAGATACTGCCCCTCGTGTGATGACTGATCGAGAGCTTCTTCTAAGTCTTCATCAGAAGATTGATCGCAATCACAAGTGGGTAAAGCGTCAGTTTGGTTCACTTCTTCGAGACATGACTGTCACGCACAATTCTGTGAGGAAGAACCACTATTATCTTCATGAAGTCTTCGACCGCACATGGGCCATCCTGTCTAACCTCAAGACTCCTGAAGAACTCAAGGAGATGGAATTTCAGCAGGACTTTGATTGGTCCATCCCTCCAAGGAAGAAATGGAAGAAAGTTTAAGTTCCTCAGCTGGTTACAAGCTCATTTTCTTCATCGCGCAAGGCGGATGAAGCCGAGGATATTGACGACACTGCTGCGGGCCCTGCATCAACCAACGACCCCGACAACGCTGGCGCTCCTCCACCACCTTCTAGATGAAGTTCTTCAGGGGCGTTAGTCCTCAATTTCGTCCCTTTTGGTCACTTGATGACAAAGGGGGAGAAATTTGAGTTAGTCTTCAAGCGGGTCTATATATATGGGCTGTTTTTGTTTAAGTTACAACTCTCGCTCTTCTGAAGCTTTTGTTGGTTGAGTTGTAAACTTAAGTCCGATGGTGGTCTGACGTTTTTGAACTGCTTTCCGCATGCCTATTTCCTCAAGTACCTTAATGCATACATGCTGAATTTCGTCAGACACCATTTTCATCATGCATTTCAAATTCTTCATATCATATGTTAAATGCGTGTATGAATTACAAGATATAGGGGGAGTTCTCCATGTTTTTAACCTGCTATGTGCATTTGCAGTCCAAAGCAAATTCCTCAAATATGCACATCTTCAGGGGGGGTTCTTCTATATCTTGCAATCAAATTCCTCAAACTCAGTACTTACACTTCATATTATTATCCCCGTTGAAAACTTAACCTATTTGTCATCAATCACCAAAAAGGGGGAGATTGTAAGTGCATCTAGTGCCCCTTAGTGATTTTGGTGTATTGAAGACTTATAGGTTAAGAGACTGATGCGTTTGTAAGTGTACACAGGCTCTATAAGTCGCTGAGGAGTTTGATACATTTGGAGATTATCGACCCCTAAAAATGTATGTCTTCAACTGAAGACTTTGGTGAAGACTTTGCTGAAGACTTTGGTATTCCCTGAAGACTTTGAAAAAGAAGAAGTTGGTGAGACCTTGAAGATATGAACGAGGACTATGAAGCGTGAAGACCTTTGTTTTTATAGTTTCATTTCCTTTCTTTGAGTCATAGGAAACACCGTACTGTTAAAGGGGGCCGAGGTAATACTAAGGAAAATTTCCAACTGATGCTCAACTCAAAAGCCTCAACCTATCCAATCCTTCGAGTGAAGCCTTTGGAAATCTCTTGCAGTTCAGTCAAGTTCTTCAGTGATAGAGACGATGATCTTCTGGTCTCTGAGGAAATTGGTCTGACTGAGGAGTTAGGATTTTGCCAGTGCGAATTGCCTACAAGTGAGGAATATGATAAGCCTGAGGACTTTCATAGTTCGAAATTCCGACCGTTGCTGTGCTAAGCGCCAGCTGTCCCCAATCATCCTATCCACATAACGGTCATATTATTGGGGGCATTTATGTCTTATCATGTCAGGTTGCACCCTGGCTATAAATAGCCACCCCCACAACCACTAGTTGGTTGGCCGCTCCGAGAGAGAACTGACACTTGTCATTTGAGAGCAACCCATCCTCCGAGGACTTTGATAGAAAATCATCAGTGAGAGAAAAACCCAAATCCAAACCATCAATCCCAAAGTGATTGAGCATCACTGAAGAGATTGTTCCTGTGTGGAACCGACGCTTGTTACCTTTGAAGACTGTGTATCTTCCAGACGGTTAGGCGTCATGGTCTAGTGCATCCTGTAGTCAATTGGGGATCACGAAGTGACCTTGGTCTACAGCATCCAGCAGTCAATTGTGGATCGCCGGGTGACCAGTTTGTGAGGGTTTTGGAAGTCTACCCTGAAGATTTACCACGAGTGTTGGGCGAGGTCTGTGTGACCTTAGCTCAAGGAGATTACGGTAAGGACTGTGTGTCCTGGGACTGTGTGTCCTCTGGTTTAAATACCAGGCCGCTCCAAACCAGACGTACGACTGTCACAGCAGTTGGAACTGGGTCATCAAACCATTGTCTTCGTCAAGCTACCTGGTTCTATTTCCTCAACCCTTTCATTTCCTCGTATACTTGTTGATGAAATTGATCGTTACTGTTTGAAGAATTTGACAGAAGACTTTCTCAATTTCCTCACCTCAAATTCTTCAAGCTACCTTGTTCCTCACCTGCTTATCCTGTATCACGCTACCTGTAATCTGTGCATGCTTTATTTCATCATGATGACTATGCGATCGCTATGCTTTGTATGCACTTGAGTACTTATTCCGCTGCTAGTTATTCATCACATTTCAAATTCCTCAAGTTGAAATTCCTCAGTGATGAATTTGTAAAAATCGCCTATTCACCCCCCTCTAGTCGATATAACGCACTTTCACCGTCGGACGAGGAATCGATCATGGAGGGCATCTACATCAACCTTGCTGCCTCCATGATGATGTGTGAGTAGTCCACCAAAGACCTACGGGTCCATATCTAGTACCTAGATGGCTTCTTCTCTCTCTTTGATCTTCAATACAAAGTTCACCGCGATTCCCGCGGTTATCTATCCGATGTAATCTTTTTTGCGGTGTGTTTGTTGGGATCCGATGAACTGTGGGTTTATGATCAGATTATTCATGATCATATATTGAGTCGTCTCTGAATTCTTTTATGCATGATTGTTATAGCTTTGTTCTTCTCTTCGATCTATCGGTTTGGTCTGGCCAACTAGATTGATTTATCTTCAGTGGGAGTGGTGCGTTGTGATGGGTTCAATCTTGCGGTGCTCAATCCCAGTGACAGAAAGGGACATGACACGTATTGTATTGCTGCCATTAAGGATAAAACAACGGGGTCTATTCATATTGCTTGAATTTACTTTGTCTACATCATGTCATCTTGCTCCAAGCATTACTCTGTCTCATACTTAATACTCTAAATGCATGATGGATAGCGGTCGATGAGTGGAGTAATAGTATTAGATGCAGACAGGAGTCGGTCTACTTCTTTTTGGACGTGATGCTTATATACATGATCATTGCCATGAATAATAACTATGCGCTATTCTGTCAATTGCCCAACAGTAATTTGCTTACCCACCGTATGCTATGTTTAAGAGAGAAGCCTCTAGCGAAAACTATGGCCCCCGGGTCTACTTAAACATAATAACAAAAACTCCAAAAAAACTTTGCTGCAATTTATTTACTGTTATTTACTTTTATTTATTTCTATTATCTATCTATCAGTATTTAATCATTGCAAGTAACGAGTTCAAGGGGCTTGACAACCCTCTTGCCCGCGTTGGGTGCAAGTGTTTGGCTATGTGTGTGTAGGTGCTGCTAAAGGGGGTTTGCATGATTCTCCTATTGGTTCAATAACCTTGATTCTCACTGAGGGAAATACTTATATCTACTGTGCTGCATCTCCCCTCTTCTTCAGGGAAAATCTCAACGCAATTTACAAGTAGCAGAGCCCCCACTTGATAGTATGACTACCGATCCTATAACCCGGTCTCCCAACTACCACAATGAGACCGGTAAAACCTATCAAGGTCAAAACTTTGCCTTGCGCATAATCCACTTGAGCTAGATGATGACGATCTTGTCCTTCTCAAGATGGATAAACTTTCTTGATTGCGCTGGCTCGATGAAGACTAGTAGGTTGCTCCCCCATACTCCACTATGGGTGAGCCCCTCTTCGGCACATCTTCACATGTCCATTATCACCATAATGGACGACAAGCTTCAAGCATGCGATCTCTTCGTGATGCTTCACTTGAGCTTGCACACCGCAACCTTGATGACGATCATCTCTTGATGTCATCCTCCATGGGTTGTATGGAATCTTCCTTTTGATGCATGCCCGTGGAAACATACGCAACCCCGCAAAAAACACTCACAAAGATCATGGGTTCGTACACAAAGCGTAATGGACAATACTTACCATACCATGAGATCACTTGATTCCACTCGGTACATCTTCTACGCTTCGTGTGTTGATCAACTTGAATCCACTCTTTGTACTTATTTACCGATCAACCTTGTCATAAAGATGATGTCTTGAAGATAAACATGAATGTTCACACAATCTTCTTCTTCAAGACATACTTGCAATAAGCACAACTCTCACATGACCAATCTTTGGATAAATCCTTGAATACCACCTTGGTCATCACATAAACTCCTTAAAACCAACAAATTGACTTCAGGAAGTGCCTATGGACAAATCCTTCGAATATAACTCAAGGCAACCATTAGTCCATAGAGAATGTCATCAATTACCAAAACCACACATGGGGGCACCATGATTTTTTAGCTGGGATCATGGATAAGTGCTGAAATAAATGTTACATTGTTACACCCTCCATTAGGAAAGTTACAATGTCGCTCGAGGGTTCCTCCAACCAAGAAGAAGAAGAAGAAGGGAAGCATAGTGCAAGTAGCTCCTGCTTGCACAGGGTTCGGGGAAGGATCCGACCATTTTTTGTCTATAATACACAACCTTTCCTTACATTTCTACAAGAAGCTGTTTTCAGAACTCGAACCCGTGACCTCATAGTCACAAGGCATCAATTTACCAGGTTGTTTCCACGACCCGAACCCGTGACCTCTAACCAAGCACTAGAATTATTAAATATAGCAAACATAGCAAGCTCATGAGCAATTATTGTTTGGTTTCCTATTAAAGTGTTCAAAACTAGTGTGAGCAAAATCACAAGCGTCGTGATAACAAAAACCAAAGGAGAGGGCGAGTCCAACCCCCTCTTTTCATGGCGTCAATAGGGAAGAGACAACCACGCACCTTATCTCCGAAGCACGAATACCTAAAATAACTTGCTTAGTATCTTGTGTGTTCTCACCATAAACCAATTTACGCCTTTTCCACCAAAGATACCAAGTGGTAATAGCAAATATCTCTTAAATATTTTGAATACCCAAAATAGATAGATCATGATCGTCGTGGACTCACTCTGATTACTCGCCAATGTTGGTAGAGTCGTTATGATTCCGTGTTCATTGACTGGAATCCCTTATTTTATGATGTCTTTCCATGGTTTACCAGTTGGAGTAAACAAGAGGATGTATTTTTTAGATCTAGACTGTTGTGGCACGGAGAAGCTAATAAGAAAAAAAATCATCTGATAAAATGGCCTGAATTGTGTAGACCCAAAGATTTAGGAGGGTGGGAATACAAAAATCAACAATGATGAATAATGCCTTTTTATGTAAGTGGTGGTATCATACGTCTCAAACACATCTATAATTTTTGATTGTTTCATTCTATTATACTAACACTTGTGTATACTTTTTATATTATTTTTCTAAACTAACCTATTAATCTAGTGAAAAGTGACACTTGATATTTCCTGTATGTTATTGTTTTTCTAAACTAAACTATTAATTTAGTGCAAAGTGACACTTCATATTTCTTGCATGTTTTTGATGTTTCAGAAAATTGATATCTATCGAGGTCAAGAAAGGTTGAAGATTTAATACAAATTTTTCCGAACGACAAAGGATCCAGAAAGCCAGGGGACCCACATGGCTTTCAGATGGCCTGGTGGCGTGCTCAAGCCCCAGGACGTGACATGTCTCCAACGTATCTATAATTTTTTATTGTGAAATGCTATTTTATTGTCACTTCTACATGCTTTTTTATATCATTTTCTAATTTTTGATTGTTAAATGCTATTTTTTTTCACTCCAGACCTGGCACCCACGCACGATTAAGACATCGAAGGAGGAAACCATACTTGCTAGTCGCGAACCATGAACCCATCGCACGATCTACCATCTTCCATATGGCGCCGATGCGGACCACGATATGTGTTCGCTCCTAGACTACCTCCCAAACTCCGCACCGACACTGCATCAAACGCCGTCGGAACGACGAGCCCGAGGACACAGGTCCACCGTGAGGATGTCGCTGCCACACCATCCTTGCTTGAACAGTCTAGTTTCCGAATCCATCCCAACCATTGGACCGACCGCCTCGTTAGGAAAGAATATGAATCTTCTTTATTCACCGCTGCCATCATCGCCGCCTAAGCCAAGACAACGAACGACCCAAAAACCTAATCTACCAGGGCCTAAACCTAAAGCAAACACGATCCACACACGTGGATCCGACGAGCCCCCTCACCATTAACGACCAAGGTCGTCGGTGGAGAGGAGCCGTCGGAGGGCGGCGGCGGAAGAAGCTCTCCTCGCGGCTGGCGAGCAGACCTGGCCAAACGGGCCGGTCTAATCAGGCCGACCCACGAGCACGCCGACACGGCCCGCCACGGGCCAGGCACGATATGGGCTAAACGGGCCGTGCCCGGCACGCGGCACGCCTTGGGCCGTGCCTGGGCCTAGAGGTCGGGCACGCGGGTCGACACGACACGGCCCGTTTATGATTTTTTATTTTTTTCCAGATTTTTTTATATATATGACCTAAATTACAGCCGAATAGGCCTAAATATAGCCCATTAGGCTAAAAAACATGCGGCCCAGCGTGCTAAACGTGCCACGGGCCGACTCATTTAATAATCAGGCCGCGCCTGGGCCGAGGAGCAGCGCACGTGGGCCGGCCCGACACGACCCGACTATTAAATGTGCCACGGCGGGCCGTGCCGTGCTAATCACGATTAGCACGTGTCGGGCCGGCCCGTTTGGCCAGGTCTGCTGGCGAGATCGCCTTTTCTTTCTCCATGCGGAAGAAATAAAACTGTTGCTATCGTATGGGCCCACTTTTCTCAAAAAAAAAACAGACCTGGGTCAAGTGCTCCCGCGTGTTGATACAGTATGAGTGTATGGCTGTGTGTACGGACAGTACGACGAGCATCGGATTTTTTTTTTTTGAGGGAAAAAAAAATGAGAAAAAAAAATGAGCATCGGATGAGCTCCTATTTTTCTGTACACTTGCTGCGTGGGCCGTAGCAGTTACAGGCCCGAGACGGGAGAAAAAAAGGGCGGGAATCGGCAGCGCCCAGACCCGCCGCTCCCGAAAACTCCACTCGCCAACGAAAATTTCCCGCCTCCCGCCCGGACCCGTCCCGCAAAGACCAGCAACTTGAAGGACCTAATGGAAAAAAACACCCACCCCTCTTCACTACCACCGCAGGATTCGAAGCCAGGTTCCCTCCCACCCAAACCCTACGGGGAATTCCATGCCTTCCTCCTCCGGATCCTAGAGCCGCAGATCCGAGCGCCTCCCCTCCCCTCCCCTCCCATCCGATGGATCCCGCTGCCGCCGGCGCCGGCTCGTGGGACACGGAGCTCGCGTGGCACCTCCTCACCGTGCTCCTCCGCATCGGCCGCCCCGCCGCCGCCGCCGAGCTCGCCGCCGTGGCGTCCACGACGGCGGCGGGCGCCGTGACGCCGAAGCACGTCGAGCGGCTGTGCCGCGCCCCCGGATCGCCGCTCCGCTCCTCCGTCGGCACTGTGACTGTATCGGCGACGGCCGTCGTGGCGTTCCTGAGGTTCCTGGGGTGGGACGTGCCGGCGGCCCCGAGGGTGAGACTGAGGCCCTCCGACTTGAGGAGCTGGTGCGCGGGGATGCCGATTAGGTATGAGCGCAAGCGGAAGGCTCCAGACGCGGATCGCTTCGGCGTGAAGAGGCGCCTTCTCATGGAGGCCGATGCAGGTTGGTCTTGTTTGCAGCTTTGTACTGGGTGAAATGTTTTCTCTAGAACTACCGGTCAGTGTTGCTGACCTTCGTTTGGGCCAATTTTGTGCAGATTTGGTAGAACACGAGCAGCAGCAGCCGATTGTGCCAAGCTGTTCCTCAGTTGCTACTGGAGAGGTACGATTTTTCTTCTAAGAATTACCCAAGTTAAGGAAATACTGAAGTGCAGTGTCTCCATGTCCCATTTCATTTTGCTTGCATATGTAGTTGGCTTAGCTGGTATTTGAAACCCATCTGTGTCGTCCCAGTAAAGTTCAGTTGTACTGTAGAAAATAGCACTACAGATTACAGAACCTCGCTATTACACAATGTACAACACTGTACGGATACACTGTGTGTTGTGTGTGGGGGGGTGCTTATCGCAGGTAAATGTAAAGTTTCTTATGCAACTTTTGACGTTCTATGCATTTAAGCTTTTGTAATCCTTAGTAGTGACGAACTAAACAATAGCTTTTATTTTACTCCTGTTTGTTGTCATATCTTGCTCAGGTACACCTGGAGGTTAACAATAGCTTTTATTTTACTCCTGTTTGTTGTCATATCTTGCTCAGGTACACCTGGAGGTTATGCAAGACAGGCTTCAATCTAAACTTAATCAGTTTCTTGGAGTCAGCAACGACAATCTTCTTGGGAGCATGACATCTACACTGGCGTGGAAGGAGTTGTCGGTTCCTCCATTTATTGACATTCCTTCCCTCTGTGCTGAGAAATCAGAGAACATCCATGCAGCAGTTGATACTGAGATTAGTAGGGTTGATGAACCGGAAGGAGCACTTTCATGTTATAACTGCCGAGTAGAGGATAGTGAGGATCTAGAAAAGAAGTCCAGCCCCCTTCCTATGATAGTGGAGGTGCCTTTAGTTGGAGATACAAAAATTTGGCTTGATGAGGATCTAAATCTTTTTCACACAAAACCGTGCAGTCCATCTCTCAATTGTGATACACAGTTAGTGGACAGTATAGTAAGAACCAGTATGGTGCCTGACCAAGCAGCTGTACAAAATGACAGCCCGAATGCTGGACAGGGTGAGGAGATCCCATCTTGTGGTCAGGATGCTAATACTTCTGTTGTCCAGTCTGTTACATACACCAAAGCAGAACCTCTATTACAGGAACCGATTCATGAAATAAACAAAAGCTCGTGTCAACCATCTCTGGGCACAAAAGTCGACCCGGTAGCATTGCCGCTAGAAGCAATGAGCCATGGTTGTATTAACAATAGAAACTCGAACATTGTTGCTGAAAATGTTGATAGCACATACCTAAAGGACAGAGAGCAGCCACATAAGGAAGTGGGCACCATTTTTCCGAAGAAGGAGCAAGACAGAAAGATGGTGAAGCAACGGGAGAAGCGCAAGAAAAATGATGCACTGCCCAAAGAAGATAATGATCAACTTGCAGAAAATTCTCAAAAGGTTAGTTTTGTCTTGCATTATGTTGACATCGCAGTTACTAATATTTAGCTTCTTGCCTCCTTTCTATGTTGTTAGGGTCAGAATGCATAAGCCTTGTTCTATTCATTGTTGTTAGTGACGTCTTATAGCTGTAAATAGCATAAGCCTTGTTCTTTCTATGTTGTTAGGGTCAGAATCGTTGTTAGTGACGTCTTATAGCTGTAAATAGCATAAGCCTTGTTCTATTCATCTGATCTTTTTATTAAGTTCTGTCGATCTATTGTGTTGCAGGGCCATGCAGAACCAAAACCACTGCCTAGCTTAGAGAATTTTGTCGTAGAAGAGGAGGAAGGGTCAGGTGAGAGGCCCTATACATTTCTTTTGGATCTGGGATAGTTTTGCTGAATGTTGACTAATATGTCATATTGTTTATTTGCTCAGGAGGTTATGGGATCGTTTATAGGGCTCGGAGAAGCACAGATGGAAAAGTATTTGCCATAAAATGTGCGAACATTAGTCCACCTGTCTTGATAGTTTATTTCTTCATATGTACATATTTGTATACAAAGTGTGATAAATGTATTGGCTGTAGTTTTGATAGTCCATTCATCTTTCTATATTTTTTTCTGTGATGTTTTTTTATGAGAAAGGGAATTAACTTGTATGTTTCTTCTGCCAGGTCCTCGTGGGAAAGCTAATTCACATCATGTTGACAATGAACGAAAGATGTTGGAACGATTTGGGTACTAAAAAATGCTGCTGCCCTAAATTCCTTATCTTGTTCCCACAAAACACAGCAGATTTACTGAGTTTTTTTTTTTCTGCAGAGGCAAGAGTTTTGTGATTAGATATGAAGGCTGTTTAAGGAGTGGTGAACTAGACTGCTTTATTCTAGAACATGTTAAGCATGACAGACCAGAGGTAAAAAAAAAATGGTGGCTATGAATGTTATTTGTCCTACCAACTTTTGATATGTATTCATATTTTGTTAAGTATTTTCTCTTATCTTTGCAGATTCTCAAAAGAGAAATAAATATCTTTGAGTTGCAGTGGTATGGGTATTGTCTGTTCAAAGCTCTTTCAAGCTTGCATAAACAGGTTCGGTTTGATTGCATGTTACCTTCATTAACTGTTGAGTTCTGCGTGCCGCCAGGATTAACCCTCAGCTAATCCTGATTACCTGATATTTCTGCTCCCAGGGAATAGTGCATAGAGATGTGAAACCGGGAAACTTCCTCTTCTCTCGTGACCAGACAAAGGGATATCTTGTTGACTTCAACTTAGCAAGTGTTAGTGCGTCTCCCAACTTGATACTTGCCCTTGTTTTATTTGATGCTTCTTTCCTGCAGTAGATGCTAATGCCATTTTTGCTATTGTGGTCCTTTCCCCCTGAAATTCCATGCAGGATCTTCACCATAAGTTCTTCAAAAGCAGTAAGTTCACCTTCTAATTTTGAATTACTGTTCGATGATTTTGTCGCCTACCCCAACTTGTTTGGGACTAAAGGCTTTGTTTGTTGTTTGCTGTTGTTGTTCGATGATTTTGTGGCGCACTTAAACCATTTATTGTTTTCGCTCGTCCCTATTTAGGATTCTCCACATCGAATGTATTTATATGTCACAACATTTTCCTCCATGCTACAGTGCTTTGGCTTTTTGCACTTTGGAATATACTTGTTTGTCATGAAAAAATGAATCAAATGAAGCACAAATATCTCCAGTAGTTGTCCAAAATTAGAACCATTAAGTCATGTCACTGTATTTTTGCCCAAAAAGCATTCTCCTGGCAGTGGGTTCTGAAAAATATATTAGCTTGAGCAGCCAATTGATGCGTACAAGATTGAAAAGCTACTTGAAAAATATGGGTGAAAGGTGTCATGAAATGTTTTGCACCCTCTCGAAAAATAATGAAAAGTTCCGCTCCATGCCATCTTTGCCAATCCTTGTTAGAAATCGCTATGAACCAGAGCCAACAAAAAGATTTAACAATGGATAAGCCAGTGTAGTGGGTCAGTCTCTGATTCATTAGAAGTTTTTGTTACCTAGGAGGATTACATGAATTCTTATTCAAAGAATCTGTAATCGTTTGAATTGTTATATGTCATGCGTGACTGCAGACTGAGATATGACTTTCGTTGATCAGGTAAATCCGAGACAAAGTCATGTGGGAAGGATACTGCATCTCAATCTTCGTTGAAATCTGCTCTAGTGATTCATGCCAAAGAAGCAGCAGCCGACTCAAAACAACCTCTTGGGCCCAAAAGGAAAAGATCAAATAAAATCCCTGTGGGCAGTGATCCTAGGATCGACAATAAAAGTAGGCATGGTAGCCAAGCTGCTGATGTATCTGGTGTAACCTCCGCCAAGGATCCTACAAGCACGAAAACATCATTGGACAGGTTAAAGCAGCCAATGCTTTACAAAGGGCGGAAGGAATTGATGAACTTCTTGCAGGAGGCAATGGACAGTCCCAAACAAAATATACCGGCAGCTCCAGTTTCCCAAAGGAAAAGGGTTGCTGCTCCTGTTGGTAGTGCGGATCGGAAGTTAATTTTATTTACTCCAATGCCCCTGCGTTGTGATGGCAATGCAGTTGCCGGTTCTGGAACTATTAACAGCAAAGGTATGCTTTCCCATTAAACAGTATTGGACCTTGTGTACTGAATCCAGAGACCTCAGGTGTTGAGTGATCTAACCAATTGGTTCTTGCAGGTCATGGAAAACAGCGAAGAGAAGGTCCATGTGTTGGAACTAAAGGATTCCGAGCTCCAGAGGTTTGATGCAGTTTCTATCTGAGAGTTTTTCGGCTTCGAGGTGCCATCTATTGAATGTCTGTCTTTTCCTTCAGGTTCTTTTGAGATCTTCTCATCAGAGTTGCAAAGTTGATGTCTGGTCGGCTGGGGTGACACTCCTGTACTTCATAATCGGCAAAGCACCTTTCGGTGGACATCCTGAACAGTGAGTTAGCTAGCTCATTTCCAAAGCTTTGGCTCCCTGAGTTACAGAGCACTCTAACCTTGTGGCATATGTTGAACGACAGGAACATGAAAGAAATAGCGAAGATCAGAGGCAACGAAGAATTATGGGAAGTAGCAAAACTGCACAACTGTGAATCCTCGTATCCACAGGTATGCAAACTCAACTGATGACACACTGACACCCTTTGAGACACCCTTTGAACAGACCACTAAATCAGTCATCTGCACTTTTTTCTCCAGGAGCTATTTGATGTCAAATTGCTGCAGTCGGTGGATCTCAGGGAATGGTGCATGGCGAACGCCCGCAGGCCGGAGCTCCTCGACCAGGTCCCGGACTCGCTGTTCGATCTCGTGGACAAGTGCCTGACGGTTAATCCCAGGTGCAGGATCACATCGGAGGACGCTCTGTCACATGAGTTTTTGGCTCCGTGCCGTGAAAGCCTCAAGAAGAACGCGCTTAGGAGTAGGTCAGCATCATCTTCTCACCCTCCCCCATGCTTGCCTCGAGATGCCATGGTTAACGCGAACGGGTTGTAGCACTCGTTTCAAACCTCACTTGACCTGTTTTGACCTGAGTAAGCTTAAAGCTGAAACTGGTGACTGACGCGCCGTGTGTGCCAATAGCTTGTTTATCTGTTTATTACTGCTGTAAATGCTGTACTTAAAAATGTAATAACGCTCTAATGTTCCGTGTGCTGACAAGGTTGTTATTATAACGTATTGCCTGATTCACGTATGAAGTCCCTCGTGCTACTATGAAAATTCAACCGGTTTCTGTGAAATTTCATGCTTGAAACACATTTTATGGCATGAGGAAAAAGTCATCTCGTTCGTCAATAAAAGAAAAATACAACCGCATGAGAATTTCTTCAGAAATACGGTAGAGCACAAGTGTTATCGCGTGGCATCACAAAGCATACGTGGAGCCTCATCTGATCACAGGAAAGGCTTGCCCTGCCATCCAATCCACCACCAGCAGCGGTGCGCAAGACTGCAGGTTGCCGCTTCTATTTCCTCACTGACTACGTGTCCTACAACGCCTTCGCATACCCGCATCGCATCGCATGATCCTCTCATCTCCTTATCCACAAAACAAACACCAGCCCCGGACGAAACTGCTAGCGCGTACCCGGTCAAAACCCTCGAAGGTTCGCCACTCGCCTGCAATTTTGTTCTTCCGTTCACGCAGCCTGCAGATTTTATATCCAGTAGACAGTGACTGAAATCGGACCCATGGCTGTCCGGGTGTTGATGTATTACTGAATGTGATGTGATGCAACCCGATGATGACTTTTACAGCATGGTGTTCAGTGAAATTCACCACTTATCGTGTTGGAAGTAAACCAATTTATGTAAAAATCTGGGTGTCCTATCTAAAACAGGTCCTGGGAAACTAAACGGGCGATACCCGCGAACCCGGCCCGACAAGCAGGACTCCATGGGCAACAAGGCAAGGCAAAGGATTGGCGAGGGCCGGCAGGGAGGGAGGACGTGGATGGAGAAAAGAAAAGAGCACCAGCCAACCAAAACGACGCAACGCAAACGCAACCGGGACTGACTGCGCCGACGAAGCTTCTGGGCCACGCCGCCACAAAAGGCAAGGGAAAGCCTCGATGCCTCCCCTCCTCACCCCACCCGCCTCCCTCTCCTCCTCCCCCCTCCGCCTCGCCTCCCGCCTCGGCGGCGCCGCCCTCCGCCCCACCTCCTCCCACCACCGCCGCTTCCTCGCCCCCACCCAAACCGCGGCGCCGGGCGCCACCGCCAGCGATCGCGGGTTCGCGGCGATGAGCTGGCTCGGGAAGCTGGGGCTGGGGGGCGGGGGAAGCCCGCGCGCCTCGGAGGCGTCGGCGGCGCTGGCGCAGGGGCCCGACGAGGACAAGCCGGCGCCCGGGTGCGAGTTCGCGCAGTTCGGGGCCGGCTGCTTCTGGGGCGTGGAGCTGGTGTTCCAGCGCGTGCCCGGGGTCACCCGCACCGAAGTCGGATACAGCCAGGGCGCCTTCCACGGCCCCACCTACGAGGACGTCTGCACCGGCGCCACCGGCCACAACGAGGTCGTCCGCGTCCAGTACGACCCCGCCGCCTGCAAGTTCGACGACCTCCTCGACACCTTCTGGGCGCGCCACGACCCGACCACGCCCAATCGCCAGGTCCGTCGCGACTCGGCCGCACAGCCTGATTGCTGATCCCCTCGATTTTGCTTTTTGATTCCTTTTCTGTGGTTTGGAGTGTGAGGATACGGAGCTAAAGATTGGGGGAAAATTTTCTGGATATTCCTGATTTACTGAAAAAATATGGTTAGAATTTTTTGGGGGACAATTGCTGAATTATTTCATTAGAGCAGAAACAGTTTACTGCAAAATTTGTCAAATAAAAAAAGTACGTCGCCTGAGAGATTCGAACTCTCGCGGGGAAACCCCATGTACTTAGCAGGCACACGCCTTAACCACTCGGCCAAAGCGACGTTTGTGTTCAATCTGGCGTCAGTTCTACACAGCAAGATGCGAACTACTCCTCAAACCTTGACTCATTATCGAACCTTGTTTTTTTTAAACGGATTTGGGCAACCTTTTACAGAGCGTCAGTTCACCTGTGTTACAATTCTACATTCGTCAACCCGGCAGCGAGCCAAGCATGCCTAGAGAGTATTAGCACTTTGGGCATTTGATGTGTACAGCCTGCGGTTGTGTGTATTGTAGAGGTCTGCAAACTTATTGCCCACCTTTTACATTTTGAGCGGAACAGGCATAGCATCGGCCACCATCAGTGTTCTTGACTAATTTTAAGAGGAACTACCTAGCTAGACACTCTTCAACGGTTTGTACCGCATTGGTATTGTCATTTGTGCAGTTTTGTGTTAAGCTAATCAGTGTTATGAGAGTGGTGGTAATCTTAGCCGTAAGGCTCAGCTGCAGAATCCATTTGGTATGAAGACTTTTTACTAGTAACTGTTATGGAATCTGAAACCTTGACTGATCAGTCATTATACCGGTTGGTGCCTTTTGCGAAGTGATATTTTAAACTAGCTCTTAGCCTTTTGAACTATACTATAGAAGCTTTTCAACCTCTGATGTGAAACTTGAATCTGAAGCTCATTTGATTGCGAGCAATGGAACTTGCTTCTGCACATTTGTATAAGCCCATTTCTCAGGGCCTCTTCGATTGAAAGGATTTTCATAGGAATTTTAGAGGATTGAAATCCTTAGGATTTTTCCTACATTGGTCGTTTGATTCATCGGGTTGAATCCTAGGAATTTTTCCTAAGGATTCCTTTGTACTGCATTCCATAGGAATTTTAGCATCCATTCACAAATATCTTGGTAAGACTCCTTTGTTTTTACTGTGATGATATCAAACAAACCAAAATCCTGTAGGATTCAAATGGGCATGGCATTACAATCGTATGTTTTTCTATTCCTGCGTTTTGGAATTCTGGTAATGCAAGAGGCCCTGTTTCCGACAAACGGCGACACGTCAGTTCCTTTTCTTAAAGGTTCACTACTCGTGTTTCTGATCACATACATTTCTGAAATATGTGCACACAGGGGGGCGACGTCGGAACCCAGTACAGGTCAGGGATCTACTACTACACCCCGGAGCAGGAGAAGGCGGCGCTCGAGTCTCTGGAGAAGCAGCAGAAGGTTCAGAACCGGAAGATAGTCACTGAGATCCTCCCGGCGAAGAGGTTCTACAGGGCGGAGGAGTACCACCAGCAGTACCTTGCGAAGGGCGGTCGCTTTGGCTTCAAGCAGTCCACGGAGAAGGGCTGCAACGACCCCATCCGCTGCTACGGATGAACGTGCCTGCTCACCTGACCAACAAGGAAGAACACAAGCAGCAATGTTATAGTTGAGAGCGCTGCCTGAATAATGGTGGATGTCAGCTGAATTTCACTGCAGTTTTCCTAGCTTGTGCTGCTACCTAAATGCAAGGATTGTAAGGGAGAAGAAGGTTATTACCATTATACCTTATTAGTTGAATTACCATTGTAATGTAGTGTTGAATTGCCATCGTACTTAGGATAAATTATGGCCTGGGTAATAAACTTCATTTTAATGTCGTAAAAATGGATTATAAGGACTTACGGAAATTATGTTATCAGATTTAGCAAGCTTAGCTAGTAGTTACAATGTGGCTTGTTCAATACCGAAGGATGACAATTTTATCCATGGGTATCCGACATGTTCGAACCCTGTCCGCATAGTCATGGGTATGTCCGAACCCTACCCAATTATCTTATACGAGTAGAATCTTACTCATGGATTATTGTACCCACACTCCACACTACACATTGCCATCCTTTCTCTAGGATGTGGTTGCTACAGACCAAAGTTGGGTGTTAGGTCAACTCCTGCTCCAAGTGTATCTCTATGCAAGTTGTGCTTGTTACTCGGTGTCAGTTTGAGCACACACGACATCTCAAATCCTGAATTGGAATGTGCGTGGGCAAAAATTGCCCTGCTGGACGTACCACTTTACATGAAACTAGAGTTGCGTCTAACTGATAAACTGCTTGTTTACAAGGGTCCGAGCTCGGGGAGACTGGCCTCGCGGATGTCAGCTGCGTGGTTTTGCGCAGAGGCCGGCTATTTGTACCAGAGGAGGTCCAAGCTTGAACACACATACTTCCTCCGTTCTTAAGTCTTTTTAGAGATTCCACTATTAGACTACATACGGATGTATATAGACATATTTTAGAGTGTGGATTCATTCATTTTGCTCCGTATGTAGTTCTTTATTGAAATGTCTAAAAAGACTTATACTCCGTATTTAGGAACGAAGGGAGTAGTTCCTAGCTAGATTTGAAGCGCCCTGATCGTGTTGGGACCGGTGTTCATTGTGAAAACATGTCACTACAGGGAAGGGCCACGTCTTGGTGGCGGGGCGTCGTCCCCGGGTAGGTGGTGTTAGCCGGCGATCGAGGCACGGTGTGATTTGCGATGGCGTGAGAAGAGTGGGGCCGTAGTAACTTACCGACAATAACTAATATAGGGCAGAACATTCATCGGTGAAAATAGTGGGATGGACATAAGACAAAGATTTATTTACCAAGGTCCGGGCTCTCAACGACGAGGTAATAGCCTACTCTTGCCTTTGTGTATTATATTGATGGTTGCTTTGCTTGAAGCTAGGGTTTATATTGTGTATAATGTCTAGTGATTGGGACGCGTCATTGCTTGAAGGATCGGTATGGTCGACTAGAGGGGCGGGTGGGGGGAGGGGGTTGATTAGGCGACTAACAATTTTTATATATTTTTAGGCTCAACAATAAAATAGGTTGTCTAGATGTGCAACTGGGTGGACAACCTATATGACAAGTGCAACAACGAGTGCAAGCTAGAGAGTAAGTACAACATAACAAGCTTGCACAACGAAAGTAAAGGATGGAAGTAACCGCAAGTGGAGGCAAGGATTTGTTGCTGAAGTTCCTTCCTTTGGGGGAGGTGCGTCTCTGTTGGAGGGGCGTGGAGGCACGATGCACCCCAAGCGCTACAATGGCTCACCCTATTCTCCTCACGCCTTCGCACAATGCAAGGTGTCATGATTTGATTCCACCCGTACCTTTCAACACGCATCCCTTCTTAATAGTACAGATTTCCTATGACCAAAGAAATAAACGCGTCGGAAGTGTCGTCTTAGATCTTTCCCTTTTAGAGGGGTACAAAACCGTCTTGTGCCATATAGATATGCATGTGTAGCTCAAGCACATGGTTAGTCCGCAAATTGATTTTTCATCAACACCAAACGCTTAGGAAAGGAAATGCCCTTTCAATTGCACACCTCCTGAGATGAAATTATGTGCTCATTTTCGCTAGTCATGTGGGTCCTCACCTCCATCTAAAAAGAATTCACGTCCACCTGAATAAACAAACCTTTCCTCGCATCTACCTCTAAAACAAATCCTCACTCCATCTCCAAAATAAAAACAAAACATTTCCTCACCTCAGCAAACCAGTGGCCGCCACGTGGCATAATTGGTTGCTCTCCCAGCAACTCACCCTTAATAGGTTTAATACACAGAGGTATTGAATCGTAAGGTTTTGTGGTACAGATAGGAGGGATGGGGGTCCCTACCAAACCTTTTATGGGGGAACTAGCCTAGGGTTACAAGAAATTTGAGTCGATTAAGATCTAGCAATCCTAGTAGGTTTTGCTAGACCTAAGGTAGAATACATGTCTTGCACTCCAAGTCGATGATGTGTGTCGGCTCATAATTCTGGCAATAATAGTCATGGGGGGATCATGAGGCAGAATACACATAGAAGATCAAATTGGGTGCACACGAGATAAGGATTTATCCAGGTTCGGGGACTCGATGCGAGGTAATACTCTACTCCTGCATGTCTGATTGCATTGATGGTGGTTGTCTCGAATGAGAGATGTGCGTTGACCATACCGACTTGGGAGGCCTCTACCTCCCCTTAGAGTTAGTTTGGGACTAATCTTCAACAATCTTACTTGTTTGTTCCATAAAGTTATATGCGGGGTACCATTGCTCGGTAACACTTCTATAAATATGCTCCGTTTGGATATTGTACTAACCTTTCAGGTCCTTTCTTTTTAAGATAGAAGCATTGTTTCTAGTAGCGTTATAGAGGAGAAGATGACGTGAGGTACGATCGGTGCGGTCATACCAACCTTTTTCGTTTTCAAATGAGAAGATGAGGTGTGGTACAAGCGTCACCGCTCGTACCCATGATCGTACCACTCTTTCAAAAAATGAAGTTAAGAGAAAAGATGAGGGATGGTATGACTACAGTAGGTCATACCAAAATGGCGTAGAAACGCCCGAGACACTAGAAGAGAATACGAGACATGGTAGGATTGCACGCACCCGTACCCACGCTCATACCAGAGGAGGTTAATTACCTTCAATCCGGTTTTAGGTGTAAATATAGACTTCTTCCCTACAAAACCTAGGATTTATTGATCCAGTAAGTGAATTAAGCTTGGCAAGAAAATGTCTGCAAGTCTTTTTTATCTAAAATTATTACAGTTTCCCAGACCAACAATTATTGCAGGGTTGTAGCAATACAAAGGAAACATGCTAGAGCTAAGGTTTCACATACAACTATGTACACACGCTTATGGTAATAATTAGATAGATCAACAATGCACCTGTAAACTTAAATACATATTCTCCCGCAAAAAAAAACTTAAATACATATATTTTGTAAACACATAAGTGGGAGATGCGTCATTGTAGCACCACGACCGACTGTCTTCACATCGAGGATTGATTGTCCAACCATGGCCTTATCCAACTCCCAGGTGTTAGAGCATATTTCTCCATGTGTGGTTTTGGTAATTGATGACATCCCTATGGACTAACAGTTGCTTTGAGTTTTACTTCAAGGATTTGTCCATAGGCATTTATTGAAGTCCATTTGTTGGTTTCAAGGAGTTTATGTGAGGACCAAGGTGGTATTCAAGGATTTATCCAAAGATTGGTCATGTGAGTGTTGAGCTTATTGCAAGCATGTCTTATAGAAGAAGATTGTGGGAACATTCATGGTTACCTTCAAGACATCATCTTTATGAAGAGAGAAGACAAGATACAAGGTTGATCAAGACTAAGTCAAAGAGTGATTCAAGTTGATCAACACACAAAGCATAGAAGATGTACCAAGTGGGATCAAGTGATCTCATGGTATGGTAAGCATTGTCCATTACGCTTTGTGTACTAACCCATGATCTTTGTGAGTGTTCTTTGAGGGGTTAGGTATGTTTCCATGGGCATGCATCAAAAGGAAGATCTCATACAACCCATGGAGGATGACATCAAGTGGTGATCGTCATCACGGTTGAGGTGTGCAAGTTCAAGTGGAGCATCACAAAGAGATCACATGCTTGAAGCTTTCCATCCATTATGGTGATAATAGACATGTGAATATGTGCTGAAGAGAGGCTCACCCATAGTGGAGTATGGGGGAGCAATCTACTAGTCTTTATCGAGCCGGCGTAATCAAGAAAGGTGGTCCATCTTGAGGAGGACAAGATCATCATCACCTAGCTCAAGTGGACTATGTGCAAGGCAAAGGTTTGTTCTTGATAGGTTTTCTATTTTACCGGTCTCATGGTGTTAGTTGGGAGACCGGGTTATAGGATCGATTGTCATACTATCAAGGGGGGCTCTCGAGTGAGTAGCTTGATCGTATCGTTGGTAGAGAGCTCAAACCATTTCATTCTTGGCGTCATCATCTTTCTTGATTCTTGTTTGGATTTTCTCTATGTGAGTTTTGGATCTTATGGTCTTCATCGTGATAAGCTCAAGCTCATCGAAAACGGATTTCGTATGCATCTTATTTGTGTTTTCGGTGTTGGAGAATTTGCGGATAATACTTGGGAAGGTCATCTTCCTTATCCTAGTGGCATTTATTCTCCATTGCTTGTTCCTAATATAACCAGTCGCTTTGGATAGCTCTTGTCGTCCTCTATCCAACAAGCTTGAGTTTACTCAATTCAGAGCTCGAACTGCGCGGTAGTGGCACAGTAGTGCGAAGCGGTAGTACCGCCCGTCACTGCCGCTCCAGTTTCGCTTATTTTTTAGCCTATGGACTCTCGTTTTCACTCAGTGGTGGTAGGGCGGTAGTAATTGGCGCTAGTACCGCCTCAGGCGGTACTTTCGATGCCTTCTGCCGTTGCTACTTCCGCTTATTTAAAGTCTTTTGTTACTCGTCGTTTTTCAGCGGTTCTGGAGTAGTTGTTGGGTCATAACGGTTGGATTTCCCCCCACCTGCTGCCATAGTATCACTGGCCCGAGCAGTAGTACCGCGGGTGAGGGCATAACGGTTGGATTTTCCCCCACCTATAAAAGGGGGTCTTCTTCCCCATTGCTCCTTATCCTTTTAGCTCATGTTCTTCCCCCATTGTTGACCTTCTTTGAGCTTGATAACTCTTAATCCCTCCAATGATTCTTGCTCCTTTTTGAGGGAAGAGAGAGAGGAGATCTAGATCTACATTTCCACCAATCACTTTCTTCTCTATGTGAGGGGAACCCCTTGGATCTAGATCTTGGAGTTCTGTGTGAGCTCTTTGTTCTTCCTCTCATATTCCTCCATAGCTTTTGTTTTTGTGGTGGGATTTGAGTGTGAGGGACTTGACCACTTTGTGTGTTCTTGCCATTGCATTAGTTGCATCGGTTTGAGTTCTCCATGGTGATACGTGGAAGTGAAAAGTTGAGAAGCTTATTAATCTTGGGTGTTTGGGCACCCTAGAGCTTGTGCCTCTTGGGTGCTTTGGCGCCCTAGACGGTTGGTGGTGTCTTGGCGCTCAATCATTGTGGTGTAAAGCTCCGCGCAAGCGTCGGGGTCTCCAATTAGGTTGTGGAGATTGCCCCGAGCAATTTGTACGGGTTCCGGTGACCGCCCCAAAGATTACCAAAGTGTACGGGTTCGGTGACCACCCCCAAGGGTTGCCATTTGTATGGGTTCAGTGACCGCCCTCAAGGGTCCCTTAGTGGAATCACGTCATCTTGCATTGTGCGAGGGCGTGAGGAGATTACAGTGGCCCTAGTGGCTTCTTGGGGAGCATTATGCCTCCACACCGCTCCAAACGGAGATTAGCATCCGCAAGGGTGTGAACTTCGGGATACATCGTCGTCTCCGCGTGCCTCGGTTATATCTTACCCGAGCCCTTTACTTATGCACTTTCTTTGTGATAGCCATATTGTTTCATGTTATATATCTTGCTATCACTTAGTTGTTTACCTTGCTTAGAATAAGTTGTTGGTGCACATAGGTGAGCCTAGTTGTTTTAGGTTTTGTGCTTGACAAATTAATCGCTAGCTTTATTCCGCATTTGTTCAAACCTAAACCGTAATTATTTTAAAATGCCCATTCACCCCCCTCTAGGAGACATCCACGTCCTTTCACAAGGGTTATCTCAAATATTAAGAATAAACTAGACAAACACATGAGCATTTGATGACTGCATAATGTCCCCCCTAGAGACTTGGTTATGTCTACTGAACTGACCTTACTCTCACCAACTTTTGACATAGCCTTCCTCTCCTCTCGGCTCTTTACCTCTCATTGTTCCGATCTTTGGTGTATCGGGTACCGACGAGCCCTAGGAGCAAAGGTAGGGACAAGAGAAAAATGCACAAAATTTAATGTAAAGTAAACCGCCAATCCCTTCTTACATGTACACGGGACTGCGAGTTTATGCCTTGACCCTTAGCCCGAGGTGATTATTCACACATCATGATCGAATAAGAAGAAAATGACGTTGTATAGAAAGTTACTTGAAGATGAATGATTGAAAGTGTTACAATATCGCTGATCGTAATGGAATCTTGATTACATGTAATTGATGTAAAGAAGATGGAGGATATGGAGGTAGAGATGGTTATAGATATGTCGACGACGGCGTGATGACAACTGCAACGGAGAACGAGTTGTGACTTTGTTGCCTCCTCTTTCGCCGAGGGTCTCTGATCTACTACACACTTCTATTATTGTAGACTTCGTTGGACCTCCAAGCATAGAGGAATGTAGGACAACAAAAAATTTCCTCGGGTGGATGACCTAAGGTTTATTAATCTAGGTGTAGGTTAAAAGTATCCTCTCCGAAGCAACCATGCAATCAAGCTAAAAGCAGTCTCCTGTGTCCCTAACACACCCAATACCATTTTCAATTATATAGTTGCACTAGCTCGTCAAAGAAATTGATAATTTGGATGGTAACAATATTTTTTTGGAATAAATAAGGACAACAAGGTAACATGTAGCAAAAGTGAGTAAACAATGTTTCTATGCTTGGAAACAAGGCCTAGGGTTTTTCAACGTCATTAATGTAATTAAAATACATGATATATCCCTAAAAAGTGCGATAAATAATCACCTGAAGTTTCCTATTTTTTCAAATCAAAGTAGGATGAGATAGCATAGGTATGACTAAGCACACGTGTAATTTGTCTTTTTAATATTAATCCATAGGGCAAGCCCCCATGTCACATCAGGCAACCCCAAAAATTATACTATGCACACTCGTGATCTTTGTTGTTCTAATGTTAATCCATGCAGTCACTCCAATATCACTATGGGTATCTCCAAAAATTATACTAGATACACATCACATAATCTCATTGATTCCCAAAAGGTTCGATCCAATATAAAGAAAATCATAGCATGAGCAAGATCCAATTCACCATAAACATAGTAGAAGGGGATATATCACATAATTCAACCCCATTAACAACGCCCATGATCCCAATTAAGACAAAGAAAACTTACATGATCATGGGATAGAGAGAGATATAACACATAGCTACAGTACGAACCCCGAGCCCCATGAGTGGACTACTCTGCCATCACCATAGGTTCAACAAGGGATGATGGAGAGGTTAAAGAAGTTGAATTAACCCCTCCGGCATGGTGCTGGAAAGGGCTAGATTGGATCTCCCCCAGAAAGCAGAGAGGCAGCAACGAAAAAAAATTGGTAAAAATATCTCCGAGGGTTTATAATATATATAGAGGTAGGGGAACCAAGAGGTGGTGGATAAGAGATACGTGTCCATATTGCTCTTCAACGACACGAGGTTGGAGGTCTTGATATTAGAGTTTCGTTCATGAAATCTCTCGAGAGCATCACAAGCTCCATTCTCGAAGATGATGTGATCTACAATCTTTGTAATCACAGATAAATCAAGAAAGTTACATTGCCTAGACCTCAATTCCAAAGGGGTAGATTCTTAGGATCCACGCAGGAGTAAACATCCATGATGATTGCCCAAAGGAGTTGGCACCACAAACATGAGATCTCATCAAAGTTTTCCAATGATCATAATTATTTGGATCAAGAGTAGTTGGAGGGCCTATATTGGTAACATGATTGTCTTGTGGAAGTATTGGGTAACGATGCTTTACTTGAGAATGGCCTTCCTTATCAACCTCAATACTTGCTATGTTGGCGACATTCAACGCGGCGGTTGACTCGGCATCTGTTTGCTCAACTATAGCAAGCTTCCTTTCTAATTCCAAAATTTTCAACTCTAAGGAGGGGTTCTCATCGTTTGACAACTTTGCTCTCTATAGCGGTGAAGCTGAACAACGAGAGAGAGAGACACCTTGCTATGATACCAATTGAAGGACCAAAGATGTCGATAATTTCGCCTAGAGGGGGGGGGGGTGAATAAGTGCCTATCAAAATTAAATTCTTTTCTCGGTTGCTTTTAGAGGAAAGTGTGGATATATAAGTTCTCTAGAATTGCAACTAGGTGATACAACCATATATGATGTGTTACAACAAGCTACACAAGGCAACACAAAAGCAAGTAGCCAACACATAAAGCTAGGGTAACGAGACAACTAACAACGGCGGAGACGACGATGTAATATGAAGTTCACACACTTGGGGGTGCTAATATCCATTGGAGAGAGGGGGACAATGAATGCTCCCATGGCAATGAATGTCTCACCTTCTTCTCCGAGAACCACAAGCAACAAATGCTTAGGTTCCCTTTCACTAGGGTTAGCTCTTGCAGCGAGCTCCAAACCCTCACTAACGAGCCCGGGGCACAACCACACGACTTGGAAGCTCCTGGGAAACACCAGACTTCTAGGGTTCCCCACAAACCTAAGAATAAAAAGGTTTGCTAGGATCTTGCAAGGAATGAATGAACTCAAGTTTTTGTTGAATAGATTGGTTTACCGGGTGTTCCACCTTGTCTCTCTAAAATATCATGTGGATTGATTGGCTAGAGAGAGATAATCAAAGGTGAATAGGAATGGAGTTGTCACCCTCCTTTGGAGAAGAAGGTGCTTTATATAGTAGGGACAAATATTAGCTTGTTATGCACATGGTCCAGAAGTATCTAACCCAGTGTCCGGCCTTATCCAGAGTACCGGACAAAGTCGTACATAAGGTCGGACACTATGTTAGGCAATTCGTCATGTCGGTTAGTCCGACATGGGTCAGATATTTCGACTTGGCCGTGACATTAAAACTGAGGCGTGACGGAGAAGAATATTTGCGCTCTTTCTCTCATAGGATGTGGGTGTATTTGGCTTACATAAGTTTTGGTGACTCTCACAGTTGATCAAGGTAAATCTCCTCTTTATGGTACAACATATCTACGACTCAAAAACGATAAATCGTAAGTGCAAATTTGGCGTGTCATTTTCTTGTCCTTTTATCTTTGTGGGTCGACCGATAATATGTTTCTTTTTCATAGATGTGTAAACTGAAAACATGCTCGAAACATAGTTAGCCGACTAATCACTATCCCATTAATACCAAAATCTTCATTAGGGGGGAATGTCCTTTCACTAATGCAATAAGATATTCGATATGTGTGATATGATAGTGTTCATGTTGTTCGTGATATTGTGTGAATGTCGACTGTAACTATTTTTTTCCTTTGAGGACATGGAGGATATTGTTAACATTCCAAAGCGGGGTTAGAAGTAGGGCTGACAGAAGCTACATACCCCTTAGCGGACCATTGGCAAGGGTATAACCAAAACCTATATGATTGTCACATCACCGGGTTGACCTTTAATTATTATCGTATACTCTGGCAGCAAATATGAAGGGGTAATGGGTTGTGTGTGATGTGGGACTAAGGCATTACACGTACGATATCTTATTATCGAGTCGACCATCACAAAACACATATTACAGAGATCCGACACAGGAGTAAGGCATTAGTACATACAATATCTTTATTTATGGCCCCACCTTCACATATTACACTGATTAGATATGTTTCTCTCTTGTTTATTTCACATACAAGTGATGAATCCGGAATCCTTGAGAATGTATTTGTTACAGTTACTACACACTTTACTTCTTGTTCCAACCCTAATATAGTTTTCATCATTTTTTTATTTCTTTCTTTGTTACAATTACTGCACACTTTAGTTCTTGATAAAAAACACAGGGAACCTTTTAACCATCATCTTTTTTGAAAGAAAGTCAAACTTCATTCATTAGAGATAACCATTACATCGTTTATGAGAATTGGTACAATGTCACTATTTGGCTCCTCAAACCATTCAGAAATGGAAGAAAATCTAGCCAATTTGGCAAGTTCATGAGCGACTTTATTTGCTTCTCTATTACAGTGCTCAAATTTAAAAATGGGAAAATCACAAGCTAAATGGAAATAATCATAAAAAATTGCCGTTGCTGCTCCCAACGACCGTCCTCCTTCGTTCATGGCGTCGACCACCTCTGTATTATCCGAGTTAATAATAATGCGGTTGTATCCTGTCCTCTACGCCAGCTATAGGCCAGCGATAACTTTCAACCATCATCTTGATCTTTACTTGGAACCCAATATAATTTACCCACACTTTACAATAAACCTCTATAATTTGCACACATTTTACAATAAACCTCTATAAGGGGCAAACGACCATTTCATCAGCTCTTCAAGGGGTCAATACTTTTACTTCAACGACCATGCGCACTTGTAGGACATGATTCTATTTTTAGTGTTGTTGTCAGGAATAACAGATGACGGAGCAGTAAAACTTGATCACGACTGTATTAAATCCTTTTCAAAGGCCAGAAGAGGAATTGAGCATAGAATACCATCCTTAACATTGTTTTACAGATTATGGAAAAATTGAGGAATTGAGTGTAGAATACCATCTTAATTCTAACATTGTTTTTCAGATTATCAATGCCAACCATAAATAGTTATATTCATTATGTTCCAGTTGTGTTATCCTCAGATGCTGCTACAAGATATATCTTTACCTAATAATAAAGCACGCACTGCTTCTGCCGGGTTCACTGTCGTGGTAATTTTACAAAAAAACCCTTTTTGGTAATTGAACCCGCACTGCATTTTTTAGTATTCAACCCCGTGTTTCTCTTGTTTTTGGGCTGCTTGATACAGAACATCGGCGGCGGCTGAAGCTTGTAGGGGCCGAATCCGTGCTCGATAGGGGCTGGGGAGGCGGATCCGGAGACGGGTGGCGAGGCAGGGGTCGCCGGTGACGACGAGGAAGGCTAGAGTGCGGCTTCCCAGGAGGATCCATGGCATCCGCCGCTCCTGGGCAAAAATGAGACAGGAAGGTGAGGGAGAGAAGGGAGAAAGGAGGGACGGTGCAGCGACGTGAGGTCAAACGAGGCACCGGCGACACGATGCGGGGTGCAGCCGCGTGCGTCATCGGGACGGTGGCCAGCAGCTCAGCCATGGTGGCGCGATGAAGCAGGGGAGAAGGAGCACTGAGGTGAGGCAAGGAAGAGCGAGGCCGATGGTGGTGCAGCCTCGCCGGGTTTGGGCGGAGCTGGCCAGTGTCGGGGATCGAGCGCGCGCATGGGGCGCCTCCCCTGACGACGCGAGGTGGGAGAGAGGAATCGAGGCTGGCTTCGATCCGGAGAGAGGAGCCAGGGAATTGATTGGATTGCTAGGTTACGTTAAGGTGTGGCTGGGCTAGACCTTAGGCCAAAGGGCAGTGATACGCGGCGACCCAAATTTTGGGCCGGTCGCACGTACAATGTATCCACTCATAGCTTTTGGCGATACTGGTTGCAGCTCATAGCCAGTTGCATCAAAAAAAAAGTGATGCGCGTTGCCGGCAATGGAGGCAGCTCCAACGCAACTTCGCCGGCCATGTCCGTTGTAGCTCCGATCGTTCACTGCGCAGCAGTCGATGCAGTTGAGAGAGGGAAATCGAGGGGAGGACGTTGGCTCGGGGTCTGGGGTTGGCTTCGGGGGTGAGGGGGATCCTAGAGCGGACGGGGGGGGGGGGAGGGATGGGGAGGCGGGGCGCGACCGCCAGCGAGTGGGATATGGTCTAGCCGATGGCTTCCGGCAGTAGGGTGCATACTTCAGGCACACATGGGAGAGAGATGAAAATTGTAGGAGGAGGAAGAACATCACATAGGTATGCTGGCTATCCGGCCCAAAGTTCGGCCGGCGCGCCGAGTGTAAGCGTTTACCTAGGCCAAATGGGCTGGCGAGTTTAATTACTGCGTTGTTCTCTCTCTCTATCTCTCTCTCTCTCCTAATTCTCCTATTTTCTCTGTTTACTAAATATAAATAGATAAAGAGTAAAAAGGAGAGAGGATTAGGAATGGGGTTTCGGCAAGGTGTTATTTTTCCTGGACTCGCAAAAATGTTCTTCTTCCAAGAAAATTAGAAGTGGGCAATACAAGGTTTAAATTCAAATACATTTGAATTTTATTCAAATAATTTAGAACTAGGACTAGGTTTTAGAAGTGTCCAAATATGTTGAAAATTTTGGTGGACCTTGGGAAAGTAATAAAATAATTATTTGGAAAGTTTGGGGACAAAACTTGGAGTATAAAAAGGCATGTGTATTTTTAAAAGCTCAAAAGGAATTTGGAAAAGCAATTGTATAAAATGGAAGGAAAGATCAAATGATTTCTGAAAATTTTCATAGTTTTTAATTTGGTGTCAAGTATTATAAATGGATGATGAAATGAAAATGCACAAAATAAAATAAATCAGACAATATAAAATATGCAAGTTAGTGGAAGATAGGGAATTTATAGGTTAAAAGATCAAGAATAAAACAAGGGTGGAACTATAGGCATACGAACTGTCTTGCTGCCAGGGAGAAGCCTGTCTCTGGCACGTCTCATCACTCATGAGGAGGACTCAAAGTCTGGCGTAAAGCAGGCCATTGTCCTCGATGCTCCTTCAATAATGTTGGATCCCAGTGTCCTAGTATCTCACCACTCCACTGAGTCAAAGCTGAGTTCAGGTTGTTTGAGCGGAGTATAATTTAATTTGTAACCATGGACAGTTCTGTCTGGTTTAATTTCACCATTTTAGCTCATGGAACATAGGTCAAGCAAGGTCTATACACTCATTGAGATCACAACCATGTCTACATAAGTCGGAATCGTGAGAAGAAATAAAATATGGTCCAATGCACTGTTAAGCTCCATTAAAATTCTTTGCAGAAAGAAAATTGTCTCACTGCCGCTTATTACAATCTCTGCCATTTATTAGACATGTGTAGGATCGAAAGTATGTCTAGAGGGGGGGGGGTGATTAGACTACTTGACCAAATAAAAATCTAACCTTTTTTCCAATTTTAGTTGTGGGCAGATTTTAGCAATTGTAGCAAGTCAAGTTCACCCTACACATGCAAGTGTAATAGTATAGTAGCGGAAAGTAAAGACATGCAAATGTAAGAGGTTAGGGATTGGAAGATCAAACGCAATTTGGAGACGCGGAGATTTTTTCCCGTGGTTCCGACACGTGGTGCTATCGTACGTCCACGTTTATGGAGACTTCAACCCACAGAGGGTAACGGTCGCGAGAGTCCACAGAGGGCTCCACCCACGAAGGGTCCACGAAGTAGCAACCTCGTCTATTCCATGATGGCCTACGTCCACGGAGGACTAGCCTTACTCGGGGTAGATCTTCACGAAGTAGGCGATCTCCTTGCCCTTACAAACTCTTGGTTCAACTCCACAATCACGAAGAAGGAGGCTCCCAAGCGACACCTAACCAATCTAGGAGGCACCACCCTCCAAAAGGTAATAGATGTGGTAGTATGATGAACTCCTTGCTCTTGTGCTTCAAAAGATAGTCTCCTCAACACTCAATCACTCTCTCATAGATTTGGCATGGGTAGAAGAGATTGATTGGATGGAAAGCAACTTGGGGAGGCTAGAAATCAAGATCCATATGGTTAGAGTGGATGATTTTGACCTCAACACAAGGGTAGGTGGTTCTCTCTCAGAAAATTGGATATGGCAAGTGGGTGTGTGTTCTGAGTGCTTCTCATGTGAGTGAGAGGTGGTGGAGGGGTATATATAGGCTTCTCCAAAAATCCAACCGTTACAACATTATTGACCAACTCGATGAAACCGAAGTAGGAACTCGGTGGCACCGACTAGTTCAAAATGTGGCAACTTTGGCATTTTTGATGGAACCGATATATGAATCTCGGTGGTACCTATATGGTGACCTAGGAAGTTACCAAATCTCGGTGAGACGGATTCCTCAAACTCGGTGGGACCGATTTAGAGAAATGGGCTAACAGAAAGTTGGTCCAACTTCTTGGTGGTACCGATTATCAGAACTCAGTGTGAACGAATCTAGAAAATGGCTAACCAGGAAGTTGGTCACTGATTTCGGTGGTACCGAAAGAAAAGCTGGTAGTACCGAGATGCTAGGGTTTGGTTTGGCTTCTGTCTTGGATAAACTCGATGGATCCGAATGGGAATATTGGTGGCACCGAATTTTGACTTTAGGCTTTGGACAGAGGATATGTGTGTGAAAGTGGGTGAGTATTTTTGGTGGCTACCTCTAAGCACTTGAGCAACCAGATCATCATATTTACCTCACCACCTTTTAATAGTATTGGCTTTCCTATGGACTCAAAGTGATTTCTCACAAAATATAAAATGTAGAGTCCTTGATCTTGAAGCATGGCCAATCTTATTCCTTCCTTTCCTTGGGGAGGTTCTCCATACAATCTTTTAGCCAATTCATCATTGAATTTTTTCCTGAGATACACTTAGTGGAAACATTAGTCCAATGAAATATATGTTGTTATTAATTACCAAAACCACCTAGGGAGAAGTTGAGCTTTCAACCCCCCCTTTTTGGTAATTGATGACAACATATAGATCAAAGATTCGATGAGAGATATAATCAATGAATAGCATCATCGCTTTGAGAAGTATGTGATAAGCAAGAGCTCCCCCTAAATTTGCGCATTATTTTAAATTTGCATTTGAATGCAAATGCACAATCAATTAGGATCATGGGTCACTCTTCGATGTCACATACAACTTGGTGGTGCGCAAAAATTTATATGAATGAATTGCATAAGCACATCACACCAAACAAGTGCATGATCATCACATAGATATCTCAAAGATAGCAAAGTAGTAGCATCACACAAGAGTATATGATCAATCACCAACAAAGTTTCAACCAAACGATAACCAAAATGCAACAATCTCTCTCTCTCTCGAAGCCCTATGATCTATAACCTCTCCCCCTTTGGCAACAAGTTACCAAAAAGTTCAAAGCTATAGAGCTACTCATCACTCTAGGCATGATCTCCTCCATGAGACGATGAAGCTGCTCCGGTGGCTGTCGAAGGAGTCGAGAGAAGAGTATCCGTGAAGAGTTCAATCGAAGTCCTCTGAGGTGGTGGTGTAGACACTGGAGGTGCTGGAGGAGCTGATGGAGCTGCGGCAGGTGCTGATGAGGTAGGCCTCGTTTCTAGAGATGGCACGGTAGGAGTCCTGGCTTGGGTCTTGAACTAGGTGCTTGTCCTGAGAGGTGGACTATCGTCATCATTGGAGGAATGACGGCTAGGCACTGCATCCACTTCCATCTTAAGTTCACCCACAGTCTTCGTCAGCCCATCTACCTTGTTGTTCATTGTGGTGAACTTGTCTTCCACAATCCTCTCAAGGCTCTGTTGATTCAGCAATATGTTCTTGATATCCTTCTGCATGCTCTGAATGGTGCTGATGAGTAGATCCATTTGCTCGCTCTTGGATCTCGGAACCTGAGCACTAGTGGCTCTAGCTGCCTCTGGCTCTACCTGTGCAGTAGATGAAGTGGGATGACTGGGATCCATCACCACAACATTATCCTCGAAGTCTGGCTGTAGTGGCATATGAGGACGATCAAGTGCATATACATTCTTCTCCAACTTGGAGTTGATGAGCATTTGAATGTAAGGTGCATATCCACAAGATCGTTTTTGGTCTGCAACTGTCCTCTTGATTGTTTCCACAATCAGGTCCATCACCCTAATCTCGGTGTGGGTGTTTACATGGTGCAGCATATTGATGGAGTACCCTCTAATCATCTTGTCATCTCCAGACTTGGGCATCAAAGCGTACCTCAAGATGGTGTTTGTAGTGGGTAGTCCTGCTTGCAGATGATAGACAGAGCCAAGCTTATGTGAATGCACATGAGCAGCTGGAATCTCCTTGTACATATTTGCCATATAATTATGATTCATCTTGGCTTTATCATACACATCCAAATATCCTTCTTCTACCTGTGGGGCTCCTAAGATGGTAGCCCACTCATCAATAGTGGATTGGTACCTGACTCCCTCAGTCATCCATATGATCCTGCCATCTGGGTAGAAGTGAGCAGTAGAGTAGAACTGCATAATCATCTCATCGTTCCAAGCAGAAAAGTCTCTCCCAACAAAGTTTGCAATATCAATGCACTTGAAGTTATCTTGCACACCGGGAAAGTAATCCTCATTCTCCTTGATATATGCCCAGTCAATATACCTCATGTCACTGACTGCTGGGCTCTTGTCTAATAGGACAGTATCATAGAAGTCCTGCTGTTCTTTGGTGTAGAATCTGTCATCTACAACAGTCTTCCTCCTGGAGGCATAAGGATCATTTGCTCTCCACAATCTTAGACCTGCATCCTTCCTCTTCTTCATGTCTTCAGCTACTGGTTGTGCATCATTATGCAATGGCAAGTGTGGTCTTAGCTTCCTCAGCACTGACAGATCATCTTCTTCTTCCATGGTGGAAGATCTCTTGTTCTTAGCAGCAAGAGGGATGTCCCTAGTAGTCTTCTTGGATTTTGGAGGAACTGGCTTCTTGGACTCGGACTTCTTGCTCTTTGAAGGAGCTTGCTTGGGCATTGCATCAACAAGTAACTTCTTCTTGGATGGAGGAGCCTTAGCAGCTGGCTCTTCCTCCTTAGCCTCTTCCTCAGCTTCTGCTGGGTCTTCATACATGGAAGTAGGCCTGCCAATGACATGGACAATCCTCTTCCTGGCTCTCTTCTTCTCTCCTGCCTTCTTAGGCATTGATTTCCTTGGAGGCTCAGCTGATAAAGATGTGTTTGCTCTAGCACTCTCAGGTGCTCTCATAGTTTCAGAGGTGGCATACTCCTTTCTGACAGCCCTCTTTGCTGATGTGGCCTCAGAAGCAGCCTTCTTTGCAGGTTTATCCTTCTTTTCTTGCAACTTCTTTGCAAGATCTTCCTCTGGCACAAAATCAGAATCCTCCTCATCTGAGTTCAGCTTCTTCCTTGCCCTGGTGGCAGCCTTGGGCAGCCTATGTGAACTTGGGGTGCCTGGATCCTCTGAAGAAGATGAACTGGCATTGGGGCTTGTGCCTGGACTCAAGTCAACTTCCATCTGCCTCAAATCATTCTGGCTGTCATCAGAACCTGACATGCTGACCCTATGAATAGAGTATAGAAGAGCAGAGGGGTTGAGCATCACGAAACACAAAAGATTTTCTTAAATTTGAACTCAAATTCTTAGTTTTGGATTTCTGCTAAGTGGGTTTCGGTACCACTGAGTTAGAAAATTCGAAGCCACCGAGACCGAAAAGAGAAACTTGGTTTCACCGAGAGTGTTCTCGGTTGCCCTAAATCACATATCAGTAAGACCGATATTTCCAACTCTGTGTCACCGAGACACACCTGGCGGACGTCCAACCCTAAATTTTTTCGATCTTCTATTCTAATGGAAGTTTTTCGTGGATAGATCAATCTCAAACAGTGGCTTATAGATGGAGCAACCCTAATGCGCAAGAAATTGATAAGGGAGTGCAAGAGGGGATCAGAATCTCACACTAACTCGGTGAGGAATCTGCTACGGCGACGACGATGGTGAAGATTTCGTCAACGGCGAGGATCCTAGAGGCGAGGGCACACGAGGAGTCGAAGGCGAAGTCCATAGACGCGAGCGACAGCTAGGGTTTGCGGGGACCACGGCTTTGAAGAAGTGAATTTCAAAAACCGGTTCCACGGAGTATAAATACCCGTAGCTGTCGGTGACACCGGTTCTAAAATATCGGTGCCACCGAGTTCCTCTGCTGTCAGTTGACAGGAAAACTCGGTGAAGCCGAGATTGTGGAATCGGTGTTACCGAGATTCTAAAAATCAGATCAACCCTAGGCATCGGTGAAACCGAGATTTTGGAGTTGGTTACACCGAGATTGCACTGGGGAGGTTTTGGTAGTCAGCTCTTAACAAAACGGAACTCCGAGTGCTCCTCACACAGAGGGTTTGAGAAGTGCTTGTTCAAATTTTGTGATGAAGCATGAAGATAATTTGAGACGAGAAAGCATAGATAGCTAGAGGGAGGTACTTAGGCATTCTTGTATATCCAATTGGCCAAAGAAAAATGAAAGTCAAATAACAACAATTGGATATCCTCGAATGAGAAAAGATATGCATACCAACATGCTCACACAATAAATTGTCAAATGAAATATGGCAAACATGCAAAACCACTCTAGTATCTACCAAGCACTTTGGCGATGACAGAGTCATCTATATATGGGTATATTGACTTAGGAGCCAAGTAAGAATACTTGATCATAGGTCATACTCATCGTTTAAGCACAAGTGGGGTTACCACTTTTACATAAATTATTTAATGTGTTCACATATTTAAGAGATGCTTTAACTCAAGTCTTAGAGTAAAGCTCCCCCTTGATGTGAGATCCCCCATAAGAGGGATAAACTAACCTTGGGTTTGTCATAGAAGACTTCATGTGGGTGAGGTAGTAGTGGATGCTCATTGTTGATGAAGATCATCTTGAGTTGGGAGCAATCCTCGTTGTTTCCTTACTCTTCTCACCCACATGGGTTAGTCCCACACAAGAGACAAATACAAGGATATCTATGGACATGGAGTGCAATGTGATACGTCTCCAATGTATCTATAATTTTTGATTGTTCCATGTTGTTATATTATCATTCTTGGAAGTTTTATAATCATTTTATAGCAACTTTATATCATTTTTTGGGACTAACCTATTGACATAGTGCCCAGTGCCAGTTGCTGTTTTTTGCTTGTTTTTTACTTCGCAGAATATCAGTACCAAATGGAGTCCAATTGCCATGAAACTTTTTGGAGATTTATTTTCGAACAGAAGACAACTTGTGAGCCAAGTAAGCACCTTGGAGGAGGCCCGTGGGGCCCACAATACACCAGGGCGCGCCAGAGGCCCCTGGCGCGCCCTGATGGGTTGTGGGGCCCATAGGGGTCTCCTCCACCGCCTCTCAGCTCTATAAATACCCAAATATCCCAGAAACCCTAGAAGAGTCAAAGAAAAACACTTCCAGCCGCCGCAAGTTCCAGAACCGCAAGATCCAATCTAACACCATCATGGAGGGGTTCATCATCCTCATTAGTGCCTCTGCGATGGTGCGTGAGTAGTCCACCATAGACCTACGGGTCCGTAGGCAGTATCTAGATGGCTCTCTTCTCTCTCTCTCTCTCTCTCTTTTGATTCCCAATACAATGGTCTCTTGGAGATCTATTTGATGTAATGACTTTTTGCGGTGTGTTTGTTGGGATCCGATGAAGTTTGAGTTCATGATCAGTTTCTATCCATGAATATTATTTGAGTCTTCTTTGATCTCTTATATGCATGATTATTTATAGCCTTGTATTTCTTGTTTGAATCTTTGGTTTAGTTAGGCCTACTAGATCGATTTTTCTTGCCATGGGAAGAGGTGCTTTGTGATGGGTTTGATCTTGCGGTGTCCTCTCCTAGTGACAGAAGGGGCAGCGAGGCACGCTTCCATCGTTGCTATTAAGGATAACAAGATGGGGGTCTATTCCTACATGAATAGATCTTGTCTACATCATGTCATTGTTCTTATTGCATTAATCCATTTCTCCATGAACTTAATACACTAGATGCATGCTGGATAGCAGTCGATGTGTGGAGTAATAGTAGTAGATGCAGAATCGTTTCGGTCTACAAATGTTGGGCGTGATGCCTATATATTGATCATTGCCTTGGATATCGTCATGATTATTTGATCTTCTATCAATTGCCCAACAATAATTTGTTTACCCACTGTGTGCTATACTAATGAGAGAAGCCACTAGTGAAATCTACGGCCCCCGAGTCTATCCTTTTAATATTTTGCTTTCCGATCTATCTTTTTCCACATTTTATTTTAGATCTATTATTCCAAAAACCCCAAAATACCTTGGTGCACTTTTTATTTGCATCTTTTATTTTGTGTTCTTGTGCGATCTATTTATCCAATCTCATACAAACTAATCTATCTTTTTACCGTGGAGCGATTGACAACCTCTCTTACGCGTCGGGTTGCAAGTATTTGTTCTTTGTGTGCAGGTACCGTTTACATAGTGTTGTGTGGTTCTCCTACTGGTTCGATAACCTTGGTTTCAAAACTGAGGGAAGTACTTACCGTAGCTGTGTTGCATCATCCCTTCCTCTTTGGGGAAATACCGACGCAGTCTCAAGCCACGTCAAAGGAATTTCTGGCGCCGTTGCCGGGGAGACATCATCAACATCTATCAGGTTCCTAATCACAAATCTCATCTCCTTGCAATTTACATTATTTGCCATTTGCCTCTCGTTTTCCTCTCCCCCACTTCACAAAAAATTGTCGTTTTATTCGCCCTCTTTTCCGTTTGCCTTTTTCTCGTCAGATCTCTTGTTTGCTTGCAATCTTGTTTGTGTAGTCACGATGACTCAAGAAAATACCAAATTGTGTGATTTTTCCAATACCAATAATAATGATTTTATTAGTACTCCAATTGCTCCTCCCGCCACTAATGCGGATTCTTGTGATATTAATGCCGCTTTGTTGAATCTTGTCATGAAAGATCAATTTTCCGATACTCCTAATGAGGATGCCGCGTCCCTTCTAAACATATTTGTAGAATTGTGTGATATGCAAAAGAAAAAAGATGTGGACAATGATATAGTGAAGTTGAAATTATTTCCTTTCTCTTTGCGGGGTCGTGCAAAAATTTGGTTTTCTTCTGTGCCTCGCAATCGTTTCGATTCTTGGAATAAGTGCAAGGATGCTTTTATCACTAAGTATTTTCCGCCTGCGAAAATTATTTCTCTTAGGACACAAATCATGAATTTTAAGCAACTTGAGCATGAACATGTTGCACAATCTTGGGAAAGAATGAAATTGATGCTAAGAAATTGTCCTACTCATGGTTTAAATCTTTGGATGATCATACAAAAAATTTATGCGGGATTGAATTTTGTCTCTAGAAATCTTTTAGATTCCGCCGCGGGTGGTACTTTTATGGAAATTACTTTGGGTGAAGCTACTAAATAGCTAGATAATATCATGGCAAATTATTCACAATGGCATACTCAAAGAGCACCTACTAGTAAAAAGTTAATTCGGTTGAAGAAATTAGTACTTTGACTGAAAAAGTTGATGCTCTTATGAAGTTGGTTGCTAGTAAAAATGCTCCTATTGATCTTAATGATGTGCCTTTGTCTACTTTGATTGAGCAAAATAGTGATTCCGTAGATGTGAATTTCATCTCGCTAAACAATTTTAATAACAATGCCCATAGAGGTAATTTTAATCCTAGGTCTTTTCCTGAAAATTCCTCTAATAATTATGGTAAATCCTATGGTAATTCTTCTTACAATAATAATAGGAACCCCTCTGATCTTGAGAGTAATATTAAAGAATTTATCAATGCTCAAAAAGTGTTCTATACTATGATAGAAGAAAAGTTGAACAAGATTGATGATATGTCTAGAAGCATTGGTAGAATTTCCCATGATGTAGAAAATCTCAAGTTGAAAGATTTTTCACCTAAGATTGATGAATCAATTAAAGCTTTATATGTTTTATGGATGAAAGTAAGAAAAGAACCGCTATGCTTAGAGCTAAAAGAGAATTTTTAGAAAAGCGTTTTCTAGGTATTGCTTTCATAAAAGTGATGAAGATCTTAAAGTGATTGGTGTTTCTTCTATTGATTCCTTGTTTAGTAATATTAAAATTGATGATAAAGGGAATGAAGAAGAGTCAACTTTAGTTAGAAGGCGTCCCAATGATTTGGAGGGTGAAAATCTTGATGAAAAAATTGATGAAAGTGAGTTTGGAGGGGTCAAAACTTTAACTAGTGATGTGCCCACTATTTTGGATTGCAAAGACTTTAATTATGATAGTTGCTCTTTGATTGAATGTATTTCTTTGTTACAATCCATGATAAATTCACCCCATGCTTATGAACAAAATAAAGCTTTTACTAAAATACTGTTGATGCCATGATGAAATCTTTTGAAGAAAAGTTGGAGTTAGAGATTTCAATTCCTAGAAAATTACATGATGAGTGGGAACCTACTGTAAGAGCACATTTATCCATGTGTGGTTTTGGTAATTGATGACAATCCCTATGGACTAATGGTTGCCTTGAGTTATATTCGAAGGATTTGTCCGTAGGTACTTCTTGAAGTCCATCTGTTGGTTTCAAGGAGTTTATATGGTGACCAAGGTGGTATTCAAGGTGTATCCAAATATTGGTCATGTGGGAGTTGAGCTTATTGCAAGCATGTCTTGAAGAAGAATATTGTGTAAGCATTCATGTTTACCTTCAAGACATCATCTTTATGAAGAGAGAAGATAAGATACAAGGTTGATCAAGACTAAGTCAAATAGTGAATCAAGTTGATCAACACACAAAGCGTACAAGATGTACCGAGAGGGATCAAGTGATCCCATGGTATGGTAAGCATTGTCCATTACGCTTTGTGTACTAACCCATGTTCCCTGTGAGTGTTCTTTGTGGGGTTAGGTATGTTTCCATGGGCGAGCATCAATAAGAAGATCCCATACAATCCATGGAGGATGACATCAAGTGGTGATCGTCATCAAGGTTGCGGTATGCAAGTTCAAGTGAAGCTTCACGGAGAGATCATGCTTGAAGCTTGCCGTCCATTGTGGTGACAATGGACTTGTGAAGATGTGCCGAAGAGTGGCTCACCCATAGTGGAGTATGGGGGAGCAATCAACTAGTCTTCATCGAGCCAACGCAATCAAGAAAGGCAGTCCATCTTGAGGAAGTCAAGATCGCCATCATCTAGCTCAAGTGGACTATGCGCAAGGCTAAGGTTTGACCTTGATAGGGTTTTCTATTTTACCGGTCTCATAGTGATAGTTGGGAGACTGGGTTATAGGATAGATAGCCGTACTATCAAGGGGGCTCTCAAGTGAGTAGCTTGATCGTATCGTTCGTTGAGAGCTCAAACCATTGCATTCTTGGCATCATCATCTTTCTTGGTTCTTGGTTGGTTTTTCTCTTTGAGGTTTCTTGAGCTTATGGTCAGCTTCATGACAAGCTCAAGTTCATCGAAAACGGAGTCCATATGCATCTTCTATGATGTTTTCGATGTTGGAGTTTTTGCCGGTTCTTCATTGATACAGGTTTCACATCTCTATACCATTTGCATTTTGCTGTTGGATAGCTCTTGTCGTCCTGAATCCAACAAGCTTGAGTTTGCTCAATTCGGAGCTCGTATGCGAAAGTCATGGCAGTTTCAGTGCCAAGGCAGTTTTTCTCTAAACTAGCGGTAGTACCGCTCGGTACCACGGTAGTACCGCTCCGGCGGTACTTCCGCTATGTACTACCGCTGCTACTACCGCTTATATTTTCCTTCTGGTGCCCACGGGGGCCTCTGGCCATTTTTGGCGGAAGTACCGCTCCCCCAGAGCGGTACTACCGTTTTAGGCGGAAGTACCGCTCTCCCCAGAGCGGTAGTACCGCTCTGCGGTACTGCCGCCCTGAGGTTCCGTGGCTACTTCCGCCTAAGTGTTTCTTCTGGCTTCTTGGGATTATTTGAGCGGACGTACCGCTCCCTCCAGAGCGGTACTACCGCTCTGTTGTTCCAGGACGGATTTAAGCGGAAGTACTGCTCCCCTGAGCGGTACTACCGCTTGTGTGCGGGCTGTGGGGGTAACGGTTGGATTTTCCCCCACCTATAAAAGGGGGTCTTCTTCCCCGTTGCTCCCTAACTCTTGAGCTCGTGTTCTTCCCCCATTGTTGACCTTCTTCGAGCTTGCTAACTCTCAATCCCTCCAATGATTCTTGCTAGTTCTTGAGGGAAAAGAGAGAGGAGATCTAGATCCACATTTCCACCAATCACTTTCTCCTCTTTGTGAGGGGAACCCCTTGGATCTTGATCTTGGAGTTCTTCGTGTTCTTCTTCGTTCTTCCTCTCATTTCCTCCACAACATTTGTTGTTGTGGTGGGATTTGGGAGATAAGGACTTGGGCACTTAGTGTGCCCTTGCCATTGCATTTGGTGCATAGGTTTGAGTTCCCCACGGTGATACGTGGAAGTGAGAAGTTGAGAAGCTTATTACTCTTGGGTGTTTGAGCACCCTAGAGCTTGTTCCTCTTGGGTGCCTTGGCGCCCTAGACGGTTGGTGGTGCCTCGGAGCTCAATCATTGTGGTGTAAAGCTCCGGGCAAGCGTCGGGGTCTCCAATTAGGTTGTGGAGATTGCCCTGAGCAATTTGTACGGGTACTGGTGAACCGCCCCCAAGGGTTGCCAAAGTGTACGGGTACCGGTGACCGCCCTCAAGGGTTGCCATTTGTACGGGTTCGGTGACCGCCCTCAAGGGTCCCTTAGTGGAATCACGGCATCTTGCATTGTGCGAGGGCGTGAGGAGATTACGGTGGCCCTAGTGGCTTCTTGGGGAGCATTGTGCCTCCACACCGCTCCGAACGGAGATTAGCATCCGCAAGGGTGTGAACTTCGGGATACATCGTCGTCTCCGCGTGCCTCGGTTATCTCTTACCCGAGCCCCTTACTTATGCACTTTACTTTGTGATAGCCATATTGTTTCTTGCTATATATCTTGCTATCACTTAGTTGTATATCTTGCTTAGCATAAGTTGTTGGTGCACATAGGTGAGCCTAGTTGTTTTAGGTTTTGTGCTTGACTAATTAAACGATAGTTTTATTCCGCATTTGTTCAAGCCTAAACCGTAATTATTTTAAAGCGCCTATTCACCCCCCCTCTAGGCGACATCCACGTCCTTTCACCTACCATTAAAGTCAAGATTAAAAATTATGAGTGCTTTGATTTATGTGATTTGGGTGCTAGTGTTTCCACAATTCCGAAATCTCTATGTGATGTGCTTGGTCTTACCAATATTGAAGAATGTTCTCTTAATTTGCACCTGGCGGATTCTACTATTAAAAAGCCTTTGGGAAGAATTAATGATGTTCTTATTCTTGCAAATATGAACTATGTTCCCATAGATTTTATTGTTCTTGATATTGATTGCAATCCGTCTTGTCCCATTATACTTGGTAGACCGTTTTTACGCACTATAGGTGTCTTGATTGATATGAAAGAAGGCAATATTAAATTTCAATTTCCACTAAGAAAGGGTACGGAACACTTCCCTAGAATAAGAATTAAGCCACCATATGAATCAATCATGAGAGCATCCTATGGAGCAAAAAGTAAAGATGACAACACTTGAATCTATGCATTATGCCTAGCTAGGGGCATAAAACGATAACGCTTGTTGGGAGGCAACCCAATGAATAAAAAATATTTTTATCTTTTACTTTTTGTTCTTGAGTGTTGACACAATTATGCTACTGTTATGATTGTGTTTTTATGTTTTAATTAGTGTTTGTTCCAAGTAAATCCTTTAGGATGACTCACAAGATGAGTAGAAATGATGCTGAATCTGAAACAGAAACTTTGACTCCAGTGCAGGAATTTTAATTTTGTACTGGAGCATGATAATGAGCTGAAATTTTTAAAAAGTATTGCTATAAAAATTCTTTACGTTGTCCTAAATTTTCAGAATTTTTATAGTTATAGAAGTATGGTTAGAGTACAAATTACTACAGACTGTTTTGTTTTTGTCAGATTCTGTTTTCGTTGCATTGTGTGCTTATTTTGATGAATCTATGGTTTGTATTGGAGTTTATAAGCCATGGTAAAGTTAGAATACAATAGATATAATGCAATAATAAAATATGAATGGGTTTGCAACAGTACTTAGAGTGGTGATTTGCTTTATTATACTAACGGATCTCACGAAGGTTTTGTTGAGTTTTGTGTGATCGAAGTTTTCAAGTTTTGGGTGAGATCACGATGGATGAAGGAATAAGGAGTGAAAAGAGACTAAGCTTGGGGATGCTATGGCACCCCAAGATAATATCCAAGGAGAAACAAGCAACTAAGCTTGGGGATGCCCCGAGTGGCATCCCCTCTTTCTTCTAACGACCATCGGTATTTTACTTGGAGCTATATTTTTATTCCTCACATATCATGAGTTTTGCTTGGAGAGTCTTGTCTTATATTAGTCTTTTCTTGATTTGATTTTTTAGTTTGTCACAAGTATCCTTGCTAGACACACCTATTTGATAGAGCCAAAATTATGCTATGATTTGTTAGAATTGCTCTATATGCTTCACTTAAATTTTTTGAGCTATGGAATTGCTCTAGTGCTACACTTATATCTTTTTGAGCACGGTGTGCTTTATTTTTTTTGAAGAAATACTCTCATGCTTCACTTATAATAATTTGAGAGTTAGTAAATGATACGTCTCCAACGTATCTATAATTTTTGCTTGTTCCATGCTGTTATATTGTCATTCTTGGATGTTTACAATCTATAACAACTTTATATCAATTTTTGGGACTAACCTATTAACATAGTGCCAAAGTGCCAGTTGTTATTTTTGCTTGTTTTTTACTTCGTAGAATATCAGTACCAAATGGAGTCCAATCGCGACGCAACTTTTTGGAGATTTTTTCGGACCAGAAGACACCTAGTGGGCCAAAGAAGTGCCAGAGAGGTGGGCCGTGGAGACCACAACCCACCAGGGCGTGCCGGGGGGTTGTGCCCTCCTCGGGGCCCCTCTCCACCGCCTCTGATGCCTATAAATTCCCAAATATTCCATAAACCCTCAGGGAGTCGACGAAAAACACATCCAGCCGCCGCAAGTTCCAGAACCTCGAGATCCAATCTAACACTATCACGGAGGGGTTCATCATGCTCATTGGTGCCTCTTCGATGATGCGTGAGTAGTCCACCATAGACCTACGGGTCCGTAGGCAGTAGCTAGATGACTTCCTCTCTCTCTTTTGATTCTCAATACAATGGTCTCTTGGAGATCTATTTGATGTAAACTTTTGCGGTGTGTTTGTTGGGATCCGATGAATTTTGAGTTCATGATCAGTTTCTATCCATGAATATTATTTGAGTCTTCTTGATCTCTTATATGCATGATTACTTATAGCCTTGTATTTCTTCTTCGAATCTTTGGTTTAGTTAGGCCAACTAGATCGATTTTTCTTGCCATGGGAAGAGGTGCTTTGTGATGGGTTCGATCTTGCGGTGTCCTCTCCCAGTGACAGAAGGGGCAGCGAGGCACACATGTATCATTGCTATTAAGGATAACAAGATGGGGTCTATTCCTACATGAATAGATCTTGTCTACATCATGTCATCGTTCTTATTGCATTACTCCGTTTTTCCATGAACCTAATACACTAGATGCATGCTGGATAGCGGTCGATGTGTGGAGTAATAGTGGTAGATGCAGGCAGGAGTCGGTCTACTTATCTTGGACGTGATGCCTATATAATGATCATCGCCTTGGATATCGTCATGATTATTTGATCTTCTATCAATTGCCCAACAGTAATTTGTTCACCCACCGTGTGATATACTCATGAGAGAAGCCACTAGTGAAACCTATGGCCCCCGGGTCTACTTTTCCAACATATTGCTTTCCGATCTATCTTTTTGCCTCTTTTGTTTTCAGATCTATTATTCCAAAAACCCAAAAATATATTGCTGCTCTTTTTATTTTCTCTTTTTATTTTGTGTTCTTGAGAGATCTATCTCTCCAATCTATCACTACCTAATCTATCTTTTTACCGTAGAGAGATTGACAACCTCTCTTTCGCCTTGGGTTGCAAGTATTTGTTCTTTGTGTGCAGGTGCTGCTTATTAGGTGGTGGTGATCCTCCTACTGGTTCGATACCTTGGTTTCATAACTGAGGGAAATACTTACAGTCGCTGTGCTGCATCATCCCTTCCTCTTTGGGGAAATACCGACGCAGTCTCAAGCCACGTCAAAGGAATTTCTGGCGCCGTTGCCGGGGAGGAAGCGGTCTCTTCTACATGCCAATCTCTGGCGCCGAGGAGACACCATCATCATCTACCAGGTTCCTAATCACAAATATCATCTCCTTGCAATTACATTATTTGCCATTTGCCTCTCATTTTCCTCTCCCCCACTTCACCAATTTGCTGTTTTATTCGCCCTCTTTTTCGTTTGCCTTTTTCTCGTCAGATCTCTTGCTTGCTTGTAATCTTGTTTGCATAGTCATGATGCCTCAACGAAAGTACTATGATGTTCCTTACCCCAATATTTTGCTTGAAATTGAGAAAAGTACTAAGGAATATATGACTACACAATTTAAGCATAACAAGTATTTTACCGATGAGCTTAGAGAACACTCTACCGTACTAGATGCCATAACAAAGCAACTTGATGATATTAGTAGAGAAGTTTGTAATCTCCAATCTAAGTATGCTCATGCTGAAAATCTGCTTTGTAAAATCTCCGATGCACAAGCCACTTTAATAAATCAAATGCCTGCTAAACCAATCTCTCTAGAGGATAAAAATGATGAAGATCTTAAAGTGATTAGTGTTTCTTATATTGATTCCTTGTTTAGTAATATGAAGATTGATGATAAAGGGACTGAATTAGAGTCAACTTTAGCTAGAAGGCGTCCCAATAATTTGGAGGGTGAAAATCTTGATGAAATTTTTGATGTAAGTGGGTTTGAAGAGGTCAAAAGTTTAATTAGTGATGTGCCCACTATTTTGGATTGCAAAGATTTTAATTATGATAGTTGCTCTTTGATTGAATGTATTTATTTGCTGCAATCCATATTGAATTCACCCCATGCTTATGAGCAAAATAAAGCTTTCACTAAACATATCGTTGATGCCATGATGAAATCTTTTGAAGAAAAGTTGGAGTTGGAGATTTCTATTCCTAGAAAATGACATGATGAGTGGAAACCTACCATTAAGGCCAAGATTAAAAATTATGAATGCTTTGCTTTATGTGATTTGGGTGCTAGTGTTTCCACGATTCCAAAATCTTTATGTGATGTGCTTGGTCTCACCAATATTGAAGAATGTTCTCTTAATTTGCACGTGGCGGATTCTACTATTAAAAGGCCTTTGGGAAGAATTAATGATGTTCTTATTCTTGCAAATAGGAACTATGTGCCCATAGATTTTAGTGTTCTTGATATTGATTGCAATCCGTCTTGTCCCATTATACTTGGTAGACCGTTCTTACGTACTATAGGTGCCGTGATTGATATGAAAGAAGGCAATATTAGATTTTAGTTTCCACTAAGAAAGGGTATGGAACACTTCCTAGAACAAGAATTAAGACACCATATCAATCAGTCATGAGAGCATCCAATGGAGCAAAAACCAAAGATGACAATACTTGAATCTATGCGTTATGCCTAGCTAGGGGCGTAAAACGATAGCGCTTGTTGGGAGGCAACCCAATGAATAAATTTATTTTTGTTTTTCCCTTTCTGTTTTTGAGTGTTGACACAATTATGCCTATTTTATGATTGTGTTTTTATGTTTTATTTAGTGTGTGTGCCAAGTAGAGCCTTTAGGATGATTCATAAAATGAGTAGAAGCGATGCTGAATCTGAAACAGAAACTTTGCCTCCCGTGTTCGAATTTTCATTTTTTACTGGAATGTGATATTTAGCTGAAATTTTAACACAGTATTTATATACAAATTATTTACGTTTTCCTAATTTTTCAGAATTGTTAGATTTACAGAAGTATGGTTAGAGTACAGATTACTACAGACTATTCTGTTTAAGACAGATTCTGTTTTCGTTGCATTATGTGCTTGTTTTGATGAATCTATGAGTTGTATTGAAGGGTATGAGCCATAGTAAAGTTAAAATAGAGTAGGTATAATTCAATTATAAAATATGAATGGGTTTGCAACAGCACCTAAAGTAGTGATTTGCTTTATTATACTAACGGACCTCACGAAGATTTTGTTGAGTTTTGTGTGATTAAAGTTTTCAAGTTTTGGGTGTGATCACGATGGATGAAGGAATAAGGAGTGAAAGAGCCTAAGCTTGGGGATGCTACATCACCCCCAAGATATATCCAAAGAGAAACAAGCAACTAAGCTTGGGGATGCCCCGAGTGGCATCCCCTCTTTCTTCTAACGACCATCGGTATTTTACTTGGAGCTATATTTTTATTCGTCACATATCATGAGTTTTGCTTGGAGCGACTTCTATCATTTGAGTCTTTGCTTGCTTTGATTGTTAGTTTGTCACTTGTATCCTTGCTGGACACACCTATTTGAGAGAGCCAAAATTATACTATGATTTGTTAGAATTGCTCTTTATGCTTCACTTAAACTTTTTTGAGCTATAGAATTGCTCTAGTGCTTCACTTATATCTTTTTGAGCATGGTGTGCTTGGAAAATTTTGAAGAAATACTCTCATGCTTCACTTAGATTAATTTGAGAGTTAGTAAATTTTGAAGAAATCCTCTCATACTTCACTTATACTATTTTGAGAGATGAAATCTCTATGCTCATGTGCTTCACTTAAATTTGTTTGAGCTTGTCAAAAGCAATGGCAATATATGAAACTAGTCCCAAAGTGACAGATATCCAAGGAGGATATAATAAAAAAAATGATCATTGGAAAAATTAAACTTGATTCCTTGTAATAGTTTTGAGACATGATGATAGTAATATGTGAGTCATGTTAGTGAGTAATTATGCTTTAGTAAGAATATTGGTGTTAAGGTTTGTTATTCCCTATGCATGCAGGAAAGTCAATAGTTATGCAATGAAATTACATCCTATTTATGGTGCATTATTCGGTGTTAGTTATGCTCAATGCTCGCTTATGTGAATTTTCGTTTCTTGGTTGGTTGCTTCTCAATCTATTTGCTAGCCTCCACTTGTACTAAGTAGAAATACTACTTGTGCATCCAAAATCCTTAAACCCAGTTTTGCCTTATGAGTCCAACATACCTACCTACATGCGGTATTTCCATGCCGTTCTAAGCAAATTTGTATGTGCCACCTCTACTTTTCAAAACAAATTTCTCTTTTGTGTGCTCGTACCGCTCATGAAACGATAGGGGGTGTCCAATATTTTTCCATGCTAGATGTGTTATTCTCAAAATGAGTGTTTATTCACTTGTCATTGCATGAGAGTACGGAGGTAATAGGGATGCCCATTCCCGAAATGAAAAGTTTTTTTTTACTTTATGTTGTCAAATAATAAATTCCTTGGAAAGTGTTGGTATGGAAGGCAACCGTGGATACGGCCAGCCATGGAATGTGAAAGAATGGTGGAAAAAGGAATAAGCTTTATTTTCTGTTTGGGAACCGCCTATGATATATCTAGCATGGAAAGTATTGTGAACTACTTTGTCATTTTCGTTGAAAGGAAAGGCATGCCACTCAAAATATTTTTCTCTCTCAATTTAAAACTTTGAGCTCTGGCACCTCTACAAACGCCTACTTCCCTCTCCGAAGGGCCTATCTATTTACTTTATGCAAATTTTTATTTTTACTTTGAGTCTCCATCTTCTCTTATAAAGCACCAACTAGGGGGCACTATGGTCGTACTTGAGCATTGGGTGTAGATAATATTTGAGTGTGTTTCATGAATGAATCTATGATTGAGCATGATGGGCTAGGGATAACTTTCTTTAGTGTTGATATTTTGAAAGACATGGTTGCTTGTTGGCATGCTTGAGTATTGAAGTCATTATGTAAAAACTAGACTATTGCTTTGAATCGTCTAAAAGTCCAAATGTCCATGCTACAAAAGAAAAGAATATGAGATGAACATGTTAGGCAACATTCCACATAATTTTTTTTGTTTTTATCATTTACCCACTCGAGGACGAGTAGGAATTAAGCTTGGGGATGCTGATACGTCTCCAACGTATCTATAATTTTTGCTTGTTCCATGCTGTTATATTATCATTCTTGGATGTTTTACAATCATTTTATAGCAAGTTTATATCAATTTTTGGGACTAACCTATTATATCATCTTTATATCATTCTTGGATGTTATATTATCAAAGTGCCAGTTGCTGTTTTCGCTTGTTTTTTACTTCACGGAATATCAGTACCAAACGGAGTCCAATCGCGACGAAACTTTTTGGAGATTTTGTTTGGACCAGAAGACACCCAGTGGGCCAAAGAAGTGCCAGAGAGGTGGGCCGTGGAGACCACGGCCCACCAGGGCGCGCCAGGGGCCCCCGGCGCGCCCTGATGGGTTGCGCCCTCCTCGGGGCCCCTCTCTACCGCCTCTAATGCCTATAAATTCCCAAATATTCTAGAAACCCTAAGGGAGTCGACAAAAAACACATCCAGCCACCGTAAGTTCCAGAACCTCGAGATCCAATCTAACACCATCACGGAGGGGTTCATCATCCTCATTGGTGCCTCTCCGATGATGCGTGAGTAGTCCACCATAGACCTACGGGTCCGTAGGCAGTAGCCAAATGGCTTCCTCTCTCTCTTTTGATTCTCAATACAATGATCTCTTGGAGATCTATTTGATGTAAACTTTTGCGGTGTGTTTGTTGGGATCCGATGAATTTTGAGTTCATGATCAGTTTCTATCCATGAATATTATTTGAGTCTTCTTTGATCTCTTGCATGCATGATTACTTATAGCCTCGTATTTCTTCTTCGAATCTTTGGTTTAGTTAGGCCAACTAGATCGATTTTTCTTGCCATGGGAAGAGTTGCTTTGTGATGGGTTCGATCTTGCGATGTCCTCTCCTAGTGACAGAAGGGGCAACAAGGCACGCATGTATCGTTGCTATTAAGGATAACAAGATGGGGTCTATTCCTACATGAATAGATCTTGTCTACATCATGTCAACGTTCTTATTGCATTACTCCGTTTTTCCATGAACTTAATACACTAGATGCATGCTGGATAGCGGTCGATGTGTGGAGTAATAGTGGTAGATGCAGGCAGGAGTCGGTCTACTTATCTTGGACGTGATGCCTATATAATGATCATCGCCTTGGATATCGTCATGATTATTTGATCTTCTATCAATTGCCCAACAGTAATTTGTTCACCCACCATGTGCTATACTCATGAGAGAAGCCAGTAGTGAAACCTACGGCCCCCGGGTGTACTTTTCCAACATATTGCTTTCCGATCTATCTTTTTGCCTCTTTTGTTTTCAGATCTATTATTCCAAAAATCCAAAAATATATTGCTTCACTTTTTATTTGCTCTTTTTATTTTGTGTTCTTGAGAGATCTATCTCTCCAATCTATCACTACCTAATCTATCTTTTTACCGTAGAGAGATTGACAATCTCTCTTTCGCGTCGGGTTGCAAGTATTTGTTCTTTGTGTGCAGGTGCTGCTTATTAGGTGGTGGTGATCCTCCTACTGGTTTGATACCTTGGTTTCATAAATGAGGGAAATACTTACCATCGCTGTGATGCATCATCCCTTCCTCTTTGGGGAAATACAGACGCAGTCTCAAGCCACGTCAGTAAATTTTGAAGAAATCCTCTCATGCTTCACTTATATTGTTTTGAGAGATGAAATTTTTATGCTCATGTTCTTCACTTAAATTTATTTGAGCTTGTCAAAAGCAATGGCAATATATGAAACTAGTCCCAAAGTGATAGATATTCAAGAGGGATATAATAAAAACTTTCATGAAGATCATTGGACAAATTAAACTTGATTCCTTGTAATAGTTTTGAGACATGATGATAGTAATATGTGAGTCATGTTGGTGAGTAATTATCCTTTAGTAAGAATACTGGTGTTAAAGGTTTGTGATTCCCTATGCAAGCACGAAAGTCAATAGTTATGCAATGAAATTACATCCTACTTATGGTGCATTATATGTTGTTAGTTATGCTTAATGCCCGTTTATGTGAATTTTCATTTCTTGGTTGGTTGCTTCTCAATCTATTTGCTAGCCTCCACTTGTACTAAGTAGAAATACTACTTGTGCATCCAAAATCCTTAAACCCAGTTTTGCCATATGAGTCCACCATACCTACCTATATGCGGTATTTTTGTGTCGTTCTAAGAAAATTTGTATGTGCCATCTCTAATTTTCAAAATGAATTTCCTTTTTGCGTGCTCGTACCGCTCATGAAGAGGTAGGGGTGTCCAATATTTTTCCATGCTTGATGTGTTATTCTCAAGATGAGTGTTTATTCACTTGTCATTGCACGAGAGTACGGCGGTAATAGGGATGCCCGGTCTCGAAATGAAAAAGAAAATTTACTTTATGTTGTCAAATAATAAATTCCTTGGAAAGTGTTGGTATGGAAGGCAACCGTGGATACGGCTAGCCATGGATTGTGAAAGAATGGTGGAAAAAGGAATCTGTTTGGGAACCGCCTATGATGTATCTAGCATAGAAAGTATTGAGAACCACTCAGTCGTTTTCGTTGACAGGAAAGGCATGCCACCCAAAATATTTTTCTCTCTCAATTTAAGCTTTGAGCTCTGGCACCTCTACAAATCCCTACTTCCCTCTGCGAAGGGCTTATCTATTTACTTTATGCATTTTTTATTTTTATTTGAGTCTCCATCTTCTCTTATAAAGCACCAACTAGGGGGCACTATGATCATACTTGTGCATTGGGTGTAGCTAATATTCGAGTGTGTTTCTTGAATGGATCAATGATTGAGCATGATGGGCTAGGGATAACTTTCTTTAGTGTTGATATTTTGAAAGACATGGTTGCTTGTTGGTATGCTTGAGTATTAAAGTCTTCATGTCAAAACTAGACTATTGCTTTGAACCATCTAAAAGTCCAAATGTCCATGCTACAAAAGAAAAGAATATGTGATGAACATGTTAGGCAGCATTCCACATCAAAAAATCTGTTTTTATCATTTACCTACTCGAGGACGAGCAGGAATTAAGCTTGGGGATGCTAATACGTCTCCAACGTATCTATAATTTTTGATTGTTCCATGCTGTTATATTATCATTCTTGGATGTTTTATAATCATTTTATAGCAACTTTATATCATTTTTTGGGACTAACCTATTGACATAGTGCCCAGTGCTAGTTGATGTTTTTTGCTTGTTTTTTCCTTCGCAGAATATCAGTACCAAACGGAGTCCAATTGCCACGAAACTTTTTGGAGATTTTTTTTGGACCAGAAGACAACTTGTGAGCCAAGGAAGTACCTGGGAGGAGGCCCATGGGGCCCACAACACACCAGGGCGCGCCAGAGGCCCCTGGAGTGCCCTGATGGGTTGTGGGGCCCACAGGGGTCTCCTCCACCGCCTCTCAGCTCTATAAATACCCAAATATTCCAGAAACCCTAGAAGAGTCGACGAAAAACACTTCCAGCTGCCGCAAGTTCCAGAACCGCGAGATCCAATCTAACACCATCACGGAGGGGTTCATCATCCTCATTGTTGCCTCTCCGATGATGCGTGAGTAGTCCACCATAGACCTACGGGTCCGTAGGCAGTAGCTAGATGGCTTTCTCTCTCTCTTTTGATTCTCAATACAATGGTCTCTTGGAAATCTATTTGATGTAATGACTTTTTGCGGTGTGTTTGTTGGGATCCGATGAAGTTTGAGTTCATGATCAGTTTCTATCCATGAATATTATTCGAGTCTTCTTTGATCTCTTATATGCATGATTATTTATAGCCTCATATTTCTTCTTCGAATATTTGGTTTAGTTAGGCCAACTAGATCGATTTTTCTTGCGATGGGAAGAGGTGCTTTGTGTTGGGTTTGATCTTGCGGTGTCCTCTCCTAGTGACAGAAGGGGCAGCGAGGCACGCATGTATCGTTGCTATTAAGGATAACAAGATGGGGTCTATTCCTACATGAATAGATCGTGTCTACATCATGTCATCATTCTTATTGCATTACTCCGTTTCTCCATGAACTTAATACATTAGATGCATGCTGGATAGTGGTCGATGTGTGGAGTAATAGTAGTAGATGCAGAATCGTTTCGGTCTACTAATCTTGGACGTGATGCCTATATATTGATCATTGCCTTGGATATCGTCATGATTATTTGATCTTCTATCAATTGCCCAACAGTAATTTGTTTACCCACCGTGTGCTATACTCATGAGAGAAGCCACTAGTGAAACCTACGGCCCCCGGGTCTACTTTTCCAACATATTGCTTTCCGATCTATCTTTTGCCGCTTTTTGTTTTCAGATCTATTATTCCAAAAACCCAAAAATACCTTGATGCACTTTTTATTTGCATCTTTTTATTTTGTGTTCTTGTGCGATCTATTTACCCAATCTCATACAACTAATCTATCTTTTTACCGTGGAGAGATTGACAACCTCTCTTACGCGTCGGGTTGCAAGTATTTGTTCTTTGTGTGCAGGTACCGTTTACATAGAGTTGCGTGGTTCTCCTACTGGTTCGATAACCTTGGTTTCATAACTGAGGGAAATACTTACCGTAGCTGTGCTGCATCATCCCTTCCTCTTTGGGGAAATAGCGACGCGGTCTCAAGCCACGTCACAATGCATACATGATGATCTCCATGGATTCTTTCATTATCTTGTCCCTTGCTTACCTTTAAGGGAATGTGTGACTCCTTGAACTATTGCATAAGGTTGGAGTTGATTGCAAATAGTCCTTGCCAAATATGAATACGAGTGAATTTCATTGGCGGGGTCGCCCTTCAAGAACTTCTCTAGTTCTTCTTCTTGGGGACCCACATCAAGTTGATGGGAATCCTTGGAGTTGAAGTACCACTAGTTTAAGTAGAGCTTGGAGTAGCCTTGGGAACCCACTTGACCAAAGCTTAGGACTCATCTTCAAATGTGTCAATCTCCTCTTGAAGATTGTCCTTGCCCTTGAGCTTGTGGTCTTGTGGTGGAAGGTCATCTTGAGCTTTTGCTCCCTTTTGAGGAACAAACTTTGGCTTGGGGTATTGACCTTCTTCCCATTCAACTACATTGGCGTTGAAGTAGCCAATGCCTTGGTTATTTCGGTATCCTCCATGCTTACGTACATTCTCCTCGAATTGCTGACATCCGGCAAGACTTTTGTAGATACCCTTTTGTATAATCCCTTTCTATAGACCATTTTCTTGCTCAAGTGTAACTTGGCTAAGAGAATCATTAGTGGAATGAATAGAACTACTAGAAGCAATATCATTAGATTTATCATTTTTATTGCTACTAGTTGAAGAACATTTCTTGCCTTTGTTACTAGATTGCTTAGTCTTAACTTGTGGAATAAATGTAGACAAGAGTAGTCGTTTGGCTAGATAAGAAGAAGTCTTCTTTCGGAGATCGTCATTGATTGCTTTAAGAAACTCATGTTCTTGCTCCAAATTGAGCTTCTCGAAGCGTAGCTTCTCATGATTCTTACAAGCTTTCTATGATCTTCTAGAGTAGATTCATGGGCTAACTTAAGAGTGTTTAATTCTTTAGTTCGTCGCTCTATTTCCTTCTTATCATCATCACACGACTTATCTTGACTAGCATGATCATTATCTAGCTCATTTTGACTAATATCACTAGTTTTGTCAAATAGCAAGTCATCATCTCCAAGTAAGTCATCCTCATCACTATTGAAGTCAATGTATTCGGGGTGTGATACCTTGGGGCCTTTAGCCATGAAGCAACTTCCACTCCCTTCATTTGGTGAATCAAATATGTCGTAGGAGTTGGAGGAAACGAGTGCAAGTCCGGCAACACCTTCATCTTGACTATAGTCGGAGTCAGAGTGATATCTTCTCTCGGAGTGATTGTCAGATTCGGAGCCGGAAACCCATTCACCAACATGAGCTTGATGTCTTCTTCTTGTGTAGCTCTTGGTGTACTTGTCCTTCTTCTCCGAGTCCCTACTTCTCCTTTAGGGTCTTCGTTCATAACGATCATCTCTACTCCTTCTCTCTCTTTGAGGTGACTCATCTCTTGAGCTATTTCTTCTAGGTGACTCTCCTCTTCTTTTGTCGGGGGGCGTGCACTCATTGGAGTAGTGTCCGAGCCTTCCACAATTGTAACAATTCCGGTCACGACTAGATGAACGCTTCTCTTCATATCTTGAATTGGAGCTTCTTTCTTTGTCTCTACTATTGTAGAACTTGTTCAATTTCTTGACCATGAGGCTTATCTCTTCATTGGTTACAAGGTTGTCACTTGATGTAGCGGGAGTGTCACTTGTAGCTTTGTAAGCACCGCTTGACTAGGTGTGAAGTTCTTATTTGTCCTTGAGTGACGTCTCATGAGCAACAATCCTTCCAATGACTTCCGTATGCTTGAGATCTTTGTAGTTTGGCATCATTTGGATCAATGTGCACACGGTGTCGTACTTTCCATACAAGTCTCTAAGGATCTTCTTGATGATGAATTTATCGGTCATTTCTTCGCTTCCTAAGCCGACAGTCTCATTGGTGATGAGAGCAAGCCTAGAGTACATTTCCGTGACTCCTTCACCATCCTTCATCTTGAACTTGTCAAGTTGACTTTGTAGCACATCCAACTTAGATTCCCTGACGGATTCAGTACCTTCATGCATATCAACCAAAGTATCCCAAATTTCCTTTGCATTCTCAAGACGGCCAATCTTGTTGAATTCTTCGGGGCATAGGTAGTTCAGTAGAATGTCGCATGCTTGAGCGTTGTATTGCAACATCTTCAATTCTTCCGCGGTCGCTTCACGATCCGGTTCCTTTCCATCACCAAAGAATTCACCTTGCAAGCCAACACAAACAACAGCCCATACGGTGGGGTTATGACCAAGAATATGCATTTTCATCTTATGCTTCCAACTAGCAAAATTTGTACCATCAAAATATGGACCTCTACGGTGATAATTTCCCTCACTAGACGCCATACTCTCCTAGGTTGTGAGACCAATTCAATGGAGACTAAAGCTCTGATACCACTTATAGGATCGAAAGTATGTCTAGAGGGGGGTGATTAGACTACTTGACCAAATAAAAATCTAACCTTTTTCCCAATTTTAGTTGTGGGCAGATTTTAGCAATTGTAGCAAGTCAAGTTCACCCTACACATGCAAGTCTAAGAGTATAGCAGCAGAAAGTAAAGACATGCAAATGCAAGAGGTTAGGGATTGGAATATCAAACACAATTTGGAGACGCAGAGATTTTTTCTCGTGGTTCCGATAGGTGGTTCTATCGTACGTCCACATTTATGGAGACTTCAACCCACGGAGGGTAACGGTCGCGAGAGTCCACAGAGGGCTCCACCCATGAAGGGTCCACGAAGTAGCAAGATCGTCTATTCCATGATGGCCTACGTCCACGGAGGACTAGCCTTACTCGGGGTAGATCTTCACGAAGTAGGCGATCTCCTTGCCCTTACAAACTCTTGGTTCAACTCCACAATCACGAAGAAGGAGGATCCCAAGCGACACCTAACCAATCTAGGAGGCACCACCCTCCAAAAGGTAATAGATGTGGTAGTATGAGGAACTCCTTGCTCTTGTGCTTCAAAAGATAGTCTCCTCAACACTCAATCACTCTCTCACAGATTTGGCATGGGTAGAAGAGATTGATTGGATGGAAAGCAACTTGGGGAGTTATGTCTACTATGCAACTTTATTCTTGTAGACTCATGTTGGGCCTCCAAGCGCAGAGTTTTGTAGGACAGTAGCAATTTTCCCTTAAGTGGATGACTTAAGGTTTATCAATCCGTGGGAGGTGTAGGGTGAAGATGGTCTCTCTCAAACAACCCTGCAATCAAATACAAGAAATCTCTTGTGTCCCCAACACACCCAATACAATGGCAAATTGTATAGGTGCACTAGTTCGGCGAAGAGATGGTGATACAAGTGCAATATGGATGATAGGTATATGTTTTTGTAATCTGAAACTATAAAAACAGCAAGGTAGCAAGTGTAAAACTGCGAGCAAAACGGTGTAGAAATGCTTGGAAATAAGGCCCAGGGTTCATACTTTCGCTAGTGCAATCTCCCAACAATGCTAACATAGTTGAATCATATGATCATCCCTCAACGTGCAATAAAGAATCACTCCAAAGTTCCTATCTAGCGGAGAACAGTAAGATGAAATTGATGTAGGTAGTAGAACCACCACAAAGTTATTCTTTCCGATCAATCTATTGGGCTATTCCTATAAGTGTCACAAACATCCCTAGAGTTCCTACTAGAATAACACCAATGATACATATCAATCAACCCTAATGTCACCTAGATACTCCAATGTCACCTCAAGTATCCGTGGGTAAATTATGCGACATGGATCAAACAATTTCAGATCTATCATATTCAATCTAACACAAAGAACTTCAAGGAGCAACCCAAGATTTCTATCGGAGAACGTGGTATGAAAACGTGCAATCAACCCCTATGCATAGATCCCCTAGGTCACCGGAATGCGCAAGTTGATGCCTCAACATATATCAAGTGAATCAATAGAATACCCCAATGTCACTACGGGTATCCCGCGCAAGACGTACATCAAGTGTTCTCAAACCATAATATTCAATCCAACATAATGAGATCTCAAAGGTAAAGATTCAATTCATCACAACAAGGTAGCAAGGGAATAACATCATATGATCCGACTATATTAACAAAGCCCTTGATACATCAAGATCATGCCATCTCAAGAACACGAGAGAGAGAGAGAGAGAGAGAGAGATTGAACACATAGCTACTGGTACAAACCGTCAGCCCCGAGGGTGGACTACTCCCTCCTCGTCATGGCCTCCGTCGGGATGATGAAGATAGCCACCGGAGATGATCTACCCTCTCCGGCAGGGTACTGGAACGCCTCCAGATTGGTTTTTCATCGATACAGAGAGTCGCGGCGGTGGAACGAGGAGTCTCTCCTTATTTCTGGGGTTTTTGGTATTTATGGGATTTGTCAGCGTTGGAATCACGCCAAACGGAGCCACGTGGGCCCCACCACATATCTCACCGCGCCACTAGGGGGGCGCGGCCTGTTGCGTGGTGGCCCACTGGCACACCCCCTCCGACAGGTCTTCGCTCCAATGTTGCTTATTTCCTTTAGAAAAAATCACAAAAAAGTTTCGGGCGATTCCGAGAACTTTCATTTTTGCACAAAAACAACACCACGGTAATTCTGCTGAAAACAACGTCAGTCCGGGTTAGTTCTAAATAAATCATATAAAGTGCATCAAAACCATATAAAAGTATTGTAATCATAGGTGAATATGGCATGAATACTTCATAAATTATCGATACATTGGAGACGCATCAGCATCCCCAAGCTTAATTCCTACTCGTCCTCGAGTAGGTAAATGATAAAAGAAATAATTTATGAAGTGTGAATGCTAGCATGATATATAAGTTTGATCATTGATAATTTCAGTCACTTTTCTAGCATCATAACCAGCAACTTTTTCTCATAAAAATCATCATGATAGAGTAGCAATCAATTCACATGTCATGGTTCAAACAATTCATTCACTTGAAACTTAACAATCTATGTTCTTGGTCACCAAACAATTTCAATACATCATCAAGTCTAAGTAAGAGCTCCACATACTCAATTATCATATAGTCTTTTATGATTGCTAATACTCAAGGCATATTTTTAGAACAAACAACATCCATCGAACACAGAGAAAGATAGGGGCTTAATGTTTCGCCTCTCAACATACTTATCATAAAGATAATTGTCAACAATAATGAATCATGATCAAATATATTTGAGTGGATATATATGTTTGGGTCTTTCCCCACCACATGGTGCTTGCCAACTAATAGATTGAGGTTGGAATAAGAAGTTGACTCAACATGAAAGTAAGTAACATGAAATTAAATAGATTGTCCCTTCGCAGAGGGAAGCAGGGATTTGCATATGTGCCAGAGCTCATTGTTTAAAGCATAGATGAATATGTAATTTTGAGTGGTGTGTCTTTCCTATCAATGTCACAACAGAGTATTCAATATCTTCCATGCTAATCACATTATTGGCGGTTCCCAAACAGAATTTAAATTTGTACTCCCCCTCCACCATTCAAACACATTCCATGGCTGGTTGAATCCATGGTTGCCCTCCAAACAATCAACTTTATAGGGGGAGTTTTTTTTTGTGTTATGCAGGACTGGGAATCCTTTTTACCAGCCTCTCTTGAGCAGTGACAAGTGAATAAACACTCATCTTGAGAATAACTCGCTTAGCATGGAAGATAATGACCGCCCCATCGCTCCATGAGCAGTACGAGCACACAAAACATATGTTTATTTGAATGTTTAGAGGTGGCACATGCAAATTTACTTGGAATGGCAGTGAAATACCATATATACGTAGGTATGGTGGACTCTTATGGAAGAAACTTGGCTCAAGGATTTGGATGCACAAGTAGTATCTCTACTTAGTACGAAGTGTTGGCTAGCAAAAGGTTCTAAACAAGCACCACATGTTGGAGGATCCATAACAATATAACTTATATGCAAATATACCCAAACATAACCATTACGTTGTCTTCCTTGTTCAACTTCAACTATTTTATCAAGTTTGAAAATAATTGACGGGTATTCACAATCATAAAAGATGTCCAAGATAATATATTTGTATGTGAAAGTTCTCTTTCTTATACTAATCATTCATGAATTGCTTGTATGGACAATTTGATGATTACCAAACTTCAATAGATTTTACTTTATAAAACAGATGTGAAGCTACTACTAAGCATAAAGCACATTGATAATTTCATATTTAGTATATTTCATTGATTCACAATTTACTCATAGGATATAAGTGAAGCACAAGAGTAAACATCAAACTACTCTTCAAAAGATATAAGTGAAGATCAATGAGTAGTCAAACAATAAAGTAGCTATGCGAGGACTCTCTCTCAATAAAGATTTTTAGATCTGAGTATTTTATTTAAACAGCAAGCAAAAGAAAAATAGCACTCCAAGAATAGCACATATGATATGGACAAATAAAAATTTAGGCTCAACATAGGCTAACCGATAATTGTTGATGAAGAGAGGTGAGATGCGTAGCATCCCCAAGCTTAGATGATTGAGACTTCTTGAAATATTTACTTGGGGTGACTTGGGAATCCCCAAGCTTGAGCTTTTGTATCTCGTTCAATCCTCTCATATCATGGCTTCACCTATTCTCAAAAACTTCATCCACACAAAACTCGAAAAGAACTCGTGAGATAGGTTAGTACACATAAGAATAAATCCACTCTTCATGCAATGCCAAGACAAGTTGCAAAATAATTTTCAAACATCATCTACTATTTACTATCATTTTCACAATTTATATCTACCAATATAGGCTAAGGAAACTATAGGGATAAGTAGATAACAAAACAATGACAACAATCTGTCCAAACAGAACAGTCTGTAGCAATTTATGAAAACAGTGTACTTATGTAACTCAAAAAATTATGAAAATTTAGGACGTGATTAATAATTTATATGAAAACACTTTGTAAAAGTTTGAGAAACTTTCCACGTTCCAGTAAAATATGAAAATTCAAACACTACATAAAAAGTTTCTGTTTTTACACAGCACATATCAAACATGTAACTCAAGCATCCTAAGAGGCAAATTCTTGCAACTTTTTATTGAAAAACCAGATTATAAATAACATATAATATAGAACAACAAAATAAAATGACGCTCCAAGCAAAACACATATTATGTGACGAATAAAAATACAGCTCTAAGTAAGATACACCGATAGTGTCGAAGACGAAAGAGGGGATGCCTTCCGGGGGATCCCCAAGCTTAGGCACTTGAGTCTTCCTTGGATATTATCTTGGGGGTGCCTTGGGAATCTCCAAGCTTAGGTTCTTGTCACTCCTTATTCTCCTCATATCGGTGTCTCACTCAAAACTTGAAAACTTCAATCACACAAAACTTAACGGAACTTCGTGAGATGGGTTAGTATAATAAATAAAGATCATTCACTTAGGTACTGTCAAGACAAGATTCATAATTGTTCTCACATAATACCTACTGTATTCTACCATTCACGTAATTTATATCACTGAATATAAGCTATGGGAACACTTAAACAAGCAAACTATGCATGCAAAACAGAATCTGTCAAAAACAGAACAGTCTGTGAAGAGCTGTAGTATAGCCATACTTCCCTGTCTCTACAAATTCTGAAAAATTAGGAAAAATTAACTAATTTTCATATAAATACTGTGTAAAAATTTCAGAATTTTTTGACGCTCCAGTAAAATCATAGAAATTCTTTACTGGAGGTAAAAGTTTCTGTTTTTGCACAGAATCGAACTAACAAGTATCCACACTATCCCAAAGGCTTTACTTGGCACATTATTGAAATAAAAAGCACAAAAATTATTACTAAAGTAGATTAATCATGTGAACACACAAAAACAAAAAATAAAAGTGTTGGGTTGTCTCCCAACAAGCGCTTTTCTTTAATGCCTTTTAGCTAGGCATGATGATTTCAATGATGCTCACATAAGAATAGTAATTGAAACATGCAAGAGAGCATCATGAATAACATTGCAAGCACATTTAAGTCTAAACCACTTCCTATGCATAGGTATTTTGTGAGCAAACAATTTATGGGAGCAAGAATCAACTAGCATAGGAAGGCAAAACAAGCATAACTTCAAAACTTTGAACACATAGAGAGGAAACTTGATATTATTGCAATTCCTACAAGCATATGTTCCTCCCTCATAATAAATTTCAGTAGCATCATGAAGGAATTCAACAATATAACTATCATATAAAGCATTATTTTCATGATCTACATGCATAGAAAATTTATTACTCTCCACATAAGCAATTTTCTTCTCATTCATTGTGGTGGGAGCAAACTCAACAAAATAGCTATCATGAGACACTTGATTGGCATAACCATATGGAATATTAAAATCATGATGACAAGTTTCATAGTTATAATTATTCCTTATAGCATACATGTCATCATCATAATCATCATAGATAGGAGGCATGCCATCATCATAATAAATTTGTTCATCAAAATTTGGGGGACTAAAAATAGCATCTTCATCAAACATAGCATTCCCAAGCTTGTGGCTTTGCATATCATTAGCATCATAGATATTCAGAGAATTCATACTAGCAATATTGCTATCATGTTTTTCATTCAAGGAACTATCATGAATCACTTTATAAATTTCACAATTTGTAGATTCTTGATTTTCAAGCAAGACCTCATAAAGATAATCTAGTGAACTCTCACTAGCAATTGTTCCAACATAATCGGGTCTTTTGAAAAGATTAGAAAGTGAGTGAGGATCCATTTATATTTATTTTGTAGTTTTCTTTTATAAAACCAAACTAGTGAAAAACAAGAAACAAAAAGATTTAATTGCAAGATCTAAAGATATACCTTCAAGCACTCACCTCCCCGGCGACGGCACCAGAAAAGAGCTTGATGTCTACTACGTAACTTTATTCTTGTAGACTCGTGTTGGGCCTCCAAGCGCTGAGTTTTGTAGGACAGTAGTAATTTTCCCTCAAGTAGATGACCTAAGGTTTATCAATCAATGGGAGGTGTAGGATGAAGATGGTCTTTCTCAAACAACCCTGCAATCAAATACAAGAAATCTCTTGTGTCCCCAACACACCCAATACAATGTCAAATTGTATAGGTGCACTAGTTCGGCGAAGAGATGGTGATACAAGTGCAATATGGATGATAGATATAGGTTTTTGTAATCTGAAAATATAAAAACAGCAAGGTAGCAAGTGTAAAACAGCGAGCAAAACAGTGTATAAATGCTTGGAAATAAGGCCTAGGGTTCATACTTTCGCTAGTGCAATCTCTCAACAATGCTAACATAGTTGAATCATATGATCATCCCTCAACGTGCAACAAAGAATCACTCCAAAGTTCCTATCTAGCGGAGAACAATAAGATGAAATTGGTGTAGGTAGTAGAACCACCTCAAAGTTATTCTTTCCGATCAATCTATTGGGCTATTCGTATAAGTGTCACAAACAGCCCTAGAGTTCCTACTAGAATAACACCAATGATACATATCAATCAACCCTAATGTCACCTAGATACTCCAATGTCACCTCAAGTATCCGTGGGTAAATTATGCGACATGCATCAAACAATTTCAGATCTATCATATTCAATCCAACACAAAGAACTTCAAGGAGCACCCCAAGATTTTTACCGGAGAACGTGGTATGAAAACGTGCAATCAACCCCTATGCATAGATCCCCTAGGTCACCGGAATCCGCAAGTTGATGCCTCAATATATATCAAGTGAATCAATAGAATACCCCAATGTCACTACGGGTATCCCACGCAAGACGTACATCAAGTGTTCTCAAACCATAATATTCAATCCAACATAATGAGATCTCAAAGGTAAAGATTCAATTCATCACAACAAGGTAGCAAGGGAATGACATCATATGATCCGACTATATTTACAAAGCCCGTGATACATCAAGATCGTGCCATCTCAAGAACACGAGAGAGAGAGAGAGAGAGATTGAACACATAGCTACTGGTACAAACCGTCAGCCCCCAGGGTGGACTACTCCCTCCTCGTCATGGCCTCCGCCAGGATGATGAAGATGGCCACCGGAGATGATCTACCCTCTCCGACATGGTACTGGAACGCCTCCAGATTGGTTTTTCGTCGATACAGAGAGTTGCGGCGGCGGAACGAGGAGTCTCTCTTTATTTCTAGGGTTTCTGGTATTTATGGGATTTTTTAGCGTTGGAATCACGCCAAACGGAGCCACGTGGGCCCCACCACATATCTCACCACGCCACTAGGGGCGTGGCCTGTTGGGTGGTGGCCCACTGGCACACCCCCTCCGGCAGGTCTTCTCTCCAATGTTGCTTATTTCCTCCAGAAAAAATCACAAAAAAGTTTCGGGCGATTCCGAGAACTTTTATTTTCTGCACAAAAACAACACCACGGTATTCTGCTGAAAATAGCGTCAGTCCGGGTTAGTTCTAAATAAATCATATAAAGTGTGCATCAAAACCATATAAAAGTATTGTAATCATAGGTGAATATGGCATGAATACTTCATAAATTATCGATACGTTGGAGACGTATCAGGGAGGCTAGAAATCAAGATCCATATGGTTGGAGTGGATGATCTTGACCTCAACACAAGGGTAGGTGGTTCTCTCTCAAAATATTGGATATGGCGAGTGGGTGGGTGTTCTGAGTGCTTCTCTTGCGAGTGAGAGGTGGTGGAGGGGTATATATAGGCTTCTCCAAAAATCCAACTGTTACAACATTATTGACCAACTCGGTGAAACCGAAGTAGGAACTCGGTGGCACCGACTAGTTCAAAATGTGGCAACTTTGACGTTTTCGGTGGAACCGATATATGAATCTCGATGGTACCGATATGGGTGACCTAGGCAGTTACCAAATCTCGGTGAGACCGATTCCTCCTGAGATACACTTAGTGGAAACATCCAATGAAATATATGTTGTTATTAATTACCAAAACCACCTAGGGAGAAGTTGTGCTTTCAACATGGAAGAGCCATTGCCTCGCTTCAGGCCAGGGTTGGGGCAAATACTCATAGTTTTAAAAACCGTACCGGACCGGCGATCGGACTGGAAAAAACCGGAATCGACGCCTCTTTCGGTTTTTTAAGCTAAAAAGATCAATCTGCAATTGGACTGGAAAAACTCACATAAACCAGCCAGTTTTTGCATGAACCAGAGGTATAAAACCGACGGTTGAACCAGTGTCACATACAAAAATAGAAAAATAAGCTATGTTAAAGGGAATTCAAACCTAGGATGCTAGATATAGGTATGTAAGTTGCAACTTTGGCCCAATAAGCATCTTGGCTTGCCAACTTTCTTGTCAAATTAAAGTAAATGATTGTATTATTTATATGTTTAGTACGACAGTAGTACACAAAATGTATTATTTATGTATAAAAAACCGGTGAACGGTAAAAACCTGAACCGGTGGCCTCGCCGGTTCGATTACCGGTTCGGTTTTTTAAACTATGCAAATACTTAGTTAGCAAGATGCTTTTTGTGTAGGAAAAAACGTGTTTTTGCATGAACCAGAGGTATAAAACCGACGGTTGAACCAGTGTCACATACAAAAATAGAAAAATAAGCTATGTCAAAGGGAATTCAAACCTAAGATGCTAGGGGCGTGTTTGGTTGCCTGCATTGGGCCTAACTAGGCCCTTGCGGGGCGAAAACGGGCTGATTGGTTGCCTGCATGCACTATTGGGTCTGCATCGCACGACGTTTAAAGCACCTGTGGGCCTGTCTCCCGAGCTACGCTCGAATCGGCAGTTTCTCGCGAGTCTGGACCGCGCGACGCACGTGGGCAGCAGGGATTGCACGCGAGGAGTCACCCTCGAGAAGCCGCGTTGCTTCCCGAAGCGCCGGCAGTTATTACCCTCACCTCCCTCACCGCTCTCTCTCCCCTCTCCCTTTTCTCCACTCTCCTACGGCGGCGCAGCAGATCGAAGAACACTGGCGACCTTGACCGGCAGCAGATCGGAGAACAGGAAGTCGACCTCCGGCCACCTTCACCGAAGGCAATGGCGGTAAGCAATATTTTCCCATCCGCAGCTACAGCTTTGCATTCGATTCGAGTTTAGGTTCGATCCGCGTCAGGGGAATGGGGAATCGGGGTATCAGAACATCGCCATGACTAGATCCGGATTGAGTACAATAGGGATGGGAATTAGGGTTCATATTACACCGTAGGCACGGATCTTATCCTCGGGGACCCCAGAGGCGATTGGAGCGGCGGGTGCCCTTGGCCTTGCTCTTGGTCTTGGTCTTGGTCATCTTCGTCTCGTCTTCCTCGCTGGAGTCCAGCTCGATGATCAGGCTTCGGTGTCCTGGCTTTGCATCTTCTTCCACCTCCATAGCCACTGGTGGTTCTTGATCCTCCTTCAGCGGCGCCCCCACAATGTTTGTGGTGAAGTACACTGACGCACGATGGTCATGAGGACACCGGTACTGTCTGTACTTGGCCCACTTTGCCCTCTGTCGAGCGTCGCCGGAGTCGGCCTGATTCATGGCCCAGCGAAGTATGTCCACTAACATAGCGCCCTTCGCTGGGTCAGGAATCAGTGTCTTCAACTCCTCCGACGTGGCCTTTTTCACCATAGCGTCGGACTCTTTGTGCAGCTCTTCGATGCTGCTAAAGTTTGAGCACACTTCCATGGTGTTCTCAAACTTGGTGCGATCACCGAGCGAGCACCCTAGGAAGAATGCCCTCCATCCAATGCCCCAAGGGAAGGGGTTGGGGATGGGGTTGGGGTTGGAGTTCATGTCGATGGGTTGGAGGAAGAGTGAGAGACCCGATTTGAGGGGTGGGTTAATAAAGGGGTTCTGGGCGTTAGGTTTTAATGTCGATGTTGCAACGTTCATATTTCAGATCCTGACTGTTTGAACCTCTTCATAATGCAGATGGACACGGAGAGCAAGGGGAAGGAGGTGGTGCCACCGAAGGAGCAAGAGAAGGGCAAGGAGGTGGTGCCGCCCTCAGAGGTGATGCCCGTCCCAGAGCCCTGCCACAGACGATGTCCAGCTGGAGGAGCCCCCCAGCGGCAAGCGCCGGAACTACGGCCACTACCATGAGGTGTGAGGGCCAACCAACTTCTGCAAGGTGATCATGGCCCCGCAGCTGGAGGCCATCCCTATGACGCTGGGCTTCACGAAGAACTTCCCGTCCGTGCCAACGGAGTTCAAGCTGAAGACGAACACAGGCTGCTCCTGAAGGGTGACTGTCCGCCTGTTGAACGGCAGGGTCACCCTCGATCAGGGTTGGGCCGCCTTCGCCGCTGTCCATCAGATGAAGATAGGCTACATGGTGACCTTCAAGCTCCTGACTACCAACATGCTCAAGGTCATTGTGTTCAATGACCATGGTATTGAAGTGGCGAGCAGGTGCGGGAAGCACCACGATGCCTTCGCCATCAACCCCTAGGACTGCCCCGACATGCTGCAGCAGCCTTTTTAGTTTAATCTCGAACTGATTTCCCTTTAAACTGGTGTGTTTAAATTCTGACACTATATTATGTTCAGTTATGTGTGTTCTTACTGATATACCAGACAACATGCGACAACATGCCGTGCATGGCACCAAACAGCCGACTGTATGTTTATGCATACAAAAGCGGGCAACCAAACAGCATGAGTGACACGTCATGCAGCCTAAAGTATATGCATGCAATCAAAGGATTTGCTCACACAGCTTCCAATGAGGCAGGGTTGAGTTACCCAGCCCCGGTTACTACTACTCCTGCCAAGTTGTGTAAGTTGCACCTTTGGTCCAATAATCATCTTGGCTTGCCAACTTTCTTGTCAAATTAAATTACATGATTGTATTATATATATATTTAGTACGACAATAGTACACAAAATGTATTATTTATGTATAAAAAACCAGTGAACCGGCGGTCTGAACAGTAAAAACCTGAACCGGCGGCCTCAACGGTTCGATTACTGATTCGTTTTTTTTTAACTATGCAAGTACTTAGTCAGCAATATGAGCTAAAGTTTTTTGTGTAGGAAAAAACGTGTTCCTCCAGTGTTGTCAACAAATATTAAAAAAAACTATTAACTACAATACAAGTGCTGATACCAATGTCAACAAATATTAATCCATCAATTTGCTGTAAGTTCACAATTTGGCATTCTGGTACTCTCCAGCAACGGAAAAGTAAAACCAAGTCCTGACCAAAGCACAGCAAAAGTATGAAATGCAACCTCATATCAAAGCAATACCATATATCAAATATAGAGCAGCAGATACCGCTTGCATGTGCAAGCACAAGGAGATAACTTCAGTTCACACAAACAAGGTTCCTGAGATACAAATCTCAAAACTGTAAACAGCCAAGACTAGTTTGGTAGACGCTCGCGAAACCTGCCCTCAACGACTCATGACACATCTTAGGCCTCATAGATCCAGTTGTGCTGGCTGCTCCTCCACTCGGCAAGACCCTCGGGGAACCAGAGGGCAATCTCCTTCCTGGCATTCTCAACTGAGTCGCTTCCATGGATGACATTCCTGGATGGCACAGATAACATGTTTCAGAATGCATCCAGATAGCACAAAATATGTGTATACAAAAGAAGGGAGACATTGGCATGTTAAATGGGCCATCGATACAAAGCAGGTTCCAGTGCACTGAGTGAATTAATTATTAACCAAAAAAGGCTGCTTTCTGCACACCTCACGTTGTGGTAAACATTTTTTTCGAAAATATGGCCACTTTGTGGAAAACACGGCCTAGAACATTGCATTATTTTTCTAAGATAAAAAAGAACATTAAACTGGGGATATCAACATGGCTCAGACATCCAAGGAAGGAATTAGCAGCATTAGCTCTCAAGCCTGGCAGGGCGAAAGCTCTTAGGCGGCAACTGCGAATGTTTTGAGAAACAAGCCTTAGTTTTATCATCACCGCCATTTGAGTTCCCCAATTTCAAAACAATTACAACGATGTTATGGCTATGCAGTCAAGAAGTGTAGTCACAAAAAACGGCTCTGTGTACCGACTGAATCACAGCCACAGGTGGAAATATGGCTACTTTGTGGAAAACATGGCCTAGAACATTGTATTGTTTTTCTAAGATAAAAAAGAACATTAAACTGGGGATATCAACATGGCTCAGACATCCAAGGAAGGAATTAGCAGCATTAGCTCTCAAGCCTGGCAGGGCGAAAGCTCTTAGGCGGCAACTGCGAATGTTTTGAGAAACAAGCCTTAGTTTTATCATCATCGCCATTTGAGTTACCAATTTCAAAACAATTACAACGATGTTATGGCTATGCAGTCAAGAAGTGTAATCACAAAAAACGGCTCTGTGTACCGACTGAATCACAGCCACAGGTTCCTATCAAATGTGAAACATCCAAGAACTCTCTCTCGGCACAATGTAGCATCTCCAGTCAAGGCTTGTCGCTAATGGAGACGTGGCATCGGGCCCAAGCAAAATTATCAAATGTTGACCATATAATCTAGTTACGAGAAAGAGATCGGAAAGCATTGAAGAAATCCCTCAGAGACCCGTTTAAAATCAAGCACACAGCTAAATCAAGCTGGTACAAATGGGAAATTCCATCAGGACAAAACCAGAGAGGTTATTATACGAGGATGGACACTTGCAGCAGCAGAGAATCAGCTGCAGTTTACAGTGTCATACGGCACTTCCTATGGTCTAAAGCTCTTCACCAAGATGATATGCATTAAAGAAACAAAAGCAAGAAGAGCTGAATCAAGCTGGTACAAATGGGAAATTCCATCAGGACAAAACCAGAGAGGTTAATATACGAGGATGGACACTTGCAGCAGCAGAGAATCAGCTGCAGTTTACAGTGTCATACGGCATTTCCTATGGTCTAGAGCTCTTCACCAAGATGATATGCATTAAAGAAACAAAAGCAAGAAAAAAACATCTCAGAATATGAAACTGGGAGAACAAGTGCAAGAAGGCAATGCTCAGTGGAAAGAGAAGTCGTTTTTGGTTTGAAGGCTCACAGTGACATATGCCACTACTACCAAAAACCTATATGAATCATCATCACATCGCCTCTCACAAAAGTCACAATAATAACACAAAGAAAGATAAGAGAATGATAATCAATGAAACAAAAAAAAGAAGGAAAGGCTTCAGTGTGTGTAACAACATGAATCGATCAATGACAGACGAATCTGCCTCACCGAAATCCACTAAGATCCTTTCGGACCTGAATCATCATAAGCCAATCCTCTACTCCAAATCACACATAAATGACTAAAGTACACACATCCAACAACCATGAGCCATAAGTGATGTCCTGCAACGAAACGACTATTCCGAATAAATCAGGTAATAACAGATGATTTTGTGAACTGGATGATTACTTGTAAACAGCACAAGGTATTTCCCCTTTTAGATGATTTAGCTTTGTTTCCACTAAAGCTAATAAGAACTTACTCAACAGGCTAAACAGCTCAGACGACATCATATATTTAATTTGGCTGCACCGAGTAAGTAGTCGAGCAACACAATCTTTTATATTCTACCTAAGATAATTAGCTAAATGAGCATACGGCTGAAACAAACAAGCGTTACGTAGTATCTAAATCGGTTTTGCTAAAGCACATCTAGATGTGCCACAAGTATCGCACATCTAAGTCCTAGTCATTGATCTTAGGTGGAGATTCAAGTGAGTATTTTCTTTTTCTTTTCTTTTTCATTTCTATACTTGATTCAGTCACTTAGATGTGCAATAACTAGGGCACATCTAGATGTGCACTAATCTAAATACATGCAAGTGTGCGGATTTTCAAATTGGATTTTACAGGCACAGTAACATGCAATCAGGATAAGCTATACACGATTCAACTCAATAACACTCGGTCACTGACAACTCCAGGGTAAAATCTCACCTGCCGATATCGACAGCGAAGTCACCACGGATGGTGCCGGGCTCAGAGGCCAGGGGGTTGGTGGCGCCAATGATCTTGCGTCCAGTGGCGACGACGCTCTTGCCCTCCCAGACCATAGCGACGACCGGACCGGAGATGATGTACTCCACGAGCCCAGCGAAGAAGGGCTTGGAGGACAGATCGGCGTAGTGCTGCTCGGCGAACGACTTCTCCACGTTCTGGAGCTTCATGCCTGCACAGCCAGCTCGCAGATCAGCAAGCAAATCATCACCCAAACCCCAATTCAAGCACGAACGTGAGCGGTTCGCTGGTTACCTTTAAGGTAGAAACCCTTCTTCTCGAAGCGGCTGATGACCTCGCCGATCTGAGCAAAGCAGAAGAAAAAACAGGAGCAGGCAGATGTCAGCACGAGCAAGCAGCGGAGCAAACGAGCCGACGGGAGAGAAGAGAAGAGGAGGAGGCGCTTACGAGGCCCCTCTGGACGCCGTCGGGCTTGATCATGATGAAGGTCTGCTCCGCCATTGCTTTGCTGCTGTGCTAAGCTTGAGATTTCTGATTGGGTTTGGACGGCGAGGGAGGGTGAGGGAAACCCTAGCGAGGGGCTCGACTGAATATATAGCAGCCGGCCCGACCACCGCGCACGTGTCTCTCGGTGGTGTCGTACCGTGCTACGGGCCTGGGCCTTATTGCCGAGAACAAGAAAGAAACAAAGGCTTTGTGGGCTGAATTGGAACAGCTCTCTGTCAAAGCCCCGAATGAAAGAAATACTACCCCTCAAAAAAATGAAAGAAAAACTTCCACTCAGGGAAATAATTCCGGATATCCCCAACAATTTGCGCTAAATGCCTGAAAAAATATGCTAAAAATTCAAAAACAATTATTCCCCGGTCAACTTTGAGTAGTGGTAATTTAAAAAAAATTGGAACCAATGTGTTGAATGGCTTTGACACATGGGTTATTATCGGAGCATACGTAGTTGTCAGAGAAATATATCTGACTTTTTTTTATCGGTTTTCGGCCAATTTTCCTTATTAACTGGCCAATTCTTCTTCTTCTATATGAAAAGGCAGAGCTCCTGCTGGTTCCTCGAAAAAAAAATATATCTGACTTTTTCAGAATTCTTCGTTACAACATATATAATTTTATTACTGGAAATAGTATGGTATCAATGTTTGAGCATAACAAATGTATGAATCCATTTTTATTTACTAATTTTTTTTTGAGGGGATGTTTACTAATTAATTAATAAATACTTACAAAGTATTTACTGTAAGACAAAAATTACATTATATGTGTTATTTAGATAATACTGTTCTTGATTTATATAATATGATGAATTTGTAAATACATACTCTTATTTTCAATTTCTTTACCACATTTGTGTCACTTAGGCACTGGACATATCGTGTCAAATAGAGATTAGTGTGTTGTTCCATATCGGTTGATATGTGTGGTATAATATATGTTTGCATCGCAGACACAAAAAATAATACTTATATCGGACTAAATTCAGATACTTGTGTTTGAAACAAGCAAATGCAAACAAGCACACAATCACAATCGTAGCAACACAAATGCGCCACGTGGTGGAAACGGTCACAAAGAAAGAAGAAGGCGAAGAAAACTTATCGGGGATCCCTATGCTAGATTAGATAATTTTAGAGAGATATTAGTTGTTTACACCTACATTGCAACATTGCAGGACTGGCGGTGCGAACGGAGCCGTTCACCCGTCGCTGCGGTCGAGAAGAAAGCAAGCTCGCATTCAGATCGATGCACCTGACAAAATGTTCAAACTGTAATGTTGTCACAGCAAATCCGAGTGCCAATTTTGTTTATGTATTTCATTCCTCTGCTAAATGTATGTATGATCAAAGATTAGTCCAACAGATACTAAGGAAATGGATGCATTCACATCGGGTCTCCGTAATCCTCATTCATCGTCTAGTTGTTATAAGAGTATTAGCCGATTCGATTCGAAACTTCAGCAAAAATACCAAGTAGTAGTATGATTGATCTATCAAGAAGCAGTCAAGAGCGTGAGACGGTTTTGACCAAGACTCTGAATCGTCTGATCGATCAGCCAGCCGCCTAGCTCGCACCGTCCGTCACTTCGGCGATCTTGGCGCGACCGCCGTGGACCGCCGCGTGGGGCCTGCCTCGACATCGCCGTCCTCCCTCTTCTCCACGACGGCCGCCTCCTCAGCCTCCTCCTGCTCCTCGCCGTTCTCCGTGGAGGGCCCCTCGAGGTCGTCGCGGACACGGAACGAGGCGTGGAGCACGATGACCGGGACGCCCACCGCCAGCGCGGCCATGAGGTTGGCGACCGCGCCGGCCGCGGCGAGGTCGGCGAGCACGAGCGCGACGAACGCCGCGGCGACGAGCCGGCGGAGCAGCGCCAATCTCGGGAACGGCGCGAGGAGGCCCAGGCAGACGAGGAGGACCTTGGAGGCGGCCATGAGGAAGACCACCGACGCCCGGTGCCCCGCCGCGGCCAGCGACGCCAGGAGGAGCGCCCACTGCAGCGCGGCGTAGTGGTACCGGAACGTGCGCGCGTTGCGGACCCCGCGCACCGCCGCGGCCTCCGCGTCCGCCGCCGCGCCGAACGCCGACGGCCGCGGCGCGAACCGCGCCAGCGCGCGCCGCGCCCCCCTGGCGGCCGCGCACGCCCTGTCGACCGCCCGCCGGACCGCGCCCGCGCTCGCGGCGCCGGCAGTCATCGCTCTCCTCGACGGCGGCTGCTTGCTGGGCGGCGGTGCCTGCCGAGATTCGCCGCTCCGGTTGCTGGGTTTGGACTCAAGGGAGCCGGATGCCACGGGACGGGGGACGGAGCGAGTCAAAGACGCGGGTTTTAACAAACGGCGCGGCCGGGGATGAAGGCGTGGTCTCGCCCTCGCCGTGACGGCGAAAAACCAGGACTTTTCCACTCGTTTACGCGTCGGTTTTGTTGCGGCAGCGACCTGGTCAGTGCGCCATGGTTGGTTCTTGCCCGAACGTTCGGCCGCGGGGCACCAATACGATCCTCCCCTACTTGCCTACTTTCCTTTTAGCAATATACAAATTCTTTCTATTTTTAGAACACGCAGAAGATTTGCATATCTTCTACTATTTACTCATTGATTGCATTTTTTGTTAATAGCTTACCAGTTGTTTTTGAACAGTAACCATATTTCATCTATCTATCTACTATCTATCTATCTATCTACTATCTATCTACTACCCTATAAAAGGACGAAAAGACAGGTCCAACTTACAATCTGGACCGTCTAATCAAACGATCAATGGTCTAAAAACATCATTAACGAAATTACCTCCGTTAACGAAACGCTAGTCCCACCGCATCGGATCATCCCGCACGTCCTCGTCCCGCAAACCGCTCCAGCACAAGCCTCTCCTTCACGCACCCCACTTGCATCGAAACTTCCCTCGCACCCGCCGCCCAGCCCCGCCGTTCCCGCCGCCCAGCCCCGCCGTTCCCGCCGCCACCCCGCCTCGCCGCCGCCCAGCCCCGTCGCCGGCCCCTGCGCCCAATCCCCAGCCTCGCCCCGCCGTCGCCCAGACGCCACGCCGCGTGTCCTCCCCAAGATTGCCGCTGCCTCATTCACTACCTCGTCTCGCTGGAGCCACCAACCGCTCCACCGCCGGCCTGACCATAGGCGAGGGCGTTTTTCGGCCGGCAACACAAGAGGCGCGCGGGAGTCTTCGGCCGGCGACGCGGCGAGGCGCGAGGAACTTGCTGCCTCTCCTGCGTCGTGTCTTCTCAGAGGTCGATGGAGACCTACCAGTCGCAAGGCTCCGAGCGCGTCGGCTGCGGTGGTACGGCGTCCGAGAGGGACCTGCTGCTATAGTGGGGAAACCGAAAGCGCCTGCCCTGCGTCAAGGTTCAGCGCCGCGACGTCGAGGCCGCAGTCACGGCAGCTGCCGAGAAGGGCGCAGTAGGACAGCGCCGCGGCTGCTGCGGCAGCTATGCAGCACCACTCCTCCGGTCAAGCCCTCAGGTCTCTCGCCGCTGCTCTTCTTCAACATTTTCTCCCTATATATATCATGTATTTCCATTCAGAGGTAATATAATTTTGTTTATTTACAGTGGGATTCAGGTGAGAGTGCGATGAGGATACTATTCCATCTGATTAGTTTCATGCCTCCCTGTGAGAGATTAGAGGCAAAATCGCTGATTGATGATAACATTTGCAGCTTCTGGTTATTCGCTGGTTTGTCTGCTTTAAAATTTTGGTGGCTTGTTTGCACACTGAAATATGTATATGAATAATTGTAATGAAATTGTATCAGAGATTCAGAGCTCCCTAATTTATAGCGCAGAGCCATTAGATGCCATACCCTGGATTTTAACTAATGTGGTCCTTGACTTTGAGTGTGTTTCCAGGTAACAATTGGAAAGAAATTGACCAATTCTCTTTGACCTTCATTTTAATTAGGTTTGTTATTAAGTCGAGGGTGTGTAAGGGGTTAGATGAAGTATGTCAGATTTCAGAAGTGGTAACTAGACCAATTAAAAAGATTTTCATTGTGTCTTTGGGAACTTGCTGAATATACTGAAGAATTTCCCTCTTATCAAGCGAATATGAAATTGACACTATTGTAGCAATCATGGTGGTTGCAACTTTGCATATATAGTATCCTGAATCCTGGATTCCTGGGATCATAGTCCATATTTACTCTTTTCTCTTTTTGTGATAAGATACTCATTTTATCGTTGTAGAGCTAATAAACTTATCATTGTTCGGTGATTAGCTTATGCTTGCCCTCTTAGGAGAACCTGTGATATGAAGTTCAATACAAATCAGAGCAAAAGATAGATAGATAACATGAGCTAACATTTGATTGATGTACTATCGGTTGTTAAGATCCGTTGGTGATTTTTACTTGAAGAAGCCGGAGTATAGCATGGATCCATTATTTTGGAACATGGGCCATGTTATTACATGGAAGAGGCCAGCTCTTACCACTGAACCACAAATCCATGTTTGGAAGCTCAAACCAACTGACCAGTTTCTAATATTTGCCTCAGATGGTCTTTGAGAGCATCTCAACGATGCTGTTGTTGTGCAAAGTGTCTTCAAGAACCCGAGAATGGTAGGTTCTAATATATCGGTACCGTTTGACCTTCCCACCATGGGGGTTTTCTTCTACATATGAATGCTATGTTAGATAGGTGAAATAACGCCAAGGTTGTGTGAAATAATTTGTGCAGGGGATAGCAAATCGATTAGTCCAGGCTGCCTTGAAGGAGGCCATGAAGAAGAGATAGGTTACTGTGCATGACCTGAAGACGATAGAGTGGGCTGTGTGCGGCACCATTTCCATGACGACATCAACGTTAGTATACTTTTGGAAAATATAGTGCATTTCAATTCCTCTTTTGTATTATTCATGCTTCTTCCTTTGATATTATTTTCCTGCTGGTCACGCTCCTAATGAAAATTTTCAATACATGTATCCATAGTTTTATTGTGTTATGATTTATCTTTACTACAACCAACACATTTATTCTCTTGGCCGACTTGTTGTTTGCATGCCTGGCAGACATGCATCCATGGTGAATTGGTGATTTTAAGCATGCTGAAGAACATGACAAAAGACATCCATGAATGATGGTGTGCTTCCCTTCGTTGCTCCATTATGACAACCCTGAAAGGTACAGTGTTTTGGTTTTATAGCTAATATTGTGTGTTTAGGAATTGATAAGTCAAAATGGGTAAGCATATCATAGTATAATTATGCTAAACAACGAATCTATAGATTAATTCCATCTATTATTTCTATAAAGCGACTTGCCAATCCACCTTGCACATGTACCAAAAAAGAGTGTTTCCAGAGAGTATGACAGCTTAAATATATTTTTTCATAGATTTTAACCTTTGGGCAGGGGTACTTTCTAAAACACGGCATGGTGATGAAAATGTCTTCTTAGAAAAGGAATTTATAATGAGAAGTTATGTTCTGATTCGCTCTAGCAGTAGAATAATGAAGATGGGTTAAGAGTTGTGCCTTTTTCATTTAGCATGAATTTATATATCAGGCTAGCTTTGAACTGAAATTAGACCGTCTTGTTCACTGATTATCTATGAACTGAATGATGCCCTCCTGTATTACATTGTCCTTCCATATGTTGGTTGTGCACACATGGCACTAGAGTCTCTTTTCTACTTTATTTCTTCGGTTCACTGAAAATGGAAATATCAGCTGAAACTTTTATGCATGTGGCACCTTTAATAATCAATTCATTGGTCTTTCATATGCTTCCTCGCAACACACTTCTGATAAAGAAATTGGCACATCTCAGATTGACATTTTATCTTGACATTTTTGTAGTTCTAATTCAGTTGTGTGTCACAAGTTACACAACAGAAAATCCTATGCTTGAACTGGAATAAATTGTTCAGCTTCTGTTGTGCTAAAGACGCAACATCTTCTTTTTGCCAATCGATCAATTTGTCAAAATCTGGAAGACTTCGTCTTGTATAACACTATGACTAAGTTATGATCATACTAGCAATGTAAAAAATAAATAATGCTCAAGTGAATTTTCTCTGATGTCAGGTGATGTTGGTCTCAGAATCGAGAGTGTGAAACCCCAACAAGGCCCCCACATGGATTCGAAAACTGGTACGAAATGGACAAGCCACTGAACCTTCCTCCTGGTTCGGTGCGGCCAAACTTCGCCTCAACCTTCTATGCCATGCGAGCAAGCCAGAAAGTGTTGTAACCGCGACAACGCTCTCCCAGGCACTTGGGCTGCACAAAACTCCTCCCTGCGGTCAGGCCATTCTACTGAAAGTACAATCATCGCTGCCATTGTGCCCTCCAGTGCCATGGCCTACATTGATCGGTAGAAACTAGAAAGCGCCACATGCAGAAGCTGCAGCTGCGATGATGATCTGCGATTGCTAGAGGCTTCGCAAGTCGTAGAGCTACCACTGCCAAGGGTACAAGTGTGATGTCGCGAGATTTGCCATTGCTCGAGGCATCGCAAGTAGTAGAGCTGCCACTGCCAAGGGTACAAGTGCTCCCATTGCAACAATTACCCCCAGTCCTAAAACAATCGGTGTCAAAGACGCAAGTGCTGGTACTGCTGCCAATGCATGCAACCTTTGTAGGCGTGTCAGCTCTCTCTCCCATTCTCCCTGCTATGTAATTTTGGAAGAGTAATGTTTATTTAGAGACTATAAGGCATATAATGAGATGGGATGTTTGGTTGAAGGAATTGAAATAGGTAACCACCTATTGTAATTAAAGACATATATATGTTCACTGGAGTTTTAGTCTGAGTATCAACTTTTTGTTTTACAACATTATTTTTGTTTATTTTATTGATATATACTCCCTCCGTCCGGAAAAGGTTGTCCAGCACGTAGTGTGATGGCAATTTCACAAAAAAGACCTCGTAGTTATCAACTTGACATCAACTTTACGTGTCGAGTTATTTATGTGTAAAGTTTGACATCAACTTGACAGATAAAACCTGATAGAAATTGACAGGTTTTGGAAGAAAATGACAGGTTCTGAACATCAACTTGACTGAACAAAGATCTTGACTTAACAAAGAACATCAACCGATTCAGACTGTTCATGCAAGTAAAAGATTTTAAATAAATAAAACATCTAGAGTACATGTCACAAGAAAATAGGAGCCATATCAATCCAATCTTGGTGCTTTTGCTAATCTGCTATGAACATAACTGAACCCATATGTCTATACATGAGTACTTCAGCATGGATAAATCAACTCGGGTTTGATGAATACTATGAACCTAACACGTTTTCCACCCAGCAGCTAGCTAGGATGGCCATGAATCCTCTCTCCCAGGAGCACCCCAATGCATACACTCCAGAAAATTCAGTAAACATACACTCCAGAAAATTCAGTGACTGCAAAACATACACTCCGTAAAATTTGTGGTGATCTTGTTCTCAATTTTACAGTGAACTTGCTAAAGAAGCTCCCAAGCTTCAAGATAGACTAAATTTTCAGTGATCTTGTACTCAAAAGAAGCATTTTGGAGTGGGGGCAAGAAGAGGGGGGAGCTGCACCTTGGCAAGTGGGGGGCGAGAGGACCCACGACAGCGAGGAGGCGCACGTGACCGCAGAGACGGGTGTCTTCGACCAGTCGGGGAGGTGGTCGACGACGCGCAAGGGCAGCTCCGGCTTGGCGCCCTCGGGGAAGGACGCCGTCGGATAGCAGATCGAAAAAAATCAAGCTTCCTTCTCCTCGTCGTGATTTTCCACGGGGAACGATGAGAGGAACGAGGAGAGGGGAAGCAATGCGGCGGCGGCGTGGGGAGAGGGAGCTCTGGCGCGGGGGAGCTGTGCGGGGGAGCAGAGGAAGGGAGCTCTCGCGCGAGGGAGATGAGCAAGGAGTTCCGGCGAGGTGGAGAACGAGCAGGGGAGCTCTGTTCTGGCGCGGGGAGTGATACGTCCATTTTGCATCATGATTTCTTACTGATATTTATTATGTTTTGTTGAATAATAATGCTTTAGGGAGTGATTCTAATGCCTTTTCTCTCATAATATGCAAGGTTTACACGAAGAGAGAGAATACCGGCAACTGGAATTCTGGACCTGAAAAAGCACATCAGCGATACCTATTCCGCACAACTCCAAAGAAGCTGAAATTTTACGGAGAATATTTTTGGAATATATGAAAAATACTGGAGCAAAGAACTACCAGAGGGGGGCACCCTGGTGGGCACAAGACACCAGGGCGCTCCAGGCCCCCCAGGCGCGCCCTGGTGGGTTGTGCCCTCCTCGACCCACCTCTAGTGCCCATCTTCTGGTATATAGGGTCTCTTGACCTAAAAAAATAACGAGAGGACTTTCGGGACGAAGCGCCACCGTCTTGAGGCGGAACTTGGGCAGGAGCACTTTTGCCCTCCGGCGGAGCGATTACGCCGGGGGAACTTCCCTCCCGGAGGGGGAAATTGAAGCCATCGTCATCACCAACACCCCTCATCTTTGAGAGGCCAATCTCCATCAACATCTTCAACAACACCATCTCCTCTCAAAACCTAGTTCATCTCTTGTGTTCAATCTTTGTACCGGAACCTCAGATTGGTACCTGTGGGTGACTAGTAGTGTTGATTACATCTTGTAGTTGATTACTATATGGTTTATTTGGTGGAAGATTATATGTTCAGATCCATTATGCTATTCAATACCCCTCTGATCTTGAGCATGAGTATTATTTGTGAGTAGTTACCTTTGTTCTTGAGGTCACGGGAGAAGTCATGTCGCAAGTAATCATGTGAATTTGATATGTGTTCGATATTTTGATGATATGTATGTTGTGATTTCCTTAGTGGTGTCATGTGAACGTCGACTACATGACACTTCACCATCCTTGGGGCTAAGGGAATGCATTGTGGAGTAGTTATTAGATGATGGGTTGCTAGAGTGACAGAAGCTTAAACCTTAATTTATGCGTTACTTCGTAAGGGGCTGATTTCGATCCAAACGTTTAATGCTATGGTTAGATTTTATCTTAATACTTTTCTCGTAGCTGCGGATGCTTGCGAGGCGGTTAATCATAAGTGGGAGATTGTTCAAGTAAGAACAACACCCAAGCACCGGTCCACCCACATATCAAATTATCAAAGTAGCGAACACGAATCAAACCAACGTGATAAAAGTGACTAGATGAAATTCCCGTGTACCCTCAAGAACACTTTGCCTATTACTAGAAACTGTTCTGGTCTGTCCTTTGCCACAAAAGGATTGGGCCACATTGCTGCACTTTATTTACCATTACCGTTACTTGCTCGTTACCAATTATCTTGCTATCAAACTATCTGTTACCTACAATTTCAGTGCTTGCAGAAATTACCTTGCTGAAAACCGCTTGTCATTTCCTTCTGCTCCTCGTTGGGTTCAACACTCTTACTTATCGAAAGGACTATGATTGACCCCCTATACTTGTGGGTCATCAAGACTCTTTTCTGGCGCCGTTGCCGGGGAGTGAAGCGCTCTTGGTAAGTGAAAATCGCTAAGGAAAAACTTATACTACGTGCTGAAATTTATTGTTACTTGCTACTATGAAAACAATCCTTTGAGGGGTTTGTTCGGGGTATCTTCGCCTCGCCCGGAACCACAATTAGTTGCCCCTCAACCTACTGCACCTACTGAAAATATTGGTTATGAAATTCCTTCGGGTATGGTAGAACAACTGCTTGCTAAACCTTATGCAGGAGATGGAACCGAACATCCTGATATGCACCTCTTATATGTGAACGAAATTTGTGGATTATTTAAGCTTGCAGGTCTACCCGGAGATGAAGCTAAGAAGAAGGTCTTCCCTTTATCTTTTAAGGAAAAAGCATTGACATGGTATAGGCTATGTGATGACCTTGGATCATGGAACTGGAATCGATTGCAATTGGAATTCCATCAAAAGTTTTATCCCATGCATCTAGTTCATCATGATCGGAATTATATATATAATTTTTGGCCTCGTGAAGGAGAAAGCATCGCTCTAGCTTGGGGGAGGCTTAAGTCAATGTTATATTCATGCCCCAATCATGATATCCCGACAGAAGTTATTATTCAGAATTTTTATGCTCGGCTTTCTCATAACGATCAATCCATGCTCGATACTTCTTGTGCTCGTTCTTTTATAATTCAAGTGGGGTCTCTTAGAAAGAATTAAACACAACTCTGAAGATTGGGAACTCAACGAAGGTAATGAGTCAGGTATAAAGTTTAAGTTTGATTGTGTTAAATCTTTTATGAATACCGATGCTTTTCACAAGTTTAGCACTAAATATGGACTTGACTCTAAGATAGTAGCCTCTTTCTGTGAAGAATTTGCTACTCATGTTGATCTGCCTAAAGAGAAGTGGTTTTGAAAGATCGTGGATGTCGCCTAGAGGGGGGGTGAATAGGCGCTTTAAAATAATTACGGTTTAGGCTTGAACAAATGCGGAATAAAACTAGCGTTTAATTTGTCAAGCACAAAACCTAAATCGACTAGGCTCACCTATGTGCACCAACAACTTATGCTAAGCAAGATAAACAACTAAGTGATAGCAAGATATATAACTAGAAACAATATGGCTATCACAAAGTAAAGTGCATAAGTAAAGGGCTCGGGTAAGAGATAACCGAGGCACGCGGAGACGACGATGTATCCCGAAGTTCACACCCTTGCGGATGCTAATCTCCGTTAGAGCGGTGTGGAGGCACAATGCTCCCCAACAATGCCACTAGGGCCACCGTATTCTCCTCACGCCCTCGCACAATGCAAGGTGCCGTGATTCCACTAAGGGACCCTTGAGGGCGGTCACCGAACCCGTACAAATGGCAACCCTTGAGGGCGGTCACCGAACCCGTACACTTTGGCAACCCTTGGGGGCGGTCACCGGTACCCGACAAATTGCTCGAGGCGATCTCCACAACCTAATTGGAGACCCCGACGCTTGCCCGGAGCTTTACACCACAATGATTGAGCTCCGAGGCACCACCAAGCCGTCTAGGGCGCCAAGGCACCCAAGAGGAACAAGCTCTAGGGTGCTCAAACACCCAAGAGTAATAAGCTTCTCAACTACTAACTTCCACGTATCACCGTGGAGAACTCAAACCGATGCAACTAATGCAATGGCAAGAACACACGAAGTGCTCAAGTCCCTCTCTCTCAAATCCCACCAAAGCAACAAAAGCTATGGAGGAAAGTGAGAGGAAGAACAAGGAGAACACCAAGAACTCCAAGATCTAGATCCACAAGGTTTCCCTCACATAGAGGAGAAAGTGATTGGTGGAAAGATGGATCTAGATCTCCTCTCTCTATTCCCTCAATAAGGAGCAAGAATCATTGGAGGGATGGAGAGATAGAAAAGCTCTAGAAGGTCAACAATGGAGGAGAGAGAGCTGCAAGGGGAAAAAGAACCGTTGGGGGCAAGGGGGAAGAAGACCCCCTTTTATAACCCCCCACCAAATCGAACCGTTACCTGTGCTGGACGCACTCAAGCGGTACTACCGCTCCAAGGAGCGGTACTACCGCTTAGAGCGGTACTACTAGCCGAAGCCAGTGAGTACAACAAGCACAGGAGCGCGGTAGTGCCGCACAAAGCGGTACTACCGCCCCCACAAGCGGTACTACCGCAAAGGTTTGTAGAACAGCCCAGAAACGAGGTAGTGGAGCGGTACTGGAGTGGTACTACCGCCGCAAGCGGTACTACCGCCCAACATCCGCTCTACTACCGCTAAGGAAAAACAGGGCACCAGAAGAATTTCAGCAAGCGGTACTGGAAGCGGTAGTAGAAAGCGGAAGTACCGCATAAGCGGTACTACCGTGCTACTACCGCTCACCAAGAATGGGCAACAGAAGAAATTCCCACAAGCGGTACTACCGTGCTACTACCGCTCACCAAGAATGGGCAACAGAAGAAATTCCCACAAGCGGTACTCGTTGCGGTAGACCACAGCGGTACTACCGCATAAGCGGTACTACCGTGGTACCGAGCGGTACTACCGCTTGGGTGACAAGAAAACTGCCCAGAGACTGAAACTGCCATAACTTCTGCAAATGAGCTCCGAATTGAGCAAACTCAAGCTTGTTGGATAGATGACGACAAATACTATCCAACAGCGACTGGTTATAATAAGAAGTGGCAGGGGAGATATGCCTAAGATATAGAGATGAGAAACCTCTATTAATGAAGAACCGACATAAACTCCAACATCGAAAACATCATAGAAGATGCATATATGAACTCCGTTTTCGATGAACTCGAGCTTGTCATGAAGATGACCATAAGCTCAAAAATTCACAAAGAGAAACACCAAACAAGAACCAAGAAAGATGATGCAATGATGCAATGGTTTGAGCTCTCTACGAACGATACGATCAAGCTACTCACTTGAGAGCCCCCCTTGATAGTACGGCTATCGATCCTATAACCCGGTCTCCCAACTACCACCATGAGACCGGTAAAATAGAAAACCTATCAAGGGCAAACCTTTGCCATGCGCATAGTCCACTTGAGCTAGATGATGACGATCTTGACCTCCTCAAGTTGGACCACCGTTCTTGATTGCGTCGGCTCGATGAAGACTAGTAGATTGCTCCCCCATACTCCACTATGGGTGAGCCACTCTTCGGCACATCTTCACAAGTCCATTGTCACCACAATGGACGGCAAGCTTCAAGCATGTGATCTCTTCGTGATGCTCCACTTGAACTTGCACACCGCAATCTTGATGACGATCACCACTTGATGTCATCCTCCAGGGTTGTATGAAATCTCCCTTTTGATGCACGCCCATGGAAACAAACCTAACCCCACAAAGAACTCTTGCATAGAACATGGGTTAGTACACAAAGCGTAATGGACAATGCTTACCATACCGTGAGATCACTTGATCCCACTCGGTACATCTTCTACGCTTTGTGTGTTGATCAACTTGAATCACTCTTCATATTTAGTCTTGATCAACCTTGAATCTTCTATGGACAAACCCTTCAAATATAACTCAAGGCAACCATTAGTCCATAGGGATTGTCATCAATTACCAAAACCAAACATGGGGGCAGCGCATGTTCTTCCAATTCTCTTCATTAAGATGATGTCTTGAAGGTAAACATGAATGTCCACACAATCTTCTTCTTCAAGACATGCTTGCAATAGGCTCAACTCTTACATGACCAATCTTTGGATAACTCCATGAATAACCACCTTGGTCATCTCAAAATCTCCTTGAAACCAACAAATGTACTTCAAGAAAAGCCTATGGACAAACCCTTCAAATATAACTCAAGGCAACCATTAGTCCATAGGGATTGTCATCAATTACCAAAACCAAACATGGGGGCAGCGCATGTTCTTTCAGGTTTAAATATCATCCCCCTATTAAAGAAGAAATTAAAGAACCGGTCATAGCTAGAGATGAAACCATCATTTACAATGTTGATCCAGTTGTGCCTACCGCTTACATTGAAAAAACACCTTTCCCTGTTAGGATAAAGGAACATGCTAAGGTATCAACTGTGGTTCGCAAGAGTAATATTAGAGCACCTAAGCCCCCTGAGCAAATTAAAGTAGAACCTAGTGTTGCTATGGTTAAAGATTTCTTGGAAGAAAATGTTGATGGGCATGTTATCTACTTCTGTGATGAAGCTGCTAGAATTGCCAAACCAGATGAAAAAGATAAACATAGACCCGTAGTGGGCATGCCTGTTGTCTCAGTCAAAATAGGAGATCATTGCTATCATGGTTTATGTGATTTGGGTGCTAGTGTGAGTGCTGCCCCTTTTACCTTATACCAAAAAATTATGAATGAAATAGCACCTGCTGAAATAGAAGACATTGATGTTACTATTAAACTTGCTAATAGAGACACCATCACACCACTTGGGATTGTTAGAGATGTTGAAGTCTTGTGTGGGAAAGTAAAATACCCTACTGATTTTCTAGTTCTTGGTTACCCACAAGATGACTTTTGTCCCATTATCTTTGGTAGACCTTTCTTGAACATCGTCAATGCTAAGATAGATTGTGAAAAACAAACTGTTGGTGTCAGTTTTGGTAATGTGTCTCATGAGTTTAATTTTTCCAAGTTTAGTAGACAACCCCGTGATAGAGCATTGTCTAGTAAGGATGAAATAATTGGTCTTGCTTCTATTGTCGTGCCTCCTATCGATCCATTAGAACAATATTTGCTTGACCATGAAAATGATATGCACTTGTGTGAAAGAAGTGAAATAGATAAAAAAATTGAACAACAACCTCTCCTGAAACACAATTTGCCTGTCGAAACTCTTGGAGGTCCTCCTCCACCTAAAGGTGATCCTGTGTTTGAATTAAAGCAATTGCCTGATACTTTGAAGTACGCTTATCTTGATGAGAAAAAGATATATCCTGTTATTATTAGTGCTAACCTTTCAGAACATGAAGAAGAAATATTATGAAAAGTTCTAAGGGCAACGAGATGCTATTGGATATACTCTTGATGATCTTAAGGGCATTAGTCCCACTCTATGTCAGCACAAGATTAATATGGAACCTGATGCTAAACCCGTTATTGATCACCAACGGCGATTGAATCCTAAGATGAAAGAAGTGGTAAGACCTGAAATATTAAAGCTTCTGAAAGCAGGTATAATCTATCCCATAGCTGATAGTAGATGGGTAAGTCCCGTTCATTGTGTCCCTAAGAAAGGAGGTATTACCTTTGTTCCTAATGATAAAAATGAACTCATTCCACACAGAATCGTCACTGGCTATAGAATGGTAATTGATTTTAGAAAATTAAATAAAGCTGCTAGAAAAGATCATTATCCTCTACCTTTCATTGATCAGATGCTAGAAAGATTATCCAAGCACACACACTTTTGTTTTCTGGACGGATATTCTGGTTTCTCTCAAATACCTGTGTCACAATCTGATCAAGACAAAACCACCTTTACTTGCCCTTTTGGAACCTATGCTTATAGACGTATGCCCTTTGGTTTATGCAATGCACCTGCTACCTTTCAAATATGTATGACTGCTATATTCTCTTACTTTTGTGAAAAGATTGTGGAGGTTTTCATGGATGATTTTAACGTTTACGGGACTTCTTTCGATGATTGCTAAAGCAACCTTGGTCGAGTTTTGCAGAGATGTGAACAAACTAATCTTGTCTTGAATTGGGAGAAGTGCCACTTTATGGTTAATGAAGGTATTTTCTTGGGGCATAAAATATCTGAATGAGGTATTGAAGTGGATAAAGCTAAAGTTGATGCAATTGAGAAAATGCCATGTCCTAAAGATATTAAAGGTATTCGAAGTTGTTGGAAATATGCCCTAGAGGCAATAATAAATTGGTTATTATTATATTTCCTTGTTCATGATAATCGTTTATTATCCATGCTATAATTGTATTGATTGGAAACTCAAATACATGTGTGGGTACATAGACAACACTGTGTCCATAGTAAGCCTCTAGTTGACTAGCTCGTTGATCAAAAGATGGTGAAGGTTTCCTAGCCATGGACATGAGATATCATTTGATAACGGGATCACATCATTAGGAGAATGATGTGATGGACAAGACCCAAACTGTAAACGTAGCATATGATCGTGTCAGTTTATTGCTATTGTTTTCTGCATGTCAAGTATCTGTTCCTTTGACCATGAGATCATGCAACTCACTGACACCGGAGGAATACCTTGTGTGTATCAAACGTCGCAACGTAACTGGGTGACTATAAAGATGCTCTACAGGTATCTCCGAGGGTGTCTGTTGAATTGGCATGGATCAAGACTGGGATTTGTTACTCCGTGTGACGGAGAGGTATCTCAGGGCCCACTCGGTAATACAACATCACTATAAGCCTTGCAAGCAATGTGACTAAAGTGTTAGCCACGGGATCTTGTATTACGGAACGAGTAAAGAGACTTGCCGGTAACGAGATTGAACTAGGTATAGAGATACCGACGATCGAATCTCGGGCAAGTAACATACCGATAAACAAAGGGAACATCATACGGGATTAACTGAATCCTTGACATAGAGGTTCAACCGATAAAGATCTTCGTAGAATATGTAGGAGCCAATATGGGCATCCAGGTCCCGCTATTGGTTATTGACCGTAGAGGTGTCTCGGTCATGTCTACATAGTTCTCGAACCCGCAGGGTCTACACACTTAACGTTTGGTGACGATATAAGTATAGTTGAGTTGTTATGTTGGTGACCGAAAGTTGTTCGGAGTCCCGGATGAGATCCCGGACATGACGAGGAGCTCTGGAATAGTCCGGAGGTAAAGATTGATATATGGGATAATAGTGTTTGGTCTCCGGAAGGGTTCCGGAATTCACCGGAAGGAGTTTCGGATGTTTCCCGAAATGTTCGGGTACGAGAACACTTTATTTGGGCCAAGGGGTAAAGCCCACGAGGCTTTAGGAAGGTGCAAAAGGAAGTTTTGCGGAGGCCAGGGGCCAGACGCCAGGGACCCTGGCGTCTGGGGCTAGACGCCGAGGACCCTGGCGTCTGGTCCTGGAGTCCGAGCAGGACTCTTGCCTTGCGGGCCAAACCGACTTTGAGGAGGCTCTTTCTCCAAGTTTCGACCCTAGGGCTCAACATATAAATAGAGGGGCAGGGCTAGCACCCGGAACACATCAAGATTTCCCCAAGCCGTGTGCGGCAACCCTAACCCTCTAGTTCCTCCGTCATAATCTCCGTAGCGCTTGGCGAAGCCCTGCAGAGATTGTTCCTCACCACCATCACCACGCCGTCGTGCTGCCGGAACTCATCTACTACTTCACCATCGCTCGCTGGATCGAGGAGGTGAAGGCGTCATCAAGCCGTACGTGTGTTGAACGCGGAGGTGCCGTCCGTTCGGCACTAGTTCGTGATCGGTTCGAGGGACGACTTGCGATTTGGATCGCGGAGACGTTCGACTACATCAACCGCGTTTCTTAACGCTTCCGCTTAGCGATCTACAAGGGTATGTAGATTCACTCTCCCTCTCGTAGATGCTCATCACCATGGATAGATCTTGCGTGTGCGTAGGAAATTTTTTGCTTCCCATGCAACGTTCCCCAACAGTGGCATCCGAGCTAGGTCTATGCGTAGATGAGATCTCGAGTAGAACACAAACGAGTTGTGGGCGTGGGTGTATACATATTGCTTGCCGTTACTAGTTGATACTTGATTCGGCGGTATTGTGAGATGAAGCTGCCCGGACCGACATTACGCGTACGCTTACGCGAGACAGGTTCCTTCAACTGACATGTAACTTCGTTGCATAAAGATGTCTAGCGGGTGTCTGTCTCTCTCACTTTAGTTGAATCAATTTCAATGAAGAGGGTTCTTTTAGAAGATCAAAAAGCAATCACTACACCACGTTGTGGTTTTGCGTAGGTAAGAACGGTTCTTGCAAACCCGTAGCAGCCACGTAAAATTTGCAACAACAATTAGAGGACGTCTAACTTGTTTTTGCAGGGTATGTTGTGATGTGATATGGCCAATTACATGATGAGATATATGTGATGTATGAGATGATCATGTGTTGTATAGAATATCACGACTTGCATGTCGATGAGTACGGCAACTGGCAGGAGCCATAGAGTTGTCTTTAATTATTGTATGACCTGCGTGTCAATCATTAAGCGCTATGTAATGCTTTACTTTATCGCTAAACGTTAGCAATAGTCGTGGAAGCAACAGTCGGCGCGACAACCTCATGGCGACACGTTGATGGAGATCAAGATGATGGAGATCATGGTGTAATGCCGGTGACGATGGAGATCATGCCGGTGCTTTGGAGATGGAGATCAAAAGCACGACTTCATGGCCATATCATGTCACTTATGATTTGCATGTGATGTTAATCCTTTTATGCATCTTATTTTGCTTAGGACGACGGTAGCATTATAAGGTGATCCCTCACTTAAATTTCAAGATAAATTGTGTTCTCCCCGAGTGTGCACCATTGCGAAAGTTCGTCGTTTCGAGACACGCCGTGATGATCGGGTGTGATAGACTCTACGTTCACATACAACGGGTGTAAGCCATGTTGCACGTGCGGAACACTCGGGTTAAACTTGACGAGCCTAGCATGTACAGACATGGCCTCGGAACACAAGAGACCGAAAGGTCGAACATGAGTCATATAGTAGATATGATCAACATGAAGATGTTCACCATTGAAACCACCTCAACTCACGTGATGATCGGACTTGAGTTGGTGGATTTGGATCATGTTACGCTCGAATGACCGGAGGGATGTCAATTTGAGTGGGAGTTTTTTAAGTAATATGATTAACTAAACTCATTATCTAGAACAATAGTCTAAGTTGTCTTTGCTATATTTATGTTGTAGATCATGGCTCGCGCAGTAGCACCCCTGAATTTTAATGCGTTCCTAGAGAAAGCTAAGTTGAAACATGATGGAAGTAACTTTGTGGACTGGGCCCGTAATCTAAGGATTATCCTTACGGCTTCCCAGAAGGCTTATGTCCTTGATGCACCGCTTGGTGATCCACCCGCTCCAGTTGAGTCTCTAGACGTTGTGAACGCCTGGCAGGCTCGTTCTGAAGATTACTCAATAGTTCAATGTGCAATATTGTATGGCTTAGAACCGGGACTTCAAAGACGTTTTGAACATCATGGAGCATATGAGATGTTCCAGGAGTTGAAGTTTATCTTTCAGAAGAATGCCCGGATTGAGAGATATGAGATCTCCGATAAGTTCTATGCTTGCAAGATGGAGGAGAACGGGTCTATCAGTGATCACGTACTCAGAATGTCTGGGTACTCCACCCGTCTGGCTGAATTGGGGATGTCCCTTCCGCCAGAGGCTATCACTGATAGAGTTCTTCAATCATTGCCACCTAGCTACAAGAGCTTCGTGTTGAACTATAACATGCACGGGATGAACAAAGTCAGTCGCCGAGTTGTTTGCGATGCTAAAAGCCGCTGAGTCTGAAATTCAGAAGGAGCATCAAGTGTTGATGGTCAATAAAACCACTAGTTTCAAGAAAAATGGCAAGGGTAAGAAGGGTAACTCCAAGAAGAGTGGCAAAGCAGTTGCTCCTCTCGTGAAGAAACCCAAGGCTGGACCCAAACCAGAAACTGTGTGTTTTCATTGCAAGGGAACAGGACACTGGAAGCGGAACTGCCCCAAGTATTTGGCTGACAAGAAGGCGGCCAACAACAAACAAGGTATATATGATATACATGTTATTGATGTGTACCTTACCAACTCTCGTTGTAGTGCCGGGGTATTTGATACCGGTGCGGTTGCTCATATTTGCAACTCAAAACAGGAACTGCGGAATAGACGGAGGCTGGCAAAGGACGAAGTGACGATGCGCGTGGGAAATGGTTCCAAGGTTGATGTGATCGCCGTCGGCACGCTAGCTCTTCGATTACCATCGGGATTAGTGATGAACCTGAATAATTGTTATTTAGTGCCTGCGTTAAGCATGAACATTATATCTGGATCTTGTTTATTGCGAGACGGTTACTCATTTAAATCAGAGAATAATGGTTGTTCTATTTATATGAGTAATATCTTTTATGGTCATGCACCCAATGTAAGGGGTTTATTCTTATTGAATCTCGATAGTAATGATACACATGTTCATAACATTGATGCCAAAAGATGTAGGATTGATAATGATAATACCACTTTCTTGTGGCACTGCCGTTTAGGTCATATTGGCGTAAAACGCATGAGGAAGCTCCATGCTGATGGACTTTTGGAGTCACTTGATTTTGAATCACTTGACACATGTGAGCCATGCCTCATGGGCAAGATGACTAAAACGCCGTTCTCTGGAACAATGGAACGGGCAAGTGACTTATTGGAAATCATACATACTGATGTGTGTGGTCCGATGAGCATTGAGGCGCGCGGTGGTTATCGTTACTTTCTCACCTTCACTGATGACTTAAGTAGATATGGGTATATTTACTTAATGAAACACAAGTCTGAAACGTTTGAAAAGTTCAAACAATTTCAGAGTGAAGTTGAGAATCATCGTAGCAAGAAGATTAAATTCCTACGATCTGATCGAGGAGGAGAATATCTGAGTTATGAGTTTGGCAGTCACTTAAGACAATGTGGAATTGTTTCACAACTAACACCGCCTGGAACACCACAGCGTAATGGTGTGTCCGAACGTCGTAATCGAACCTTATTGGATATGGTGCGATCTATGATGTCTCTTGCCGATTTGCCACTATCGTTTTGGGGTTATGCATTAGAGACAGCTGCATTCACTTTAAATAGGGCACCATCGAAATCCGTTGAGACGACGCCATATGAACTTTGGTTTGGCAAGAAGCCAAAGCTGTCGTTTCTTAAAGTTTGGGGATGTGATGCTTATGTCAAAAAGCTTCAGCCTGAAAAGCTGGAACCCAAAGCGGAGAAATGCGTCTTCATAGGATACCCAAAAGAGACAGTTGGGTATACCTTCTACCTCAGATCCGAAGGCAAAGTGTTTGTCGCTAAAAACGGAACGTTTCTTGAGAAAGAGTTTCTCTCGAAAGAATTGAGTGGGAGGAAGATAGAACTTGATGAGGTTGTTGAACCTTTACTTCAACCTGAGAGTAGCGCAGCACAGAAAGATGTTTCTGTAGAGCCTACATCAGCTGAAGAGCAAGTTAATGATGATGATCATGAAGCTTTGGATCAAGTTGCCATCGAACCTCATAGGTCGACAAGGACGCGTACTGCTCCTGAGTGGTACGGCAACCCTGTCTTAGAAGTCATGTTGTTGGACAACGATGAACCTACGAGCTATGGAGAAGCGATGATGGGCCCGGATTCCGAGAAGTGGTTAGAGGCCATGAAATCCGAGATGGGATCCATGTATGAAAACAAAGTGTGGACTTTGGAAGTATTACCTGAAGGGCGTAAGGCCATTCAGAACAAATGGATCTTTAAGAGGAAGACGGACGCGGACGGTAATGTCACCGTCTATAAAGCTCGACTTGTGGCAAAGGGTTTTTCACAAGTTCAAGGAGTTGACTACGATGAGACCTTCTCACCCGTAGCGATGCTTAAGTCCGTTAGAATCATGTTAGCAATAGCTGCCTTTTTCGATTATGAAATTTGGCAGATGGATGTCAAAACAGCGTTCCTTAACGGTTTCCTTAAGGAAGAGTTGTATATGATGCAACCAGAAGGTTTTGTCGATCCAGAGAATGCTGACAAAGTTTGCAAACTCCAGCGATCCATTTATGGACTGGTGCAAGCATCTCGGAGTTGGAATCTTCGCTTTGATGAGGTGATCAAAGCGTTCGAGTTTATACAAGTTTACGGAGAAGCTTGTATTTACAAGAAAGTGAGTGGGAGCTCTATAGCGTTTCTAATATTATATGTGGATGACATATTACTGATTGGAAACAATATAGAAATGTTGGAAAGCGTGAAGGAATATTTGAACAAGAGTTTTTCAATGAAGGACCTAGGAGAAGCTGCTTTCATATTAGGCATCAAGATCTATAGAGATAGATCACGACGCTTGATAGGACTTTCACAAAGCACATACCTTGACAAAGTTTTGAAGAAGTTCAAAATGGATCAGTCCAAGAAGGGGTTCTTGCCTGTATTGCAAGGTGTGAAGTTGAGTAAGACTCAATGCCCAGTGACTGCAGAAGATAGAGAAAAGATGAGTGTCATCCCCTATGCTTCAGCCATAGGCTCTATCATGTATGCAATGTTGTGCACAAGACCCAATTTCAGCCTTGCCATAAGTATGGTCGGAAGGTTTCAAAGTGATCCAGGAATGGAACACTGGACGGCGGTCAAGAATATCCTGAAGTACCTGAAAAGGACTAAGGACATGTTTCTCGTTTATGGAGGTGATCAAGAGCTCGTCGTAAAGGGTTACGTCGATGCAAGCTTTGACACTGATCCGGATGACTCTAAGTCACAAACCGGATACGTATTTATTCTTAATGGGGGTGTGGTTAGCTGGTGCAGTTCCAAGCAGAGCGTGGTAGCTGATTCTACATGCGAAGCGGAGTACATCGCTGCCTCGGAGGCGGCGAAGGAAGGTGTCTGGATGAAGGAGTTCATGACAGATCTTGGAGTAGTGCCTAGTGCGCTTAACCCAATGACTCTGTTTTGTGATAACACTGGTGCCATTGCTCTAGCCAAGGAACCAAGATTTCACAAGAGGACCAGACACATAAAGCGACGCTTCAATTCCATCCGCGATTACATCAAGGAGGACGACATAAATATTTGCAAAGTACACATGGATCTGAATGTTGCAGATCCGATGACTAAACCTCTTCCAAGGGCTAAACTTGAACAACACCAGAACTGTATGGGTGTTCGATTCATTACAATGTAAATCACATAGTGATGTGAACTAGATTATTGACTCTAGTGCAAGTGGGAGACTGTTGGAAATATGCCCTAGAGGCAATAATAAATTGGTTATTATTATATTTCCTTGTTCATGATAATCGTTTATTATCCATGCTATAATTGTATTGATTGGAAACTCAAATACATGTGTGGGTACATAGACAACACTGTGTCCCTAGTAAGCCTCTAGTTGACTAGCTCGTTGATCAAAAGATGGTGAAGGTTTCCTAGCCATGGACATGAGATGTCATTTGATAACGGGATCACATCATTAGGAGAATGATGTGATGGACAAGACCCAAACTGTAAACGTAGCATATGATCGTGTCAGTTTATTGCTATTGTTTTCTGCATGTCAAGTATCTGTTCCTTTGACCATGAGATCATGCAACTCACTGACACCGGAGGAATACCTTGTGTGTATCAAACGTCGCAACGTAACTGGGTGACTATAAAGATGCTCTACAGGTATCTCCGAGGGTGTCTGTTGAATTGGCATGGATCAAGACTGGGATTTGTTACTCCGTGTGACGGAGAGGTATCTCAGGGCCCACTCGGTAATACAACATCACTATAAGCCTTGCAAGCAATGTGACTAAAGTGTTAGCCACGGGATCTTGTATTACGGAACGAGTAAAGAGACTTGCCGGTAACGAGATTGAACTAGGTATAGAGATACCGACGATCGAATCTCGGGCAAGTAACATACCGATAAACAAAGGGAACATCATACGGGATTAACTGAATCCTTGACATAGAGGTTCAACCGATAAAGATCTTCGTAGAATATGTAGGAGCCAATATGGGCATCCAGGTCCCGCTATTGGTTATTGACCGTAGAGGTGTCTCAGTCATGTCTACATAGTTCTCGAACCCGCAGGGTCTACACACTTAACGTTTGGTGACGATATAAGTATAGTTGAGTTGTTATGTTGGTGACCGAAAGTTGTTCGGAGTCCCGGATGAGATCCCGGACATGACGAGGAGCTCTGGAATAGTCCAGAGGTAAAGATTCATATATGGGATAATAGTGTTTGGTCTCCGGAAGGGTTCCGGAATTCACCGGAAGGAGTTTCGGATGTTTCCCGAAATGTTCGGGGTACGAGAACACTTTATTTGGGCCAAGGGGTAAAGCCCACGAGGCTTTAGGAAGGTGCAAAAGGAAGTTTTGCGGAGGCCAGGGGCCAGACGCCAGGGACCCTGGCGTCTGGGGCCAGACGCCGAGGACCCTGGCGTCTGGTCCTGGAGTCCGAGCAGGACTCTTGCCTTGCGGGCCAAACCGACTTTGAGGAGGCTCTTTCTCCAAGTTTCGACCCCAGGGCTCAACATATAAATAGAGGGGCAGGGCTAGCACCCGGAACACATCAAGATTTCCCCAAGCCGTGTGCGGCAACCCTAACCCTCTAGTTCCTCCGTCATAATCTCCGTAGCGCTTGGCGAAGCCCTGCAGAGATTGTTCCTCACCACCATCACCAAGCCGTCGTGCTGCCAGAACTCATCTACTACTTCACCATCGCTCGCTGGATCGAGGAGGTGAAGGCGTCATCAAGCCGTACGTGTGTTGAACGCGGAGGTGCCGTCCGTTCGGCACTAGTTCATGATCGGTTCGAGGGACGACTTGCGATTTGGATCGCGGACACGTTCGACTACATCAACCGCGTTTCTTAACGCTTCCGCTTAGCGATCTACAAGGGTATGTAGATTCACTCTCCCTCTCGTAGATGCTCATCACCATGGATAGATCTTGCGTGTGCGTAGGAAATTTTTTGTTTCCCATGCAACGTTCCCCAACAGAAGTTTCCTTGGTCATGCTGGTTTCTATAGGAGGTTCATTAAAGACTTCTCTAAAATTTCTAGGCCTCTTACTAATCTTTTGCAAAAGGATATCCCTTTTGCCTTTGATGATGATTGTGTGGAAGCCTTTGAAACACTCAAGAAAGCCTTAACCTCTGCACCTATCGTTCAACCACCTGATTGGAACTTGCCTTTTGAAATTATGTGTGATGCTAGTGATTATGCTGTTGCTGTTCTAGGACAAAGAGTTGATAAGAAATTAAATGTTATCCATTATGTTAGCAAAACTCTAGACAGTCCTGATGTCTACTACACAACTTTATTCTTGTAGACTCGTGTTGGGCCTCCAAGCGCAGAGTTTTGTAGGACAGCAGCAATTTTCCCTCAAGTGGATGACCTAAGGTTTATTAATCCGTGGGAGGTGTAGGATGAAGATGGTCTCTCTCAAACAACCCTGCAATTAAATACAAGAAATCTCTTGTGTCTCCAACGCACCCAATGCAATGGCAAATTGTATAGGTGCACTAGTTCGGCGAAGAGATGGTGATACAAGTGCAATATGGATGGTAGATATAAGTTTTTGCAATCTGAAAATATAAAAACAGCAAGGTAGCAAGTAACAAAAGTGAGCACAAACGGTATTGCAATGCTTGAAAACAAGGCCTAGGGTCCGTACTTTCGCTAGTGCAATCTCTCAACAATGCTAATATAATTGGATCACATAACCACCCCTCAACGTGCAACGAAGAATCACTCCAAAGTTCTTATCTAGCAGAGAACATAAGAAGAAATTGTTTGTAGGGTACGAAACCACCTTAAAGTTATTCTTTCCGATCGATCTATCCAAGAGTTCGTACTAAGATAACATCAAGCTATCCTTTCCGATCGATCTATGTAAGACTTCGTACTAGAATAACACCATATGATACGCATCAACCAACTCTAATGTCACCTAGATACTCCAGTGTCACCACAAGTATCCATGAGTTAATTATACGATACGCATCAAACAATTTCAGATTCATAATACTCAATCCAACACAAAGAACCTCAAAGAGTACCCCAAGATTTCTATCGGAGAAAGTAGGACAAGAACGTGTATCAACCCCTATGCATAGATTACACCAATGTCACCTCGGGAATCCGCAAGTTGAGTACCAAAACATATATCAAGTGGATTAATAGAATACCCCATTGTCAATACGGGTATCCGCATGAAAGACATATATCAAGTGTTCTCAAATTCAATATTAATTCCAGCATAACGAGATCTCAAATGGAAAGATTCAATTCATCACAACAAGATAGCAACGGAATAACATCATATGATCCGACTATATTAACAAAGCCCGTGATACATCAAGATCGTGACATCTCAAGAACATGAGAGAGAGAGAGAGATTGAACACATAGCTACTGGTACATACCCTCAGCCCCGAGGTGGATTACTCACACATTATCATGGTGAGAAATAGAGAGTTGTTGATGGAGAGGTGCAGCCCCAAAGAGATGGAGGCGATGGTGGCCACAGCGCCGCCGACGGGCGGCGGCCCCTTGCCCCCCTTTCTTCCTTGGTCTTGGTGCTGCAATGGAGGAGCCTCTCCCCTTCTTGGCGGCTGCCAAGGGAGAGGCAAATTCGTGGCTCTTGGTGGCTCTCCCAAAATTAGGGTTTTTCTCTCCTTATATGTGCCTCTGTGGTGCTCTATGGCCCTCCGATGGATGGATCCTTGATCCAATGGCTCTTGGGCACCTCTAGAACCTTCCTAGGGACTCCTCACAGTCCTCATGAGTCCCCAAAGTCGTGGCTTGGCCGAATACATCAGATATGGTAAGAGTTGGACTCAATCACGTCATCAATTCTCGTAATCCCGTAATCAGATATTTTCCTACAGTAAAACGGGTCTACAGATCGCATCCGAACTCCGTTTTGGACGATTTTGGAGTCCAGAATCAATGCCATAAAATTCCCACACTTTACTAGTTTTAGCCTTTTTCATTTGACGCCATCTTCGGGGGTCAAACCGACGATCTCCAAAAACTGTTCGTGGACAGATTTCAGGAAAGTCAGAGACCTCCTCCAACAAGGCTCCTTTTGCGTTTTTTTGACAATGTCGAATTAATTCCTACACATGAACGTGTGAAACAATAACTTGTGCACTTTTGCAACCATTAATAGGTTAGTCCCAATAAATCGTAAAACCATAGTAAAAATATAGGCAAATATGACATGAATACTTCATAAATTCTCGATATGTTGGAGACGTATCAGCATCCCCAAGCTTAATTTCTACTCGTCCTCGAGTAGGTAAATTATAAAAGGAATAATTTATGAAGTGTGAATGCTAGCATAGTGTATAAGTTTGATTAATGATAATTTCAACCACTTTTCCTAGCATCATAACAACAACTTTTTCTCATAAAACTCATCATGATAAAGTAGCAACCAATTCTCATGTTATGGTTCAAACAATGAATTCTCTTGAAACTTAACAACCTATGTTCTTAGTAACCAAACAATTGCAATTCAACTTATTCTCAACAAAGTCTAAGTAAGAGCTCCACATACTCAATCATCATATAGTCTTCTATGATTGCTAGTACTCAAAGCATATTTTTAGAACAAACAACATCCATCGAACACAGAGAAAGATAGGGGCTTAAAGTTTTGCCTCCCAACATACTTATCATAAAGGTAATTGTCAACAATAATGAATCATGATCAAATATATTTGACTCGCCATATGTGCCTAGATCTTTCCCCACCACATGATGCTTGTCAACTACAGAATAATTGTGGTTGAAATGAGAATGCATACTATTGACTCTTGCATAAAAGTAAATATTGAAAGGTAAAAGATAGGCCCTTCGCATAGGGAAGCAGAGATTTGCATATGTGCCAGAGCTCAAAGCTTAAATCAGAGATAAATATAATTTTGGGAGGTACACCCTTCCTGTCAACGTTACGACCAAGAGTTATCAATATCTTCCATGCTAAACACATTAGCGGCGGTTCCCAAGCGGTAAAAGTAAAGGTTTACTACCCCTCCACCAACAAACACACTCCACGGCTAGCCGAATCCATGGGTACCGTCCATACCAACAACATTCCTGGGGGAGTTTTGTTTAATTATTTGCAATTTTTGATTTCGGGACTGGGAATCCCTATTACTGCCCCTCTCGTGCAAGGACGAGTGAATAAACACTCATCATTAGAATAACCCGCTTAACATGGAAGATACTGACCGCCCCTGTCACTCCATGAGCGGTCCAGGCACACAAAACAGGTGTTCATTTGAAATTTTAGAGGTGGCACATGCAAATTTACTTGGAATGGCAGTGAAATACCATATATAGGTAGGTATGATGGACTCTTATGGAAGAAACTTGGCTCAAGGGTTTGGATGCACAAGTAGTATCTCTACTTAGTACGAAGTTTTGGCTAGCAAAAGGTTCTAAACAAGCACCACTTGTTGGAGGATCCATAACAATATAACTTCTATGCAAATATACCCAAACATAACCATTACGTTGTCTTCCTTGTCCAACTTCAACTAATTTTCTCAAGTTTGAAAATAATTAATGGGTATTCACAATCATAAAAGATGTCCAAGATAATATATTTGTATGTGAAATTTCTCTTCCTTATATTAATCATTCATGAATTGCTTGTATGACCAATATTGTGATTGTCAAACTTCAATAGATTTTACTTTCTAAACCAGATGTGAAACTACTACTAAGCATAAAGCACATTGATAATTTTAGATTTATGATATTCAATTCATTCACGATTTACTCTTAGGATATAAGTGAAGCACATGAGTAAACATCAAACTACTCTCAAAAGATATAAGTGAGGATCAATGAGTAGTCAAACAATTAAGTAGCTATGTGAGGACTCTCTCTCAATAAAAAATTTCAAATCTGAGTATCTTATTCAAACAGCAAACTAAATAAAAATTCATTCCAAGAATAGAAAATATCATGTGGACAAATAAAAATTTAGGCTCAACATAGGCTAACCGATAGTTGACGAAGAGAGGTGGGATGCGTAGCATCCCCAAGCTTAGATGCTTGAGACTTCTTGAAATATTTACTTGGGGTACCTTGGGCATCCCCAAGCTTGAGCTTTTGTATCTCGTTCAATCCTCTCATATCCCGGTTTCACCTAGGTCTCAAAAACTTCATCCACACAAAACTCAAAAAGAACTCGTGAGATAGGTTAGTACACATAAGATCAAATCAACACTTCATGTACTGCCAAGACAAGTTTCACAATAATTTTCAAACATCACCTACTGTTTACTATCATTTCCACAATTTATATCTATCAATATAGGCTATGAAAACTATAGGATAAGTAGATAACAAAACTATGACAGCAATCTGTCCAAACAGAACAGACAGTAGCAATCTATAAAACCAGTGTACTTCTGCAACTCAAAAAATTATGAAAATTTAGGACATGATAAATAATTTATATGAAAACACTGTGTAAAAATTTCAGAAACTTTCCACGTTCCAGTAAAATATGAAAATTCAAACACTAGAGGAAAAATTTCTGTTTTTACACAGCACACATCAAGCATGCAATTCAAGCATCCTAAAGGCAATTCTTGGAACTTTTTATTGAAAAACAAGATTGTAAATAACATCTAACAGAGAACAATAAAATAAAATGATGCTCCAAGTAAAACACATATTATGCGACGAATAAAAATATAGCTCCAAGTAAGATATACCGATAGTGTTGAAGACGAAAGAGGGGATGCCTTGAGGGGCATCCCCAAGCTTAGACGCTTGAGTCTTACTTCAATATTACCTTGGGGTGCATTGGGAATCCCCAAGCTTAGGTTATTGTCACTCCTTATTCTCCTCATATCGGTGTCTCACCAAAAACTTGAAAACTTCAATCACACAAAACTTAACGGAACTTTGTGAGATGGGTTAGTATAATAAATAAAGATCATTCACTTAGCTACTGTCAAGACAAGATTCATAATTGTTCTCACATAATACCTACTGTATTCTACCATTCACATAATTTATATCACTGAATATAAGTTATGGGAACACTAAAACAAGCAAATTATGCATGCAAAACAGAATCTGTGAAAAACAGAACAGTCTGTGAGGACCTGTAGTATAACCAATACTTCCATGTCTCTAAAAATTCTAAAAAATTACGAAAACCTGAAGAATTTGTATATGAAGACTGTTTAAAATTTTCAGATCATTATCACTGTCCAGTAAAAAATGAAAATTCCTGTACTGGAGTCAAAAGTTTCTGTTTTGGTTCAACATCAATTCTACTCATCTTGTGAGTCATCCCAAAGGCTTTACTTGGCACTTTATTGAAATAAAATACACAAAACATGATTAATACAGTAGCTTAATCATGTGAACACACAAAAACAGAAAGGGAAAGTGTTGGGTTGTCTCCCAACAAGCGCTTTTCTTTAAAGCCTTTTAGCTAGGCATGATGATTTCAATGATGCTCACATAAAAAGTAGTAAGTGAAATATGCAAGAGAGCATCATGAATCTCATGACAAGCACATTTAAGTCTAACCCACTTCCTATGCATAGGGATTTTTTGAGCAAACAATTTATGGGAGCAAGAATCAACTAGCATAGTAAGGCAAAACAAGCATAACTTCAAAACTTTGAACACATAGGGAGGAAACTTGATATTATTGCAATTCCTACAAGCATATGTTACTCCCTCATAATAATTTTCAGTAGCATCATGAAGGAATTCAACAATATAACCATCACATAAAGCATTCTTTTCATGATGCACAAGCATAGAATTTTCATTACTCCCCACATAAGCAAATTCCTTCTCAGTCATTGTAGTGGGAGCAAACTCAACAAAATAACTATCATGAGACACTTGATTGACATAACCACATTCAATATTAAAATCATGATGACGGGTTTCATGGTTACTATCACTCTTTGTAGCATACATGTCATCATCATAATCATCATAGATAGGAGGCATGCCATCATCATAAGAAATTTGATCATCAAAACTTGGGGGACTAAAAATATCATCTTCATCAAACATAGCATCCCCAAGCTTGTGGCTTTGCATATCATTATCATCATGGATATTCAGAGAATTCATACTAGCAACATTGCAACCATGCTCATCATTCAAGGAATTCTCATTAAGTATTTTCACAATTTCTTCCTCTACCAATTGAGCACAATTTTTGGAATCCTTATTTTCACGAAAGACATTATAAAGATGAATAATATGAGGCCACCCCAATTCCATTTTTTTAGTTTTTATTTTATAAACCAAACCAGTGATAAAAACAATAAACTAAAAAAATCAATTGCAAGATCTAAAGATATACCTTCAAGCACTCACCTCCCCGGCAACGGCACCAGAAAAAGGCTTGATGTCTACTACGCAACTTTATTCTTGTAGACTCGTGTTGGGCCTCCAAGCGCAGAGTTTTGTAGGACATTAGCAATTTTCCCTCAAGTGGATGACCTAAGGTTTATCAATCCGTGGGAGGTGTAGGATGAAGATGGTCTCTCTCAAACAACCCTGCAATCAAATACAAGAAATCTCTTGTGTCCGCAACACACCCAATACAATGGCAAATTGTATAGGTGCACTAGTTCGGCGAAGAGATGGTGATACAAGTGCAATATGGATGGTAGATATAAGTTTTTGCAATCTAAAAATATAAAAACAGCAAGGTAGCAAGTAACAAAAGTGAGCACAAACGGTATTGCAATGCTTGAAAACAAGGCCTAGGGTCCGTACTTTTGCTAGTGCAATCTCTCAACAATGCTAATATAATTGGATCACATAACCACCCCTCAACGTGCAACGAAGAATCACTCCAAAGTTCTTATCTAGCGGAGAACATAAGAAGAAATTGTTTGTAGGGTACGAAACCACCTTAAAGTTATTCTTTCCGATCGATCTATCCAAGAGTTCGTACTAAGATAACATCAAGTTACCCTTTCCAATCGATCTATCTAAGAGTTCGTACTAGAATAACACCATATGATACGCATCAACCAACTCTAATGTCACCTAGATACTCCAATGTCACCACAAGTATCCATGAGTTAATTATACGATACGCATCAAACAATTTCAGATTCATAATACTCAATCCAACACAAGGAACCTCAAAGAGTACCCCAAGATTTCTATCGGAGAAAGTAGGACAAGAATGTGTATCAACCCCTATGCATAGATTACCCCAATGTCACCTCGGGAATCCGCAAGTTGAGTACCAAAACATATATCAAGTGGATCAATAGAATACCCCATTGTCACTACGGGTATCCGCATGCAAGACATATATCAAGTGTTCTCAAATCCAATATTCAATCCAACATAATGAGATCTCAAAGGGAAAGATTCAATTCATCACAACAAGATAGCAAGGGAATAACATCATATGATTTGACTATATTAACAAAGCCCGTAATACATCAAGATCGTGACATCTCAAGAACACGAGAGAGAGAGAGAGATTGAACACATAACTACTGGTACATACCCTCAGCCCCGAGGTGGATTACTCACACATTATCATGGTGAGAAATAGAGAGTTGTTGATGGAGAGGTGCAGCCCCAAGGAGATGGAGGCGATGGCGGCCACGGCGGCGGCGACGGGCGGCGGCCCTTGCCCCCCTTTCTTCCTTGGTCTTGGTGCTGCAATGGAGGAGCCTATCACATTCTTGGCGGCTGCCAAGGGAGAGGCAAATTCGTGGCTCTTGGTGGCTCTCCCAAAAAAAGGGTTTTTCTCTCCTTATATGTGCCTCTGTGGTGCTCTATAGCCCTTCGATGGATGGAACCTTGATCCAATGGCTCTTGGGCACCTCTAGAACCTTCCTAGGGACTCCTCACAGCCCTCATGAGTCCCCAAAGTCGTGGCTTGGCCGAATACACCAGATATGGTAAGAGTTGGACTCAATCACGTCATCAATTCTCGTAATCCCGTAATCAGATATTTTCCTCCAGTAAAACGGGTCTACAGATCGCATACGAACTCCATTTTGGACGAATTTTGAGTCCAGAATCAATGCCATAAATTTCCCCACACTTTCCTAGTTTTAGCCTTTTTCATTTGACGCCGTGTTCGGGGGTCAAACCGACGATCTCCAAAACTGTTCGTGGACAGATTTCAGGAAAGTCAGAGTCCTCCTCCAACAAGGCTCCTTTTGCATTTTTTTGACAATTTCAAATTAATTCCTACATATCAAAGTGTGAAACAAGAACTTGTGCACTTTTGCAACCATTAATAGGTTAGTCCCAATAAATCATAAAACCATAGTAAAAACATAGGCAAATATGACATGAATACTTCATAAATTATCGATACATTGGAGACGTATCAAGTGCCCAACGAAATTATGCCACTACTGAAAAGGAATTTTTAGTAGTTGTGTTTGCTTGTGATAAATTTAGATCCTACATTGTTGACTCCAAAGTTATTGTTCACACCGATCATGCTGCTATAAAATATCTTATGGAAAAGAAAGATGCGAAACCTAGACTCATTAGGTGGGTTCTCTTGCTTTAGGAATTTGACTTACACATCGTTGATAGGAAGGGATCTGAGAACCCCGTAGCTGATAACTTGTCTAGGTTAGAAAATATTCTTTATGACCCACTACCCATTGATGATAGCTTTCCTGATGAACAGTTAGCTGCAATAAATGTTTCTCAAAACATTCCTTGGTATGCTGATTATGCTAATTACATTGTCGCTAAATATATACCACCTAGCTTCACATACCAACAAAAGAAAAAATTCTTCTATGATTTAAGGCATTACTTTTGGGATGACCCACATCTTTATAAAGGAGTATATGGTATTATTAGACGTTGTGTACCTGAGCATGAACAAGAACAAATCCTACGGAAATGTCATTCTGAAGCTTATGGAGGACATCATGCGGGAGATAGAACTGCTCACAAGGTATTTCAATATGGTTTTTATTGGCCTACTCTCTTCAAGGATGCCCGTAAGTTTGTCTTGTCTTGTGATGAATGTCAAAGAATTGGTAATACCGGTAAGCGTCGGGAAATGCCTATGAATTATTCACTTGGTTTTGAACCATTTGATGTTTGGGGTTTTGATTATATGGGACCTTTTCCTTCCTCTAACGGGTACACTCATATTTTGGTTGCTGTTGATTATGTCACTAAGTGGATAGATGCTATTCCAACTAGTAGTGCTGATCACCACACCTCCATTAAAATGCTTAAAGAAGTTATCTTCCCGAGGTTTGGAGTCCCTAGATATTTAATGACCGATGGTGGTTCACACTTTATCCATGGTGCTTTCCGTAAGATGCTTGCTAAATATGATGTTAACCATAGAATTTCATCACCCTATCATCCTCAATCCAGTGGTTAAGTTGAACTTACCAATAGAGAAATAAAATTGATATTACAAAAAACTGTCAATAGGTCTCGAAAGAATTGGTCTAAGAAACTAGATGATGCACTTTGGGCCTATAGAACAGCTTATAAAAATCCTATGGGCATGTCTCCATACAAAATGATATATGGTAAAGCTTGTCATTTGCCTCTAGAGTTAGAACATAAAGCATTTTGGGCAATTAAAGAACTCAATTATGATTTCAAATTTGCCGGTGAGAAGAGGCTATTTGATATTAGCTCACTAGATGAATGGAGAACCCAAGCCTATGAAAATGCCAAACTATTTAAAGAAAAAGTAAAAAGATGGCATGACAAAAGAATCCAAAAGAGGGAATTCAAAATAGGAGACTATGTTCTTTTGTTCAACTCACGTTTAAGATTTTTTGCAAGTAAGCTTCTCTCCAAATGGGAAGGACCTTATATTATCGAAGAGGTTTATTGTTCTGGAGCTATCAAGATTAATAATGCCGAAGGTACTAACCAGAAGGTGGTCAATGGACAAAGAATTAAGCACTATATCTCAGGTACACCTATTAATGTTGAAAGCAATGTTATCCAAACCATGACACCGGAGGAACACATAAAAGAAACCTTCCGGAACACTCCAGAATTCTGAAAAATAGGAGGTACGTGATACGGTAAGTAAACGAACTCCGAAAAATCCGCAAACATATTTTTTGTCAGTTTTGGAATATTAGAAAATTTTGGAAAATAAGAAATAAACCGGAAGGCAACCGAGGTGAGCACGATACACCAAGGCACGCCAGCCCTGCCAGGCGCGCCCTGGTGGGTTGTGCCCACCTCAGGCACCTTCCCGACTCCGTTTTCCTTCCATATGCTTGCTTTCCAAGAATAAAAATTCTCTATATATACCCCCGACTGTTTTGACGACCGCATCGTAGAAAAATCCTAAGTTCTTGTTTCGTGATGTTTTCCTGACAGATCTGAAAACATGTCGTCTCAAGATTCAGAGGGGGAGAGCTATGTTGCTGACTATATTGCAAACCCCAAGGTCTATGGAGAAGTGGAGCATTATGGATGGACCTCAGATGAGGAGGAAGACGCTGCCATGAAGGAAACAAAGGATGATAGCTCTGAGGAAGAGGATGACCCACTACCTCAACCCGGAGACATGCATGTGGAATTCAAGAAGTCAAGCCTTCCCAGAGGATACAAACCTGAGGTTCAATTTATTCCATCTCGTTTTTTGCAGGAGAGAAAGGCGGCATTATGCAAAAAGATATTAAAGCTCGAGTTAGAGAATGATGAACTAAGGGAGGAAAATTTTATGCTCAAATATAAGTTGAAGAAGAAGGTTACATCATCACCACCACCAAAGGATACTTGAGCACACGGGTATGGGCACTCCCTTGGCTTGAGCCAAGCTTGGGGAGGTGCCCCGGTATCGTATCACCATCACTTTTATTCACCTTTACCTATTCTAGTTCGATCTTTAGTTCCCTTGTGATTTAGTTGAATAAAAGTTTAGCATGATCTATTTTCGTGTGTTAGTTTCTTGGTCTATCTGTCTATGTAATCAAGTGAGAGTTATATAATAAAATTTAGTTTGAGTTTTTGCATCTCTACTTTCTTGTTGCAATCAAAATAAAAGGAAAAATAAATAAATGAAAAGGATCATATGCTAATCTTATGGTGAGTAATGACATCACATAAGGAAAAGTATAAGTAGTAAAATTTATTGGAGATTGACAAACATAGCATTGGTCAATGATGCAATTCATGAAAGAATTAATAAGGGAAGAGAAGATTCACATGCAAATACACTATCTTGGACATCTTTTATGATTGTGAGCCCCCATTAAATATTATATGTCAAAATGGTTGACGTTGGACAAGGAAGACAACATAATGATTTATGTTTGTTCATATCCACATAGAAGTTATATTGTCATAGATCCTTCAACACGTGGTGCTTGCTCAATATATTTGCTAGCCAAAAATTCCGCACTAAGTAGAGATACTACTTGTGCATCCAAAAACCCAAAACCCAAATTCATTCTTTGAGAGTCCACCATATCTACCTACGAATCGAGTAAGATCCTTCAAGTAAGTTGTCATCGGTGCAATAAGGCAATAAAATTTCTTCTAAATGTGTTTTGATCAATTTGTGTAAGAGAAAATTGAGCGCTATACGAACTTATGATGGCAAAGTAATAAAAGCGACAGACTGCATAATAAAGGTTGCTATCATAGGGGGCAATATAGCATGACGTTCTTTTACATTAAGGGATTGGGCATATAAACCAAAAAGCGCATGACAACCTCTGCTTTCCTCTGCGAAGGGACTATCTTTTACTTTTATGTATTTACTTTTATGCAAGAGTCAAAGTATTCTTCCCTATTCCTTTTTTACTTTTCTCTTTTTGCAAGCATCATGTGGTGAGGAAAGATCTAGGCACATATATCCATTTGGATGTGAGTGAGCATGAGTTATTATTGTTGACATCACCCATGAGGTGAATACGTTGGGAGGTGAAACTATAAGCCCCTATCTTTCTATGTGTCCGGTTGAAACTTTTTGCTCATGGGTATGCAATGAGTGTTAGCAATCATAGAAGACTAAATGATGTTTGAGTATGTGGACTTGCCAAAAGGCTCCGACATGAGACCCTTCCTGAAAATATGATGAATTGTAGTTGCAAAGTTGACTGAGAACATAGTTTGTTGGTTTTCAATAAGATTTATGCTTTATACTTCTATGTTGTGATGAATTGTTACTTGTTCATGAGAAGTTATATGATGAAAGTATATGAATGAGTTTTATGTTAGAGTTTGTTGCTATTATGATAATAAGCATGATGCTACCATGTCCGCATTTTGTTTTTATCGACACCTCTCTCTCAAACCATGTGGACATGCTTTTCAATATCGGCTTTTCGCTTGAGGACAAGCGAGGTCTAAGCTTGGGGGAGTTGATACGTCCATTTTGCATCATGATTTCTTACTAATATTTATTATGTTTTGTTGAATAATGATGCTTCAGGGAGTGATTCTAATGCTTTTCTCTCATAATATGCAAGGTTTACACGAAGAGAGAGAATATCGACAGCTGGAATTTTGGACCTGAAAAAGCACATCAGAGATATCTATTCTGCACAACTCCAAAGAAGCTGAAATTTTATGAAGAATATTTTTGGAATATATGAAAAATACTGGAGCAAAGAACTACCGGAGGGGGCCACCTTGGTGGGAACAAGACACCAGGGCGCGCCAAGCCCCCCAGGCGCGCCCTGGTGGGTTGTGCCCTCCTCGGCCCACCTCCGGTGCCCATCTTCTCGTATATAGGGTCTCTTGACCTAAAAAAATAAGGAGAGGACTTTCGGGACGGAGCGCCGCCGTCTCGAGGCGGAACTTGGGCAGGAGCACTTTTGCCCTCCGGCGGAGCGATTCCGCCGGGGGAACTTCCCTCCCGGGGGGGATCGAAGCCATCGTCATCACCAACACCCCTCTCATCTTTGGAAGGCCAATCTTCATCAACATCTTTAACAGCACCATCTCCTCTCAAACCCTAGTTTATCTCTTGTGTTCAATCTTTGTACCGGAACCTCAGATTGGTACCTGTGGGTGACTAGTAGTGTTGATTACATCTTGTAGTTGATTACTATATAGTTTATTTGGTGGAAGATTATATGTTCAGATCTATTATGCTATTCAATACCCCTCTGATCTTGAGCATGAGTATTATTTGTGAGTAGTTACCTTTGTTCTTGAGGTCACGGGAGAAGTCATGTCGCAAGTAATTATGTAAATTTTATATGTGTTCGATATTTTGATGATATGTATGTTGTGATTTCCTTAGTGGTGTCATGTGAACGTCGACTACATGGCACTTCACCATCCTTGGGCCTAAGGGAATGCATTGTGGAGTAGTTATTCGATTATGGGTTGCTAGAGTGACAGAAGCTTAAACCCTAGTTTATGCGCTACTTCGTAAGGGGCTGATTTGGATCCAAACGTTTAATGCTATGGTTAGATTTTATCTTAATACTTTTCTCGTAGTTGCGGATGCTTGCGAGGGGGTTAATCATAAGTGGGAGGTTGTTCAAGTAAGAACAACACCAAGCACCAGTCCACCCACATATCAAATTATCAAAGTAGCGAACACGAATCAAACCAACATGATAAAAGTGACTAGATGAAATTCCCGTGTACCCTCAAGAACACTTTGCCTATTACTAGAAATTGTTCTGGCCTGTCCTTTGACACAAAAGGATTGGGCCACCTTGCTGCACTTTATTTATCGTTACCGTTACTTGCTCGTTACCAATTATCTTGCTATCAAACTATCTGTTACCTACAATTTCAGTGTTTGCAGATATTACCTTGCTGAAAACCGCTTGTCATTTCCTTCTGCTCCTTGTTGGGTTCGACACTCTTATTTATCGAAAGGACTATGATTGACCCCCTATACTTGTGGGTCATTAGGGAGCTTCGTGTTTGTCGGGGGAAAGGGAAGGGGGGTTTCGCAAAATGTTCGTGGGACAAGTTTTCTCGGACGGAGGGAGTATTTTTCGTAGGATAATGATGATTTTCCCAATCATGTTAAAAAAATGATGATTTTCCCAATCAATAATACGTGCATTTGCACGTGCATGCTAACTAGATAAACATGAAGATTGCAACGTGCTAGCAGATGGAAACCACACGAAACAACACCTAGAAAACCTGATGTCAAGAAGTAATGCACAGAAAACCATGATAAAGGATAATATACATTTCGATCCCCAGGTCCTCTAGTGCATCGCCGAACAGTCACATGTCCGTCACCGTCGCCGCCATAGCGCCGCTGGAGACAGAAGGGAACATCTGATACGTCTCCAACGTATCTATAATTTATGAAGTATTCATGCCATATTTACAATAATTTTATATGGTTTTGGTATGATTTGCATGGAACTAACCCGGACCGACGCTGTTTTTAGCAGAACTACCGTGGTGTTGTTTTTTGTGCAGAAGTAAAAGTTCTCAAAATGCAACGAAACTTTTTGACGATTTTTTTGGAACAAAAGAGGCACTAGAAGCTTCGTGGGAGGGCCAGAAGAGCCATGAGGTGGCCACAACCCACCAGGGCGCGCCAGCCCCCTCAGGCGCGCCCTGGTGTCTTGTGGGCCCCTCATGGCCCATCTTCGCGTGAAACCGACGCCCAAAAATCCTATATATTCATAAACCCCCAAAAATAACCCTAAATCAGAAGTTCCGCCGCTGCAACTCTCTGTATCGGCAAAAAACCAATCTGGAGGCATTCTAGTACCCTGCCGGAGAGGGTAGATCATCTCCGGTGGCCATCTTCATCATCCCGGCGGAGGCCATGACGAGGAGGGAGTAGTCCACCCTCGGGGCTGAGGGTATGTACCAGTAGCTATGTGTTCAACCTCTCTCTCTCTTGTGTTCTTGAGATGTCACGATCTTGATGTATCGCGGGCTTTGTTAATATAGTTGGATCATATGGTGTTTCCCCCTCTATCTTGTTGTGATGAATTGAGTTTTCCCTTTGAGATTTCGTTATTACCGGATTGAATACTTTTATGGATTTGATCTATGTCTTGGCACTCAACTCGCAGATTCCCGAGGTGACATTGGGGTAATCTATGCATAGGGGTTGATGCACGTTTTCGTCCTACTTTCTCCGGTAGAAATCTTGGGGCACTCTTTGAGGTTCTTTGTGTTGGATTGAGTATTATGAATCTGAAATTGTTTGATGTGTATCGTATAATTAACTCATGGATACTTGTGGTGACATTGGAGTATCTAGGTGACATTAGAGTTGGTTGATGCGTATCATATGGTGTTATTTTAGTACGAACTCTTAGATAGATCGGTCGGAAAGGATAACTTGGTGTTATTTTAGTACGAACTCTTGGATAGATCAATCGGAAAGGATAACTTTAAGGTGGCTTCATACCCTACAAACAATTTCTTCTTATGTTCTCTGCTAGATAAGAACTTTGGAGTGATTCTTCATTGCACGTTAGGGATGGTTATGTGATCCAATTATATTAGCATTGTTGAGAGATTACACTAGCGAAAGTACGGACCCTAGGCCTTGTTTTCAAGCATTGCAATACCGTTTGTGCTCACTTTTGTTACTTGCTACCTTGCTGTTTTTTATTTTTACTATTACAAAAATCAATATCTACTATCATTACTACACTTTTATCACCATCTCTTCGCCGAACTAGTGCACCTATACAACTTACCATTGTATTTGGTGTGTTGCGGACACAAGAGACTTTTTATTATTTGATTGCAGGGTTGTTTGAGAGAGGCCATCTTCATCCTACACCTCCCATGGATTGATAAACCTTAGGTCATCCACTTGAGCGAAAATTGCTACTGTCCTACAAAACTCTGCGCTTGGAGGCCCAACAAAGTCTACAAGAATAAAGTTGCGTAGTAGACATCAACATCCACCAAACCCAGATCAGGTAGCGCACCTTCGCATAACATACTGCTTTTCAAGTTGATTAAACGATCTTTCATTAGCGACAAGATCGAATCATTGTGGCACGTCAGCCGGGGATCATCCCCATGTCCACCTGATCTCAGCGCTGCCATCTTCACCCGACGTGGTCAAGGAAGAAAAGCGCCGCCTCTAGCCTGCAACCGCTCACCCAACTCCAAGCCATCAAATTCATTGTAGGTCATCCATGCTGCCGTCCAGGAGAAGGGTAGATGCTAACCACAAGAACCAAGCTAACTAACCGTTTAGTGCGTATCTTCTATTCACAAAAGGTTTCAAGAAAAGTACGCACTTGTTTCGTAAGCTATTAATTGGCCGATTAAGAAACCACTACATAAATTTCTAGCATTGGCTGAAGCATAACTAGCCGCTGCACAAAGCTCCCTTTCTTTTCCATGTGGCCGGAAGAAGCATCTCACCAAGGGCGGAGAGAGGTGGCCGTTGCCACCATTGAGCTTTTGGCTGCAACAAACATGATTTTGGGATTATTATTTCAGTCAACCGTGGGATCACTAGGAGGAAAATCTTTTTGGGAGGATCTTTGTTCAACCAACAATTGTGGAAAGCTCACCCTCGGCACCAGGCGTGGAGGAGGAATTGCTTGGTCATGTACTGCCCTTTACGTATGAAATTACAGATGGAATTGCCTCACGTATGATGAAAGCTGGTCCGATTTTGGTAAACATGAACCCACCTTGACCCAGCGTTGATCAACGGTGGCCATACTACTTCGTACAGAAATCGTACATATTCTGCTGTACGTGAAGCAATACACAATTACAGACCTTGAAGGCAGTGGCGGATGTAGAGGGTGGACAAGGGTGGGCCATGGCCCAACCTGGGATTTTTTTCAATAGCTTTATATTATAGAAAAAAAGATAAAAATATCATGAAAAAATATTTTTTACGAATAGTTTTACTATTGGCCCACCCTGGCCCATTGGGCTAGATCCGCTACTGCCTGGAGGATGCAACTGAAATGTTCCTCACGTAACCCTTTTCCTTATAGATATCTTATAATTTTCTCTCCTTTTTTACAGCAGCTTCACAAACATCTACATGCACGTGAATTGTTGAACCCAACAAAAGAACAAATCTCTCACTCTCAAAAAAGGAAAAGAAGCGGGCGAGGCACCATGATGAGAACCTCCCTATATGCGGACGACGCGGCCATCCTCATGGGCCCAATTAAGAGGGACATCGACAACCTCGCTCTCATTCTAAAAGGTTTCGGTGGGGTGACAGGCCTATGCACCAACTTCCACAAGAGCTCGGTTGTGCCCATTCGATGCAATCTCCTACCACTGGGGCATATTCTAAGTCGCATCCCGGCAACCCGTGCCTTGTTTCCAATAAAGTATTTGGGCCTACCGCTCTCGGTGAGGCAACTTTGGAAAGTTGACTTTCAGTATCTTGAAGACAAGGCGGCCGAAAAATTGGTAACTTGGGAGGGGCAAACCATCACAACCATTGGACGCACCGCTCTTGTCAGATCGGTCATCTCCTCTCAAGTGGTCTTCTCCATCACACCTCTTATTGTGCCGCAGGGCACTCTGCAAAACCTCAACAAGCTGGAGAGGGCCTTCATTTGGTCTAGCTCGGACAAGGCACGCGGGGCAAAATGCAAGGTCAACTAGGAGCTGGTCTGCAGACCTACGAGATATGGAGGCCTTGGTGTCCTTAACGCCGACAAATTCGCTCGGGCCTTACGGCTAAGGTGGCTTTGGTACGAGTGGAAGGATCCTAGCAAACCATGAGTTGGGTTGGGAAACCTTTGCACTGAGGAAGACCTCGATTTCTTCTATGCCTCAACCACAATCATCGTCGGGAATGGTGCAAGAACACCTTTTTGGGACTCCCCGTGGTTGTTTGGCCGCAAGCCCAAAGGACGTTGCCCCACTAATTTTTCGGGCCTCGAAAAGGAAGGGCTGGAAGCTTCGAGAAGCCCTGCGTGGGAACGCTTGGATGACCCACATCAAGCATGACAATGTTGTCTCCGCCGCCCAAGATCCGTGAGTTCTTCTCGCTTTGGACACTTGTGAACAACTTTCATCTTGACGACCGGCTTGAGGACGACATTGTTTGGAAGCACGCTGTTGACGGAATATACTCGGTGGCCACTGCGTACAAGGCGCAATTCCTTGGTCTGATGCTCTCGCAATTCACTACATGGTCTGGAAAGCCTGGGCTCCCCCAAAGGCCAAATTCTTCGCTTAGCTGGCCTTGCAAGATCGGATTTGGACTGCAGACCGGCTGGAGCGACGTGGTTGGGAAAATTGTGGGCTCTGCCAGCTTTGCTAAAGGCAGCAAGAAACGGGCATCCACCTTTTTGTCAAGTGCCGCTTCTCCATCAGGATTTGACGATTGGTCATTGATAGGCTCGGTCTTGCACACATCGACACCTCCGATTGGCACCTTGAAGACTCCCTTACGCGCTGGTGGGATAAAAGAACCGACATGCGGGATCCCGATAGACGAGCGATGGCCTCCCTCACCATGCTAGTCTCTTGGACTCTCTGGAATGAGAGAAACGCCAGGGTGTTTCGCCAGAAGAGTGCACCTCCACCTATTCTCCTACAAAATGTCATGCTAGAGGCAAACCTTTGGATTACTGCTGGTGCTAAGAAACTAGGGCGTATTGTTGTACGCGAGTAATTGCCATGCTGCTTTTGGGTTACGATAATTTGTAACATGTCAAACTCTGTTCCCCTCTTATTTAATGGATGAGGCAAATCTTTTGCCTCCGTTTTTTAAAAAAGAAATCAGTTAGAGCAACAACCTAGTATGGAGAACATAAGAAGAGAAACGTTTGGACCCGAAGATATTAGAGAGGGCAAGGCCTAGACCGTAGAACAGAAAACATGATTTTAAGGCTTTTGATTTAGGCCCAAAAAATGCAATTTCATTAGCCTAAAATGCTACATTGGGAGGTATTGGATTCCATTTTGGCACGGAGGTCGCTGGATAGCGACCTACCGCATACACCAGCATTGCGTCTAGATGGTCCGGGACAACTAGAGTGCTCCCCTTTCATGTTTTCCAAACTAGTTGTTTCCCTATGTTTTTATACTTGTTTTTTATGCATTTTCTTTTTTTCTTTTTAATTTTGTTATTTTCCTTTCCTTTTTCATTTTATTTTCTAGAGTCATTAATATTTATAAAATTATTATATATTTTTAATTCATGATCATTTTCCGAAATCAGAGATTTTTTTGAAAAATCATGAACATTTTTCGACGGCTAGGATTTTTTTTAATTTGTGCCAATTTTTAAAATTAGCCAAAAAAATCAAATCAGTCATTTTTTTAGAAATAAGGAAACTTTCAAATTCATGAACGCTTTTCAAAATCCTGGAACAATTTGTAATTCATGAACTTTTTAAAATCCGAGAACAATTTTAAAATTCGTAATCTTTTTTGAAATCTTGGGACAATTTTCAAATTTGTATACATTTTTTTGAAATTAGGATTTCTTATTGGATTGTACAATCATTTTTCATATTCAGATTATTTTTGAAATATGAGAGAAATATTCAAATTCGTGAGCAGTTTTTGAAGTTCTAGAACAATTGTCAAAGACAGTTTTTAATAATAGTATTCAAGGTTGGGATATTTTTTAAAACTCGCAATCTGTTTTGAAAGTCGAAACTTTTTTGAAATCCTGGATTATTTCGAAGTAGAAAAAAAGAGCAAAAACAGAAAAGAGAAAACAAAAGTAAAAACAAGAAGGAAAGGAAAAATAAAGGGGGGCGCCCCGCCGCTATGGGTCGGCCAAAAATGTGTGCAAAGAAGCTGGGGGCTGAGTATTCCGTCACTATACAGTGCGCAGGTCTATGAATAGGAGCTCCAGCGGACAAAACAAAACCTAAGGTTTTCTTTGGTTTTCATTATATTTCACTGCATAACATATGTTTATTTTTAGGTTTTTTTTTTCTTATTCATTTTCCTTTTCATTTTTATTTTTTATCGGTTTCTTTTGCCTACACACGTGTATTTTTTACATAGCATTACAGAACAAGTTTTGACATGTTTTAGAATTTTTAAATATGATTAATAATTTCTTGAACACATGTTTGATGTATAATTGTTTTATGGAAATCATATATTTTTAGTATATGGTATAAATATTTATTTTTTAAACTTTCAGTGCTTTTTCCAAAATAAATGATTAACATTTTTTTCAAATAAATATTTTGATATATACATTTTTTATAGATATATTTGTCATATATGCCGAAACATTTTTCTTATGCATGTTGTACACTTTTTGGAATACATCATTATTTTTTTATAAATATATGTTTTTCATGTATGTTATTTTATATACATATTGTACATTTTACATATATGCCAGGAAGATTTTTTATGCATATATAACGTTTTTAAAATATGCGATTAACACTTTTTTCCGTATTTATATTTTGTTGCCTAATCCCTCCGTTTCAAAATATAAGACCTTTAAGAGATTCCACTCTGAACTACATACCGATGTATATAAACATATTTTAAAGTGTAGATTCACTCGTTTTACTGTGTATGTAGTCTATAATGAAATCTTTAAAATGTCTTATATTTAGAAACGAAGGAAGTATATTTTTACATACATATTTTATATTTTCGTATACACTTGAAATATTTTAAATACAAGTTAAAGCTTTTCAAAAACAAAATTAAATTTTACAAACACAAGTTTTGAACAATTTCTTGAATATGTTTTTAAAACTGTCGAAATACTCATTGAAACATTTTTTTTGAATGTTGTTACTCCCTCCATTTTTATATAGAAGGCCACAAACTGAAATTACAGGTACCAAGATAAGTTTAATACATGTTTTGCAACACAACTTTTCTTTTCGTTTATTGGGATCATTAATACACCACGTGCATGCAAGAAAACTGAGTGGAGGATGTAGTTGAGTATCATTATGACTGCATGCATGCAATTATTAAACAAGTTGCTAGTTCGAGGAAACATCATTAATGTTTGCCTCGATTACTATTGGTGGCCTTAGACTATCCATAGTGTGAGCAACATAGGTAGTAACATAAATGCCACATAAGCAAAAAAGATGATGTGGCAGCTAACTAAAAGCATGGTTAATAATACAGCCAACAATCGGCTATAAGGAGTTGCCATGTCATCTAGAGCCAACCTAATAGCCGGCATATACAATAGTAAGTTTTAGATGTGTACTACTTTATTAGTAGTTGACCCATCTTACAACCTCACAAAGCGTCTTGGGTCTCGTGCTGCAGCTGGTTACTCACCAAGAGCCCGCTTCTCTTCTCTCTCCTCCAACTAAGCAAGGATATAATATTTTAGTTCTTATAGCCTGCTTATGTCACCTTATTGTACTTGCTCTAATGAGGAAAGAGGCAAATTAAGTAACATAGCTAGTTACTCATACTATGAGTAACATAACACATATCAAGACAAGATGAGTCTATATGCTAATAAATGAAGACCTCTATGTTAGCACTTCTATGTTACAACCCAATATAAAGGTAGTAACTTAGACTAATAACTTATGCATGTTACTACTCTATGTTACTTCTCATTGTGGATAATCTTATATAGATGCAAAATGTATATTCCATAGTGGCCTTGTATAAGTAAATGGAGGGAGTAACATGTTTTGAACTACACTATAAGAATTTACACTTCGCTAACCATATTAAAATAAATAATTAACATTTGTAAAATATATATTTTGATGTCTACATTTTCATACATATAGTACTGATTTTATATACATAAAAAACTATATATGTTGAACGTTTCTAAAATGCATGCTTAATATGTTTTCAAACATGCTCCCTCTGTATCAAAATATAATAGTGCAAAAAAAAGAGAATAGACGTTTGGCTCTCGGCCTCCATGGAGGCTTTTTTTTGAAAACAAATCAACATTCAAACCTTTTGGTTTCAAAAAAAATCCAAAAAAATTATGCAAGTAAACAAGGATATTATGTGTAAGGGCATTCTCTTACCTTGGTGTTTTGGCGATGATGACAACTCACTATGATCTAACCGTGTGTCAAGTTATACAGGGATTGTATGTGGTACACAAGACGGTTAGGTGGATCCTCCAAACGGAAAAGATTGAAGACGGGGTTCTCTACGTGTTTATTCTCTTTGGTCGTAGGGATCCCGTACTATTAAGAGGGAATCCACATTGGAAAGTCTTGGGTGAATCAGTTCTTTCGCACATATATCTTCACCCAACTCACTTCTCCGCATCATAGAGAGAGAGGCCCCTTTTTCCTTAGTTACTTGCCAGGTATTCCGCTGTCTCGACCTAAATGCTCAGCTTACTCTTAGCTTCCGGTTCGACCACCACTCTAGGGGTGCTGCCACTAAGTGGTCCCCAGCGGTTGTACCGCTGCCCCTGGGCGGTAGTACCGCCAAAGGCTGGGTGCCCCAGGGTGGCAGCTCTAGGCGGTTGAACCGGCCCAGCACCGGGCTACAACCGGACATGGTTCTGTTGTGCCCCGGTTGTTGGGCAGACCCGGACCGATTGTACCGCTATATTCATATAGCCCGGTACAACCGGGGTCCCGAGCGGTTGTACCGCTTAGGACTTTGCCTGGTCCGGGGCTCAGGCCTGGCTGCTGCATCCGGGCCAACCTTCTGTTGTGGTCCGGTGGTTGGGCGGTGGTTGGCCGGTTGTACCGGTTATACCGGTTATACAGGTTGTACCGCTCACCACTCCGGTTGTACCGCTCCATGCAGATCTGGCTGTAACGGTTGGAAATGGAGGGGGGGCTATATAAGGAGGTGCTTCTTCCACCTCTCTCTTATCTCTTACCTCTCTCTCTCCACCATTGATGCCCTTGAGCTTTCTTGCCCGATCTCTCTCTCTAGCCACCCAAACTTGTTGTCTTGCTAGGGATTGAAGGAGGAGATCTAGATCTACACTTCCACCAAAGGAAAATTGATTCCCCCATAGTTTCTTGTGTGGGTTTTGTTACTCTTGGGTATTTGAGCACCCTAGACGGAAGAGGTCACCTCGAAGCCATATTCCATTGTGGTGAAGCTTCGTGGTTTCGTTGGGAGCCTCCAATTAAGTTGTGGAGAGAGCCCCAACCTTGTTTGTAAAGGTTCGGTTGCCGCCTTCAAGGGCACCACTAGTGGAATCACGGCACCTCGCATTGTGTGAGGGCGTGAGGAGAATACGGTGGCCCTAGTTGCTTCTTGGGGAGCATTGTGTCTCCACACCGCTCCAACGGAGACGTACTTTCCTTTACCGGGAAGGAACTTCGGGAACACATCCTCGTCTCCATCGGTTCCTCTTGTGGTTACTTCTTACCTTTACTTCGTGCAAGCTACTTATATTGTTATATCTTGCTTGCTTAGCTTGTTGTTGTGATTAGCATCATATAGGTTGCTCACCTAGTTGCACATCTAGCCAACCTATTTGTTGCTAAGCCTAAATTGTAAAAAAAAGTTAAAAATTGTTATTTGCCTATTCACCCCCCTCTAGTCAACCATATCGATCCTTTCATTATGTGTATGTGTGTAAAATTTCGGGATGAAAAACATTGAAATGCGACCTGTACAAAAAACACAAATTCATGCCCTGGGAGGATGAATAGTATCATGTGTTAAAAAGCACCAGATTTGTCTTTTTGGCACGGCTCTCATTTCAACGTCTTTTGCCTTGAAAATTTACACACATGTGTGTTATGCCTTCATGTATATCCATGTTTGTTTGTAGATTTTTTAAAAACTTAGAAAATATGAAATTTGACAAAATTCAAATCTTTCAAAACCGAGCTCCATGGAGCTCGGCCTCCAAAGACAATATTAGAAAAAGAGCTTTATATTTTGATAAACTGTATGTTTTTTAAATTTTGAATATGTGTTAAACAATTTTCCCAAATTCATGATTTTCTTTTTTGAAGTTATTTTAAGTTTCAAAATGCGAACAAAACAAACAAAGGAATAACCGTTTCTTTGAGAGAAAAAAACTAACATGCACGCGACCGAGCTGAGGCTTGCTACTGAATGCGAGAGGTGGGCCGCCTGGCCCATGTAGGAGAGCGGTGGTGAGGGCGGCTTCCAACTCGCCATAGGCAGGTGGTGGTGGTACAAATAGCCTCAAATTGCTAGGTGGTTGATATGGCCTTGGCTAACATCAGTGTCGTTGAAGAAAAGACGAATTATGTTGTTCATGTCGATGATTTACATGTTCTTTCAAGGTATGATGATGAATTAGTAGGCATTACGTGCAAACATGCCGTAGTTGCACAAGTAATGAGTTTTCTAGACTCCTCGCCAAAGTACGGAGGTTATCTTTTTATGAAATAGACACGATGTGTTTTCAGGGTAGACACGTATCAAGTTTTAGAGGGATCTTTAGAAAAACCTCTGTGTTGCGATTTCTGCGAGGAAATTGTTTTGCGCGTGAGTACAGTCATCGAGATTGGTTTTCTCGTGCTGATCTGCAAGGTTCAAACCCTCTACTTCGTGTACATCGCGTACGCAGGCGAGAGGTTGCTACTGGTGGTGGTGGAGTGTCGTAAAAGGTCGGACCGCAACAACAGATCGGATCTCGCCATGAGGTTCGGTCGACATCAAGTGTTATCAGAGCATCAGGTTGTTCACGACACTACAGAGAACATGGCGAGCGCATCGTCATTCGGTAAGTTAAGCTATGGATTTCAGTTGGAGGAGGAAGGCCGCTGGGCTGGGCTTTTTCACACTCGTGTGGTGGTGAGAGAGAGATCATGTGCCATGATGATCGATCACATGAATTTGATCAACGCTGCAAGCATCGAGATGGTGGAGAAGCTAGATCTATTGATGACACCACATGCACAACCATATTTGTTCCGTTGGGGTCATGAAGAGCTCACTGTCACGCACCAAACTAAGGTACCATTTTTGTTGGGAAAATTATTTTGCGTGGTTTTGTGTGACGTGATTCTGACACCGATGGTTTCATGTCACTTATTGTTGGGCGAGCCATGGTACAAAGAGCACGATGTTGCGTATGATTGTCACACACACACACATATATACTGTCAAGAAGGGTAAGAAGTGCAATCTTGTACTCACTTCTCCACATCATAGAGAGAGAGGCCCCTTTTTCCTTATTTACTTGCCAGGTATTCCACTGTCTCGACCTAAATGCTCAGCTTGCTCTTAGCTTCCGGTTCGACCACCACTCTAGGGGTGATACCCTGGGGGTGCTGCCACTAAGTGGTCCCCAGCGGTTGTACCACTGCCCCCAGGCGGTAGTACCGCCAAAGGCTGTGTGACCCAGGGTGGCAGCTCTGGGCGGTTGAACCGGCCCAGCACCGGGCTACAACCGGACATGGTTCTGTTGTGGCCCGGTTGTTGGGCGGACCCGGACCGGTTGTACCACTATATTCATATAGCCTGGTACAACCGGGGTCCCGAGCGGTTGTACCGCTTAGGACTTTGCCTGGTCCGGGGCTCAGGCCTGGCTGCTGCATCCGGGCCAACCTTCTGTTGTGGTCCGGTGGCTGGGCGGTGGTTGACCGGTTGTACCGGTTATACCGGTTATACCGGTTGTAGCTCACCACTCCGGTTGTACCACTCCCATGCAGATCTGGCTGTAACGGTTGGAAATGGGGGGAGGGCCTATATAAGGAGGTGCTTCTTCCACCTCTCTCTTATCTCTTACCTCTCGCTCTCCACCATTGATGCCCTTGAGCTTTCTTGCCCGATCTCTCTCTCTAGCCACCCAAACTTGTTGTCTTGCTAGGGATTGAAGGAGGAGATCTAGATCTACACTTCCACCAAAGGAAAATTGATTCCCCCATAGTTTCTTGTGTGGATTTTGTTACTCTTGGGTGTTTGAGCACCCTAGACGGAAGAGGTCACCTCGAAGCCATATTCCATTGTGGTGAAGCTTCGTGGTTTCGTTGGGAGCCTCCAATTAAGTTGTGGAGAGAGCCCCAACCTTGTTTGTAAAGGTTCGGTTGCCGCCTTCAAGGGCACCACTAGTGGAATCATGGCACCTCGCATTATGTGAGGGCGTGAGGAGAATACGGTGGCCCTAGTGGCTTCTTGGGGAGCATTGTGCCTCCACACCGCTCCAACGGAGACGTACTTCCCTTTACCGGGAAGGAACTTCGGGAACACATCCTCGTCTCCATCGGTTCCTCTTGTGGTTACTTCTTACCTTTACTTCGTGCAAGCTACTTATATTGTTATATCTTGCTTGCTTAGCTTGTTGTTGTGATTAGCATCATATAGGTTGCTCACCTAGTTGCACATCTAGCCAACCTATTTGTTGCTAATCCTAAATTGTTAAAGAAAAGTTAAAAATTGTTAGTTGCCTATTCACCCCCCTCTAGTCAACCATATCGATCCTTTCATATGGTATCAGAGCCTCGTCTCTTTATTAAGGGTTTCACCACCCGAAGAGTATGGAGGGCGAAGAGGAGCGGTTGGGAGAACTTCCCGAGGCCGTGGGAGTGAACACGGTCTCTCGCGAGGATTTAAATGAGGCCATGTCCTCGCTTAAATCCTCCATGACGACCGAGGTCAAATCCATGTTTAAAGAATTACTTGACACACTTAAACTTTCCACAGATGCGGTTCAAGTGGTTAATCCCACTAACTCGACATCGGATGTCAACTCCGGTAAGGAGGGGGCTAGTGCTGATAAAGATAATCGTTCTCAAGGAATTAATGGGTCGGGGACTTTTGCCTCAGTTCCCCCTCCCTTGGTCTATGGAGGACCGGTGCACCCACCTCATATAGTTAATCACGGTCCTCCTCCTAAGCTTGTTAAAAATGATTTTGCTAATTGGGTTTTCTGTATCAAGTCTCATTTGGATCACAGCTCAATTCAACGCATGCGAGTCATTGAAGAAGGATACTACCCTCGTGATCCACGCAACCTCACTCCAAGGGAAGAAGCGGATAAATAGCTAAATTCCTTCGCCTTGTTCATACTCCAAGCTGATGTTCCTACTGAAGACCTACCTCACCTGCGTCCCTTCACTGTTGCTAAAGAGTGTTGGGAACACATTATCTCCATGTACAAGGGCAGCTCAAGCATTCAACGGTCAAACTATGAAGTTGTCCTTGATCAGTCAGATGAGTTTGTAATGGTAGAGGATGAGGAACCGCGTGAGCTCTATAGAAGGGTGACTGCCCTCGCTGTTGCCCTCAAAGATCATGGCAGCAAGGATGTAGATGATACTTGGATCAAGCGTAAATTTCTGAAGGCCATCATGCCCTACAACAAGGCCATGTCCGCTGTCATCCGTCAAAGACCAGACTTTCACACCTTGTCTTCTGGTGATGTGTTGGATGAATTTATTGCAATGAACATCTTGAACACGACAGCTGACAATGCTCTCGCTCGCGTGCAACGGTCAAAGAAATCATCCCCCAACCTTGCTTTGAAGGCCAAGGTTTGTCAAGAGGAAGAAGAAGAAGAAGAAGAAGAAGAGGGTTGCCCCGAGGACACCAAATATGCTTATCATGAGCACATGGCTCTTGCGTCTAGGCAATTTTGGGGCAACAAGAGAAACACAAGGCCCAACTTCTCCAAGAACAACTCAAACGGGTCAAAGGGCAAGCAACGTGTGAGGACCTGCTACAACTGTGGTAATGTGAGTCACTTTGTGGTGGATTGTCCATATGAGAAGAGGGAAGACAATGGTGGCAAGCTCATCCGCAAAGATAAGGCCAAGTCTTTCCCCAACAAGACCAACTTCGCCAAGAAGACTTCACACAAAGTGTTGGTGGCTCAAGAAGAGTATGCATCGGATGATGATGGTGATGACGGAGACACAAGTGCTGAAGGAATGGCAATGGCATCTATGGCAATTGCATCCTCTACCCCAACAAAGGTGTCTCTCTTCGACGCTCCCAATAAGAACCACATCGCTAGGTGCCTCATGACAAAAGGTATCACCAAGGTAACCTCCAACGCCAAAACTGTTGGGGAACGTAGTAATAATTCAAAATTTTCCTACGTGTCACCAAGATCAATCTAGGAGATGCTAGCAACGAGAGAGAGGGAGTGCATCTTCATACCCTTGAAGATCGCTAAGCGGAAGCGTTGCAAAGAACGCGGTTGATGGAGTCGTACTCGCGGCGATTCAAATCGCGGAAGATCCGATCCAAGCGCCGAACGGACGGCGCCTCCGCGTTCAACACACGTACAACCCGGGGACGTCTCCTCCTTCTTGATCCAGCAAGGGGGGAGGATAAGTTGAGGGAGAGCTCCGGCAGCACGACGGCGTGGTGCCGGTGGAGCTCGTGGTTCTCCAGCAGAGCTTCGCTAAGCACTACGGAGGAGGAGGAGGTGTAGGAGGAGGGAGGGTTGCGCCAGGGGCAAAGGGTGCAGCTCCCATGCGCCTCCCCACTATATATAGGGGTGGAGGGGGCTGGTTTCTTGCCCTCCAAGTCCATTAGGGCGTTGGCAAAGGTGGGAGGAAAGAAATCCCATCCTTTCCCTTCCCCACCGATTGTTATCCCCCCTTTTTAGGGATCTTGATCTTATCCCTTCGGGATATGATCTTATTCCTTCTAAGGGGGGATCTTGGTGCGCCTTGACCAGGGGTGTGGGGCCTTGCCCCCACTACCCACGTTCATGTGGGTCCCCCCATGCAGGTGGGCCCCACTCCGGAACCTTCTAGAACCTTCCCGGTACAATACCGAAAAATCCCAAACATTTTCCGGTGGCCAAAATAGGACTTCCCATATATAGATCTTTACCTCCGGACCATTCCGGAACTCCTCGTGACGTCCGGGATCTCATCCGGGACTCCGAACAACTTTCGGTAACCACATACAATTCCCATTACAACTCTAGCGTCACCGAACCTTAAGTGTGTAGACCCTACGGGTACGGGAACCATGCAGACATGACCGAGACACCTCTCCGGCCAATAACCAATAGCGGGATCTGGATACCCATATTGGCTCCCACATGTTCCACGATGATCTCATCGGATGAACCACGATGTCGGGGATTCAATTAATCCCGTATACAATTCCCTTTGTCCATCGGTATGTTACTTGCCCGAGATTCGATCGTCGGTATCCCTATACCTTGTTCAATCTCGTTACCGGCAAGTCTCTTTACTCGTTCCGTAACACATGATCTCGTAACTAACTCCTTAGTCACATTGAGCTCATTATGATGATGTATTATCGAGTGGGCCCAGAGATACCTCTCCGTCACACGGAGTGACAAATCCCAGTCTCGATTCGTGCCAACCCAACAGACACTTTCGGAGATACCTGTAGTGCACCTTTATAGTCACCCAGTTACGTTGTGACGTTTGATACACCCAAAGAATTCCTACGGTATCCGGGAGTTGCACAATCTCATGGTCTAAGGAAATGATACTTGACATTAGAAAAGCTCTAGCAGACGAACTACACGATCTTGTGCTATGCTTAGGATTGGGTCTTGTCCATCACATCATTCTCCTAATGATGTGATCCCATTATCAACGACATCCAATGTCCATGGTCAGGAAACCATGACCATCTATTGATCAACGAGCTAGTCAACTAGAGGCTCACTAGGGACATGGTGTGGTCTATGTATTCACACATGTATTACGGTTTTCGGTTAATACAATTATAGCATGAACAATAGACAATTATCATGAACAAGGAAATATAATAATAACCATTTTATTATTGCCTCTAGGGCATATTTCCAACAGTCTCCCACTTGCACTAGAGTCAATAATCTAGTTACATTGTGATGAATCGAACACCCATAGAGTTCTGGTGCTGATCATGTTTCGCTCGTGGAAGAGGTTTAGTCAACGGATCTGCGACATTCAGATCTGTATGTACTTTACAAATATCTATATCTCCATCCTGAATGTAACCACGAATGGAGTTGAAGCGGCGCTTGATGTGCTTGGTCTTCTTGTGAAACCTAGGCTCCTTGGCAATGGCAATAGCTCCAGTGTTGTCACAGAAGAGAGTCATCGGGCCCGACGCATTGGGAATCACTCCTAGGTCGGTGATGAACTCCTTCATCCAGACTCCTTCCCGCGCTGCTTCCGAAGCAACTATGTACTCCGCTTCACATGTAGATGCCGCCACGACGCTTTGCTTGCAACTGCACCAGCTGACTGCCCCACCATTCAAAATATACACGTATCCGGTTTGTGACTTGGAGTCATCCGGATCTGTGTCGAAGCTAGCATCGACGTAACCTTTTACGACGAGCTCTTCGGCACCTCCATAAATGAGAAACATATCCTTAGTCCTTTTCAGGTACTTAAGGATATTCTTGACTGCTGTCCAGTGTTCCATTCCGGGATCACTTTGGTACCTCCCTACCAAACTTATGGCAAGGTTCACATCAGGTCTGGTACACAACATGGCATACATAATAGAGCCTATGGCTGATGCATAGGGGATGACACTCATCTTTTCTCTATCTTCTGCCGAGGTCGGGCATTGAGCTGTGCTCAATCTCACACCTTGCAATACAGGCAAGAACCCCTCCTTGGACTGATCCATATTGAACTTCTTCAATATCTTGTCAAGGTATGTGTTTTGTGAAAGACCAATGAGGCGTCTCGATCTATCTCTATAGATCTTGATGCCTAATATGTAAGCAGCTTCTCCAAGGTCCTTCATTGAAAAACACTTATTCAAGTAGGCCTGTATGCTTTCCAAAAGTTCTATATTATTTCCCATCAACAATATGTCATCCACATATAAAATGAGAAATGCTACAGAGCTCCCACTCACTTTCTTGTAAATACAGGCTTATCCATAAGTCTGTATAAACCCAAACGCTTTGATCACCTCATCAAAGCGAATGTTCCAACTCCGAGATGCTTGCACCATCCCATAGATGGAGCGCTGGAGCTTGCATACCTTGTCAGCATTCTTAGGATCGACAAAACCTTCTGGCTGCATCATATACAATTCTTCCTTAAGGAAACCGTTAAGGAATGCCGTTTTGACGTCCATTTGCCAGATCTTATAATCATAAAATGCGGCAACTGCTAACATGATTCGGACGGACTTCAGCATCGCTACGGGTGAGAAAGTCTCATCGTAGTCAACTCCTTGAACTTGTCGATAACCCTTAGTGACAAGTCGAGCCTTATAGACGGTCACATTACCATCCGCGTCAGTCTTCTTCTTAAAGATCCATTTATTTTCTATGGCTTGCCGATCATCGGGCAAGTCCACCAAAGTCCATACTTTGTTCTCATACATGGATCCTATCTCGGATTTCATGGCTTCAAGCCATTTGTTGGAATCCGGGCCCGCCATGGCTTCTTCATAGTTCGAAGGTTCACCGTTGTCTAAGAACATGATTTCCAGGACAGGGTTGCCATACCACTCTGGTGCGGAACGTGTCCTCGTGGACCTACGAAGTTCAGTAGTAACTTGATCCGAAGTTTCATGATCATCATCATTAACTTCCTCTCTAGTCGGTGCAGGCACCACAGAAACATTTTCCTGCGCTGCGCTACTCTCCGGTTCGAGAGGGGGTACAATTACCTCATAAATTTCTACTTTCCTCCCACTTACTTCTTTCGAGAGAAACTCTTTCTCTAGAAAGGATCCATTCTTAGCAACAAAGATTTTGCCTTCGGATCTGAGGTAGAAGGTATACCCAATAGTTTCCTTAGGGTATCCTATGAAGACGCACTTTTCCGATTTGGGTTCGAGCTTTTCAGGTTGAAGTTTCTTGACATAAGCATCGCATCCCCAAACTTTCAGAAACGACAGCTTAGGTTTCTTCCCAAACCATAATTCATACGGTGTCGTCTCAACGGATTTAGACTGTGCCCTATTTAAAGTGAATGCGGCAGTCTCTAATGCATATCCCCAAAATGATAGCGGTAAATCAGTAAGAGACATCATAGATCGCACCATATCCAATAGAGTGCGATTACGACGTTCGGACACACCATTATGCTGAGGTGTGCCAGGCGGCGTGAGTTGTGAAACAATTCCACATTTCCTTAAGTGCGTGCCAAACTCGTGACTCAAATATTCTCCTCCACGATCAGATCATAAGAACTTTATTTTCTTGTCACGTTGATTCTCTACCTCACTCTGAAATTCCTTGAACTTTTCAAAGGTCTCAGACTTGTGTTTCATTAAGTAGACATACCCATATCTGCTTAAGTCATCAGTGAGGGTGAGAACATAACGATAGCCACCGCGAGCCTCAACGCTCATTGGACCGCATACATCGGTATGTATTATTTGCAACAAGTTGGTTGCTCGCTCCATTGTTCCAGAGAACGGAGTCTTAGTCATCTTGCCCATGAGGCATGGTTCGCACGTGTCAAATGATTCATAATCAAGAGACTCCAAAAGTCCATCTGCATGGAGTTTCTTCATGCGTTTGACACCAATATGACCAAGGCGGCAGTGCCACAAGTATGTGGGACTATCATTATCAACCTTACATCGTTTGGTATTCACACTATGAATATGTGTAACACCACATTCGAGATTCAATAAAAATAAACCATTGACCAGCGGGGCATGACCATAAAACATATCTCTCATATAAATAGAACAACCATTATTCTCGGATTTAAATGAGTAGCCATCTCGCATCAAACGAGATCCAGATACAATGTTCATGCTCAAAGCTGGTACTAAATAACAATTATTGAGGTTTAAAACTAATCCCGAAGGTAGATGTAGAGGTAGCGTGCCGACGGCGATCACATCGACCTTGGAACCATTCCCGACGCGCATCGTCACCTCGTCCTTCGCCAGTCTCCGCTTATTCCGCAGCTCCTGTTTTGAGTTACAAATGTGAGCAACCGCACCGGTATCAAATACCCAGGAGCTACTACGAGCGCTGGTAAGGTACACATCAATAACATGTATATCATATATACCTTTGACATTGCCGGCCTTCTTATCCGCTAAGTACTTGGGGCAGTTCTGCTTCCAGTGACCGGTTCCCTTGCAATAAAAGCACCCAGTCTCAGGCTTGGGTCCATTCTTGGGCTTCTTCCCGGCAACTGATTTACCGGGCGCGGCAACTGCTTTGCCGTCCTTCTCGAAGTTCTTCTTACCCTTGCCTTTCTTGAAACTGGTGGTCTTATTCACCATCAACACTTGATGTTCCTTTTTGATCTCCACCTCCGCTGATTTCAGCATCGAATATAACTCAGGAATGGACTTCTCCATCCCTTGCATATTGAAGTTCATCACAAAGCTCTTGTAGCTAGGTGGAAGCGACTGGAGGATTCTGTCAATAACCGAGTCATCCGAAAGATTAACTCCCAGCTGAGACAAGCGATTGTGCAACCCAGACATTTTGAGTATGTGCTCGCTGACAGAACTATTTTCCTCCATCTTACAACTGAAGAACTTGTCGAAGACTTCATATCTCTCGACTCGGGCATGAGCTTGGAAAACCATTCTCAGCTCTTGGAATATCTCATATGCTCCGTGTTGCTCAAAACGCTTTTGGAGCCCCGGTTCAAAGCTGTAAAGCATGCCGCACTGAACCAGGGAGTAATCATCACTATGCGACTGCCAGGCATTTATAACGTCTTGAGTTGCTGGGAAAATGGGTGCGTCACCTAGCGGTGCATCAAGGACATATGCTTTCTTGGAAGCTATGAGGATGATCCTCAAGTTACGGACCCAGTCCGTATAGTTGCTTCCATCGTCTTTCAGCTTGGTTTTCTCTAGGAACGCGTTGAAGTTGAGGGCAACATTAGCGTGGGCCATTGGATCTACAAGATAGATTGTAAAGACAATTTTAGACTAAGTTCATGATAATTAAGTTCATATAATCAAATTATTTAATGAACTCCCACTCAGATAGACATCCCTCTAGTCATCTAAGTGATACATGATTCATATCGACTAGGCCGTGTCCGATCATCACGTGAGACGGACTAGTCATCAATGGTGAACATCTCCATGTTGATCGCATCTACTATACGACTCATGTTCGACCTTTCGGTCTCTCGTGTTCTGAGGCCATGTCTGTACATGCTAGGCTCGTCAAGTCAACCTAAGTGTTTCGCGTGTGTAAATCTGGCTTACACCCGTTGTATGCGAACGTTAGAATCTATCACACCCGATCATCACGTGGTGCTTCGAAACAACGATCCTTCGCAACGGTGCACACTTAGGGGGAACACATTTCTTGAAATTATAGTGAGGGATCATCTTATTTATGCTACCGTCGTTCTAAGCAAATAAGATGTAAAAACATGATAAACATCACATGCAAATCATAAAGTGACATGATATGGCCAATATCATCTTGCGCCTTTGATCTCCATCTTCGGGGCGCGGCATGATCACCATCGTCACCGGCATGACACCATGATCTCCATCATCATGATCTCCATCATCGTGTCTTCATGAAGTTGTCTCGCCAACTATTACTTCTACTACTATGGCTAACGGTTAGCAATAAAGTAAAGTAATTACATGGCGTTTTTGATTGACACGCAGGTCATACAATAAATTAAGACAACTCATATGGCTCCTGCCGGTTGTCATACTCATCGACATGCAAGTCGTGATTCCTATTACATGAACATGATCAATCTCATACATCACATATATTTCATCACATCCTTTTGGCCATATCACATCACATAGGATACCCTGCAAAAACAAGTTAGACGTCCTCTAATTGTTGTTGCAAGTTTTACGTGGCTGCTATGGGTTTCTAGCAAGAACGTTTCTTACCTACGCAAAAGCCACAACGGTGATATGCCAATTGCTATTTACCCTTCATAAGGACCCTCTTCATCGAATCCGATTCGACTAAAGTGGGAGAGACAGACACCCGCTAGCCACCTTATGCAACAAGTGCATGTCAGGCGGTGGAACCAGTCTCACGTAAGCGTACGTGTAAAGTCGGTCCGGGCCGCTTCATCCCACAATGCCGCTGAATCAAGATAGGACTAGTAACGGCAAGAAAATTGACCAAATCATTGCCCACAACTACTTGTGTTCTACTCGTGCATAGAATCTACGCATAGACCTAGCTCATGATGCCACTGTTGGGGAACGTAGTAATAATTCAAAATTTTCCTACGTGTCACTAAGATCAATCTAGGAGATGCTAGCAACGAGAGAGAGGGAGTGCATCATCATACCCTTGAAGATCGCTAAGCGGAAGCGTTGCAAAGAACGCGGTTGATGGAGTCGTACTCGCGGCGATTCAAATCGCGGAAGATCCGATCCAAGCGCCGAACGGACGGCGCCTCCGCGTTCAACACACGTACAGCCCGGGGACGTCTCCTCCTTCTTGATACAGCAAGGGGGGAGGAGAAGTTGATGGAGAGCTCCGGCAGTACGACGGCATGGTGGCGGTGGAGCTCGTGGTTCTCCGGCAGAGCTTCGCCAAGCACTACGGAGGAGGAGGAGGTGTAGGAGGAGGGAGGGCTGCGCCAGGGGCAAAGGGTGCAGCTCCCATGCGCCTCCCCACTATATATAGGGGTGGAGGGGGCTGGTTTCTTGCCCTCCAAGTTCATTGGGGCGTTGGCAAAGGTGGGAGGAAAGAAATCCCATCCTTTCCCTTCCCCACCGATTGTTATCCCCCCTTTTTAGGGATCTTGATCTTATCCCTTCGGGATATGATCTTATTCCTTCTAAGGGGGGATCTTGGTGCGCCTTGACCAGGGGTGTGGGGCCTTGCCCCCACTACCCACGTTCATGTGGGTCCCACCATGTAGGTGGGCCCCACTCCGGAACCTTCTAGAACCTTCCCGGTACAATACCGAAAAATCCCAAACATTTTCCGGTGGCCAAAATAGGACTTCCCATATATAGATCTTTACCTCCGGACCATTCCAAAACTCCTCGTGACGTCCGGGATCTCATCCGGGACTCCGAACAACTTTCGGTAACCACATACAATTCCCATTACATCTCTAGCGTCACCGAACCTTAAGTGTGTAGACCCTACGGGTTCGGGAACCATGCAGACATGACCGAGACACCTCTCCGGCCAATAACCAATAGCGGGATCTGGATACCCATATTGGCTCCCACATGTTCCACGATGATCTCATCAGATGAACCACGATGTCGGGGATTCAATTAATCCCGTATACAATTCCCTTTGTCCATCGGTATGTTACTTGCTCGAGATTCGATCGTCGGTATCCCTATACCTTGTTCAATCTCGTTACCGGCAAGTCTCTTTACTCGTTCCGTAACACATGATCCCGTGACTAACTCCTTAGTCACATTGAGCTCATTATGATGATGTATTACTGAGTGGGCCCAGAGATACCTCTCCGTCACACGGAGTGACAAATCCCAGTCTCGATTCGTGCCAACCCAACAGACACTTTCGGAGATACCTATAGTGCACCTTTATAGTCACCCAGTTACGTTGTGACGTTTGATACACCCAAAGCATTCCTACGGTATCCGGGAGTTGCACAATCTCATGGTCTAAGGAAATGATACTTGACATTAGAAAAGCTCTAGCAGACGAACTACACGATCTTGTGCTATGCTTAGGATTGGGTCTTGTCCATCACATTATTCTCCTAATGATGTGATCCCATTATCAACGACATCCAATGTCCATGGTCAGGAAACCATGACCATCTATTGATCAACGAGCTAGTCAACTAGAGGCTCACTAGGGACATGGTGTGGTCTATGTATTCACACATGTATTACGGTTTCCGGTTAATACAATTATAGCATGAACAATAGACAATTATCATGAACAAGGAAATATAATAATAACCATTTTATTATTGCCTCTAGGGCATATTTCCAACAAAAACCTCAAACATTAAGACTTCTGTTTCTTCCAGTCCATCTTTGTTAGATTGTGTGGATGAACTTGAGGAGGCGATAGAGGGTGAGAATGAGTTTGACAAGTTCTTGTGTAAACTCAAGGGAGAGTCCAAGAAGCACTTCGTTGCTCTCTTGGAACAACTTGGTGAGTCCAATGACACGATTGATTCTCAAGAAGAATCTCTTGAGGAGATGAGAGGCCATAGTCGTGATTATGCCGACGAGATAGCAGATCTTTCTATTGCTCTAGAGGAAGAGCGAGGTCTTCATTTGACTTTTAAGGAGTCACAAAATGACGACTTTGCTAAATTACGTAAAGATTATGATCATGCTATTGTTCTTAACCGTGTTCTTAAATCTGAAAAGGTTGCACTTGGGGTTGACCATGCTCGACTCAAGGATGAGTTTGTCTCTCTTGACAATGCTCATAAGGCATTGAAGAGCGTTCATGCTTCCCTTAAAGAGTCGCATGATCAACTCCAAGTAAAACTCACTAAGGAAATTGCCACGTGTCCTCCCTTTGTCTTAATTGATAATGCATCTGCTACTAACCAGTGTTGTGAGCATGCACATCTTGTGGAGGAAAATGCCAAGCTAAAAGAGCAGCTTGATAAAGGCCTTGTGACATGTATACAAGGTGAGAAGAATCTCAATGACCTTTTGAGCAGTCAAAAGGAAGTGATTGCAAAGGAAGGAGTTGGGTTTGCACCCAAGTCCAAAAAGACGAAGAAGAAGAAGAAGACCACGCAGGTTTCTCCGCTCAAGGAAACATTTGTCAAAGCGGGGAACATTACTCATGAGAAGAAGAAAGACAAGGTTGTGAGTGATAATGCCAAAAGGGGCAAGATCACTCCCTCCAACAGGGCCGGCGATTTTAACCCCTCCTATGTTTTGTGCCGTGCTAGTGATGGGCATGTTTATGCCAAATATGTTGGTTCTTCTTTTGAGTATATTGAGTGGTCTATTTGGGTTCCTAAGACCCTTGTCACTAACATGAAAGGACCCATTCAAGAATGGGTACCTAAATCCAAGCATTGATCTATTGTAGGACTTTGCTTTCGGGGGAGTCTCATGGTTGCTCGATAGCGGAGCAACAAATCATATGACCGGAAGCAAGGACTTGGTGATGGATGTTCGACCCGATGCATCCGTGGCCACCCAAGTCTCATTTGGAGATGATGCAATCTCAAAGGTATTGGTTCTTGGCAAGGTGGTTATCTCTCCGACCTTAACCATTGAGAGAGTCATGCTTGTTGAGACCCTTGCATACAATTTACTTTCCGTTCGTCAACTTGCACTCATGGGTTTTAGTACCTTCTTTGGCATTAATACCGTGACCGTTTTGTGGAGCAAGACTCTTAAAGTAGCCTTTGTTGGGCATGTCAAAAACGGTCTCTATGTGATTAACTTCTCGGAGCGACCCACTAAGACCGCGACATGTCTAATGGCTAAAGTTGTGTGGGATGGCTTTGGCATCGCCGACTAGCCCATGTCAATATGAGATCTTTGCAAAGTCTCCTCAAAGGGGATCACATTCTTGGACTAACAAATGTGAGTTTTTTCCAGAGATCGTGCTTGCAATGCCTGTATCGAAGGAAAGCTACATGAAAAAGCTCATCGTCCAACTACTACAATCTACTCAAAGAGGACCTTAGAGCTCCTTCACATGGATATCTTCGGGCCTCCATCTTTTGATAGCCTTGGAGGAAGAAGATATTGCTTGGTGATTGTGGATGATTACTCGAGATACACATGGGTATATTTCTTCAAGAGGAAGAGTGAGACCCAAAAGACCGTCATCAACTTTGCAAATGAAGTCCAACGTCAACATGAAGCAAAGATTTTGATGATTAGAAGTGACAACGGCACTGAGTTCAAGAACTACACCCTAGATGAGTTTCTCAGTGATGAGGGGATAAAGCACCAATATTCCACACCTTACACCCCTCAACAAAACGGTGTTGCGGAGAGGAAGAACCGGACATTGATGGATGCGGCAAGAACCATGATGGCAGAGTTTAAATCTCCATACAACTTTTGGGCCGAAGCCATCAACACAGCGTGTCATGCATCAAATCGGCTCTATCTCCGCAAAGGCTTGAACAAGACTCCTTATGAGATTCTTACCGGGAACAAGCCCAACCTCAAATACTTCCTGTTGGGGATATAACCCGTGGTGAGACCCGCCCAGGCGGGGCCGGGTTACACCGGGCGGCTCGTAAGCCCAAGACTTGTAAGGTGGGCTTAAGGATGCAGGCAAGGCCGCCAGGGCGGCTTACCAGATGGGCCGTTGACAGGGGCCCAGAGACGGAAGATGGCGTGAAGACCCGGGTGGCTAAGCCGCCCGGTGGCGGCTTACCCAAGATGGTATGGCGGCTTAGAGACAGAATAGGACACGCTGTGTGAGTCGGTTTGAGACTCGTGTAACCCGGGGCCTTGACCTCTTATATAAAGGCTAGACCCCGGGGCGGCTTAGGGAGAGACCAGGTAATCGAGAGCTAGGCCAAGCAATCCGCTCCCTTGTACTCGATACTCCAGCTAATACAACACAAGCAGGACGTAGGCTTTTACCTCTACTTGAGGGGCCGAACCTGGGTAAACTCGTGTCCTTCGTCCCGATCAACCCCTTTGAGTCCACTGCTATGGCGATGGCCTCGAACCTAAGTCTTCGGACATCTGCCGTGACAAAACCACGACAGTTGGCGCCCACCGTGGGGCTAGCGCTCGGTGATGTTGAGTTCTCAAAGGGCTCTCTGCCAGGGATCGAGGGGTACGCGGTTGGCAGGATGACCAAGAGTCGCCGTGGCCGGCTTTACATCGACGACGCCGGCTGGGGCCCCGAGGCTGACTCCGTTAAGTATGGTTTCCGGGTCCCCTTCGGCGGGATTCACGTCTTCATCGGCAAGATCGGCGGATCTGAACCCGGGCCGGACGTCTGCACCGACATCGTCGAGCCGGCTCGGCGCAAGCAACCCGCCCAACGTTTGCAACCCGCCCGTGCTAAACCGGGTCGGGAACACGTCTTCGTCGGCTTCACTCAGGGCATGGATCTAGAAGGATCTATGTCACAGGAGGAAACTCTCATCTGCTCTGAAAACGGATCTTCGAGCGGGGAGACGGAGTCAATCTACCAGCTCCATAATGGCGGACTCGGGGGCTACGTTGAGCCTTACCCCGAGTCGGATTTTCATAAGCCGGAGGAATATGAGCCGCCGAACCGCGCCGCCGTCTTCATGGCAGGTTTCGCGGCGGCTCATAACAGCACAGCTGCTGAGGCAACCGGATCGGGGGCTGGCAGGCAGCCGGCTCAGGTCCTTCTGGATTTAATGGGTGAGCTTTCAACCCTGATGGCGACTGAGGTCACAGCTGAAAACCAAGCCGCCCGTAACACGGAGGTTGCGAGGTTAAAGAATCAGATGACTGAAGTCCAGCAGGAGATCAATGAACTGAAGACTCAGATGGACGCCGAGGCAGAGCGCCTTAGGGCGGATGCTTTCCGTCTTGGGCTGGAGCAGCAATCAGCAGCGGCGGTTCAGCGGATGAGGCACCAATCCCGCTTGCCGGATCAGTATGAAGCGAGGAATCTTTTCAACACGCCAGGAACGGGGGACAACGTGCCTTTGGTCGTAACCCGGACGGCGGAAGTACCTGGAAACCGGGCGGCGGCTCAGCATCAGCAGGTTAACCCGCCCCGACGAAACCAGATTGCACCGACCTCTTTTCCTACGCCGCCGGGTCATTACTCTAACCCGGCGGAGAACTTGGTAGCGGCAGCGACTCGGCTGACTGCTATCCCAATCCCCGATGAGTCACCCTTCGCAGAAGAAGTGCGAAACGCGGTTGGATACCTGCGAACGGCAATGGCCCAGCAGGAGAAGTATGCTTACAGCCGGAGTCGCGTGCATTCAACCCCCATCCCCAGTCGCAGTTACAGCCGGCGTTATGAGTCGCCAGCGGTATCTAGCAGTGAACGACATCGGAACCCGCCACGGGCTGACCGGCCGGCTCTGGATGCGCAGGCGCTGGTGGATCGAGCAAGAGCACAACGAGAAGCGGCGGCTCTGGCGGCAGCGGCGGCTCATCCGGAACCCACGGCTGCACCTTCCGTCTCAGCCGGAGCCGGGTTGACCTCCCGGGCTGTGGGAGTGCCGTGCTTAGCGCCGACTTTACGGAACGAGCGCCTGCCAAAAGATTTCAAGGGCCCTCGTAAGGTGCCCAATTACACAGCTGACCTACCTCCGGAGGCTTGGATCGAAAGCTATGAGCTCGCCATGGAGATGTTGGATGTTAGTGACGCAGTGTGTGCCAAGTACTTTATCATGATGCTAGAAGGGCCGGCTCGCACGTGGTTGAAGGGTTTGCCACCCAACACCATTACTTCCTGGGCCGAGTTGAAGGCGAAATTTATCAAAAATTTCAAAGGGACGTGCAAGCAGCCCATGACGATCGTGGATTTGGATCATTGTGTGCAACAGACGGATGAGTCGGCTCATCGTTGGGTCCGGCGGGTTTCGACTATCATCCACTCTTCAGAACAGATCACGGCGGCTCAAGCGGTTTTGATTCTGGAGAAAAATTGCCACTTTACGCCTTTGAAACAGAAGCTTGGCCGGCTTAAACGTTCGTGTCAAGACATGGGGGAGCTTATGGCGGCTCTAACCAAGTATGCGGACTCTGACAACACGAAAGACCCAGGCTCTGATGATGAAAAATCAGGTCAGGGGAAGAAAGGTAACAATGGAAAGGGTCAGCAGCAGAACGCGGCTGGAAACGGCAACTCTGGCAAGCGGAAACACCCGGACGGCGGGTCAGAATTGGTGGCGAATACCAGCGCGGGGAATAACCATGCTAAGGGCAATGGGAACTTCAAGCAGAATTTTAACAAGGGAAAGGTTCCATTTAATTTGGAAGCAATGCTTAATAAGCCTTGTCCAGAGCATAGTCGACCTGATAAGCCGGCAGGGCATACGTGGAGGAATTGCCACATTATGCGGCAGTTTCGAGATTACAGCCTTCAGCAGCATCATAACAACGGTAATGGACCGTCTGGCGGCTCAGGGCCAGGCGGGTCAGGAGCCGGCCTGGGTCCTGGCGGCTCAGGGTCTGGTTACCAGAATCAGGGTAATCAAGGAGGTCATAATCAACAGTCCGGAGGCGGTGGCCAACAGCAACATAACCAGTCAGGTTTTCAGAGTAACCCAAAACAACTTAGCGGGGGTCAGTATCACGTCTTCACAACCAGCTTCGACAAGCGAGACCAGAAGGTACGCAAGCGGGCGGTTAATGCGGTCATGCCGGCTCTCCCGCAATATCTGAAGTGGTCTGAGTATGACATCACTTGGAGCAGGGCGGATCACCCGCCGCGGGTTGACAACCCGGGGCAATTAGCTTTGGTGGTTGCCCCCCAAGTCGGTGGATACATGTTCACGAAGGTCCTTATGGATGGTGGTAGCAGCATCAACATCCTGTATTATGATACTTTCAGCCGGATGGGTCTGCTTGACAAAGATCTTAAGCCGTCTTCCACAGTCTTTCATGGTGTGGTGCCTGGCAAGTCGGCTTACCCAGTGGGCAGGATTTCGCTGGAAGTCGCCTTTGGTGATGAGTACAATTACAGGGTGGAGTCCCTGTGGTTTGAGGTGGTCAAAATTCAAAGTCCGTATCATGCTTTATTCGGACGACCGGCTTATGCCAAGTTCATGGCTAGGCCTTGTTATGTCTACTTACAGCTCAAGATGCCCGGGTTAAGAGGAACGATTACTGTGCACGGTGATCGGAAGACGGCTCTTGAATGTGAGGAAGGCGATGCGGCTTATGCAGAGTCAAGTTGTGCAGAGGCAGAGCTCAAGTTTTATAAAGAGAATGTTGACCCGGAGGATATGACTCCCTTGAAGAAGCCTACTACGGAGAATGAGCCGCCCCTCAAGTTTTCGGCGGATGATACCAAACAGGTGGATTTTATGGAGGGCGACTCATCTCAGCAGTTCACTATAGGGGCTAATATGGACCCCGCATAGGAAAGCGCGCTCATCAAATTCATCCGTGAGAATCGGGACATCTTTGCATGGAAGCCGTCTGACATGCCGGGTGTACCGAGAGAGTTTGCTGAGCACCACCTTAATGTGGATCCTAAGTTCAAGCCGATCAAGCAATTCCTTCGTCGTTTCAATGAGGAGCGGCGCAAAGCTATTGGAGAAGAAGTAGCCCGGCTCTTAGCAGCAGGGTTCATCATGGAGGTCTTTCACCCGGAGTGGTTAGCTAACCCGGTGCTGGTGCTTAAAAAGAACGGCACTTGGCGTATGTGTGTGGATTACACGGATCTCAACAAAGCCTGTCCAGCTGACCCGTTTGCTCTCCCTCGAATTGATCAGATCATTGATGCAACGGCGGGTTGTGAGAGTTTATGCTTCCTGGACGCCTATTCAGGTTATCACCAGATCAAGATGGCAGTCAAAGACCAAGAGAAGACGGCTTTCATCACGCCTTTTGGTGCTTTCTGCTATGTGTCTATGCCTTTCGGGCTCAAGAGTGCCCAGGCGACTTATCAACGTTGTGTGCAGAACTGTCTTCACAGTCAAATTGGGTGCAATGTTCATGCTTATGTAGATGATATAGTGGTCAAGTCAAGGAAGAAGGAAACTTTGCTGGACGACCTGAAGGAGACTTTCGACAACTTGCGGGTTTACAAGATGATGCTTAACCCGGCCAAGTGTGTTTTTGGAGTTCCCGCAGGCAAGCTTTTGGGGTTTCTGGTTTCTGAGCGTGGGATTGAAGCTAACCCGGACAAGATCAAAGCAATTACATCTTTGTCTGAGCCGGCGTGCACAAACGACGTTCAGCGCCTGGCGGGTCGAATCGCCGCGTTAAGCCGGTTCATAAGCCGCCTGGGCGAGAAGGCAATCCCCTTGTATCAAATGATAAAGAAGACGGATGATTTCGTCTGGAGCAAGGCGGCGGGTGAGGCGTTTGAGGCGCTTAAGAAGCAGCTGACTGAGCCGCCCGTCTTGGCTGCTCCGGCTGAGAAGGAACCGTTACTCCTCTATGTGGCGGCTAACAACAGGGCAGTCAGCGCTGCGGTTGTTGTGGAGCGCAAGGAGGCAGGGAAGGAATATCCGGTTCAACGGCCGGTTTACTACGTCAGTGAAGTTTTGATCGAGTCCAAGCAGCGATACCCACATTGGCAGAAGCTGATCTATGGAGTATTCATGGCAAACCGGAAGTTGAAACACTATTTTTTGGGACACCCGATCACAGTGGTTAGCTCTGCCCCGTTGGGAGACATAATTCAAAACAGAGAAGCCACTGGCCGGATTGCTAAGTGGGCGTTGGAGCTTGGACCTCTTAATCTAAAATATGTGCCTCGCACAGCGGTTAAGTCTCAAGCTTTGGTGGACTTTATAAACGACTGGACTGAGTGTCAGTCGCCAGAGGAGAAGCCGGACAACACTTATTGGACGATTCACTTCGACGGGTCTAGACAGCTGGAAGGTTCGGGGGCTGGAGTTGTCTTAACTTCCCCCAAAGGTGATAAGTTCTGTTACGTATTAAGGCTGATGTTTCCTTGTACTAACAATGCAGCTGAGTATGAGGCTTTGCTTCATGGCCTCCGGGTTGCTAAGGAGATGAATCTGAGCCGGGTTAGATGCCTCGGCGACTCAGACCTTGTGGCTCAGCAAGTTTCAGGCACGTGGGATTCCAAAGACCCACGCATGGCGGCTTATCGTCAGGCGGTAGACGTCGTTGCAGGTCACTTCAAGGGTTATCAGGTGGATCACATTGATCGTCGTAAGAACGAGGCGGCTGACGCATTGTCAAGAATTGGCTCCCAGCGTAAGCCGGTGCCGCCTAACGTTTTCTTGGACGTGTTATATCATCCTTCAGTTAAGTTACCTTCGGAGGAAGATCTGGCTATTCCTGACCCGGAGGGGCAATTGGTGGCGGCTCTGCGTGCTATTCCTGACTGGACGTTGCCTTACATGGCGTATCTAACTCGTGGCGAGTTACCTGACGAGGAGACCTTGGCAAGACAAATCGTCAGACGGTCTAAGTCCATGACAATCATTAATGGCGAGTTACACAAACGCAGTGTTACGGGCGTCTTTCAGCGTTGTGTTTCACCTGAGGAAGGCAAGGAGATCCTTAATGAAATCCACGCCGGAGATTGTGGTCATCATGCCGGCTCAAAATCTCTGGTGGCCAAGGCTTTTAGACATGGTTTCTTCTGGTTGACGGCTCATAAGGATGCAGAAAACTTAGTGCTCAAGTGTGATGGCTGTCAAAAGTTTGGACGGCGTGTTCATGTGCCGGCTCAGGAGTTGCGCATGGTCCCAATTACTTGGCCGTTTGCAGTCTGGGGGCTTGACATGGTCGGGCCCTTCAAGAGATCCAAAGATAAGAAGACCCACCTTTTGGTGGCGGTTGATAAATTCACGAAGTGGGTAGAGGCTGAACCGGTCAGCAAGTGTGATGCAGCTACGGCGGTTCAGTTTGTCAAAAAATTGATCTACCGTTTTGGTTACCCTCACAGTATAATCACAGATAATGGCACAAACCTATCCAAAGGGGCTATGCAAACCTTCTGTGAAGAAGAGCACATCCGGCTTGACGTTTCTGCTGTTGCTCATCCACAGTCCAATGGTCAGGCGGAGCGTGCTAACCAGGAAATCTTGAGAGGTATCAAGCCCCGACTTATGGTTCCTTTGCAGAGAACGCCGGGTTGTTGGGTTGAGGAGTTACCATCAGTCTTATGGAGCATCAATACAACTCCCAACAGATCCACTGGCTATACGCCTTTCTTCATGGTTTACGGCGCAGAAGCCGTCTTACCAAGTGACATACGTCATGACTCGCCACGGGTGGCGGCTTACGTTGAGACAGACAATGAGACAGCGCGTCAAGACGCGGTGGATGCTTTGGATGAAGAGCGTGACCTGGCGGCGGCTCGATCGGCAATTTATCAGCAAGACCTGCGCCGCTATCACAGCCGCCGAGTCAAGACCCGGACGTTTCAAGAAGGCGACTTAGTGTTGCGCCTGATTCAAGATCAGACGGATGCGCACAAGTTGTCTCCTCCATGGGAAGGGCCTTTTGTGGTTAGCCGAAACCTCAACAATGGGTCATACTATCTCATTGATGTACGAGACGAGTCACGTACTTCTGGGCAGGAGACCCTCCGGCCGTGGAATATCGCTCATCTGCGGCCTTACTACACCTAAGTCATCAACTCCCCTCATTGTATATATCATATATATATATATAATAAAGTTGATATCCCTGCAAGCCGGGGCCTCTGCTGTTTTTAGATCTCATTGTCCAATATGGCTACAATCATATGATCACTTGGGGGCTTTCAACCTGCCGGGTTAGGCTTTAAACCTCTTGGTCTGGCTATTCAAGCCGGAGTTACAAGGTCATTTGGGGGCTTCTAACCCGCCGGGTTAAGCTTCAACCTTCTTGATCGACTCCTTATCTACAATATCACCACATACTGGCGGCTACAATACGGCGGCTTATAGGTTGGTGTGGAAAGTTGATAATATCAACAAAGATTACTAGGAGTGCAGCGAGTCATGAACTCACCTCCTCTAATCTGTGAAAACGGGTTATGCCTGCCTGTATGCAGATGCACTTTGTCAGGGGTGCAGCGAGTTCTAAAACTTACCCCCTGCAAAGGCCTCTTACAGCGGCGAGGCTAACTGTAAGGCCGGGTTATACCTGCCTGTATGCAGATGCACTTTGTCAGGGGTGCAGCGAGTTCTATAACTTACCCCCTACAAAGGCCTCATACAGCGGCGAGGTTAACTCTTGTAACTACGGGTTATACCTGCCTGTAAGTAGATGCGCTTTATCAGGGGTGCAGCGAGTTCTATAACTTACCCTCTGCAAGGGCCTCTTACAGCGGCGAGGTTAACTCTTCTATTTGCTGCGTCTCTTTCTGGGTTGCTACGCTCTTATTACGAGTTCAAAGTAGCTAAGACCACTCAGAAGAACCGGCTTATATTTTCGGAAAAGCAGGCAAAGACAATGAGGTTTCACGCCTCCGGGTTAGACTTTCTAAGTCGCCCTTCGCAGTGATGCAGAACATGTTTCTGTCCTTATATTGCCGGGTTTGTCTACAAGGTAAGACGCCGTGCAGATTGATATCATAAGCCGCTTGAAGAAAAGCAAGGAATAAATTATGATGGATTAAAGACTCATACGTGCACGATGGCACGGGTCAGACAGTGAGTTTTTCTACAAGCCTATTACAAAGCCCTCTTTCAGAGCTCACCAGGCAAGCAGCCAAAAGTTTTACACATCGCCGGCTCAATAAGCCGGGTCATTAAATATCAAGTTCAGCTCGACGGCGGGTCATCCTGCTCCGGGTCTTCGACTTCTTCGATCTGAAGATTGTCCACGTCCCAGTTGCAGTGTGTTAGTGCTTCAAACTGGGCGTCCTTAAACAGAGGAGACGGATCAATCTCAGGGGCGAAGAAATGCTTACGGCGCACGGGGGTCAAATCTCTGCATTCAAATGTGGGACAACGTATCTTCTTGGATGTCTCGCTGTAAGCCGCCTGGTAAGTTGACATGTCAAGATCCTCCACCAGTTTGGAGGCAAGAACCCTGGAAGATTTTCTGCATTGAGCATAGTCTTCTGTAGTGAACTCCGAGCCGTCATCTTTCTTGGACGGGAACCCGTCCATCATCTCGTCAGCAGTTAACTCAGGAGCGAAAGCCAAGCACCGGCTTAGCGCGGATAGAGCCCCTTGCCTGGCGGCTGATCTTTTGAGCTCATCAATCTGCTTAGGCAGCGTGGACAGCAGCTCTAAGATATCTTTCATGTGCTTGGGGATGCTCCTTTCAGTTAGCATAGCTTTAATGGTCAGGAGAGTCCCGCAGTAGAGTTGTTCAGTTAAGGAGTACACTGCCTTTAACTTCATCACACTGTCAGAGGATAACTGGCGGCTCCTTTCACCTGCAAAAAGAAGGTTTGGTGGTATAAGCCGCCAGAAATATTATTTAGCACAGACAAGACGGTCATTAAGTACCGTATGCTTACCAAAGATAGCAGAGGTCATCCTGGATATATGCTGTTTCAGGGTCTGCAGCTCTGTCGACACAGTGGCAAGCCGCCCTTCAGCATCTTCTGCACGCTTGGTCAGGGCGGCTTGATGAGTTTCAGTATTCTTCTTGAAAAGAGCAAACTCTACTTGCGTCTTTTCAAGATTTTCGACGGCAACCCGCCACTTGGTTTCCGCCTCTGACCGGGCGGTCTGTTGCACATCGAGATTTTTCTTCAGGCTGGCCATTTCAGACTCAGCCGCCTCTAGAGCATCCTGTAACAATTCAAAAGCAGGAACAGGGGGGTTCAATGTTCATGGTAAGTTACCAGTGAGGAAATTATGCTACAAGTCTCAAGCAGATTGCAAGCAATATACTCGACACTTGGGGGCTAATGTCTATTTGTTCTCTAAGGCTTGTCCCGGCTCATCTTTAAAAAAAAAAAAGAGATAAGCCGGCCCTTGGGGGCTACAATCAGCATTTACAGTATCCCATGAGAATCCGGGTCATCATTTCATGATAACCCGGACTTGGGGGCTACAACCGTTCAAATTCTACATCGAGTATCGGCCTACTACTTATACTAACCCGATACTTGGGGGCTACAGCTCAAGTTATGAAAAGTATTGCTAAGGAAAGCCCCGGTTTATTATTTAACATATTAATCCGGCTCTTGGCGGCTAGGAAAGGGCATAAAGGACAAGCTGGTAAAAGTATTACCTCATATTTTTTCTTCATAAGGCTGACAAACTTCAGCTCCATCTTCCGGCTTGACTCCAGACGGTTTAGAAATCCAGCATGAAGTTCATCAGCGGTAAACTTCTCCAGCACAGTGGGTTCAAAATTAAATTCCTCCAGCGAAGAAGTTTCAGCTTTGCCAGAGTGCCTTGTTAATACACGGGGTTCAGGGGTGTGGTGACCCGTCTCAGTAATAGCAACGTCTGGAAGGGCTGTATCTTCATCAGCCATTGAAGGGCTGGGCAGTTTAGGATCATCCCTCGCAGGGCTTTCAGCGGTCGTATTATGACCCGCCGGCTCAGGTGGCTGGTGAATGTTTTTCTCAGTATCTGCGGCTGGTGGAGAGGCCGGCTTAGCAAACACTGGCTCTTTAGCAATTGGGGCGGCAGTAGACCCGCCAGTTTTCCTTCGTTTGGCTTGGGCCCTGGAAGGCGCAGTTGATGGTTATATACATGTCAAGGACATTGAAAACATTCAAGTGCAAAATAATACATACTCCGGGTTGATCTTCATTGGGGGCAGCTTTGATGCGGTTGAGTCGCCAGATGAAGGCGGAGAGTCCTGAAGGCATCCAAAGTAATACACGACAGTAAGATTACAATACAAAATTGATGAGAATCATGTTTCCGTAAAAGGATACCTCAGCTGGCCGTTTTCGAGGAGCCGGGGAGTGAGGTAACCCGGCCACGAGGTCGTCAGAGCCGGAGCTCCGGGTCTGGCGTCGGGAGTTGTGCTGTTGTTTTTTCAAAAGGAAATTGGGATCTAAGTGAGCAAGAGGATGAGAGAAGGGGACTTTCCGGACGACCCGCCGTACTCTGTCTTGTGGATAGATCTCTGAGTCAGAAATATCAATTACCTCAGGAGCGTTGGCATGGCTTGCTTCCGTCTCATCCTGTGAGTAATTATTGTCAATAAGCTGTATAAAGAGACGGCCAAGAGAATCAAGTTCTACCTCCGAGTCATCACTTTCAGCCGGCTCTGGAGTGGCGGTTTTCTTCTTTTTTTTGGCTGGGGTTTTCGTCTTAGGCTTTCTCACCGGCGGGTTGAATTTCTTCTTCCAGAACGGGGAGTTGGCCTATACATAAGCCGCCGGTTAAGGTTAGAAGGTGCAAGATAAGTATAATCAATCGAAGGAAAAGAGACTTACGTCTGGAGCCGGATTCTTGGCATAGAAGGGCTTTAACCCAACCTTGTCGCAAGCTTCCTGACTTTCGCCAAGGAGTCCCTTGACGCCACTGTTGATGTCTTCGTCAGTCAAGGGAGTTGTCTTGAAGCAAAGGGGGTCATTGGGTTCACCCGTATATTCGCACATGAGCCGGTCACGCCGGCTCAACGGCATGATTTTCCAGCTTATCCAGCAACGGGTTAGGTCAACACCTGTCAAGCCGTTAGCCAGCAGAGCCTTGACCTTGGTGTAAGCCGAGGCGTATTTTGCTCGCTCGGCGGATGTCATTCGTGCTGGGAGGGGGTTGTCATTGGTAAAGCAGAGCCGGGTTGGACGGTAACCCGGCAGGGGATTCTCGCCTTCAGGAGAGGTGTCCTGGCAATAAAACCAGGTTTTGTTCCAGTCCTTGGGGTGACTTGGCAAGGTGGCTGAAGGGTATGGCAGGTCTCTTCGTCTTTGGATGGTAATACCACCAAGTTCCAAGCTGGGACCAGCCGCCATTTCAGTCTGGCGGTTTGCATAGTGATATTCATAGAAGAGGTCAACAGACGGTTCTTCTTGCATATAGACTTCAGTTAAAACTTGGAATTGGCATATATTGGTAACTGAGTTGGGGCCTATGTCTTGAGGATGGATCTGGAAGAAGTGAAGAATATCCCGAAAAAACTTTGACCCGGGAGGGCGAAACCCGCGAAGGATGTGGTCAGTAAATATGATGATCTCTCCCTCCTTGGGTTCAGGCCTCTTCTCCGGTCCTGGAACCCGCCAGTGTATTTCCTCTTTACTTGGTAACATGCCAGATTCAACAAAGTTAGCTAGGAGTTCTTCAGTGACTCCGGAGCTGACCCAATCACAGGAGGATGGAGTCCTTGTCATGACGGCGGGTTACGCTACAAAAATAGAAGGAATGGCGGGTTAAGAAGAACAGTCGCTGTGTAAGGCAGTTATAATCAGTGTAAGTGGAAGAGTTAAGCCGCCAGAAAAATTGGCGGAGAGCCGGCAATACAATGGCGACTTACGAAGCCAAGATGGTATGGATGGGAAAATGACTAAGTGCAGAAAACAGATTTTGCATATTGTCTATTCATTGCAAGATCTACGGGCGAAGAAAAAATGAAAATGAATACGACCTAGAAATAACAGTGGATGAACGAGATCAATCTACCCGCAACAATGAGTGTCATATGGACACAAAAATGAGTGGGGGATGGACTTCGGAGGAGTGCCCGCAACCAAAGGATAGTGATACGAGGTCTTGGGCAGTGCTCGATGCCTCGGTGGTTATCGATGGTGATGAACTCGCAAGAACAAGGAAGAACTCGGAACCCTAACGGGAGTGTACGCAGATTCAATGAGGATCGGAGGAGCTTACCTTTGAGATGCGGAGGTGCCGATGAGGCTCTGGTCCGTTTCGGGCTGAGGCAGTGGCCGGCGAGGAGAGCGACGGCGCGTCTTCGGTTGTGGGCGGCGGAGCTCTGGAGAGGGAGGCTTCACGCGAGGAAGGAGACGACAGCGACAGGCGGAGAAAGGGAGGAGGCGCACGTGGCGCTATTTATAAGGAAAAGGGCAACCGTACGCGCGAGAGTGGGGAGCTACAGTAAATTGGCGCCTTGATTTTCGGGATGACCTTTCGGTGACAAAGATCCGTTGCAAACGTCATGGAATCTTTTCCGAATATTCCGTGTGACGTCATGGCGGGTTACAAGTTGACTTTCCAGATGACAGCGCAATGAAGACTCGCCGTTAAGTAAAGTTAAAGATTGACATGAGCTGGCTCAAATCAACCTGGGGCCTAATGTTGGGGATATAACCCGTGGTGAGACCCGCCCAGGCGGGGCCGGGTTACACCGGGCGGCTCGTAAGCCCAAGACTTGTAAGGTGGGCTTAAGGATGCAGGCAAGGCCGCCAGGGCGGCTTACCAGATGGGCCGTTGACAGGGGCCCAGAGACGGAAGATGGCGTGAAGACCCGGGTGGCTAAGCCGCCCGGTGGCGGCTTACCCAAGATGGTATGGCGGCTTAGAGACAGAATAGGACACGCTGTGTGAGTCGGTTTGAGACTCGTGTAACCCGGGGCCTTGACCTCTTATATAAAGGCTAGACCCCGGGGCGGCTTAGGGAGAGACCAGGTAATCGAGAGCTAGGCCAAGCAATCCGCTCCCTTGTACTCGATACTCCAGCTAATACAACACAAGCAGGACGTAGGCTTTTACCTCTACTTGAGGGGCCGAACCTGGGTAAACTCGTGTCCTTCGTCCCGATCAACCCCTTTGAGTCCACTGCTATGGCGATGGCCTCGAACCTAAGTCTTCGGACATCTGCCGTGACAAAACCACGACACTTCCGGGTGTTCAGTTGTAAGTGTTTCATTCTCAAGAAAGGTGTTCGTTTGTCTAAATTTGAATCTAGAGCCCATGAGGGCATATTTGTTGGTTATGCTGCAAACTCTCATGCTTACCGTGTCCTCAACAAGTCCACGGGACTCATTGAGGAGACGAGTAACGTAGAGTTTGATGAAAATAATGGCTCCCAAGTGGAGCAAAGTGGTCTTTGTGATGTAGGTGATGAAATTCCTCCCCAAGCCATAAGAAGAATGGGTGTGGGATACTTCCTACCCGTTGAGGAACCCCTTGTGGCTGAAGGAGAAGGACAATGTTCCACTCAAGTGGAACCATCACCGACGCACGACCCACACGCTTCCGAAGAACGCAGTGAAGGCCCTCAACCCCGTGATCAAGATCAAGGGCAAGATCAACTTGCTAGTGATGTTTCTACTTCACATGATGCTCAAGATCTTGTTCACACCCCCGTGCAAGCTCAAGATCAAGATGAAGCTCAGGACCAAGATCAACTTCAAGATCAAGGGCAAGCTATAGATCAAGATCATGCTCAAGATCATGAGCAAGCCGGTGCTAGTCCCAAAGCTCGTCAAGTTACCAAGCCTCAACTTTCCATGGAGGAAATTCTTGAAAGACGAGCTGCCACGATTGCTTCCAAGCTTGAGAAAAAGCAACACCTCCTAGAGAACGTCTACGGAAGCTTGAAAAGAGGGGTAACTACTCGTCGTCAATTAACAAACTTTTGTGCACATCATGCGTTTGTTTCTTGCTTTGACCCCCTCAAGTTACAAGATGCGCTCGAAGATGAGGATTGGCTTGAAGCCATGCATGATCAAATCAACAACTTCGAGCGCAACAAAGTGTGGCGATTGGTGCCAAGACCAAAAGAGAATCACAATGTCATTGGAACCAAATGGATCTTTAAGAACAAGCAAGATGCACATGGTATCATTATTCGCAACAAGGCAAGACTGGTGGCTCAAGGCTGCTCCCAAGTCGAGGGTATCGACTACGGTGAAACCTTTGCCCCTGTTGCTCGCCTTGAATCTATTCGCATGTTGCTTGCTTATGCTTCTCATCATGATTTCATATTATATCAAATGGATGTGAAGAGTGCTTTTCTTAATGGTCCACTTAAGGAGTTGGTATATGTCAGGCAACCCCCGGGGTTTGAGGATCCCAAGTTCCCCAATCATGTGTACGTTCTCGATAAGGCACTCTATGGCCTTAAACAAGCCCCACGTGCGTGGTATGAGCACCTTACCGAGATGTTGCAAGATCGTGGGTTTGAAATTGGGAAAATCGACCCCACTCTTTTTGCTAAGAGGGTTAACGGGAACTTGTTCGTATGCCAACTATATGTAGATGACATTATCTTTGGTTCTTCTAACAAAGCTTTTAATGATGAGTTCGCCACACTAATGACCAAAGAGTTTGAGATGTCTATGATGGGAGAATTGAAGTTCTTTCTTGGATTCGAAGTCAAGCAACGAAGCCAAGGAACCTTCATCAACCAAGCCAAATACACTCAAGACATGCTCAAGAGGTTCAAGATGGATGAGCTAAATCCTCCGAAGGCCAACACTCCGATGCCACTCAAATGCCAACTTGACAGTGATCCCAATGGTAAAGCTGTGGATCAGAAGGTATATCGCTCCATGATTGGATCCCTGCTTTACCTTTGTGCATCTAGGCCGGATATCATGTTGAGTGTGGGAATTTGTGCTCGTTTTCAATCCGCACCTAAGGAGAGTCACTATGTGGCTGTCAAGCGAATCTTTCGATATTTGACTCATACCCCAAACTTTGGCTTATGGTACCCCAAAGGTGCTTCATTTGATCTCATTGGATATACTGACTCGGATTGGGCGGGAGACCGTGTGGAAAGGAAGTCCACTTCCGGAAGTTGCCAATTTCTTGGCCGCTCTCTGGTAAGTTGGTCTTCCAAGAAACAAAACTGTGTTTCTCTCTCATCCACCGAGGCCGAGTATGTAGCCGCCGCAAGCTGTTGTGCTCAGATTCTTTGGATGAGGCAAACTTTAAAGGATTATGGTGTCATCTGTGACAAAGTGCCTCTTTACTGCGACAGTGAAAGCACGATCAAGATCTCCAACAACCCGGTTCAACACTGCAAGACAAAGCATATTGATATTCGTCATCACTTCATTCGGGATCACATCAAGCGTGGAGATATAGATCTTATTCATCTATATACTAAGGAACAACTTGCAGATATATTCACGAAGCCATTGGATGAAGCAAGATTTCGCGAGTTAAGGCATGGGCTAAATATCATTGATTCGAGCAATGTGGCTTGAATTAGTGCACACCCCACCACACTCATCATCATGTCTTGTTTAGGTGTAGGCATGGACATAGGGGGAGTCTAGTTCTCTCAATGAACTATCCCTCCTCCTATTATGCATAAATTAATCAATTCTTTCACATTCGTCATTTTTGATGACTCCTGTGCTTGAAAGACAAGTTTTGGTCATGGGCCCAAGGTTCATATCTTCGCGGTGCCATACAAATTGACTCATACATAGGTGGCCTCGGCCACCGCCCCCTTTTTGCTCTTATTTGAGTCTGACATTTGTGTTCATGATGCTTTGAGTCCTAGGTGTGGGCATTCTCCATGGCTCTTTATTGGCGTTTTTGTTTTCTTCCAACCATGGAGGTTTCCCCACCATACCCCTTCTTTTAAAAGATTGTACGCTTTGATCATCTGGTGGTGGTGCCTGTGGCCAGGCGGTACAACCGGTGGGAAAGCGGATCTACTGCTAATCTATCGGTTGTCCCGTCCCAGCGGTACAACCGGGGGTGCATGCGGTTCTACCGCTAATTCCCTGGCCCTGTATTTGGACCGGTACAATCACTACTTTGGAGCGGTACAACCGGTCGCGACCCGGTACTTAGAACGGGAGGGCCGGGCCGAAGGGGTATTCAGTTATCCCCTTTGTGCCCGACTCCTCCTGGTGCCCCTTGTCGCCAGCCGCCGCCGCCACCGCCCCGGAGTGCCCCCTGCGCCCCGGATTCGTGGCCTCCTCCCGGATCTGCTCCGTGGAGGCCCTTCCTTCCCCGATCTTCTCCCATGGATGCCGGTAATGCCTATTTCCTCCTTGCTCTTGGATTCTCTTTGAATCCTCCATTGTTAGGGCATTGCTCGGTTCCCGCGTTTTTAGGCAAAACTATTGACGGGATAAGATCGTATATCAAAGTTCCAATTAGCTGTGTTGATTAGAAACCTCAAAGAGGGGGCACTTCTCTAAATCTGGATCCACCGGTTTCCCAGCAGCGGTACAACCGCTCTCGTTAGCGGTACAACCGCTGGTGCGGTACAACCACGAGGGCAACCGGTTCAACCGGCCTCATTTGATTCCTGTCCCCTGTTTTTTTGTTTCTTATCCATGCACCTAATTTATTCCTTCTTTTGCGTACAATTATCTCATCTTTTCTGGGTTTCCACTCTGTGTTTTTCGTGTGCTTGTCTGCAGGTGGTTCCAGCTCTCGTTCTGCTCCTCGGAAGAAGACCAAGAAACGTGCTCGCAGGTGCAAGATTGTCGAAGAGTCTGAGAATGAGGAAGTTGTGATCCCCACCAATCCCACTCACCGTGAGAAGTCCCTGGCCGCCAAGCAGAAAACTGCCAAGCCCGTGCATTCCTGGAAGCAAGTTGATTGGGAGAGGGTCCGTCTTCAAAATCCGTATGAGGTTCCAGTTGCTACCAGGTGGACCACCCCTCAGTTCCGGAATGAGTTGCAATTTCGGATCATGCATGAGCTCTATGAACATCACAAGAACAAGTATGCCAAGCAATGGACAATTGACATCGAGCACTGCAGGAACAACATGGATTACTTTGGCGAGGCTTTGGCATTGTGCGAAGAATTTGACCTGATAAAGCTCATGACTTTCAACTGTGCCTTTGATGTGCAGCTCATTCACCAGTTCTACGCCACGGTCCACTTTGGCACTGATGCAGAGCGTCATCTTTCCTTCATGTGTCGTGATGAATTCTTCCATGTTCCGTGGCGCGCCTTCTGCAATGTCCTTGGCTATGATGATACTGGGCTCACTGGGAATGGCGGCATTCGTCCTCATGATTGGGCTCAATCTATGGATAAGAACATGTTAGCCCCCCTGTACATTCCCGGGCGGGGGGTTATGGGAGCTTCTAAGGACCTGCAGCAGGTCTATGACATTTTGCACCGAGTGTTCCGGAATGTTCTTCTGCCCAAAGTTGGAAATCAGGATGAGATTCATGGGTACTTTGTTGATCTGCTCGTTGCCATGAAGACTAAAGCTGGCTCTGGAGCTACCTTTGATGTTTCAAAATGGATGTGGGAGGAGTTGTACTCCACGGTCGTCTACCGGAAGGTTCCCACCTATGCTCCTTATATTATGAGTTTCCTCAACTCTATGTGGGCAATTCATCGGCCGGGCGAGCTTCTCACCTCTCCAGACAACCTTATTGTGCATGAGGTCAAGCAACTTCGGAAGAAGAAACATCCTGCACCTCGCTACCCTGATGCCAACCCGGAGGATGTCTTTGCTACTTCCAGTGACAGTGATTTTGAGCTTCCAGCAGGTGCCAAGCCATCTTGGGCCTCCAAGCTCTCTGACAAGATTAAGAAGACCTTCTGCCTCCAGACTCATGTTCAGAAGAAGCTCTATGAAGCCCATGTCAACGAGAAGCATGCCCGCCGCAGACAGATTCAGATTATGCGGGCTCTCAATCTTGAGGCCGCCAGTGGTTCTGAGAAGACCATCACTCCTGAGGCACAGTGGATCTATGAACATAGCACTTGGACTGATGATGAGATCCTGAATCAGCCTGCTGCCACCTCCTCTGATGCTGCTGATGATGCTTCTGATGATGATGATGGGGATGGCTCTGGAGATGATGATTCCAAGGAGTACGATACCAACGAGGAGATCTACTGAGTTCCGGGGCGCTTGCATCACTCTTTTCCTTTTTGGTGTCTTGATGCCAAAGGGGGAGAAAGTACTTTATAACGGGATTTGCATGGGTGTTGCGTGGTTGTTTATTGGTCTCTTTGCTGCATCTTCCAGTTGAACTCTTATTTGCTTTTTATCGGTTTGTGTGGAGACTATGTGTGTTTAAGTAGAGTCTGAGACTCATCGTACCCTTACTATTAAAGCTCTACTTATTATCTCGTTCATATTGCTCCTTAATGTTTCATCTTATTTTTGTCCCCATTGGTTGGTCTATAAAATCAAGGGGGAGTTTCAATTCTTGCACAGGTCTTATTTCTTGCACACATTGAGGGGGAGCTCCACTTTTATTTTATAGTTCATCAATGCAAATCGTGTTGTTGTCATCATCCACCAAAAAGGGGGAGATTGTAAGGGCATTCTCTTACCTTGGTGTTTTGGCGATGATGACGACTCACTATGATCTAACCGTGTGTCAAGTTATACAGGGATTGTATGTGGTACACAAGACGGTTAGGTGGATCCTCCAAACGGAAAAGATTGAAGACAGGGTTCTCTACGTGTTTATTCTCTTTGGTCGTAGGGATCCCGTACTATTAAGAGGGAATCCACATTGGAAAGTCTTATGTGAATCAGTTCTTTCGCACATATATCTTCACCCAACTCACTTCTCTGCATCATAGAGAGAGAGGCCCCTTTTTCCTTAGTTACTTGCCAGGTATTCCGCTGTCTCGACCTAAATGCTCAGCTTGCTCTTAGCTTCCGGTTCGACCACCACTCTAGGGGTGATACCCTGGGGGTGTTGCCACTAAGTGGTCCCCAACGGTTGTACCGCTGCCCCCGGGCGGTAGTACCGCCAAAGGCTGGGTGACCCAGGGTGGCAGCTCTGGGCGGTTGAACCGGCCCAGCACCGGGCTACAACCGGACATGGTTCTGTTATGCCCCGGTTGTTGGGCAGACCCGGACCGGTTGTACCGCTATATTCATATAGCCCGGTACAACCGGGGTCCCGAGCGGTTGTACCGCTTAGGACTTTGCCTGGTCCGGGGCTCAGGCCTGGCTGCTGCATCCGGGCCAACCTTCTGTTGTGGTCCGGTGGTTGGGCGGTGGTTGGCCGGTTGTACCGGTTGTACCGCTCACCAGTCCGGTTGTACCGCTCCCATGCAGATCTGGCTGTAACGGTTGGAAATGCGGGGGGGGGGGGGTCTATATAAGGAGGTGCTCTTCCACCTCTCTCTTATCTCTTACCTCTCTCTCTCCACCATTGATGCCCTTGAGCTTTCTTGCCCGATCTCTCTCTCTAGCCACCCAAACTTGTTGTCTTGCTAGGGATTGAAGGAGGAGATCTAGATCTACACTTCCACCAAAGGAAAATTGATTCCCCCATAGTTTCTTGTGTGGATTTTGTTACTCTTGGGTATTTGAGCACCCTAGACGGAAGAGGTCACCTCGAAGCCCTCTGCAAGGGCCTCTTACAGCGGCGAGGTTAACTCTTCTATTTGCTGCGTCTCTTTCTGGGTTGCTACGCTCTTATTACGAGTTCAAAGTAGCTAAGACCACTCAGAAGAACCGGCTTATATTTTCGGAAAAGCAGGCAAAGACAATGAGGTTTCACGCCTCCGGGTTAGACTTTCTAAGTCGCCCTTCGCAGTGATGCAGAACATGTTTCTGTCCTTATATTGCCGGGTTTGTCTACAAGGTAAGACGCCGTGCAGATTGATATCATAAGCCGCTTGAAGAAAAGCAAGGAATAAATTATGATGGATTAAAGACTCATACGTGCACGATGGCACGGGTCAGACAGTGAGTTTTTCTACAAGCCTATTACAAAGCCCTCTTTCAGAGCTCACCAGGCAAGCAGCCAAAAGTTTTACACATCGCCGGCTCAATAAGCCGGGTCATTAAATATCAAGTTCAGCTCGACGGCGGGTCATCCTGCTCCGGGTCTTCGACTTCTTCGATCTGAAGATTGTCCACGTCCCAGTTGCAGTGTGTTAGTGCTTCAAACTGGGCGTCCTTAAACAGAGGAGACGGATCAATCTCAGGGGCGAAGAAATGCTTACGGCGCACGGGGGTCAAATCTCTGCATTCAAATGTGGGACAACGTATCTTCTTGGATGTCTCGCTGTAAGCCGCCTGGTAAGTTGACATGTCAAGATCCTCCACCAGTTTGGAGGCAAGAACCCTGGAAGATTTTCTGCATTGAGCATAGTCTTCTGTAGTGAACTCCGAGCCGTCATCTTTCTTGGACGGGAACCCGTCCATCATCTCGTCAGCAGTTAACTCAGGAGCGAAAGCCAAGCACCGGCTTAGCGCGGATAGAGCCCCTTGCCTGGCGGCTGATCTTTTGAGCTCATCAATCTGCTTAGGCAGCGTGGACAGCAGCTCTAAGATATCTTTCATGTGCTTGGGGATGCTCCTTTCAGTTAGCATAGCTTTAATGGTCAGGAGAGTCCCGCAGTAGAGTTGTTCAGTTAAGGAGTACACTGCCTTTAACTTCATCACACTGTCAGAGGATAACTGGCGGCTCCTTTCACCTGCAAAAAGAAGGTTTGGTGGTATAAGCCGCCAGAAATATTATTTAGCACAGACAAGACGGTCATTAAGTACCGTATGCTTACCAAAGATAGCAGAGGTCATCCTGGATATATGCTGTTTCAGGGTCTGCAGCTCTGTCGACACAGTGGCAAGCCGCCCTTCAGCATCTTCTGCACGCTTGGTCAGGGCGGCTTGATGAGTTTCAGTATTCTTCTTGAAAAGAGCAAACTCTACTTGCGTCTTTTCAAGATTTTCGACGGCAACCCGCCACTTGGTTTCCGCCTCTGACCGGGCGGTCTGTTGCACATCGAGATTTTTCTTCAGGCTGGCCATTTCAGACTCAGCCGCCTCTAGAGCATCCTGTAACAATTCAAAAGCAGGAACAGGGGGGTTCAATGTTCATGGTAAGTTACCAGTGAGGAAATTATGCTACAAGTCTCAAGCAGATTGCAAGCAATATACTCGACACTTGGGGGCTAATGTCTATTTGTTCTCTAAGGCTTGTCCCGGCTCATCTTTAAAAAAAAAAAAGAGATAAGCCGGCCCTTGGGGGCTACAATCAGCATTTACAGTATCCCATGAGAATCCGGGTCATCATTTCATGATAACCCGGACTTGGGGGCTACAACCGTTCAAATTCTACATCGAGTATCGGCCTACTACTTATACTAACCCGATACTTGGGGGCTACAGCTCAAGTTATGAAAAGTATTGCTAAGGAAAGCCCCGGTTTATTATTTAACATATTAATCCGGCTCTTGGCGGCTAGGAAAGGGCATAAAGGACAAGCTGGTAAAAGTATTACCTCATATTTTTTCTTCATAAGGCTGACAAACTTCAGCTCCATCTTCCGGCTTGACTCCAGACGGTTTAGAAATCCAGCATGAAGTTCATCAGCGGTAAACTTCTCCAGCACAGTGGGTTCAAAATTAAATTCCTCCAGCGAAGAAGTTTCAGCTTTGCCAGAGTGCCTTGTTAATACACGGGGTTCAGGGGTGTGGTGACCCGTCTCAGTAATAGCAACGTCTGGAAGGGCTGTATCTTCATCAGCCATTGAAGGGCTGGGCAGTTTAGGATCATCCCTCGCAGGGCTTTCAGCGGTCGTATTATGACCCGCCGGCTCAGGTGGCTGGTGAATGTTTTTCTCAGTATCTGCGGCTGGTGGAGAGGCCGGCTTAGCAAACACTGGCTCTTTAGCAATTGGGGCGGCAGTAGACCCGCCAGTTTTCCTTCGTTTGGCTTGGGCCCTGGAAGGCGCAGTTGATGGTTATATACATGTCAAGGACATTGAAAACATTCAAGTGCAAAATAATACATACTCCGGGTTGATCTTCATTGGGGGCAGCTTTGATGCGGTTGAGTCGCCAGATGAAGGCGGAGAGTCCTGAAGGCATCCAAAGTAATACACGACAGTAAGATTACAATACAAAATTGATGAGAATCATGTTTCCGTAAAAGGATACCTCAGCTGGCCGTTTTCGAGGAGCCGGGGAGTGAGGTAACCCGGCCACGAGGTCGTCAGAGCCGGAGCTCCGGGTCTGGCGTCGGGAGTTGTGCTGTTGTTTTTTCAAAAGGAAATTGGGATCTAAGTGAGCAAGAGGATGAGAGAAGGGGACTTTCCGGACGACCCGCCGTACTCTGTCTTGTGGATAGATCTCTGAGTCAGAAATATCAATTACCTCAGGAGCGTTGGCATGGCTTGCTTCCGTCTCATCCTGTGAGTAATTATTGTCAATAAGCTGTATAAAGAGACGGCCAAGAGAATCAAGTTCTACCTCCGAGTCATCACTTTCAGCCGGCTCTGGAGTGGCGGTTTTCTTCTTTTTTTTGGCTGGGGTTTTCGTCTTAGGCTTTCTCACCGGCGGGTTGAATTTCTTCTTCCAGAACGGGGAGTTGGCCTATACATAAGCCGCCGGTTAAGGTTAGAAGGTGCAAGATAAGTATAATCAATCGAAGGAAAAGAGACTTACGTCTGGAGCCGGATTCTTGGCATAGAAGGGCTTTAACCCAACCTTGTCGCAAGCTTCCTGACTTTCGCCAAGGAGTCCCTTGACGCCACTGTTGATGTCTTCGTCAGTCAAGGGAGTTGTCTTGAAGCAAAGGGGGTCATTGGGTTCACCCGTATATTCGCACATGAGCCGGTCACGCCGGCTCAACGGCATGATTTTCCAGCTTATCCAGCAACGGGTTAGGTCAACACCTGTCAAGCCGTTAGCCAGCAGAGCCTTGACCTTGGTGTAAGCCGAGGCGTATTTTGCTCGCTCGGCGGATGTCATTCGTGCTGGGAGGGGGTTGTCATTGGTAAAGCAGAGCCGGGTTGGACGGTAACCCGGCAGGGGATTCTCGCCTTCAGGAGAGGTGTCCTGGCAATAAAACCAGGTTTTGTTCCAGTCCTTGGGGTGACTTGGCAAGGTGGCTGAAGGGTATGGCAGGTCTCTTCGTCTTTGGATGGTAATACCACCAAGTTCCAAGCTGGGACCAGCCGCCATTTCAGTCTGGCGGTTTGCATAGTGATATTCATAGAAGAGGTCAACAGACGGTTCTTCTTGCATATAGACTTCAGTTAAAACTTGGAATTGGCATATATTGGTAACTGAGTTGGGGCCTATGTCTTGAGGATGGATCTGGAAGAAGTGAAGAATATCCCGAAAAAACTTTGACCCGGGAGGGCGAAACCCGCGAAGGATGTGGTCAGTAAATATGATGATCTCTCCCTCCTTGGGTTCAGGCCTCTTCTCCGGTCCTGGAACCCGCCAGTGTATTTCCTCTTTACTTGGTAACATGCCAGATTCAACAAAGTTAGCTAGGAGTTCTTCAGTGACTCCGGAGCTGACCCAATCACAGGAGGATGGAGTCCTTGTCATGACGGCGGGTTACGCTACAAAAATAGAAGGAATGGCGGGTTAAGAAGAACAGTCGCTGTGTAAGGCAGTTATAATCAGTGTAAGTGGAAGAGTTAAGCCGCCAGAAAAATTGGCGGAGAGCCGGCAATACAATGGCGACTTACGAAGCCAAGATGGTATGGATGGGAAAATGACTAAGTGCAGAAAACAGATTTTGCATATTGTCTATTCATTGCAAGATCTACGGGCGAAGAAAAAATGAAAATGAATACGACCTAGAAATAACAGTGGATGAACGAGATCAATCTACCCGCAACAATGAGTGTCATATGGACACAAAAATGAGTGGGGGATGGACTTCGGAGGAGTGCCCGCAACCAAAGGATAGTGATACGAGGTCTTGGGCAGTGCTCGATGCCTCGGTGGTTATCGATGGTGATGAACTCGCAAGAACAAGGAAGAACTCGGAACCCTAACGGGAGTGTACGCAGATTCAATGAGGATCGGAGGAGCTTACCTTTGAGATGCGGAGGTGCCGATGAGGCTCTGGTCCGTTTCGGGCTGAGGCAGTGGCCGGCGAGGAGAGCGACGGCGCGTCTTCGGTTGTGGGCGGCGGAGCTCTGGAGAGGGAGGCTTCACGCGAGGAAGGAGACGACAGCGACAGGCGGAGAAAGGGAGGAGGCGCACGTGGCGCTATTTATAAGGAAAAGGGCAACCGTACGCGCGAGAGTGGGGAGCTACAGTAAATTGGCGCCTTGATTTTCGGGATGACCTTTCGGTGACAAAGATCCGTTGCAAACGTCATGGAATCTTTTCCGAATATTCCGTGTGACGTCATGGCGGGTTACAAGTTGACTTTCCAGATGACAGCGCAATGAAGACTCGCCGTTAAGTAAAGTTAAAGATTGACATGAGCTGGCTCAAATCAACCTGGGGCCTAATGTTGGGGATATAACCCGTGGTGAGACCCGCCCAGGCGGGGCCGGGTTACACCGGGCGGCTCGTAAGCCCAAGACTTGTAAGGTGGGCTTAAGGATGCAGGCAAGGCCGCCAGGGCGGCTTACCAGATGGGCCGTTGACAGGGGCCCAGAGACGGAAGATGGCGTGAAGACCCGGGTGGCTAAGCCGCCCGGTGGCGGCTTACCCAAGATGGTATGGCGGCTTAGAGACAGAATAGGACACGCTGTGTGAGTCGGTTTGAGACTCGTGTAACCCGGGGCCTTGACCTCTTATATAAAGGCTAGACCCCGGGGCGGCTTAGGGAGAGACCAGGTAATCGAGAGCTAGGCCAAGCAATCCGCTCCCTTGTACTCGATACTCCAGCTAATACAACACAAGCAGGACGTAGGCTTTTACCTCTACTTGAGGGGCCGAACCTGGGTAAACTCGTGTCCTTCGTCCCGATCAACCCCTTTGAGTCCACTGCTATGGCGATGGCCTCGAACCTAAGTCTTCGGACATCTGCCGTGACAAAACCACGACACTTCCGGGTGTTCAGTTGTAAGTGTTTCATTCTCAAGAAAGGTGTTCGTTTGTCTAAATTTGAATCTAGAGCCCATGAGGGCATATTTGTTGGTTATGCTGCAAACTCTCATGCTTACCGTGTCCTCAACAAGTCCACGGGACTCATTGAGGAGACGAGTAACGTAGAGTTTGATGAAAATAATGGCTCCCAAGTGGAGCAAAGTGGTCTTTGTGATGTAGGTGATGAAATTCCTCCCCAAGCCATAAGAAGAATGGGTGTGGGATACTTCCTACCCGTTGAGGAACCCCTTGTGGCTGAAGGAGAAGGACAATGTTCCACTCAAGTGGAACCATCACCGACGCACGACCCACACGCTTCCGAAGAACGCAGTGAAGGCCCTCAACCCCGTGATCAAGATCAAGGGCAAGATCAACTTGCTAGTGATGTTTCTACTTCACATGATGCTCAAGATCTTGTTCACACCCCCGTGCAAGCTCAAGATCAAGATGAAGCTCAGGACCAAGATCAACTTCAAGATCAAGGGCAAGCTATAGATCAAGATCATGCTCAAGATCATGAGCAAGCCGGTGCTAGTCCCAAAGCTCGTCAAGTTACCAAGCCTCAACTTTCCATGGAGGAAATTCTTGAAAGACGAGCTGCCACGATTGCTTCCAAGCTTGAGAAAAAGCAACACCTCCTAGAGAACGTCTACGGAAGCTTGAAAAGAGGGGTAACTACTCGTCGTCAATTAACAAACTTTTGTGCACATCATGCGTTTGTTTCTTGCTTTGACCCCCTCAAGTTACAAGATGCGCTCGAAGATGAGGATTGGCTTGAAGCCATGCATGATCAAATCAACAACTTCGAGCGCAACAAAGTGTGGCGATTGGTGCCAAGACCAAAAGAGAATCACAATGTCATTGGAACCAAATGGATCTTTAAGAACAAGCAAGATGCACATGGTATCATTATTCGCAACAAGGCAAGACTGGTGGCTCAAGGCTGCTCCCAAGTCGAGGGTATCGACTACGGTGAAACCTTTGCCCCTGTTGCTCGCCTTGAATCTATTCGCATGTTGCTTGCTTATGCTTCTCATCATGATTTCATATTATATCAAATGGATGTGAAGAGTGCTTTTCTTAATGGTCCACTTAAGGAGTTGGTATATGTCAGGCAACCCCCGGGGTTTGAGGATCCCAAGTTCCCCAATCATGTGTACGTTCTCGATAAGGCACTCTATGGCCTTAAACAAGCCCCACGTGCGTGGTATGAGCACCTTACCGAGATGTTGCAAGATCGTGGGTTTGAAATTGGGAAAATCGACCCCACTCTTTTTGCTAAGAGGGTTAACGGGAACTTGTTCGTATGCCAACTATATGTAGATGACATTATCTTTGGTTCTTCTAACAAAGCTTTTAATGATGAGTTCGCCACACTAATGACCAAAGAGTTTGAGATGTCTATGATGGGAGAATTGAAGTTCTTTCTTGGATTCGAAGTCAAGCAACGAAGCCAAGGAACCTTCATCAACCAAGCCAAATACACTCAAGACATGCTCAAGAGGTTCAAGATGGATGAGCTAAATCCTCCGAAGGCCAACACTCCGATGCCACTCAAATGCCAACTTGACAGTGATCCCAATGGTAAAGCTGTGGATCAGAAGGTATATCGCTCCATGATTGGATCCCTGCTTTACCTTTGTGCATCTAGGCCGGATATCATGTTGAGTGTGGGAATTTGTGCTCGTTTTCAATCCGCACCTAAGGAGAGTCACTATGTGGCTGTCAAGCGAATCTTTCGATATTTGACTCATACCCCAAACTTTGGCTTATGGTACCCCAAAGGTGCTTCATTTGATCTCATTGGATATACTGACTCGGATTGGGCGGGAGACCGTGTGGAAAGGAAGTCCACTTCCGGAAGTTGCCAATTTCTTGGCCGCTCTCTGGTAAGTTGGTCTTCCAAGAAACAAAACTGTGTTTCTCTCTCATCCACCGAGGCCGAGTATGTAGCCGCCGCAAGCTGTTGTGCTCAGATTCTTTGGATGAGGCAAACTTTAAAGGATTATGGTGTCATCTGTGACAAAGTGCCTCTTTACTGCGACAGTGAAAGCACGATCAAGATCTCCAACAACCCGGTTCAACACTGCAAGACAAAGCATATTGATATTCGTCATCACTTCATTCGGGATCACATCAAGCGTGGAGATATAGATCTTATTCATCTATATACTAAGGAACAACTTGCAGATATATTCACGAAGCCATTGGATGAAGCAAGATTTCGCGAGTTAAGGCATGGGCTAAATATCATTGATTCGAGCAATGTGGCTTGAATTAGTGCACACCCCACCACACTCATCATCATGTCTTGTTTAGGTGTAGGCATGGACATAGGGGGAGTCTAGTTCTCTCAATGAACTATCCCTCCTCCTATTATGCATAAATTAATCAATTCTTTCACATTCGTCATTTTTGATGACTCCTGTGCTTGAAAGACAAGTTTTGGTCATGGGCCCAAGGTTCATATCTTCGCGGTGCCATACAAATTGACTCATACATAGGTGGCCTCGGCCACCGCCCCCTTTTTGCTCTTATTTGAGTCTGACATTTGTGTTCATGATGCTTTGAGTCCTAGGTGTGGGCATTCTCCATGGCTCTTTATTGGCGTTTTTGTTTTCTTCCAACCATGGAGGTTTCCCCACCATACCCCTTCTTTTAAAAGATTGTACGCTTTGATCATCTGGTGGTGGTGCCTGTGGCCAGGCGGTACAACCGGTGGGAAAGCGGATCTACTGCTAATCTATCGGTTGTCCCGTCCCAGCGGTACAACCGGGGGTGCATGCGGTTCTACCGCTAATTCCCTGGCCCTGTATTTGGACCGGTACAATCACTACTTTGGAGCGGTACAACCGGTCGCGACCCGGTACTTAGAACGGGAGGGCCGGGCCGAAGGGGTATTCAGTTATCCCCTTTGTGCCCGACTCCTCCTGGTGCCCCTTGTCGCCAGCCGCCGCCGCCACCGCCCCGGAGTGCCCCCTGCGCCCCGGATTCGTGGCCTCCTCCCGGATCTGCTCCGTGGAGGCCCTTCCTTCCCCGATCTTCTCCCATGGATGCCGGTAATGCCTATTTCCTCCTTGCTCTTGGATTCTCTTTGAATCCTCCATTGTTAGGGCATTGCTCGGTTCCCGCGTTTTTAGGCAAAACTATTGACGGGATAAGATCGTATATCAAAGTTCCAATTAGCTGTGTTGATTAGAAACCTCAAAGAGGGGGCACTTCTCTAAATCTGGATCCACCGGTTTCCCAGCAGCGGTACAACCGCTCTCGTTAGCGGTACAACCGCTGGTGCGGTACAACCACGAGGGCAACCGGTTCAACCGGCCTCATTTGATTCCTGTCCCCTGTTTTTTTGTTTCTTATCCATGCACCTAATTTATTCCTTCTTTTGCGTACAATTATCTCATCTTTTCTGGGTTTCCACTCTGTGTTTTTCGTGTGCTTGTCTGCAGGTGGTTCCAGCTCTCGTTCTGCTCCTCGGAAGAAGACCAAGAAACGTGCTCGCAGGTGCAAGATTGTCGAAGAGTCTGAGAATGAGGAAGTTGTGATCCCCACCAATCCCACTCACCGTGAGAAGTCCCTGGCCGCCAAGCAGAAAACTGCCAAGCCCGTGCATTCCTGGAAGCAAGTTGATTGGGAGAGGGTCCGTCTTCAAAATCCGTATGAGGTTCCAGTTGCTACCAGGTGGACCACCCCTCAGTTCCGGAATGAGTTGCAATTTCGGATCATGCATGAGCTCTATGAACATCACAAGAACAAGTATGCCAAGCAATGGACAATTGACATCGAGCACTGCAGGAACAACATGGATTACTTTGGCGAGGCTTTGGCATTGTGCGAAGAATTTGACCTGATAAAGCTCATGACTTTCAACTGTGCCTTTGATGTGCAGCTCATTCACCAGTTCTACGCCACGGTCCACTTTGGCACTGATGCAGAGCGTCATCTTTCCTTCATGTGTCGTGATGAATTCTTCCATGTTCCGTGGCGCGCCTTCTGCAATGTCCTTGGCTATGATGATACTGGGCTCACTGGGAATGGCGGCATTCGTCCTCATGATTGGGCTCAATCTATGGATAAGAACATGTTAGCCCCCCTGTACATTCCCGGGCGGGGGGTTATGGGAGCTTCTAAGGACCTGCAGCAGGTCTATGACATTTTGCACCGAGTGTTCCGGAATGTTCTTCTGCCCAAAGTTGGAAATCAGGATGAGATTCATGGGTACTTTGTTGATCTGCTCGTTGCCATGAAGACTAAAGCTGGCTCTGGAGCTACCTTTGATGTTTCAAAATGGATGTGGGAGGAGTTGTACTCCACGGTCGTCTACCGGAAGGTTCCCACCTATGCTCCTTATATTATGAGTTTCCTCAACTCTATGTGGGCAATTCATCGGCCGGGCGAGCTTCTCACCTCTCCAGACAACCTTATTGTGCATGAGGTCAAGCAACTTCGGAAGAAGAAACATCCTGCACCTCGCTACCCTGATGCCAACCCGGAGGATGTCTTTGCTACTTCCAGTGACAGTGATTTTGAGCTTCCAGCAGGTGCCAAGCCATCTTGGGCCTCCAAGCTCTCTGACAAGATTAAGAAGACCTTCTGCCTCCAGACTCATGTTCAGAAGAAGCTCTATGAAGCCCATGTCAACGAGAAGCATGCCCGCCGCAGACAGATTCAGATTATGCGGGCTCTCAATCTTGAGGCCGCCAGTGGTTCTGAGAAGACCATCACTCCTGAGGCACAGTGGATCTATGAACATAGCACTTGGACTGATGATGAGATCCTGAATCAGCCTGCTGCCACCTCCTCTGATGCTGCTGATGATGCTTCTGATGATGATGATGGGGATGGCTCTGGAGATGATGATTCCAAGGAGTACGATACCAACGAGGAGATCTACTGAGTTCCGGGGCGCTTGCATCACTCTTTTCCTTTTTGGTGTCTTGATGCCAAAGGGGGAGAAAGTACTTTATAACGGGATTTGCATGGGTGTTGCGTGGTTGTTTATTGGTCTCTTTGCTGCATCTTCCAGTTGAACTCTTATTTGCTTTTTATCGGTTTGTGTGGAGACTATGTGTGTTTAAGTAGAGTCTGAGACTCATCGTACCCTTACTATTAAAGCTCTACTTATTATCTCGTTCATATTGCTCCTTAATGTTTCATCTTATTTTTGTCCCCATTGGTTGGTCTATAAAATCAAGGGGGAGTTTCAATTCTTGCACAGGTCTTATTTCTTGCACACATTGAGGGGGAGCTCCACTTTTATTTTATAGTTCATCAATGCAAATCGTGTTGTTGTCATCATCCACCAAAAAGGGGGAGATTGTAAGGGCATTCTCTTACCTTGGTGTTTTGGCGATGATGACGACTCACTATGATCTAACCGTGTGTCAAGTTATACAGGGATTGTATGTGGTACACAAGACGGTTAGGTGGATCCTCCAAACGGAAAAGATTGAAGACAGGGTTCTCTACGTGTTTATTCTCTTTGGTCGTAGGGATCCCGTACTATTAAGAGGGAATCCACATTGGAAAGTCTTATGTGAATCAGTTCTTTCGCACATATATCTTCACCCAACTCACTTCTCTGCATCATAGAGAGAGAGGCCCCTTTTTCCTTAGTTACTTGCCAGGTATTCCGCTGTCTCGACCTAAATGCTCAGCTTGCTCTTAGCTTCCGGTTCGACCACCACTCTAGGGGTGATACCCTGGGGGTGTTGCCACTAAGTGGTCCCCAACGGTTGTACCGCTGCCCCCGGGCGGTAGTACCGCCAAAGGCTGGGTGACCCAGGGTGGCAGCTCTGGGCGGTTGAACCGGCCCAGCACCGGGCTACAACCGGACATGGTTCTGTTATGCCCCGGTTGTTGGGCAGACCCGGACCGGTTGTACCGCTATATTCATATAGCCCGGTACAACCGGGGTCCCGAGCGGTTGTACCGCTTAGGACTTTGCCTGGTCCGGGGCTCAGGCCTGGCTGCTGCATCCGGGCCAACCTTCTGTTGTGGTCCGGTGGTTGGGCGGTGGTTGGCCGGTTGTACCGGTTGTACCGCTCACCAGTCCGGTTGTACCGCTCCCATGCAGATCTGGCTGTAACGGTTGGAAATGCGGGGGGGGGGGGGGTCTATATAAGGAGGTGCTCTTCCACCTCTCTCTTATCTCTTACCTCTCTCTCTCCACCATTGATGCCCTTGAGCTTTCTTGCCCGATCTCTCTCTCTAGCCACCCAAACTTGTTGTCTTGCTAGGGATTGAAGGAGGAGATCTAGATCTACACTTCCACCAAAGGAAAATTGATTCCCCCATAGTTTCTTGTGTGGATTTTGTTACTCTTGGGTATTTGAGCACCCTAGACGGAAGAGGTCACCTCGAAGCCATATTCCATTGTGGTGAAGCTTCGTGGTTTCGTTGGGAGCCTCTAATTAAGTTGTGGAGAGAGCCCCAACCTTGTTTGTAAAGGTTCGGTTGCCGCCTTCAAGGGCACCACTAGTGGAATCACGGCACCTCGCATTGTGTGAGGGCGTGAGGAGAATACGGTGGCCCTAGTGGCTTCTTGGGGAGGATTGTGCCTCCACACCGCTCCAACGGAGACGTACTTCCCTTTACCGGGAAGGAACTTCGGGAACACATCCTCATCTCCATCGGTTCCTCTTGTGGTTACTTCTTACCTTTACTTCGTGCAAGCTACTTATATTGTTATATCTTGCTTGCTTAGCTTGTTGTTGTGATTAGCATCATATAGGTTGCTCACCTAGTTGCACATCTAGCCAACCTATTTGTTGCTAATCCTAAATTGTTAAAGAAAAGTTAAAAATTGTTAGTTGCCTATTCACCCCCCTCTAGTCAACCATATCGATCCTTTCAACGTCTTTTTTGCACGGCTCTCATTTCAACGTCTTTTGCGAGAGGTGGGCCGCCTGGCCCATGTAGGAGAGCGGTGGCGAGGGCGGCTTCCAACTCGCCATAGGCAGGTGGTGGTTGTAAAAATAGCCTCAAATTGCTAGGTGGTTGATATGGCCTTGGCTAACATCAGTGTCGTTGAAGAAAAGACGAATTATGTTGTTCATGTCGATGATTTACATGTTCTTTCAAGGTATGATGATGAATTAGTAGGCATTACGTGCAAACATGCCGTAGTTGCACAAGTAATGAGTTTTCTAGACTCCTCGCCAAAGTACGGAGGTTATCTTTTTATGAAATAGACACGTTGTGTTTTCAGGGTAGACACGTATCAAGTTTTATAGGGATCTTTAGAAAAACCTCTGTGTTGCGATTTCTGCGAGGAAATTGTTTTGCGCGCGAGTACAGTCATCAAGATTGGTTTTCTCGTGCTGATCTGCAAGGTTCAAACCCTCTACTTCGTGTACATCGCGTACGCAGGCGAGAGGTTGCTACTGGTGGTGGTGGAGTGTCGTAAAAGGTCGGACCGCAACAACAGATCGGATCTCGCCGTGAGGTTTGGTCGACATGAAGTGTTATCAGAGCATCAGGTTGTTCACGACACTACGGAGAACATGGCGAGCGCATCGTCATTCGGTAAGTTAAGCTATGGATTTCAGTTGGAGGAGGAAGGCCGCTGGGCTGGGCTTTTTCACACCCGTGTGGTGGTGAGAGAGAGATCATGTGCCATGACGATCGATCACATGAATTTGATCAACGCTGCAAGCATCGAGATGGTGGAGAAGCTAGATCTATTGATGACACCACATGCACAACCATATTTGTTCCGTTGGGGTCATGAAGAGCTCACTGTCACGCACCAAACTAAGGTACCATTTTTGTTGGGAACATTATTTTGCGTGGTTTTGTGTGACGTGATTCCGACACCGATGGTTTCATGTCACTTGTTGTTGGGCGAGCCATGGTACAAAGAGCACGATGTTGCGTATGATTGTCACACACACACACACATATACTGTCAAGAAGGGTAAGAAGTGCAATCTTGTACCCATGGATGAGGAACGTTTCACTACATGGAGGAAAGAACACCAAGAGAAGATAAAAGAGTTTGAAGAAAGAAAGCGAAGCGAGGCCGAGATGGCTAAATTTTTAGCATCAAAACTCACTATAGATGCAACTGCTCGGGAGGAGGATTCCAAACCGAGGACGGTTTTGTTTCAAGGGGAAGAGGATGATATGGCCTTGGCTAACATTAGTGTCGCTGAAGAAAAGACGAATTACATTGTTCATGTTGATGATTTACATGTTCTTTCAAGGTATGATGATGAATTAGTATGCATTACGTGCAAACATGCCTTAGTTGCACAAGTAATGATTTTTCTAGACTCCTGGCCAAAGTACGGAGGTTATCTTTTTATGAAATAGACACGATGTGTTTTTCAGGGTAGACACGTATCAAGTTTTAGAGGGATCCTTAGAAAACCTCTGTGTTGCGATTTCTACGAGGAAATTGTTTTGCGCGTGAGTACCGTCGTCGAGATTGGTTTTCTCGTGCTGATCCACAAGGTTCAAACCCTCTACTTCGTGTACATCGCGTGCGCGGGCGAGAGGTTGCTACTGGTGGTGGTGGAGTGTTGTAAAAGGTCGGACCGCAACAACAAATCGGATCTCGCCGCGAGGTTCGGTCGACCTCAGTGGTTGTCAAGGACATCGAGATGGGAACAAGTTGACCTTATGCTGCTATTATCTAGGAGATTAAAACTCACAAATCAGTTTCTCCTAGCTGTCAATTTATGTATGAAAGTAGGAATTTTAGTTTCTAGGCTCATCGCCTAGCAAAACACGCTAGTTTTTTAGGAATCGGTCGTCATGTATGGCTTGGAACTCCTTATGATCAAGCCATGATTCCTATAAATATCGAGTTTGAAGGTAATAAAGCGTGAGTTTGCCTACAAAAACTCGCTATAAGCGTGGTATAGACCCGCCCGCAGTGCAGTACATCTCTTCGTGGAACCTATTTGCCACCCAAGTCTCGGGTTTTCGGCTGCGGGCCGCTGCTGTTTCCTGCGGCCATCCTTTTTTCTCCCTTGGTTTTTTTGTTTCAGATTTCTATTTGTTTTTTTTCTTTTCGGTGTTTTTCCCTTCCAGGTTTGATTTTTTCATGTTTTTATTCCCTTTTTTGTTTTTTTATAGTTTCGTGTACTATAAATATTTTTTTGTAATATATCATGATTTGATTTTAAATACAAACTAAACATTGTTTAAATATACGATTAACTTTGCGTAATATATGTTGAACATTTTTTAAATACACATTGAACATATACTTTTAATATACGTTGAACATTTTCTTAATGCACGATGATGATTTTTATAATACACGATGAACTTTTTATATTATACAGTGAACCTTTTTTAATATGTGATGAACGTTACTGTAATACACGGTGAACTTTTTTATAACATACGTTGAGCTTCCTTTAAATGCACACTAGGCTTTTTTCTAAACACACACTGCACATTTTTATTATTAATGATGTAATTTTTAAAACATACTTTTTATTTTGAATAAGTTCTTTATATATTTGAAATCCTAAAATAGTTCAAACAATCGATTATCAAAGAAAACTGATTGAAAAATGAACAAACAAAAAACAAATAAAAGAAAATTGCAACACTAGCGCGCAACTCATTGCGAGAGTGGACCGATGGCTCCTTACAAAAGAACCAGAGTGAAGCCACGTGTGTTTGACTCTAGCGAGAGTAAGGCATGAAGGCTCACATCTCTTAGATAGGTAGAGGATCAAACTAATCTATCTTTGAAAAAAATTCGGATTACTGATTGGTACATTTTCTAACCGCGATAATACATGATATATGCTTTCAAATTAAAGATTTCCTAAGCTTGGCTCAAGTGACAAAATCTCCATTTCCCTCCAATGTGACGACCAATAATTCAGCAGAACTCACACTAAATGCAGAAGTTGCCAAAGATAGTGTCAAGTCATTGTTATTGTCCATGTCACGTAATTCTTCATTTTGTAGGGGAGGTAGAACAATAAGTGGATGCATAAGATCAGTGACCTCAAGAAACTAACCAAGCTGCATCTCATGGTCAATAAGATCCATCTAGGATGGCATTGCCCAATGCCCCAACCTTGAAGTTCATCATGCTTGGACCTTCAAGTATTGGTAATTGTGTTGATTCTGTTGGAAAACATAGTAGAAAACAAAAATTTCGTCCTACGATCATAATCCCAGGAACACTATGAAGATTAGAGGTTTAGATTGGGTCATTACCAACTTCGAGTTGCAGCGGAAGAAGAGTTGGTGTAGACATTCTTGAAGTCCCTCGAACTGTTCACGGACGATCCCTCGAACTTGATGAAGATCGTTGATGAAGTCCCTCGCACCGTTCACGAACGATCCCTTGAACTTGATGAAGATCGTCGATGAAGTCCCTTGAACCATTCACAGACGATCCCTCGAACAAGCATCGAAAGTAAGATGCCTCTATGGATTGCTCATGTACCGAAGTAGTGGTTCAACAAAGCTTCATCGTCCAGAGCTAAGAACCGCCGAGAAAACTAGAGGGAGAAGTAGCCTAGCGACCTCTAGATCAACTAGACGCGAGAGATAAACTAGGCGCGGGGCAACCTCCAAGATATTTGATGTATTCTAGGGGATGCCCCCGCCCCTCTATTTGTATGCGGAGGCCTCGGTCGCAACTTGGGGAGGGGGCCTCCCCAAAGTCAGTTTGGACCTCAAAGATGAGTCCTTCTCGGACTCTAGGGCCACACGTCACGGATCTTGACATCAACGTGAGCGTCGTAGACTTTGGTGTCTGGCCCAGGGGTAGACGCCGTAAACCCTGTCGTCTAGCCCCCTACCTTCCATACAATCCCTTTTTTGCATCGATCGAAGACCTCGTGGGCCTTACCACTTGGCCAAGACAAGGTGCCCTCGCGCCAGGGACCCTCTGGATTTATCCGGAAGGTATCGTAACCTTCTGGACATTACCAGAAGTTCCCAGGACCTCCCAGAATATTTTTGAGGACATCCGAAACTCCTTCGAGACTATCTGAAACGCTTTCGGAGCCCATTCTCTCACTCTCCTTTAACTCTTAGTTCTCTGACAAACCACTAAACGTTAAGTGAGTGACCTTGTAGGTTCAGTGAAATATATACATGAACAAACTTCCTTTCGTTCAATGATCAACAACGGAACCATGGACATAAATGTTGACCCTTATATTCACATGAATGATATTCGAGTGAAACGTTGGTTATCTTGTGCTATTCCTTTTGCTTCGTGATACTTTACAAAACCCGATGTGAGCTGTATCAGTATCCTCTTGAGTCATTCTCATGCTCACTATACCGGTCTCCTTGTTACAAGTTCTATTCTTCTTTCTCGTTGACATGTCCCGGCATCCCCGTGACCTAGTCACCTGTGTCTAGCCAGACAATGATGGATGTTGTCACACCCAAAGGGTCCTAATACTTTCTCTCCATCGTCGGAGGAGCAAATCCCACTCTTGAGCTATCTAGTCCCTTGTCAAACTTTCTGATGAACCTGTAAGTTGTCGTTATGATCACCTTGTTACACATGATGTTTGAGAAACCCCAAAGCCCATCGTATGATAAGAAGAAACTAAGATAATATCATGGTCTAAGGAACTAAAGCATATGTTAACTCTCTGTGTTATAAAAATTGACTTGTGACAATAATATCTCAAAGTATAACAAACAAGTTTGGGTCGATTCAATATGATTGTTCTTCCAACATCATATTCTCAAAGTTGTTTTAGGACTATTGTTACACTTAACAATATCCTAAGGTCCGAAAAAGATGATCACTAACAACACTTGAGCCAGTCTTAGAGGAGAGACTAGGAATATGGTTTTACCGTTTACCATTTCACATGTGCATATGAGTTTTCCACTGAATCACATATTCCAGGATCATAGCAGTTATAGCATAGAATATAAAATATTAATTATAAACATGAGAATATAATAATACCATATTATTGCCTCTAGGGCATATTTCTAAGATACTCTCGCTTGCACTAGTGTCAATAATCTAGTTAGCACATTTTACTTTACACCAATGGCAATCTAGTGTCTAGTCCATGCTTTTCTTGTGGTATAGCCTTCATCCTATCAGATCTTGGCAACTTCAAATCCGGCTGTATCATTTGCATTTCTATGCATCTATCATGCTATCACAAGAATTCTAATTTGTGTGAAACTGGCTTTGTATGTATTGAATGCCTGGCAGGACCTTTGGTTCCTTAGACTAGGTTATGGAACCACTATTCAGAACAATGTTCCATTGGCACAAACTATCTAGATATCACACCAAGTTCATAAATGAACTTTTGATTCATCACCCTCCAATGTTGCTTCTAAAGCAACAACATACTCAACCTTTGATATAGAATTCACCATCTTGGACCAATTATTGTGCCACCAACACAAATCACTTAATTGCAATCGAGAATCACTTGGAGCATCGATGAAAATTTTATGATGTACTACTTACAACGAGCCTGTATTGATCTAACTCCTTACATCAATCTCTTCATTCTCTTCGTATGTGCGAAATGTGTCGTCAGTACTTAACGATATTTTCACTGTTGTCCTATTATCAACACTACGATCAATCTGGTAACTTTACTCACAACTTACTTGGAGTACTGGACATATCTGGTTGCTTACATACCATGGACTATAATTAACACAAGTGTGATTAAAATCATGTATTTCGCTTATCAGTATCTCGAGATACCGATTCTTGATTAAAAATCCTTCCATCTGACTTGGACAAGATCTTTTCTTGGCGTTTTTCATACTAAACTTCTTTAGTATCTTGCCAATATGTATTTTGGTTAAGCCCTATTAGGCACTACTATATTCATATATTATCATGCCTAATACCAAGGCTATATTGCCTAAGTGCTTTACTGAGAAAACTAGTTTCAATAAAGTCTTATTTTATGTCAAGAAATTTATATAATTTCCAATCAACGATGTGTCATGCACACACAACATTTAGAAATATTATCATGCTCCCACTTACTTTCTTGTAAAATAGACGTATCTTTGCTTTCCTCGATGAAATCAATTTATTTGACCATTTCACCAGAACAAAGATTCCAACTCCACTATGCTTGCCTCAGTCCATTATTGGATCTCTTAAAGTTTGCACACTTACTAGCATCCTCTGGATTTACAAATTTACCTTGGACCGTATCATACATACAATTCTAGTTCCATTTACATCTCATGGGAATCCTTTTGGCATCCGTCTCTTATATCTAATAATTGAAATATATAGTAATTGCTAGTTTAACATAAACTGAGTTTAAGTATTGCTATGACGAGACAATCTCATCATAGTCAATCCCTTGATCTTGTCATAAACTATTTGCAACAAGTCAAGCTTCATAGACCTTTTTTTAGTTAGTTTATAGATCCATATGTTAAACTCTTAAGTCTTCCGAAGTTTTTTATCAAGTTCTAAACTTGAGTTATGTATACGGATACTATCTCGGATTACTTTGGCTTGTAGCAAATTTCGGAGTCAGGGCCCATCAATGCTTCTCTGTGCATTATAGGTCCATTGCTTGTTCAACAATATCTTGTCTGCGCACCATGAAGATTTGCACGAGTTTGCCCAACCTATATAGTTCAGCTACAAATTCGATCGAAGTCTCCATATCTCATGTAGAGGCTTTCGTATTAGTCATAGAAATTCTAGAGATACTTCTATTGTTGCTTTCCTTTGACCTGATGACGAAGAATCTATAATCTTCTCGAGTTGCACTGTCCTCCCACTCACTCTTTTGCAGAAAACTTTTTCTTCAAAATTTACCGTACTCTGTGGCAAAACATTTTGCCCCGACGTAGTGACAGAGGAATACCCAACTATCTGCGATAACCCACAAATTAGAACTTATCTGACTTGGGACCATAACTCGTAACACTTTTACTTATATCTTATTTCCCAAATGTTAAGAAAATACCAAATGATATTTGCACTCCATATCTTATATGGTGTCATTTCAACAGATTTGGTGGCACTCTTCTTAGTGTAAAGTCGTAGTCTCTAAAGAATCACATTTTTTTGCCAAATTGGTTAATGTCATCTTTGATTTCACCGTGTCATACATAGTTTGATTACATCTACTCAAAGCATTCTACTTTAGTAAAGTTCTAGGAAGTCTAAGCTATAAAACTCTTTTCACAACTCATCAGACATTCGCTAAATTTGTAACTTAAATATTCCTTTCTTCAATCCAATTGTAGAAACATAATTGTCTTGTTACAATAATTTTCTACTTTATTCTGAAAACCTTTTGAAACATTTCTAAGGATCCAGCTTTTATGTCTCAATAAATATAAATATCGACTTGAGTCATCCTTGAAGATAGATAAATACACTGCTTGCAACAACACTTATTGGACCACACACATCAACATGCATGCTTCCAATTATTTTTGTTGCTCGTTCCTTTATGGCATGTGAACGGTATTTTAGTTTACTTCACTATTTGGATGAAAGTTGCAAGTGTCAGATGATTCATAGTCAGATGACTTCAAAATCCATCACTATGTAATTTCTCCATGCGGGTTTATCCAGTGTGACTAAATGCAGTGCCACACATATGTGCTATTCTTTTAGTCTTGCGACATTTAGCGTCAGTGTTATGGACATCCAATTTTATTATCAATATTCATAGTACACATCCTATTCACATTAGGAGTATGGCCTTTTGCTCCTAACACCGAACAACTATTGCTCTCCCATGAACAACCTCCTTGAAACTTCTATGCAATGGGCTAGAGTGTTGATGATTGAGGGAGTCCGGGACTAAGGGGTCCTCGGGCCGCCGGCCTATCTCTTGTAGGCCGGATAGGTGGACCGCTCTGTGGCCCTTATTGGAAGACCGGGCTATGAGGCGACTCCATGTTCAAGAAGGAAATCTCCGGTGCCTTGGTATGTCCTCCAAGTCAAGATAGCAGATTCGGTATATCCGTTCCCTGATGGTAACCGACCATGTGTAACCCTAGGTGCCCCTGGTGTCTATATAAACCAGAGGGTTTTAGTCCATAGGGATAGAACCATCATCATACTCATCTAGGGTTTATCTCATCTGATCTCATGGTAGATCGACTCTGTAATTGTCATACACACATCAATACAATCAAGCAGGACATAGAGTTTTACCTCCTCGAGAGGGCCCGAACCTGGGTAAACACTGTCCCTCTTTCATCTTGTTCCCCATCGATCCAAGATCCACAGCTCGGGACCCCTCACCCGAGATCTGCCGGTTTTGACTCCGACATTGGTGCTTTCATTGAGAGTTCCGCTGTGGGATTGCCAACGGACCCATGGCACGCCTAATCATCAGTAGTGACGTTCGCAACAAGGATGTTTTCGTCCCTGGGCAAATCTTCACATTTGGCAGCATTGTGCCGCATGCCGTTCCGACTGGCCACCTTGTCCAGATCAAAAGTTTCTCCCCCTATCAGGAGATCAGGTTCGGGAACCTAGAGTTCTCCGCCGACTCCCGAGGGGATCTGATCCTTACCGGGCTCATGGCCTCGCCCGATGAGCGCGGGAATCCCGAAGCTTTAACTTTGGACCTCCAGCTCGGCCCCGTCCCCGGGTCGATCCTCACCTCGGATCCAGCTTTAAGCTTGGACCCGATCATATCGTTCAAAGACCAGGGGTTATCCTTGGCCGAGCATGCTTCTCGCATCGACACTCCGGAGCCTAATTCCTAAGAACCCCGGAGGACTAATCCGGCCAACCTTTCGCTATTGGACGAGACACTAGCCAGGATTGAGATAATGAACATTTCGTACGACCCATCCTTGACCCATGATCGGATCGTTTTTAAGGCAGGCCATGGGGAATTTTACAACCCACCCACCACCCACTTAGTAGCCACTATCGAGGATTTAACCGATATGCTGGACTACGCCTCCGAGGAGGCAGAGGACATTGACAAAGACGTCGACGACACTACCCCTCCCACCACCGGGTGGTGGACAGCCACCTCCACCTACGATGCCTATATGGTGGACACCCCCGACAATAAGGGCGACGACTCCCCCAGAGAGAATGGTGACAAGCCCGGCGAGGAGCCGTCCAAACGACAACACCAGTGCAAATGAGCCAAGGCTTGCAAGGGTAAGGAAAGCAATATGGGCACCGGAGAAAACAATACCCCGGAAAATAGGGAAGATCTCGGCGGTCTAGTTTCCCACGAAAAGCACCTCGAGTACTCAGAGGGACACGAGGATCAGCACAAACCCAAGGACCCCAATGACTCTGAGGACAACAATTACCATCCTCCCTTTGACGAGGAGGTTAGTCTCAGAGCTGAGGATTTTATTGTCCTGAGGACCCATTGGATCAAGAATGGTTCAAGCGGCAACTCATAGCCACCGCCTGAAGCCTGAAGAAGAAGCAGCAGTAGATAAAAGACAAACAAGATACCCTCAACGACAGATGGATGAAAGTCCTAGTAGCCAAAGAAGGGTACGACAAAGAATGGCCAGATCAAACCAAAAGCTATCCGTGCCGACGTTTGCTGCCGCAATTCGACGACGAGGCCCTTGAGCCCGCACCCCCAAACGTACTCAAGACAACCAAGCCAGACCACCCCCTAGAGGACGGGACAGGACGATTGGAGAAGCTGAAGATCCACCTGCGCACCCCCGCAGGAGAGGAAAATAGACAGCACAACCTAAAGACCCGTATGACCCACGACACGACCTGGACGCTAGAACGGGCCATACAAGATCCATCTATGGATCTAGAGGGTACACTCCTGCTAGACGAGACGAATACCAAGCCTGGCTCGATCGAAACGATAGAGTTCGGGAAAAACACCGGGCCCGGATGAGAGACGATCTCCGGTGTGACGTAGCTCAGGTCAGGGCCGATGCTCACCCAATGTGCTTCATAGATGAGGTGATGCAGCATCAATTCCCCGAAGGGTTTAAACCCGTAAACATCGAATAATACGACAGGACAATAGACCCGGCCGTGTGGATTGAAGATTTCCTTCTCCACATTCATATGGCTCGAGGAGATGATCTCCACGCCATAAAATACATGCCTTTAAAGCTTAAAGGACCAGTGCAACACTAGCTAAATAGTCTCCCCGAAAACTCCATTGGGAGCTGGGAAGAGCTCGAGGATGCTTTCCGAGCTAACTTTCAAGGCACCTATGTCCGGCCTCCGGACTCCGATGATTTGAGCCATGTTGTTCAAAAGTCCGGAGAGTCGGCCCGACAATTCTGGAATCGGTTCTTGACCAAGAAGAACAAGATCGTCGATTGTTCGGATGCCGAGGCAATAGCCTCTTTCAGATACAACATCCGGGACGAATGGCTAGCTTGTTAGCTCGGCCAAGAAAGGCCGAGAACAATGTCAGCCCTCACCTCACTCATGACCCACTTTTGTGCGGGTGAGGACAGTTGGCTAGCCCGTCGAAACCATAATCCCGAAGACCCCGGCACCTCCAAAGTTCAGGATGGAAACGGGAAACCATGACTCAACAAGAACAAGCACCAACATAGCAACGGCGATGCCAAGGATACGACAGTAAATGCCGAATTCAGCAACTCGAAATCAGGACCGCGGAAGGAGCCCTCCAAAGGGAGCCGGGATGGACCCACCACGCTGGACAAAATCCTAGATAGGCCCTGTAAAATCCATGGCAACTGTCGTGGTTTTATCACGGCAGATGTCCTAATGCAAGGACTTAGGGGTGAAGCCATCGCTACGGCGGTTAACTCGAAGGGGTTGATCGGGACGAAAACACAGGTTTACCCAGGTTCGGCCCCTCTCGAAGGAGGTAATAGCCTACGTCCTGCTTTGAGTTGTATTGATTGGGTATCGATTACAAGGGAGCGGATTCGCTTGACCTAGCACTCGATTAAAGGTTTCGTATCCTAAGCCGCCCAGGGAACCCGTCTTTATATACATAGGTCGAGGCCCTGAGCTTACAAGAGTCCAGGCCGGGTTACATCTAGTAACCGCCCTTATCTCTAAATCGTCTTGCCTTGTCTGGCAAGTCATTTCCCAGCGGCTTACGCCTCCGGGTCATACAGTGCTTCCCGGCTCCGAGCCTCCGTCCGGCCCGTCTGGTAAGTTACTTCTAGGCCTTGTCTTAGTCTTCCGGCCTGCTTAAGGTCTCACTATCTAAGTCGCCAACTTTCTAACCCGGCCCTTCCTGGGCGGGTTATACCACGGGGTTATATCCCCAACATTAGGCCCCAAATTGATTTGAACTTGTTCATGTCAATCTTCAAGTCTTCTGGTTGGCGAGTCTTGCGTTCTTCATAATCACTTGACCTGAAATAAATCTTCATGACTGGCCATGTGAAATGGATGACGTCATCTCTGGTAAATCCAAAAGATTTTAATGACATCACAACGGATCTTTGCATTAACTGGTCAACTCGAGAATCGAGGCGCTTTCTTGTCAATCATCATCGTGTCTCCTCGATTCCTACATTGGACTGTTGCTGTTTCATCTCCCCCTTATAAATAGGTGCGGGGAGTCCCATCCTTTTCACTGTTCCCCTGCTGCCGCTTCTCTCATCTTCTTCCTCCAGACGCCCGTGCGACCGAAGCTCCGCCGCGCTGTATGGACCACGCCGTCGTCATCAAGCAGGCCGCTTCATCACCCTGACCGTGACCAGAACTCGCCAGCGCACGCCCGCATCTCCTGCATCTCCCAGGTTCCATTCCCCTTTTCTCCTAGATCCGCATTAGCTTGTCGGTGTTCCTCCGAGTCCGCTGCCGCTCGTCGAAGTTCTTATCATAGATGGGAAAGGGAAACGTCCTTAGGCTTCCAACCGCTAGCCAAATCACGCGGTGCTCCGCTTTAACATGTATTCCATATTCATTATAGATCATCCCTTCACTGAAATTCGCATATGAACTGCTTGTTCTTCCACGGACGTTTTTAGGTTTAGAAAATGTTTCTCTTTTATCTTCGTCTGTAGATCTCGTAACTGCAGCTGTAATTGGTGGAACTTGTTTGTCCACACTTAGCAATATTTTCAACATTTACTGTCAATTTGACCTGCCATCATGCTGCCGGCTCTCCCTGGCAAGATATAATCTGCTTCATACCTGTAGTTGGCGGCGGCTCATAGCTTAATAATGACCCGCCATGTAGCGTCGTCTTCTTAGAGTCACAACTGTTTTGGTCATGCAGCGTTCTTAACCCGCCGTATTTCCATGACTTTCCACAGCATTTAGCCCACCATTATGGCTAAAGCCCCCGCCTCTTGCGATTGGGTAGGCTCCGGGGTTATCGAGGAGATTCTCAATGATTTCGTAGTCATGGGAGTTTTGCCGGCTCAGGACGTCATTCATTGGCGGGTTCCAGGTGATGAGATCACTCCCGAACCCAAGGATGGGGAAGTTATCGTCTTCATAGACCATCTTCTCCGTGGCTTCTCACCGCCCGGATCAAAGTTTTTCTGGGACGCCTGCATTTTTACAAGCTGCATCCTCAAGACATTGGCCCCAACTCTGTTACCAACCTGTGCCAATTCCAAATATTCTGTGAAGCATATCTGCAAGAAGAGCCCTCCGTTGACCTCTTCAGAGATTTTTTCTACATCAACCGCCAGACGGAAATTGCAGATGGACCAAGCCTTGAGCTTGGTGGTGTTTCAATTCAGAGGCGTAGAGACGTTTCTTTTCCCTCGGTGACTCTGCCAAGCCATCCCAAAGACTTGAATCATACCTGGTTCTATTGCCAAGAAAAATTTTCCGGCCAGAGAAAATCCACTGCCGGGTTATCGTCCCTACCAGCTCTGCACCACCACCGAGCTCCCAGACCGGTTGTCCGCTATAGAGCGTGCCCAATACGCTCCAACATTCTCAAAGATGAGGGCTTTATTGGCCAACAGATTAACTGGCGTTGATCTAACCCGCTGCTGGGTCTCTTGGAGAATCTTACCATTGAGCCGGCGCGGCGGCTTAATGTGTGAATACATTGGTGAGGTGAATGACCCTCAGCGCTTTAATCAGACGCCCCTAACAGACAAGGACCTCAACTTGATCGTCAAATCATTGCTGGGAGAACCTCAAGAGGTCTGCAACAAGACGGGGTTAAGTCCCTTTTATGCTCTTAACCCGGCTCCTGAGGTGAACTTTTCTTTCAATCTTCGCTCTTCTTCCTTTAGATGCTGCACTTCATACGTCTCATTTAACCTTTCTGCAAAACATTTATAGGCCGACTCTCCCTTCTAGAAAAAGAGAATAACCACCGCCTCCATTGCAAAGAAGAAGAAAACAAAGGCAACTAAAACCCAGGCTCCGGCTCGTAAGAAGAAACTGTCGGCTCAGGACCTGCTCGAGCTAGATGACTCATAGGTAGAACTTGATTCCCTTGGCCTTCTTTTCATGCAACTTATTAATGCTGACTCCTCTCAGGGTGAAGCGGAGGCAAGCCAAGCTGGTACCGCAGAGGTAACTATCATCTCCTCTTACTCAAAACCTTTGCCAACAGAGAAAATACGGCAGGTCATCCGGAAAGTAAAGTTTTTACACCCTCTTGCTCACTTGGATCCCAACTTTCTTTTGAAGAAACAGCAACATGACGCTAGGCGTCAGACCCGGAGCGGCGGCTCTGAAGACCTAGTGGCCGGCTTACCCGATACACCAGCTCCTCGGAAGCGCCGTAACGAGGTATTTCATAGCTTATGCTTTCATTTATTCTGCACATTAGTCTCATGCTGTAACTTGCTCATATTTCCCAATTTTGACTTTCCAGGAAACTCCTCCTTCCTCTGGCGACTCAACCGCCTCAAAATTGCCTCCCCTTGTTATCAGCCCAGGGTAAACTTCCTTTGCATCCAATATTGCTTACTAATATTTTGCCCTTACATATGACTTATAATGAAATCTTTGTTCACAGGGCCCAAGCTAAGAAGAGGAAGTTAAGCGGGTCATCTGCCCATCCAGATGTCCCAGAGCCAGAGAACCCGAAGCTTGGCACTCCTGAAATTCAAGTCGAGCCCTCTGAAGCTGATCAAGGCGCCCACAATGAGACTCCCCAGCCTACTGAGAAGGCGGATGTTGATATTGTGATTCCTGAGGCTAATCCGGAAACTGATCCTAAGTCGCCCAGCCCTTTGCCAACAGCTGAAGATGTGACTGCTCATGAGGAAGAGGTTACCGTCACCGGAACAACTTACACGGCTCCAGCCCCTTCCAATGTGCTGACCAAACATATCAGCAAGGATGAGTCGCCTTCACCTGAGAAGGAGAAGGCTAAACTTGATCTTCCTAACCTGGATAAGCTTACTGTTGATGAGCTGCACTCTGGATATCTGAGCCGGCTCTCCGCAAGCCGGGACATGGAGGCCAACTTAGTTGGCATGATGAAGAGAAAATATGAGGTACTCAACCTTCCTTACCTTCCGTATATCCTTACGTAGCCCCCAAGAGCCGGCTTATTTTCTTGAAGATAAGCCGGGTCTTTAGCAATATGTAGACTTCAATAAACCAGCTTGTAGCCCCAAGGGTCGGGTAATTGTGTAAATAATGAGCCGGCACTTCTGTATGGTAAAGAAAATGCCAAGTGTAGACCCCAAGGGTCGGGTCATTATGTAAATAATGAGCCGGAACTTTTTGTAGATTTGATCATATAAACCTGAGGAGCAATGTGTAGCCCCCAAGGGCCGGGTCATCTTCTTGAAGGTGATCCGGGTCTTATTTGCATTGTACACTTTGAAAGAACCGATACACATTAGCCCCAAAGTGTCAAGTATATTGCCTGCAATCTTCTTGAGACTTGTTACAACCGTCTTTAGTGCCCCCAAGTGCTATTATGAACCGGGCTGGCGGCTTAAAATTGATAAACTTGTTGTTGACAATTGTCTTGTGCAGGAGGCTTTGAATGTGGCCGAGTCTAGTTTGACCGACCTTAGGAAAAATCTGGCCTTGCAACAAGACACCCGAGCTGAGGCTGACGCAAAATGGCGGCTCTCCTCAACAGAGCCAGAAAAGACCAAGGCGGATTTTGAAGCCTATAAGCAATCTGTTGAGGCTGAACAAGCTGCCTTGGTCAAACGCGCCGAAGACGCCGAGGGCCGACTTAAGCCCGTTACTGAAGAGCTGTCCAGTCTAAAACGCCATGTAGCTCGGATGACTGAGGCTGTCTTTGGTAAGTGCTGTTGATTATGTTATGTGCATTCTTTTTTAAATAGTCTTATAAAGACTCGCCCGGCGACTTATAAAATTGATCTGCTTGTAGGCCAACGAACTCGCCAGCTTCCGGATGACAGCTTGCTGAAGCTGAAGGCTTTATATGCCTTCACTGAGCAGCTGTATGCTGGAAGCCTTTTCACCATCAGGGCTTTCATGGGCGAGAAGGGCACGCCAAAACTTATCAAAGATGTGCTGAAATGCCTCTCCACCATCCCCCAACAATTTGAAGAACTGAAGAAATCAACCGCCCGTAAAGGCGCAATATCTGCTTTGAGGCGAGCGTTGGCTTACGCACCCGAGCTTAACCCAGAAGAGATGAGTGGCGGCTTTCCACAGTCAAAGGACGACGGGACAGAATTCACTCAAGAAGACTATGCTCGTTGCATCAAGGCATCGCGAGCATTGGCTAACCGGTTGGCCGCCGAAGTTGACTTGAAGGCATATCAGGCGGCTTATGATGACAACAATGTGCGAATCCGGGCACCCACTTTTGAGTTGAAAGACCCGACTCCTCAATGCCGTAAGCACATCTTTGCCCCTGATGTTGACTCGTCTCCAATCTTGCATGACGAAGCCGAATTTCAAGCCTTAATCAATTGCAACTGGGATGTGGACAACCTTCAGATCCAGGAGACAGAAGACCCGGAGCTGGATGACCCGTCTGCGAGTTAGGCGAGGAGCAAGCCTCAGATGAAGTTAACCCGAGCATGCTGATAAGCCGGGTTACAACTCTTATGAAAAACTTGAGTCCACAAATTTTGGGCTCTATATAGCCTTGTAATAGCCGTAGTTAAACTGATTGCATGTGTCGTGCCTTCGTGCACGTTTTGAGCTTTAACAACTCATATTCTGGCAGCTTTGGTGTTGTAAATTTTGTCCATCATCTGCACGTGTTGATGCAATCATATTTCCTGATGCCCGTTGGCGGGTCATAAGGGCCAAAGCCTTTGATCAATGAGCAATACTAAGCCAGGATAAATTATCATCCAAGGACTTAGAATCTTATCATGACAAAATTCCTGCAAAATAACAAGCAGAGAACGTATGCATATTTTGCATTATGGTTTAGGCGGCTTTGAAGGCACAGCCCTAAGAGATAAATTCTAGTTTATATTTTTGAGAAAAACTCAAGTTTTTTGCTTCAAAGAAGCTAGGCATGAGTGCCCAAAATCCCATAAGCCGGCTCTCACGTGACATAAATCCGTCGTTTTAACCTTAACCAGTTCAGGGTCTTAAAAAAGATTGTCTGTTAAGAGTATGAACGGGCCACATAGCGGAAAGACTACAACAGATAGGTGAGTTTATCCTAGCTCTCTGTAAGCCGGCTCTCTCGTGACATAAGCCGCCGTTTTAACTTTGACTAGTTCAGGGTCTTAAGAAAGATTGACTGTCAAACGTTCGGCGGGTCACCTGGCGAAGTAGCAAGTTGCAAACAGGCATGTTTAACTCAGATATGGCTTTTAAGCCGGTCAAGAGGGTATGAAAGCTAAACTCAGTGAGTTGGAAGCCCCCAAGTGACCTTATTATGCACCAACTTTTGCGCAAGACCGTTGGAGGAAAACGACAGAGGCCCCGAATTATGGGGATGCCGGCTTTATTATATTATAAAAAGTGGTATATACAATGACAGAAGTATGTACATTGAGGAGAGCCGATGGCTCAAGTGTAGTAAGGCCGAAGATGAGCAATGTTCCACGGCCTGGCAGTCTCCTCCCCAGAAGTGCGTGACTTGTTGCTCTCCCGCACATCAATGAGATAATAAGAACCATTGTTGAGATTTCTGCTGATCACAAAAGGTCCTTCCCAGGGGGTGATAACTTATGCATATCTGTCTAGTCTTGAATCAGATGAAGCACTAAGTTGCCTTCTTGGAACGTCCGGGTCTTGACTCTGCGGCTATGATAGCGACGCAGATCTTGCTGGTAAATCACCGACCGTGCTGCTGCAAGATCCCATTCTTCATCGAAGGCATCCAATGCGTCCTGACGTGGCGTCTCATTATCAATTTCAACGTAAGCCGCCACCCTGGGCGAGTCATGACGGATATCACTGGGGAGAACAACTTCCGTGCCATAAACCATGAAGAAAGGCGTATAGCCTGTTGATCTGTTGGGAGTGGTTCTGATGCTCCAAAGAACTGAAGGTAATTCCTCCACCCAACAACCCGGCGTTCGTTCCAAAGGAACCATAAGCCAGAGTTTTATCCCTCTCAAAATTTCCTGGTTAGCACGCTCTACTTGACCATTAGACTGTGGATGAGCCACGGAGGAGACATCGAGGCGGATGTGTTCACTTTCGCAGAACTCTTTCATAGCCCCCTTGGACAGATTTGTACCATTGTCAGTAATTATACTGTGAGGGTAGCCAAAATGAAAGATCAGCTTCTTGACGAACTGAACTGCCGTTGCAGCGTCGCACTTGCTGACCGGCTCTGCCTCAACCCACTTGGTAAATTTATCAACCGCCACCAAGAGGTGGGTCTTCTTATCTTTGGACCTCTTAAACGGTCCAACCATATCAAGCACCCAGACCGCAAACGGCCAGGTGATTGGAATCATCCGCAACTCTTGAGCCGGCACATGCGCACATCGTCCAAATTCCTAACACCCATCACATTTACTAACCAAATACTCTGCATCTGCATGAGCTGTCAACCAGTAAAAACCATGCTAGAAAGCTTTGGCCACCAGGGATTTTGACACGGCATGGTGACCACAATCGCCGGCATGTATCTCTTGCAATATTTCACGGCCCTCCTCAGGAGAAACACAACGTTGAAAAACACCAGTTACACTGCACCAGTGCAACTCGCCATTGACAATAGTCATGGACTTGGACCGCCTCATGATTTGCCGCGCCAATGTCTCGTCCTCGGGTAACTCGCCACGCGTCAGATATGCCAAATAAGGCAGTGTCCAATTAGGAATAGCACGAAGAGCTGCCACCAACTGTCCTTCCGGGTCAGGGATTGCAAGATCCTCCTCAGAAGGTAATTTGACTGACGGATGATGCAATACGTCCAAGAACACATGAGGTGGCACTGGCTTACGCTGGGACCCCAGTCGTGACAATGCATCAGCCGCCTCATTCTTCCGACGATCAATGTGATCCACCTGATAACCCTTGAAGTGACCAGCAATGATGTCAACCGCCTGGCGATAAGCCGCCATACGAGGGTCCTTAGAATCCCACGTGCCCGAGACTTGTTGAGCCACAAGGTCTGAATCGCCCAGGCATCTGACCCGGCTCAAATTCATCTCCTTGGCCACACGGAGTCCATGGAGCAAAGCTTCATACTCAGCTGCATTGTTAGTACAAGGAAACATTAACCTTAATACATAACAAAATTTGTCACCTCTAGGGGAAGTCAAAACAACTCCAACCCCTGAGCCTTCCAACTGTCTGGATCCATCAAAGTGAATTGTCCAATATGTATTGTCCGGCTTCTCCTCAGGTGCTTGACATTCTGTCCAGTCATTGATAAAATCTACCAGGGCTTGAGACTTGATGGCTGTTCGAGGTACATACCTCAAATTGAGAGGCCCAAGCTCAATTGCCCACTTAGCAATCCTGCGGGTGGCTTCTCTATTCTGAATAATATCTCCCAAAGGAGCAAAGCTGACCACCGTGATCGGATGTCCAAGGAAATAATGCTTCAACTTGCGATTCGCCATGAACACTCCAAACACCAGTTTTTGCCAATGCGGGTATCTTTGCTTGGACTTTGTCAAAACCTCACTGACGTAATAAACCGGCCGTTGGACTGGATACTCTTTGCCTGCCTCCTTGCGTTGCGCTCCACAATGACTGCAGCACTGACGGCTTTGTTATTAGCCGCCACGTACAGGAGCAATGGCTCTTTTTCCATGGGAGCAGCCAATACAGGCGGCTCAACCAACTATTTTTTGAGCGCCTCAAACGCATCATTGGCAGCATCACTCCAGACAAAATCATCTATCTTCTTCATCATCTGATACAAAGGAATAGCCTTCTCGCCCAGGCGGCTTATGAACCGGATCAAAGCGACAATATGACCCGCCAAGCGCTGGACGCCATTAATGCACGCCGGCTTAGATAATGAGGTGATGGCCGTTATTTTATCCGGGTTAGCTTCAATGCCCCGCTCTGAAACCAAAAATCCTAGGAGCTTGCCTGCAGGTACACCAAAAACACACTTAGCCTGATTAAGCATCATCTTGTAAACCCGCAGGTTATCAAAAGTTTCCTTCAAATCGTCAAGTAGAGTCTCCTTCTTCCTTGACTTGACCACAATATCATCCACATAAGCATGAACATTGCGTCCAATTTGACTATGAAGACAGTTTTGCACACAACGTTGATAAGTCGCCTGCGCACTTTTGAGTCCAAAAGGCATGGATACGTAGCCGAAAGCTCCAAAAGGCGTGATGAAAGACGTCTTCTCTTGGTCTTTGACTGCCATCTTGATTTGATGATAACCCGAATAAGCGTCCAGGAAACATAAGCTCTCGCAACCTGCTGTTGCATCAATGATCTGGTTGATACGAGGGAGAGCAAATGGATCAACCGGACATGCCTTGTTGAGATCTGTGTAACTTCTGCACTAAGCCGAAATAGCTGCACAGTGGCTCCGAAGGCTATAGCCTGATACAGAGGTCCTTCATGGCCGGCTCCGCCATCCGATGTAACTCCATCCGTTGCTTCATCTGGCTAGTGAGGACGGGAGGATGCTTGGGGGCTTGAAACTGCACCCAAAATAGCCTTTGTTCGACTTTCCCATCCCGGGACGCAAAGTACCTTGCCGCATCCGCCACACTCCTCGGAAGATCCGCGAAAGCGCCTGAGGAACGCCACACTCGTGTGAGTAACGCGAACCTGTTACCACCGAAGACACATTGCAGTAAGTACGACTTACCATCTGCAATAAGCTTGACTTCACGGAGCTCCTGTTGGCAGCCTCGCGGTTCCACACGCGCCTCCTTGAGCGCCGACTTCAACGAAGTCAGCTCGGAGGCTTGATCTTTACTACTTTGCTCAAGGGCCTCACATTTAGTGACGGCATCCTTGAGCTCCCGCTGCACCTTCACCACTCTGGCCTCGTGCTTCTCACTGACGGTCTTCGCCGACGAAAGTTTGGCGGCCGCTTGTTCGGCCGCCGCCTCCTGCTCTGCAGCCTCTTGCCTTGCCTTCTTCAGCTCAGCCTTGAGGTTCTCGACCTCCGCGGCGACAACTACAGTTATAACGAGCATCCCAGGCTCAGTTATAAAATTTGAATGCCTCACTTAATGAGAATAACCACAACATTAAACAGTCTAATCTGGACTTACCTTGCGCTTCATCGAACCGCTTGTTGAGACGGTTGAGTTCCTCATTGGAGCTCTTGAGCTTCCGATTCACCTCGGCCAGCTCCACGGCATTGGCGGCCGCTGCCGAAGACGAGGCCTGCACAGCAGTTCACGCATGTAAGACTCCCGAATTGTTGATTTTCGATCCCCTGCTAGGTTTTCTTCAATCCTGACAGGGTCTCTGGGGTTACTATATACGGGGATTGCATAACTCTATAAAATAAATTCGCTTTGAAAAAAGGGTATTACATGATTTACCTTGAAGCCCGTCAAGAGTCCTTCGAAAGCTTGCTTTAGTCCACTGTCAACGCACTGAATGCTTTGTAAAACCGCGCCCATGAGGGCGCGATTTTCTTCGGTGATGGAGGGGCTATTCAAGGCCTCCTCCATCACGACTGGCTACCCAGTTTCGGCCTGCTCTGGTACGGGTGATACTGGTGGCGGTGCCCGAGCTCCCCCTTGGGTGGAGGCCAGAATAGACGACTGCTGGGGCCTTGGGGGCTCCGGGGCCGCCCTCAGAGAGAGCTCGGATCAACTGGGCTCCCCCTCTTTGTTCGCCAGGAGGGATCCCTCCTCCTGGTCTTCGACGATCGAGGTATTAACCTCGGCCATGGCGTCATCGCCCCTGCCCTCCATGTTTGGTCCTAGAGGGGGTTGATACGTCTCCAATGTATCTATAATTTATTATTGTTCCATGCTGATATATTATCATTCTAGGATACTTTTTGGGTCATTATTTACCAATTTATAATATTTTGAGCACTAACCTATTGACCCAGTGCCTTGTGCCAGTTGCTGTTTTCTGCATGTTTTTTGCTTTTCAGGTTTACTGTACCAAACAAAGTCCAATTGCCACGAAACTTTTTGATGATTTTTCTGGACTATATGAAGACCTAGAAGCTTCGGAAGGAAGCCAGGAGGTGCACAAGGGCCCACCACACATCAGGGCGTGCCCTATGGGGGGCGCCCTGATATGTGGTGGCCCCCTCGGGCGTCTCCCGACGTCCCTCTTCGGCCTATAAATTCTCTAAAATCCTAAAAACCCTCTAGGCAGTCCCAAAACCCTTTTTCCGCTGACGCAAGTCTCCGTTCCATCGCAAGTCCATCTGGAGCTCCGTTCCGGCACCCTGCAGGAGGGGGGATCTATCACGGATGGCCTCTTCATCAACCTTGTTGCCCTCATGATGATGTGTGAGTAGTTCACCACAGACCTACGGGTCCATAGCTAGTACCTAGATGGCAATCTCTCTCTCTTATGATCTTCAATAAAATGGTCATCGCATCTTTGCTTTGATCTATCCGATGTAATCCTATTGTGCGGTGTGTTTGTTGGGATCCGATGAATTGTGGGTTTATGTTCAGATTATTCATGAAAAGTATTTGAGATGCCTCTGAATTATATTATCTCTTAAGTGCATGATCATTATAGCTTTGTAATGCTCTCTGATCTATTGCTATCCTTTGGCCAAGTAGATTGATATTTCATCGGTGGGAGTGGTGCGTTGTGGTAGGTTCAACCTGGCGAGTTTGTATATCCCAGTGACAAAGTAGGGGACAAGATGCGTCTTTGTGTTGTTGCTACTAAGGATAAAACGATGGGGTTCATTCATATTGTTTGAGTTTACTTTGCCTACATCATGTCATCGTTCTCCAAGCATTACTCTGTTTTACTTAATACTCTAGATGCATGCTGGATAGCGGTCGATGAGTGGAGTAATAGTAATAGGTGCAGGCAGGATTCAACCTATTTTCTTATGGACATGATTCCTATATATACATGATCATTACCGTGAACATCGCAGAACTATTCGCTTTTCTATCAATTGCCCAACAGTAATTTGTTTACTCACCGTATGCTGCCTACATGAGAGATGCCACTAGAGAACACTATGGCCCCGGGTCTATTCACTTATATATTTGCAAACACTATTATTACCTTGCTGCCTTTATTTACTTTTTATTTATTTTGCAATTTATATTTCTCAACAATTATCTACACAACTCATTTGCTTGCAAATAATGAGATCAAGGGGATTGACAACCCTCTTGCCCGCGTTGGGTGCAAGTCGTTTGTTCATTTGTGTGCAGCCGCTGGAGACGGTTGAGGATTGATATTCCTATTGGTTTGATAAACCTTGGTTTCACAACTGAGAAAAATACTTCTCCGCTTTGTGCTGCAGTTACCCGTTCCTCTTCACGGAAAACCCAACGCAGAACACAAGTATCAGGAGGGATTTATGGCGCCGTTGCCGGGGAATATCATCATCAACTACCAAGTAACTTCACACACATTTTCATTCACTTGTTCTTCTTTTTATTTGCTGTTATATTTAGCTTGTCTCATAAAAATAAAAAATACAAAAATATTTATCTTTGCTTGTTACTAGTTTACTTCTTTGCTTGCTAGTTTACTTGTCTTGCTTGTTACTTTGCTTGTTTGGTCACCATGTCTCAAGATATTACTAAGTTGTGTGACTTCTCAAATACTAATAAAAATGATTTTATTAGTACACCAATACCACCCACCACTAGTGTGGAGGCTTTTGATATTAATGTTGCATTGCTAAATCCTCTCATGAAAGATCAATTTTCGGGAAGTCCTAATGAGGATCCCGCGTCACATCTTAATACCTTTGTTGAATTATGTGACATGCAAAATAAAAAAGGATATGGATATTGATATTGTGAAATTAAACTTATTTCCTTTTTCACTAAGAGATAAAGCTAAAGCTTGGTTTTCATCTTTACCGCGTAATAGTATTGGAACATGGGATAAGTGTAAAGATGCTTTTATTGCCAAATATTTTCCTCCGATAAGCTTGTTTGGTCACCATGTATCAAGATACTACTAAGTTGTGTGACTTCTCAAATACTAATAATAATGATTTTATTAGTACACCAATACCACCCGCCCCTAGTGCGGAGGCTTTTGATATTAATGTTGCATTGCTAAATCTTGTCATGAAAGATCAATTTTTGGGAAGTCCTAATGAGGATCCCGCGTCACATCTTAATACCTTTGTTGAATTATGTGACATGCAAAAGAAAAAGGATATGGATAATGATATTGTGAAATTAAAATTATTTCCTTTTTCACTAAGAGATAAAGCTAAAGCTTGGTTTTCATCTTTACCGCGTAATAGTATTGGAACATGAGATAAGTGTAAAGATGCTTTTATTGCCAATTATTTTCCTCCTGCTAAGATCATCTCCCTTAGAAATCAAATAATTAATTTTAAACAGCAAGATCAAGTGCATGTTGCACAAGCTTGGGAGAGAATGAAATTAATGATAAGGAATTGTCCAACTCATGGTTTAAATATGTGGATGATTATCCAAAACTTCTATGCTGGAGTGAACTTTGTGTCTAGAAATCTTCTAGATTCTGCTGCAGGTGGTACTTTTATGGATGTGACATAGGAGAGGCTACCAAACTTCTGGACAACATCATGGCAAATTATTCTCAATGGCATACCGAAAGGGCTCCAACCGGTAAGAAGGTAAATTCTGTTAAAGAAATCGCTACTTTGAGTGAAAAAGTGGATGCCCTTATGGATATGGTTGCTAGTAAAAATGCTCATGTTGATCCCAATGATGTTCCCTTGTCTACTTTGATTGACAAAAATAATGATGCTATTGATGTGAACTTTGTCTCGCGAAATAATTTCAACAACAATGCTTATAGAGGAAATTTCAATTCTAGACAGTATCCCGGTAATTCCTCTAACAACTATGGAAATTCTTATGGCAATTCTTATACAAATGCTAATAGGATATCCTCTGATCTTGAGAACACAATTAAAGAATTTATTAATTCTCAAAAGGTTTTCAACACTATGGTAGAAGAAGAATTGCATGTAGTTGACACTTTGGCTAAAAACATGGATATAATTGCTCTTGATGTGGAAACTCTTAAAAATAAAGCTTTGCCACCCAAGCATGATTTTAATGATGCCAGTAAATCTATCCAAATATATATTAATGAAAGTAAGGAGAGGACCGCTAAGTTGAGAGCTAAGCGGGAATTCTTAGAAAAGGCTCTTCCACCCGTTTTTTACCGGAATCATGATGAAGATCTTAAAATGATTTTTCTCCTATTGAATCTTTATTTACCTATCTGAATTTAAATTATAAAGCGCCTGAAGATGAGTCAACTTTAGTATAGGTGTGTCCCGTTTGCTTGGAGGGTGATGATTTTGATGCTAAAACTGAAAAATATGGGTTTGGAGAGGTCAAAACTTTAACTAGTGATGCACCCACTATCTTGGATTACAAGGACTTTAATTATGATAATTGCTCTTTAGTAGAATGTATTTCCTTGTTGCAATCAGTTATTAGCTCACCAAATGCTTATGAACAAAACAAAGCTTTTACCGAACATATAGTAGAAGATATGATAAGAGCTTATGATGAGAAACTTGAGCTTGAAGTTTCTATTCCTAGAAAATTGCATGATGAGTGGGAACCTACTATCAAAATAAAGATCAATAAATATGAATGCAATGCTTTGTGTGACCTTGGTGCTAGTGTTTCAACTATTCCTAAAAATCTTTATGATGTGCTCGGTCTCTGTTGGGGATATAACCCCATGGTAAGACCCGCCCAGGAGGGGCCGGGTCATACCTGGCGGCTCATAAGCAAGACCCTTAAGGTGGGCCGGAAGATGAAGGCCAGGCCGCATGGCGGCTTACCAGGCGGGCCAAAACGAAGGCTCGGAGACAGAAGATGGTGTGAGACCCGGGCGGTTGAGCCGCCCGGAGACGGTTTGTCCAAGATGGCAAGGCGGCTTAGAGGCAGGATAAACTACGTTGTGTGAGTCGGTTTGGGACTCGTGTAACCCAAGGCCTCGACCTCCTATATAAAGGTGAGACCCTGGGGCGGCTTAGACAGAAACAGGTCAATCGAGAACTAGGTCAAGCGAATCCGCTCCCTTGTAATCGATACTCCAATCAATACAACACAAGCAGGACGTAGGCTTTTACCTCTTCCTAAGGGGCCGGACATGGGTAAAGTCGTGTCCCTCATCTCGACCAACCCCTTTGAGTCCACCGCCTTAGCGATGGCCTCGAACCTAAGTCTTCGGACATCTGCCGTGACAAAACCACGATAGTTGGCGCCCACCTTGGGGCTCGAACCCACGACCACAAGGTTAAGAGCCTTGTGCTCTACCAACTGAGCTAGACGGGCCATACATGGAGGGATTGCAGTATTATGCGGCAGTTTCGGGATTACAGCCTTCAACAAAATCGTAATAACGGTAATGGTCCGTCAGGCGGTTCAGGGCCGGGCGGGTCAGGAGCCAGCTTTGGTGCTGGCGGCTCAGGATCTAGTTACCAGGGTCAAGGCAACCATGGAGGTCATAATCAACAGTCTGGTGGTGGAGGCCAGCAGCAGAATAACTAGTCGGGGTACCAGAGTAACCCAAAGTAGCTCAGCGGGGGTCAGTATCATGTTTTTACAACCAGCCTTGACAAGCGAGACCGAAAGGTGCACAAGCAGGCGGTTAATGCAGTCATGCCGGCTCTCCCGCAGTATTTGAAGTGGTCTGAGTATGACATAACTTGGAGCCGGGAGGATCACCCGCCGCGTGTTGATTACACGGGGCAACTGGCTTTGGTAGTTGCCCCCCAAGTGGGAGGATACGTGTTCACTAAAGTACTTATGGATGGTGGCAGCAGCATCAACATCCTGTATTATGACACTTTCCGCCGGATGGGTTTGCTTCACAAGGATCTTAAGCCCTCTTCAATAGTTTTTCATGGTGTGGTGCCCGGAAAATCAGCTTATCCAGTGGGAAAGATTTCTTTGGAGGTAGCTTTTGGTGATGAATTCAACTACAGGGTGGAGTCTTTGTGGTTTGAAGTGGTCAAAATCAAGAGCCCATATCACGCTCTGTTTGGACGGCCGGCTTACGCCAAGTTCATGGCTAGGCCTTGCTATGTTTACTTATAGCTCAAGATGCCCGGGTTGAATGGGATGATTACCGTGCATGGTGATTGGAAGACGGCTGTTGAGTGTGAGGAAGGTGACGCAGCTTACGCAGAGTCATGTTGTGCTGAGGCAGAGCTCAAGTTTTATAAGGAAAATGTTGACCCGGAAGATATGACTCCACTAAAGAAGCCTAACACGGAATCTCAGCCGCCTCTCAAGTTCGTGGTAGAAGATACCAAGTTGGTGGACTTTACACCGGGCGACTCATCACAGTAGTTCACTATCGGGGCTAACATGGACCCCGCATAGGAAAGCGCGCTCATCGAATTCATCCGTGAGAATCGGGACATCTTTGCATGGAAGCCTTCTGACAAGCCGGGTGTACCGAGAGAATTCGCTGAGCACCACCTTAATGTGGATCCTAAGTTTAAGCCGGTCAAACAGTTCCTCTGGCGGTTCAATGAGGAGAGGCGCAAGGCTATTGGAGAAGAGGTGGCCCGGCTTTTGGCAGCAGGGTTCATCGTTGAAGTCTTTCACCCGGAGTGGCTTGCTAACCCGGTGTTGGTACTCAAGAAGAATGGCACGTGGCGTATGTGTGTGGATTACACGGATCTTAACAAGGCCTGTCCAGTTGACCCATTTGCTCTTCCCCGTATCGACCAGATTATTGATGCAACGGCGGGTTGTGAGAGTTTATGCTTCCTGGATGCTTATTCAGGGTATCATCAGATCAAGATGGCAGTTAAGGACCAAGAGAAGATGGCTTTCATTACGCCTTTTGGTGCTTTCTGCTATGTATCTATGCCTTTTGGGCTCAAGAGTGTTGGGGAACGTTGCATGGGAAACAAAAATTTTCCTACGCATACACAAGATCTATCCATGGTGATGAGCATCTACGAGAGGGAGAGTGAATCTACATACCCTTGTAGATCGCTAAGCGGAAGCGTTTAAGAAACGCGGTTGATGTAGTCGAACGTCTCCGCGATCCAAATCGCAAGTCGTCCCTCGATCCGATCACGAGCTAGCGCCGAACGGACGGCGCCTCCGCGTTCAACACACGTACGGCTTGATGACGCCTTCACCTCCTCGATCCAGCGAGCGATGGTGAAGTAGTGGTTGAGTTCCAGCAGCACGACGGCGTGGTGATGGTGGTGAGGAACAATCTCTGCAGGGCTTCGCCAAGCACTACGGAGATTATGACGGAGGAACTAGAGGGCTAGGGTTGCCGGCACACGGCTTGGGAAATCCTGATGTATCCCGTGTGCTAGCCCTGCCCCTCTATTTATATGTTGAGCCTTGGGGTCTAAACTTGGAGTAAAAGCCTCCTCCAGGTCGGTTTTACCCGCACAAGGTCGGTTTGGCCCGCAGGGAAAGAGTCCAACTCGGATCCCTGCCGAATCGTGCACAGCCGCACACAAGCGGTAGTACCGCTTCACACAAGCGGTAGTACCGCTTGGGCGGTAGTACCGCTTCACATAAGCGGTAGTACCGCTCGGGCGGTAGTACCGCTTCACACAAGCGGTAGTACCGCTTACGCGGCAGCAAAACTACTTTCGCACTTTCCAATACCTCGTGGGCTTTTATCCCTTGGCCCATATAAAGTGTTGCTGCACCCGAACACTTCGGTAAACATCCGAAACCTCTTCCGGTGAACTTCGGAACTCTTCCGGAGATCAAAACACTATTATCACATATATCAATCTTTACCTCCGGACTATTCCGGAGATCCTCGTCATGTCCGGGATATTATCCGGGACTCCGAACAACTTTCGGTCACCAACATAATAACTCAATTATACTAATCGTCACCAAACGTTAAGTGTGTAGACCCTGCGGGTTCGAGAACTATGTAGACATGACCGAGACACCTCTACGGCCAATAACCAATAGCGGGACCTGGATGCCCATATTGGCTCCTACATATTCTACGAAGATCTTTTATCGGTCGAACCTCTATGTCAAGGATTCAGTTAATCCCGTATGCTGTTCCCTTTGTTCTTCGGTATGTTACTTGCCCGAGATTCGATCGTCGGTATCTCTATACCTAGTTCAATCTCGTTACCGGCAAGTCTCTTTACTCGTTCCGTAATACAAGATCTCGTGGCTAACACTTTTAGTCACATTGCTTGCAAGGCTCATTGTGATGTTGTATTACCGAGTGGGCCCTGAGATACCTCTCCGTCATACGGAGTAACAAATCCCAGTCTTGATCCATGCCAACCCAACAGACACCCTCGGAGATATCTGTAGAGCACCTTTATAGTCACCCAGTTACGTTGCGACGTTTGATACACACAAGGTATTCCTCCGGTGTCAGTGAGTTGCATGATCTCATGGTCAAAGGAACAGATACTTGACATGCAGAAAACAATAGCAATAAACTGACACGATCAAATGCTACGTTTACAGTTTGGGTCTTGTCCATCACATCATTCTCCTAATGATGTGATCCCGTTATCAAATGACATCTCATGTCAATGGCTAGGAAACCTCAACCATCTTTGATCAACGAGCTAGTCAACTAGAGGCATACTAGGGACACAGTGTTGTCTATGTACCCACACATGTATTTGAGTTTCCAATCAATACAATTATAGCATGGATAATAAACGATTATCATGAACAAGGAAATATAATAATAACCAATTTATTATTGCCTCTAGGGCATATTTCCAACAGTCTCCCACTTGCACTAGAGTCAATAATCTAGTTCACATCACTATGTGATTTACATTGTAATGAATCGAACACCCATGCAGTTCTGGTGTTGTTCATGTTTAGCCCTTGGAAGAGGTTTAGTCATCGGATCTGCAACATTTAGATCCGTGTGTACTTTGCAAATATTTATGTCGTCCTCCTTGATGTAATCGCGGATGGAATTGAAACGTCGCTTTATGTGTCTGGTCCTCTTGTGAAATCTTGGTTCCTTGGCTAGAGCAATGGCACCAGTATTATCACAAAACAGAGTCATTGGGTTAAGCGCACTAGGCACTACTCCAAGATCTGTCATGAACTCCTTCATCCAGACACCTTCCTTCGCCGCCTCCGAGGCAGCGATGTACTCCGCTTCGCATGTAGAATCAGCTACCACGCTTTGCTTGGAACTGCACCAGCTAACCGCACCCCCATTAAGAATAAATACGTATCCGGTTTGCGACTTAGAGTCATCCGGATCAGTGTCAAAGCTTGCATCGACGTAACCCTTTACGACGAGCTCTTGATCACCTCCATAAACGAGAAACATGTCCTTAGTCCTTTTCAGGTACTTCAGGATATTCTTGACCGCCGTCCAGTGTTCCATTCCTGGATCACTTTGAAACCTTCCGACCATACTTATGGCAAGGCTGACATCGGGTCTTGTGCACAGCATTGCATACATGATAGAGCCTATGGCTGAAGCATAGGGGATGACACTCATCTTTTCTCTATCTTCTGCAGTCACTGGGCATTGAGTCTTACTCAACTTCACACCTTGCAATACAGGCAAGAACCCCTTCTTGGACTGATCCATTTTGAACTTCTTCAAAACTTTGTCAAGGTATGTGCTTTGTGAAAGTCCTATTAAGCGTCTCGATCTATCTCTATAGATCTTGATGCCTAATATGAAAGCAGCTTCTCCTAGGTCCTTCATTGAAAAACTCTTGTTCAAATATTCCTTTACGCTTTCCAACATTTCTATATTGTTTCCAATCAGCAATATGTCATCCACATATAATATTAGAAACGCTATAGAGTTCCCACTCACTTTCTTGTAAATACAAGCTTCTCCGTAAACTTGTATAAACTCGAACGCTTTGATCACCTCATCAAAACGAAGATTCCAACTCCGAGATGCTTGCACCAGTCCATAAATGGATCGCTGGAGTTTGCAAACTTTGTCAGCATTCTCTGGATCGACAAAACCTTCTGGTTGCATCATATACAACTCTTCCTTAAGGTAACCATTAAGGAACGCTGTTTTGACATCCATCTGCCAAATTTCATAATCGAAAAAGGCAGCTATTGCTAACATGATTCTGACGGACTTAAGCATCGCTACGGGTGAGAAGGTCTCATCGTAGTCAACTCCTTGAACTTGTGAAAAACCCTTTGCCACAAGTCGAGCTTTATAGATGGTGACATTACCGTCCGCGTCCGTCTTCCTCTTAAAGATCCATTTGTTCTGAATGGCCTTACGCCCTTCAGGTAATACTTCCAAAGTCCATACTTTGTTTTCATACATGGATCCCATCTCGGATTTCATGGCCTCTAACCACTTCTCGGAATCCGGGCCCATCATCGCTTCTCCATAGCTCGTAGGTTCATCGTTGTTTAACAACATGACCTCTAAGACAGGGTTGCCGTACCACTCAGGAGCAGTACGCGTCCTTGTCGACCTACGAGGTTCGATAGCAACTTGATCCAAAGCTTCATGATCATCATCATTAACTTCCTCTTCAGCTAATGTAGGCTCCACAGAAACAACTTTCTGCGCTGCGCTACTCTCAGGTTGAAGTAAAGGTTCAACAACCTCATCAAGTTCTATCTTCCTCCCACTCAATTCTTTCGAGAGAAACTCTTTCTCAAGAAATGTTCCGTTTTTAGCGACAAACACTTTGCCCTCGGATCTGAGGTAGAAGGTATACCCAATTGTCTCTTTTGGGTATCCTATGAAGACGCATTTCTCCGCTTTGGGTTCCAGCTTTTCAGGCTGAAGCTTTTTGACATAAGCATCACATCCCCAAACTTTAAGAAACGACAGCTTTGGCTTCTTGTCAAACCAAAGTTCATATGGCGTTGTCTCATCGGATTTCGATGGTGCCCTATTTAAAGTGAATGCAGCTGTCTCTAATGCATAACCCCAAAACGATAGTGGCAAATCGGCAAGAGACATCATAGATCGCACCATATCCAATAAAGTTCGATTACGACGTTCGGACACACCATTACGCTGTGGTGTTCCAGGCGGTGTCAATTGTGAAACAATTCCACACTGTCTTAAGTGACTGCCAAACTCATAACTCAGATATTCTCCCCCTCGATCAGATCGTAGGAATTTAATCTTCTTGTTACGATGATTCTCAACTTCACTCTGAAATTGTTTGAACTTTTCAAATGTTTCAGACTTGTGTTTCATTAAGTAAATATACCCATATCTACTTAAGTCATCAGTGAAGGTGAGAAAGTAACGATAACCACCGCGCGCCTCAATACTCATCGGACCGCACACATCAGTATGTACGATTTCCAATAAGTCACTTGCCCGTTCCATTGTTCCAGAGAACGGCGTTTTAGTCATCTTGCCCATGAGGCATGGCTCACATGTGTCAAGTGATTCAAAATCAAGTGACTCCAAAAGTCCATCAGCATGGAGCTTCTTCATGCGTTTTACGCCAATATGACCTAAACGGCAGTGCCACAAGAAAGTGGTATTATCATTATCAATTCTATATCTTTTGGCATCAATGTTATGAACATGTGTATCATTACTATCGAGATTCAACAAGAATAAACCCCTCACATTGGGTGCATGACCATAAAAGATATTACTCATATAAATAGAACAACCATTATTCTCTGATTTAAATGAGTAACCGTCTCGCAATAAACAAGATCCAGATATAATGTTCATGCTTAACGCAGGCACCAAATAACACTTATTTAGGTTCATCACTAATCCCGACGGTAATCGAAGAGCGAGCGTGCCGACGGCGATCACATCAACCTTGGAACCATTTCCCACGCGCATCGTCACTTCGTCCTTTGCCAGCCTCCGTCTATTCCGCAGTTCCTGTTTTGAGTTGCAAATATGAGCAACCGCACCGGTATCAAATACCCAGGCACTACAACGAGAGTTGGTAAGGTACACATCAATAACATGTATATCATATATACCTTGTTTGTTGTTGGCCGCCTTCTTGTCAGCCAAATACTTGGGGCAATTCCGCTTCCAGTGTCCAGTTCCCTTGCAATGAAAACACACAGTTTCTGGTTTGGGTCCAGCCTTGGGTTTCTTCACGAGAGGAGCAACTGCTTTGCCACTCTGCTTGGAGTTACCCTTCTTACCCTTGCCATTTTTCTTGAAACTAGTGGTTTTATTGACCATCAACACTTGATGCTCCTTCTGAATTTCAGACTCAGCGGCTTTCAGCATCGCAAACAGCTCGGCGACTGACTTGTTCATCCCGTGCATGTTATAGTTCAACACGAAGCTCTTGTAGCTAGGTGGCAATGATTGAAGAACTCTGTCAGTGATAGCCTCTGGCGGAAGGGGCATCCCTAACTCAGCCAGACGGGTGGAGTACCCAGACATTCTGAGCACGTGATCACTGATAGACCCGTTCTCCTCCATCTTGCAAGCATAGAACTTATCGGAGATCTCATATCTCTCGATCCGGGCATTCTTCTGAAAGATAAACTTCAACTCCTGGAACATCTCATATGCTCCATGACGTTCAAAACGTCTTTGAAGTCCCGGTTCTAAGCCATACAACATTGCACATTGAACTATTGAGTAATCATCAGAACGAGCCTGCCAGGCGTTCACAACGTCTAGAGACTCAACTGGAGCGGGTGGATCACCAAGCGGTGCATCAAGGACATAAGCCTTCTGGGAAGCCGTAAGGATAATCCTTAGATTACGGGCCCAGTCCACAAAGTTACTTCCATCATCTTTCAACTTAGCTTTCTCTAGGAACGCATTAAAATTCAGGGGTGCTACTGCGCGAGCCATGATCTACAACATAAATATAGCAAAGACAACTTAGACTATTGTTCTAGATAATGAGTTTAGTTAATCATATTACTTAAAAACTCCCACTCAAATTGACATCCCTCCGGTCATTCGAGTGTAACATGATCCAAATCCACCAACTCAAGTCCGATCATCACGTGAGTTGAGGTGGTTTCAATGGTGAACATCTTCATGTTGATCATATCTACTATATGACTCATGTTCGACCTTTCGGTCTCTTGTGTTCCGAGGCCATGTCTGTACATGCTAGGCTCGTCAAGTTTAACCCGAGTGTTCCGCACGTGCAACATGGCTTACACCCGTTGTATGCGAACGTAGAGTCTATCACACCCGATCATCACGGCGTGTCTCGAAACGACGAACTTTCGCAACGGTGCACACTTGGGGAGAACACAATTTATCTTGAAATTTAAGTGAGGGATCACCTTATAATGCTACCGTCGTCCTAAGCAAAATAAGATGCATAAAAGGATTAACATCACATGCAAATCATAAGTGACATGATATGGCCATGAACTTGTGCTTTTGATCTCCATCTCCAAAGCACCGGCATGATCTCCATCGTCACCGGCATGACACCATGATCTCCATCATCTTGATCTCCATCAACGTGTCGCCATAAGGTTGTCGCGCCGACTGTTGCTTCCACGACTATTGCTAACGTTTAGCGATAAAGTAAAGCATTACATAGCGCTTAATGATTGACACGCAGGTCATACAATAATTAAAGACAACTCTATGGCTCCTGCCAGTTGCCATACTCATCGACATGCAAGTCGTGATATTCTATACAACACATGATCATCTCATACATCACATATATCTCATCATGTAATTGGCCATATCACATCACAACATACCCTGCAAAAACAAGTTAGACGTCCTCTAATTGTTGTTGCAAATTTTACGTGGCTGCTACGGGTTTGCAAGAACCGTTCTTACCTACGCAAAACCACAACGTGGTGTAGTGATTGCTTTTTGATCTTCTAAAAGAACCCTCTTCATTGAAATCGATTCAACTAAAGTGAGAGAGACAGACACCCGCTAGCCATCTTTATGCAACGAAGTTACATGTTAGTTGAAGGAACCTGTCTCGCGTAAGTGTACGCGTAATGTCGGTCCGGGCCGCTTCATCTCACAGTACCGCCGAATCAAATATCAACTAGTAACGGCAAGCAATATGTATACACCCACGCCCACAACTCGTTTGTGTTCTACTCGAGATCTCATCTACGCATAGACCTGGCTCATGATGCCACTGTTGGGGAACGTTGCATGGGAAACAAAAATTTTCCTACGCATACACAAGATCTATCCATGGTGATGAGCATCTACGAGAGGGAGAGTGAATCTACATACCCTTGTAGATCGCTAAGCGGAAGCGTTTAAGAAACGCGGTTGATGTAGTCGAACGTCTCCGCGATCCAAATCGCAAGTCGTCCCTCGATCCGATCACGAGCTAGCGCCGAACGGACGGCGCCTCCGCGTTCAACACACGTACGGCTTGATGACGCCTTCACCTCCTCGATCCAGCGAGCGATGGTGAAGTAGTGGTTGAGTTCCAGCAGCACGACGGCGTGGTGATGGTGGTGAGGAACAATCTCTGCAGGGCTTCGCCAAGCACTACGGAGATTATGACGGAGGAACTAGAGGGCTAGGGTTGCCGGCACACGGCTTGGGAAATCCTGATGTATCCCGTGTGCTAGCCCTGCCCCTCTATTTATATGTTGAGCCTTGGGGTCTAAACTTGGAGTAAAAGCCTCCTCCAGGTCGGTTTTACCCGCACAAGGTCGGTTTGGCCCGCAGGGAAAGAGTCCAACTCGGATCCCTGCCGAATCGTGCACAGCCGCACACAAGCGGTAGTACCGCTTCACACAAGCGGTAGTACCGCTTGGGCGGTAGTACCGCTTCACATAAGCGGTAGTACCGCTCGGGCGGTAGTACCGCTTCACACAAGCGGTAGTACCGCTTACGCGGCAGCAAAACTACTTTCGCACTTTCCAATACCTCGTGGGCTTTTATCCCTTGGCCCATATAAAGTGTTGCTGCACCCGAACACTTCGGTAAACATCCGGAACCTCTTCCGGTGAACTTCGGAACTCTTCCGGAGATCAAAACACTATTATCACATATATCAATCTTTACCTCCGGACTATTCCGGAGATCCTCGTCATGTCCGGGATCTTATCCGGGACTCCGAACAACTTTCGGTCACCAACATAATAACTCAATTATACTAATCGTCACCAAACGTTAAGTGTGTAGACCCTGCGGGTTCGAGAACTATGTAGACATGACCGAGACACCTCTACGGCCAATAACCAATAGCGGGACCTGGATGCCCATATTGGCTCCTACATATTCTACGAAGATCTTTTATCGGTCGAACCTCTATGTCAAGGATTCAGTTAATCCCGTATGCTGTTCCCTTTGTTCTTCGGTATGTTACTTGCCCGAGATTCGATCGTCGGTATCTCTATACCTAGTTCAATCTCGTTACCGGCAAGTCTCTTTACTCGTTCCGTAATACAAGATCTCGTGGCTAACACTTTTAGTCACATTGCTTGCAAGGCTCATTGTGATGTTGTATTACCGAGTGGGCCCTGAGATACCTCTCCGTCATACGGAGTAACAAATCCCAGTCTTGATCCATGCCAACCCAATAGACACCCTCGGAGATATCTGTAGAGCACCTTTATAGTCACCCAGTTACGTTGCGACGTTTGATACACACAAGGTATTCCTCCGGTGTCAGTGAGTTGCATGATCTCATGGTCAAAGGAACAGATACTTGACATGCAGAAAACAATAGCAATAAACTGACACGATCAAATGCTACGTTTACAGTTTGGGTCTTGTCCATCACATCATTCTCCTAATGATGTGATCCCGTTATCAAATGACATCTCATGTCAATGGCTAGGAAACCTCAACCATCTTTGATCAACGAGCTAGTCAACTAGAGGCATACTAGGGACACAGTGTTGTCTATGTACCCACACATGTATTTGAGTTTCCAATCAATACAATTATAGCATGGATAATAAACGATTATCATGAACAAGGAAATATAATAATAACCAATTTATTATTGCCTCTAGGGCATATTTCCAACAAAGAGTGCCCAGGCGATTTTCCATCGTTGTGTGCAGAACTGTCTTCATGGTCAAATTGGGCGCAATGTTCATGCTTATGTGGATGATATTGTGGTCAAGTCAAGGAAGAAGGACACTCTACTTGACGACCTGAAGGAAACGCTCGATAATTTGCGGGTTTACAAGATGATGCTTAACCCGGCAAAGTGTGTTTTCGGTGTACCTGCAGGCAAGCTCTTGGGGTTTCTAGTCTCTGAGCGTGGTATTGAAGCTAATCCGGACAAGATAAAGGCTATTACCTCCCTGTCTGAGCCGGCGTGCATCAATGACGTTCAGCGCCTTGCGGGTCGGATTGCTGCATTAAGCCGGTTCATAAGCCGCCTAGGTGAGAAGGCTATTCCTTTGTATCAGATGATGAAGAAAACAGACAACTTTGTCTGGAGTAATGCGGCGGGTGAGGCGTTTGAGGCGCTCAAGAAGCAGCTGGCTGAGCCGCCGGTCTTGGCCGCTCCGGCTGAGAAGGAACCTTTACTCCTCTACGTGGCGGCTAACAGCAGGGCAGTCAGTGCCGCAATTGTTGTGGAGCGTAAGGAGGCAGGGAAAGATTACCCGGTTCAGAGGCCGGTTTACTACGTAAGTGAAGTCTTGATCGAGTCCAAGCAAAGGTACCCGCATTGGCAGAAACTAATATATGGGGTGTTCATTGCAAATTGTAAGTTGAAGCATTACTTCCTGGGACACCAGATCACTGTGGTTAGCTCTGTCTCGTTGGGAGACATAATTCAAAACAGAGAAGCCACTGGCAGGATTGCTAAGTGGGCATTAGAGCTTGGGCCTCTTAATTTGAAATATGTGCCTCGCACGGCCGTCAAGTCTCAAGCCCTGGTGGACTTTATAAATGACTGGATAGAGTGTCAGTCGCCCGAGGAGAAGCCGAATAACACATACTGGACGATTCACTTTGATGGATCCAGACAGTTGGAAGGGTCAGGGGCTGGAGTTGTCTTAACTTCCCCTAGAGGTGACAAGTTTTGCTATGTGCTAAGGCTGATGTTTCCTTGTACTAACAATGCAGCTGAGTATGAGGCTTTACTTCATGGCCTCCGTGTGGCTAAGGAGATGAACCTGAGCCGGGTTAGATGTCTTGGCGACTCAGACCTCGTGGCTCAGCAAGTTTCAGGCACGTGGGATTCCAAAGACCCACGGATGGCGGCCTATCGTCAGGCAGTGGATATCATTGCTGGACACTTCAAGGGTTATCAGGTGGATCATATTGACCATCGCAAGAACGAGGCGGCTGATGCATTGTCAAGACTTGGCTCTCAGCGTAAGCCGGTACCGCCTAACGTTTTCTTGGATGTGTTATATCACCCGTCTGTTAAACTACCTTCAGAGGAGGATCTGGCTATACCTGACCCGGAGGGGCAGCTGGTGGCGGCTCTGCATACTATCCCTGACTGGACGCTGCCTTACCTGGCGTACTTAACTCGTGGTGAGTTACCCGAGGATGAGACTTTGGCAAGAAAAATCATAAGGCGATCTAAATCTATGACTATCATCAATGGCGAGTTACATAAGCGCAGCGTCACTGGCGTTTTTCAGCGTTGCGTTTCTCCTGAAGAGGGTAAGGAGATTTTAAATGAAATTCACGCCGGCGATTGTGGTCATCACGCCGGCTCAAAATCTTTGGTGGCCAAGGCTTTTTAGCATGGTTTTTTCTGGCTGACGGCTCATAAGGATGCGGAAGATTTGGTCATCAAGTGTTTTGGATGTCAGAAGTTCGAGCGACATGCTCACGTACCGGCTCAGGAACTGTGGATGATTCCAATCACCTGGCCGTTTGCGGTCTGGGGGCTTGATATGGTCGGGCCCTTCAAGAGATCTAAAGACAAGAAGACCCACCTTTTGGTGGCGGTGGATAAATTTACAAAGTGGGTTGAGGCTGAGCCGGTCAACAAGTGTGACACGGCTACGACGATTTAGTTTGTCAAAAAATTGATCTACCGTTTTGGTTACCCTCACAGTATCATCACGGACAATGGCACAAACCTATCCAAGGGGGCTATGCAGGCGTTCTATGAAAGTGAGCACATCCGGCTTGACGTTTCTGTGGTTGCTCATCCACAATCCAATGGTCAGGCAGAGCGTGCTAACCAGGAGATCTTGAGAGGCATCAAGCCCCGGCTTATGGTTCCCCTACATCGAACGCCGGGTTGTTGGGTGGAGGAGTTACCATCGGTTCTCTGGAGCATCAGAACTACCCCCAACTGGTCAACAGGCTAAACGCCTTTCTTTATGGTCTACGACGCAGAAGCTGTGTTACCAAGTGATATACGACATGACTCGCCGCGGGTGGCGGCTTACGTTGAGACAGATAATGAGACAGCGTGTCAGGACATGTTAGATGCTTTGGATGAAGAGCGTGATCTGGCGGCGGCTCGATCAGCGATTTATCAACAAGACCTGCGTCGCTATCATAGCCGCAGAGTTAATACCCGGACGTTTCAGGAAGGCGACTGTGTGTTGCGTTTGATTCAAGATCAGACGGATGCGCACAAGTTATCTCCTCCATGGGAAGGACCTTTTGTGGTCAGCAGAAATCTCAACAATGGGTCATATTATCTCATTGACGTACGAGACGAGTCACGTACTTCTGGGCAGGAGACCCACCGGCCGTGGAACATCGCTCACCTACGGCCTTACTACACCTGAGTCATCGACTCCCATCATTATACATCATCATTGTATATACCTTTATATATATATATAATAAAGTTGGCATCCCTGCAAGCCGAGGCCTCTGCCTGTTATATACTTCCGATTGTGCAAAAGTCGACTCAGCCACAAGGTCATTTGGGGGCTTCTAACCCGCCGGGTTTAGCTTACACACCCTCTTGATCGGATCTTCTGCCATCGTCAGGCCGGGTTATATACCCACAAAGTTGACTCCGTCAACTAGGTCATTTGGGGGCTTCCAACCCGCCGGGTTTAGCTTACACACCCTCTTGATCGGCTTTTCAGCCACCGCAAGTTCGAGTTAAACCTACCTGTATGCTGCTGCTGCTCCGCCAGGTGACCCGCCGAACTCTTACCAGTTAATCTCGATTAGAGACCCTGAGCTGCTCAAAGTATTTGACAGCCACTCTCACTAGAGACCCTGTACTGGTCAAGGTTCAACCGGCGGCTCTTGTCACGTGAGGGCCGGCTTACGGAAAGCGAGGATAAACTCACCCATCTGCTGCATACTGTCCGCTATGTGGCCCGTTCGTACTCTTAAACAATTGCTCTTTTAAAGACCCTGCACTGTTTAAGGTTCAAACGACGGATTTATGTCACGTGAGAAGTAGCTTATGGGCCCTAGGGGTACTCATGCCCTGCTGCGCCTCTTTTTGGTTTGTTGTTGCTCTTACCAGGTAATCTTGCCTAGAGACCCTGAGCCGTTCAAAAGAGTTGACGGTCACTCTCACTAGAGACCCTGTACTGCTAAGAGTTCAAACAACAAGTTCATGCCATAAGAGCCGGCATATGAGTTTTCGAAAAAGCAAGGTCATGCAAGATTTAACATCTCCGGGTTGTGCTTTTTCAAGCTGCCCTCACAACAATACAGAGCATATTCTGTCTTGTTTGTTTTTGCAGGGTTTATCTCCTAAGATGAGCCGCCGTGAAATATGATGACAAGATATTGTGAGCAGAACACAAGACAGATAAAAGTGCATCAAGTTGTGCAAAGATTCATACGTGCACGATGGCACGGCTCAGGCAATCAAGTTTTTCTACGCCTATTACAAAGCTCTCCAGGGAGCCCAAAATGCAACGGACTTAAAGTTTTTTATACACTTCCAGTCTCGGCGGCTCAGAAAGCCGGATTTTCACATTCAGGACCAAGTATTCAGCTCGATGGCGGGTCATCCTGCGGCGGGTCTTCGACCTCTTCGATCTGAAGATTGTCCACATCCCAGTTGCAGTTTGTTAAAGCTTCAAACTGGGCCTCGTCAAAGAGAGGAGATGGGTCAATTTCAGGAGCAAAGAGTGTCTTACGGCATGCAGGAGTCAAGTCTCTAGCTTCAAACGTTGGGCAGCGCACTCATTTGTTATCCTCGCCATAAGCCGCCTGGTATGAGGTCAGATCAATTTCATTGGCGAGTGTTGATGCGAGTACTCGAGAGGCCTTCATACACTTGGCATAGTCAGCTTCGGTAAAGTCTGAGCCGTCATCTTTCTTGGATGGAAAGCCATCCATCATTTCTTCTGCTGTCAGTTCAGGGGCAAAGGCCAGAGACCGGCTTAGCGCGGCCATTGCTCCCTTTCTGGCGGCTGATCGTTTGAGCTCATCAATTTTCTTGGGCAGAGTTGACAAGAGCTCAATCACTCCCTTCATGAATTTGGGGATGCTTTTTTCATTCAGCATCGCTTTGAGGTCCAAAGGGTCCCGCGGAATAGCTGTTCTGTCAAGGTGTATACTGCTTTCAGCTTCAGCAAGCTATCAGAAGATAATTGGCGGCTTCTTTGACCTACAAGGATGTGAGGCATTATAAGCCGGCCGAACAGTTTTTTCAACAAGGCAAGGAAATTTGTTAAGTATTCAGTACTTACCAAAGATAGCAGAAGTCATCCAGGATATATGACGCTTGAGGGTCTGTAGCTCTTCTGACACAAGCTTGAGCCGCTGGTCAGCATCATCTGCGCGCTTGGTCAGGGCGGCTTGAGTGGACTCAACAGTCTTTTTGAAGGCAGCAAAGTCAGCTTCAACCTTCTTAAGTTCTTCAACGGCAACCCGCCATTTTTCTTCCGCCTCAGACCAGGCGGTTTGTTGTGAAGCAAGGTTTTCCTTTAAGCCGAACAGATCAGATTCGGACGCATCCAAAGCTTCCTGTATTGTACAAAAACAAAGCAGTTCAGGAGGTTTAAGTCGCCAGGATGGGATATTAGTAGACGGTTGATGAAGCTATTATGATACAAGTCTCAAGCAGATTGCAAGCAATATACTTGACACTTGGGGGCTAATGTATGTGCTTTTTCTCCAAGTTTACAATGAAGTTCCGACTCATCTTCGTAAAGTTAAGCCGGCACTTGGGGGCTACACACGGCGCTTTTTCAAGCAATGAAGATTTTCCTGTTCATTTTAGCAGTGACGTTCTGGCTCATCATAACTATAATGACCCGGACTTGGGGGCTACACTCGGATCTAATTCTCAAGCAAGTACCGGCCTATTATCTATATTAACCCGGTACTTGGGGGCTACAAGCTAAAGCTATTTAAAGTATGAAAAAGATTGGAAGACCCGGTCTACTATTTGCAATACTAAACCAGCTCTTGGGGGCTACTTACGGGTATAAGGACAAAGTAAGAGAGGAGGAGTACCTCATATTTCTTCTTCATCAGTCCAACAAGTTTCAACTCCATATTACGGCTTGTGGAGAGGCGATTCAGATAACCGGCATGAAGTTCATCTGCAGTCATTTTTTCTAACACGGGGAATTCAAACTCAAGCTTTTCTGGTGAGCCTGTCTCAGCTTGGCAGGTGTGCTTCGTTAGCACATGGGGATCAGGGAATTGATAACCCGTCCCAGTGACAACAACGTCTGGATGAGCTGTGTCTTTGGCGGCTGTTGAAGGGCTGGGCGGTTTAGGATCAGCCTTTGGAGGACTCTGAGTGGCCATGTCATCATCAACCGGCTCAAAGGGCTGAGGAATGTCGGCAGATGCATTTCTCCTAGCCTCAGTAGGCTCAACATGAGGTGCAGGGGAATCCGGCTTAGCAGTTTCCGGCTCTTGGGCAGTAGGGGTAGCGGTAGACCCGCCGGTCTTCCTTCGTTTTGCTTGAGCCCTGGAAAACAAAAAGATTGTCACATAGAGGACAAGGATGGTCAAAGGATATGATACAAGTATAAAGGTACGCACTCTGGGTTGATCTTCAGAGGAGGCAGCTTGGTTGCAGTAGAGTCGCCAGATGAAGGAGGCGTCTCCTAAAGAAAGGTTAAGACGATGAAAGCTGAGTATGGTTACAATGAAAGACTTAAAAATTGGACTTGGTTAAAAGAGTACCTCAGCAGGCTGTTTCCGAGGAGCCGGAGAGTTTGGTAAGCTGGTCAAAAGCTCTTCAGAGCCGGTGCTCCGGGTCTGACGTCTGGAGTTATGCTTTTGCTTTTCCAAAAGAAAGTTGGGGTCTAAGTAAGCAAGAGGATGAGAAAATGGGACTTTCCGGATGACCCGGCGTATTTTCTCTGGTGGAAAGTTTTCTGAGTCAGAGGAAATGTAAGTTACCTCAGGGGCATCTGCATGGCTTGTCTCCGTTTCCTCCTGTGAATAATTATCGTCAATAAGTTGCATAAAGAGACAACCAAGAGAGTCAAGTTCTACCTCCGAGTCGTCAAGCTCAGGTGGTTCCTGAGCAGCAGTTTTCTTCTACTGGGCGCGGGTTTTACCCGCCTTAGGTTTCCTCACAGGAGGATTATACTTCTTCTTCCAGAAAGAAGAGCCGGTCTGTACATAAGCCACCAAAAAAGGTTAAAGGGAGCAAGGCAAAAGATCAAGACAGGAATGATCAGTTTTGTGGAAAAAGGTTTCTTACACTTGGAGCTGGGTTCTTGACGCAAAAAGGCTTCAGACCAATCTTGTTGGGGATATAACCCCATGGTAAAACCCGCCCAGGAGGGGCCGGGTCATACCTGGCGGCTCATAAGCAAGACCCTTAAGGTGGGCCGGAAGATGAAGGCCAGGTCGCATGGCGGCTTACCAGGCGGGCCAAGACGAAGGCCCAGAGACAGAAGATGGTGTGAGACCCGGGCGGTTGAGCCGCCCGGAGATGGCTTGCCCGAGATGGCAAGGCGGCTAAGAGGCAGGATAAACTACGTTGTGTGAGTCGGTTTGGGACTCGTGTAACCCAGGGCCTTGACCTCCTATATAAAGGCGAGACCCTGGGGCGGCTTAGACAAGAAACCAATCAATCGAGAACTAGGTCAAGCAAATCCGCTCCCTTGTAATCGATACTCCAATCAATACAGCACAAGCAGGACGTAGGCTTTTACCTCTTCTTGAGGGGCCGAACCTGGGTAAACTCGTGTCCCTCGTCTCGACCAACCCCTTTGAGTCCACCGCCTTAGCGATGGCCTCGAACCTAAGTCTTCGGACATCTGCCGTGACAAAACCACGACAGTTTGTGCCCACCGTGGGGCTAGTGCTCGGTGGTGTTGAGTTCTCAAAGGGCTCTCTCCCAGGGATCGAGGGGTACGCAGTTGGCAGGATGACCAAGAGTCGCCGCGGGCGGCTCTACATCGACGACGCTGGCTGGGGCCCCGAGGCTGACTCAATTGAGTACGGGTTCCGGGTCCCCTTCGGCGGAATCCACATCTTCATCGGCAAGATCGGCGGATCTGAACCCGGGCCGGACATCTGCACCGACATCGTCGAGCCGGCCCGGCGCGAGCAACCCGCCCGACGCGTGCGACCCGGCCGTGCTAACCCGGGCAGGAAGCATGTCTTCGTCGGCTTCACCCAGGGCATGGAGCTTGAAGGCTCTATGTCTCGGGAAGAAACTCTCATCTGCTCAGAGGATGGGTCCTCCAGCGGAGAGACAGAATCGATCTATCAGCTTCATAACGGTGGGCTCGGGGGCTACGGCGAGCCTTACCCCGAGTCCGAGTATCATGAGCCGGAGGATTATGAGCCTCCGAACCGCGCTGCTGTCTTCATGGCGGGTTCAGCGGCGGCTCCTAGCAGCACAGCCGCCGGTGCGACCAGATCTGGGGCTGGCTGGCCGCCGGCTCAGGTTCTTTTGGATCTGATGAACGAGCTTACAACCCTGATGGAAGCTGAGGTCACTGGAAAACCAAGCGGTCCGTAATGCGGAGATCACGAGGTTGAAGAACCAGATGACCGGATTCCAACAGGAGATCAACGCGTTGAAAGCTTAGATGGATGCTGAGGCGGAGCGCCTTAGGGCGGATGCTTTCCGTTTTGAGTTAGAGCAGTAGTCTGCGGCGGCGGTTCATCGGATGAGGCATCAGTCCCGCCTGCCGGATCAGTATGAAGCCAAAAACCTTTTTAACACGCCAGGGACGGGACGGAATGTGCCTTTGACCGTAACCCGGACGGCGGAAGTACCTGGAAGCTGGGCGGCGGTTCAGCATCAGCAGCCAGACCCGCCCCGACGGAACCAAAACCCGCCACAGTTTTTTCCGACGCCACCGGGTCATTATTCTAACCCGGCGGAGAACATGGTGGTGGCGGCCACCAGGCTTGATACAATTCCCATCCCAGACGAGGCGCCTTTTGCAGAGGAGGTGCAGAACGCTATTGGATACCTGCGGATGGCGGTGGCCCAGCAGGAGAAATACACTTATAGCCGGAGTCGCGTGCATTCAACCCCCATCCCCAGCCGCAGCTACAGCCGGCGCTATGAGTCACCGGCGGTTTCTAGTAGTGAACGACATCGGAACCCGCCGCGAGTCGATCGGGCGGCTCTGGATGCTCAGGCGCTGGTGGATCGGCCAAGGGCACAGCGAGAAGCGGCGGCTCTGGCGGCGGCGGCGGCTCATCGGGAACCCACAGTTACACCTTCCGTTTCAGTAGGAGCAGGAGTAACCTCCAGGGCTGTGGGAGTGCCGTGCTTAGCGTCGGCTCTGCGGAACGAGCGTCTGCCGAAGGATTTCAAGGGTCCTCGCAAGGTGCCCAATTATACTGCTGACCTACCTCTAGAGGCTTGGATCGAAAGCTATGAGCTGGCCATGGAGATGTTAGATGTCAGTGACGCAGTATGTGCCAAATATTTTATCATGATGCTGGAAGGGCTGGCTCGCACGTGGTTGAAGGGCTTGCCACCCAACACCATTAATTCCTGGTCTGAATTAAAGGCAAAATTCATCAAAAATTTCCAAGGAACGTGCAAGCAGCCCATGACGATTGTGGATCTGGACCATTGCGTGCAGCGTGATGACGAGTCGGCTCATCACTGGGTCCGGCGGGTCTCAACCATCATCCACTCTTCTGAACAGATTACGGCGGCTCAAGCAATTTTGATTCTAGAGAAGAATTGCCACTACACACCTTTGAAGCAGAAGCTTGGACGGCTCAAGCGCACGTGCCAGGATATGGGGGAGCTCATTGCGGCTCTCACCAAGTATGCAGACTCCGATAACACGAAGGACTCTGGCTCCGATGATGAGAAATCGGGTCAGGGTAAGAAAAACAACAATCGCAAGGGTCAACAGCAAAACGCGGCCGGAAATTGCAACCCGGGCAAGCAGAAGAACTCGGACGACGGGTCAGAATTGGTGGCGAACACCAGCGCTGGGAACAATCGTGCTAAGGGCAATGGGAATTTCAGGCCACCCTTTAACAAGGGTAAAGCTCCTTTCAACCTGGAAGAGATGCTTAATAAACCTTGTCCAGAGCACAGCCGGCCTGATAAGCCGGCAGGCCATACATGGAGGGATTGCAGTATTATGCGGCAGTTTTGGGATTACAGCCTTCAACAGCATCGTAATAATGGTAATGGTCCGTCAGGCAGCTCAGGGCCGGGCGGGTCAGGAGCCGGTTTTGGTGCTGGCGGCTCAGGATCCGGTTACCAGGGTCAAGGCAACCATGGAGGTCATAATCAACAATCTGGCGGTGGAGGCCAGCAGCAGAATAACCAGTCGGGGTACCAGAGTAACCCGAAGCAGCTTAGCGGGGGCCAGTATCATGTTTTTACAACCAGCCTTGACAAGCGAGACCGAAAGGTGCGCAAGCGGGCGGTTAATGCAGTCATGCCGGCTCTCCTGCAGTATTTGAAGTGGTCTGAGTATGACATAACTTGGAGCCGGGAGGATCACCCGCCTCGTGTTGATAACCCGGGGCAGCTGGCTTTGGTAGTTGCCCCCCAAGTGGGAGGATACGTGTTCACTAAAGTACTTATGGATGGTGGCAGCAGCATCAACATCCTGTATTATGACACTTTCCGCCAGATGGGTTTGCTTGACAAGGATCTTAAGCCCTCTTCAACAGTTTTTCACGGTGTGGTGCCCGGAAAATCAGCTTATCCAGTGGGAAAGATTTCTTTGGAGGTGGCTTTTGGTGATGAATTCAACTACAGGGTGGAGTCTTTGTGGTTTGAAGTGGTCAAAATCAAGAGCCCATATCACGCTCTGTTTGGACGGCCGGCTTACGCCAAGTTCATGGCTAGGCCTTGCTATGTTTACTTACAGCTCAAGATGTCCGGGTTGAACGGGACGATTACCGTGCATGGTGATCCGAAGACGGCTCTTGAGTGTGAGGAAGTTGACGCAGCTTACGCAGAGTCAAGTTGTGCTGAGGCAGAGCTCAAGTTTTATAAGGAAAATGTTGACCCGGAAGATATGACTCCACTGAAGAAGCCTAACACGGAATCTGAGCCGCCACTCAAGTTTGTGGCAGAAGATACCAAGTTGGTGGACTTTACGCCGGGCGACTCATCACAGCAGTTCACTATCGGGGCTAACATGGACCCCGCATAGGAAAGCGCGCTCATCGAATTCATCCGTGAGAATCGCGACATCTTTTCATGGAAGCCTTCTGACATGCCGGGTGTACCGAGAGAATTCGCTGAGCACCACCTTAATGTGGATCCTAAGTTTAAGCCGATCAAATAGTTCCTCCGGCGATTCAATGAGGAGAGGCGTAAGGCTATTGGAGAAGAGGTGGCCCGGCTCTTGGCAGCAGGGTTCATCATTGAAGTTTTACACCCGGAGTGGCTTGCTAACCCGGTGTTAGTACTCAAGAATAACGGCATGTGGCGTATGTGTGTGGATTACACGGATCTTAACAAGGCCTGTCCAGTTGACCCATTTGCTCTCCCTTGTATCGACCAGATTATTGATGCAACAGCAGGTTGTGAGAGTTTATGCTTCCTGGATGCTTATTCAGGGTATCATCAGATCAAGATGGTAGTTAAAGACCAAGAGAAGACGACTTTCATTACGCCTTTTGGTGTTTTCTGCTATGTATCTATGCCTTTTGGGCTCAAGAGTGCCCAAGCGACTTACCAGCGTTGTGTGCAGAACTGTCTTCATGGTCAAATTGGGCGCAATGTTCATGCTTATGTGGATGATATTGTGGTCAAGTCAAGGAAGAAGGAGACTCTACTTGACGACCTGAAGGAAACGTTCGATAACTTACGGGTTTACAAGATGATGCTTAACCCAGCAAAGTGTGTTTTCGGTGTACCTGCAGGCAAGCTCTTGGGGTTTCTAGTCTCTGAGCGTGGCATTGAAGCTAATTCGGACAAGATAAAGGCTATTACTTCCCTGTCTGAGCCGGCATGCATCAATGACGTTCAGCGCCTGGCGGGTCGGATCACTGCGTTAAGCCGGTTCATAAGCCGCCTAGGTGAGAAGGCTATTCCTTTATATTAGATGATGAAGAAAACAGACAACTTTGTCTGGAGTAATGCGGCGGATGAGGTGCTTGAGGCGCTCAAGAAGCAGCTGGCTGAGTCGCCGGTCTTAGCTGCTCCGGCTGAGAAGGAACCTTTGCTCCTCTATGTGGCGGCTAACAACAGGGCAGTCAGCGCCGCGATTGTTGTGGAGCGTAAGGAGGCAGGGAAAGAATACCCGGTTCAAAGGCCGGTTTACTACGTTAGTGAAGTCCTAATCGAGTCCAAGCAAAGGTACCCACATTGGCAGAAACTGATATATGGGGTGTTCATGGCGAATCGTAAGTTGAAGCATTACTTCCTGGGACACCAGATCACTGTGGTTAGCTCTGCCCCGTTGGGTGACATAATTCAAAATAGAGAAGCCACTGGCAGGATTGCTAAGTGGGCATTGGAGCTTGGGCCTCTTAATCTGAAATATGTGCCTCGCACGGCTGTCAAGTCTCAAGCCTTGGTGGACTTTATAAATGACTGGACAGAGTGTCAGTCGCCCGAGGAGAAGCCGGATAACACATACTGGATGATTCACTTTGATGGATCCAGGCAGTTGGAAGGGTCAGGGGCTGGAGTTGTCTTAACTTCGCCTAGAGGTGACAAGTTTTGTTATGTGTTAAGGTTGATGTTTCCCTGTACTAACAATGCAGCTGAGTATGAGGCTTTACTTCACGGCCTCCGTGTGGCTAAGGAGATGAACCTGAGCCGGGTTAGATGCCTCGGCGACTCAGACCTCGTGGCTCAGCAAGTTTCAGCCAGGTGGGATTCCAAAGACCCACGGATGGCGGCTTATCGTCAGGCGGTGGACATCATTGCTGGACACTTCAAGGGTTATCAGGTGGATCATATTGACCGTCGCAAGAACGAGGCGGCTGATGCATTGTCAAGACTGGGCTCTCAGCGTAAGCCGGTACCGATTAAACATTTTCTTGGATGTGTTATATCACCCGTCTGTTAAGCTACCTTCAGAAGAGGATCCGGCTATACCTGACCCGGAGGGGCAGCTAGTGTCGGCTCTGCATGCTATCCCTGACTGGACATTGCCTTACCTGGCGTACTTGACTCGTGGCGAGTTACCCGAGGATGAGACTTTGGCGAGAAAAATCATAAGGCGATCTAAATCTATGACTATCATCAATGGCGAGTTACATAAGCGCAGCGTCACTGGCGTTTTTCAGCGTTGCGTTTCTCCTGAAGAGGGTAAGGAGATTTTAAATGAAATTCACGCCGGCGATTGTGGTCATCATGCCGGCTCAAAATCTTTGGTGGCTAAGGCTTTCCGGCATGGTTTCTTCTGGCTGACGGCTCATAAGGACGCAGAAAACTTGGTCATCAAGTGCGATGGATGTCAGAAGTTCGGGCGACATGCTCACGTGCCGACTCAGGAATTGCGGATGATTCCAATTACCTGGCCGTTTGCAGTCTGGGGGCTTGATATGGTCGGGCCCTTCAAGAGATCTAAAGACAAGAAGACCCACCTTTTAGTGGCGGTGGATAAGTTTACCAAGTGGGTTGAGGCTGAGCCGGTCAGCAAGTGTGACGCGGCTACGGCGGTTCAATTTCTCAAAAAATTGATCTACCATTTTGGTTACCCTCACAGTATCATCACGGACAATGGCACAAACCTATCCAAGGGGGCTATGCAGGCGTTTTGTGAAAGTGAGCACATCCGGCTGGACGTTTCTGCTGTTGCTGGCGGAGCGTGCTAACCAGGAGATCTTGAGAGGCATCAAGCCCCGGCTTATGGTTCCTCTACAGCGAACGCCGGGTTGTTGGGTAGAAGAGTTACCATCAGTTATATGGAGCATCAGAACAACTCCCAATAGGTCAACAGGCTATACGCCTTTCTTCATGGTTTATGGCGCAGAAGCCGTGTTGCCAAGTGATATACGTCATGACTCGCCGAGGGTGGCGGCTTACGTTGAGACAGATAATGAGACAGCGCGTCAGGACGCGTTAGATGCTTTGGATGAAGCGTGTGATCTGGCGGCGGCTCGATCGGCGATTTATCAACAAGACCTGCGTCGCTATCATAGCCGCAGAGTTAAGACCCGGACGTTTCAGGAAGGCGACTTGGTGTTGCGTCTGATTCAAGATCAGACGGATGCGCACAAGCTCTCTCCCCCATGGGAAGGACCCTTTGTGGTCAGCAGAAATCTCAACAATGGGTCATATTATCTCATTGATGTCCGAGACGAGTCACGCACTTCTGGGCAGGAGACCCACCGGCCGTGGAATATCGCTCATTTGCGGCCTTACTATACTTGAGTCATCGACTCCCACCAATGTACATCATCATTGTATATACCTTTTATATATATAATAAAGTTGGCATCCCTGCAAGCCGGGGCCTCTGCCTGTTATATACTTCAGATTGTGCAAAAGTGGACTCAACCACAAGGTCATTTGGGGGCTTCCAACCCGCCAGGGTTTAGATTACACACCCTCTTGATTGGCTCTTCAGCCACCGTAAGGCCGGGTTATATACCCAACAAGTTGACTCCGTCAACAAAGGTCATTTGGGGGCTTCCAACCCGCCGGGTTTAGCTTACACACCCTCTTGATCGGCTCTTCAGCCACCGCAAGTTCAAGTTAAACCTGCCTGTATGCTGCTGCTACTCCGCCAGGTGACCCGCCGAACTCTTACCAGTTAATCTCGATTAGAGACCCTGTGCTGCTCAAAGTATTTGACAGTCACTCTCACTAGAGACCCTGTACTGGTCAAGGTTCAACCGGCGGCTCTTGTCACGAGAGGGTCGGCTTACGGAAAGCGAGGATAAACTCACCCATCTGCTGCATACTCTCCGCTATGTGGCCCGTTCGTACTCTTAAACAGTTACTCTTTTAAAGACCCTGCACTGTTTAAGGTTCAAACGACGGATTTATGTCACGTGAGAAGTAGCTTATGGGCCCCGGGGTACTCATGCCCTGCTGCGCCTCTTTATGGTTTGTTGTTGCTCTTACCAGTTAATCTCGCCTAGAGACCCTGATCCGTTCAAAAGAGTTGACGGTCACTCTCACTAGAGACCCTGTACTGCTAAGATTTCAAACAACAAGTTCATGCCATAAGAGCCGGCATATGAGTTTTCGAAAAAGGAAGGTCGTGAAAGATTTAACATCTCCGGGTTGTGCTTTTTCAAGCCGCCCTTACAGCAATACAGGGCATATTCTGTCTTGTTTGTTTTTGCAGGGTTTATCTCTTAAGATGAGCCGCCGTGAAATATGATGAAAAGATGATTGTGAGCAGAACACAAGACAGATAAAAGTGCATCAAGTTGTGCAAAGATTTATACGTGCGCGATGGCACGGCTCAGGCAATCAAGTTTTTCTACGCCTATTAGAAAGCTCTCCAGGGAGCCCAAAATGCAACAGACTTAAAGTTTTTTATACACTTCCAGTCTCAGCGGCTCAGAAAGCCGGGTTATCAACTTAAGAAGCAAGTATTCAGCTCGATGGCGGGTCATCCTGCGGCGGGTCTTCGACCTCTTCGATCTGAAGATTGTCGACATCCCAGTTGCAGTTTGTTAAAGCTTCAAACTGGGCCTCTTCAAAGAGAGGAGATGGGTCAATTTCAGGAGCAAAGAGTGTCTTACGGCGTGCAGGAGTCAAGTCTCTAGCTTCAAACGTTGGGCAGCGCACTCGTTTGTTATCCTCGCCATAAGCCGCCTGGTATGAGGTCAGATCAATTTCATTGGCGAGTGTTGATGCGAGTACTCGAGAGGCCTTCATGCACTTGGCATAGTCAGCTTCGGTAAAGTCTGAGCCATCATCTTTCTTGGATGGAAAACCATCCATCATCTCTTCTGCTGTCAGTTCAGGGGCAAAGGCCAGAGACCTGCTTAGCGCGGCCATTCCTCCCTTTCTGGCGGCTGATCGTTTGAGCTCATCAATTTGCGTGGGCAGAGTTGACAAGAGCTCAATCACTCCCTTCATGAATTTGGGGATGCTTTTTTCATTCAGCATCGCTTTGATGGTGCAAAGGGTCCCGTAGTATAGCTGTTCTGTCAAGGTGTATACTGCTTTCAGCTTCAGCAAGCTATCAGAAGATAATTGGCGGCTTCTTTGACCTATAAAGATGTGAGGCATTATAAGCCGCCCGAACAGTTTTTTCAACAGGGCAAGGAAATTTGTTAAGTATTCAGTACTTACCAAAGATAGCAGAAGTCATCCGGGATATATGACGCTTGAGGGTCTGTAGCTCTTCTGAGACAAGCTTGAGCCGTTGGTCGGCATCATCTGCGCGTTTGGTCAGGGCGGTTTGTGTAGACTCAGCAGTCTTTTTGAAGGCAGCTAAGTCAGTTTCAACCTTCTTAAGCTCTTCAACGGCAACCCGCAATTTTTCTTCCGCCTCAGACCGAGCGTTCTGTTGTGAAGCAAGGTTTTCCTTTAAGCCGGTTAGATCAGATTTGGCCGTATCCAAAGCTTCCTGCATCGTACAAAAACAAAAAAGTTCAGGAGGTCTAAGTCGCCCAGATGAGATATTAAGTGCACGATTGATGAAGCTATTACGATACAAGTCTCAAGCAGATTGCAAGCAACATACTTGACACTTGGGGGCTAATGTCTGTGTTTTCTCTCAAAGTCTACACTGAAGTTCCGGCTCATCTTCGTAAAGATAAGCCGGCACTTGGGGGCTACACACGGCGCTTTCCAAGTCTACAATGAAGTTCCGGCTCATCTTCTCAAAGATAAGCCGGCACTTGGGGGCTACATACGGTGCTCTCCAAGTTTACAGTGAAGTTCCGGTTCATCATTTTTATAATAACCCGGACTTGGGGGCTACCCTTGGATCAACTCTTCAACTAAGTATCGGCTTAATATCTCTATTAACCCGATACTTGGGGGCTGCAAGCTAAGCAATTTGAATTATGACAAGGATTGGAAGACCCGGTCTACTATTTGCAATACTAAACCAGCTCTTGGGGGCTACATAAGGGTATAAGGAAAAAGTAAGAGAAGAGGAGTACCTCATATTTCTTCTTCATCAGTCCAACAAGTTTTAACTCCATATTACGGCTTGTGGAGAGGCGATTCAAATAACCAGCATGAAGTTCATCTGCAGTCATTTTTTCTAACACGGGGAATTCAAACTCGAGCTTTTCTGGTGAGCCCGTATCAGCCTGGCAGGTGTGCTTCGTTAACACATGGGGATCAGGGAATTGATAACCCGTCCCAGTGACAACAACTTTTGGGTGAGCTGTGTCTTTGGCGGCTGTTGAAGGGTTCGGCGGCTTAGGATCAGCCTTTTGTGGACTCTCAGGAGTGGCCATGTCATCATCAGCCACTCAGAGGGCTGTGGAATGTCGGCAGATGCATCTTTTCTAGCCTCAGTGGGCTCAACATGAGGTGCAGGGGAATCCGGTTTAGCAGTTTCCGGCTCTTGGGCAGTAGGGGCAGCGGTAGACCCGCCGGTCTTCCTTCGTTTTGCTTGAGCCCTGGAAAACAAAAAGAGTGTCACATAAAGGACAAGGATGGTAAAAAGGTATGATGCGAATACAAAGGTACGCACTCCGGGTTGATCTTTAGAGGAGGCAGCTTGGATGCAGTAGAGTCGCCAGATGAAGGAGGTGACTCCTAAAAAAGTTAAGACGACAAACAAAAGAAAGTAAGGTTACAATGCAAGACTGTTAAAAATCGGACTTGGTTAAAAGAGTACCTCAGCAGGCCATTTTCGAGGAGCCGGGGAGTTTGGTAAACCGCTCAAAAGCTCTTCAGAGCCAGTGCTCCGGGTGTGACGTCTGGAAGTGTGCTGTTGCTTTTTCAAAAGAAAATCGGGGTCTAAATAAGCAAGAGGATGAGAAAATGGAATTTTCCGGATGACCCGCCGTATTTTCTCTGGTGGAAAGTTTTCTGAGTCAGAGGAAATGTAAGTTACCTCAGGGGCATCTGCATGACTTGTCTCCGTTTCCTCCTGTGAATAATTATCGTCAATAAGTTGCATAAAGAGACGGCCAAGAGAGTCAAGTTCTACCTCCGAGTCGTCAAGCTCAGGTGGTTCCTGAGCGGCAGTTTTCTTCTTCTGGGCGCGGGTTTTACCCGCCTTAGGTTTCCTCACAGGAGGATTATATTTCTTCTTCCAGAAAGAAGAGCCGGCCTATGTATAAACCGCCAAAAAAGGCTAAAATGAGCAAGGCAAAAGATCAAGACAGGAATGATCAGTTTTGTGAAAAAGGATTTCTTACAGCTGGAGCTGGGTTCTTGACGCAAAAAGGCTTCAGACCAATCTTGTTGCAAATCTCTTGTTTTTCGCCGAGAAGGGTCTTGAAGGAAGAGTTGATATCTTGCTCTATCAGGGGGGTGGCATTGAAACAGAGGGAGTCATTTGGTTCACCCGTAAATTCATACATGAGTCGGTCACGCCGGCTCAGTGGCAAGATTTTCCAGGAAACCCAGCAACGGGTTAAATCAATGCCAGTTAAGCCGTTCGCCATTAAGGCCCTGATCTTCGCGAAGGCCGGAGCATATTTTGCTCGCTCTGCGGCGGACATCCGGTCTGGGAGCTCTCCGGTGTTGCAAAGCCGGGTAGGACGGTAACCCGGCAGCGGATTCTCTTCTTTGGGAGAAGTGTCCTTGCAGTAAAACCAGGTCTTGTTCCAATCCTTGGGGTGACTTGGTAAGATATCTGCTGGGTAGGGCAAATCTCTCCGTCTCTGGATAGAAACGCCGCCAAGCTCCAAGCTTGGTCTAGCCGCCACTTCAGTTTGGCGGTTGACGTAAAACTAGTCACGGAAGAGGTCAACAGACGGCTCTTCTTGCAGGTAAACTTCACATAAGACCTGGAACTGACACATGTTGGTGACAGAGTTTGGACCTATGTCTTGAGGGTGAAGCTTGTAGAAATGAAGAACGTCCCGATTTTTTTTTTACCCGGGCGGGCTAAATCCACGAAGGAGGTGATCAGTGAACACGACAACCTCTCCTTCCTGAGGAGTTGGTCTTATTTCTGGCCCTGGAACCCGCCAATGTATAACGTCCTGAGCCGGCAAGATACTTGATTCTACGAAGTCAAGCAAAAGCTACTCGGTGACTCCGGAGCCAACCCAATCACAAGATGCAGGTGCTCTCGACATGGTGGTGGGTCAAGCTGTGAGAAGGCGCAGAATATGGCGGGTTAGAAAAATGTCAAATAAATAAGGCAGCTATGGACGGCATGATGATGAGGTGTTAAGCCGCCGACATGTTTTATCAGAGAGCCGGCAATGTAACGGTGGGTTAAGTAAGGACAAACAAGTTTCATATATTACAACCGTGGCTGCAAGATCTACGGGCGAGGATAGAGGAAATATGTTCAAAACCTAAAAAGGGGGAGTGGAAGAACAGGCGAACATCATGTGGAGAAGACTGCTACGCAGATCTATAGCAAGCGGGCATTGGCAGTAACAGGATAACCGCAACAGATAGACCGCGGCATAAGATTCGAGGGGACACTTGCAATCTACATTACGAAGAACAACAAAGAACAACGAAGAACACTAAAGAACTCCGATGAAGTCGAGGAACATCCTAATGGAGATAACTACAGATTAGGCAAGGGCCAAGACTGGTACCTTGCGGATGTGGACGGGCCGGCGAAGCTCTGGACCAACTCAGGTTGATGCAGCGGCCGGTGTTGGGGATGACGGCGAGGACCGGTCGGTGCAGCGGAGTGCTAGAGGTGCGGGCGTCTGAAGGAGGAAGAAGGCAGCGGCGGCGGAGAAAAGGAAGGGGGCCCCTCGTATCCCTATTTATGAGGTGGGATGGCAACAGTGCGCGTGAAAGTCGAGGAGGTGCAGTGATGATTGACCGGAAGGGGCGCCTCGATTTTCGGGCCGACCGTTTAATGAAAGGATCCGTTGCGGATGTCACATAATCTTTTTAATATATTCGGCGTGGCGTCACGGCGGGTTATAAGTTTTCTTTCTCAGGTGATAGAAATGTGAGACTCGCCGCCAAGTGAGTTTGAAGATTGACATGAACATGCTTAAATCAATCTGGGGCCTAATGTTGGGGATATAACCCCATGGTAAGACCCGCCCAGGAGGGGCCGGGTCATACCTGGCGGCTCATAAGCAAGACCCTTAAGGTGGGCCGGAAGATGAAGGCCAGGCCGCATGGTGGCTTACCAGGCGGGCCAAAAGGAAGGCCCGGAGACAGAAGATGGTGTGAGACCCGGGCGGTTGAGCCGCCCGGAAACGGTTTGTCCAAGATGGCAAGGCGGCTTAGAGGCAGGATAAACTATGTTGTGTGAGTTGGTTTGGGACTCGTGTAACCCAGGGCCTCGACCTCCTATATAAAGGTGAGACCCTGGGGCGGCTTAGACAGAAACAGGTCAATCGAGAACTAGGTCAAGCGAATCCGCTCCCTTGTAATCGATACTCCAATCAATACAACACAAGCAGGACGTAGGCTTTTACCTCTTCCTGAGGGGCCGAACCTGGGTAAACTCGTGTTCCTCATCTCGACCAACCCCTTTGAGTCCACCGCCTTAGCGATGGCCTCGAACCTAAGTCTTCGGACATCTGCCGTGACAAAACCATGACAGTCTCACTAATATTGAAGATTGTTCCCTCAACTTGCATCTTGCGGATTCTACCATTAAGAAACCTTTAGGTATAATTAATGATGTGCTTATTATTGCAAATAAAAATTATGTGCCTATAGATTTTATTGTGCTTGATATTGATTGCAATCCTTCTTGTCCCATAATACTTTGAAGACCTTTCTTACGAACTATAGGTGTAATTATTGACATGAAAGAGGGAAACATAATATTCTAATTCCCATTAAAAAAAGGGATGGAACACTTCCCTAGGAAGAGAATTAAACCACCTTATGAATCAATAATGAGAGCCACTTATGGGTGGAGTGTCAAAGATGACAATACTTGAAACTATGCATTATGCCTAGCTAGGGGCATAAAACAATAGCGCTTGTTGGGAGGCAACCCAATAGTTATCTTTAAATTTTTGCTTAGAACTTTCTGTTTATTTTTAATAGAATGATTATTGCCTCTGTAATGATTATGTTTTCTATTTAAATTAGTGTGTGTGTGCCAAGTAACGCCTTTGGGATGACTCACAAGATGAGTTGAATCGATGCTGAAACAAAACAGAAACTTTTGACTCCAGTACATGAATTTTTATTTTTTGCTGGAGCGTGATAATGATATGAAACTTTTACACAGTGTTGCTATACAAATTTTTCTAGGTTTTTCTATGTTTTCAGAATTTTTAGAGTTATAGAAGTATAGGTTCTCTACAGATTGCTACAGACTGTTCTGTTTAGACAGATTCTGTTTTTGCTTGCATAGTTGCTTATTTTGATTAAACTATGGATTGTATCGGGGGGTATAAGCCATGCAAAAGTTAGAATACAATACCTATTATGAATTTATGAAATTTGAATCAATTTACAACATTACTTAAAGTATGCAATATGTTTCTTATACTAATGGATCTCACGAGGTTTTGTTGAGTTTTGTGTGATTGAAGTTTTCAAGTTTTGGGTGTTATCTTGATGGACAGAGGAATAATGAGTAGCAAGACCCTAAGCTTGGGGATGCCCAAGGCACCCCAAGGAAATATTTTAAAGGAGACTCAAGCGTCTAATCTTGGGGATGCCCCGGAAGGCATCCCCTCTTTCGTCTCAAATCCATCGGTATGTCACTTGGAGCTATATTTTTATTCGTCACATGATATGAGTTTTGCTTGGAGCGTCGTTTGCTTTAGTTTGCTTTTACTTCCAGTTTGCCACAATCATTGTTTTATGGACACACCTATTTAAGAGAGACACACCTTCATCATAATTTGTTAGAATACTCTATGTGCTTCACTTATATCTTTTGAGCTTAGCAGTTGCTCTAATACTTCACTTATATCTTTTTGAGCACGGTGGCGTGTAGATTTTAAAGAAATGATTTCACTCTAGTTCTTCACTTATATTTGTTTGAGAGTCAATAAATAGTGTTGGTAATTTGCATGGGTCATACAGACTAGTCCAAAAATAATAGGTATTCAAAGAGTGATAATCAAAACCATCATGTAGCACATATAAAGAAATTGTGGGTTAATGATATTGATGTAGTAATATGAAACAGGTATGAGTTCATAATTGTTAAACCGTAGAAGTGTCGATATTAAGAGGGGTTGACCTTTTTGTTCATCTAAAAATTAAAGAGGCATGGTGATGATGTGTGAGCATTTCGATTCCTTGTTGAAATCCTAGTGTTGTTTCGGGTCGGAAGCGCGCGATGGTTAACTCCGACCAACCTCTTCCCTCGGGGCATGCGATTAGTACTTTGATCTATGATAAACTAATAAAACTTTGCAATAAGTATATGAGTTCTTTATGATTAATGTGAAACCCTGGACATACGCAATCTCACCTTTTCATAATTTGCTAGCCTCTTCGGTACCGTGCATAGCCCCTTCTCACCTTGAGGATCGGTGTAACTTTCGCCGATGCATCCAAACCTCATGACATGATACACTCTGTAGCACATAAGCCTTATTATATCTTCCTCAAAACAGGCACCATACCTACCTATCATGGCATTTCCATAGCCATTCCGAGATATATTGCCATGCAAATTCCATCGCACTTCACATGACTAGTTTGTTCATCGTCATATTGCTTTGCATGATCATATAGAGCTGACATAGTATTTGTGGCAAAGCCACTTTCATAATGTTTTCGATACATGTCACACTAGATCATTGCACATCCTGGTACACTGCTAGAGGCATTCATACAGAGTCATATCTTCATATCAGTTCTCCATATTGAGTTGTAAGTAAATAAAAGTGTGATGATCATTATTAGAGCATTGTCCCAGTGAGGAAAGAATGATGGAGACGATGATTCTCTCATAAGTCGAGATGAGACTCCGGACGAAAATAAAGATGGGGGAAGCCAAATGAGCCCACTATCCATTCAAAAAAATGAGACAAGGGACTTTGCTACTATCCTTTACCACACTTGTGCCTCAAAGTGGCACCATGTTCCTCATGTAGAGAGTCTCATGATATATCACTTTCTTATGCTAGTGGGAATTACCTATTCATTATTACAAACTTGGCTTGTATATTCCTATGACGGGCTTCCTCAAATGCCCAAGGTCTTCATGAGCAAGCAAGTTGGATGCACACCCCACTTAGCTTCATTTGAGCTTTCATACACTTATAGCTCTAGTGCATCATTTGCATGGCAATCCCTACTTGCATTGACATCTATCGATGGGCATCTCCATAGCCCGTTGGTACGCCTAGTTGATGTGAGACTATCTTCTCCACTTCCTACCCCTTTGATACCTACCACCATATTCTATTCCACTTAAATGCTATGTCCAATGGCTCACGCTCATGTATTGCGTGAAGAATAAAAAGTTGATGCATATTGAAAAAGTACGAACCAATTGCCTGACTTGGACACCATGGTGCTTAACATTTGTGTTAATGTGGTGAAGATGGAGCCATGCCTTGCTAATACAATAAGATGAATGGGGGGTAAACATTTCTTAAGAATTGTATACTTTTAGGAATTAACAATTCTGTTTCTTAGACTTTGAATATTGCTATGTTAATATTTGTTGATTCATCTTTTCTCAATGAGCATACCCGAATAAGATTACATAGTGGATGGCATGTCACATAAAAAATTCTCTTTTTATCATTTACCTACTTGAGGACGAGCAGGAATTAAGCTTGGGGATGCTTGATACGTCTCTAACGTATCTATAATTTTTGATTGTTCCATGCTGATATATTATCATTCTAGGATACTTTTTGGGTCATTATTTACCAATTTATAATATTTTTGAGCACTAACCTATTGACCCAGTGCCAGTTGTTGTTTTCTACATGTTTTTTACTTTTCAGGTTTACTGTACCAAACGAAGTTCAATTGCCACGAAACTTTTTGATGATTTTTTCTGGACTATATGAAGACCTAGAAGCTTCGGAAGGAAGCCAGGAGGTGCACGAGGGCCCCACCACACATCAGGGCGCGCCCAGGGGGGCGCACCCTGATATGTGGTGGCCCCCTCGGGCGTCTCCCAATGTCCCTCTTCGGCTTATAAATTCTCTAAAATCCTAAAAACCTTGGAGGCAGTCCCGAAACCCTTTTTCCGCCGTTGCAAGCCTTTGTTCCGTCGCGAGGCCATTTGGAGCTCTGTTCCGGTACCCTGCCAGAGGGTGGATCGATCACGGAGGGCCTCTTCATCAACCTTGCTGCCCTCATGATGATGTGTGACTAGTTCACCACAGACCTACGGGTCCATAGCTAGTACCTAGATGGCAATCTCTCTCTCTTATGATCTTCAATACAATGGTCATCGCATCTTTGCTTTGATCTATCCGATGTAATCCTATTGTGCGGTGTGTTTTTTGGGATCCAATGAATTGTGGGTTTATGTTCAGATTATTCATGAAAAAGAATTTGAGATGCCTCTGAATCATATTATCTCTTAAGTGCATGATCCTTATAGCTTCGTAATGCTGTCCAATCTATTGATATGCTTTGGCCTAGTAGATTGATATTTCATCGGTGGGAGTGGTGCGTTGTGGTAGGTTCAACCTGGCGAGTTTCTATATCCCAGTGACAAAGTAGGGGACAAGATGCGTATTTGTGTTGTTGCTACTAAGGATAAAACGATGGGGTTCATTCATATTGTTTGAGTTTACTTTGTCTACATCATGTCATCGTTCTCCCAGCATTACTCTGTTTTACTTAATACTCTAGATGCATGCTGGATAGCGGTCGATGAGTGGAGTAATAGTAATAGGTGCAGGCAGTAGTCGACCTATTTGCTTATGGACGTGAGGCCTATATATACATGATTATTGCCGTGAACATTGCATAACTATCCGCTTTTCTATCAATTGCCCAACAGTAATTTGTTTACCCACCGTATGCTGCCTATATGAGAGATGCCACTAGAGAACACTATGGCCCCAAGGTCTATTCACTTATATATTTGCAAACGCTATTATTACCTCGCTGCCTTTATTTACTTTTTATTTATTTTGCAATTTATATTTATCAACAATTATCTACACAACTCATTTGCTTGCAAATAACGAGATCAAGGGGATTGACAACCCTCTTGCCCGCGTTGGGTGCAAGTCGTTTGTTCATTTGTGTGCAGCTGTAGAAGACGGTTGAGGATTGATATTGCTATTGGTTCGATAAACCTTCATTTCATATCTGAGGGAAATACTTATCCGCTTTGTGTTGCAATTACCCGTTCCTCTTCACGGAAAACCCAACGCAGATCACAAGTATCAGGGGTCTTTCGGGTCAACACCTCCCTGGTCTCCTCGACGGCGGGAGGAGGTGTATTGCCCAATACAGTCCCACTCTCCGCTAGCTCAGCTGGCGGAGAGTCCCCTTCCGAGATTCGATCGGTGGGGAGGTCACGCGGCGGGCTACAATATGGAAAGAGTTCATTAGGTTAGTAATGAACCTTAATATGGATGTACTAGAAAGTCTTCGGATGCATAACTTTGGGTCGGGGGCTTGACCCTGGGGATCCTTAGAGGGACCCCTTCTGAAGCCTCAGACTCCCTGGCAGAGTCCAGGCTGTCATTGGCCAGGGCCACCTTGGCCCTGCATTGCTTTTTCGGGGCAGGGGGAGGCAGATCCTCCTCGGCATCGTCAGACGCTGCCCTCTTCCTTGTTCGGGAGGAGTCACTCTCCTCCCCATCCTCTCCTTGCTCTTCCTCATGAGCGGAAGAGGCGTGGGTTTCCTCGGACTTAGTGTCCGGGGGTCCTCTTGAACGGAGACCTTCTTGGGTCTCCCTCTCTTTCTTCTTCTTCTCCTTCTTCTCCGGCGCCTGGTACGGCGCCTCGACAAGCATCGCCTCTAACAAGGGCGTCCTGGGACCCTCGGGCAGTGGGGCCGGACCATCGATCCACACAGCCTAGTTCAGCCAGCTCTGTAAAAGCGAGGTAGAAAGAGGTCAGTTCCTTGTTAAATGGGCAACATCCGAACACAAGATTGAAACTTTATCTTACCTCCTTGGGCGGGTTAGCGGCGTCGAGGCTGATGTATTTCTCCTTGGCTGGCCATTCCTTCTGGGGCTTGAACAGGGCCTTCCACAACTTGGCACGGGTAGTACGGAAGAAGTGGAGCATGATGGCGGTGTCATCGGGCGTGCAGGACCACATTGGGGTAGCCCGATGTTGGCAAGGAAGAAGGCAGCGTCGAAGCATAATCTGAACCACGTTGGTCAGCTCGACCTTCTCCTTTATCATTTGGAGATGCGCTTTTGCAGCGACTTCACCTCCGCTTTCGATCCCCAGTCGAGGCCTTTCTTGATCCATGATACCAGCCTTGTAGGGGGACCAGATCTGAATTCGGAGGGCGCTGCCCAGCCGACGCCGCGTGGTTCGGTGATATAAAACAACTCTTTCTGCCAGAGGTACCGTCCGGTCATTCAACTCGGGGGAGCTTACTAATCACCGCCCTCCCAGAGTCCGCGTGCTAGTCGTCGACTATCTTCGGCTTAACGTTGAGGACCTCTTGCCACAGACCGAAGTGCAGCTGGACCCACAGGAAGGCCTCGCAGACGATGATGAAGGACGAGATGTGCATGAAGGAGTTCGAGGGGAGATCGTGAAAATCCAACCTGTAGAAGAACATAAGCCCCCTTACAAAGGGGTTGAGCGGGAAGCCCAAGCCCCGAATGAAGTGGGGGATAAACACCACCCTCTTGCCTAGCCTTGGCGTGGGGATGACCTGCCCCTCTTCGGGAGCACGGTGAGCAATGTTGGCCGAAAGATAACCGGCGTGCTTCAGCTCCATGATGTCATCGTCGGTGATGTAGGAAGCCTCCCACTTGCCTTTGGAACCTGAACCAGCCATGGCCGAACTGAGGATGTGGTTTGGGAGGAGATGGGAGAGAATGGATCTGGGCGCTTGGAGCTCAGGAGGTTGAGAAGGCGATAGCAATGAGGGAACATAGAAGCGTGTGGAGATTTCGGTGGCTGCTTCCTTTCATAAGGCTACCAGAAATGCCAAGAGTCCCCTTAATGCGCCGCGGGCCTCACCACTTCCCGATATAATCGAGCTGTTATGTGCGCGTGGGATAACCCGAATCATTGATCATATCCCTTAAACAACGGGGCATGATCTCCATATTGAGGGAACATGCCAATAGAGAAACCGTCTCGAACCGCGAATCGAGTTTTCGTAACTGGTCTATGGTTATCACTGGCCGAGACCTTTCACTGAAAGTTGTCAGGCGAAGGCACTGTTTCGGCTTGGGCGGTTGGCCTTTGAGGTTAAGTACTATGTACTGATCGAAAATCGAGAGGTGATTGGCAGCTGAGTTATTACCGACCAAATGAGGAAGAGGAGAACTCGCCCCACAAGCTGGAGACTCGGGGTGCATGGAGCTATTTGGGGTCGTATACCCCGGAATTGGAGGCTAGTTCGGGGACTACTGATGGAGTTCGGGACTAAGGGGTCCTCGGGTCGCCGGTCTGTCTCTCATAGGCCGGACAGGTGGGCTGGTATGTGACCCTCATCGGAAGACCGGGCTATGAAGCGACTCCGTGTTCAAGAAGGAAATCTCCGGTGCCTTGGTGTGTCCTCCAAGTCAATATAGTAGATTTGGCATATTCGTTCCATGACGGTAACCGACCATGTGTAACTATAGGCACCCCTAGTGTCTATATAAACTAGAGGGTTTTAGTCCATAGGGGAGAGAACCACCATCATACTCATCTAGGGTTTAGTTCATCTGATCTCGTGGTAGATCGACTCTCTAATTATCATACACACATCAATACAATCAAGCATGATGTAGGGTTTTACCTCCTCGAGAGGGCCCGAACCTGGTAAACATTGTCCCTCTTTCATCCTGTTCCCCATTGATCCAAGATCCACAGCTCGGGACCACCTACCTGAGATCTGCCGGTTTTGACACAGGCACTAGGTGCCCCTGGTGTCTATATAAACCAGAGGGTTTCATTCCATAGGGACAGAACCATCATCATACTCATCTAGGGTTTAGTTCATCTGATCTCGTGGTAGATCGACTCTGTAATTGTCATACACACATCAATACAATGAAGCAGGACATAGGGTTTTACCTCCTCGAGAGGGCCCGAACCTGGGTAAACATTGCCCTCTTTCATCCTGTTCCCCATCAATACAAGATCCACAGCTCGGGACTCCCTACCCGAGATCTGCCGGTTTTGACGCCGACAATGACCCACAAGTATAGGGATCACAACTGTCTTTGAGGGAAGTATTTTACCCAAATTTATTGATTCGACAGAAGGAGAGCCGAAAAATATTTATAAGCCTTAGCGGTTGAGTTGTCAATTCAACCACACCTGGAAAATTAATTCTATGCACAAGAGTATTAGCAGAACAATAGTTTGATAGTAGCACAAACAGTAACAGTGGTAACGATGGCAGTAGCAGTTGTAACAATAGCAACAATAGTAGTAAACTTAGCAAACGCAATATGAGAAAGGTGTAGGCATGGAGTAGCGATGGCTATTAGGATGACATCAACCATGTAACAGTCATAACCTAGAGGGACACACAACTAGATCCAATTCATCAATCATATTTAGGCATGTATTTAGTATATACTTATACGTACTTATAATAAGCTAGAACTTACATAACATCTTTTGTCCAACCCTCCCGTGGCAGCAGGATCCTAATGGAAATCTAAGGGTAATTAAGGCATCCTTTTAATAGAGAACCGAACAAAGCCTTAACACATAGTGAATACATGAATTCCTGATACTACGGTCATCACCGGATGGGGTCCCAATTATTGTCACCTTGGGGTCTACGGATCATAACACGTAATAGGTGCATACAACTTGCAAGATAGGATCTAAAAATCACTTATATTCATGAAAACATAATATGTTCAGATCTGAAATCATGGCACTCGGCCCTAGTGACAAAGCATTAAGCATAGCAAAGTCATAGCAACATCAATCTCAGAACATAGTAGATACTAGGGATCAATCCCTAAAAAATTGACTTGATTAGATGATCAATCTCATCCATCTCCATCCACCTCAAGTATGCCTACAGTGGAATTACTCACTCCCGGTGGTGAGCATCATGAGGTTGTCGATGAAGAGGGGTTGATGATGATGACAACGACGATTTTCCCTCTCCAAAGCCCAAAATAGGATCCAGATCAGGCCTCTCGGAGAAGAAGGGCGGTGGCGGGGGATCTGTATCGTAAAATGCGATGAAACTTCTTCTCTTATTTTTTTTTCTTTGGAAGATGGTACTTATGGAGTTGGAGGTAGGGAAAATGGAGCATCAAGGGACCCACATGGCATTAGGGCGCGCCATGGGGGGGAGGGGGTAGGCACGCCCTGCCGCCCTTGTGAGCGGCCAGCGGGCCCCCTCCGTTAGTTCTTTGTTCCATTATTTTTTGTACATTTAATTAAAAATGCTCGCCAAGTTTGGTCCAATTTCGAGAACTTTTATTTGTGCACAAAAAACACCATGGCAACTCTGCTGAAAATAACATTAGTCCGGGTTAGTTTAATTTAAAGAGTTTTTTACATTTGTGCCCCTGGTTCCTTAGTTGTACTCACTCATCCCCACGCTCTTAACTTTTGCTCACTTTTCCCCACTCCCTTGTCTGAAACCCTCACAAATGGTCACCGCGGAGGATGTCGTCGGGTTAATGGTTTGACCGTTAACTCTGACGAGTGGGGCCGTGTCAGAACGGCTCCTCCTTTGCCCATTCTGACATGTGGGGCCGCATTGAGACACGTCGGATGGGCTTGTCTGAACCTCGAGTTCAAGCCCTACAGCACCGCGCCGCTCCGCCCCTTCCGCCGCCGTGCTCCGCCCCCTTCGCCGCCGTCGTGCCCTCCAACCTCTAACCCCATTCCACCTTCACCGTCGTCGTGCCCTCTGCCAGATATACCCCCACATCCCCATCTGGATTAATCAGCGATGTCGGGGGAGCAGGCTCTCAAGCCCATCGACCGTGGAGAGGGTTGGGTGGAATCGGCGGCGGATAATTCATGGATTACACCTGGGTAAGCGTCCTTTCCCCCTCTAACTGACTTGCTAATTCGTAAATTCAGCCCTTTTTGACCGCTAGTCGCTTGAATTGTTCAAATTTTGCTGAATTGTTCCTCGCCTAACAGCACCCCTTATTTGAATCAAATAGGATTGATCTTGCGCTTGCTTTCCGGCTGTCGGTTAGGATGGAAGTTAGTGTGTTGCGCGGTAGAAAACCGCATATGCTTACTGGATTTTTCTATCCGAAGGTGGTAGAAACTAGTATGTCGTTCAAAGATTTGCTCGCGGCGCTCCGAAATTCTCCATATGGATGGAGCACTGCCGATGCTGTTGAACTAAAAAATTTCAGCTGTACCGAGCAAAAATTTATACCACTAACTTATGATGAGCATCTGGGATTGCTCTTTACTTTGAATGCTGAAAGCCGCCTCGGTAAAATCCATATTGAGGTGCTTTAGCCACGCAATGAACGTGAGAAGGGGAAGGGTGTTCAGGAATCTTCCGCCTCTGCTAACGGAGAGCGCCCCGACACTCCTTGTAGGTCGAAACCAAGCAGAGCTAGTGGTTCTGAAAGTCACAATATATCTGCTGTTGTTTCTTGTGCCGCTTCTCCTATCGCTGCCGCATCCAATGTAGTATGGGATGGAGAGCCAGACGAAGAGGTGCCTCGACATGATGACGAGGATGAGAATATGTTCCCTGACCTTGTAGATATTGCCAGTAAATAAGCAATGGAAGATGAATTTCAGGAGCAACCTATCAGCCATGCTAGATTTGATGACACTGACGATGAAGAGAGGTAGGAGAACATCGACAGCTTAGTTTTAGATGAATATGATGGTGAGGACATGCCAACAATTGAGTGGAACAGGGAAGATCCTCAGCTTGGTGTCGGCACCGTATTCCAGTCGATGGTGGACTGTCGTAATGCAGTGACTACATACTGCATTCTCACACAAAATACATATGTGATTGAAAGGAGTGAGCCATCAAGGTTCACTGTTTGTCGCCCATATGATAGGTGTAGATGGAGGTTGCATGCATCACGTATGTTGAGGAGAAAGTTCATTCAGGTTTGTGTATTTCAGTATATACTGATTCTATTTTCAGATCATTGTGTAATGTTTTCAGATCATATTTGTTTCAGATAAAAAGGAACCCACACCAGCACACTTGTCCACCTGGAGGGGGAGGGGGAAGGCTAAAACAAAGCTAGCAAAGGGTAGATGGGTGGCATATGCAATTTTGGATTGGTTGAGAGAAAAACCAACACTTGGTCCAACAGAACTCCAAGGGAAGCTATTTGAAAGGTACAAGATTGTTGTACCTTACATGAAGGTTTTTTATGGTAAGGAAATAGCTCTTGACAGGATTAATGGCCCTTGGAATGAGAGCTTTCAGTTGCTCTACACATTTAAAGCTGAAGTGGAAGCTGCTAGTCCAGGGAGTGTTGTAGAGATTGAGAAGCATACAGTTCCATAAAAAATAAAAGGGAAGTCATTTGAGAAGGAGTGCTTCAGGAGGGTTTTGTTTGTTTCAAGGCTTGTTGGCAGGGGTTTCTGGATCGTTGCAGACCCTATTTGGCTGTTGATGCAACTGCTTTGAATGGAAGGTGGAGAGGACAACTGGTGGCAGCTTCTGCAGTTGATGGACACAATTGGCTATTCCGAGTTGCATTTGGTGTGGTGGAGGTAGAGTCCGAGGAAAGTTGGGTCTGGTTTCTGCAACAGTTGTGCAACCTTATAGGTACACCCCCAGGTTTAGCTATACATACAGATGCTTGCAAGGTTTTGGAGAGTGTAGTGGAAATTGTATTCCCTGGAGTGGAGCATAGGGAATGTATGCGACACCTAGCGCAAAATTTTAGAAGCAAGTTCAAAGGTAAAGCTTATGATGAGAACTTATGGCCAACATCATACACATGCAGTGAGAGGAAGCATGAGTATCATTTGAGAGTGTTGTATGCTCACAATCCTCTAGTGAAGGAGTACCTAGATGCACACCATGGAAAGTTGTGGTCAAGAAGCAAATTCAACGCAACAAGCAAAGTAGACTATGTGACCAGTAACCTGGCAGAGTGTTTCAATTCAAACATCAAGTCATTGAAAGGGTTGCTTATATGGCAAATATTTGATAAGATTCGGCAAATGATCATGATAAAGATGGCTCTTCGCAAAAGAATTGCAGAAAAAGAATATGTTGGCCATCTTATGCTCCCATCTCTTATTAAGGCATTGCATGCCAAGGCAAGAGGACTGAGCAGAATGAAATGCATTCGAGCGGCGACACACGAGGCTGAGGTAACATATACTGACAGTAAAAATAGGGAATGGAGATATCCAGTTAACCTAGCAACTAGGGAATGCAGTTGTAGGCAATGGCAGCTCCGTGGGAAGCCATGCATACATGCCCTACATCTGATGACTGTTATCGGTGGTGAAGATGGTGAAGTTGATCAATACATCTCTGAATATTTTTCTATTGCCAAATTTAGGGCTGCTTATGCTTCCAATGTGCCTGCACTCTTGGGAAAAGACCAATGGAACATAGTAGATCCAGGGTTCAAACTACATTCTCTTGTATTGACCAGACCACCCGGAATACCAAGGAAGAACAAGTACAGAAGAGGTGAAGAGGGTCGTGTAAAAAGACGACGTAAGTGCAAAAAATGTGGAATCCTAGGGCACATTGCTAGGTTATGTACCAATCTAGTGGATGCTTCATTTGGAGAAGAGGAACAATGGACAACAACAAATGCAATTGAGAATGCAGCATTAGAGCAGATTGGAGCTAATGCAGAGGAGAATCCGACATCAGAGCAGATTGCAGCTAATGTAGAGGAGAATCCGGCATTAGAGCAGACTGCAGCTAATGCAGAGGGGTATGAAGCAACTGAATTAGCACTGCCGGCAGCTTGGTATGTGTGCAACAACCTTCCCTTTTTGTGCATTTCTTCTATTTTTTATCGATGGCTTATACTCTTTTTTTCTGTTTGACCTAGCTCTAGGGAAATTAAAGGAAAAGGAGAGAAAAGGCCAAGAGAAAAAGAAACTTTGGTTCAGTCATCATCCGATGCAGAATTTGAAGCCATGGCTTATGAAGGTTTTGAAGCAATTAAACCCCATCAACTGGCCAGTGGAAGTTCCCCGTCAGCACATCGACAGCCACCAACCGAAGCGAAGACCAAAAGGAAGAAGAAAAAGTTGGATATCCCAGCTAGGGAAACCAGGAGCAAGTCTGTTAAACCGTCTACGAACACAAGGAGCAAAGCAAAGATGTGAACTTTGAAGGTTGAATGCATGTTGTAAACTTTGAACTTTAAGGATTTGTAATAATCCAAAACTGGAGGCGAAATTTGAATTTGAACTAACCTTTGAATTTTAAGGATTTGTAATAATTTGAAATTGGAGGCAACATTTGAAGTCCATTGCTCTGTGATGTGATGTTTGCATACTTTGAATTATTGTTTGGGACTAAAGTCTTTGTTGTTGTTGTTGTTGGTGTTGACGACAATTTGGATTATTACACGTGGCAAAATTTGAATAATGAAAAAATAAGTCTCGATCCTTCTTATTGACACTAAAATGAAGCTCTGGTGATTTTCTTGATTTTTTTAAAAAATCCGTAAACCTATACCCACTATCACTCTCTTCTCGAACTCTATACAACCTCGTACGTGATAGCTCATTTTTGTGAAAGGAGTTTTCATGAAAATGTCCATAAACCAAGATTATTATTTTTTGTCATAACCACGTCACATACAACGGCATTTTGCCCAGGTCTTCCATTTTTTTGTTTTTTTTGAATTAGTTCTGCTCATTTGAAGTTGGAAATGGTAGGTCACATCAAAAAAAGTTTTTTCATAAAAATGTCCCTAAACCAAGTTTATATTTTTATGTTAACTATGTCTTATGAAACGATGAAGAGCGAAGGTTTCATATATATTTGATTTTTTTAACCAGTTAAGGTGATTTGAAAGTCGGTCAAACCTAAGATAACCCCGCTGACCGGCTCAAAACCCCGCAACATCTTTCCAAACCCTAGCGTCGAACTATAGCCATCCGATCATACCTTAGCGCCAAGCGATAGCCCTCAGATATGGTCTTCTAGAAGGAATTCTCAGGGCAGGTCGCGCGCCGTTGGATCACATGGACTGCTCCGCATCGTTGGACCGTTGGGGCGATCCGCGAGATAGCGAGAGGTTGGTTCTGCTCGCACACCACTGCGTCATTGCCTCCCCTTTCCTCTGCTTCTTCTTCTGCGGCGCCGACAGGAGCCCCTTGTCTGTTTCGTCTTCCCCGGCGACGAGATATGTCGAGCTCCACCTCAGCCTCCCGCCCCGTGTGGACCCAGTATGGTCAACTGCCCATGTTGCCATGTCCTGACTGCCCACGCACCGCGCCACTTAAACAGTTGAATTCGAAGGAGGACAGGAACGACAACTTTGGGCGCGAGTTCGTGAATGCAAGAGCAAGCCAGAGGGGCAGGTTAGATCTCATGATTTTCCTCTTTGCTTTTAATTCTTTTTTGCTGGATCTCGGATTTAGGGCTCATGATTTCGTTTCATATCGTGAAGAAGTGCAGACATTTTGAATGGCTGGATGACTACGTTCTAAGGCTTCAAGGGAAGGGCTTGATTCAATTCAATGGGGCTGCAACCCAGGAGCTCAAGCTGCCGTCAGCCGTGTAGAATTTGGTGTCTGAAAGTGCTGCTCTGATAGTTGGGGATGCGGATCTGAAGGGAGAATTAAAGAAGATGAACAAGAACTTGAGGCAGATGATTCAATTGAACAAGTAGGCGAATCTGATAGCCTTAGGATTTTATTTTTGTATAGTTGCCCTCGAATTTGCTTACTTGCTGGTAATCACTCGTTAGGGATGTTATTATTGCGGTGTAAGCTTAATTTGTGGATCATGTGCTCCCTGGGTTGCTTAAACTATGTTCCTTTTGGTTCTCCAGCTCTAGTTGGGCCGTCGCATGGCGTTGAATGTCGAAGGCCCAAAGATAAAAGAGGCCTACAAAATGGTGCACGCGCTGGTTCTTTTTTTTTCTTATTGATTTGATTACACCTACAGAGAGTGAGTGCACGTTGATTTTGTTTTCCTTTTTGCTGATTGATTTGAAATATGGCCACCAAAAAATAGTTTACAACGTGCAAAATGGCCACAAACTATTCAAAAAGCTTCTTTCTGTTCATAATATATAGGGATATACTCCCTACTTTCCGGTTTACAGGGCTCAAATATAAAATCTCATCAACCAAGGTGAATTCTAAGTTGATGGCACTAGTTTTAACTAGCCAATGAAATAATTGTCTCATATTCAATTTCCAAAGCAATAAATGTACCACACACTTTCTCAGTTAGACTGAAAGCGTGAATTAAATATGGCATGAGACTCAAAGCATTTTAACTCAGTTAGACTCAAAATGAGCCTAATATTATGGAAATATGAAATTTTTATATGGCCACCAACCGAATGGACGTGCACGCGCTTTATCCTCGTCCGCCTCGGGGACGCGTGGTGGCCTTCCAACTACCCACACAACCCAAAGTAATGCACACGCACGGCGGGCCCCGGTCATCAGCCACCTCTGTTCGGGTCGTCGTCCTTCTTTAAGTGGAAACCCGTGGATAGTAGCTTCCACCCTTCCAAAAGCCTAGCCTGTCCCTTCCAACCCCGACAGGGTCTACGAACACTAAACCGCCAGCGACAAACCCTAGCCCGCTGGCGACAATTCGAAAAAATTAGCTTTTTTTCCTTCTTCTTCTTTTCAACATCAACATAGCTCATTTTTCTAGCTTTAGTTTCCTTTTGGGTACCCTTTCCTTTTTGACACTTCAAATAGCCCATTAGTCGTGCGTGCCAAAACTTTGGAACGCATAAAATATAGGACCAACACACAAATATCACCAAATGGGCTACAAAATAACAAATAAAAGTAGCAAGCATAACATAGATATATAAATAGGGTAAGGTACATAGAAAGCATAACATAATTCTTACATAAAATACTATATAACACAACATAGGTAAATAGTTCACGTTACACCCAACGACATAACATAGAAATATATAAAAAAGCCCTAGGGTCTAACACCCTAGGGCAAGACAAGCTTCTCCGCGCCTCCTCTTCACTGCTCCGCCTCCCTACCGTTCTCGCCGAGGTGGTAGGGGAGGTTGTGGATGACGTTGCAGTTGGAGAAGATCCTATAGACATCCATGAAGATGTTGTAGGTTGTGATTGCGATGAGCTTGCACCCACACCAAAACACCTTGCCGAGCAGGTGGAACGCATTGAACCTGTTGTGGAAGTTGACGATGAGCCCTGACGACGGACAGCTAGAGTTTGGACGCAGTTCCTCCCGTCGGAACATTACCGGCGAGCCCTCCAGGAGGTGGGCGAAGCCCGCATGGAGGAACTACTCGGCCAAATCCCAGCCAGTCCTCCAGCGTGAGATCGTCCACACGCAGAGCATTTTCTCCACGACGACGCCGGGGGGATACCGCATCTCCGGCCTAATTACTACGCTGAATTGATGCTGCAGATGTTAAAGGCTAAAACGATGTGAACTAGTATGAATCGATCGAGGAGACGCATGCGAGAAGAGACGAACTAGCGGCAGCGACCATCTCTGCGCCCGTGGCGGCTCACAGGAAGGCTGCGTCAGTGGGGCATCGTGGCGGCGCGCATCGGCGCATGCAGGCATGCCAGCTGGATCATGCCGCGCATGCATAGCAGGCTTATTGTGGCGGCGTGCATCAGCGCATGCATGCCGGCGTTTCGTGCAACGGCCCAATAGTCCAACGAAACCACCGCCCAACGGTCCAACCAGCACCACCCTTCAACACGGCCCCACTTGGCAGGTCCAACGGGCGACACAGTCCAGTGCGGCCCCACTCGTTAGCAGTTAACGGTCAAACCATTAACCCGATGACATCCTCCGTTGTGACCAATAGTGAGAGTTTCAGACTAGGGAGTGGGTAAAAGTGAGCAAAAGTTAAGGACGTGGGGATGAATGAGTACAACTAAGGAACCAGGGGCACAAGAATAGAAATCCCTAATTCAAATCGTGCAAATTAGAGTCAAAAACAAGCGCAAAAGTGTTTGGAAAAGTAGATACGTTTGGGTGTATCAACTCCCCCAAGCTTAACTCATTGCTTGTCCTCAAGAAATTCAGTTGATAAACTGAAACTGATAAAGAAAAACTATTACAAACTCTTTTGTTTCTGTTGTCGTGTATAAGCTTAACTAGTAACCAAGTTTTCAGCAAAGATCATGAAGTGAACATATAAATGATAACACTTAGAACTCACATTTACTCATATCAAAGGCATATTCAACCAGCGGCCAATAATACCATATCTCAAATTTTCAAAACAATTATGATACAATATGATAGAATGGTATCTTGCTAGGCCTTTCTGAGATCGCAAAACATAAATGTAGATCAGTACCTCCAAAGTTCAAGCGACGACTAAACATTGTAATTCAGGGTAGCAGAAATACACTCATCCTTACACTCAACATTAACTAGACCCAATGCATAAGAATGAAAATAGGGATCTCAGGATTGGTGCTTGAATGAGAAGATGGTGACTCAGCAATAGAAGTAAAAATATAAAAGTAAAAGAATGTCCCTTCATAAAGGGAAGCAAAGATTTGCAGAGGTGCCACGATACGTCCATTTTGCATCATGATTTCCTACTGTTATATATAATGTTTTTATGCATAACAATGCTTTATGGAGTAATTCTAATGCCTTTTCTCTCATAATATGCAAGGTTTACACAAAGCCGGAGAATGCCGGCAGCTGGAATTCTGGACCTGAAAAAGCATATCAGAGACACCCATTCTGCACATCTCCAAATAAGCTGAAACTTCACGGAGAATTATTTTGGAATAAAAAATAATATTGGAGCAAATAACTACCGGAGGGGGGACAGCTGGTGACCACAAGACACCAGGGCGCGCCAGCCCCCCCAGGCGTGCCCTGGTGGGTTGTGGCCAGCCCGGCCCACCTCCGGTGCCCATCTTCTGGTACTTAAGGTCTTTTGACCTAGAAAAAATCAAGAGGGGACTTTCATGACGGAACGCCGCCGTCTCGAGGTGGAACTTGGGCAGGAGCACTTTTGCCCTCCGGTGGAGCGATTCCGCCGGGGGAACTTCCCTCCCGGAGGGGGAAATCGAAGCCATCGTCATCACCAACAACCCTCTCATCTTTGGGAGGGCAATCTTCATCAACATCTTCAACAACACCATCTCCTCTTAAACCCTAGTTCATCTCTTGTGTTCAATCTTTGTACCGGAACCTCAGATTGGTACCTGTGGGTGACTAGTAGTGTTGATTACATCTCGTAGTTGATTAGTATATGGTTTATTTGGTGTAAGATTATATGTTCAAATCCATTATGCTATTTAATACCCCTCTGATCTTGAGCATGAATATCATTTGTGAGTAGTTACCTTTGTTCTTGAGGTCACGGGAAAAGTCATGTTGCAAGTAATCATGTGAAGTTGATATGTGTTCGATATTTTGATGATATTAATGTTGTGATTCCCTTAGTGGTGTCATGCGAACGTCGACTACATGGCACTTCACCATCTTTGGGCCTAAGGGAATGCATTGTGGAGTAGTTATTAGATGATGGGTTGCTAGAGTGACAGAAGCTTAAGCCCTAGTTTATGCGCTATTTCGTAAGGGGCTGATTTGGATCCAAATGTTTAATGCTATGGTTAGATTTTATCATAATACTTTTCTCATAGTTGTAGATGCTTGCGAGGGGTTTAATCATAAGTGGGAGGTTTGTTCAAGTAAGATCAGCACCCAAGCACCGGTCCACTGACGTGGCTTGGACTGCGTCGGTATTTCCCCAAAGAGGAAGGGATGATGCAGCATAGCGACGGTAAGTATTTCCCTCAGTTATGAAACCAAGGTTATCGAACCAGTAGTAGGATCACCAACACCCAATAAGCAGCACCTGCACACAAACAACAAATACTTGCAACCCGACGCGAAAGAGAGGTTGTCAATCTCTCTACGGTAAAAAGATAGGTTAGGTAGTGATAGATAGGAGAGATAGATCTCTCAAGAACACAAATAAAAAGAGTAAATATGCAGCAATATATTTTTGGGTTTTTGGTTTTGTAGATCTGAAAACAAAGATTGCAAAAAACGTAGATAGGAAAGCAATATGATGGAAAAATAGACCCGGGGGCCGTAGGGTTCACTAGTGGCTTCTCTCATGAGTATAGCACACGGTGGGTGAACAAATTACTGTTGGGCAATTGATAGAAAATCAAATAGTCATGACGATATCCAAGGCGATGATCATTATATAGGCATCACATCCAAGATAGGTAGACCGACTCCTGCCTGCATCTACCTCTATTAGTCCACACATCGACCACTATCCAGCATGCATCTAGTGTATTAAGTTCATGGAAAAACAGAGTAATGCAATAAGAACGGTGACATGATGTATACAAGATCTGTTCATGTAGGAATAGACCCCATCTTGTTATCCTTAATAGCAATGATACATGCGTGTCTTGCTGCCCCTTCTATCACTGGGAAAGAACACCGCAAGATCGAACCCATCACAAAGCACCTCTTCCCATGGCAAGAAAAATAGATCTAGACGGCCTAACTAAACCAAAGATTCGAAGAAGAAATACGATGCTATAAGCAATCATGCATATAAGAGATCAAAGAAGACTCAAATAATATTCATGGATAGAAACTGATCATGAACTCAAAATTCATCGGATCCCAACAAACACACCGCAAAAGTTTACATCAAATAGATCTCCAAGAGATCATTGTATTGAGAATCATAAGAGAGAGGGAAGAAGCCATCCAGCTACTGCCTACGGACCCGTAGGTCTATGGTGGACTACTCATGCATCATCGAAGAGGCACCAATGAGGAAGATGAACCCCTCCGTGTTAGATTGGATCTCGCGGTTCTGGAACTTGCGGCTGGAATTGTGTTTCGTCGACTCCCCTAGGGTTTTTGGAATATTTGGGAATTTATAGGCATCAGAGGTGGTGTGGAAGGGGCCGAGGAGGGCACAACCCATCAGGGCGCGCCGGGGCCCCCCTGGCGCGCCCTGGTGGGTTGTGCTCTCCACAGCCCACCTCTCCGGCAGTTGTTTGGCCCATTGGGTGTCTTCTGGTTTAGAAAAAATCTCCAAAAAGTATCATCGCGATTGGACTCCGTTTGGTATTGATTTTCTATGAAGTAAAAAACAAGCAAAAACAACAACTGGCACTTTGGCACCATGTCAATAGGTTAGTCCCAAAAAATGATATAAAGTTGTTATAAAATGATTGTAAAACATCCAAGAATGATAATATAACAGCATGGAACAAGCAAAAATTATAGATACGTTGGAGACGTATCATCCACCCACATATCAAATTATCAAAGTAGCAAACGCAAATCAAACCAACATGATGAAAGTGACTAGATGAAATTCCCGTGTACCCTCAAGAACGATTGCTTATTATAAAAGACAGTTTCGGCCTGTCCTTGGCCACAAAAGGATTGGGCTATCTTGCTGCACTTTATTTACCATTACCGTTACTTGCTCATTACCAATTATCTTGCTATCAAACTACCTGTTACCTACAATTTCAGTGCTTGCAGAAATTACCTTGCTGAAAACCGCTTGTCATTTCCTTGTGCTCCTCGTTGGGTTCGACACTCTTACTTATCGAAAGGGCTACGATTGACCCACTATACTTGTGGGCCATCAAGGTTCTTTTCTGGCGCCGTTTCCGGGGAGTGAAGCGCTCTTGGTAAGTGGAAATCGGTAAGGAAAAATTTATACTACGTGCTGAAATTTATTGTCACTAGCTACTATGGAAAATAATCCTTTGAGGGGTTTGTTCGGGGTATCTTCACCTCGACCGGAACCACAATTAGTTGCCCCTCAACCTACTGCACCTACTGAAAATATTGGTTATGAAATTCCTTCGGGTATGATAGAACAACTGCTAGCTAATCCTTATGCAGGAGACGAAACTGAACATCCTGATATGCATCTAATACATGTGGATGAAATTTGTGGATTATTTAAGCTTGCAGGTTTACCTGGAGGTGAAGTTAAGAAGAAGTTTTTCCCTTTATCTTTGAAGGGAAAAAGCATTGACATGGTATAGGCTATGTGATGATATTGGATAATGGAACTGGAATCGATTGAAATTAGAATTCCACCAAAAGTTTTATCCTATGCATCTAGTTCATCGTGATCAGAATTATATATATAATTTTTGGCCTCGTGAAGGAGAAAGCGTCGCTCTAGCTTGGGGGAGGCTTAAGTCAATGTTATATTCATGCCCCAACCATAAGCTCTCGAGAGAAATTATTATTCAGAATTTTTATGCTCGGCTTTCTCATAATGATCGATCCATGCTCGATACTTCTTGTACTGGTTCTTTTATGAAGAAGACTATTGAATTCAAGTGGGATCTCTTAGAAAGAATGAAACGCAACTCTAAAGATTGGGAACTCGACAAAGGTAATGAGTCAGGTATTAAGCTTAAGTTTGATTGTGTTAATTCTTTTATGAATACCGATGCTTTTCACAAGTTTAGCACTAAATATGGACTTGACTCTGATATAGTAGCCTCTTTTTGTGAATCATTTGCTACTCATGTTGACCTCCCTAAGGAGAAGTGGTTTAAATATCATCCCGCTATTAAAGAAGAAATTAAAGAACCGGTCATAGCTACAGATGAAACTATCATTTACAATGTTGATCCAGTTGTGCCTACTGCTTATATTGAAAAACCACCTTTCCCTGTTAGGATAAAGGAACATGCTAAGGTATCAACTGCCATTCGCAAAAGTAATGTTAAAGCACCTAAGCCCTCTGAACAAATTAAAGTAGAACCTAGTGTTGCTATGGTTAATGGTCTCTTGGTAGAAAATATTGATGGGCATGTTATTTAATAACTTCTGTGATGAAGCTGCTAGAATTGCCAAACTCGATGAAAAAGATAAACATAGACCCGTAGTTGGCATGCCTGTTGTCTCAGTTAAAATAGGAGATCATTGCTATCATGGTTTATGTGATGTGGGTGCTAGTGTGGGTGCTATTCCTTTTACCTTATACCAAGAAATTACGAATGACATAACACCTGCTGAAATAGAAGACATATATGTTACTATTAAACTTGCAAACCGAGACACCATCACACCACTTGGGATTGTTAGAGATGTTGAAGTCTTGTGTGGGAAAATAAAATATCCTACTAATTTTCTAGTTCTTGGTTCCCCACAAGATGACTTTTGTCACACTATCTTTGGTAGACCTTTCTTGAACACTGTTAATGCTAAGATAGATTGTGAAAAACAAATTGTCGGTGTTAGTTTTGGTGATGTGTCTCATCAGTTTAATTTCTCCAAGTTTGGTAGACAACCACGTAATAAAGAGTTATCTAGTAAGGATGAAATAATTGGTCTTGCTTCTATTGCCGTACCTCCTACCGATCCACTAGAACAATATTTGCTAGACCATGAAAATGATATGCACTTGCATGAAAGAAATGAAATAGGTAAAATTTTCTTTGAACAACAACCTCTCCTAAAACACAATTTGAGTATTGAAACTCTAGGAGGTCCTCCTCCACCTAAAGGTGATCCTGTGTTTGAATTAAAACAATTGCCTGATGATACGTCCATTTTGCATCATGATTTCCTACTGTTATTTACTTTGTTTTATTGAATAACAATGCTTTGGGGAGTGATTCTAATGCCTTTTCTCTCATAATATGCAAGGTTTACACAAAGAGGGAGAATACCGGCAGCTGGAATTCTGGACCTAAGAAAAGCACATCAGAGATACCTATTCTGCACAACTCCAATGAAGCTGAAATTTTATGGAGATTATTTTTGCATTTAATAAAAAATACTGGAGCAGAAAACTACTAGAGGGGGCCTACCAGGTGGGCACAACCCACCAGGGCGCGCCAGGCCTCCCTGGGCGGGCCCTGATGGGTTGTGGCCACCTCGGCCCACCTCCGGTGCGCATCTTCTGGTATATAGTCACATTTGACCTAGAAAAAATCAGAGGAGGACTTTCGGGATGAAGCGCCGCCCCCTCGAGGCGGAACTTGGGCAGGAGCACTTTTGCCCTCCGGCGGAGCGATTCCGCCGGGGGAACTTCCCTCCCGGAGGGGGAAATCGAAGCTATCGTCATCACCAACACCCCTCTCATCTTTGGGAGGCCAATCTTCATCAACATCTTCAACAACACCATCTCCTCTGAAACCCTAGTTCATCTCTTGTGTTCAATCTTTGTATTGAAACCTCAGATTGGTACCTGTGGGTGACTAGTAGTGTTGATTACCTTGCGTAGTTGATTAATATATGGTTTATTTGGTAGAAGATTATATGTTCAGATCCATTACGCTATTCAATACCTCTTTGATCTTGAGCATGTTTATCATTTGTGAGTAGTTACCTTTGTTCTTGAGGTCATGGGAGAAGTCATGTTGCAAGTAATCATGTGAATTTGATATGTGTTCGATATTTTGATGATATGTATGTTGTGATTCCCTTAGTGGTGTCATGTGAACGTCGACTACATGACACTTCACCATTCATGGGCCTAAGGGGATGCATTGTGGAGTAGTTATTAGATGATGGGTTGCTAGAGTGACAGAAGCTTAAACCCTAGTTTATGCGCTACTTCGTAAGGGGCTGATTTGGATCCACATGTTTAATGCTATGGTTAGACTTTGTCTTAATACTTTTCTCGTAGTTGCGGATGCTTGCGAGGGGGTTAGTCATAAGTAGGTTGTTAGTTCAAGTAAGAACAACACCTTAGCACCGGTCCACCCACATATCAAATTATCAAAGAAGCGAATACGAATCAAACCAACATGATAAAAGTGATTAGACGAAATTCCCGTGTACCCTCAAGAACACTTTGCCTATTACTAGTGATTGTTCTGGCCTGTCCTTTGCCTCAAAAGGATTGGGCTACCTTGCTGCACCTTGTTTACCGTTACCGTTACTTGCTTGCTACCAATTATCTTGCTATCAAACTATCTGTTACCTACAATTTCAGTGCTTGCAGAAATTACCTTGCTGAAAACCGCTTGTCATTTCCTTCTGCTCCTCGTTGGGTTCGACACTCTTACTTATCGGAAGGACTACGATTGAACCCCTATACTTGTGGGTCATCAAGACTCTTTTCTGACGCCGTTGCCAGGGAGTGAAGCGCTCTTGGTAACTGGAAATAGGTAAGGAAAAAACTTATACTACGTGCTGAAATTTATTGCTACTTGCTACTATGGAGAACAATCCTTTGAGGGGTTTGTTCGGGGTATCTTCACCTCGAATAGAACCACAATTAGTTGCCCCTCAACCTACAGGACCTACTGAAAATGTTACTTATGAAATTTCTTCGGGTATGGTAGAACAACTGCTTGCTAAACCTTATGCAGGAGATGGAACTGAACATCCTGATATGCACCTCTTATATGTGAACGAAATATGTGGATTATTTAAGCTTGGAGGTTTACCCAGAGATGAAGTTAAGAAGAAGGTTTTCCCTTTATCTTTGGAGGGAACAACATTGACATGGTATAGGCTATGTGATGATCTTGGATCGTGGAATTGGAATCGTTTGCAATTGGAATTTCACCAAAAGTTTTATCCCATGCATCTAGTTCATCGTGATCAGAATTATATATATAATTTTTGGCCTCGTGAAGGAGAAAGTATCGCTCTAGCTTGGGGGAGGCTTAAGACAATGTTATATTCATGCCCCAATCATGACATTCCGAGAGAAGTTATCATTCAAAAAATTTATGCTCGGCTTTCTCATAATGATCAATCCATTCTCGATACTTCTTGTGCTGGCTCTTATATGAAGAAGACTATTGAATTCAAGTGGGATGTTTTAGAAACAATTAAACGCAACTCTAAAGATTGGGAACTTGACGAAGGTAATGAGTCAGGTATAAAGCTTGAATTTGATTGTGTTAAATCTTTTATGAATACCGATACTTTTCACAAGTTTAGCACTAAATATGGACTTGACTCTGAGATAGTAGCCTCTTTCTGCGAGGCATTTGCTAATCACGTTGATCTCCCTAAGGGGAATTGGTTTAAATATCATCCCCTTGTTAAAGAAGAAATTAAAGAACCGGTCATAGCTAAAGAAGAAACTATCTTTTACAATGTTGATCCAGTTGTGCCTACTGCTTATATTGAAAAGCCACCTTTCCCTGTTAGGATAAAGGAACATGCTAAGGTATCAACCATGGTTCGTAAGAGTAATATAAGAGCACCTAAACCCCCTGAGCAAATTAAAGTAGAACCTAGTGTTGCTATGGTTAAAGATCTATTGGAAGAAAATATTGATGGGCATGTCATTTACCTTTGTGATGAAGCTGCTAGAATTGCTAAGCCTGATAAGAAAGATAAACATAGACCTATAGAAGGCTTGCCCGTTGTCTCAGTTAAAATAGGAGATCATTGCTACCATGGTTTATGTGATTTAGGTGCTAGTGTGAGTGCTATCCCTTTTACCTTATACCAAGAAATTATGAATGAAATAGCACCTGCTCAAATGGAAGATATTGATGTTACTAGTAAACTTGCTAATAGAAATACTATCACACCACTTGGGATTATTAGATATGTTGAAGTCTTGTGTGGGAAAGTAAAATACCCTACTGATTTTCTAGTCCTTGGTTCCCCACAAGATGACTTTTGTGCCATTATCTTTGGTAGACGTTTCCTAAGTACCGTTAATGCTAAGATAGATTGTGAGAAACAAACTATCGGTGTCAGTCTTGGTAATGTGTCTCACGAGTTTAATTTTCCCAAGTTTAGTAGACAATCCCGTGATAAAGCGCTATCTAGTAAGGATGAAATAATTGGTCTTGATTCTATTGTTGTGCCTCCTACTGATCCATTAGAACAATATTTGCTTGACCATGAAAATGATATGCACTCTCGTGAAAGAAATGAGATAGATAAAATTTTCTTTGAACAACAACCTCTCCTGAAACACAATTTGCCTATTGAAACTCTTGGAGGACCTACTCCACCTAAAGGTGATCCTGTGTTTGAGTTGAAACAATTGGCTGTTATTATTGATGAGAAAAAGATATATCCTGTTATTATTAGTGCTAACCTTTCAGAAATTCTTGGAGGTCCTGTTATTATTGATGAGTAATAACATACTTATCTTGATGAGAAAAAGATATATCCTGTTATTATTAGTGCTAACCTTTCAGAACATGAAGAAGAGAGATTATTGAAAGTTCTAAGGAAGCACCAGGCTGCTATTGGATATACTCTTGATGATCTTAAGGGCATTAGTCCCACTCTATGTTAGCACAAGATTAATATGGAACCTGATGCTAAACCCGTTGTTGATCACCAACGGCGATTGAATCCTAAGATGAAAGAAGTGGTAAGAACTGAAATATTAAAGCTTCTAGAGGCAGGTATAATCTATCCCATAGTTGATAGTAGATGGGTAAGTCCCCTTCATTGTGTCCCTAAGAAAGGAGGTATTACCGTTGTTCCTAATGATAAGAATGAACTCATTCCACAAAGAATTGCCACTGGCTATAGAATGGTAATTGATTTTAGAAAATTAAATAAAGCTACTAGGAAGGATCATTACCCTCTGCCTTTCATTGATCAAATGCTAGAAAGATTATCTAAGCACACACACTTTTTTTTCCTAGATGGATATTCTGGTTTCTCTCAAATACCTAAGTCACAATCCGATCAAGAGAAAACCACCTTTACTTGCCCTTTCGGAACCTATGCTTATAGACGTATGCCTTTTGGTTTATGCAATGCACCTGCTACCTTTCAAAGATGTATGACTGCTATATTCTCTGATTTTTGTGAAAAGATTGTGGAGGTTTTCATGGATGATTTTTCTGTTTACGGAACTTCTTTTGATGATTGCTTAAGCAACCTTGATCGAGTTTTGCAGAGATGTGAACAAACTAATCTTGTCTTGAATTGGGAGAAGTGCCACTTTATGGTTAATGAAGGCATTGTCTTGGGGCATAAAATATCCGAATGAGGTATTGAGGTGGATAAAGCTAAAGTTGATGCAATTGAGAAAATACCATGTCCTAAAGATATTAAAGGTATTCGAAGTTTCCTTGGTCATGCTGGTTTTTATAGGACGTTCATTAAAGACTTCTCTAAAATTTCTAGGCCTCTTACTAATATTTTGCAAAAGGATATTCCTTTTGCTTTTGATGATGATTGTGTGGAAGCCTTTGAAACACTCAAGAAAGCCTTAACCTCTGCACCTATCGTTTAACCACTTGATTGGAACTTGCCTTTTGAAATTATGTGTGATGCTAGTGATTATGCTGTTGGTGTTGTTCTAGGACAAAGAGTAGATAATATATTGAATGTTATCCATTATGCTAGTAAAACTCTAGACGGTGCTCAACGAAATTATGCTACCACTGAAAAAGAATTTTTAGCAGTTGTGTTTGCTTGTGATAAATTTAGATCCTATATTGTTGATTCCAAAGTTATTGTTCACACCGATCATGCTTCTATAAAATACCTTATGGAAAAGAAAGATGCTAAACCTAGACTCATTAGGTGGGTTCTCTTGCTTCAAGAATTTGACTTGCACATCGTTGATAGGAAGGGAACTGAGAACCCCGTAGCTGATAACTTGTCTAGGTTAGAAAATATTCTTGATGACCCACTACCTATTGATGATAGTTTCCCTGACGAACAGTTAGCCGCAATAAGTGTTTCTCACAACACACCCTGGTATGCTGATTATGCTAATTACATTGTTGCTAAATATATACCACCTAGCTTCACATACCAACAAAAGAAAAAAAATCTTCTATGACTTGAGACATTACTTTTGGGATGAGCCACATCTTTATAAAGGAGTAGATGGTATTATTAGACGTTGTGTACCTGAGCATGAACAGGAACAAATCCTACGGAAGTATCATTCCGAAGCTTATGGAGGACATCATGCGGGAGATAACTGCTCATAAGGTATTACAATCTGGTTTTTATTTGCCTATTCTCTTCAAAGATGCCCTTAAGTTTGTCTTGTCTTGTGATGAATGTCAAAGAATTGGTAATATCGGTAAGCGTCGGGAAATGCCTATGAATTATTCACTTGTTATTGAACCATTTGACGTATGGGGATTCGATTACATGGGGCCTTTTCCTTCCTCCAATGGGTACACTCATATTTTGGTTGCAGTTGATTATGTCACAAAGTGGGTAGAAGCTATTCCAACTAGTAGTGCTGATCACCACACCTCTATTAAAATGCTTAAATAGGTTATCTTCCCGAGGTTTGGAGTCCCTAGATATTTAATGACTGATGGTGGTTCACATTTTATCCATGGTGCTTTCCGTAAGATGCTTGCTAAATATGATGTTAACCATAGAATTGCATCACCCTATCATCCTCAATCTAGTGGTCAAGTTGAACTTAGCAATAGAGAAATAAAATTAATATTACAAAAAACTGTCAATAGGTCTCGTAAGAATTGGTCTAAGAAATTAGATGATGAACTTTGGGCCTATAGAACAACCTATAAAAATCCTATGGGTATGTCTCCATACAAAATGGTATATGGGAAAGCTTGTCATTTGCCTCTAGAATTAGAACACAAAGCATTTTGGGCAATTAAAGAACTTAACTATGATTTTAAACTTGCCGGTGAGAAGAGGCTATTTTACATTAGCTCACTAGATGAATGGAGAACCAAAGCATATGAAAATGCTAGGCTATTCAAAGAAAAAGTAAAAAGATTGCATGACAAAAGAATCCAAAAGCGGGAATTCAAAATAGGAGACTATGTTCTTTTGTTCAACTCTCGTTTAAGATTTTTTGCAGGTAAGCTTCTCTCCAAATGGGAAGGACCATATATTATCGAAGAGGTTTATCGTTCTGGAGCTATCAAGATTAATAACGCCGAAGGTACTAACCCGAAGGTGGTGAATGGACAAAGAATTAAGCATTATATCTCAGGTACGCCTATTAACGTTGAAAGCAATGTTATCCAAACCATGACACCGGAGGAACACATAAAAGAAACCTTCCGGAACACTCCAAAATTCTTAAAAATAGGAGGTACGTGATACGGTAAGTAAACAGACTCCGAAAAATCCGCAAAAATATTTTTTGTCAGTTTTGGAATATTTTAAAATTTTGGAAATAAAGAAATAAACTGGAAGGTGATCGAGGTGAGCATGATACACTAGGGCGCGCCAGTGAAAGCACAATGTGCTCCCTTGGTGGTTTTGATAATTCATGACAACATACATTGTCTCTTGGACTAATAGTGTATTTCAGGTGAAAGTCCATAGAGAGAGATGGGTTGGCAAAAAGGATTGTGAGGAGATACCCCTAGATGCAAGGAAATGGATTGGCAAAGATTCAAGCAAGAGGACTCTACATTTTACTTTGTGAGAAATCACCTTGAGTTCATAGGAAAGCCAATACTATTAAAAGGGGGTAAGGTACTGTTGGTGACAAGATACTCCACGTGCACAAGTGATAGTCACCAAAAACAACCACAAACTCTTCCACAAAAGTCTGTCCAAGCCTATCATGAAAATCGGTGCTCCCAACATTTCCACTCGGTCCCACCGATTTCCCATCTCAGACAGAGCCCTGCCAAACCCTAGCACATCGGTGCAACCGATTCTGCTTCGGTGCCAACGAGTTCAACTTGCCAACTTTCTGTTACCTCAATTCTTAAAATCGGAAATTCCGAGATTTTGGATCGGCGTCACCGAGTTTTGGAAACTGACCGTTGGTCACCTTATCGGTACCACCGAGATTTCTGTATCGGTCTCACCGAGATTCAAAAGTTGCTACCTTTGGAGCAACTCGGTACCACCGAGTTGGTCACTTTAGGTGTAACGGTTGGATTTTTGGGAATGCCTATATATACCCCTTCACCACCACCCACTCGAAAGAGAAGCACTCAGAACTATTCCATACTTGCCCCATCCTATTTTCTGAGAGAGAGCCACCTACTCATGTGTTGAGATCAAGCCATTCCACTCCATTCATATGAATCTTGATCTCTAGCCTCCCCAAGTTGCTTTCCACCAAATCAATCTCTTCCACCAAAGCCAAATCTGTGAGAGAGTGATTGTGTGTTGAGGAGTCTATCATCTTGAAGCACAAGAGCAAGGAGTTCATCGACATTACCGAGCCTATTACCTTTTGGAGGGTGGTGCCTCCTAGATTGGTTAGGTGTCGCTTGGGAGCCTCCTACTTCGTGTTTAGGAGTTGAACCAAGAAGTTTGTACGGGCAAGGAGATCGCCTACTTTGTGAAGATCTACCAATAGTGAGGCTAGTCCTTCGTGGACGGAAGCCGTTATGGAATAGTCAAGGTTGCTACTTCGTGGACCCTTATGGGTGGAGCCCTCCGTGGACTCTCGCGACTGTTACCCTCCGTGGGTTAAAGACTCCATAAACGTGGACGTACGATAGCGCCACCTATCGGAACCACGGGAAAAATCTTCGTGTCCCTCATGCGTTTGATCTCCCTATCTCAACTCCTTCATCCCATTTGCAATGTCTTTACTTTCCGCTGCCATACTTGTTGACATGCATGTGTAGGGTGTACTTGAATTGCTATCATTGCTAAAATCTGCCAATCAATTAACTTGAGAAAAGGTTAGGTTTTAAATTTGCAAGTAGTCTATTCACCCCCCCCTCTAGACACACACTTCTAGTGACCCTACAAGTGGTATCAGAGCATTGGTCTCCATTGCATCGGTTTCATCACCGTGGAGGAAGATGGATGTGTCTAGTGTGGAAAGTTTGAGTTGTAGAGTGCATATTCTTGATGGGAGTACTATAGTCAATGGAAATATAAGATGCTTGAGCTATTCAATGAATTTTATTTGAGCAAGTATGTTAAGAACCCCTATGTACCTCCCATTGATCCTTTACATCCCACACACAAAGAGGAAATTGATATGCTATGCAATCTTAGAACTGTTAATCTTATCATTAGAGGATTGCGTAGGATTGTGCTTAATCAAATGAAGAATTTTGAATGTGCTTATACTTTGTGGAATGACTTGGAGAAATGATATCCAAGTTATTCATTGAATAATCTTGATGAAATTCTTCATAAAACTATTGTCTTTCACAAAAGGATGCCTAGTGATCCCAAGTTTGATGACTATCTATTTGAGCTTAGAGACCTCATGCGTGCTAAAGGAGATGTCATAACTATCAACAACATCATTGTAGAAGCCATTCGAATTCATAATCTTGAACATTGTCATGATCACAACCCTAACGAATCTCTTGTTTCTTGCGACGAGGATTTCCCACTTGATGATGACAATGTGGAACATGGCTACTATGATGAAGATGAGTTGTTCGACATCGAGCATGAGAAGATCATGAAGAATCTAAGTCTTATGGCAAACTTCAAGGATTACATGTCCGGAGAAAAATAGTGGATTCTCGATAGTGGATGCACCGATCATATGACCGGAGATAGAGAGATGTTTGAAGAGATTACACCAAACCATGGACCGCGAAGGTATGTAACTTTTGGAGACAACTCCAAGGGTAAGGTACTTGGTCTTGGTAAGGTGGCCATATCCCATGATAGCTCTATTCAAAATGTCATGCTTGTTGAATCCCTTGGCTACAATCTTCTTTCCGTATCTAGACTCGCCGACTTCGGTTTTAATGTGCTATTCACGAAAGTAGATTGCCAAGTGTTTCTTCAAGATAATCATAACATGGTATTTACCGGTTTCCATAGAGGTGATCTATATATTGTCGATTTCACTAAGAGATCCAAACCTCGTACTTGTCTTATTGCAAAATCTTCTAAAGGTTGGCTTTGGCATAGAAGACTAGGACATGTTGGCATGTGTAATCTAGACAAGCTTATCAAAGGTGATCATATAGTTGGTGTTAAAGATGTTATCTTTAACAAAGATAGACTTTGTAGTGCTTGTCAAGCCGGAAAGCAAGTAGGTGGAAGTCATCCCGTAAAAAATATCATGACTACAAGGAGACCACTCGAGTTACTTCACATGGATCTTTTTGGTCCCAATACTTACAAGAGCCTCGGTGGAAATTCCTATGGTCTAGTTATAGTTGATGATTTTTCCAGATTTACGTGGGTATTCTTTCTTGATGATAAGTCGCAGGTACAAAATATCTTCAAGAACTTTGTTCGCAAAGCGAAAAATCAGTTCGAAGTGAAGATCAAGAAGGTTCGGAGCGATAATGGATCGGAGTTCAAGAACACCCATGTAGATACCTTTCTTAACAAAGAAGGTGTTTCACATGAGTTCTCGGCTACGTACACGCCTCAACAAAATGGAGTTGTTGAGGGGAAGAACCAGACTCTTATTGAGATGGCAAGAATGATGCTTGACGAATACAAGACGCCAAGACACTTTTGGGCAGAATCCGTGGAAACAGCATGTCATGCCACAAACCGACTCTACTTGCACAAGCTTCTCGATAAAACGGCATACGAGCTACTCACCGGTAACAAACCCCAAGTTGGATACTTTCGGGTATTCGGCTCAAAGTGCTACATTCTTGATAAGCATCGTTGTACTAAATTTGCTCCTAAATCTTATGAAGGTTTCCTACTCGGTTACGAATCGAACTCTCACACTTACCGTGTCTACAACAACTTCACTTGAAAAGTTGAAGAGACGGTAGATGTGAAGTTTGATGAATCTAATGGTTCGCAAGTCGAACAATTGCCAAATGATGTAGGAGATAAGGATCCTTCGGAAGCTATCCAAGACTTGTCCATCGGCAAGATTCGTCCCATGGAGGTGAAGGAAAGTACTTCGTCAACTCAAGTGGAAGCCCCTACTTCACATCAAGGTGATCCTTAACACGACATGGAGGCATCCACAAGCGGTACACGACAAGATGAAGAGGAGGAAGTACATCATGAAGATCCACCACAACCTCCTTCACCACCACCTCAAGGAAACGACACCTTCAACAACAACGAAGATGAAGGACATGATGATGATGAAGAAGCTCCACCATCCAACAAGCCTAAGCTACCCCAAGTTTGAGCAAGAGTGACCAAAAACCATCCTCTAAACCAAATCTTTGGTGACATACAAACCGGTAGAATCACTCGATCTAAAACTCGCTTAGCTAATTTTTGTGAGCATTATTCTTTCATCTCTAGCATTGAACCCTTGAATGTAGAACAAGCTCTTGAAGACCCGGATTGGGTGGACGCAATGCATGAAGAGCTACACAACTTCGAGAGGAACGAAGTATGGACACTCGTGGAGAAGCCCAAGGACGAGCACAACATCATCGGAACCAAATGGGTGTGTCGGAACAAGCAAGATGAAGACGGTCAAGTTGTACGCAACAAGGCGTGTCTCGTAGCCCAAGGATATACGCAAGTCGAAGGTATGGACTACGGAGAGACCTATGCCCTCGTCGCTAGACTTGAAGCTATTCGCATTCTCCTTGCTTATGCTAATCACCATGATATCACGCTCCATCAAATGGACATTAAAAGTGCCTTTTTAAATGGTGAGATTGAAGAAGAGGTCTATGTCAAACAACCCCCTGGTTTTGTGAATCCTAAGAAACCTAATCATGTTTACAAGCTTTGCAAAGCTCTTTATGGTCTTAAGCAAGCCCCACATGCTTGGTATAAATGCTTAACGAAGTTTCTCATTGAAAAGGGTTTTGAAATTGGTAAAATTGACGCAACCTTTTTCACTAAGAGGGTTAATGGTGAATTATTTGTGTGCCAAATCTATGTGGATGATATTATCTTTGGATCTACTAACCCACAATTTAGTGAAAGATTTGGAAAGTTGATGTCCGAGAAGTGTGAGATGTCCATGATGTGTGAGCTGAAATTCTTTCTTGGTTTGCAAATCAAGCAAACGAGAGAAGGAACTTTCATATCTCAAACCAAGTATACCAAGGACTTGATCAAGAAGTTCAACATGCAAGAGTGTAAAGGTATGAAAACTCCTATGCCTACTAGTGGACATGTTGATCTTACCAAGGAGGACGAACCGGTTGATCAAAAAGTTTATCGATCCATGATTGGTTCATTGCTATATCTATGTGCCTCCCGTCCCGATACTATGCTTGGTATTTGCATGTGTGCTAGATATCAAGCTGCACCTAAAGAGTGTCATCTTTTGGCCGTGAAACGTATTGTGAGATATTTGATACAAACACCAAACTTTGGCATTTGGTATCCCAAGGGATCTTCTTTTAACCTTGTTGGCTACTCCGATTCGGACTATGCCGGTGACAAGGTTGATAGAAAGTCCACCTCGGGTACATGTCAATTTCTTGGGAGATCTCTTGTGTCTTGGTCCTCCAAGAAACAGAACTCGGTATCTCTATCTACCGCCGAAACCGAGTATATTGCCGTCGGATCGTGTTGTGCACAATTGCTATGGATAACACAAACGCTTAAGGATTATGGAATCCATGTGAAAAATGTTCCATTACTTTGTGACAATGAAAGTGCTATTAAGATTGGTCATAATCCTGTGCAACATTATCGAACTAAGCATATTCAAGTTTGACATCATTTCATTCGTGATCATGTTGCCAAAGGAGATATTAATCTTAAGCATGTTCACACTAACAACCAATTGGCCTATATCTTTACTAAGCCACTTGATGAGAAAGTGTTTTGTTACTTGAGGAGTGAGTTGAACATCATTGATGCTTCAAACTTGAGCTAAGATCACTCGATTGCATGCAAGGGGATGAGCTTACTTGACCATTACATGTCATCATTACCATGGATTTCATATAACTTGGAATTCTATGCTCCCTTGTATTGCATCTAACCTTTTATAGGTACTTGGAAGAATTTCATTCCACAAGATTGCCAACAACTCCAATCATAAGCAATCTTGTCATGACCAAGTATCCACAACCCTTCTTGTTGATGAAAGGAAGAAGACAACTCAACCATATCCTTGACATATATTTGATGTGATCACATTTGCTAATTCTCAATTGATATCATGTCAAATGGATATATCTTGTTCTTCCTTGCATGACTAACCCATTTAAGTGATAAGTGAACCAAAACAAACAAGGATTGCTCCCAACTCAAGATGATCTTCATCAACATCGAGCATCCTCAACAAGTTCACCTACAAGCCACGTCATCAACATCACTCAAAGTTATGTACTCATATCCTTGAAAAAGCTTTACTCCAAGTCATGAGATAAATCAACTCAAATGATATGAAAACATTAAAATGCTTAATCGAAAAATGGTAACCCCATTTTGAGCTTAACGATGAGTATGACCTATGATCAAGTATTCTTGCTTGGCTCCTAAGTCAATATACTCTAATATAGGTGACCTAGTCACCGACCATCATCTAGTTGAAGATTCCATTGTGGTCCATCCTCTATTTGCAAGATTTCTTAGAACCACTCAAATCTTTTCTAGTTGATATTTCTTTGTAAATTCTTTTGTATTTCCTTTGCAAAAGCTTTTAAGATTCTATTGCAAGTTTTCTAAAATCATTTGAGAATTTCCAGTCATTACCAAGTTTCTCTTATGCCCTTGGAGCCTCCGATTCAAATGACTCGGTTCTACCGATTATGCAGATAGGCTGCAAATACACATCTCGGTTCCACCGACTTTTTTACCTTGGAGCCACCGACTTTGCTATCTTTTCTATCCTTTGTTAAACTTAGCAATTCTCCATTTCTTCGATGATCCCTTATTTAAAAAAAGGGAGAGAGAAACTTTACTCTAAGATCCCTAACTCAAAGGAGGAGAAGTCTTACAAGCTCTGAGTGAAAGAGGGAGAAATTATTCTCTATGGTCCATCAGTTTTTAATGCTCTCTATGATTCTACACTTTCCATGATCCCTACATTCTATGAACCTTGTTCTCAAGGATCCCTTCTTACTCCGTGATCCCTGTGTCTGACCCTGAGTATGGACCTTTTTGGAAATTAATGCCAAAGGGCGACAAATACCAAAGCTTCAAAAAGCTAAAGGGGGAGATACATGCTTCAATGCAAAGGGGGAGAGACAATCAAGGGGGAGAATATCAAAGCTTATGCTTACATAGACAAGGGGAGAACACCAAAGTAGGTGGAGAAGGTTCGCTGTTTTCAAAAGAGAGAGAGTGATGACCCACAAGTATAGGGGATCAATCATAGTCCTTTCGATAAGTAAGAGTGTCGAACCCAACGAGGAGCAGAAGGAAATGACAAGCGGTTTTGAGCAAGGTAATTTCTGCAAGCACTGAAATTGTAGGTACAAGATAGTTTGATAGCAAGGTAATTTGTAATGAGCAAGTAACGATAACGGTAAACAAGGTGCAGAAAGGTAGCACAATCCTTTTGAGGCAAAGGACAGGCCAGAACAATCACTAGTAATAGGCAAAGTGTTCTTGAGGGTACATGGGAATTTCGTCTAGTCACTTTTATCATGTTGGTTTGATTCGTGTTCGCTACTTTGATAATTTGATATGTGGGTGGACCGGTGCTAAGGTGCTGTTGTTACTTGAACTAACAACCTACTTATGATTAACCCCCTCTCAAGCATCCGCAACAACGAGAAAAGTATTAAGACAAAGTCTAACCATAGCATTAAACATGTGGATCCAAATCAGCCCCTTACGAAGTAGCGCATAAACTAGGGTTTAAGCTTCTGTCACTCTAGCAACCCATCATCTAATAACTACTCCACAATGCATTTCCTTAGGCCCATGAATGATGAAGTGTCATGTAGTCGACGTTCACATGACACCACTAAAGGAATCACAACATACATATCATCAAAATATCGAACACATATCAAATTCACATGATTACTCGCAACATGACTTCTCCCGTGACCTCAAGAACAAAGGTAACTACTCACAATTAATAATCATGCTCAAGATCAGAGGAGTAATGAATAGCATAATGGATCTGAACATATAATCTTCCACCAAATAAACCATATAGTAATCAACTACACAAGGTAATCAACACTACTAGTCACCCACAGGTACCAATCTGAGGTTCCGGTACAAAGATTGAACACAAGAGATGAACTAGGGTTTGAGAGGAGATGATGATGTTGATGAAGATTGGCCTCCCAAATATGAGAGGGGTGTTGGTGATGACGATAGCTTTGATTTCGCCCTCCGGGAGGGAAGTTCCCCTGGCGGAATCGCTCCGCCGGAGGGCAAAAGTGCTCCTGCCCAAGTTCCGCCTCGAGGCGGCGGCGCTTCGTCCCGAAAGTCGTCCTCCTATTTTTTTTAGGTTTTTTGGGAATTTATACCAGAAGATGGGCTCCGGAGGTGGGCCAGGGTGAGCACCACCCACCAGGTCGCGCCAGGGGCTGCCTGGCGCGCCCTGGTGGGTGCTCCTCACCAGGTGGCCCCCCTCCGGTAGATTTTTGCTCCAGTATTTTTTATTAATTCCAAAAATAATCTCCGTAAAGTTTCAGCTTCATTGGAGTTGTGCAGAATAGGTATCTCTGACATGCTTTTCTTGGGTCCAGAATTCCAGCTGCCGGTATTCTCCCTCTTTGTGTAAACCTTGCATATTATGAGAGAAAAGTCATTAGAATCACTCCCCAAAGCATTATTATTCAACAAAACAAAGTAAATAACAGTAGAAAATCATGATGCAAAATGGACGTATCAACTCCCCCAAGCTTAGACCTCGCTTGTCCTCAAGCGAAAGTCGATATTGAAAAGCATGTCCACATGGTTTGAGAGAGAGGTGTCGATAAAAACAAAAATACGTACATAGAAGCATCATGCTTATTAACATAACAGCAACAAACTAAAAAATAAGAACTTATTTCAATATACTTTTATCATAAAGCTTCTCATGAACAAGTAACAATTCATCACAACATAGAAGTATGAAGCATAAACCTTATTGGAAACCAACAAACTGTGTTCTCAGTCAACTTTGCAACTACAATTCATCATATTTTCAGGAAGGGTCTCATGTCGGAGCCTTCTGGCAAGTCCACATACTCAACCATCATTTAGTCTTCTATGATTTCTAACGCTCACGGCATACCCATGAACAAAAAGTTTCAACCGGACACATATGAAGATAGGGGCTTATAGTTTTGCCTCCCAACTCACTCACCTCAAGGGTGATGTCAACAATAATAACTCATGCCCACCCATATCCAACTAGATATATGTGCCTAGATCTTTCCTCACCACATGATGCTTGCAAAAGAAAAAGTAAAAAGGAATAGGGAAGAATACTTTGACTCTTGCATAAAAGTAAGTGCATAAAAGTAAAAGATAGGCCCTTCGCAGAGGGAAGCAGAGGTTGTCATGCGCTTATTGGTTTGTATGCCCAATCCCTTAATGTAAAAGAACGTCACGATATATTGCCCCCTATGATAGCAACCTTTATTATGCAGTCCGTCGCTTTTATTACTTTGCCATCATAAGTTCGTATAATGCTCAATTTTCTCTTACACTAATTGATCAAAACACTTTTAGAAGCAATTTTTATTGCCTTATTGCACCGATGACAACTTACTTGAGGGATCTTTCTCGATCCATAGGTAGGTATGGTGGACACTCAAGGAAAGAGTTTGGGTTTGGGTTTTTGGATGCACAAGTAGTATTTCTACTTAGTGCGGAATTTTTGGCTAGCAAAGATATTGGGCAAGCACCACATGTTAAAGGATCTATGACAATATAACTTCTATGTGGATATGAACAAACATAAATCATTACGTTGTCTTCCTTGTCCAACGTCAACAATTTTGACATATAATATTTGATGGGGCTCACAATCATAAAAGATGTCCAAGATAGTGTATTTGCATGTGAATCTTCTCTTCCCTTATTAATTCTTTCATGAATTGCATCATTGACCAATGCTATGTTTGTCAATCTCCAATAAATTTTAATACTTATGCTTTTCCTTATGTGATGTCATTACTCACCATAAGATTAGCATATGATTCTTCTCATTTATTTGTCTTTCTTTTATTTGATTGCAACAAGAAGGTAGAGAAGCAAAAACTCAAACTAAACTTTATTATATAACTTTCACTCGATTACATAGATAGGTAGACCACGAAACTAACACACGAAAATAGATCTCGCTAAACTTTTATTCGACTAAGGCAAAGGGAAACTAAAGATAAAACTAGAATAGGTAAAGGAGAAAAAGTGGTGGTGATACGATACCGGGGCACCACCCCCAAGCTTGGCTCAAGCCAAGGGGAGTGCCCATACCCATGTACTCAATTCTCCTTTGGTGGTGGTGATGAAGAAGGTGGAGGTGTAGAAGAAGCCTTCTTCTTCAACTTATATTTAAGCATAAAGTTTTCCTCCCTTAGATCATCATTCTCCAATTCAAGCTTTAATATCCTTTGGCATAAGGCATCCTTGCTTTCCTGCAGAAAACGAGACGGGATAAATTGGACCTTAGGTTTGTATCTTCTAGGGAGGCTTGACTTCTTGAATTCCACATGCATGTCTCCGGGTTGAGGCAATGAATCATCCTCTTCCTCAGAGCTATCATCTTTTGTTTCTTGCATGGTAGAATCTTCTTCCTCCTCCGAAGTCCATAGATAGGGGTAAATCTCCCTAAAGATCTTCGGGTCTGGAACATAGGGATCAACATGGCTCTCCCCATCTGAATCTTGAGACGACATATTTTCAGATCTGACAGGAAAACAACACGAAACAAGAATAGGGGATTTTTCTGCGATACGGTCGTCAAAACAGTCGGGGTATATAAAGACAATTTTTATTCTTGGGAAACAAGTATTTGGAAGGAAAACAGAGTCGGGAAGGCATCCGAGGTAGGAAGCACCCACCAAGGCACGCCCAGGGGTGCCTGGCGCGCCCTGGTGTATCGTGCTCACCTCGATCACCTTCCGGTTTATTTTTTTATTCCTAAAATTCTAAAATATTCCAAAACTGACAGAAAATATTTTTGCGGATTTTTCGGAGTCCGTTTACTTACCATATCACGTACCTCCTATTTTTAAGTATTCTGGAGTGTTCTAGAAGGTTTCTTTTATGTGTTCCTCTAGTGTCATGGTTTGGATAACATTGCTTTCAACGTTAATAGGCATACCTGAGATATAATACTTAATAGGCCTAGCATTTTCATATGCTTTGGTTCTCCATTCATCTAGTGAGCTAATGTAAAATAGCCTCTTCTCACCGGCAAGTTTTAAATCATAGTTAAGTTCTTTAATTGCCCAAAATGCTTTGTGTTCTAATTCTAGAGGCAAATGACAAGCTTTCCCATATACCATTTTGTATGGAGACATACCCATAGGATTTTTATAGGTTGTTCTATAGGCCCAAAGTTCATCATCTAATTTCTTAGACCAATTCTTACGAGACCTATTGACAGTTTTTTGTAATATTAATTTTATTTCTCTATTGCTAAGTTCAACTTGACCACTAGATTGAGGATGATAGGGTGATGCAATTCTATGGTTAACATCATATTTAGCAAGCATCTTACGGAAAGCACCATGGATAAAATGTGAACCACCATCAGTCATTAAATATCTAGGGACTCCAAACCTCGGGAAGATAACCTATTTAAGCATTTTAATAGAGGTGTGGTGATCAGCACTACTAGTTGGAATAGCTTCTACCCACTTAGTGACATAATCAACCGCAACTAAAATATGAGTGTACCCGTTAGAGGAAGGAAAAGGCCCCATGTAATCAAAACCCCACACGTCAAATGGTTCAACAACAAGTGAATAATTCATAGACATTTCTTGACACTTACCGATATTACCAATTCTTTGACATTCATCACAAGACAAGACAAACTTACGAGCATCTTTGAAAAGAGTAGGCCAATAAAATCCGGATTGCAATACCTTATGAGCAGTTCTATCTCCCGCATGATGTCCTCCATAAGCTTCGGAATGACATTTCCGTAGGATCTGTTCCTGTTCATGATCAGGTACACAACGCCTAATAATACCATCTACTCCTTCTTTATAAAGATGTGGGTCATCCCAAAAGTAATGTCTCAAGTCATAGAAGATTTTTTTTCTTTTGTTGGTATGTGAAACTAGGTGGTATATATTTAGCAATAATGTAATTAGCATAGTCAGCATACCAAGGTGTGTTGTGTGAGACACTTATTGCAACTAGCTGTTCGTCAGGGAAACTATCATCAATAGGTAGTGGGTAATCAAGAATATTTTCTAACCTAGACAAGTTATCAGCCACGGGGTTCTCAGCTCCTTTCCTATCAACGATATGTAAGTCAAATTCTTGAATTAAGAGAACCCACCTAATGAGTCTAGGTTTAGCATCTTTCTTTTCCATAAGATATTTTATAGCAGCATGATCGGTGTGAACAATAACCTTGGAGTCAACAATGTAGGATCTAAATTTATCACAAGCAAACACAACTGCTAAAAATTCTTTTTCAGTAGTAGCATAATTTCGTTGAGCACTGTCTAGAGTTTTACTAGCATCATGGATAACATTCAATTTCTTATCAACTCTTTGTCCTAGAACAGCACCAACAGCATAATCACTAGCATCACACATAATTTCAAAAGGCAAGTTCCAATCAGGTGGTTGAACGATAGGTGCAGAGTTTAAGGCTTTCTTGAGTGTTTCAAAGGCTTCCACACGATCATCATCAAAAACAAAAGGAATATCCTTTTGCAAAAGATTAGTAAGAGGCCTAGAAATTTTAGAGAAGTCTTTAATGAACCTCCTATAAAAACTAGCATGACCAAGGAAACTTCGAATACCTTTAATATCTTTAGGACATGGCATTTTCTCAATTGCATCAACTTTAGCTTTATCCACCTCAATACCTCGCTCAGATATTTTATGCCCCAAGACAATACCTTCATTAACCATAAAGTGGTACTTCTCCAATTCAAGACAAGATTAGTTTGTTAACATCTCTGCAAAACTCGATCAAGGTTGCTTAAGCAATCATCAAAAGAAGTTCCGTAAACGGAAAAATCATCCATGAAAACCTCCACAATCTTTTCACAAAAGTCAGAGAATATAGCAGTCATACATATTTGAAAGGTAGTGGGTGCATTGCATAAACCAAAAGGCATACGTCTATAAGCATATGTTCCAAAAGGGCAAGTAAAGGTGGTTTTCTCTTGATCGGATTGTGACACAGGTATTTGAGAGAAACCAGAATATCCATCTAGGAAACAAAAGTGTGTGTGCTTAGATAGTCTCTCTAGCATTTGATCAATGAAAGGCAAAGGGTAATGATCTTTTCTAGTAGCTTTATTTAATTTTCTAAAATCAATTACCATTCTGTAGCCCGTGACAACTCTTTGTGGAATGAGTTCATTCTTATCATTAGGAACAACGGTAATACCTCCTTTCTTAGGGACACAATGAATGGGACTTACCCATCTACTATCAGCTATGGGATAGATTATACATGCTTCCAGAAGCTTTAATATTTCAGTTCTTACCACTTCTTTCATCTTAGGATTCAATCGTCGTTGGTGATCAACGACGGGTTTAGCATCTGGTTCCATATTGATATTGTGCTGACATAGAGTGGGACTAATGCCCTTAAGATCATCAAGAGTATATCCAATAGCATCCCGGTGCTTCCTTAGAACTTTCAATAACCTTTCTTCTTCATGTTTTGAAAGGTTAGCACTAATAATAACAGATTATATCTTTTTCTCATCAAGATAAGCATACTTCAAAGTGTCAGGCAATTGTTTCAATTCAAACACGGGATCACCTTTAGGTGGAGGAGGACCTCCAAGAGTTTCAATAGGCAAATTGTGTTTCAAGAGAGGTTGTTGTTCGAAGAAAATTTGATCTATTTCTTTTCTTTCACGCATGTGCATATCATTTTCATGGTCGAGCAAATATTATTCTAATGGATCAGTGGGAGGCACCGCAATAGAAGCAAGACCAATTATTTCATCTTCACTAGGTAGCGCTTTATCACGAGGTTGTCTACTAAACTTGGAAAAATTAAACTCATGAGACACATTACCAAAACTGACACCGACAGTTTGTTTTTCACAATCTATCTTAGCATTGACGGTGCGCAAGAAAGGTCTACCAAAGATAATGGGACAAAAGTCATCTTGTGGGGAACCAAGAACTAGAAAATCAGTAGGGTATTTTACTTTCCCACACAAGACTTCAACATATCTAATAATCCCAAGTGGTGTGATAGTATCTCTATTAGCAAGTTTAATAGTAACATCAATATCTTCCATTTCAGCAGGTGCTATTTCATTCATAATTTCTTGGTATAAGGTAAAAGGGATAGCACTCACACTAGCACCTAAATCACATAAACCATGGTAGCAATGATCTCCTATTTTAACTGAGACAACGGGCAAGCCTTCTATAGGTCTATGTTTATCTTTCTTATCAGGCTTAGCAATTCTAGCAGCTTCATCACAAAGGTAAATGACATGCCCATCAATATTTTCTTCCAAGAGATCTTTAACCATAGCAACACTAGGTTCTACTTTAATTTGCTCAGGGGGTTTAGGTGCTCTTATATTACTCTTACGAACCATGGTTGATACCTTAGCATGTTCCTTTATCCTAACAGGGAAAGATGGCTTTTCAATATAAGCAGTAGGCACAACTGGACCAAAATTGTAAAAGATAGTTTCTTCTTTAGCTATGACTGGTTCTTTAATTTCTTCTTTAACAAGGGGATGATATTTAAACCAATTCTCCTTAGGGAGATCAACGTGATTAGCAAATGCTTCATAGAAAGAGGCTACTATCTTAGAGTCAAGTCCATATTTAGTGCTAAACTTGTGAAAAGTATCGGTATTCATAAAAGATTTAACACAATCAAATTCAAGCTTTATACCTGACTCATTACCTTCGTCGAGTTCCCAATCTTCAGAGTTGCATTTAATTCTTTCCAAGAGATCCCACTTGAAATCAATAGTCTTCTTCATATAAGAACTAGCACAAGAAGCATCGAGCATGGATTGATCATTATGAGAAAGCCGAGCATAAAAATTCCGAATGATAACTTCCCTCGGAATGTCATGATTGGGGCATGAATATAACATTGACTTAAGCCTCCCCCAAGCTAGAGCGATACTTTCTCCTTCACGAGGCCAAAAATTATATATATAATTCCGATCACGATGAACTAGATGCATATGATAAAACTTTTGATGGAATTCCAATTGCAAACGATTCCAGTTCCAAGATCCAAGATCATCACATAGCCTATACCATGTCAATTATTTTCCCTCCAAAGATAAAGGGAAAACCTTCTTGTTAACTTCATCTCCGGGTAAACCTCCAAGCTTAAATAATCCACATATTTCGTTCACATATAAGAGATGCATATCAGGATGTTCAGTTCCATCTCCTGCATAAGGTTTAGCAAGCAAGTGTTCTACCATACCCGAAGGAATTTCATAGGCAACATTTTCAGTAGGTGATGTAGGTTGAGGGGTAACTAATTGTGGTTCCAGTCGAGGTGAAGATACCCCGAACAAACCCCTCAAAGGATTGTTCTCCATAGTAGCAAGTAGCAATAAATTTCAGCACATAGTATAAGTTTTTCCTTACCGATTTCCACTTACCAAGAGCACTTCACTCCCCGGCAACGGCGCCAGAAAAGAGTCTTGATGACCCACAAGTATAGGGGATCAATCGTAGTCCTTTCGATAAGTAAGAGTGTCGAACCCAACGAGGAGCAGAAGGAAATGACAAGCGGTTTTCAGCAAGGTAATTTCTGCAAGAACTGAAATTGTAGGTAACAAATAGTTTGATAGCAAGGTAATTTGTAACGAGCAAGTAATGATAACGGTAAACAAGGTGCAGCAAGGTAGCCCAATCCTTTTGAGGCAAAGGACAGGCCAGAACAATCACTAGTAATAGGCAAAGTGTTCTTGAGGGTACACGGGAATTTCGTCTAGTCACTTTTATCATGTTGGTTTGATTCATGTTCGCTACTTTGATAATTTGATATGTGGGTGGAACGGTGCTAAGGTGCTGTTATTACTTGAACTAACAACCTACTTATGATTAACCCCCTCGCAAGCATCCGCAACTACGAGAAAAGTATTAAGACAAAGTCTAACCATAGCATTAAACATGTGGATCCAAATCAGCCCCTTACGAAGTAGCGCATAAACTAGGGTTTAAGCTTCTGTCACTCTAGCAACCCATCATCTAATAACTACTCCATAATGCATTCCCTTAGACCCATGAATGGCAAAGTGTCATGTAGTCGACGTTCACATGACACCACTAAGGGAATCACAACATACATATCATCAAAATATCGAACACATATCAAATTCACATGATTACTCGCAACATGACTTCTCCCGTGACCTCAAGAACAAAGGTAACTACTCACAATTAATATTAATGCTCAAGATAAGAGGAGTAATGAATAGCATAATGGATCTGAACATATAATCTTCCACCAAATAAACCATGTAGTAACCAACTACACAAGGTAATCAACACTACTAGTCACCCACAGGTACCAATCTGAGGTTCCGGTACAAAGATTGAACACAAGAGATGAACTAGGGTTTGAGAGGAGATGGTGATGTTGAAGATGTTGATGAAGATTGGCCTCCCAAAAATGAGAGGGGTGTTGGTGACGACGATAGCTTCGATTTCCCCCTTCGGGAGGGAAGTTCCCCCGGCGGAATCGCTCCGCCGGAGGGCAAAAGTGCTCCTGCCCAAGTTCCACCTCGAGGCAGCGGCGCTTAATCCCGAAAGTCCTCCTCCTAATTTTTTTAGGTTTTTTGGGGAATTTATACCAGAAGATGGGCTCCGGAGGTGGGCCAGGGTGAGGACCACCCACCAGGTCGCTCCAGGGGGTGCCTGGCGTGCCCTGGTGGGTGCTCCTCACCAGGTGGCCCCCCTCTGGTAGATTTTTGCTCTAGTATTTTTTATTAATTCCAAAAATAATCTCCATAAAGTTTGAGCTTCATTGGAGTTGTGCAGAATAGGTATCTCCCTCTTTGTGTAAACCTTGCATATTATGGGAGAAAAGGCATTAGAATCACTCCCCAAAGCATTATTATTCAACAAAACAAAGTAAATAACAGTAGGAAATCATGATGCAAAATGGACGTATCTGAGAGCATGCCTAATCTCTTTCTAATTTGATACTCTTATTTGTTATTCTCATGTTAGACTTGTCTCACCCTATCCAATCCCAATATCTACATGCTAAGATTCAGGGGGAGAGGATGACCTACTATTTCATATCTAGGGGAGATAGTTCTAAATAGTCTTGGAGACATATCAATCTTAAGGAATACTACCTTCTACATGTTCTCCACATCTTGGTACTGTCGAGTTCTATTGCCTTTTGATTGGTAGAATACTCTTGTGTTCCCTAACATTGTTTTCTCAAGTGTGTTTCTACTATTAGGATGCTCAAGAACTCAAGGTAAGTATATGCATCATATCTTTGTTCATGATGATCTCTTGCTTCTTGCACATATTGTTTGCAAGAGTGAAGTCTTGAACAAGGATACACCTCACTCATATATATTTGATGCATATAGACAAGATACACATGACTCATTATATCCCTTCTACTATATGTATGTCCATGCATTCCAAAGCAACTATCCTTTAAAGGGATTGCACACATTTAGGGGGAGCAAATCTAAGTCATGTGTCTCCCAAAGTCTTCATAATATCTATGCATATCTTTATTTGAAGCTTTGATTGCATGTTGTCATCAATTACCAAAAAGGGGGAGATTGAAAGCACAATGTGCTCCCTTGGTGATTTTGATAATTCATGACAACATACATTGTCTCTTGGACTAATATTTGTACCTAGTGTATTTCAGGTGAAAGTCCATAGAGAGAGATGGGTTGGCAAAGCTTCAAGCAAGAGGACTCTACATTTTACTTTGTAAGAAATCACCTTGAGTCCATAGGAAAGTCAATACTATTAAAAGGGGGTAAGGTACTATTGGTGAACAAGATGCTCCACATGCACAAGTGATAGTCACCAAAAACACCCACAAACTCTTCCACAAAAGTTTGTCCAAGCCTATCATGAAAATCGGTGCTACCAACATTTCCACTCAGTCCCACCGATTTCCCATCTCAGATAGAGCCCTGCCAAACCCTAGCACATCGTTGCAACCGATTCTGCTTCGGTGCCACCGAGTTCAGCTTGCCAACTTTCTGTTACCTCGATTCTTAAAATTGGAAATTCCGAGATTTTGGATCGGCGTCACCGAGTTTTGGAAACTGACCGTTGGTCACCTTATCAGAACCACCGAGATTTCTATATCGGTCTCACCGAGATTCAAAAGTTGCTGCCTTTTGGTCACTTCGGTACCATCGAGTTTTACACTTCGGTGTCACCGAGTTGGTCACTTTAGGTGTAACGGTTGGATTTTTGGGGATGCCTATATGTACCCCTTCACCACCACCCACTGGAAAAAGAAGCACTCAGAACTATTCCATACTTGCCCCATCCTATTTTCCGAGAGAGAGCCACCTACTCATGTGTTGAGATCAAGCCATTCCACTCCATTCATATGAATCTTGATCTCTAGCCTCCCCAAGTTGCTTTCCACCAAATCAATCTCTTCCACCAAAGCCAAATCTATGAGAGAGTGATTGTGTGTTGAGGAGTCTATCATCTTGAAGCACAAAAGCAAGGAGTTCATCGACATTGCCGAGCCTATTACCTTTTGGAGGGTGGTGCCTCCTAGATTGGTTAGGTGTCGCTTGGGAGCCTCCTACTTCGTGTTGTGGAGTTGAACCAAGAAGTTTGTACGGGCAAAGAGATCGCCTACTTCGTGAAGATCTACCCATAGTGAGGCTAGTCCTTCATGGATGGAAGCCGTTATGGAATAATCAAGGTTGCTACTTCGTGGACCCTTATGGGTGGAGCTCTCCGTGGACTCTCGCGACCGTTACCCTCCGTGGGTTGAAGACTCCATAAACGTGGACGTACAATAGCACCACCTATCGGAACCACGGGAAAAATCTTCGTGTCTTCAAATTGTGTTTGATCTTCCTTCCTACCCTCTACTATATATGCCTGTTGTTACTTTCCGCTGCTATACTCTTATACATGCATGTGTAGGGTGTACTTGAATTGCTATCATTGCTAAAATCTACCAACACTTAAAATTGGGAAAAGGTAGAATTTTTATTTGCTCAAGTACTCGAATCACCCCCCTCTAGATATACTTTCGATCCTACAAGTGGTATCAGAGCTTTGGTCTCCATTGCATTGGTCTCACAACCTAGGAGAGTATGGCGTCTAGTGAGGGAAATTATCATCGTAGAGGTCCGTACTTTGATGGTACAAATTTTGCTGGTTGGAAGCACAAAATGAAAATGCATATTCTTGGTCATAACCCCGCCGTTTGGGCTGTTGTTCGTGTTGGCTTGCAAGGTGAATTCTTTGGTGATGGAAAGGAACCGGATCGTGAAGCGACCGCAGATGAATTGAAGATGTTGCAATACAACGCTCAAGCATGTGACATTCTCTTCAACTGCCTATGCCCCGAAGAATTCAACAAAATCAGCCGTCTTGAGAATGCAAAAGAGATTTGGGATACTTTGGTTGATATGCATGAAGGTACCGAATCCGTGAGAGAATCCAAGTTGGACGTTCTTCAGAGTCAGCTTGACAAGTTCAAGATGAAGGATGGTGAAGGAGTCGCAGAGATGTACTCTAGGCTAGCTCTCATCACAAATGAGATTGCCGGCTTAGGAAGCGAAGAAATGACCGACAAATTCAACATCAAGAAGATACTTCGAGCTTTGGATGAGAGATATGACACCGTGTGCACATTGATCCAAATGATGCCCAACTACAAAGATCTCAAGCCTACAGAAGTCATTGGAAGGATTGTTGCTCATGAGATGATACTCAAAGACAAAGAAGAGCTTCACAACAAGTCTAGCGGTGCGTACAAAGCCACCAGTGATGCTCCCTCAACTTCAAGCAACAACCTTGTCACCAATGAAGAGATAAGCCTCATGGTCAAGAAATTCAACAAGTTCTACAAGAATAGAGGCAAAGAACGAAGCTCCAACTCAAGATATGAAGAGAAGCGTTCGTCAAGTCGTGATCGAAACTGCTACAATTGTGGGAAGCCCAGACACAACTCCAATGAGTGCACGAATCCCTACAAACGAAGAGAAGAGTCACCTAGAAGACGAAGCTCAAGGAATGAATCACCTCAAAGAGAGAGAAGGAGTAGAGATGATCGTTATGAACGAAGACCCTCAAGGAGAAGTAGGGACTCGGAGAAGAAGGACAAGTACACCAAGAGCTACACAAGAAGAAGACATCAAGCTCATGTTGGTGAATGGGTTTCCGGCTCCGAATCCGACAACAACTCCGAGACAAGCTATCACTCCAACTCCGACTATAGTCAAGATGAAGGTGTTGCCGGACTTGCACTAGTGACTACCAACTCCTATGATCTATTTGATTCACCAAATGAAGGGAGTGGAAGTTGCTTCATGGCTAAAGGCCCCAAGGTATCACACCCCGAGTATCTTGATTTCAATAGTGATGAAGATGATTTACTTGGTGATGATGACTTGCTCTTTGATTAAACTAGTGATGTTAGTCAAAATGAACTTGATAATTTTCATGCTAGTCAAGATAAGTCGGTTGATGATGATAAGATGAAAATAGAACAACTAACTAAAGAATTAAACACTCTTAAGTGAGCTCATGAATCTACTCTAGAAGATCATAGAGAGCTTGTAAGGACTCATGAGAAGCTACGCTTCGAGAAGCTCACCTTGGAGCAAGAACATGAGTTTCTTAAAGCTATCAATGATGATCTTCGAAAGAAGACTTCATCTTATCTAGCCAAACGACTACTCTTGTCCACATTCATGCCACAAGTTAAACCTAGACAAACTAGTAACAAAGGCAAGAAAGGTTCTTCATCTAGTAGCTCTATTGATTCCACTAATGATGATTCTCTTAGCCAAGTTACACTTGAGCAAGAAAATGATTTATTGAAAGGAATTATAGAGAAAGGTATCTACAAGAGTCTTGCCGGGTGTAAGCAATTTGAGGAGATTGTAGGCAAGCACAGAGGATACCGGAAGAACCATGGCATTGGCTACTTCAACGCTAATGGACTTGAATGGGAAGAAGGTCAATACCCCAAGCCCAAGTTTGTTCCTCAAAGGGAGAAGTATGAAAATACTCTTCCCAAGGGAACAAACACTCAAGATGACCTTCCACCACAAGACCACAAGCTCAAGGGCAAGAACAAGCTTCAAGAGGACATTGACTCATATGAAGATGAATCCCAAGCTTTGGTGGAGTGGGTTCCCAAGGCTACTTCAAGCTCAACTTCTACAAGTGCCACTTCAACACCAAGGATCCCCATCAAGTTTATGTGGGTCCCCAAGAAGAAGAACTAGAGAAGTCCTTGAGGGGTGACTCCGCCAATGAAATTCACTCACAATCATTATTGGCAAGAACTAGTTGCAATCAACGTCAACAACATGCAATAGTTCAAGGAGTCACACATTCCCTCAAAGGTAAGCAAGGGACAAGGTAATCAACAAATCCATGGACATCATCATGTATGCTTTGCACTCCATGTCCATAGATATCCTTGTATTTGTCTCTTGTGTGTTGGGACTAACCCATGTAGGTGATAAGAGTAAGGAAACAACAAGGATGCTCCCAACTCATGGTGATCTTCATCAACCTTGAGCATCCACCACTACATCACCCACATGAAGTCTTCTACGACAAACCCAAGGTTAGTTTATCCCTCCTACGGGGGGATGTCACATCAAGGGGGAGCTTTACTCTAAGACTTGAGTCAAAGCATCTCATAGTATGTGACAACATTAAATGCTTTATGTAAAAGTGGTAACCCCACTTGTGCTTAAACGATGAGTATGACCTATGATCAAGTATTATTAGTTGGCTCCTAAGTCAATATACTCATATATAGATGACTCCGTCATCCCAAAATGCTTGATAGATGCTAGTATGTATGTGCATGTTTGCCATGATTTCATTTGACATCTTATTGTGTGAGCATGTTGGTCTGCACTTCTTTACTCATTCGAGGACATCCAATTGTTGCTATTTGGCTTTTGATTTTTCTTTTGCCAATTGGATGGACAAGAATGCCTAGGACCACTCTCTAGCTATCTATGCTTTCTCGTCTCATATTCTATTCTTGCTGCATCACAAAATTTGAACAAGTACTTTTCGATCCCTCTGTGTGAGGAGCACTCGAAGTTCCATATCGACAAAGGACTGACCATTAAAACCTCCCAAGTGCATCTCGGTGGAACCAATACCAAAATCTCGGTCTCACCGAATGCCTAGGGTTGATCTAGTTTTCAATCTCGGTAACACCAATTCCTTATTCTTGGTTACACCGAGTTTCCCTGTCAACTGACAGTTGAGAAACTCGGTGGCACCGATAATTTCGAACCGGTGTCACCGACAGCAAAGGGTATATTACCTGGCGGACCCGACTTTTGAAATTCAACCGCAAAAGTCCATTTTCCACCAACCCTAAGCTGCCGCTCCGGACCCCCTGGTCGTCGCCCTTGCCTCCCCGTGCGTCTCCGCCGTTGGGAATCGCCGCCGCCGACGGAATCTTCACCGCCGTCGTCGCCTTAGCGGATCCTTCACCGAGTTAGGGTATGGATCCGGCCCTCTTTGCGCTCCCCTTCCGATTCATGCACATTAGAGTAACTTTTATCAATAATCCACCTTTTGCAATCCTCTCAATCCTCTAGAAATCTCATTAGCTTAGCGAACGAAAAAAAAATTAAGTCTAGTCGTCCGCAAAATCGAATCTCGGTGATACCGAGTCAGAAAGATCGGCTCTACCGATTTTGTTTTGGGCCGCTGAGGACAGTCTCGGTGAAACCGAGTGGCAATTTTCGGTACGACCAAAATTGCTGCCAAGTTTCTATAAAGAGTTCTGTGCGTCTCGGTGGTACCGAAACTTTTGACTCAGTGACACCGAAATCCCTTTTTGATGAAAGCTATATCTAAGAATTTCTCAGTTCAACCTTTGAAAATCTTCTGCAATTTTGTGATGACTCAACCCTTCCACTCTTCTATGCTCTATTTCGCAGGGTCAGAGATGTCAGATCCTGAAGATAGCCAGAATGATCTCAGAGAGCAAAGTGTTGACATGAGCCCAGGCACTAGTCCTGAGGGGAGCTATGATGATGTTCCTAGCTCTCCTGATCTGCCCAAGGCTGCAACCAGGGCAAGAAGGAAGCTCAACTCAGATGAAGAAGATGATGAATTTATTCCCGAGGAGCTGTCCAAGAAAGATGATGCTGCCAAGAACACTGCTGCTATACTCACCGTGTGCTATACTCACGAGAGAAGCCACTAGTAATTTTTTCACCCACCGTGTGCTATACTCATGAGAGAAGCCGCTAGTGAAACCTACGGCCCTCGGGTCTACTTTTCCAACATATTGCTTTCCGATCTATCTTTTTGCCGCTTTTGTTTTCAGATCTATTGTTTCAAAAACCCAAAAATACCTTGCTGCAATTTTTATTTGCCTCTTTTATTTTGCGTTCTTGAGAGATCTATCTATCCAATCTATCATATCCTAATCTATCTTTTTACCGTAGAGAGATTGACAACCTCTCTTTCACGTCGGGTTGCAAGTATTTGTTCTTTGTGTGCAGGTGTTGTTTACGTGGTGTTGGTGATCCTCCTACTGGTTCGATACCTTGTTTTCATAACTAAGGGAAATACTTACCGTCGTTGTGCTGCATCATCCCTTCATCTTTGGGGAAATAACGACGCAGTTTCAAGTCAGGTTAGTGACTCTCACCGGTCCAGTGCTACGAGATGTAGAAGAACGGTAGGATTGGATGGGCACTGGCAGTGGGAAGAGGAGCTCTCTAAAAGACCATGTTTCAGTCATTCGGTTCTCAAACACCAGGCAATGCGAGGACATAAACGGAGGGATCGAATCTTGTGGGTAAAGTGCGCAAACCTCTACAGAGTGTCAAACTAATCGATTAGCCGTGTCCCCGGTTACGGACAACTTGAGCCACCGGAATTTGATCTATCGGGGAACTCTCAACATTGCATTAAAAGTGAATAATGGATGAAGACTTGATCAATGGGTTTTAATGATGACTTTGGGATGTGAGATTTTGGTTGGCGGAACCATTTCATTAATGCCACCAACTTTGTAGTAATTGCATTTGACTCCTTTGTTGTAGGAGAAAATCAACTTTTATGCAATAGCTCAGATTAGAGCCTCCATAGTCAAATTTGCATATAGTGATAGAGTTATTTTCATTTGACTTTATATGTGATCTTGTCAGTACATTCAATGTACTAACCTACACGGCTGCAGCTTATCATATTGCAGGATTTTCTACGACGAGTAAGAGTTACGTTGTAGGGTTACGGTCTACACTCAACTTGTCGTTGGCGTTGATGGGACTCCACACCCTTATGTTTGTTTCCGCTGTGATATATGAGGTATACTCTGGATCTACGTTACCTTTTTAACATGTGATGTTATGGTATTTCATCGAAGTACAGTGTGTGACAGCATACTGATCCAGAGATGGCACAGAATGCACAGAGGCGCCGATCCATTTGGGTCGGGTCGCTACAATCCACTTGATAATTATTACGAAGCCTTCTCCTTACGACGACTCAAGAAAATAAAAGAAATTCAGAGAAATACACTGAAATATTTTTGGGGATTTTATTTTTTTCTTGAAGAAAGCGAACGAAGGAAGAAAAATGGAAAGCGAGAAAAACTATTTACACCGAATAACTCCCAACAAACAACAAAAGAAGAAACAAGAAATATTTTTGGGTTTTCTTTTACTACTACGAACCAACTTAAACAAGAAAGGAAAACTGAAAAGAAGTGAGAAATATTTTTGGAATTTCTAAGTTTTCCAACACAAAAAGAAAAACAATAAAAACGATGTTGGCGCGGAAATTCGCACCGCGCAACACAACGATAATCCTCGCACTTTCGCGGCGAGGGGCGGATGCTTTTCGAGCAAAGCAACAAAGAAGGTTCCTCGATTTCGGAGAGGAGGGACGGGTGCTTTACGAGCAAAGCAACAAAGATGAAAACAGTAAACGAAAGTAAAAGTACGAAAAAGTAGTAGATGTGTTTGTTCGATTGTGTGTTTTTCAATCGGCCGTCACCCCCAACATATATAAGAGGCGGCTGGACTTCCCGTACAAGCAAAGGATTCATCTAGGCTTTCCTTACAAGAAAATTACATCAATTCACGTCCTAGAGTCCTAGTTCTGGTCCCGCTCGGATTCAACCCGAATCTGGTCCAATCTTCTGTCTTGCTCCTTGCGTGGGCCGTGAAATCTGCACATGACCTCCGATGGAGATGGTTCAAACACGAATTTTGTGCGCTTCGACAAGGCCAATAATCCGTATGTTGATCACTTTTCCAAATAAGGCCATCTTGAATACTCCACGGGGTCATCTTTAATTTCGAGTCGGACTCGGTTATGTAGCTGACTGGACCGTCCGACTCTTGCAATGTCTCTGCAGGTCGTATACTATGTCGGATGATGATGACTCCAAAAGCAAAGTTGACCGTTTCGACGTTACGAACAACTTTCATGTTGAACACTTTTTCATCTGAGGCCGTCTAGATAATTATTTGAGCCCATCTTCAGCTTCTGGTCGGATTTGACAGTTTCCACCCCGGCAAGCTTTCCCCGGCAAGGTTTCCATCCCGGCAAGCTTTCACATCCCGGCAAGGTTTCCATCCCGGCAAGATTTCCCCGGCAAGGTTTCTATCCCGGCAAGGTTTCCATCCCGGCAAGATTTCCCCGGCAAGGTTTCTATCCCGGCAAGGTTTCCATCCCGGCAAGATTTCCCCGGCAAGATTTCCCCGGCAAGGTTTCCATCCCGGCAAGCTTTCTGGCTGTATCTTGCGGGTCTTTTTTGTGGCAGTAAACGACCTCGGATGAAAATGTGCCCAAAAGCAAAGTTGACCGTTTCGACGTTACGAACAACTTTCATGTTGAACATTTTTCGATTCGAGGCCATCTTGAATGGCTAATTGCTCACTCATTGCATCAGACACTCGCCGAGACGTGTCTGGTCTCCCGCGTCTTATTTCGCCTCTTGACATGGCTGCATTCAGATAGCTCTAACTTTTGCATACGAACTCGGATTGAGACGATTTTTATATGAAAATCGACCGATTCGACGAGACGAAGACAATTCATGTAGAAAGTTTTCTCATATGAGATCATCTTGAGGGCGTAATCAGCCGAATAGTGTTCTGGATACAAAATCCCAGTACTTCGAACACAACTTCGGCCTTAGAGATGAGGTCGGATGGCTATGGCCCAAATATCAAAGTTTCTCCTTTTGACGATACGGAGCTTTCTCACTTTGAGCACTTTTCCATTTGAGGCCTTCTTAATTACGTTTTTGTCCATGCCAAAATCTGGTGTCAACACATGCCCCCCTGTTTTTCGGCAAAGCTTGCATGCCGAAAAATAACTTGCACAATGCTTTTTCTAAGGACGATGTCAACACTCCATCGGCCATTTATATTCTTAGGGCGATAATCATATATCGGCCACGTTTGCTCTTAGGGCGATAATCATATATCGGCCATCGCCTATTTAGGCTTCTTGCCACACACTTGGATGGTACTTCTTCAGATATTTTCCATTGAGCGCTTTAGCCAGCTTCTCCCCTTGCAAAGATTGTACAAAATATGAATTGCCAGGGACAATCTCTACAACTTTATATGGACCTTCCCAACTCGGCGACCACTTGCCGAATTTTCTATCTTTAGTTCCAATGGGTAAAATCGTTTTCCATACTAAATCTCCTATTTGAAACGACTTTTCTTTCACCCTTTTGTTATAAGCCTTGGCTACTCTTAATTTTTCTTTCTCAATTTCTCGCAAAGCTTTTAACCTTTCTTCTGGAACGTCATCTATTATGTCCATCATCAAATCAGTATATTCAACAGCCGACAAATCATTTTGTCTGGCTACCCTAAGAGCTTGCAACTTAAGTTCCACAGGTAACACCGCCTCCTGGCCATACACTAGCTCAAAAGGTGATACTTGAGTAGCTCCATGCTTACATATTCTATGAGCCCATAAAGCTTCCGAAAGCACCTCGTGCCACCTTCTCGGATGTTCTTCAACTTTCTTCTTTATAAGCTTGATCAAAGTCTTATTGCTAGATTCGGCCTGTCCATTAGCTTGAGCATAATAAGGCGACGAATTCAACAATCTAATTCCATAAGATTCGGCAAATTCACGAAATTGATGGGACATAAAAGAAGCACCTTGATCAGTAGTCAAAGTTTGAGGAACACCGAATCTATGAATAATATGCTCCAAAACAAAATTAATTACTTCTCTATGAGTCATTTTCCTCAAAGGAATCGCTTCCGTCCACTTGGTGAAATAATCAGTGGCTATCAGGACGAAGCGATGTTGTTTAGAAGACGAAGGATGTATCTCACTAATAAAATCTAAGCCCCATCCTCTAAACGGCCATGGCTTAATTATGGGATTCAACATAGCTGCGGGTGCTAATTGTATGTTGCCAAATTTCTGATAAGCTTCACAGCCTTTATAATAACGGAAACAATCTTCTAACAAAGTCGGCCAATAAAAACCTGCTCTTTTTATCAACCACCGCATCTTATGAGCCGACTGGTGTGTCCCACATATGTCCTCATGCACTTCACCCATGGCTAATCTAGATTGGTCAGAATCCAAACATTTTAACAATAGCCCATCTATAGTTCGGCGATGTAACTCGTCGTTAAACAGAGTATACTTCAAAGCTTGTCGCTGAATTTTTCTATCTCTCGTTTGACTTGGATCTTTTAAATGATTAATCAAAGGAATTCTCCAATCTACAATCTCCGAATTAGTAACTAATTCGGTCACTGGTGATAGTTCGTTTATTTGTAACTCGGTCTCACCCTTTGTAGCAATCAACATCGGTTTTTCTAAGACGAAGAACTTTCCTCTACTGATATTGTAACCGGATGCTTGATGTGCCAAAGAATTAGCTCTAGAATTTTCTTCTCTAGGTATATGATGGATGGTGAATGTATCTAGAGATTTAATCATGTCCAAACATCGGTCCAAATAACTATTTAACAACCCGTCAAAACATTGGAATTCGCCTTTAATTTGTTGCACTACCAGAAGCGAATCACCAAAAGCATCTACATCCTTAACACCCATATCCAGTAAATTTTGTAAACCAAACAAAAGAGCCTCATACTCAGCTTGGTTATTCGTGCAAGGATATTCTAAGCAAACCGATGTTTCATATATAACATTATTAGGAGAAATCAAAATATTGCCGACGCCTTGTCCCTTTCTACAAACCGATCCATCAAAATAAAGTTTCCATGGGCATATGCTAACATAATTAATTTCTTCTTCATCCTTAACCCTATGATCAACAATGAAATCAGCGATAATTTGACCTTTCATAGCACGCAACGACTCATATGTCAAATCATACTCTATTAGTGCATAAGCCCATTTACCAATCCTACCACTAAGAATCGGTTTTTGCAATATGTGTTTAACTACGTCGGCCTGACAAGCTACCACACAAGTACTGGACAGCAAATAAGGTCGAAACTTGGTACATGCATAATATAAGGATAAGCATAACTTTTCAATGAACACATACCGAGTTTCGGCATCAATCAAGCGACGACTTAAGTATGCTATGATACACTCCTTCCCATCACCTTCTTGTGCCAATACTGCGCCGATCACTTTATCTTGTGCAGCAATATATAATTTGAACGGCGCACCAGATTTGGGTGCACGCAACACCGGAGGATTCAACAAATATGTCTTTATGTTATTAAAAGCCTCTCGTTGTTCTGCCCCCCAAGTGAATTCGGCTTCATTCTTTAGACGAAGTATTGGAGCAAACGATTCAATCTTCCCTGCCAAGTTAGATATAAATCGTCTCAAGTAATTGATTTTCCCCAATAACTTTTGCACATCTCCTTTGCAAGTCGGCTGTTCCAGATTTTTAATTGCCTCTACTTTCTTAGGGTCAATCTCTATACCACCTTCATGAATTATAAATCCTAAGAATTTTCCAGCCGACACACCAAAAGCACATTTAAGGGGATTCATCTTCAACCCATACCGACGCATTCTTTCAAAACCGAGTCGTAAATCGGCAAGATGATGCTCAAACCCATCCGATTTAACAACTATATCATCAATGTATATTTATAATATAATGCCTAGAAGATCATGAAATGTTAGATTCATGGCACGTTGATATGTAGCACCGGCATTCTTCAACCCAAAAGTCATGACTACCCACTCAAACAAACCGACAAAGCCAGGGCACCGAAAAGCAGTCTTAAACATGTCCTTTTCGGCCATAAATATTTGATTATAACCAGCATTGCCATCTAAAAAACTGATTATTCTATGTCCCGAAGCATTATTAATAAGGATGTCGGCAATAGGCATAGGATATTCATCTTTTGGAGTAGCCTTATTCAAGTCCCTAAAATCAACACATATTCTAATTTTGCTAGTATTCTTCTTTTCAACAGGAACAATATTAGACACCCAATCCGCATATCTACATGGCCGAATAAACTTTGCTTTTATCAACCGGTCAACTTCTTCTTTGATACGGTCATACATGTTAGGATTAAAATTTCTACGCGGTTGCTTATACGGCCTAAAACCAGGTTTGATAGGTAATCTATGTTCCACTAAATCTCTATTTAAGCCAGGCATTTCGGTATAATTCCAAGCAAAGCAATCAACAAATTCTTTAAGTAACACGGTTACCTTGCTTTTCTGATCGGCTTTTAAATTAGCATTGATAAATGTAGGTCTCGGAGTGCTCCCATCACCAATGTCTATTTCTTCAAGTGGATCAGCCGATGAGAATCCATGCCCAAGCTTGTCCATGTCTTCAAATTCTTCAATAGTCTCATGCATATCGTTCTTTCCGGAACGATATTCTTCTGTACGTTTTTGTAACCATTTAATGCTATCTTCTTTATTCATCACTTACATAGATAGATCATTAAGCCGAGCTACATCAGCCGGCTGTACATTTATGGGTACAAAACCATCTCGACCTATACTAATGTAATCATAGTCCGATAGATCTCTACCGGTCAAGCATTGCATATCACCGAGTTGCCAATCAACCGGCGCTTCTGTCAAGGCTATGCAAGTTGAGTTATCTGCCCCAATCACCTCTACATCATCATCTACCCATTGAATTAAGCACTGATGCAAAGTAGATGGAATGCAACAATTCGCATGGATCCAGTCACGCCCTAACAGAATATTGTATCGGCCTTTGACATCAACTACAAAGAAAGCAGTCGGCAATGTCTTGCTTCCGACTGTAAGCTCCATAGATATAACGCCTTTGGCTTCAGATAGCTCTCCTGAAAACCCACTGAGTGCCATGTTGGTCTTCATGAGCTCGCTCTCCTTTCGGTTCAGCTTGGAAAACACCGAAAGAGGCATGATATTCACACATGCGCCGCCATCAACAAGCATACGCCCAATAGGCTTGCCATCAACATGTCCTTTGATGAATAGCGGCTTCAAGTGTTGGTCGGGTTTTTCTGGTTTTTCGAACATAGCCTTACCCGGCCCAAGAATTAACTCAGCAACCTCAGACTCAGGTGCGCGGAACTCGGCGGGCAATGCAAAAACCATGTTAATATCCATATCAGTGAATATATTGTTGCCATTCTCCGAGTTGACGCCATCAACCTTGTCATCCGTCATGTCATCATCTGAGTACTTGCCATCATCTTCCGAGCAATCGCCACCATCTTCCGGATTGTGAGTGGTATCTTCCGAATAACTGGTGACGGCATCAACCGAGCCAGTGGGAGCATCAACCGAGTTATCGGCAACTGCATCTTCTTCTTTTGATATGCGCTTTTCTCTCCACACCAGTCGGGGTATCATTGGTCTATCCTCATTGAATTGCTCATCCCGCTTTTTCTCGGCTATTTCTTTTTCGATTTCCAACGCTCGCAGCCGCTGCACTCGGCGTTTCTGAGTGTGATTTAATCCTGTCGGACACCATTGAGGTTCTGGTTTGGTCCCTCGAGCGACAGATTTGCTGCCCCCCGAACTACTCGGCATTTTCAGACGTACTGTCCTGTTGCCCCCCGAGTAACCCGGCCTGTACTGACTGCTTCCTGAGTATCTCGGCATGTTGCTTCTCATGTAACTCGGCCTGTTCCGAGTAGCCGAAACACCCTTCTGCTGATGCGATACACCCCCTGCTGCAAATTTCTGGCTTCCATTAGTACTTGGGTTCCCATGATTGAGCGAGCCAAAAATAACTGGAGACTGTCCAGGGGATGCACGTGAGCTGTTCTCTTTGATGAGTGGATCAATTATCACACCAACCGCTCCAATTTTCTGAGTTACGCCGGCAGATTCAGTATGTGCATTAGCATCTTTTTCCTGAACAGAATTATCTTTCAACTCGGCAATGTCCTCCTTTCCTGGACTTTTCTTTTCACCGAGTTCTTTTGCAGACTTACGCACCCAAGTGAGCCCACGACCATTACTATTTTTGTCAGCCATTTGGCGCACTGGTGACCGATCCCTTCGAATCGTGTCTTCATCAAACCGAGTCCTTTTCTGACGCACTGTCCCCCTGTGCATATTACTCGGCTGATTCCATTCTGGCCGAAAATAACCCGGTGGCCCCATAGGGTGTGGTTCCCAAGGATTAAACCCCCACGGAGGACACGGAGGAAAATATGGGTGCATAGGAGGTGGGCATCCCCAATAAGCCAGTTGCATTGGAAAACACGGCCGTTGCTCATATGAATTTCTCCCCCAATGCTCATGATCATCAAGTCTAGGAGGGGACCTCGGACGCTTGACTCCTCCAAGCCGATTGAACACATTGTTGTTTCTACGCGAAGTGTATTTTTCCAACAGCATGTTGACAGTCGACTTTGGTCTTGGACCTTGCTTTTTCTTTCCATTGACTTTCCATACTCCGACCTCTGGGTTCCTGGGTTTAATCATTTTTGGTGGAGCATTCTCATCAACAGTATTTTTCTCCTTGGCTGACTCGGCTTGATCCGACCGAATTAGCATCCTTTTGCCTTCAAACTCGATCACATTAACAGGGAAAGGATCACTATCGAGCTTCATCTTGGCATCCTCTATGAATGTCAATCGTCCTTCGTTAATGGTCGATTGCACCTGTCGACGAAAAATATTACAATCATTAGTAGCATGCGAAAAAGAATGATGCCACTTACAGTAAGCTCTTCGTCCCAATTCTTCCAGAGATGGGATCACATGATTTCCTCTCAATCTTATTTGCTTCCCTTGCAATAACATATCAAAGATCTTATCACACTTGCTAACATCAAAAGTATATTTAATCTCATCTTTTTTTAGCATGTGTAGGTTTTAAAGCTGGACATGCAAAGGGTTTAGACTTTGGCGTTTGGATCCACTCGGCTACACATATGTCTAGATCATCATCACTAGCCGAATCATCTTCACACTCTAAAGTATTAACAGCAGGAATAAACTTATCTTTATTTTTGTTTTCTCTGAACCGACTAGATTGCTTAACTTCTCTAGCTCGGTTTTCCTGCGCCAAAGCCTTTTGTAACACTTGGTTTACATCTAAAAATTCCTGCCCTTCTAGTTTATCTTTAATGTGAGCATGCAAACCCGAAAAAGCTAGATCAGCCAAATCTTTTTCGGCTATATTTAAGCTGTAGCAACGGTTCTTTACATCCCTAAACCTTCTAATGTAATCATGCACCGGCTCATTATACTTCTGCCTAACCATAGTTAGGTCAGAAAGCCGAAGCTCAGCTTCACCGCTATAGAAGTACTCATGAAATCGCTGCTCTAACTGTACCCATGAAGAAATAGAGTTAGGAGCAAGGGATGAAAACCAAGTAAATGCAGTGCTGGTTAAAGACAAAGGAAATAGTCTAACTCTATAAATATCTGAATTACCAAACTCACTGCATTGTGCTAAGAACTGTGCCACATGTTCAACAGTAGACCTACCACCTTCCCCGGTGAATTTAACAAAATCAGGGATCCTAACACCTCGAGGATAAGGAGTGGATTCAAAGTATTCGGGGTATGGTTTCCGATAGGTACGTGCCACACCTTTCGGCGCCAAACCGTATTGACTCAGGATCTCAGTTATTTGATCTTTCACACTAACATATGTTTGTGGAACAGCATGTGGTGGATTCTCCGGCAATATGGTTTGAGCATGTGAAGTTTGCAACGGAGGATCATTAGCTTGCGAATCAAGTACCGGCCCATATGGAATCCCGGTACTGACAGCTGGCGGCATAGCCTCTGAATTATTTACAATTCGGTGAGGGTTCGTACCAAATTGATTGTAACTCGGTGGTGAGTTTGCTCCGAGTTGATTGTAACTCGGTGGCGTGGTATATGCTACTGTTTGATAGTAGGGTTGCTGCAGATTTGAATTCAAAACCCTACTTCGGTTATTGCTATCATAACTTTGTGCAACCGAAGTAGAAACGATAGGAGGAGCAACACTAGGGATAAAGTTATGGGCCGAACTATTAGTATAGTTCCGGCCACTTTGATCATTGTTTAGAACAGCATGAATTTGATCTCTGTTAGCCGATGCACTTTCAACATGTTGCCCTAATGATTGAATATGATGAGATGAACCATCCCCTAAACCTTTGCTAAGTCGCTTTTCAAGTTCTTCAAATTTATCAGCCATGGATTTAGAAAGTGTGTTCATCGCATTTGTCATGTCGGATCCAAATTTGCTAGCTACGGACACATCAATTAAATGAGCAATTTCTTCGGTTGGCTTTTTTACCTCAGCATCGGAAGGACTTGGCGCAACTACCTTTTTGACGACGCCGTTCCTTGTCTTCTGGTATCCCGCCAAAAACATGTTCTTGTTTTCAGCGTTCTGTCTCTCGAGCTCCTGTTCAAACTCGCGCCGATCATCTTCCGACAGGTCATCGAACGTAACGGCGATGACGTTCTCCGGGTCGATGTCGCTCCCGTTCCTGGACTCGGTATTCATCATGTCCTGAGTAGATGTTTCCCTTGTTCTTCTCGTCGCCGAGTAGATTGGAAGTACTCGGCGTTCTTCGTTCCCCAGCGGAGTCGCCAATTTGTGTTGGCGCGGAAATTCACACCGCGCAACACAACGATAATCCTCGCACTTTCGCGGCGAGGGGCGGATGCTTTTCGAGCAAAGCAACAAAGAAGGTTCCTCGATTTCGGAGAGGAGGGACGGATGCTTTACGAGCAAAGCAACAAAGATGAAAACAGTAAACGAAAGTAAAAGTACGAAAAAGTAGTAGATGTGTTTGTTCGATTGTGTTTTTTTCAATCGGCCGTCACCCCCAACATATATAAGAGGCGGCTGGACTTCCCGTACAAGCAAAGGATTCATCTAGGCTTTCCTTACAAGAAAATTACATCAATTCACATCCTAGAGTCCTAGTTCTGGTCCCGCTCGGATTCAGCCCGAATCTGGTCCAATCTTCTGTCTTGCTCCTTGCGTGGGCCGTGGAATCTGCACATGACCTCCGATGGATATGGTTCAAACACGAATTTTGTGCGCTTCGACGAGGCCAATAATCCGTATGTTGATCACTTTTCCAAATAAGGCCATCTTGAATACTCCACGGGGTCATCTTTAATTTCGAGTCGGACTCGGTTATGTAGCTGACTGGACCGTCCGACTCTTGCAACGTCTCTGCATGTCGTATACTATGTCGGATGATGATGACTCCAAAAGAAAAGTTGACCGTTTCGACGTTACGAACAACTTTCATGTTGAACACTTTTTCATCCGAGGCCATCTAGATAATTATTTGAGCCCATCTTCAGCTTCTAGTTGGATTTGACAGTTTCCACCCCGGCAAGCTTTCCCCGGCAAGGTTTCCATCCCGGCAAGCTTCCACATCCCGGCAAGGTTTCCATCCCGGCAAGATTTCCCCAGCAAGGTTTCTATCCCGGCAAGGTTTCCATCCCGGCAAGATTTCCTCGGCAAGGTTTCCATCCCGGCAAGCTTTCTGGCTGTATCTTGCGGGTCTTTTTTGTGGCAGTAAACGACCTCGGATGAAAATGTGCCCAAAAGCAAAGTTGACCGTTTCGACGTTACGAACAACTTTCATGTTGAACATTTTTCGATTCGAGGCCATCTTGAATGGCTAATTGCTCACGCATTGCATCAGACACTCGCCAAGACGTGTCTGGTCTCCCGCGTCTTATTTCGCCTCTTGACATGGCTGCATTCAGATAGCTCTAACTTTTGCATACGAATTCGGATTGAGACGATTTTTATATGAAAATCGACCGATTCGACGAGACGAAGACAATTCATGTAGAAAGTTTTCTCATATGAGATCATCTTGAGGGCGTAATCAGCCGAATAGTGTTCTGGATACAAAATCCCAGTACTTCGAACACAACTTCGGCCTTAGAGATGAGGTCGGATGGCTATGGCCCAAATATCAAAGTTTCTCCTTTTGACGATACGAAGCTTTCTCACTTTGAGCACTTTTCCATTTGAGGCCTTCTTAATTATGTTTTTGTCCATGCCAAAATCTGGTGTCAACAAACGAAGCAAGGAAAACGATGAGCATCGACAAGTGCAATGAATGTGTGAACATGAAATAAAAGTTCGGTGAGAATACATACTCCCCCAAGCATAGGCTTTTGTCCTAACTTGGTATATGTCCACCGGTAAAATCCATCAGGTCCAGGGTAGTGGTCGAAAGGGTAGCACAGGGTAGCATTCTGTGCTGCCTCCTCAGCGAGGCGAGCGGCCTTGATACGTCCATTTTGCATCATGTTTACCTATTGTTATTTACAATGTTTTAGGTCATTATTCCACTTTATAATTCAATTCTAATGCCATTTCTCTCTTATTATGCAAGATTTACATGAAGAGGGAAAGAATTCTGGACCTGAAAAAGCTACAACATAGTTGGATATTCTCCGGAGCCCAAAATGACTTGAAAATTTATGGAGAATTATTTTGGAATTAATAAAAAATACTGGAAGAAGACTCATCGGGAGAGGATCCACCAGTGGGCCACAAGCTCAGGTGCCCCCTAGGGCACGCCATGTGAGCTTGTGGGCCCACCAGCAGGCCTCTGAGGACCCTCTTCTCCTAAATGGTGACATTTTCCCTAGAAAAATCAAGAAAACTTTTTCGGGACGAAGCGCCACCATCTCGAGGCGAAACCTGGGGAGGAGCACTTTTGCTCTCCGGCGGAGCAATTCCGCCGGGGATACTTCCCTCCAGGAGGGGGAAACCGAAGCCTTCATCATCACCAACGCTCCCTCCATCGTGGGAGGACCCATCTCCATCGACATCTTCAACAGCACCATCTCATCGCAAACCCTAGTTCATCTCTTGTATTCAATCTTTGTCCCAAAACCTTAGATTGGTACCTGTGGGTTGCTAGTAGTGTTGATTACTACATCACCCATGAGAAAATATGGAAGGTGTTGTTCAAGTCGCGGAAGTCCTGGCCCGCCGAGTAGGAGGACATCGGGATAGAGGCCACAAATCCTCCCTGACCGGTAATATTTTACTGTTCCTGTTTAGATTCTCCCTTTAATAAGGTTCTCATTCCCGGCCTTCTCCGTATTCGCAGATCTGGCTAGAGAAATATCAGCGGATCAACTGCCGGACGCCACTGCCCAAGGGCCCCAGGACGCCTTTACTGACGGCCATGCTGGTCGAGAAGCCATATGCGGCGTCGAAGAGAAAGGAGGAGAAGAAAGAATAGAAGAAAGAGACACGAGGGGGTCTTCGCTCAAAGGGCCTTCCAAAGTCAACATCCGAGGATACCCATGCTCCTTCTACTCTTGAAGGAGAGGTGGAATAGGACGGGGAGGAAAGTGATTCTTCCCATACTAAGAAGAGGGCGGCGGCCGAAGACACCGAGGAAGGTTCAGCTCCCCTCGCCCTGAAGATACTGTGTAGGCCCAAGGTGGCAATGTTTGACGACTTTCCGGACTCCGATGAGGAGTCCGAGAATTTCAAAATGGTCCCTCGAAGGACCCCCCCCCCCAGAGTTAGACCCCGGGCGCAAAGGTACGAATTCAACTAATTCGGCATTTTTATCCCTTCTAAAAGTTTTTAATAACATACCGCATAAGTACTTTTCTCCTCATTACAGTCCCATGCGCGAGCTCCCTGCCGATCAAAACTCGGGGGGAGAATCTCCGCCCGCCGCATTGGCCGAAAGTGGGACTGCGTCCCATAACTCTCTCCCCCCAGCCACCGAGTAGGTGAGGGGTGGGGGTGACAACACTATGGCCGGGGTTAATATCTCGGCCACCGAAGAACAGGAGGGCGAATCCCTTCTGTCACACAAGGAGGGAGAGCTGGGTCAACCCAAAATTTTCCCAAAATTAGCTCCAGAGCCATTGAAGGTTCCGTAGTCATCTGCTCCGGTTTCTCCAGTGGGAGAAACCAAGATGCCGCACCCGGAGCCGCCTGTAAGAGAGCGGACTCAGCCCGGGTGGACGGCCCTGATGGAGGAGGGTCTAAATGACTCCTCCGTCGCCGAAGAGCACCGCGCCCTCCTGGGCGCGGCACTGCAAGGTATTCAATCCGTTGACAACGGATTCAAGGAAGCCTTCGACAGCCTGCTAGCAGGCTTCAAGGTAATTTACATAGTATGACACCAATTTTAAAGTATGTTTTGGTTTTATATACAATTGCCATACTTAGTAGCCCCCGAGCCCAGTGTGAGTTCGGAAGAACTCACGCGGAGGTCGAATGCGATAAGAATACGAGGTAAAATTCCTTTTTGTTTGAATATAGTCACAGCCCCCAAGACTCTGTTGGAATGTGAAAAACATCCGTACAGGGGATTTTAGAATCCAATAATTTGGGAATCTAACATGTGTGAATGGTCTATACAGGCTATGCCGCTGACCACAGCCTTAGTGCCGTTGAGTTGGCAGAGATGAATCAGAAGCTGAAAAGTTCCGAAGACGAGCTCGACCGCCTTAATAAGCGGTTTGACGACGCACAAGGTAAGTCTGAACTGGACTGATGTCATTATTTTCCTCATATAAGTGAGGAATTTCTATGGTTGTATCCTAAAAAATGAAGTATGTTGATGCCCAATGCAGCCGTTGCCGCGGAGATCGAGAATCTCAAGGCCGAGCTGTCAAAGGCGAGGCAGAAGACCGCTGAACATAAGGCGGCTGTCGAACAAGCGGTTGCCGATATGTTATTGGCAAAATCTGAAAGTAACAAACATGAAGTCAGGGTTGCGGAAGTGCAACAAGAGCTCAATGACGCCATCTCTAAATGCGAGGTCCTTGAGCAGAAGAACAAGGAGCATGCTACCGAGCTATCCTTGAGCTCTGCAACCCTCCAGGAGGCACGCGTGGAGGCGCAGCGTCATGAGAAGGAACTCCATCAAATAAAGCAAATTGCGAATGGTAAACAATACTTACTGCAATGTCTCATCGGTGGAAAGAGGTTCTTGTTGCTCACTCGAGTGTGGCATTCTCCAGGCGTGTTTGCGGACCTACCTAAAAGTGTGGCAGATGCGGCGCAACATTATTCCTCTCAGGAAGGGGATGCTGATCAACGACTGTTCTGGGAGCAGTTTCAGGCCCCAGAGCAACCACTCCTTGTCTCCGATCAGCTGAAACAGCTAATGGAGTTGCACCGCATAGCCGAGCCAGTCATGAAGGATCTATGTATCTGGCTATGGCCTACAGAGCCGCTGCCGGGCAGCTACTTCGGCTTGGTGCAAAGGTTGGTCGCTGTCGTGCCCCGGGTTGATGCCCTGACTCGCTCTGCCTGCACCAAGGGTGCCTGGATGGCGTTTGCGAAGACGATGGTGCATTGGCCAAGGCTGAAGCCCACCGAAATGGCTACCGGTCCTTCGCTGCCCGGGAAAGGGCATAGGCATCCCAAGCTGTATTTTTCCGCCGTTATGGACGGCGCACGGGCAATAGAGGCTTTATGCCCAAAGGATGTAGTTCTTGAGTGAAAGTATCACCTTCCGTTTGATGGTTGAAACTTTATTTATCTTAATGTTTGTGAATTTGCATGGTATATGTCATGCTGTGCTTTTGTTAATTTTGACTCATGTGTGGTTGTTTTAATTCTGAAAGTTACCAGACGTCGGCTTCAACCCCCCTATAGATACTAAAAGGGGTGTTTTCGATATCCGCACTGTTACCCTTAGACATCGTCTTGGTACCCGGAGGCGGTAGTTCGGAAGAAAACGAGGCAATCAGACTATGCGGCTTTATTCCTTTCACTTAACCATAGGAGCTTGAATACGGGGAGTGAGCACTAGCCCCCTTTACTCTGTGATGTTCGGTGGTTTAACAATGTGGAAAACCCGTATCATATGGCTTGTATTAATCCAAACCCTCCGTTTTAACACTATGAACCTCCAGTGATTCTTAGTTTAACACTTGTCATCGGATCGCAGATCAATTCACGCTTATTATGCTAGTCGGTTTTCGGCTTTCTCCGCTGAGGTACTTAACCAGACGAACTAGAAGTACAATCGCAACGGTGCTCCCTTTCCCCTTTTAGCCGAACAAGAGGAACGTAAAAGGGGAAGCACAGGAGCCGGGCAACCCAACCTTTGACGAAAGACACAATTTGGAACCGATGCATATAACGCAATATCCAAGACGCCGAACACATGATATCAGAATAGTGTTGGGGCGATGCATGGTGCGAGTTGATCAAGCCCCCGGTTTTATGGACCAACCGCATCCAAAGAAATACATATTGAACTAACTTGCATTGAAGGGCAAAAAGGCATGCACAATATCAATAATTGCCCTAGGATCATAATGTTTGGGCGTTATTGTGATGGACACTTGACGTTCTGTACACTTTTGCTTGCTCACGCGACTGGTACAAGTATGCGAAAATAAATTTACAGGAAAAAAGGTTTACACAGGACCTTGACAAAAAATGGCTTGATGTCCTTTACTGTGTCCTACTGCACGTCTGCGCCTTTGTTCTCCTGGAGGGTGCTCCTTTAGAGGAGGTGGTAGTCGACGAGTGGGCCTTGTGAGAGAAAGTCTTGAGAGGTCGCCGAATTATGTGAGCTTAATGTTACTGACAGGATCCTTTGAATGGAGCCTGGTGTTGTGTGAGGACATATATGACTGTGTTCGGTTAAGCCGAACGCCATGTCATTGGATGGAACGTCCCCACAACTACCCATGGAATTTTGAGTGCGAAATTGGGACTCTGGGGTACATAACGTACAGGTAACTGGGTTGCGTTGTGGGGCGCATGTTCCTATTTGTGTGGTGCGTGAGAAAACTCCAGAAGTTGAAACAAAGCTCGGGTCCACTTACTTACCTTCCGCGTCTTGACGGTGGGCTGAGTGTTTGTTGTCTGTTCGTCGAGTTGTACCTCGGCTGCTAGGGTCGTGGTGTGTTCCTCTGTTCGGAGCGAACGCTGTTGGGGAACGTTGCATGGGAAACAAAAAATTTCCTACGAACACCCAAGATCTATCTATGGAGATCAATAGCTATGAGAGAGAGAGAGTGGATCTACATACCCTTGTAGATCGCTAAGTGGGAAGCGTTAAGAAACGCGGTTGATGTAGTCGAACGTCTTCGCGATCCAAATCGCAATCCGCCTCGTGATCCAATCACGATCCGTCCTGATCTAGTGCCGAACGGACGGTGCCTCCGCGTTCAGCACACGTACAGCTCAATGACGTCTCCGCCTCCTTGATCAAGCGAGCGAGGTCGGGGTAGTAGATGAGTTCTCCGGCAACACAACGGCGTGGTGGCGGCGGTGGTGGTGCTATGCCGGCAGGGCTACGCCTAGCGCTACCGAAACCGCGAATGGAGGAGAAAACGATATAGGGAGAGAGAGGGCACCAAGGGCTTCGTGTGTGCTCTTGGGGCGCCCCCTCCCCTCTATATATAGGTGGAGGGGCGTGGAGATCAGCCCCTCCAAGCCCTAGGGCGCAGCCAAGGGGGAGGAGTTGGACTCCTAGTCCAATTCCCTCCCTTTCCATAAACAGGTGAACTATCCACCTCTCCCAAGCCACATGGGCCTTGAGGGACTTGTGCGCCTGGCCCAATAAGGCCAGGGTGCCTCCCCTCAGCCCATGCAAACCCTTGGGACGTGGTGGAACCCTTGGTGGACTTCCGGACTCCTCCGGAAGTTTTCGGAACCTTCTAGAAGCTTCCCGGTACAATACCGAAAAAACCAGAAACTTTTTCGGTGGCCAAAATATGACTTCCCATATATAAATCTTTACCTCTGGACCATTTCAGAACTCCTCGTGACGTCCGGGACTCTGAACAACCTTCGGTCACCAACATACATAACTCAACAATACCAAATCGTCACCGAACGTTAAGTGTGCAGACCCTGCGGGTTCGAGAACTATGTAGACATGACCAAGACAACTCTACGATCAATAACCAATAGCGAGACCTGGATGCCCATATTGGTTCCTACATATTCTACGAAGATCTTTATCGGTCGAACTACGATGTCAAGGATTCAGACAATCCCGTATGCAGTTCCCTTTGTGCATCGGTATGTTACTTGCCCGAGATTCGATCGTCGGTATCTCCATACCTAGTTCAATCTCGTTACTGGCAAGTCTCTTTACTCGTTCCGTAACACAAGATCATGTGACTAACTCCTTAGTCACATTGCTTGCAAGCTTCTTGTGATGTTGTGTTACCGAGTGGGCCCAGAGATACCTCTCCGCCATACGGAGTGACAAATCCCAGTCTCGATCCACGCCAACCCAACAGACACCCTTAGAGATACTTGTAGAGCACCTTTATAGTCACCCAATTACGTTGTGACATTTGATACACACAAGGTATTCCTACGGTGTCAGGGAGTTGCGTGATCTCACGGTCGTAGGAACAGATACTTGACATTGATAAAGCAGTAGCAATAAACTGACACGATCATATGCTATGCTTACGGTTGGGTCTTGTCCATCACATCATTCTCCTAATGATGTGATCCCGTTATCAGATGACAACTCATGTCTATGGTCAGGAAACCTTGACCATCTCTGATCAACGAGCTAGTCTAGTAGAGGCTTACTAGGGACATGGTGTTGTCTATGTATCCACACATGTATCTGAGTTTCCGATCAATACAATTCTAGCATGGATAATAAATGATTATCATGAACAAGGAAATATGATAATAACTAATTTATTATTGCCTCTAGGGCATATTTCCAACAGTCTCCCACTTGCACTAGAGTCAATAATCTAGTTCACATCACCATGTGATTTACACCCAATGAGTTATGGGGTTTGACCATGTTTTGCTTGTGAGAGATATTTTAGTCAACGGGTCTGCAACATTCAGATCCGTGTGTACTTTGCAAATCTCTATGTCATACTGTAGATGCTGCTACCACGTTCCACTTGGAGCTATTCCAAATGACTGCTCCACTATATGTATCCGGATTGCTACTCAGAGTCATCCGGATTGGTGTCAAGGCTTGCATTGACGTAACCCTTTATGACGAACTCTTTATCACCTCCATAATCGAGAAACATTTCCTTAGTCCTCTAGTTACTAAGGATAATATTGACCGCTATCCAGTGATCCACTCCTGGATCACTCTTGTACCCCCTTGACAGACTCATGGCAAGGCACACACCAGGTGCGGTACACAGCATGGCATACTATATAGAGCCTATGGATAAGGCATAGGGGACGACCTTCGTCCTTTCTCTTTTTTTTTCTTGCCGTGGTCGAGCTTTGAGTCTTACTCAAATTCATACCTTACAACACAGCCAAGAACTCCTTCTTTGACTGATCTATTTTTAAGTCCTTCAAAATCTTGTCAAGGTATGTATTCATTGAAAGTTTTATCAAGCGTCTTGATCTATCTCTATAGATCTTGATGCCCAATATTTAAGTAGCTTCATTCTAGGTCTTCCTTTGAAAAACTCCTTTCAAACAACCCTTTATGCTTTCCAAAAATTCTACATCATTTCCGATCAATAATATGTCATCCACATATACTTTATCAGAAATGCTATAGTGCTCCCACTCACTTTCATGTAAATACAAGTTTCTTGCAAACTTTGTATTAACCCAAAAGCTTTGATCACCTCGTCAAAGCATATATTCCAACTCCGAGACGCTTGCCCCGGTCCATAGAAGGATCGCTGGAGCTTGCATACCTTTTAGCATCCTTAGGACCGACAAAACCTTCTAGTTGTATCACATACAACCTTTCCTCACGGAAACCATTTAAGGAAACTCTGTTTTGATATCCATCTGCCAGATTTCATAATCGAAAAAATGCAGCAACTGCTAACATAATTCCAACAGACTTCAGCATCGCTACGGGTGAGAAAGTCTCATCGTAGTCAACTCCTTGAACTTGTCGAAAACTTCTTTGCGACAAGTCGAGCTTTATAAATGGTGACATTTACCATTAGCGTCTGTCTTTTCTTAAAGGTCCATTTGTACTTAACAGCCTGCCGTTCATCGGGCAAGTCTACCAAAGTCCATACTTGGTTTTCATACATGGATCCTTTCTCGGATTTCATGGCTCCTAGCCATTTGTTGGAATCCGGGCCCACCATCGCTTCTTCATAGCTTGCAGGTTCACTGTTGTCTAACAACATGACCTCCAAGACAGGATTGCCGTACCACACGGGGCGGTACGATTCCTTGTCGACCTACGAGGCTCGGTAGTAACTTGATCCGAAGTGTCATGATCATCATCATTAACTTCCTCTTCATTCGGTGTAGTCGTCGTAGAAACATCTTTCTGCATCATGCTACCATCCAACTGAAGTGACGGTTCAATAACCTCATCAAGTTCTACCTTCCTCCCACTCAATTCTTTCGAGAGAAACTCTTTCTCGAGAAAGGGCCCATTTTTAGCAACAAACACTTTGCCCTCGGATCTGAGATAGAAGGTATACCCAACTGTTTCCTTATGGTATCCTATGAAGACGCATTTGTCCGCTTTGGGTTCGAGCTTATCAGGTTGAAGCCTTTTCACATAAGCATCGCATTCCCAAACTCTAAGAAATGACAGCTTAGGTTTCTGCCAAACCATAATTCATACTGTGTCATCTCAATGGATTTTAGATGGTGCCATATTTTAAAGTGAATGTAGTTGTCTCCAATGCATATCCCCAAAATGATAGTGGCAAATCGGTAAGAGACATCATAGTACGCAGCATGTCAGATAGAGCACGACTACGACGTTCGGACACACCACTACACTATGGTGTTCCAGCTGGCGTGAGTTGTGAAACAGTTTCCACATTGTCTTAAGTTGCATACCAAACTCGTAACTCAGATATTCACCTCCACGATCATATCATAGACATTTTATCTTCTTGTTACGATGATCTTCAATCTTCACTCTGAAATTTCTTGAACTTTTCAAACGTTTCAAACTTGTGTTTCATTAAGTAAATGTACCCATATCTACTCAAATCATCAGTGAAGGTAAGAAAATAACGACATGGCACCGCACACTTCAACACTTATTGGACCGCATACATCAACATGTATCATTTCCAATAAGTCATTTGCCCGCTCCGTCATAACGAAAATGGGGTCTCAGTCATCTTGCCCATGAGGCATGGTCCGCATGTCTCAAGCGATTCAAAATTGAGTGAGTCTAAAGATCCATCGACATGGAGTTTCTTCATGCGATTTACATCAATATGACCTTAGCGGCAGTGCCACAAGTATGTGGTACTATCATTATTAACTTTGCATCTTTTGGCATCAATATTATGAACATGTGTGTCACTGCGATCGAGATTCAATAAACCATTCACATTGGGTGCATGACCATTGAAGGTATTATTCATGTAAACAGAATAACTATTATTCTATGACTTAAATGAATAACCGTATTGCAATAAACACGATCTAATCATGTTCACGCTCAACGCAGACACCAAATAACATTTATTTAGGTTCAACACTAATCCCGAAGGTAGAGGGAGCGTGCGATGGTGATCACATCAACCTTGGAAACACTTCCAACACACATCGTCACCTCACCCTTAGCCAGTCTCCGTTTATTCCGTAGCTTTTACTTCGAGTTACCAATATGAGCAACTGAACCGGTATCTAATACCCAGGTGCTACTAGGAGTACTAGTAAGGTACACATCAATAACATGTATATCAAATATACTTTTGTTGACGTTGCCAGCCTTCTTATCTGCTAAGTATCTGGGGCAGCTCCGCTTCAGTGACCGTTCCCCTCATAACAGAAGCACTCAGTCTCGGGTTTGGGTCCAACCTTGGGTTTCTTCACTGGAGCGACAACTTCCTTGCCATTCTCGAAGTATCCCTTCTTGCCCTTGCCCTTCTTGAAACTAGTGGTCTTACCATCAACACTTGATGCTCCTTTTGATTTCTACCTTTCGTGGTGTAAAACATCGCGAATAGCTCAAGGATTATCATCTCCATCCCTGGCATGCTATAGTTCATCACGAAGCTCTAGCAGCTTGGTGGCAGTGACTTGGAGAACTATGTCAATCACTATCTTATCTGGAAGATCAACTCCCACTTGATTCAAGCGATTGTACCACCCAGACAATCTGAGCACATGCTCACTGATTGAGCTATTCTCCTTCATCTTGTAGGTAAAGAATCTTGTTGGAGGTCTCATACCTCTCAACACAGGCACGAGCCTGAAATCCCAATTTCAGCTCTTGGAACATCTCATATGATCCGTGACGCTCAAAACGTCTTTGGAGCCTCAATTCTAAGCCATAAAGCATGATGCACTGAACTATCAAGTAGTCATCAAAAACGTGCATGTCTGATGTTCTCAACACCCGCAGACGATGCTTGAGGGGGTGGCGCACCGAGCGGTGCATCAAGGACATAAGCCTTCTGTGCAGCAACTGAGGACAATCCTCAGATCACGGACCTAGTCCGCATAATTGCTACTATCATCTTTCAACTTACTTTTTCTCTAGGAACGTATCAAAATTTAAGGGAGCTACAGCGCGAGCTATCGATCTACAATATAATTTTGCAGGTACAAATCTAGACTATGTTCATGATAATGAGTTCAATTAATCATATTACTAAAGAACTCCCACTCAAATTGACATCCCTTCGGTCATCCGAGTGTTACATGATCCAAATTCACCAACCCAAGTCCGATCATCACGTGAGATGAGGTGGTTTCAATGGTGAACATCTCCATGTTGATCCTATCTACTATATGAATCATGTTCGACCTTTTGGTCTCTTGTGTTCCGAAGCCATGTCTGTACATGCTAGGCTCGTCAAGTTTAACCCGAGTGTTCTGCATGTGCAAAACTGTCTTGCACCCGTTGTATGCGAGCATAGAGTCTATCGCACCTGATCATCACGTGGTGCCTCGAAACGACAAACTTTCGCAATGGTGCACACTCGAGGAGAACACAATTTTATCTTGAAATTTAGTGAGGGGTCACCTTATAATGCTACCGTCGTCCTAAGCAAAATAAGATGCATAAAAGGATTAATATCACATGCAAATCATAAGTGACATGATATGGCCATGAACTTGTGCTTTTGATCTCCATCTCCAAAGCACCGGCATGATCTCCATCGTCACCGGCATAACACTATGATCCCCATCATCATGATCTCCATCATCGTGTTGCCATCATGGTTGTCGCGCCCACCATGCTTCTACTACTATTGATACCGCTTAGCAATAAAGTAAAGAATTACATAGCACTTAATGAGTGACACGTAGGCCACATAATAATTAAAGACAACCCTATGGCTCCTGCCGGTTGCCGCATCAACATGCAAGTTGATATAAACTATTACAAAACATGATCATCTCATACATCGAATATATATCATCATGTCTTTGGCCATATCATATCACAACATACCCTGCAAAAACAAGTTAGACGTCCTCTAATTTGTTGTTGCATGTTTTACGTGGCTGCTATGGGTATCTAGCAAGAACGATTCTTACCTACGCAAAACCACAACGGTGATATATAAGTTGCTATTTAACCTTCTACAAGGACCGCCTTTGTCGAATCTGATTCAACTAAGGTGGGAGAGACAGACACCCGCCAGCCATCTTATGCAACAAAGTCACATGTCATTCGATGGAACCGGTCTCTCGTACGTGGACGAGTAAGGTTGGTCCGAGCCGCTTCATCCCACAATACCGCTGAATCAAAATAAGACTAAGGAAGGAAGCAATCTGAATATCAACGCCCACAAACTCCTTTCTGTTCTACTCATGATGTCAACTACGCATAGACCTAGCTCATGATGCCACTGTTGGGGAACGTTGCATGGGAAACAAAACATTTCCTACGAACACCCAAGATCTATCAATGGAGATCAATAGCTGTGAGAGAGAGAGAGAGAGTGGATCTACATACCCTTGTAGATCGCTAAGCGGGAAGCGTTAAGAAACGCGGTTGATGTAGTCGAACGTCTTCGCAAACCAAATCGCAATCCGTCCCACGATCCAATCACGATCCGTCCCGATCTAGCACCGAACGGACGACACCTCCGCGTTCAGCACACGTACAGCTCGATGATGTCTTCGCCTCCTCGATCCAGTGAGCAAGGTCGGAGTAGTAGATGAGTTCTCCGGCAACACAACGATGTGGTGGCGGTGGTGGTGGTGCTATCCAGGCAGGGCTACGCCTAGCGCTACCGAAACCGCGAACGGAGGAGAAAACGATCTAGGGAGAGAGAGGGGCGCCAAGGGCTTCGTGTGTGCTCTTGGGGCGCCCCCTCCCCTCTATATATAGGTGGAGGGGCGTGGAGATCAGCCCCTCCAAGCTCTAGGGCGCAGCCAAGGGGGAGGAGTTGAACTCCTAGTCCAATTCCCTCCCTTTTCATAAACAGGTGGACTTTCCACCTCTTCCAAGCCACATGGGCCTTGAGGGACTTGTGCGCCTGGCCCAATAAGGCCAGGGGGCCTCCCCTCAGCTCATGCAAGCCCTTGGGACGTGGTGGAACCCTCGGTAGACTTCCGAACTCCTCCGGAAGTTTCCGAAACCTTCTAGAAGCTTCCCGGTACAATACCGGAAAAACCCGAAACTTTTCCGGTCGCCAAAATATGACTTCCCATATATAAATCTTTACCTCCGGACCATTCCAAAACTCCTCGTGACGTCCGGGATCTCATCCGGGACTCCGAACAACCTTCGGTCACCAACATACAGAACTCAACAATACCAAATCGTCACCGAACGTTAAGTGTGCAGACCCTGCGGGTTCGAGAACTATGTAGACATGACTGAGACAACTCTACGGTCAATAACCAATAGTGGGACCTAGATGCCCATATTGGTTCCTACATATTCTACGAAGATCTTTATCGGTCGAACCACGATGTCAAGGATTCAGACAATCCCGTATGCAGTTCCCTTTGTCAATCGGTATGTTAATTGCCCGAGATTCGATCGTCGGTATCTTCATACCTAGTTCAATCTCGTTACTGGCAAGTCTCTTTACTCGTTCCGTAACACAAGATCCTGTGACTAACTCTTTAGTCACATTGCTTGCAAGCTTCTTGTGATGTTGTGTTACCGAGTGGGCCCAGAGATACCTCTCCGTCATACGGAGTGACAAATCCCAGTCTCGATCCACGCCAACCCAACATACACCCTCAGAGATACATGTAGAGAACCTTTATAGTCACCCAGTTACGTTGTGACGTTTGATACACACAAGGTACTCCTACGGTGTCAGGGAGTTGCGTGATCTCATGGTCGTAGGAACAGATACTTGACATTGATAAAGCAGTAGCAATAAACTGACACGATCATATGATATGCTTATGGTTGGGTCTTGTCCATCACATCATTCTCCTAATGATGTGATCCCGTTATCAGATGACAACTCATGTCTATGGTCAGGAAACCTTGACCATCTCTGATCAACGAGCTAGTCTAGTAGAGGCTTACTAGGGACATGGTGTTGTCTATGTATCCACACATGTATCTGAGTTTCCGATCAATACAATTCTAGCATGGATAATAAACGATTATCATGAACAAAGAAATATGATAATAACTAATTTATTATTGCCTCTAGGGCATATTTCCAACAAATGCTCCATGTTGCCGCAAACGGTGATGACCCCCTTGGGTCCGGGCATCTTGAGCTTCATATACGCATAATCGGGGACAGCGTTGAAGCGGGCGAATGTTGTTCGGCCCAGAAGTGTGTGGTAACCGCTTCGAAAGGGGACGGTATCGAAGATCAAGTCCTCGCTCCGGAAGTTATCGGGCGAACCGAACACCACTTCCAGAGTTACGGTGCCCGAGCAGTTTGCCTCGACGCCAGGGATGATACCTTTAAAGGTGGTGTTGCTAGGTTTGATCCTTGACGGATCAATGCCCATTTTCTTCACCGTATCTGCGTAGATCAGATTGAGGCTGCTACCTCTGTCCATAAGGATCCTTGTTAAATGGTACCCGTCTACTATGGGATCGAGTACCAGGGAAGCTGAATACTGGTCGGGTGGTCAGTGCGGTTGAAGGTGATCGGACAAGCCGACCATGGGTTGAATTTCGGGGCGACGAGCTCTATGGCGTACACGTCCCGAAGTGCGCACTTCCGCCCCTTCTTTGGTATATGTGTGACATAAATTATGTTCACACTTTTGACCTGAGGGGGGAATTGCTTCTGGCCTCCATTATTCAGCCTGCGGGGCTCTTCGTCGTCCTCGCTACGGGCGCCCTTGCTGTGGTCTTCGGCTGCAAGTTTGCCTGCCTGTTTAAACACCCAATAGTTACGGTTGGTGTGGGTCGCGGGCTTGTCTTGAGTGTCGTGAATCTGGCAGGGTCTGTCCATTATTTTGTCCAGCTGAGAGGGTCCATCCCTGTTCCCTTTAGAGGGTTTCTTCCGTTGTGACGATTTTGAGTTACTGAATCCGGCGTCAACCGTTGTGTCTTCGGTTTCAGTACCGTTGTGCCGACGTTTATTCTTGTTATGTCGTGGCTTCCCGTTGTTGTCCCGCACTTTGGAATTACCGGGGTTTGCAGGAGGATTGTTCCGGCGTGCTAGCCAGCTGTCTTCGCCCACGCAAAAGCGGGACATAAGTGAGGTGAGAGCGGACATTGTTCAAGGTTGCTCCTGTCCGAGCTGACGGGCTAGCCATTCGTCTCGAATATTGTTCCTGAAGGAGGCCAACGCCTCAGCGTGAGAGCAATCGACATTTTGGTTCTTCTTGGTCAGGAATCGGTTCCAGAACTGTCGGGATGATTCTCCGGCTTGTTGAACGATGTGGCTCAGGTCCGCAGCATCCGGCGGCCGAACGTAGGTGCCCTGAAAGTTAGAGCGGAAGGCATCCTTGAGCTCTTCCCAATTCCCTATGGAGTTTTTGGGGAGGCTGTTCAGCCAATGCCGTGCTGGTCCTTTGAGCTTTAGTGGTAAGTACTTGATGGCGTGGAGGTCATCTCCACAAGCCATGTGTATGTGAAGAAGAAAATCTTCAATCCAAATGGTCGGGTCAGTAATGCCGTCGTATTGTTTGATGTTTACCGGTTTAAATCCCTCGGGGAACGGGTGTTGCATCACCTCGTCAGTGAAACACATTAGGTGGGCGGTGCCCCTAACCATGGCTACGTCGGGTCGGAGGTCAGATTGAGTTCGGTCGTGGTGCTATCCTCGAACTCTATCATTCTGGTCGAGCCAAGCTTGATACCCGTTCCATCTGGCAGGGGTTCGTCCTTTGGATCCGTAAATGGATCTTGTGTGTCCTGCGTGAGCATTCAGAGTGTGTCGTAGGTCAAACGGGTCTTCGGGTCACGCTGGTTCTTTTCATCCTTTGCGGGGGTGTTCGGGTACTTCTATCGCTTTGCTAGTCGGCATGTCCGGTCCTCGAGGGGGGCGGTCCGGCTGGTCGTCTTTGGTGTGTCTAGGGAGTGCGGGCTCGAGGGCCTCGTCATCGAATTCTGGCAATAAACGGTGCCGCGGGTAATCTTTATTTTGATCCTACCATCCATAGCCGTGCCCTTCCTCGACAGCTAGGACTCGCGTCCATCTGTCATTGAGGGTGTCTTGTTCGGCTTTGATTTGCTTTTGTTTCAGCTTGAGGCTTTGAGTGGTGGCAATCAGTTGACGCTTGAATCACTCTTGATCAAGCGGGTCTTCGGGGACGATGAAATCCTCATCGCCGAGACTGACATCCTCTTCGGAAAGAGGTTTGTAGTTGCTGTCTTCGGAATCGGCGGGGTCCTCAGGGTTTTCAGGATCTGTTTTGCCATCAGGATCGCCATGCTGCCGTTCGGGAGCAGCTGGATCAGCGGGATCTTCGAGGGTGTCCGATGTAAAGTTTTAGGAGGAAGTGTTATATTTCCTGCCCTTGCGCCCCTTGGATTTTTTACGCTGACGACGGTGCTTGAGTGTGTCGTCGCCACTGTTTTTGGGTGGGATGCCGGCGCCGCTCGAAGCGGGCGTGTTGCCGTCCTTATCGTCGGGGGTGTCCACCATGTAAACATCATATGTGGATGTGGCGGTCCACTGCCCAGTTGCGGGCGGAGCAGTTGTGTCGATGTCCGCATATGTTTCCTCGCCCTCATCCGAAGGGAAGTCCAACACATCGGTTAAATCTTCCATGGTGGCTATTAAATGGGTGGTGGGTGGGAAGCAAAATTCCCAGTGTCCGGCCTCCAGACCGTTCTGGGTATAGGTCGGGGCCGGGGGATCTGTAATTTCCGATGCTTGGATCCGGGCCAGAGTCTCGTTTGATGGCGAGGGGCTGGCCGGACTATCCTTTGACGTTTCGGCTGAGCTGTACTCAGACATGTCAGCCCAATGAGTGTGTTCGGACAGAGTTGACCCCTGAACCTGGCGCGTCACGATCGAATCCGAACTCAAGGCCAGATCCGAGGAGGTTGCCCCGGACGCTATGTCGGGGAAGAGATTAGAAGTCAAGGCTTCGGGGCTACCGTGCTCGTCAGTCAAGGCTGAGAGCTCGGGAAGAACCAGATCGCCTTGGGAGTTGGCGATGTAATCTAGATTGTCGAACTTGATTCCTTGACCCGACGATCTGATCAAGGTGATCTGCCGCCCCGGTGAGCGGAGAGGCATCATCGAACACGGAGGGCTGGCCGGGGACCAAGATGTCCTCAGAGTGGAGCCCATCGCTGGTGACGAAGCGAGCCATCGATCCTTCTCGAGATTCCGTAGTGGAACTCTCAATGAAACCACCAATGTCGGTGTCAAAACCGGCAGATCTCGGGTAGGGGGTCCCGAACTGTGGATCTTGGATTGATGGGTTACAGGAGACTAGGGAGACGATGTTTACCCAGGTTCGGGCCCTCTTAATGGAGGTAAAACCCTACGTCCTGCTTTGATTGTATTGAATATGGGGTATCGAGTACAGAGTTGATCTACCTCGAGATCGTATGATGTGGTCTAAACCCTAAGAGTAATGAGCTTAACTTGTCCTACAGACTAAAAACCCTCTGATTTATATAGCCACCAGGGGTATCTAGGGTTACACAACGTCGGTTACACCAGGAAAGGAATATGCCGAACCCATCGTCTTGTACTTGGAGTGCACGTCACATCCTGAGAGATTCCGTCTTGGTTACGGTGTCCGGACCTTTGTTGACAATCACAAGGCGGCCTACTATCCGACCCACAGAGATAAGCCGGCAACCCAAGGACCCCTTAATCCCGGACTCCCTGAGACGCCCATAAAACCCCAAACCCAACCTACATGTCGGGAGGAAACAAAATATTCGTATGTATCCGGTCAGCCCGCCACGTTGAACTCGGCCTACTCTGGAGTCTGGACCACTTTCTCTCTTTAGTTTTTCTTTCTCCCTTCTCACTCTTGCCATGCAATCAACAATATGCATTTGTTGAACAAATGGGGGTATCTCATGTGCGTAGACAAATGTGGTTTCTGCGGGCATGTTCGTGGACACTGTCCAAACACGCCCACAGATAAATGGGGTCAAATTAGTCCAATCCAATTAGAGATGCTCTAGCCTTCATAAGATTTTCGCGGCTTATTTGTAGAAGAAGAAACACCAGGGGCATCTGTTTGATTTCCAATTCTGCTTCGGGCGAAATCCATCATGCATGTGAATTTCCAGCGAAAGATTATGTCCACCTAAGTAGGTCCATGGTGACAAGATTGGCTGGTGCAATACACTATATGTATACCGTATGTCTTACTCCCTCCGTCTTATAATATAAGAGCGTTTTTGACACTATATTATGGCGGAGGGAGTAGATGGGATCATACCGTACCCCAGAGTGTACCTTCTCTCCATCTTCCGGAAAGGAGACATTAAAAACCTTTGCTTAAACCTGATGATTAGCATCTGTGGATGCAGTGCAGCATGCATGATCCAACCTTTTCTTTGCTCCATCGGGATAAACTAGTCCGCCCTCACATGGACGAGGCAGCTGGGAGCCTGCCAGGGACCGGCCAGTACTGGCATATACTACCCCATAAAACCGGCCATTGAATCCCAAAAGGGCAAAACAATTTCTGGAAAATACCTGACAACTGGACCGGGACAGGACAGGGGACACACCAACAACACTGTAACGTGCCAAGGTGTCGCACTCGCACATGTGTCTTCTTGCTTGTGGGCATATTCCCTTCTCGTCTTCGGCCAGCAGCTACTGATCGGATCCATCCATACATAAATCTGCTGCTCAATTTCACTCGAACAAGAAAACAAAACAGCTATACTCACTCCGTTCTTATAAGTGTCGTGGTTTTAGTTTTCTTGTTGCTCAAGGTTGAAAACAAATCATGGAGGGAGTACTGGCAGGCAGATTCGTCGAATTTTGATCCACGATGGTTTCTCCAACCCGACTCATTTTACTAGACGAAGTTTTCTCGAGAATCATGGCAAGAGCACCGACTTTGAATTATAGGAAGTAGTAGAGATATACTATCATACGGAGGCAAGTGACAACCACATTTCGCCTAAGGAAAAAAGTGACAGCCACAATAAGTAGATGTGGCTCTTCTCTTGCGGAAGGAAAGGAAGCGACGAAAGAAAGCAGATGATGATTGGTGCTGGAATCACATGCATGCATGCTCGCCCGACGTGAGGAGCAACGTGCACGGCCTAGCTGTCTCTCCCGAATCAGATCACCGCTCCACACACAAGCATGACCGACTCCGATTGATGGTTCCCTCCTCGACTCAACTACGTGCTCCTACTCGGATGTGGCTCCCTTCTTTACCCTGCACACCTGCATTGCATGACACACAAACATGCTACTCCTGTTCATGTTCCAGAATACAGAGTATGTATGCGCGGTGCTTAGAGATTATAGTTGATTAATTAAATAGGAAGTACTATTACCATCTCAATTTCACACTGGAAGAGTCAATGAACTATTTACCGTGTCAGGCAATTTTGGTCGTTGTTTAGGCGAGAAGAAACACCCCCTCGTTTCCCGCCGACGAGCTGGGCAGGTACGTTGCACGCGACCCGCCGGCTGCGGCACACACACGCACGAGCTTGGCGTGCGAAACGCCCTAATTTTCGGTGATTTCTCAGTGGACTGGAGAACTAACTGGAGAAACTACGCCCGTACGCTGCCCAACAGCTTGGAAAACGACCGGCGGCCGGATCTCACGACAATTTCTTCCTGCCGCGCACGTAGTTTAACTCCGGTGACCACTTTTTTTTCCTAGCCTAACCCTGCCCGATCGACACTTGCGATCTCCGAGTTAAGGCGTGGTCACCGAGAGATCTCGGCAGGGTTTCGGCCAGGCATCGACCGTCGTACGTCGAGGGCACGCACGACTCTGTCATGCACGAGCTGTCAACCGTGGCACGCACGCCATCCAGACCCCGGAGTTTTACCAGCAGTCCGGCAATTTCACCGCAGGTGCCGCTACGCTATCGCCGCCGCCGCCGACAAATTTAATCCACCTGCGCAGGCAGGCAGGCGTACAGAGCGAGCAGCAGCAAGATATCAAAGCGCCCTCCCACCCACGAATTCCTCTCGCGTCCGTTTCACTTTCCCTCCAACCCTTTATATCCACCACCACCTCCCACCTCACCTCCCGGCCGCTCTCTTTCCCTCACCTCCAGCTCCGAGCAAGCGAGAGCAGCCACGGAGAAACTGAGATAGCGAATCGGCGGGCCGATGATGACGATGGCGGCGGAGGACCAGGCGGCGGTGCCGTGGGTGGTGTCGATCCTGTCGGCGCTGCTGGAGCGCGTGGCGGAGCGCAACGACGTCGTCGCGGCGGTGGAGCGGCGCATACGGGACGTGGAGGAGCAGGAGGAGGAGGATGATCAACGAGAAGACCGCACGGAGTCGACGACGACGGCGAAGAAGAAGAAGGCGGTGTCGGCGTTCCAGGGGCTGACGAAGCCGGCCATCTCCGTCGGCGGCTACCTGGAGCGCATCTTCCGGTTCGCCGGCTGCAGCCCCTCCTGCTACGTCGTCGCCTACATCTACCTCGACCGCTTCCTGCGCCGCCGCCCCGCCCTCGCCGTCGACTCCTTCAACGTCCACCGCCTCCTCATCACCTCCGTCCTCACCGCCGTCAAGTTCGTCGACGACATGTACGTATCCACACCATCATCCATCCATCCCAGCACATGCAAATTCAAAATTTCCGTCCCAAATTAACAACAAACAAACACCGAATTACACCATCCACATTCCTGTTTCAGCCGGTAGCTACGATCAAAGCGATCTACTACTACCACTGGATGAACTGAACCATAATTGAGGCCGTTCAGTGCAGCCTGATCACTTAATTGAGGTGGTAAATTAAATCTGCAGTCCAATTGGGCTCTGAGTCTGATCTGATCTGACTTTGCGATCCCTTTGTCGTGTCGTGCCCAGCACACGACCGACCTCACGGACCGCCACCACTGTGTGTGTACCAGCAGCCATGCGGGCCCCGACCCGCTCGTATTTTTTCCCACCACTATTTGGATTTCCAACTGGCACGCCACCAACCGGAGCCAAGTTAGCCTTGCCGTTTCTAGCTGGTCACGAGGACAGCTGTGCAATTCGACGTCTTCGCCGCCACCGCAATTCACTTCACCGTAGCTGTCGAAACAATCGTTGATGCGTCGATCGCGCGCAAAGCTTTGGCGTGACCTCGAAGAGAAAACTGACGAATGTTGTGAATGCAGATGCTACAACAACGCCTACTTCGCGAGGGTGGGAGGGATCAGCCTGATGGAGATGAACTACCTGGAGGTGGACTTCCTCTTCGGCATCGCCTTCGACCTCAACGTCACGCCCGCCGTCTTCGCCTCCTACTGCGCCGTGCTGCAGACCGAGATGGCGTACCTCGAGCACCCGCCGCCGTCCGTCGACGCCGTCTCCCCCACCAGCTTGCTGCAGCACTGCTTGACCGACCAGGAGGTCGACGCCGCTGCCACCGCCGCCGCCGCCACCAAGGCCGGCTGCCACCGACACCAGCAGCAGCTCACCGTCTGACCGATCGAGCTCTTCCTCTCTCTCTCTCTTTTTCTGTCCCTGCGGTGTCAGCTATCTTGGGCTCTTCCTTTTTTTCCCTTTTCTTTTCTCTTTACCGTTCTTGGTACATAGGTGTTGGTTAGTTAGGATGGATTTCGCCATTGTTGGAAGGATCGATCATGAATGGAAGAACGGATCGGATTGAGATTGTGCGTGCCCATTGTTTAGCGAGCTGAGATGCTGCTAATCTGATCTGCGTGCATGTGAGTCACAGCACACTGCATCTTCATGCTTTGCTTGTCTCCTGTTTGTTTCTTTCCACTGCTCTTCTTTTTCTATTTCCCCCCGCTTTCTGGAGCAAACTATTCGCCGGAAAAAAAGGTTATTTACTATGATTGGATGGATGGATCGGACATCGTGGGATGGTGGAGATAGGAGAACAAGCGGATTTGATGCGAACATGGCATGTTTCTTACTATGAGCTGCATGGTGTGTATATATGCAGTGTTGGGATAAAATTGGACTCACCGGAATGTGGCGGAAAATGACGGCGATGGGTTTATTTGCTTTGCAGGACACTGAGCAGTAATTCCCCTCGGAGTTACAAACGTGTAGGGACTCTGAATTTATGAGCGGAGTGGTGGAAATGTCAGGCACTCTGACTGAAATTGTGTCCGAGGCAACGTACTGAAACTGTCAGTGACAGATTCAGTCAGATGTTCTCACCAGAAACAGCTTAGTCAGAAATGTCACTGGTACATGACATATTCCATGCTAAAAGCATCAATGTTTCTTCATACGCCTTTTATAGAGAATGAAAGAAAGATTGTTCAGAGTTCAGTTCCCTCTTTGCGAGGACAATGCAGTTATTATCATATACAGCTTCTGCGAAAAAGAACACCGACAAGTTACTACAGTCGCTCCATGTTTATCTCGCTCTAAAATCTTCACAAGAGACAAGTAAAAGTCCAATGCACAAATGATGAGACCCTACAAGGAAATGGGGCGAGCATCTTCGGTGGTGTGCAGGCGAGGAGGAGAAGATTTGATGATCAGAAACAGTAGACGCATCGCGTCTAGGCGATGCGGATGCCAGTGAAAATACAAGGATGGATCGGAAGGAACGTGGTGTGCATGTAGATGTAGGGCTAGTGGCTGCGCCTTTTGCGCTGTAGTAATATATAATGCCTTCGGCCTTAATGCGGTGAGCTGGATTAGAACATGGTTGGTCACATGAATTCTCAAGGGATAAGCTAACAGCAAGAGAGAGAAGCAGTTTATTAAGTCCCTCTCTACACATCTGAACTTTTTCCAAGATGAAAATTTATCATACATGCCTTATTACAGTTTATATCACACAATGTTGAAGCTGGTGAGTGAATGTTTGCTTACAAAATAATCAGTAGAGTACTTACTTATTTCCAACGCCTAGAATTTTTCTCTTTCTTTCTCTAAACTTGTAGGATTGGCATGTGGGTACTCGTGGGGGCACTAGCTAGCTCAGCCAATGCATGTGATGTGCCCATTGCCAAAGCCAGTGAGTGGCGTTTGAACCCTGCGAGTCCTGCCCTACCCCATGCGTGGGGAATCTGAGGCCTAAAGCGTCACAGGAAGCGAACCATTTGGGGACTGTGATGCATGATTCGTTGGCCATTTGGTTCTTCTTTTCTTTTCATAAAGTCTAACCTTCCCTTTGGTTGTTTTCTTGTGATATGAAATGGGGGTAGGTTTTGGTTGGGAGCAGTGGATAGCTGTGACAGTTAATCGGGTGACTGGGCAACTACAGAAGTTCATGAGGGGCACCCATGGAAATCTCTCTTTACCATTGAAGTATGGTAAGTTTTCATTTGAGTTCACGAGATTTGGCAAGTCCGTCGGCGCATAGGTTTGGTAGGAACGCTGTTGCATGCTTGCCACTGTTTTGCGCCAATTAGGCAGGTTGACTGTCAAGCTGTGAAGCTACTCCACACGTTGGGTCTAGAAACAATTGTCAGTGGATTAACATAGGATTTTGCTGTTACTACCTACCATCCAGTAGATCATCGACACATGGCGTGGAAGGTAGAAACAATCCCACGTGTGTACCCAAGGCATCCAGGGTGACCAGCTCAGTACAAGGTGACAAAAGGCGTCCCTGACATTTATGCTTCCGGTTGGCATGTTTTTCGGAGAAGAAGAATAAAATATGGTTTCAGTTACTAATAGCATCAGTGTCCTTATTTACTCTGTATATTAGTTTTATCTCAAGTCAAACTTTGTTAAATTCACAAAATGTTATTGCATCATATGTATTTTTTTTTGTTTGAAAAATCCCCATATATTAAAACTTAAAATAGTTGAATACGATCATTCCTTACAGCATTCGCCACACATGACGGAAAACTAATTTAAAGAAACCATCTGACCTGTTATCAAAACTAAACTTCGCTAATTAATGAGCCACCACATTGGCATGTCTATTAATCTTCATCAGCTTAAAATTTGGTAGGAGCTTGGTGATGGCTACCGCTTCCTTCTTCAGATCCACGAGGGAAGATCTATCAAGATTATCATGTGCAAGGAGGGAGACCACAAAAGCGCAGTCCGTTTTCAAAATAATAGGCTTATGAAAGGAGATACCAATATAAAGGCATGCGAGACATGCTCGAAGCTCTGCTTCATCAACACTGGTACACGAACCAATATAATCCCGGGAGGAGACAATGACTTCGCTTGTGGAATCTCTGGCAACAACCCCCACACTAGCAATACAAATGTTGCCTACAAAACTTGCGTCCACGTTAATTTTAATATGGTCAGAAGGTGGAGGCTGACATACCTCATGACTACTCAAAGGGGCATTTACAAGTTTTGGTCCACTTTAACTCCCTTACCCTTGACACCAGGGTCGAACTCAGTCTTGGAATGGAAGGATACATAAGTCGTCCAATAGTTATCCACAAAGCTAGCTGAGTTAGAAACAAACTCTTTCCCCTTAGCAAAAATAAAATCATTTCGTAAGTGCCAAGCTCTCCAGAACATTAATAAGATTTGCTCACGTATTGGATGTGTTAACTGATCCAACAATATAAGCAACCAATCAGGCCCTGAGCACTTGAGAAGCTCTTCCCTCGGCAAATTCCACAATCCTCTCAACTCCAGACGCAAAGCTCTTGGCTTAGAACAAGACACCAAAGCATGAAAGGTACTTTCATCCTCCAATCCACAAATGGAGCATCTACCTGAGGTCATCTGATGATGTTTTACTCTATTTACTTGTACCGCGAGGCTATTGGACGCTGCACGCCACGCAAATTTTTTGATCTTTTGAGGTACATTTGTCTTCCAAACGACATTCCAAAGTTTCCTCTCCCCATTGGTGCCACTACTAGACTGCCCTCCATTCTCCTTCCTCTCTTTAAGCATAAGCGCCAAATAATACGCACTTTTTACAGAGAACAATCCATCCTTTTCATAGTGCCAAGCAATAAAATCACCGTCACCAGAGGACTGAATACGCACCTTTAGAACCTCATCGGCGTCATGGGGATAAAACAAGTGATTGATTAAATTCACATCCCAACTCCTTGACCCGCTCATGAATAACTTCGACACCCATTTTATCCTGGTTCTATTCATTTTTCCTGAGATTTTTAGTCCAGAAATCCTAGGCAACCAATTATCTCTCCAAATATTTATACCAAAGCCTTCAACCACTCTCCAAATAACTCCTTTTTTAAGGAGATCCAGACCATGCATAATACCCTGCCAAGTCGTCGCAGTTGACTGCGGAAAAACCGTATCAAGAAGGCGGCCTTGAGGGTAATATTTTGCCTTCATCGGTTTTGCACAAAGCGACTCAGGGAAAATCAATAACCGCCAAGCTTGTTGAGCCACAAGAGCTTGATTAAAAAGTCGAAGGTCACGAAAACCCATACCTCCCTCACCTTTTGGTCTTGTCAGTTTGTCCCATGCCAGCCAATGTGTCTTTCTTCGGTTCTCCTCATCTCCCCACCAAAAGTTTCAAATAATCTAGGATAAATCCTCACAAAGAGAGGCCGGAAATTTAAAAATACTCATAGGGAAGATGGGGAGAGCCTGGATAACTAATTTTATCTGGACTTCTTTTACTCCACTAGAAGCGTACTTTTCAATCCAATCAGAAAGCCTTTTCAAAGCCTTGCTTTGGTGGACTAGAACTTACCCGCCTTCAATCTTCCTTCTGGGACAGGCAACCCCAAAGATTTATCATCAAACCCCTGTGTCGTAACTTTTATAATAACCATAGTGTTTACTTGATTTTGCACACTACAGCTCTTCCCAAACATAATAGAACATTTATCGGGGCTCAACAACTGGCGCGTTTCCACTTCATGGTTTGTCAAAATATTTTTAATTGCCAAAGATTGGTCAATGGTTCCCTTAAAGAAAAGTAGACTGTCATCAGCAAACAACAAATGGGATATACCTGGAGCTTGTCTGTTGAGATGAAAATTCTGAAGGGTTCCACTGTCACACGCATCCTTGAACAATAATGACAAGGCCTCTCCCACAAAAAGGAAAAAATACAGAGATAAGGGATCTCCTTGCCTGAGTCCGCGAGATGGAGAGAACGAATCCAACAACTGACCGTTTAACTGGACTGGGTATTTTACCGAAGTAACACAAGTCATAATCCAGTTGATCCAGACCGGAGCAAAAACCAAAAGCTCCAAGCATACTTTTCAGTAAATTCCAATCCACACGATCATAAGCTTTGGCAAGATCTAAAGTGTAAGCGCAATACTCCCCATGAGAATCTTTTAATGTACTCAAGGAGTACATACATTCAAATGCGATGAGTGCATTATTAGAGATTAATCTGCCAGGAATAAATGCGCTTTGGGTAGGAGAGATCATACCATCCAGAAGAAGTATCAGTTTGTTGACAAGACATTTAGAGATGATCTTATATACCACATTGCAAAGACTGATAGGTCTGAAATCTTATATCGACTGAGGGTTCTTCACTTTAAGAATAAGAACAATAGTTGTATTATTAACCCCATCTGGCATACATCCAAAGATAAAGAACTGTTGGACAACACGAACAATATCCTCTTTAATTAAACCCCACGCTAAAAAAATCTAGCAGGAAAACCATCAGGACCTAGAGCTTTCAAAGGCCCAATCTGAAAGAGAGCATCGCTAATCTCCTGCTCCGAGAAAGGTTTGCAAAGCGCTTCGTTCATATCATCACTCACCAAAGGTTTAACAAGCGGAATAATACGCGCAGGGTCAACCATTGCATCTTGGAGAGTAAAGATCCTTGAAGAAAGAATTCGCAATACTCTTGATTTCCTCTAAATTCTCTGTAAGAGATCCATCACTTTTCCTTAGTACAGATATATTAGTTTTCTTTGCTCTCCAAGAAGCCTTCCTATAAAAGAATTTTGTATTCCGGTCTCCCCACTTCATTGTATCCAGACAAGGTCTTCCACATAATCTCCTCTTTGAGAAGGAGCTCATCTATCTATCTCAAGATTTCCTTCCTTTGTACTAAAGCGGACTGGTCATTTCTTTTAGAAAGAACAAATAACCTCTTACGAGCCCCATCTAATTTTTTAGGAAGATAACCAATATGCTCACGGCTCCACCCATGAAGGGATTTCATTAGCCTGTCCAAGTTACCAACCACATCATTTAAATCTTTAATCTGTTGCCCAGAGTTCCAACAAGAATTAATTTCAGCATATAGCAAAGAACCTTCCCTCTCCCAATAAGACTCATATCTCAACTGTTTAGAAGAAAGACCGACCCAAGTAGGCGGACCCAACATCTCAATAAACAGAGGATAGTGGTCTGACCTGGAGCTTAAAATATGAGACACCTTGCACTTAGGAAAGATAGAAGACCAAAGAGGACAAGCCACCGCCACTACAACACGTATGTTATTAGGAGGCATTTTCTTGCCAGCGTTTTCGCTAAACGCCTCAAAATCATGGCACTGAAGGCACTTCTCAAAAATGCCTCCGAAGCTCACAGCCTTCAAGGGCAATTTGGAAAATTGCCTGCAAAACGGGGGAAAACAAGGCGTTCTCAAAAGTGCCCCAGAGTTTAGCCGGCGTTTTGGACCCTTCCCACCTGCTGCGTTCTTCTAAACAAGGCGTTCACCCATGAATGCTTTGTCTACATTACCTATAGGACCCTTCCCACCTGCTGCGTTCCAAATTGAAAAAAAAAAAACAGAACATCGTGGCCGGCCCGTTGCTCCTCGTCACCGCCACCGGTGCCCCACGCCGGATCCTCCGCGTCCGCCGCGGCCGCTGCGTCTGTCGCGACCTGCACCGCCATCTCCACGATGTGCCTCTTCTTCTCTCGTTCCCAATCTCGGGGTGGGATTGCAGTGCGCGCGGTGAAGGAGAGGGAAGATCGAGGCTCGGAGAGGAGGAGGGGCAAGGTGGTTCAGGACATGAATGAATCAGCGGTGATCCTCCCCACGCCAGACACTCATATGTCTTGTTGATGTTGATCCGACGCCCTCGTGCGCATAAGGTGTTCGAGGTAATGTCTCTTAAATTTTGTAGTTCATTTTTCTTCCAGTTTTTGTTTGTGCTAGAACTTCTGTAGGAAGAATCATTATGCTATGATATCTAGTATCAACTTGCACTATGTTGGATGTTCATTTCGTAATTATAGTAGGAGTGTGTCAACTTGCCCTGTTGAAATTTGAGCTTGCTCGTTGTGGCCTTCTGTTCATGTTAGAAAAGTGCACACAATGAATAAACTATGTACATACACCGATAATCAAACTGCAGGTGCATTTGGCGTTTCTATATGGAACATCCCTACATGTTATCTAGTGTACTGTGTTATCTACTTCTAATCTTGTTGCATCAGGTTTCAGTTAACCTGTTTGCTACACGTGAGGTCTTCTATAGAACAACCCTGACATACATGATCTTTTCTTAAATCAGTAAACTAATCAGTCCCATGTGTCTGAGCATGAACGAAGATTGAATGAGCTGAATTATAGAGTCAGAGAAGTTAATCTACAACAAATGGAATGCATCAATGTTATCGAACAAATTAAAACAGAAGCTTCAAACAGGGATAAATTAGAACATACATGTTCTATTATTAGGTGGAGTAAAAATGGTAGTTCACTTGATAGTGCTTTGTTCTATTATCTTCCTGGTTAGCTTTCACTTGATGGTGCTTTGTTATATCTAGTTAGTGCTTCATAAAATTCATGCTTGCAACCCTGCTGTTATATGAACCTTTCAGGATGAAATTAAAAAAACGATTCAGGCAGATCCTTCTTTGATTGGCAAGGAGGCCCATGATGGTGATCTTTATTCATCATTTTTCCCAAAAGAAAAGAAAGGAATTCCAGAAAAGGAGCTTCCACCTAAAGATCCTTCTAAGGTGATTCTTGTTTTCATCTCTTAAATTTAGACACATTCTTTGAACATTTACTGCCAGCTAAATATGAGTTTCCACCTACTAGGACTTGGAAACCAGGAATGACGAAGAACATCCAACTTCACTTTCATACACTACCAAGGCATCCGAGGCAATGGCTGCTCCAAGGCATTCAGATAAGGTGAAGGCATCTCAATTGAAATCAAAGAATGCAAAATCAGCACTACCAAGTCATGTGCCGAAACAAAATCAGCACTACCAAGTCCCATGTGTTGAAAATTTGTCATAGGTGAGTTGCCCTAACATCAAAGAATATGTACTGGTGCTACTTAATTACCTAGTTTCTTATTTCTTTTGTAGTGTTACTACCTTCGGCAGAACCTATTTAGCTGTCCATAAAAGGCTAGGCTGCAAAGTCGTCTTCCAAATGATTGATCATGCTAACATATTCTCCTTCAGTTCAGTGCATAAGCTAGTCTAGACGAATGTTTTTTGGCGTCACCGATTGCTCGTTAAGCCATCCAAGACTAAGAATACAGAATCCGAGCTCTGTTTTCTTTGGTTTAAATTTTCCAGTTTGCTTGTTGTTGTACTAACATGAACTCTATTTTCTATGGATATATAATATCGAAAACTGTTGACAATTTCCTTTTTTTAGTTTGAAAGAGAGATAGAGGGAGGTGGGAATTCCCACCTGGTTCAGTGCATCAATTATTAGTCTTACCAAACATTCTTACATGCCTGTACTTGCATTCTTCCATTTGACCTTTTGTGCCTGAGCTTGCATTCTTACATGCCTGTCCATCTTAGATGGAAGCTTGAAGTCGAAGCTGAAGGTGACACGCCGCTACTACCATCATGTGCTTGACATTGATTATCTACTTAGTAATAAGCTCATCTACTATCCTCTTCTCTGTAATCCTTGGCAATAATCTGGAGTTGTTGTGACAAGTGGTGTACATGTTTATTGGTGATTTATGATGCTCATTTAAGTTGTGACAATAGTCAGAGGTTTTGGTCATTTCTGAATTTGTGAAGATATGGTTCATTGTTGTACAATATTCGACAACACAATTTCTGAATGTGTGTTTGTTTCTTTGCTGGAGTATATTTCTGAATGTGTGTTTGTACAAAGCTAGATGCAAAATATTAAGCCTGATGTGATAGTTATTTCATTATTCTTGTATGCATATACAAACTTTGTGGCATTCTTCTGATGCGCCTTGATAGCATTTTAAAGACAATTTGTGAGACGCCACAAAATGGTTTTGGAGGCGATCTTCAAAAATGCCACAAAAATGGTTTGAAGGCAATTTGTAAAGCGCCACAAAAATGTTTGGGAGGCAGCTTGAGAAATGCCACATTTGGGCTTTGGGGGCATTTTTGAAAATGCCATAAACTGTGATTGTAGGCGTTCTGAGAATGCCTCCAGGCTGTGTTCCTGAGGCGTTTTAGAAAAGTGCCTTGGAAGGCCTTTGCCTTCGGGAGTATCTCTAGCATTTTTTGAAAATGCCTTCAAATCTCTAGGCCAGCATTTTGTTGGCCTTTGGAGGTGTTTGAGAATGCCTCCGATCAGTGTACGTGTTGTAGTGCGCTCTATCCAAGCGAACCTTTACATTCTTATTGCCTTCTTATTTATTATCGTACGTCCATGGGATACCATGATAGCCCAAGTCAAATAAATTGCAATCCTACAAGGCTTCCCAAAAATTTGCCATAAGCCGATGTGATCTTTTATGACGAGAAAAGTGCTCACTCTGCCACATGACTTCATTAAAATCACCAACCAAAAACCACGGACCTGCACCAAGATGTTTCAAACGCCTCAAAAGATCCCACATAACATAGCTTTGGCTCGTGTTCGGCTCCCCATAAACAAAAGTGCACCTCCATGAAGAGCCATCCGCATTGCGAATATACATGTCGATGAAGTGATTCCCAAATTTATTCAACTCCAAGGAAAAAACCTCATCCCAGAACACAGCCGGGCCTCCACCTTTTCCTTGACCAAAAACAATGAATACATTTTTCATACCCAAGCGGTAACGCAAACCCTCAACATACTCTTTATTTTTTCTTGTTTTGAAAAGAAATATGACATTGGGTCTATGCGTCTTAGAGAGGCACCCCAACTCTTGAACTGTATGAGGTTGACCCAAGCCTCGGTAGTTCCAACATAGCATTTTCATGGCTCCTGACGGGCGTCATCATTTGCGCCCGTCAGTTGACCGGTAGCCCCATGGCCGGTAGCTTCCTTAAGATTAGGACCTTCCTCTTTTTCCTCACCTACAGACTCTCTCCTCCTATCCTCTAAAAACTTCTCTCCCCCATCCACCTCCCGAGTTACATGTGTTACGGACCCATCAACACCTAACAGCGCCTCAACCCTCTCAACACACTCTTTTACATGAAACACTCAAATCATCAACACCCCTAAACTCTAGACTCTCTGAACTAGCACCGTTCATGCTGATGATGAAGTCTTGATCCTCCGAGGTAGTACTATCAAGGATAGCTGCAAAAGCAACCTTCCGACTAGAGAGATCGCTGGTGTTGTTCGGGGGGGGGGGGGGGGGGGGGATCACAACCCCAAACTTAGTGTGCTTGACGGATGCGTACTGCACGTCTGCGCACTCTTGAGCCTCCTCTCTTTGGTACCTCTTCCATCGTCCCCAAATAGTTTCAGCACCAGCGGCATCAACTAAAGGACGCCCTTTACCCTTGTTTGCAGCATCGGGATGTGTAACCTTCCCCGATTCTGTAGGACGTCCCACAAGGCGTTAGCCACCAGTGGTCGCAACAACAACAGCCAGGGAAGCCCGCGAGCCCCCAGCCGCCTGTAGCCCATCCAACCCAGCGGCAGCCAGAGGAGTGGACATTCCACTAGCGCCAGCCGGGTCAACTCCAGGGAGCCCTCCATCGCCCGCGTGAGGACGCCCCTGAAGACCAACTAAAGCATCCGCGAGTAGCTCCAGAGCATCGCCGCCGGGCTTGTGGTTGCTGGAAGGGGAGACGGTGAGCGTCGCGACGGCTCTGGCCACCGCCTTGATCACCACCTCAGGGACCTTGACGTAGTCTCCCTCACGCTCCAGGTCCCCAGTGATACGGGGCTAACCCGTGGTGGCCGATCTTTTCACACTTGGAGGGGAAAAGGGAGAAAATCAAGAGAGAAACACGAAATTCAAGCACGATCTCCGATCACACATCCACTAAATCCACACAAACACAAGAGGTACATAGATCCAAAGTCAAACAAGGAGATACACGTAACCGATAGTCGTCTCACTCCGGAGGAGGTGAGGTCTTGATATCCCGTGGGATCTTCCCTTCAAAGGGGCCTTGGCATCCACTTGGATCTTCTCAAGGAGAGGTCATCTCCAAAGAGAGGAGGAAAGTAGATGGAGCTATGCTCAACAAATATCAATGCTAAACATAAGCTAACCCTAACTCGAGGTAGGAGAAGAGTATTTATAGTCTAGGTCGAAATAGGGGCAAAGGGGTACATGGGCCTTCGGGCCCGAGTGGCTACGCGCAGGCAGGCCGAAAGTTCCGGGTCAGGCCGGAAGTTCCGGGCAGGTTCCAGCCGGGTTCCGGGCTGAACAGAGAGTTGGCACACATCGCGGCTACTGGGTTGTGCAGGGGGCGGAAGTTCCCGACGAGGGTCCGGGCAGGTTCCGGGCAATCCAGAGAGTTTGCACGCCTGGAGTTGGCCTTGGGTCGATGGTTGGCCGGAGGTTCCGGGCTGGCCGGAAGTTCCGGGCTGGCCAGGGTGCCCTTCTTGGTGCTTGACTCCTCTTCTTCAAGCGGTTCTTCTTCTTGCGCCTCCGAGCTCCGGTTGGGGTCGAGGTACTTGAGTATACACAGAGTCTCTGCTTCAAGTAGCATCGAAGTCCCGAGAGTATCAAAGGAAGAATTGCAAAGGATAGATGTCACCACGTTTGCAATAACACGTGCACGAGCTCTTGTCATGGGTCCTTGTATAGCTTGCGGTGTTGGTGATGGGTCCATGGGGATGACCATGGGATGCTCCGAATCATCTCCCCCCCTTGGGGAAGATCCGTCCTCGGATCAAGATCTTCATCTCCATGGAAAGGAGAAAGGTCCTTGACGTTGAAGATGTCGCTCACATTGTACTTGTCGCGTGGAATGTCGATCTTGTAGGCATTGTTGTTGTAGCGTGCCAACACCTTGAAAGGTCCGTCGGCTCGAGGAAGTAACTTGGACTTGCGCTCGGTGGGGAAGCGTTCCTTGCATAGGTGTAGCCACACAAGATCTCCGGTCTTGAACACCATGGGGTGCTTGTTGAGGTTGCACTTGCTGGTGACGCGTTCCACTTGACGTTCGATCGTGCTCCTTGTATCTTCATGCATCTTCTTGATGTAGCTTGCCCTTGCACTTGCGTCCATGTTGACACGCTTTTGGAGTGGTAGAGGAAGGATGTCCAATGGGGATAAAGGGTTGAAGCCATAGACCACTTCGAAGGGAGACTTGCCGGTGGTGGAGTGACGCGCGCGATTGTAGGCGTACTCGGCGATGGGGAGGCATTCTTCCCATTCCTTGATGTTCTTCTTAATCAACACATGTAGGAGAGTAGATAGTGTCCGGTTCGTCGCCTCCGTTTGGCCATCGGTTTGTGGATGATAGGCCGAAGAGAATAGTAGCTTGATTCCGGGCTTGGCACATAGATTCTTCCAAAAGTACCTTAGGAATTTGACGTCGTGATCCGAGACAATGGTCTTGGGGATGCCATGTAGTCGCAAGATGTCCCTACAAAAGAGATTTGCAATATGTGAAGCATCGTCGATCTTATGACAAGGAATGAAATGAGCCATCTTGGAAAAGTGATCCACAACGACAAAAATGGAATCATGGCCATTTTTTGTTCGTGGCAAACCAAGCACAAAATCCATACGAATGTATTCCCAACGTTGGAAAGGTATAGGAAGAGGCATGTAAAGACCATGGGATTGAGCTTTAGACTTAGCTTTGCGGCATGTAGAGCAGCGGTTGGTGAAGCGTGCAACATCACGAAACATCTTTGGCCAAAAGTACTTGTTGGATAGTGTGGCATACGTCTTGTCGCGTCCAAAGTGACCCATAAATCCTCCATCGTGAGCCTCTTGCAAAAGCAACAAACGAAGAGAAGACTCGGGTATACAAAGTTTGTTAGCACGCATAAGATAGCTATCTTTCATGTAGAAGTTATCCCAACAAGGTTTCACTTGGCACTTAGCATATGGAGTAGCAAAGGAAACATCATGCTCATACAAATCTTTGATATGCTCAAAACAAATGACATTAAATTCCAGTTGAGTAACTAGCATGCATTTGCGGGAAAGAGCATCCACCACAATGTTTTCTTTACCCTTAATGTATTTGATGACATAAGGAAAGACTCAATGAACTCACTCCATTTGGCATGCCATTTGTTCAACTTAGTTTGACCTTTAAGGTGCTTTAGAGTTTCATGATCGGTATGAATGACAAATTCATGTGGTCATAGATAATGCTCCCAAACATGTAGAACTCTCACAAAAGCATACAATTCTTTATCATATATTGGATAATTAAGTTGAGCGCCAGAGAGTTTCTCACTAAAATACGCAATTGGACGCTTTTCTTGCATTAGCACACCACCTATTCCATTACCACTAGCGTCACAATGCACTTCAAATGTTTTATCAAAGTTGGGTAAAGCAAGCAAAGGTGCATGAGTAAGCAAATTTTTAATTTCACGGAATGTGGTGTCTTGGGAAGGTCCCCAAACAAATGGTGCATTCTTCTTGCTCAAAGCATGTAGAGGAGATGCAATAGTGCTAAAGTGCTTGACAAAACGACGATAGAAACCGGCGAGTCCTAGGAAACTACGCACTTGTTGCAAATTTGTGGGTGTAGGCCAAGTTTTAATAGCATCAATTTTAGCTTCATCAACATGAACACCCTTAGAAGATGCCACAAATCCTAGGAAAACGACCTTGTCAACACCAAAAGTGCATTTATCCATGTTTGCATAAAGTTGTTATTTCCTAAGAATTTGCAAGACTTCTCTAACGTGAGTAGCATGCTCCTCAAGAGACTTGCTAAGACAAGAATGTCATCAAAATAGACCACAACACAATATCCGATTGGGGGTCGTAAGACATAATGCATGACTCGCATAAATGTACCCGGTGCTTCGGATAAGCCCATGGGCATCACTAGCCATTCATACAGACCAAACTTAGTTTTGAACGTCGTTTTACACTCATCACCCTCTTGTATGCGTATTTGGTAGTAACCACTTTTTAAGTCAATCTTGGAAAATATAGTGGCACCACTAAGTTCATCTAGCATATCATCTAGGCGAGGAATGGGGTGGCGATATCTAATGGTTATAGCGTTGATAGGGCGGCAATCGGAACACATGCGCATACTACCATCTTGCTTAGGTACTAGTATTACCGGGACCGCACAAGGACTCAAACTCTCACGTACATGCCCTTTATCTAGGAGTTTTTGGACTTGCCTTTGTATCTCCTTTGTTTCTTCGGGTTTGACGCGGTAGGGTGCCTTGTTAGGAAGAGGTGCGCCGGGGATGAGATCGATGCGGTGTTCAATCCCTCGTTTTGGTGGTAGTCCCGGAGGTAGCTCATCGGGGAAAACGTCTTGGAATTCCTGCAACAAATGAGATAACACAAGAGGAAGATGTTGTGAAGGGTTAGTCCGTACGACGTCATCTTTGCACACAAGTACATAGTGAAGAACGGTCGATGGGCTCTCACACACATCCCTCAAGTCTCTTTTGGTGGCTAAAAGAACTATATCTCTTATGTCCCTCATCGTGGAGTCACTCAAATTTGGCTTGTGGCGCTCACTCTCTTTTAGGTGGATCGCTCTCTCACTTTTGTCTCCACGATGGGATGAAGTGTGCTTGTCGGCGATGACTTGACTTGGAGTCATTGGTCGAAGTACATATTGCTTGCCCTTCATCTTGAAGCTATAGTGATTGGTCCGACCGTTGTGGATGACGCCACGGTCGAATTGCCACGGCCGACCAAGGAGAAGGTGGCAAACGGACATGGGAACCACATCACACTCCAAGGTGTCTTCACAAGCGTGTATCTTGAAGGAAACTTGCACGGTGTGTTCATCTTGGAGGGTGCCGGAATCACTTAACCATTGGACCTTGTAGGGGCGAGGGTGCTTCTTCTTGACCAATTGGAGCTTGGAACAAAGGTCCTCACTTGCCAAATTGTGGCAACTTCCGCCGTCGATGATGACCTTAACGGATTTTCCTTGGATGCCCGCCTTGGTATGGAAAATGTGGCAACGTTGGTCCTCATCTTCTTGTTGTTGAAACGTCAAAACCTTGGAGACAACGAGAGCGGGGCTCGGATCATTGTCTCAAAAGATTTGCGAATCTTCATCGTCATTAACTTGACGATGCATGGCCACGTGCTCCAATGCTTCCATCTCGCCGTCACTCATAGAGTCATAGGTTCCATCGTCTTGAAGGGTCATGGTGCATTTTGTTGGACACTCGTAAGTCTTGTGGCCTCGGCCTTGGCACGTGAAACACTTGATGGAGCTTGATTTAGCGGTAGCATCTGGTGTCGGTGTAGAGTATGAAGCTTTTTATTTGTAGTTTCCTGTAGGAGGTCGGCTTGACGAAGTCGTCTTGTCCTTGTAGCTTGACTTGTCGCCGGTAGTGGTTATAGGTTTCGTAGTCGAAGGCATCGTGGTCGGAGAAGCGTGAGCACTTGAACCGTAGGTCTTGGAAGAGAACTTGGAGTACTTGTAGTCATATTGCACTTGGCGTTCCGCCTTTGTCGCTTGATGCACTAGCTCAAGTAAGTTGGAGTATGGTTGGAAGTCCGCAATTTTCTTGACTTGGTAGTTGAAGCCATTCAATAAACGTGCCATTGTTTGCTCGTCATCTTCCTTGACATTTGCGCAGATCATTGCGATTTCCATCTCTTGATAGTACTCTTCTACCGACTTGGTGCCTTGCTTGAGTTGTTGTAGCTTCTTTAAGAGATCTCGGTTGTAGTGTGTAGGCACAAAGCGAGCTCTCGTGAGATCCTTCATTTGGGCCCAAGTGGTGATAGGAGGTTCACCTCTTTCTCTTCTTCGCTCAATCACTTGTTCCCACCAAATGAGAACGTAGTCTTGGAACTCGAGTGAAGCCATGGCTATCTTCTTCTCTTCGTCATAGTTATGGAGATGGAAAATCTTGTCAACTTTGAGTGCCCATGAGAGGTAATCTTCGAGATCATTGCTTCCGAAGAACTTTGGCATTGTGAACTTGAGCTTGCCGAAGCGTTGTTCATCGTTGTGGTGGTGAGGCCTAAATCCTTGTCTTGGAGGTGGAGCCTCAATGTCGTGGGCTTGTTGACGATGTTCTTGCCCTTATTCATCCTCATCCTCGGATTCGTCGTGATGAGCTTGAGGACGGCGACGAGGTGGACGCGCTCGGTTCCGCATTTCTTTGTGCTCCTCTTGGCGATTGGCTTCTTCTTGTCGTTCACGGCGAAGTGCTTCTTGTTCTTGACGTGCTTGACGGTTGCGTTCCTCCAAAGCACGAGTTGCATCACGGAGTGCACGTTGGGCTTCTAGCGCTTGTTCTTTGCATAGGCGTAGTTCTTCGTCACGGCGTTGTTGTTGGCGTTCTTGTTCGAATGCTTCTTGTTCTTGTTGGTGACGCCGAGCATGCTTGCAAAGTCGATCTTGTAGTCCATTGCCATGGAAGGGATTCTCCGAAGCTTGACGTTGGCGATCTTGGTGTGAACTTGGACCGGAGCGGTCATCTCGGTGATGAGAACGTGCTCGAGGTGGACTCTCGCCGGAAGAGTTCTCCGATGAGTGGCGACTTGAGTTGCGCCGTCTTGACGATGTAGATGTAGAAGAAGCGCACTTGACCATCAAGGCGCGAAATTACTCCATTTGGCTTGAGATCTTGGTGTTGAGGTAGTCCCTTGTTCCCACTTTGGATTCGCGTACGTCGGTGGCGAGTTGCTCGATGCGGTCGTTCAAGACGTCGTGCGATTGGCGCATTACCTTTTGCGCTCCGAAGAATTCTAGCTTGGTGACGTAAGCGGTTGCGTCGTCCTCTTTCTCCTCAAATGCCGGGTTGTGGATGCTTGACCTATCCATAGCACTCAAGTAGATATAAGTGGAAGCATGAGACGACAATATCAATTACCGTTCCACAAGTTTGAAAATGGATCAAGGATCGCTCAATGTGCAAATGTGGAAGTAGTAGAATTGGTACCGAAGATCGTCTTTCTCACACCACAAATAAGGCTTATGGAGTAGCTTGGTTAGGACAGTGGCACAAATTTCAAGCAATCCGAAAGATAAGATTCAATAATGTTGAAAAAGATTCGCAAGTAAGACAATGTAGATCAATAGCAATGAGTATACATGGAAACACACACAGATAGATAAGTGGGGTCGTGCAACCAAGGATGAGCCAAAATGTGGAATCCACGGAAAACGCTCGCGTTGCACAACACTAGAGAGACACTAGCACGATTGCTCAAATGGGTGTGATACGAACTTGTGCACAACCTATAAGAAACAAAACATGTCGTCTTCCTATTCCCGACTTGCTATGTATGTATGAGGCACGTGTCACTCGCTCAAGTGATCCAAGATGATCAAGTATGATATGCAAAATTGGCGATGCTATTGTTCTTTTGTTCTTTTGCTCTTGCTTAAAAGCTTTGCTTCTCTTTCTTTTTGCGATGATGTTTTGTATGGTCACAATGCGGGACGTGCACACCAAGCTAGCAATTATGTATGCGGGTACTATGAGAACACAAAAGATGATACTATGATATATACACGCAATTGGAGCTATGCAGAGTATGTATCACTAAAGTGCACAAGTAGCGTAGCCCAGCAATACTCAATGGCTAGTCTTGATAGGCAAGTAACGCAAATAGGCTCGGGGTAACAATGCAATGGCAAGGGTATATGTCAAGAGTATCGTCGTGGTTACCGTCCTTGCTTACGGTGTAGTGTCAAGGTAGAGGTGGTAGGCGATGATCCGGGCGATGATGAGCAGCGATGTCGATGAAGAACCACTCCTAATTGGCCAAAACACCATAGGAAGTGGCGATGCTCGCGACTCAAAATCTCAAATGCAAATGGGTTGCGGAAGAAATGGCGGTGGTTGTGGAAGAAATTGTGGAAAAATGAGGTCAAAAGAAACCCCAAATGGTGGAAGCAAAATTTTCTGCTAAGGCCGGAAGGTCCGGGGTGGCCGGAGGGTCCGGGGGCCGGAAGTGTAGGATCGAAAGTAGGTCTAGAGGGGGGTGATTAGGCTACTTGACCAAATAAAAATTCTACCTTTTCCCAATTTTAGTTGTGGGAAGATTTTAGCAATGATAGCAAGTCAAGCACACCCTACACATGCAAGTCTAAGAGTATTGCAGCGGGAAGTAAAGACAAGCACATGTAATAGAGGTAAGGGTTAGAAGATCAAACGCAATTGTATACACGAAGATTTTTCCCGTGGTTCCGATAGGTGGCGCTATCGTACATCCACGTTTATGGAGTCTTCCACCCACGGAGGGTAACGGTCGCGAGAGTCCACAGAGGGCTCCACCCATAAGGGTCCACGAAGTAGCAACCTTGACTATTCCATAACGGCTTCCGTCCACGAAGGACTAGCCTCCCTATGGATAGATCTTCACGAAGTAGGCGATCTCCTTGCCCGTACAAACTTCTTGGTTCAACTCCACAACACGAAGTAGGAGGCTCCCAAGCAACACCTAACCAATCTAGGAGGCACCACTGACGGTGTCCTGGACTAGGGGGTACTCACCACGTCGTCTCCCGACCAGTGGGTCGGGCCGAGGACCCCCGTGATGATTCACTAATGGGCCACTTCGAGCAGCCCATGCCGAATACAATGAGGCTTCCACAAGACTTGGCGCACAAGACAAGGACTCCTCTAAACCCTAGGCCTACGGTGCATATATAAACCGAGGCCAGGCTAGTCAATAGATCATTACATTACATCTCATAATCTCGTGGTAGATACATGTACTCTGTACTATCCCCCATATCAATACAATCAAAAGCAGGACGTAGGGTATTATCTCTTCAAGAGAGCCCAAACCTGGGTAAATCCTGTGTCCATGTTACCATCGCTCCAAGATGCCTAGCTTAGTACCCCTACTATGAGATATGCCGGATTTGACACCGACATTGGTGCTTTCATTGAGAGCCTGCTGGCAGTCGCCGCGGTGCAATGGGAATTCAGATCGTCTCCAGCGCGATCTACGCGTTGGAACCGAGCTTTGTTGTCGATGTCGGCATCTTCGTCGCCGGCTCGACTGGTCACCTCGGCTGGACCGAGGACTGTGCTCCGTGTCGGATCGTCAAGATCGGACGTATACTTTCATCGTCATCATCTCCGATCTCTATCAAGATCACGAGAAATCATCCATGGAGCTCGGGGGCTCGATGTTGACATCGTCCTCGAGCAACCGTGCGGTTTTTCTGGACAGCGACTCCTGTTCGTCGTCCCCGCTTCCTCGAGCGTCGCCTTGACGATTGCTTTGGTGGAACTGGGCATAATTGAGTCTATAATGACCCCGTAAAATTTCGTCGTATTCCGATGGAGGAATCTTCGGCGATCTACGAAATACCGGAGCCCCGTCGAATCTGGACGGGAATCGGGATGAGTTTAGGGCGAGGTGTCCAGCTTCCAGCTCGGACATCTTTTGGAAGATCCCACCGTTCATCGGCTGCGGAATTCGCATATCGATCACCCCTCAAAATTTCAGCTCAATCCGACCGTTCAAACTCCGGGAAACGTCCGATGAGTGCATCAATTTTTCCAATCTGTTTTCTGCGCGAAAACGAATCCGACCCGAGTTCATCTTTTTCATGAACGGGTTGTCGGACGTCCTTTTTGAAGGAAATTTTCTCATCATCTCGGTCATCCGACCAAGAGTTCGGCATCGCAAGGGCCGAATAATCATCAAGCGAACCTCGTCATCCGCGGGTTGTACGGGTCGGGGGCTCCGTTGCTTCATCAAGCCAGCATTGACCTCGTCACAAATTCCGACCTGCGTCGGCATCGTCGCGCCGTTACTTTTTCAAGCTGACGTCTGCCACGCCGACCTGCTTTGACACGTCGACTGGCATGGGGCTCTAGCGTCACCTTACCGATCTGCTCCGTCACCTTGGCTAGACTGGGGGCTTCGTCATCTCCCCATCAACCCGCTCCAGAGACTTCGGCGTCACCAGCCGACCAGCTTCGACACCTCGGCTGGCATGAGAATTCAGCGTCACCAGCCGACCAGCTTCGACACCTCGGCTGGCGTGAGACTTCGGCGTCACCAGTCAACCTACTTCGACACCTCCGCTGGCCTGAGACTTCGGCGTCACCAGCCGACCTGCTCCGTCACCTCGGCTAGACCGGGGCTTTCGCATCCCTTCATCAACCTGCTCCGGGGACTTCGGCGTCACCAGCCGACCTGCTTCAACACCTCGGCTGGCATGAGACTTCGGCGTCACCAGCCGACCTGCATGAGACTTCGGCGTTCGCCGATCACAGCTTCGCCATGTTAACTGGACCAAGGACTTCATCTCGCAACATCGACCGTGCAGCGTCGCCACTTCGTCAAGCCAAACTCTTCATTCGGGCACCTCGGCGCTCAGGCCATATTTCTTTATTTATTCTATTCGTATAAATTAATTATGCATTTTTTTATTGTAATTATTATCTCTTGCTCGCACTATTTTATGTGTGCAGGTAATCGGCTTCGGCTGCATCGCGCGGTCAGTTCGGCGTCACCTTGCCGACCTACTCCGCCACCTCGACTGGACCGGGGGCTTCGCCTCACCACATAGGCCGAGCCGTGTCACTACTTCGGAATGCCGAGCTCCTCGCTCGGTCATCTCGGGCTTGGGGGCTGGGACCTCGGTCATGCCAAAGACTATGCACCATATCGGATCTGTCAAAAGTTCGATGGGCGTCCTCGTCCTGCCACAAGCCCGGATCGCGTCATCGACACCGAGCACATTAACCAGCTAAGTCACTTTCATGTTAAAATATTTTCAGCTTTCTAATTTTGTTCGGTTCGACCAAGCGTTATACTTTTTTGACAAAAAGTTGTTTGTGAAAAACTTTCTCTGTCAAAACTTTGTTTGTTACAAACAAATTCAAATACCCCGTTTACTTGGGGGCTTCCTTTATGAAACCTTTTCTCTTTGCATGTGATTATTATTGTACAGCTTCTTTCCTTGCTCGTGTATTATGCCAAAATATGCATCATGTTGACTTAAGTGTTCCGCAAAGCTGGGTTGCCTGGCTCCTGTGCTTACCCCTACATTCCCGATTGTTCGGCTAGGGAGTAAAGGGAGCACCTCTACGATTGTTACGATCGGGTCATCCGAACTCGTACCTCAGAAGGGTGAAGCCGAAAGCTAGCGCTCTTATTTTTTTCAACTATGGTCGGCACACGACGGAACTCACGCGTACACAAATCTATTGCACAAGTCTCATAGTAATCATGAGCGACCAAAGAAAGGTACCGTTGGGGGCACTATTTTCTTTGAAGATGCTTCTTACGTTACATAAGTAATATAGCATAAGTTCCCTGGGCGCGCTTTGTCTGTTACAGCCTCATGGCCTGATTGCCTGGTTATCCGAAACACCGTCGATATTCTCGGTAGGCGGAGTAGATAACACTTTTCGGCCCTTGGCCGAAGAGAGAGAAGCCGACGGCCGGTTAAGACGCGTTCAAAGTTCGGGCGAACACAGATATTATATAAGTACTTCGATACATACAATCATTATACATAATTTTTTTTTACCCAAGTCACTTGGGGGCTCTTAATTTAATATGAGCCATTTTATAATAGATGTTTTCTTCTTAGTCGTTGCAAAGTCTTTTTCTACCACTCCTTTCTCGACTCAAGTATATGATCAATAGCCGGGTAGCCTGGTTTCTCTCTAAAGCCGCTCGCGTTTAGTTCGCTAAACTGGCCTGAGAAACACTCCGCCTTCGGGATAGGGAGGTTGAAGCCGAAGGCTGACCCACTTGAAGTCTAGAGATCGGATGTGTCATGTCAAAGCACGACGGAGGCACAATTTTAAGACCAATTTCGTATTGGCACCAAAAAACTTGATTCAATCTAGACGTAAAGTTTTTTACGCGAGTTTTTTGGTTTTTTGAGCTTATAACATCTTTCACCTATTTTATGTTTTCCTTTTAGGAAGCGGGACATTCTCTTGGTTGAGGTGTTCGGCGTGATGGTCTTGCTAGGAAACTCTTTTCTAAACTACAGTTTGGCATCTTTTCTGCTGAACTCCACCTCGGTGTTGTCAAAACATACATGACGGTTGAACTAGTTCCCGAGGAGGTACGATCCTAGGGTTGGCCATATTGCCCAACCCAAGTCTCGGGGGCTACTGCATTGACAATTCAATGCAGAAAATTTCAATGCAATACAGTTTCCGAGGAGATTATGATCCTTGGGTTGGTCGGCCGCACCCAACCTGAGTCTCGAGGTCTGTGCACACCGCTTTTGTGTTCCGAAGTATGCTGCCGAGCTAGGAGTTGATCCTCAGGCCGATTTTGCGAATCGACCTGAGTCTCAGGGGCTACTGGGATCAGCGGTTTTATGTCATCCTTCAGGTGCATCTCGGGTTTTAGACCGACACACACCTTGAGGGCTACTGGCTATATATCTCGGCAGAGAATAAATTGCACCGATCAAGAATATCCACAAAAAATCAGCCCACGGTCGGGGTGGTGCACCACCTCGAAAGCAGTCCGGCATAAAGCTCGGGCGCAAGTGGCTGGCTCCATAGAGAGCGTTTCCGACATTAAGCTCGGACGAATTCCTTTAATTTTTTAAGGTCCAAGGTAGTTTATGATACCTCGGACGCTGATCATCATTGGAGCTTGGATGCAGTCCGGCGTTGGAGCTCGGAAGCAGTCTGGCATAAAGCTCAAGATCAGAGACGCCTTAGAAGCAGTCCGGCATAAAGCTCGGATGTGAATGGCTGGTTCCATAAAAGGCTATTCCGGCATTTAAGCTCGGATGAAGTCCTTCAACTTTTTCAAGACCGAGGTAATCTATGACACCTCAGATACAGTTCGGCGTTGGAGCTCAAACACAGTCCAGCGTTGGAGCTCGGACACAGTCCGGCGTTGGGGCTCGGCTGCAAAAAGATACCTCGGATACAGTCCGGCGTTGGAGCTCGGCTGTAAAAAGACACCTCAGATGCAGTTCGTCATTAGAGCTCGGACGCAAGAGGACACCGCCGCACGGGAAACCCTTCAAACCCGAGGTGTGGCATAAAAAATAATAAGGCATTGATAAAGGCCGATAACTTAAAGGGGCTCCTCGGATGCCCGACGTGTGAACTCTTCGGATTCAGCTCGGCGATCCTCAAGATCGGACATGGGAAGATTTGTTGAACCAGTTTTCAAGACCGACGACCGAAGACAAAGAACTGTTCGGAAGAACCGAGGAGCGTCCCCAACTTGAAGAACGATTCAGGGGGCTACTGACGGTGTCCTGGACTAGGGGGTACTCACCACGTCGTCTCCCGACCAGTGGGTCGGGCCGAGGACCCCCGTGATGATTCACTAATGGGACACTTCGGGCATCCCATGCCGAATACAAGGAGGCTTCCACAAGACTTGGCGCACAAGACAAGGACTCCTCTAAACCCTAGGCCTATGGTGCATATATAAACCGAGGTCAGGCTAGTCAATAGATCATTACATTACATCTCATAATCTCGTGGTAGATACATGTACTCTGTACTATCCCCCATATCAATACAATCAAAAGCAGGACGTAGGGTATTATCTCTTCAAGAGAGCCCGAACCTGGGTAAAATCCTGTGTCCATGTTACCATCGCTCCAAGACGCCTAGCTTAGGACCCCTACTACGAGATATGCCGGATTTGACACCGACAACCACCCTCCAAAAGGTAATAGGCTTGATAGTGATGATGAAATCCTTGCTCTTGTGCTTCAAGATGATAGACTCCTCAACACTCAATCACTCTCTCACAGATTTGGCTTGGTAGAAGAGATTGATTGGGTGGAAAGAAACTTGGGGAGGCTAGAAATCAAGATCCATATGGTTGGAGTGGATGATCTTGATCTCAACACAAGGGTAGGTGGTTCTCTCTCAGAAATTTGGATATGGGAAGTGGGGAACTATTCTGAGTGCTTCTCTTACGAGTGAGATGTGGTGGAGGGGTATATATAGGCATCTCCAAAAATCCAACCGTTACAACATTATTGACCATCTCGGTGAAACCGAAGCAAAACTCGGTTGTACCGATCTGTTCAAAATGTGGCAACTTTCGGAATCTCGGTGAGACCGATATAGGAATCTTGGTGGTACCGAAACGAGCGGCCGAGGGCAGTTCCCAAAACTCGGTGAGACCTAAGCATAAAATCAGAATTTCCGATTCTATGAAATCAGTCACCCGAACCGTGGTCACCAAAACTCGGTTGCACCGATGCAGTCTCGGTTGTACTGAAATGCTGGGGTTTGGCTAGGGTTCTGTCTTGGGTAGAAAATCTGTAGAGCTGGATGAAAACTTGGTGGCACCGATTTTGTGGATTAGGATTTTGATAGAGTATTTTTGTGGGAGAGCTTGTGGGTGTTTTTGGTGGCTAGCACTTGTGCATGTGGAGCAATTTGTTCACCAACAATACCTTACCCCCTTTTAATAGTATTGGCTTTCCTATGGACTCAAAGTGATTTCTCACAAAGTAAAAAGAGAGTCTTCTAGCTTGAGCTTTGCCAATCCATTCCTTGCATCTTGGGGTATCTCCTCACAATATATAGCCATCCCATCATTAGACTTTTCCTGAAATATACTTAGTGGAAACATGAGTCCAATGACATATATGTTGTTATTAATTACCAAAACCACCAAGGGAGCAAATGTGCTTTCAATATCCCCCTTTTTGGTAATTGATGACAACATATAGATCAAAGCTTCGACATATGATATAATCAATGAATAGGGTCATCGCTTTGAGAAGTATGTGATAAGAAAGAGCTCCCCCTAAATTTTTGCACTATTTTGAATTTGCGTTTGAATGCAAATGCACAATCGATTAGGTTGATGGGGCACTCTTCCATGTCACATACAGCTTGGTGGTGTGCGAGAATAATATGAGTGAACAACATAGCATGACACATCAAGCAAGAAGTGAATGATCATCTCATAAGCATCTCAAAAGATAAGACGTAGTAGCAACACATAAGAAGTGCATGATCAAACACCAACAAGTTTAACGCAACGACCAACCAAAAGATTTTAAAGTTTTGGAGAGCGATAAAAAGAAACACTCTCTCTCTCTCTCTCTCTCTCTCTCTCTCTCAGCCCTAATGATATATACAACTCCTCCCCCTTTGGCAACAAGTTACCAAAAAGTTCAAAGGTATAGGACTAATCGTCTCTCTGGGGCTGATCTCCTCAGGTTGTTAATGTAGGAGTCGAGAGAACCGCATCTGCGAAGACTTCTGCCGATGTCATGGAAGGGGTTGGAGTAGTCACTAGAGGTGCTGATGGAGCTAGTGGGACTGAAGGAGCTGCAGCAGGTGCTGATGAGGATGGTCTCAACTCTGAAGCTGGCGCTGTCGCAGATCTAGCTTGGGTCTTAAACTGAGTGCTGGGCCTGAGAGAGCGACCGTCATCATCATCATCATCATCATTGTCATCCTCTGAGGTGTGGGGAAGGGGTACTAAGTCCACCTCCTTCTTGAGCTCATCAACTGTCTTTGTCAGCCCATCAACCTTGTTGTTCAGTGTGTGGAGCTTGTCTTCAACAATCCTTTCCAGGCTCTTTTGGTTCTTCAAAATCTCTGTGATGTCATTCTGCATGCCTTGGATTGAGCTAAGGATGAGGTCCATCTACTCATTCCTTGTCCTTGGCACTGGAGCACTAGTGACTCTGGCTGCCTCAGCTGCTGCATGTGCACTAGATGAAGTGGGATGATCTGGATTCATCACCACAATGTTGTCCTCAAACTCTGGCTGGAGTGGCATATGTGGTCGATCAAGTGCATATGCATTCTTTTCAAGCTTTGAGTTGATAAGCATCTGAATATACGGTGCATATCCACAAGATCTCTTCTGATTAGCAGCAGTCCTCTTCACAGTCTCAACAATCAAGTCCATGACCCTGAATCTGGTGTGAAGGTCAATATGATGCAGCATGTTGATGGAGTATCCTCGGATCATCTTGCCATCTCCTGATTTGGGCATCAAAGTGTACCTCATGATGGTGTTGGTGGTGGTCAGTCCTGCCTGCAGTTAGTATACTGAGCCAAACTTATGTGAATGCACATAGTCGGCAGGAATCTCCTTGTACATCATTGCCATGGAATTATGATTCATCTTGGCCTCAGAGTACACATCCAAATCACCATCTTCTACCTGTGGGGCTGCTAAGATGGTAGCCCACTCTTCCACTATGGATTCATACCTGACACCTTCTGTCATCCAGACAATTCTACCATCTCCATAAAAATGAGCTGTGGAGTAGAATTGCATGATCATCTCATCATTCCAAGGGGTAAACTCTCTACCAACAAATGCATCAATGTCAATGGCCTTGAAGTTCTCTTGCACATGGGGAAAATAATCTTCATTCTTCTTAATGTAGTCCCAGTCTACATATCTCATATCACTCACAGTTGGGCTCTTGTCCAATAGGACAGTCTCATAAAAATCTTGCTGCTCCTTGGTGTGAAATCTAGGATCAACAGCAGTCCTTCTCCTCTGAGAATAAGGATCTATAGCTCTCCATTCCCTCAGCCATGAATCCTTCCTCTTCTTCATGTCCTCGGCAATAGGATGGTTGTCATTGTGCTCTGGAAGGTGAGGTCCCAGCTTCCTCAAAATAGTCATTTCATCTTCTTCAGCAGCAGCTCTGGAGGAAGAACCCTTGTTCTTTGTTGCAGCTGGAATGTCTCTGGTTGTCCTCTTGGGCTTAGGAGCTGTGGGCTTCTTGGGAGCAGACTTGGTGCTCTTAGCTGGAGCATCCTTGGGCATAGCATCTGCCAACAATTTCTTCTTCTTCTTGGGAGGAGCCTTGGCAGCTGGCTCTACTTCTCCCTCAGCTTCTGCTGGATCTTCATACATGGACGTAGGTCTTCCAACAACATGAACAATCCTCTTCCTGCTTCTCTTCTTATCAGCTAGCTTCTTGGGCATAGAGTTTCTGGCTGGCTCTATTGACATGGAAGCCCTAGCACTCTCTGGTGCTCTCATAGCCTCTGTGCTGGCATACTCCTTCCTGACAGGCCTCCTAGATGAGGTGGCCTCAAATGCAGACTTCTTGGCAGCTCTGTCTGCTTTGTCTTGCTTTTACTTAGCAAGAACCTCCTCTGGCACAAAATCAGAGTCCTCTTCATCTGATTTCAATCTTCTCCTGGCTCTAGTTGCTGCCTTGGACAAACTGTGAGAGCTAGGTGTGCCTGGATCTTCTGAAGATGAGCTAGGCTTAGGACTAGTGCCTGGATCTGCATCAATGCTAGGCTCTCTAGAGTCATCCTGACTATCACCTGAAGCTGACATACTGTCCCTATGAATGGAGTATAGAAGAGCAGAAAGGTTGAGCATCACAAAAACACATACACATTTTTAAAATTTAAACTCAGAAACTTTGGGTATGAACTACTGCAAAATACATTTCGGTACCACCGGGTTGGAATTTTTGGAGTCTCTGAGACTGACCACTTGCTTAACAGAAACTTGGGCAGCCTTTTCGGTGTAACCGAAGAGAACTACTTGGTATCACCGAAGTGGTTCTCAGAAACCCTGAAAACTGAATCGGTGGAACCGATTCTATCGACTCGGTGTCACCGAGATGCATGTTGCGGGAGTTCAGATCCAGAATTTCCTCGTTTTCTAATCTATGGATGATTCTTGTGGGATAGAAAGATTGCACATTGTGGATTGTAGATGGAAGTAACCTGATGCGCATGAATCGGATAGAGGAGCGCACAAGGGGCCGAATTCATACCCTAGCTTGGTGATGAATCCGCTACGGCGTCGACGGCGGTGGAGATTTCCGTCAACGGCGTGGATCCCAACGGCGAAGGCGCTCGGGGAGGCAAGGGCGACGACCAAAGGGTCCTTGTGCGGCAGCTTAGGGTTGGGGACTTGGCGTTTGAAGATGAAATTTCAAAATGTCAGGTCCGCCGGATTAAGTACCCTTCACTGTCGGTGTCACCGATACTAAAATTTCGGTGTCACTGAGTTCCTCTACTGTCAGTTGACAGGGAAACTCGGTGAAGCCGAGATTATGGTATCGGTGGTACCGAGGTGCAAAGACAGATCAACCCTAGGCATTCGGTGGAACCGAGATTTTCTGGTTGGTTACACCGAGTTGCACTTTAGCGAGGTTTTGGAGGTCAGCCTTGACGAAATGGTACCCGAGTGCTCCTCACACAGAGGGTTCGACAAGTGCTTGTTCAAGTTTTTGTGATGTAGCATGAATAGAACTTGAGGTGAGAAAGCATAGATAGCTAGAGAGGTGTCCTAGGCATTCTTGTATATCCAATTGGCAAAAGAAGAACAAAAGCCAAATAGCTACAATTGGATATCCTCGAATGAGTAAAGATATGCAGACCAACATGCTCACACAATAAGATATCAAATGAAATCATGGCAAACATGCACAAACATTCTAGCATCTATCAAGCACTTGGGCGATGATGTAGTCATCTATATATGAGTATATTGACTTAGGAGCCAAGTAAGAATACTTGATCATAGGCCATACTCATCGTTTAAGCACAAGTGGGGTTACCACTTTTACATAAAGCTTTTAATGTTGTCACATTCTAAGAGATGCTTTAACTCAAGTCTTAGAGTAAAGCTCCCCCTTGATGTGACATACCCCCTAGGAGGGATAAACTAACCTTGGGTTTTGTCGTAGAAGACTTCATGTGGGTGATGTAGTGGTGGATGCTCATAGTTGATGAAGATCATCTTGAGTTGGGAGCAATGCCTTTTTTTTGTTTCTTACTCTCCTCACCTACATGGGTTAGTCCCAAACACAAGAGACAAATACAAGGATATCTATGGACATGGAGTGCAAAGCATACACGATGATGTCCATGGATTCATTAATTACCTTGTCCCTTGCTTTTCCTTTGAGGAAATGCGTGACTCCTTGAACTATTGCATAATGTTGATGTTGATTGCAACTAGTCCTTGCCAATAATGAATGTGAGTGAATTTAATTGGCGGAGTCACCCCTCAAGAACTTCTCTAGTTCTTCTTCTTGGGGACCCACATCAAGTTGATGGGAATCCTCGGTGTTGAAGTGGCACTTGTAGAAGTTGAGTTTGTAGAAGCCTTGGGAACCCACTTGACCAAAGCTTGGGATTCATCTTCATATGAGTCGATCTCCTCTTGAAGTTTGTCCTTGCCCTTGAGCTTGTGATCTTGTGGTGGAAGGTCATCTTGTGCTTTTGTTCCCCTGGGAAGAGTATGTTCATACTTCTCCCTTTGAGGAAAAAATTTGGGCTTGGGGTATGGACCTTCTTCCCATTCAGCTCCATTTGCGTTGAAGTAGCCAATGCCATGGTTCTTCCGGTATCCTCCGTGCTTGCGTACAATTTCCTCAAATTGCTTACATCCGGCAAGACTTTTGTAGATACCTTTCTCTATAATCCCTTTCAATAGATTATTTTCTTGTTCAAGTGTAACTTGGCTAAGAGAGTCGTTAGTGGGATCAATAGAACTACTAGAAGCAATATCATTGGATTTATCATTTTTATTGCTACTAGTTGAAGAACCTTTCTTGCCTTTGTTACTAGTTTGCTTAGCCTTAACTTGTGGAATGAATGTAGACAAGAGAAGTCGTTTGGCTAGATAAGAGGAAGTCTTCTTTCGAAGATCGTCATTGATAGATTTAAGGAATTCATGCTCTTGCTCCAAATTGAGCTTCTCGAAGAGGAGCTTCTCATGTGTCTTTACAAGCTCTCTATGATCTTGTAGAGTAGACTCGTGGGCTAACTTAAGAGTGTTTAGTTTTTGAGTTAGTCGCTCTATTTCCAACTTATCATCATCACATGACTTATATTGACTAAAGTGATTACTAACAAGTTCATTTTGACTAGTATTACTAGATTTGTCAAATAGCAAGTCATCATATCCTAGTAGATAGTCCTCATCACTATTGAAATCAAGATACTCGGGGTGTGATACCTTGGGGCATTTAGCCATGAAGCAACTTCCACTCCCTTCATTTGGTGAATCAAATATATCGTAGGAGTTGGAGGAAACGAGTGCAAGTCCAGCAACACCTTCATCTTGACTATAGTCGGAGTCGGAGTGATAGCTTCTCTCAGAGTGGTTGTCGGAATCGGAGCCGGAAACCCATTCACCAACATGAGCTTGATGTCTTCTTCTTGAGTAGCTCTTGGTGTACTTGTCCTTCTTCTCCGAATCCCTACTTCTCCTTGAGGGTCTTCGTTCATAACGATCATCTCTACCCCTTCTCTCTCTTCGAGGTGACTCATCTCTTGAGCTCTTCCTTCTTGGTGACTCTTCCCTTCTTTTGTGGGGGGTCGTGCACTCATTGGAGTAGTGTCCGGGCCTTCCACAATTGTAACAATTCCGGTCACGACTAGATGAACGCTTTTCTTCATATCTTGAGTTGGAGTTCCTCTCTTTGCCTCTACTCTTGTAGAACTTGTTGAATTTCTTGACCATGAGGCTTATCTCTTCATTGGTAACAAGGTTTTCGCTTGAAGTAGCGGGAGCATCACTTGTGGCTTTGTAAGAACCGCTAGACTTGTTGTGAAGTTCTTCCTTGTCTTTGAGTGACATCTCATGAGCAACAATTCTACCAATGACTTCCGTAGGCTTGAGATCTTTGTAGTTAGGCATCATTTCGATTAGAGTGCACACGGTGTCATACTTTCCATCCAAAGCTCTAAGTATCTTCTTGATGATGAATTTGTCGGTCACTTCTTTGCTTCCTAAGCCGGCAATCTCATTGGTAAAGAGAGCGAGACTAGAGTACATCTCTGCGACTCCTTCACCATCCTTCATCTTGAACTTGGCAAGTTGAATTTGAAGCACATCCAACTTAGATTCTCTGACGGAATCGGTACCTTCGTGCATATCAACCAAAGTATCCCAAATTTCCTTTGCATTCTCAAGACGGCTGATTTTGTTGAATTCTTCGGGGCATAGGCAGTTGAAAAGAATGTCACATGCTTGAGCATTATATTGCAACATCTTCAATTCTTCCGCGGTCGCTTCACGATCCGTTTCCTTTCCATCGCCAAAGAATTCACCTTGCAAGCCAACACGAACAACAGCCCAAACGGCGGGGTTATGACCCAGAATATGCATTTTCATTTTATGCTTCCAAATAGCAAAATTTGTACCATCAAAATATGGACCTCTACGGTGATAATTTCCCTCACTAGACGCCATACTCTCCTAGGTTGTGAAACCAATGCAATGGAGACCAAAGCTCTGATACCACTTGTAGGATCGAAAGTAGGTCTAGAAGGGGGGGTGATTAGACTACTTGACCAAATAAAAATTCTACCTTTTCCCAATTTTAGTTGTGGTCAGATTTTAGCAATGATAGCAAGTCAAGAACACCCTACACATGCAAGTCTAAGAGTATTGCAGCGGAAATTAAAGACAAACACATGTAATAGAGGTAAGGGTTAGAAGATCAAACGCAATTGTAAACACGAAGATTTTTCCCATGGTTCCGATAGGTGACGCTATCGTACATCCACGTTTATGGAGTCTTCAACCCACGGAGGGTAAAAGTCGCGAGAGTCCACGAAGGGCTCCACCCATAAGGGTCCACGGAGTAGCAACCTTGACTATTCCATAACGGCTTCCGTCCACGAAGGACTAGCCTCACTATGGGTAGATCTTCACGATTAGGCGATCTCCTTGCCCGTGCAAACTTCTTGGTTCAACTCCACAACACGAAGTAGGAGGCTCCCAAGCAACACACCTAACCAATCTAGGAGGCACCACCCTCCAAAAGGTAATAGGCTTGATAGTGATGATGAACTCCTTGCTCTTGTGCTTCAAGATGATAGACTCCTCAACACTCAATCACTCTCTCACAGATTTGGCTTGGTAGAAGAGATTGATTGGGTGGAAAGTAACTTGGGGAGGCTAGAAATCAAGATCCATATGGTTGGAGTGGATGATCTTGATCTCAACACAAGGGTAGGTGGTTCTCTCTTAGAAATATGGATATGGGAAGTGGGGAACTGTTCTGAGTGCTTCTCTTACGAGTGAGATGTGGAGGAGGGGTTGATACGTCTCCAACGTATCTATAATTTTTGATTGTTCCATGCTATTATATTATTTGTTTTGGATGTTTTATATGCATTAATATGCTATTTTATATTATTTTTGGGACTAACCTATTAATCTAGAGCCTAATGCCAGTTTCTGTTTTTTCCTTGTTTTTGAGTATTGCAGATAAGGAATATTAAACGGAGTCCAAACAGAATAAAATCTTCAGAATTATTTTTCTTGGACCAGAAGAAACCCAGCAGACTTGGAGATGAAGGCAGGAGACCTGCCATGGAGTCACAAGCCACCAGGGCGCGCCCTAGGGGGGGGGGCGCCCCCCTGGCTTGTGGCCCCCCGGCAGCCCTCCTAACCCTATTCTTCGGCCTATAAATTCCCAAATATTCCCTGGATACCAAGAGGAGGCACGAAAATACTTTTCCGCCGCCGGAAGCCTCTGTTCCCGTGAGATCCCATCTTGGAGCCTTTTCCGGTAATCTGCCGGAGGGGGATTCGATCACGGAGGGCATCTACATCAACTCCATTGCCCCTCCGATGATGCGTGAGTAGTTCACCACAGACCTTCGGGTCCATAGCTAGTAGCTAGATGGCTTCTTCTCTCTCTTTGTTCTTCAATACCATGTTCTTCATGATCTTCATGTAGATCTATCCGATGTAATACTCTTTTGCGGTGTGTTTGTCGAGATCCGATGAATTGTGGGTTTATGATCAGCTTATCTATGAATATTATTTGAATCTTCTCTGAATTCTTATATGCATGATTTCATATCTTTGCAAGTCTCTTCGAGTTATTGGTTTGGTTTGGCCAACTAGATTGGTAATTCTTGCAATGGGAGAAGTGCTTAGTTTTGGGTTCAATCTTGCGGTGTCCTCACCCAGTGACAAAGTAGGGGTAGCGAGGCACGTATTTGTATTGTTGCCATCGAGGATAAAAAGATGGGGTTTTCATCATATTGCTTGAGTTTATCCCTCTACATCATGCCATCTTACCTAATGCGTTACTCTGTTCTTCATGAACTTAATACTCTAGATGCAGGCAGGAGTCGGTCGATGTGTGGAGTAATAGTAGTAGATGCAGAATCGTTTCCGTCTACTTGACACGGACGTGATGCCTATATGCATAATCATTGCCTTGGATATCTTCATAATTATTCGCTTTTCTATCAATTGCTCGACAGTAATTTGTTCACCCACCGTATTATTTTCCTTCATGAGAGAAGCCTCTAGTGAAACCTATGGCCCCCGGGTCTATTTTCCATATTATATTTTTAGATCTATAAACCAAAAATACCAAAAATACTTCGCTGCATTCTTTTTACTTTTGTTTTACTTTTCGTTTTAGCAATCCTATCTATCTATCTCTATCAGATCCCATCCTTGAAAGTAACCGTGAAGGGATTGACAACCCCTTTATAGCGTTGGGTGCAAGTGTTTGATTATTTGTGTAGGTACATCTATTGGGGACTTGCTTGTATCTCCTACTGGATTGATACCTTGGTTCTCAACAACTGAGGGAAATACTTATCTACTTTGCTGCGTCACCCTTTACTCTTCAAGGGAAAATCAACACATGCTCAAGAAGTAGCAAGAAGGATTTCTGGCGCCGTTGCCGGGGAGATCTACATCAAGCCTACCAAGTACCCATCACAAACTCATCTCTTGCACTTACATTATTTGCCATTTGCCTCTCGTTTTCCTCTCCCCCACTTCTAAAACAATTTTCAGAAAATACCAAAAAGATTTGCCTTTTTATTCGCCCTTCTTCCGTTCTTCTTTTCGTTTGCTTTTTTTTTTGCTTGTGTGCTAGATTGGTTGCTTTGTCACGATGTCTCAAGAGAATACCAAGTTGTGTGACTTTTCCAATACTAATAATAATGATTTTATTAGTACTCCGATTGCTCCCACCACTAGTGCGGAATCTTATGAAATTAATGCCGCTTTGCTTAATCTTGTTATGAAAGAACAATTTTCCGGCCTTCCTAGTGAAGATGCCGCATCCCATCTAAATACTTTCGTTGAGTTGTGTGATATGCAAAAGAAGAAAGATGTGGATAATGATATTGTTAAATTGAAGCTATTTCCGTTCTCACTACGAGATCGTGCTAAAACTTAGTTTTCATCTTTGCCTAAAAATAGTATTGATTCATGGAATAAGTGTAAAGATGCTTTTATTTCCAAGTACTTTCCGCCCGCTAAGATCATCTCCCTTAGGAACGATATAATGAATTTTAAGCAACTTGATCATGAGCATGTTGCACAATCTTGGGAGAGGATGAAACTAATGATTAGAAATTGCCCCGCGCATGGTTTGAGTTTATGGATGATTATACAAATTTTTTATGCGGGGTTGAATTTTGCATCTAGGAATCTGTTAGATTCCGCCGCGGGTGGTACTTTTATGGAAATCACATTAGGAGAAGCTACTAAACTCCTAGATAATATTATGGCAAATTACTCTCAATGGCACACCGAAAGATCTCCTACTAGTAAAAAAGTGCATGCTATTGAAGAAATAAATACTTTGAGTGAAAAGATGGATGAATTGATGAAATTGTTTGCTAGTAAGAGTGCTCCTATTGATCCTAATGATATGCCTTTGTCTTCTTTGATTGGAAATAATAATGAATCTATGGATGTGAATTTTGTTGGTAGGAGCAATTTTGGTAATAACGCGTATAGAGGTAATTTCAATCCTAGGCCGTTTCCTAGTAATTCCTCTAATAATTATGGTAATTCCTACAACAACTCTTATGGAAATTATAATAATATGCCCTCTGATCTTGAGAATAATATTAAAGAATTTATTAGTTCGCAAAAGGGTTTCAATGATATGATTGAAGAAAAATTGCTCAAGATTGATGATTTGGCTAGGAACGTTGATCGAATTTCACATGAGATTGATTCTTTGAAAATTAGATCTATTCCACCCAAGCATGATATTAATGAGTCTTTAAAAGCTATGAGAACTTCTATTGATGAGTGTAAGGAAAGAACCGCTAGAATACGTGCTAAGCGTGAATGGCTTGAAAAAGTGTGTTTTCGTGATAATAATGATGAAGATCTTAAAGTGATTGATGTGACTCCTATTGAATCTTTGTTTTCTAATATAAATCTTGATAAATATGGGACTGGAGATAATTCAACTTTAGTTACAAGGCATCCCAATGATTCGGAGTTTATAGATCTTGATGCTAAGATTGATAAAAGTGGGATTGAAGAGGTCAAAACTTTAGATATCAATGAACCCACTCTTTTGGATTTAAAGGACTTTAATTATGATAGTTGTTATTTGATTGATTGTGTTTCCTTGTTGCAATCCATGTTGAATTCTCCTCATGCTTATAATCAAAACAAAGCTTTTACTAAACATATCGTTGATGCTATGATGAAATCTTTTGAAGAAAAACTTGAGTTGGAAGTTTCTATACCTAGAAAGCTTTATGATGAGTGGGAACCTACTATTAAGATTAAGATTAAAGATTATGAGTGACATGCTTTGTGTGATTTGGGTGCTAGCGTTTCCACGATTCCAAAAACTATATGTGATGTGCTAGGTTTCCGTGAATTTGATGATTGCTCTTTAAATTTGCATCTTGCGGATTCCACTATAAAGAAACCTATGGGAAGGATTAATGATGTTCATATTGTTGCAAATAGGAATTATGTGCCCATAGATTTCATTGTTCTTGATATAGATTGCAATCCTACATGTCCTATTATTCTTGGTAGACCTTTCCTTAGAACGATTGGTGCAATTATTGATATGAAGGAAGGAAATATTAGATTCCAATTTCCATTAAGGAAAGGCATGGATCACTTTCCTAGAAAGAAAATAAAATTACCTTATGAATCTATTATGAGAGCTACTTATGGATTGCATACCAAAGATGACAATACCTAGATCTATTGCGTTATGCCTAGCTAGGGGCGTTAAACAATAGCGCTTGTTGGGAGGCAACCCAATTTTATTTTTATGCTTTTGTTTTTGCTTCTGTTTTTGAGTGTTTTACACATTATTACCTTTGTAGTAATTGTGTTTTCTTGTTTAATTTAGTGTTTGAGCCAAGTAAGACCTTTGGGATGGTCTACGGTGTTTGTGATTTGATTTTACTGAAAAACAGAAACTTTTGCTCTCAGTCCAGGAATTTTGTAAATTCACTGGAACGTGCTTTTGATCTGAAATTTTTACACAAGATTGATATACAAATTTCCCTTATTTCCTAATTTTTCAGAATTTTTGGAGTTACAGAAGTATTCGAAGTCTATAGATTGCTACAGACTGTTCTGTTTTAGACAGATTATGTTTTCTTTGTGTTGTTTGCTTATTTTGATGTATCTATGGGTTGTGTCGGGGGGTATGAACCATGGAGAAGTTAGAATACAGTAGATATTACACCAATATAAATAAAGAATGAGTTCACAACAGTACCTAAAGTGGTGATTTATTTTTCTTATACTAACGGATCTCACGAGTTTTCTGTTGAGTTTTGTGTTGTGAAATTTTCAAGTTTTGGGTAAAGATTTGATGGAATATGGAATAAGGAGTGGCAAGAGCCTAAGCTTGGGGATGCCCAAGGAAACCCAAGCCATATTCAAGGATACCAAAAAGCCTAAGCTTGGGGATGCCCCGGAAGGCATCCCCTCTTTCGTCTTCAATCGATCGGTAAATTTACTTGAGGCTATATTTTTATTCACCACATGATATGTGTTTTGCTTGGAGCGTCTTGTATGATATGGGTCTTTGCTTTTTAGTTTGCCACAATCATCCTTGCTGCACACATCTTTTGAGGGGGACACGCATTAATCGTGAATTTATTAGAATACTCTATGTGCTTCACTTATATCTTTTGAGCTAGGCAATGTTGCTCTAGTGCTTCACTTATATCTTTTTAGAGCACGGTGGTGTTTTATTTTATAGAAATTATTGAACTCTCGTACCTCACTTATATTATTTTGAGAGTCTTTAAACAACATGGTAATTGGTTTAGGTTATGAATTTAGTCCTAATATAATGGGCATCCAAGAGGGATATAATAAAAACTTTCATATAAAGTGCATTGAATACTATGAGAAGTTTGATTCCTTGCATATAGTTTTGAGATATAAAGATGATAATATGAGAGTCATGCTAGTGAGTAGTTGTGAATTGGAAGAAATACTTGTGTTAAAGTTTGTGATTCCCGTAGCATGCACGTATGGTGAACCGTTATGTAACGAAGTCGGAGCATGATTTGTTTAATGATTGTCAACCTTTGTGTGAGGGTCGGGAGCGCGCGATGGTTAACTCCTACCAACCTCTCCCCTAGGAGCATGCGTCTAATACTTTGCTTCGATAACTAATAGACTTTTGCAATAAGTATGTGAGTTCTTTATGACTAATGTTGAGTCCATGGATTATACGCACTCTCACCCTTCCACCTTTGCTAGCCTCTCTAGTACCGCGCAACTTTCGCCGGTGCATTAAACCCACCTTCCTCAAAACAGCCACCATATATTTTCCTAAAAACAGCCACCATACCTACCTATTATGGCATTTCCATAGCCATTCCGAGATATATTGCCATGCAACTTCCACCGTTCCGTTTTTTCATGACACGCACCATCATTTTCATATTGCCTTGCATTCGTAAGCATTCATATAGAGTCATATTTTGTTCTAGGTATCGAGTTGTAAGTAAATAAAAGTGTGATGATTTTCATTATTAGAGCATTGTCCTGTGAGAGAAAAGGATGATGGAAGCTATGATTCCCTCACAAGTTGGGATGAGTCTCCGGACTTTACAAATAATAAAAGAGGCCAATGAAGCCCAAATAAAAAAAAGAGGCCAAAGATGCCCACCAAAATAAAAAAAATAAAAAAAATGAGAGAAAGAGAGAAGGGACAATGCTACTATCTTTTTCCATACTTGTGCTTCAAAGTAGCACCATGATCTTCATGATAGAGAGTCTCCTATTTTGTCACTTTCATATAACTAGTGGAATTTTTCATCATATGCACGACCACTTAGTTTCTTTTTGAGCTTTCATACACTTATAGCTCTCGTGCATCCATTGCATGGCAATCCCTACTCACTCACATTGATATCTATTGATGGGCATCTCCATAGCCCGTTGATACGCCTGGTTGATGTGAGACTATCTTCTCCTTTTTCCTCACAACCTCCACCATATTCTATTCCACCTATAGTGCTATATCCATGGCTCACGCTTATGTATTGCGTGAGAGTTGAAAAGGTTTGAGAACATAAAAGGTGTGAAACAATTGCTTGACTTGTCATCGGGGTTGTGCATGATTTAGATACTTTGTGTGGGGAAGATGGAGCATAGCCAGACCATATGATTTTGTAGGGAAAACTTTCTAAGGCCATGTTATTTCGAAAGGACACAATTGCCTTGTTGGTATGCTTGAAGTATTACTGTTTTTATGTCAATATTAGACTTTTGTTTTGAATTTTATGGATCTAAATATTCATGCCACAATAAATAATATTACATGGATAAATATGTTAGGTAGCATTCCACATCAAAAATTCTGTTTTTATCATTTACCTACTCGAGGACGAGCAGGAATTAAGCTTGGGGATGCTTGATACATCTCCAATGTATCTATAATTTTTTATTGTTCCATGCTATTATATTATCTGTTTTGGATGTTTTATATGCATTAATATGCTATTTTATATTATTTTTGGGACTAACCTATTAATCTAGAGCCTAGTGTCAGTTTCTGTTTTTCCTTGTTTTTGAGTATTGCAGATAAGGAATATTAAACGGAGTCCAAACGGAATAAAATCTTCGGAATGATTTTTCTTGGACCAGAAGAAACCCAGCAGACTTGGAGATGAAGGCAGGAGACCTGCCGTGGAGTCACAAGCCACCAGGGCGTGCCCTAGGGGGGGGGGCGCCCCCCTGGCTTGTGGCCCCCCGGCAGCCCTCCTAACCCTATTCTTCGGCCTATAAATTCCCAAATATTCCATGGATACCAAGAGGAGCCACGAAAATACTTTTCCGCCGCCGGAAGCCTCTGTTCCCGTGAGATCCCATCTTGGAGCCTTTTCCGGTAATCTGCCGAAGGGGGATTCGATCACGGAGGGCATCTACATCAACTCCATTGCCCTTCCGATGATGCGTGAGTAGTTCACCACAGACCTTCGGGTCCATAGCTAGTAGCTAGATGGCTTCTTTTCTCTCTTTGTTCTTCAATAACATGTTCTTCATGATCTTCATGGAGATCTATCCGATGTAATACTCTTTTGCGGTGTGTTTGTCGAGATCCAATGAATTGTGGGTTTATGATCAGCTTATCTATGAATATTATTTGAATCTTCTCTGAATTATTATATGCATGATTTCATATCTTTGCAAGTCTCTTCGAGTTATTGGTTTGGTTTGGCCAACTAGATTGGTAATTCTTGCAATGGGAGAAGTGCTTAGTTTTGGGTTCAATCTTGCGGTGTCCTCGCCCAGTGACAAAGTAGGGGTAGCGAGGCACGTATTTGTATTGTTGCCATCGAGGATAAAAAGATGGAGTTTTCATCATATTGCTTGAGTTTATCCCTCTACATCATGTCATCTTACCTAATGCGTTACTCTGTTCTTCATGAACTTAATACTCTAGATGCAGGCAGGAGTCAGTCGATGTGTGGAGTAATAGTAGTAGATGCAGAATCGTTTCGGTCTACTTGACACGGACGTGATGCCTATATGCATAATCATTGCCTTGGATATCTTCACAATTATTCGCTTTTCTATCAATTGCTCGACAGTAATTTGTTCACCCACCGTATTATTTTCCTTCATGAGAGAAGCCTCTAGTGAAACCTATGGCCCCCGGGTCTATTTTCCATATTATATTTTCAAATCTATAAAACAAAAATACCAAAAATACTTCGCTGCATTCTTTTTACTTTTGTTTTACTTTTCGTTTTAGCAATCCTATCTATCTATCTCTATCAGATCTCATCCTTGCAAGTAACCGTGAAGGGATTGACAACCCCTTTATAGCGTTGGGTGCAAGTGTTTGATTATTTGTGTAGGTACATTTATTGGGGACTTGCTTGTATCTCCTACTGGATTGATAGCTTGGTTCTCAACAACTGAGGGAAATACGTATCTACTTTGCTGCATCACCCTTTCCTCTTCAAGGGAAAACCAACGCATGCTCAAGAAGTAGCAGGGGTATATATAGGCATCTCCAAAAATCCAACCGTTACAACATTATTGACCATCTCGGTGAAACCGAAGCAAAACTCGGTTGTACCGATCTGTTCAAAATGTGGCAACTTTCGGAATCTCGGTGAGACCGATATCGGAATCTCGGTGGTACCAAAACAAGTGGCCGAGGGCAGTTCCCAAAACTTGGTGAGACCGAAGCATAAACTCGGAATTTCCGATTCTATGAAATCAGTCACCCGAACCGTGGTCACCAAAACTTGGTTGCAGCAATGCAGTCTCGGTTGTACCGAAATGTTGGGGTTTGGCTAGGGTTCTCTCTTGGGTAGAAAATCAGTAGAGCCGGATGAAAACTTGGTGGCACCGATTTTGTGGATGAGGGTTTTGACAGAGTATTTTTGTGGGAGAGCTTGTGGGTATTTTTGGTGGCTAGCACTTGTGCACGTGGAACAGTTTGTTCACCAACAATACCTTACCCCCTTTTAATAGTATTGGCTTTCCTATGGACTCAAAGTGATTTCTCACAAAGTAAAAAGAGAGTCTTCTAGCTTGAAGCTTTGCCAATCCATTCCTTGCATCGTGGGGTATCTCCTCACAATTTATAGCCATCCCATCATTAGACTTGTCCTGAAATATACTTAGTGGAAACATGAGTCCAATGACATATATGTTGCTATTAATTACCAAAACCACCAAGGGAGCAAATGTGCTTTCAGGAAGGTCCGTGTGGAGCCGGAAGTTCTGGGGGGGGGGCGGGAAAATTGGGACGAACCCTAATTTCTAGATCGGGGACTTGGGTGGAAAATCGTAAGGAAAAACCAAATCTGACGGGGAAAAAGAAAAATTGGTGGGATTTTGCTAGATAGAAAGCTAGATCCACTCGTCCACAACGAAATCCACGGATCAAAATCAACAAAATCTCCTCAAATCCAACGAATTCAAGAAAAATTGGTAGGGCTATTTTTGTGGGAATTTTCGAAATTAGGTCAAAACGAAACAAAAATCGGCTAGAAAGTGGAGGGAGAGACTCCAAGGTGCGAATCAACCATGGCTCATGATACCATGATGATACGGGGCTAACCCGTGGTGGCCAATCTTTTCACACTTGGAGGGGAAAAGGGAGAAAATCAAGAGAGAAACACGAAACTCAAGCACGATCTCCGATCACACATCCACTAAATCCACACAAACATAAGAGGTACATAGATCCAAAGTCAAACAAGGAGATACACGTAACCGATAGTCGTCTCACTCCGGAGGAGGTGAGGTCTTGATATCCCGTGGGATCTTCCCTTCAAAGGGGCCTTGGCATCCACTTGGATCTTCTCAAGGAGAAGTCATCTCCAAAGAGAGGAGGAAAGTAGATGGAGCTATGCTCAACAAATCTCAATGCTAAACATAAGATAACCCCAACTCGATGTAGGACAAGAGTATTTATAGTCTAGGTCAAAATAGGGGCGAAGGGGTACATGGGCCTTCGGGCCCGAGTGGTTGCGCGCAGGCAGGCCGGAAGTTCCGGGTCAGGCCGGCAGTTCCGGGCGCCGGAAGTTCTGGGCAGGTTCCGGGCTGAACAGAGAGTTAGCACATGTCGGGGCTGCTGGGTTATGCAGGGGCCGGAAGTTCCGGGCGGGCCGAAAGTTCCAGGGGCCGGAAGTTCCGGGCGAGGGTCCGGGCAGGTTTCGGGCTATCCAGAGAGTTTGCACGCCTGGAGTTGGCCTTGGGTCAATGGTTGGCCGGAATCTCCGGGCTGGCCGGAAGTTCCGGGCTGGCCAGGGTGCCCTTCTTGGTGCTTGACTTCTCTTCTTCAAGCGGTTCTTCTTCTTGCGCCTCCGAGCTCCGGTTGGGGTCGAGGTACCTGAGTATACACAGAGTCTCTGCTTGAGGTAGCACCGAAGTCCCGAGAGTATCAAAGGAAGAATTGCAAAGGAGAGATGTCACCTCGTTTCCAATAACACGTGCACGAGCTCTTGTCATGGGTCCTTGTATAGCTTGCGGTGTTGGTGATGGGTCCATGGGGATGACCATGGGATGCTCCGCATCACCGAGGTGCCGCCATCCCCTCAAAATTCAGGGAACGACGCACCGGACCCAGCGCCTCAGACGAAGCTCCAGAGTACATCTCCTTCCAGATAGGCGACGCCCTGATGTTGTTGGAGAAGGTGGGAGCTCAGACTTGCTTCGGAATGCTGCAAAATTTCTTCGTAGTGTGCCCTAACAAGCCACATCAAATACAAAAGTTTGGGAGCTTTTCATATTTTACAGGGTATTTGTGAATTGTGGTACTTCCAACAAGGTTGGTGATGATGTACTCTTTGAGAGGCTGCAGTACTGGCATGTTGACTCGCACCCGAAGATGCTTATCAATGATCACCTTTTTCCTGTGGGCGACGGCCACTACCTTGCCCAACTTCTTCCCTAGCTCTTAACCCATCTCCACGGACTTGAGCTCATACGGGAGCCCATGAATTTGCGCCCGGACTTGAATGACGTCGAGCTCGACATCACAAGCATTGCCCTTGCCATTGAATGCCGCAAAGATGACGGCGTCGTTGCGGTAATGCCACGGTCCAGCCCGCAGCACATGAAGCCTGTCGCCCTCCGCCTCAAAGTTTAGGATGAACCTTCCATCGTCTCTCGGAATGTGTTGCAGCGTAAGTCGCCGACAAGGCGCCAAGGCCCCCTCAGCTCACGCACAATGGCATGGGGGTCCGCCCGGTACAGCCAGATTAGCCGGCCGACGAGCAGCTTTCCGACCACGGCGTGCTGAGCAGCCTCCATGTTGATGATGACCGGAGCGTCGTCCACTTCAGGGGACAAAAAGGCCACCGCCTTGCCCACCCTCTGGATCGGTGGAGGCACCATCGGGGCAGAGAAGCCGACTGTCGCAGTCGACGTTTTCACCCCACAGATCTTGCTTGGCCCTGCATCTCCCGCGAGCGTGAGAGGCGAGATGGAGCCACCTTCAGACACGCCCAAGCCTGCAGATGCCAGGACCATCATGAGGTTGCCTCCTTCGGTGCCCTCCAACACTGGAGACTCCTGAACCACAGCCGCCGCATGGGCAGCCTGGCCCTCAGCGTTGCTCACCAGAGTGATCCCTGCCAAGCTGGCGCTCATGGCAGCAGGCACCATGCCCTTGTCACCACCCTCGGTCCCGGTAGTCGCCATAGCGAGCCGCTGACCTGCCAAAGACAGAAGCAAAAGATGACGGGAAGCAAGCAGGCACCCCGACTCTATGGAATTCAGAGAAACGTGATGAGGGAAACACTTCTTCCTCTCCGTGAAATAAGCCTCTTCTCCCCCGAAATTCGCCTCCAAATTAACAATATTAACTCCAGGAATAACTCTAGAATCAACATCAAGGATGGTCACCGATCCCCTTTTGACAAACGAATGAACATCATATGAAACTGCCCCAAAATCAACCCCATAACTCACCCGATTTGATGCTGGAGAATTTAAATCCGACGGCGAAATTGCCGCCCGTCTACCGCAGTCAACCCCCTGGTCCTCTCTTGCTTCAAATCCATCGGACCACAATTGATTTGAAGAAATCCGCCGCTCTGCTCTGAAACCGCCGCACACACACACCTCGGGGTTGCGCGCTCGACTGAGAATCTCTCTCCCTCTCCTCTTAAAGGTGCTCCAGTCCTCATAGAGGATGCCACCCATCACCCACCGCTCATCGCAGTGTGCCGTCACGGCCGTCGGCGGCGGCGCTGCCATCCCGAGCCGCACAGGAGTCGCCTAGGCAGTCGCCAGAGGCCTCCCGTCCGAAGCATCATATGTATTTGTTATTGTGAAAGTTTATACTTTTTACTATAAACTTGACCAAACTTTATAAAGTTTGACTTAAGTCCAAACTAATATGTAGAGTAAATAAGAATGGAGGGATTATAAAATTTAACATGAGAGTGAACATGGTCAAATATGTTCATCTACTGCTACCTACCATCTTCGACGTTACCCCTGCGGTGGCGAAAAACAATTCCTTTTGGAAATATGTCATAGAGGCAATAATAAAATTGTCACTACTCTATTTTTCACGTTCATAATTAGGTTTATATTTCTTTGCTAGAATTGCATTGATTCTTGAATGAGAGATTCATATGATAAACTAATTGCATGTGTAGAATGATAAACACCAAACAAATCCATGGTCTAGCTTCTAGACTAGCTAATGTATTGTTGATGGTCTTGTTTTTCTGATCATGGGCATAGTTATTATAACAAGGAACGCCGGCAACAATCAGATAACATCATTAGGGTAACAATGGTGATGGATAGACCCAACTTATGAAATCTTGTGATATCACGCCACCAATATGTTGTCTGTATTTTTTCATAATGTGTTAATGTTTACTTGCGTCCCTAGACCTTGAAAATATCGTAGACCCGGATCTCGGATGCTTTTTATGGTCTTGCCAAATGTTAATCTATAACCGAATAATTATAAAGATAACTTTCGAGAACACCGTAAAGAATGTTGTTATGCTCGATATGTCAAGAGTGGGATTTGCCCCTCCGGCGGTGTAGAGATACACTCTTGGGCCACTCGGTATTACTGTTTCCAACATCACTGAGCCAGGTATAGTGACTAAGGAGTTAGTCACAGGGATACTGAAATACGAAAGTAAGAAAATGGTACAAACCGGTAACTAGGATAACTAGGTATAGTGATGAAGGTGTTGATCACGAGGACATCGTCAAAGTCTCGCCTCGGGTTATGTAACGTATCGCGAGGCAAAGTAAATTGTATGGAATAATACAAGATTCGCTTGATAAGCATCTTCCATAATACAAGAAAAAATTAGCATGGGGGAGCCATGGCCCCATCACGCCCCCTCTCTCCGTCGCTGATTAGGGGTGTCCAGATCCCGCTAATAATTATTGAGCGGAAGGCGTTCCAGACATGTCCACATATGCTCGAACCTATAGGCTCACACACTTAACGTTTAACATGTTGGCATGCTATGATTTAATGGAGAATCAAAGGGAAGGGTTGCACAAGTCTTTTAGAAGGTTTCGGAAGTGTTCTAGGAGGTCCTGAAGTGTACCGATGATATCTGGAAGCATTTCAGAAGGTGTCAGAATGTTCTAGAAATTAAAGGAAGCATCCGAAAGGGTCCGGAAGATTGTAGAAGGTTCTGAAAGGTTCCTACACCCTCATTTGCCCAATCACATCATGGGAAATTAACAAGCAGAAAAGCCAACTCAGGCCATAGATGGGCCAAAATTTACCACATGCCTTTAACATATCGAAAAGCCATATCGGGCTGGAGTTGTGCCATAGAGACCATGGGTGGTTAACATGCCGAAAGTCACGTTAGACCACAAATGGTCCCAAGTGTAGAACATGCCACTAACAGGCCGAAAGACACAACGGGCGGAAAGCGACCCAATTCCACCACGAGACGCTAACTGGTTGAAAGGAACATCACATTGTTAACGAGATGAGAATGCCAATGAGTTGTAATGATGTTGAATGTTCAACGGGCCGGTGACGGGCCGAATTGGCACCACTCTTTACGGGCCATATGGACCGGGTTTGTAATTGGGCTATATGCAAGCATGATGTTAGTGGGACGTCCTGCTAACGTTTGCATACATCTTATGGGCCTTTGACTGGGTCGATCTTTTTAACTAAATGGGCCACTGTTGGGCCGTGCCAATGTGTTCCGGCATCCTAGGGAAGGAGCAAGTCACGCTATGTCTTGCCAGACAGTGATAGATATTGTCACACCGAGGGCCCCCTAAGAATATCTATCCATCACCAGAGGAGCAAATCCTAGTCTCGAGTTATCTAGTCCATTGTCATATGTTTCAGATGAACCTGTAAGTTGTCATTGTGATCAACCTGTTACGATTGACGTTTGACGAACCCCAAAGTGTATCCTCTAGTATGAAGTGACTCGTACTCTCATGGTCCAAGATATATCCTACAAACTTGTGATGAAAGGATCTCTTAGTATAACATTCAATTTGGGCCAGTTCTACACGGGTGTTCTTCTAACATTGTGCCCTTAAAGTTGCCGACATCATTGTTACACCAACTTATGCTCATGATCAAGAAAAAATAAACATCATGCAACGCATGAGTTAGTCATAGTGGTGAGACTAGGAATGCATATGCTTTTTACTTTGAGCCTCGTGGTTAGCAGACTCGAGAACCATTGCAATTTTAGCACAAAATATAAACATTAATTATAAACATGGAAATAAATAATATTTTTTGTATTGCCTCTAGGGCATAGTTCATTCATGTTCCCATTTGTGGGCCGCTGACAACATTAGGATAAGACGAGGGAGTCGACACTGGAGGCATGTCTCGTGTGGACGAATCGAGTTTCCCTTTGGGTCTCTACACTTGGTAGGTCTTGTTGTTTCTGCCCTTCGGTAGGTAGCGCCTCATTTTTTATGTTTTCAAGATCTCTTAGGAGTCCCTTAAGACCTCGTAATGCATTCCAGGACGACGGCTCCGTTCAACTTCAACCCAGATGCAAACAAGCTCATGACAACCTCGAGGGCTACTGACGGTGTCATATTCTGAGTTGTACCAATAGTTCAGGAGCCGGACTATTAGGCCATGGGGTGGCCCAAGCTCACAACCCGTCAAAAGGGCTCAACACAGTGCGTCATCTGCTTGACGCATAAGGAAAACTTCCCAGGGATCTCGAAGCATCATTATCGAATATAACAGACCCGAGATTTATGTAAACCCTAGCCTTTTCCCCTATATAAGGCAAGGATAAGTCATGTTAGGCATCTAATCTCATACCTAGTGATCCTTACAACCTGACCATTGTACACCATATATTAGCTCTCATACGAGGTTGTTCATCATCAATACAATATACCATGAGTAGGGTGTTCTCTCGTCATGAAGGCTTGAAACTAGGTAAAATGCCCTATGTGAATCCCATATGGGCACCCTGCTATGTGTGAGCCCATCGAGATTATAACCAGAATTATGAACCAACATGAGGTGTCCACAAAGAGTTTGTATACTCATAGTCATCTCAAATGGTTTGGTTGTTCCCTCATGGTGAAATACCTCTTAAGCATTGATGCGGATTGTGTTGAAGAAACTAGGGATGACATCTTTCTAATGCTCCACTGTGAATTTATAGGTTACAAATTTTACTTAAAGAGTAAAAATTACATGGTTCCCTGTCACTCTAATCCGGTAAAGATGGGTAAGAACCCGTTAAATCTTACTTCCATGTTTATAATACAATGACATCCTTGTCTCGATGCTCCGCCACAGCCTCATTGCTTGTCCCCTATCACGCGTGGCCGACAACCTAGACCGAGTATACCAATACCCCAAACATCAACATGTCGGGGTCTATCCCATCACCAAAGTGTGGTTCCACCATGTATCTCAATCTCTCCATTGAGCTGGCCCTTTAAGGAGGCTTATCCATCTTGTTTCATTATTCCATTCTGTTACTTTCACTTTGTATTTTAATTTCCATTAATATTTTATTATTTTTGTAGTCATCTTTCCTCCCTTGTTTTTGCATTTCCTTTCACTTTCCATGTTTATCTCCTTTTTTTCTTTGAAGTTCGAACACATGATATATTGATGATATTTCACAAAAACGTTCATATAATAGGTTTTTGATGATTCAATACTTACAATTTAGCATCATGGAGTTCTTTTTCTTCAAAACTTATGAGAAGATTTCACGAGGGGAGTGAAATATTTCAAAGAAGGCTTTTCATATAAAATGACAATGCCCATAGAAAGATACCTTTCAAGTTTTTTTTCTAAGGTCAACTTTTAGAAGTTGCATGAATCATTTCTCTAAAAGCATGTACATGTTTTTAAAAGGAAATCGATAAGGGAGGCCGACAAATCAGGTTTTTAAATATAAGAATCCAAACTCATGTCCATGAGGATTTGGATGGCTTGGTTGTACATCCACTCCCTAATCAAGTGAGCTAAGATCACTTCTTCTGGTATGAGCAATTTTATTTGACACAATTGAATATTTTTCTATAAGTTCAGATGTATTTCATTAGAAAACTTATAGTAGATTTGTTTTATGTGCTTAAACAATTCTTATAAATTGTATAAACCTTTTATTTGACATTAACTTTTGTTAGAAATTGTGAAAAATATTTCAATTTTTTTCTTCAAAATACTCTTATTACATAGATTATATTTATTTGCAAATTTTACAAATTATTATTTGTTTGTTTTCTATATATTTTTTATTTCAAAATACTAATAAACCGGCCCATTGCCCTTTCCACCTCAGGAGCTAGGTAAAGCCCAGTTATATCAGCCCAGGTGGTGCCTAAAACGAAAATAAAGCGTAGCCTACAACTGAACATCTGGCCCATATGTTAGCGCAGGCACGGAAGAGCCCGTGAGAAATTAAACCGCAAAGCACACCCAGATCTCGTGCACCTCCTCCTCATCCCCTTCCTTCCACTTGACAGGTTTCTCCACACCCGCGGCTGCAGTCCACACCCAAACCCTAGCCGCCGCGTCGGCAGCTTCCACCGCCATGGACGACCCCGCCGCCGCAGCCACCGCCGCCGCCACGGAGGTTGGTGCGCCCGCATCCCCGCCCCCGCCGGCCGCCGAGGAGGCCGATGCCTCGGCGGAGGCGGAGGCCGTCCCGGAGGCGAAGAGGTGGCCCGGGTGGCCGGGGGATAACGTGTTCCGGATGGTTGTGCCCGTGCTGAAGGTCGGGAGCATCATCGGGCGGAAGGGCGAGCTCATCAAGCGTCTCGTCGAGGAGACCAAGGCCAGGGTCCGCGTCCTCGAGGGCCCTGTCGGCGCAACCGAGCGCATTGTGAGTACCCACAAACTTTAGCCAGCGTTTGAACATATTTATTTTGCCTGTCAGAAAACCGGTATTGACTGGTTGGGTTTTGAAGTACCAGATGGTTAGATTGAGTAGTACTATGGAATTACAATTTTCTCTGTTCCAATTGGTGCTGCATGTTAGCAATGGTAGCTGGAATCCTGGTAAATAGGTTGGTTTGTTAATGTGCTTTGACAGTGCTTCAAGTTCTATTTCGATTGGCTGACAGATGAAATAGACATAAGGGGATGTTGGAGGGCTGGAGGCATCAAACCGAATTGACATGCTTGGGTCATTTTTTGATCACACTTCAATTTCATGTAATATATGACTGGCATTTATTGCGGTGAACCTTACACGTACCTGCCAGGGAGGTGTTATATCTTAGGGAAAGGAAGATGTGAAAAAAAGTAAAGCCCGTGAACATATTTATAGGTGGCCTTCATAGCATTTTCCTGAAAAGTCAGTCTGGTTTGCTCAGTGTTGTATACACAGAATTGTTTTGTATGCATATTCTATTTATTACTACAAATTCCCACAAAAATAGATTCCCTAAGTTTTGTCTTAGAAAGTTTGACCAAGGTTATAGAAAAAAATATCAACATCTATAATATCAAATAAATCTGCTATGAATGCATATTTCTTCATGAATATATTGATATTGATTTTTGTATTGCAAATGTTAAAATGTTTTCTGTAATCTTGGTCAAATTTAAGAAAGTTTGACTTATGACAAAACTAAGGGGATCTGTTTTGTGGGAAGGAGGGAGTATGGTGTAAGTTGATTGCTGTTTCTTTTTGTAGGATAAAGTTGAATAGCGAACTATTTATGTACTTGATGGTGTAAATCATTTGTATTATATTCTTCTGTTAGTGGGCACGTTTCTTTATTACTCTTGCATGCGTGATGATCTCCTTTGGATTCACTGAGTAAACCATGGCTCTTGGACATTTCAGGTTTTGGTGTCTGCAAAAGAAGATCCAGGCTTGGAGCTGCCTCCAGCTATGGACGCTCTGATTAGAGTTTTTAAACGCGTCAATGGAATAACAGATGGAGCTGCTGAAGGTACCCAGACAGCTGCTGCACCTGGTGTATGTGCTGCCCGGTTGGTGGTTCCTGGAGCTCAAGCAATTAACCTCATTGGAAAGCAAGGTGCTACAATTAAGGCAATTCAGGAGGGCACAGGTGCTACAATAAGGGTTATATCAGTAGGTAATATATCCTTGGCTGATGTATTTTATATAGATATACACAACTGCTTTTGTACGTCAGTTGATTGTCTTGCCGTTAGATTCAGCACACACAAAAAAAATGTTCACCATACTCCCTCTAATCCATAATGTAGTGCATATAGATTTTTTGAAAAGTCAAACTTTGCAATCTCTGACCAGGTTTCTAGAGTAAATTATTTGTACCTACAATACCAAATATATACAATATGTCGTATGATGTATCTAATGATATGTATTTGGGATTCATGATGTAGATACTTTTTTTCTAAAAACTTGGTCAAAGTTTGCAATGTTTGATTTCTGAAAAAAAAAATCTGTATGCACTACATTATGGAATGGGGGGAGTATCTGAATGGCCTTCTGTGAGAACGAGAGTTCTTTCAGTCTTTGTTTCAACAATCAACACATGCTTTGTTTTAGGAATGAACTGTATTATAGGTCACAGAAGATATGAGAATTGGACCAAATTTAAACTAGGAAAGAACATCATTACATAGAAATGCTGAAGGTTCATATTTTTCTACACGTGCGAACACATTATGCACTTTAAAAAGCGTATGCTTATGTGTGATATTATTTAATAGCTCAATATCCATTAAATTTCCTGTTGTGTTGTGCGAAACTATGCATAATATATATTTTATGACTCACCGTGGGGATACATTTGTGTAGATGAGCGAGATCGGCCTTTCTATGTAACTGATGATGAGAGGATAGTTGAGATACAGGGCGAAACAGAGAAAGTTCTAAAAGCACTGCAAGCAGTTTCAAATCATCTCCGGAAGTTTTTGGTTGACCATAGTGTACTTCCATTGTTCGAAAAGACTGTAAGCACATTATATTTGAACTCATGATATGCTTCACCATATTGTTTATAATACATATTTTTCCTATTCGTTTATCAGAATGCCCCAGTGAGTCAAGATCGCAGTGCTGAAACTTGGAATGATATGCCACATCATTCAATTGTTTCCACACAAGTAAATCAACAACCTGAAGTGCGTGATGAATACGTTCTTCCAATGAAAAGGGATCATTTGTATCTTGAACGCGAACCGCTGGTAGAACATAACATTCATCGCTCAGGTGTGTCATTATATGGGCGAGATCCTGCATTGTCAGCATTACGACCTTCTGGAATGCATGGTGCTGGCCCTCTACTTACACAGGTATGTCTCGCCTATGTTTCTACATGTATCCTCTTTTCTTTCTATAAGATGTTTGGTTTAATAATAATCCGTGGGCTTGCATTTTTCCAAGTCACAATGTCGATCTTCCATTCATTTCAGTATGCAGCCCATCCTTTTTCAGAAATAACATAATAGTTGCTTGCAAGCAGCCTAATATTTGTACATTGAACCGTTGCTGATAAGAACAAATGATGTGCAGATAACACAAACCATGCAAATCCCACTTACATATGCAGAAGATATCATAGGAGTCAAAGGAGCAAACATTGCATACATACGGGCTAACAGTGGTGCTGTTGTCACAATTCAAGAGAGTTTGGGAAGTCCTGATGATATAACTGTTGAAATAAAGGGGACGTCGTCCCAGGTACAATCTGCCCAACAGCTTATCCAGGTAATAGACATCATACAAAATTTGCTTGTTCAAAATGCCATCTTCTAGCAAGATCTAAACTCTCATATACCGTCCTCTTCATTCAGGACTCCCTGGCTGCGCACAGAGAACCTGTGAGGAACAGTTATGCAGGATTAGATCCGTTATATAGGTCCAGCTACCCGCAGTATGGCAGCTCGGCCTACCCGTCATCGTCGTTGCCATCTTATTCAAGCATGGACGGGAGTGGATATTTGTCTTCAGGTCTCGGTGGTTACGGTTCCACTTACCGGTACTAGCTGGTAGCTGTTTGCCATCAAGCTTGTGGCCACCCTGTATCCGCTCCTGGGTCATCGTTGTGTATGTCGGCAATAGTTGCTCTGCTGGCTTCATGTTCCTCAGGGTGGGACTGTTATAGTCGTATCGAGTCGCGGTGCGTGTTTTAGTATCTACTTGGTTTGTAGATGTTCTTATTTCGAGGAAGTCTGTTCTAGTCTTTTTGTGTGGTGACTGATTTGATGATAATCTGCCTATGCTGAAAGGAATGTAATTCAACGTGTGTTCATCTGTGGGTGCAATGTTTTTCAATAGCACCAGTTGGTGAAAAGGAGCAGTATAACAGCCTCGTCCTATGTGGACATTGTGGGTTGATACAACAATAATCACTATTTCTAAATTGCCTCCAGTATTGAAATTGCACATTGCATGGCCTCAAATTACAATCAGTTTTGCTAATAATGATTTGCTTGAATTTTTTGTAAATCTAACTCCATGCCCACTATGGTTTGCTAAGACAATCCTCTTTTTTGTTTTTGCTAAGACAAGGCTTTAACCAACAATTATTCTATTATAGTAATACGTATGTGACATAAATTTGATGTCACCAGATTCACATCATATCTTGTTGTAGTATAATATGTTTGCTGAAAGCTTTGTCTTAACAAACCTAAATTATGCTGAGGATGCGTTCTTTGCCCTTGCCTCGGGCTCCTTGCACCCGCACAAACAACCCTAATGCCTATCTGAAGCAACTACCCCCTTCTACAGTTGCTCGAGCGCCAAGAAAACCATGTCACAAGTATCTTCCTATGCTGATCTTCGAGCGCCAAGAAAACCACGTCACAAGTATCTTCCTATGCTGAACTACTGACAACACGAGAGAAGGGATAGACGGATAAACCCCTTCGAGATTTTCCCTAGTGACAACACGAGAGGAGATAGATGGATGACCAATCCATTTGCTCCCACAACATCGTCGATGTTGGAAGCTTGGGGGACGATGTCGATGTTGGTAAATAGGGGGCAAACATTAGAGGTGTGAGGGAGGGTATCTATTACGATTTTTGTGCAGATGGATTGACATGGAGCTTGTTAGGGGTTGTTAGAGCAGATGAGTGGTACGTCCAGAGGTCACTTGTCGGCGCACACGAGCAAGGTGACTGTAGTGCACGGATGGCTGGATGTAACCCTGGCATCATGACCACAAACTTTGCTTTAATAGTAAAAATAAACAACCACTAAAAAAGTAAAAATAAACAATGACCACTGCCCTTTAATAATAATAATAATAGTAATAAAGACGCGTACGTTTTTTCAACATTTCTTAAGTATCAATGAACTCGTCGATGATCGCATTGTACTCCTCATAATGCATGGAGTTAGCAAGATTACAGAATCAATACAAATTACCTTTGTTATTTCCTTTCTTATTTGTACAAGGAGCTTGCGAGGAAGACTATTTTTTTTTCATTTTCTTACTTATCATAATGCTTTAATTATCTACTCCCTCCGTTCCTAAATATAAGTCTTTCTAGTGATTTCACTATTGGACTACATACGGATGTATATAGACATATTTTAGAGTGTAGATTCACTCATTTTGCTCCGTATGTAGTCCCCTATTGGAATGTCTAAAAAGACTTATATTTAGGAACGGAGGGAGTATTACTCTAGTTCTCCGCAACTATACAAGTATTTGGGTACAGGGATTATTTCATTTCTTATTTGTATAGGAGGTGGCAGAGACCGGATATGGTCTGAAATTTTCTCCCATGTGTACTTGCATCCTTTAATTTAGAAAATACAAAAGTCATATTTCAAAGTTTCAGAAAATCCTTAAAAGTTCCAGGCGTGATATATGGTAGTAAAGCGAACTCGTCATCTGTGTCAGACTCTAGATTATTGGAACCATGAAAACATAGATTGAAACAAAAATGCAGGAAGGGAGGCCGCCTAATACTGGTGCTGCCGCTGACCGGGAATTGGCAGCAAAATAATGAACGACCAATAGAGCGTTTCATGAAACTCTGTATGCAAATGTTATGGTTCCATCTAAGAATATGCGCTAAATGTTGGCTTTTAGGTCTGCCACTGTTGGCACAAAGTTTCAGCAAAGTAAAGATTCCATTCAACTACAACAAGGCCAAGATAAGATAAATGATTAAGTCAATAAAGGGTCATGTTTGCATGCCACGTTGACATCTCCAGGTGCTCGAAAGCAGGAGCTGCTTCGAACTTGTCTGCTACTACTTCAAAGGTCTACCAACAGCGAGGCAAGTTTCCACTTCTATGGAATACCGTCAGCCGTGGAGTTGATCAATATGTTTCACTAGCCCATCCTGCAGTCAAGATACACAGTACAATCAGTCATTGTAGACAATTTTATTGAACAGAAACATACTCGTGTGCTCAAACTATACATCACAAGAGGAAAAATAAATAAGCTGTCAACTCAAACTACCACACACACATTCAAAACTGACTACCAAGCACACAGGGCATAACAACACTACTGTGTAACTTTGCATTTTTCATAAAATCTCGGATGATTCATATGAGATGGACCAAGAAAAAAGGAACAAAAAGAACAGATTCCTCCACTCCTTCAATGCAGGACGATTCCTACGATAGGACACGAGTGATTCAGCTCTCCTATGAGGAATGTTGAGAGCATTAACAATCTTTCCTGAATCAGTAAAGTGGTACACCCTCTGTTACTGCCAAAACATCTTACATTCAGGAACAGAGAGAGTACTTCATAATCTAGATTGGCAAAATGGCCATAATTCCTTTCAAGTTGGATC